>JAFFJZ010000001.1:37500000-40000000 GCA_018340375.1 Gonatopus flavifemur | reverse complement strand
TTTGAAAAGTGTTCAAAACCAACAAAAAATTTTCTCCCGTTCCATTCTTCAAATATTCGTACATTGACCCAACGAATCTTGCATTAGAACTGGTAAAATTGAGGGCGGTATGCAGAGTCAGGTCTGAGACTGGGACCGGTCCTACGCAATGTGTAAGCTTATGGGCTGGGGCTAGGTCTAGTCTCAGACCTGACTCTGCATACCGCCCTAAGTTTTGTTGGTTTTACTCGAGAGTCTCGAGTCCAGCCCTATTATCAAGACCATTAGTAACCGCTTGGCAAACCGTTTTCATTAAAATTTGCGACGATTCGACTTCGAAAATCTTTTTTTTCCGAGATGTTCCGCGTTCTTTTTGCATTCAATGCGTAAGGGTACCTTGTTAAACAAAATATCGAATATTTGGCTGCTATAACCTGCAGTTCTCGTGATAGCACCATATATACCATTGCCACGCAAGTTCTAGATATATCCAGACAGAGCAATAGTTTAGAAAGAGTTCTTGATGGTTCCATTTTGAATACTTTTAGTTCCAAATGGACTCATTATGAATCCTTCCTGTACTGTTATGCTGTCTGGGTATGTGTGGTCGAACAAAAAAGATTATAATGTTCCTATCAACATGAAAATATTGATTTTAATCCATTACGATGAATAATTCAGTACATAAATCTTATAATCATGATGAATTTCAGGGAAAATAAATGATAAAGAGTCTATATTACCACTAACTATATTTCAGAATCGAGTTCCGGCGTTACCTAATTGAAATTAACCAGAATGGAAATATTCGATGCGGTAAAAAATCACCTACACTTAGGAAATAGAAATTGTTTCGAAAATTTGGAGAAAGAATCGACTGAAAAGAAGAATTATACTTTCATAATCGCTTAAGTTGAGAAACAGAAATTATAAGTACTTTTAGCCAACCAGAACAGCACAACCACCGATCCTCAACCTAGGACTTCGGTGGAATGGAAGTGGAGAATCGGTGGAGAAATGGAAGCCGTGGAAATGAGGAAGAAATCAGGGAGAGTCTTTGTTGAGGCAACGGAGAGGTGACGGATAAATGTCCACCCTCTGTATTTTCGATGAAATTCATAATAGTGCATTTACATGAGCAAATTGGAATGTATTAATCTACCAACATGAGTTTTATTGAAAATATAGGAGGTGGACATTTCTCCTTTGCCTCTCCGTTGCCTCAACGGAGACTCTCCCTTATTCCTCCTTCATTTCCACTGCTCCCATTTCTCCACCTACATTCCACCGAAGTCCCAGGCGGAGGAACGTTGTCTGTGATGTACGGGTAAGAATTGAGTGGGAAGAATCATACGAGGTCATAGTTCAGCCGAGGCCATATCTTTGCTATCGTGTGGGAATGGTGATACATCACCCACTGATATTGAATCCACTAATGAAAGTGATCAATATTTAAATGATGGATATTCTGATGAATGATGACTAATTATAATGAAACTGATAATCCGTTCCATGGAAAATGATTGTCCATATTTGCGATTTTTTACTTATTGATTATCTAATGTTTATGATAATAATGAGCTGGAATCAATATTATCCGGAAAATATTATACATTTTTTCATTACCAAAATACTCAATGAAAAATTCATAATCAGCCATTCCGTAAACCTTGGTCAACAAGTTTTTAGGAAGATCAAATATTCATTCCGTGAATCCATCCACGATTTCGTGTCCGCCATTTCAATTCGAAAAAATTCTACCACAGATTCGTAATCAACGACCCCAAAAACCTTGTTGAACAAGTTTTTATGAAGATCAAATGCTCACACTGTGAATTTATCCGCTATTTTGTGTCCATCATTTCATTCTCAAAAAATTCTGCAACAGATTTGTAATCCGCGACCCCACAAACCTTATCAAGCAAGTTTTTGTGAAGATCAAATGCTCATCTTTCACGCACCATTTTGTGTCGCTATTTTATTTTTGAAAAACTCTACCACAAATTCGTAATCAACAACCCCAAAGAACCCTTATGAATACATTTCCTATAAAATCAGATGCATATTTCAAAAATCCGTCCGCCACTTCATGTCCACCATTTTGTTTTTGAGAAATCTGACAACAGTTCCGTCATCAACGACCCCAAAAACAATGAATTACTGAATTTTATGAAAAGTGAATCACAACTTCTATCTATGTCCGCCTTTTTTGAAATTCTGCCCACTGTGCCTCATAATAAATTCACTTACATTTCAAATACTCAAGTAGCACCAAAATATACTATGAATGTTCTTCGAATATTCGAAATATGTTCCATGCAAATCCCAATGCGACCGATCCACAGGTGCTATGCATATTTTTTGAACGTATGTAATCGAATATACGACGGTGCATCAATCGAACGTCGTTGATGAATGAATATCGTACATTTCGAATGTACTACGTACGTTCTGAGTACATTTCAAACATATTCTATGAACGTTCATTATATGTTCTTCGTATCTCATTCATACATTCTACTAACGTTCCTATTTCGTATAAGCGTTGTACTTCTGTTGCTGCTTGGGTAGTAAGACAATGGAAGATGAGAAAATTTTAAATGCAATCCAAGGAATGAAATTTCGATTCCCAGTAAAACAAAAACAGTTCTTTTCATCCGAAATATTAACTTAATTTCAAATGTTGTTGAAAGTATCCTATGAAAAAGATCTCATAGAAACTGATACGTGGAATCTATGAGACTTTATGAGATTTTATATGAGCATTTGTCCAGGGGTTTATGAGATTTTACTATGCCATTATGCGAATTAATAAGCACAAAATTGGATTTTATCAGGTTTTATAAGCAATCGCGGGGAATCTCATAAAGACGTTTAGAATGAAAATTCCCTATGAGATTTTGGTGTGCTTTTGTCCAAGAGTTTATCAGAATGTATCAGCATTTATAAGACCTTTTCAACAGGGTAGCTTCTTATAACCTGGAAATGAGATAAAACAAATGGAGACAGGATGGAAAAAAATTGATTCCCATCCACTGTTTAAAGACACTATTAATTGAGTTCACTGAGAAAGTCCATGTGATAAAGAATTGACGGTTATGTACATTGACATCCCTGCTAAAAATTTCCCATAGAATTCGATAGAAAAATTTTTCTATCGTTTTGTATGTGGTTTCTGAAACTGGAATTCCCGTTGTTCCATAGGTCATTCACGATAGAAGAAGTGTACTCTTATTTATAGGGCTCTATCATAGTTTCACGATAACAGTTGCTACTGAAACATTAGTAGAGATTTTTTCCTATTACTTGCTACGTGATTTCTGAATCTGGAATTTCCGTAGTTGTGTAGATCATTCACGATCTAACTGTCAATGAGCGTGGAAAATTTTTGTATGGATTCACAGAAAAATTGTTAGTTTCTTTTTACACAAGAACAAGAATATCAAAGTTTCGGTTAAGGAACCAAGGAGGTTTGATTTTTCCCAAACTTTGTTTGAAAATCCACTAGAGGAAATGTTTGTGTAAAAAACTGTCGAATGTATTTATGAATCCACAGCTATAGGGACAACTATAGGTACTACCCTCTCCTGTGTTCCCCCATACAAAATGATAAAAATCATATTTGAAGTTATTGACATGATGTGTATCGTGAAAACACGATAAATACCGATCCATTTCTTAAATTTAACTTTCTGGTGAAAACAAGGTAATTATTGAGAGGAATTCCACGATAAACAACTATAGGTATCCTTTCGTGCCTTCCCCATAGATTACAATAAAACTCGTATGAGCAAAAAATGGTATCAAATGTATGGGGAACTTCCGATTAAACCATATAGGACTGAAATTTATAGTGCATAACCGAAGAGAAACGATAAAACCGATAAAGACCCATTCGCGTTGCATCGGTTTATTACTATAGAACCCCATTGGGACAAATTTCTTTATCGGCTCAATCTGATGTCACGATACACCCTATATAAAACGATAGAAAAGAGGCTAAAATATTGTCGAATTCCATCGTTTTCCATGGGAAATTCCTAGCAGGGATTGTTATCATTTCATAAATAGCTACTCGTGTAGGATTCGCCGAAATTGTACACATGGGCCAGCACTCACAAGGATTTTCTCGCCACATCTTATCAAAAACGACTATGGCGTTGTAGGAACAGTGTGGTTTTTCAGTCATTGGTATTTGTTCAATGAATATTATAGCTGATATTTGGTGAAATTTTTCCTCACTTATGAAAGATTGCATACCCAAAAAGTGAAATATTGAAACCTAGTGAATGGGAAAAACCCCCTAATTTTGACGGAAAAACAATTTCCCCGACGATCAGAGGATAGAATCCCTTACTGAAGTGAGGAAAAACTGTCGATATTTTTCGTAGTGTACATATATGGAAACTAATATATGAATGAGTGCTTTATCAACTATACATCAGATTTTGACGTATTAAAAAAATTTCTGAAAGCATACCGACAACTCTAACATGTATTCTTTGTGAGTGTTTGCCTAGGTAACTGCGTATGAAAATATTGGTGATCTTCTTCAACAATGCACAGCGTATTTGCTAGACATTTTGCTATCTAAGCTTTTAGCGTGGTCCAGGAACCATAACGTTGACATAATAGATGTGTGTTTGCAATAGGATGCCTGACTCACGTCGCATTATATGAGCATGTACGAACCATTACACAGTCCAATGAATAGTTCCATAAAGACGTATATTTCAGGCATCCAATGTTCACGCATTGATTATAAAATATTTCATATTTCAATGTGCTTAAAATTGAATCACTCTCTCGAATTTTATACATGATACCCGAGGGAAAAAGATTAGACCTACTGAGATCTAGGTAGATCTCTTGAGATCTACAGTTTGGCAAAAAAAGATCCACGGGGATTTACAGAGATCTCCAGAGATCTTCAGAAATATTTTTAAATTTTCCTATATTTTTTTGGATTCCTTGCAGAATTGAAATCTTTGGGAGTAAGTGGAATCAGGAAACTCCAAAGATTGTTGCTCAAATTGAAATGTTCAGATATAAGCGAATATGAACAAATTTGTAGAGATTTTTACCAAAATTTAGATCTGATGAGATCTACTTAGATCTCATTAGATTCAATCTTTTTTTCTCGGGTAATTACAATCTATCCGTCCGGTCCACGTTAAATTGAAGGATAAATCGGAATTTTTTGCATGCCACTGAGAAATAGATTCCAAATAGATCTTACGAACAAATAAAATCAGAAAACTGTTCATCTCGATTGATCTACACATATATATGCAAAAAAAAACCTGTTCCTAATTCGAAGTTTCCAACAAAAATATCGAAGAATTGAAAGTGTCAGATCTGAATTGAGATGTGAAACCGTTCTAGGTAGAGTAACACAGCACTTGCAGAGGAATACTTTTGTCTCCTCGAGTCCAATAAAACCTGAGGGAATGGCTTCGAGAAGTTTCGTAAGCACACGTGACGTTTATACCGTAGACATACATGTACATGTAAAGTCAAGCAAATACGTAGATAGACACTAAAGAAAGTGAGGTGCGCTCAGACAAGAAAAAGAAAGAGAGAGGAAGAGAGATAGTCTAGTATAGCAGTCTCAGGTCCTTTGAATGTTTACTTTATGTTTCTACAGCTTGATGGTTACAAGCACTTGCCCTCGCTATGCATACTTTACCGCCTACGCGTAAGCTTAACAACGAGCTTGAGAGCTCATTGCAGCAATAAGAATGAAGAGGATGCAAATTTCTCAAGTGGAAATGAAAAACAAAATAGTAACTAATTTCGTCCTCTCATTTCTTCGCTTCTAATTATCATTCAAATTATAATTATCACAGATATGAATGTATGAATAATTCTAGTACCGTCCATCCTTGTACCGTGATCCGTGAAAGAAAAAAAAACACTGGAAGCTCGATAGCTTTTGATTTCATGAATAATGGTTTGATTGTTTTGTCCCTGTTTCTGTTTTAATTCCAAATTCTCAATCTTTAATTTTTTGGATTGTACATGAGAAAGCTGCTGATCCTTTCTGATACTTTCATGCCATTGGTACAAGAATGCGATACTTCATTTCGAATAAATTGGGTATCGGAAAAAAAGTTACGAGTCCAGTTAGCCTTGAGAGAGCTGTAATGGATAACTCAAAGTTATCCTTGCTGAAAGATGCCATACAAAACTGGAAAAATTTTTGACATGGATTTGACTTGTTCTATGTGAACTTAACAGGCTTGCACATAAAATAATTGAGATGTGGTTGAAATTGAAGCGTAATCAACGTGGATTGTTGGACGTCCGACTTGGTTTTGACAGAAAAACATACAGAACCCTAGACGTACTCAAACACTGCACCCAATAGACATAACATCTGAAACTTGTTAAAAACATCTTCTAGACAAGTTTTAGATGCTATGTTCATATTGGACATCAACTGGAAATAGTCAGAGTATGATGGCAAGTGAAAGTTAAAAATGAACAGCCTTCAATTTTTAATTCCCTTAGCCAAATTTCTCTCGTCTTAATTCGGGTACCCGAACGGTAGGGGTGCACGAGACGAGATCCTCGACGATATTTTGTAAGTCTCGTCTGGGTATCGAGAAATACTATCAGATGCGAGTATCGTCTCTGTATCGTTGGACACGGTATCGGTATCGCCTAATATTTCTGATGAAAGTAACAATACTCCACCATTATACTCTGAATGTCAGTGTAGCAGTATCAGCTGGTCAAATGAACAGCACAGCTTTGTTCAGTTGATCAGAAAGACATAGAAAACCGATATTACAGAGTACTGGAGCGAAGTTTTGGAACACAAGCCTAGTTGTATAAAACCACTTCATTCAGCAGTAGGGTCTCCATCTCAGCGAGGAACTCTAAAATTTCTCCAGAATAGTATACAATTTCGAGAAATTTCCAAGTTGAAAGTGAATTTTCTAATAGAAACATTTTATCAGACTTCATTAAGGGGATACCAGCGTATCATCCGAATAAAAATTTTATTGTAAGATTTCTCTGAACAGAATTTATGAAACCCCTGGTGAAAATGAAGCGGATGGAGCGACGTGGAAGAGTGAACGGCACAGTATCTGAGCGCAAAAGAAGCGGAAATTGAAAGGTTTTTACGCTTCATCTGTTTCATCATTTTTCACCAGGGATAGTCTGAAATTTTTCAGGAAATAATATTTGATACTCTACATATTGCGCTATCGAAGATTATTCTTTGGAAATTGTAGACTGTTCTATAAATTCAGTACAGAGGAGTCTCACAGACAAAATGTTTTCACGCTGGTATACGGAGAAAAATGCCGCTCGAAAATATAAGAATCCTTGTTATTTTTCTTAGTGAACTAGAAACAGGAATATAATATTTGTGATATGAATTTTTACATAAAAATAAGGAAGATTACGAATATCGTAGAAAAAGTCATGGGTAGGATTGAAGTTTTAAACGCTGAACGTTCAATTTTATAAAGCATACAATAAAATTCAATTATTGATTCGTAATCGCCCTTATTTTTATATGAAAATCCATTTTACAAACCTTCCTGTTACTGGTTTGGCGAGCAAAAAGGGAAAAAGTAGTACAATTTTTTTTCCGTGTATCTCCTTAAGAACTAGGTTGAATTTGTCCTAACAACTGATGATATTCATATGGTATTTACTAGAATATTATCCACAATTCTCGTAGGATATTTTTGTGTACAGCCGAATAAATGTTCAAATGATCTATTATTTTTGTATTAATATCAATCGATTGAAGTTTGAATGCAATATGAATGTATAATTAATTTTTCTATCAGTCTTGACATGTGGAAACACTGTATTTTCCTAATGAAAATTCCTCTCAACATATATGAACATCTTTGAAAAACTATGAACAACTCTGAAAAACTGCACTGAAAGTCTTTGAGATTTTCAGATATTCCTAGTGAAATTTTTTCACCGGGTAATTTTCAAAATAAGACAAGATACATATATTATATTTGCAGATCCTATGAACATTCGGAAAACCTCCCGATGAGTATCCACAATGTCAGGGAATTGAATTTAGAAGAGGTTTCTTCTCATATATTGATTCCTAAATTTCCAATAACCACCCCTTTGAATGAAAATTCATAGGATCCTTCTTTCTGGTAGATTTTCGTGGATACGTGTGAATTTTTCATGGAATTCTTCATAAATGTTCCAGAGAAAAAAATTCCCAGAGAAAAAAATTCCCTCCATACAAATGTATATAAGATTTGTCAGATTCACCCGCGCGTGCATCCGTTCCTACCTACATAATCCAGCTAGGCGCCGTTCACACGTACGCAAACGTTAACCTTATTTTCGTGATATCCCTCAGGAACTGTAAAATCACAAAAGTTCTACTGCGTTTGCATAAAATGTACAGCAGCTAGTAAAATGATCTAACTGAGTTGAATGTACTTCAATAGAGGTAAGTAGGATTGAAAAATAT
The DNA here is from genome assembly GCA_018340375.1 of Gonatopus flavifemur. Classification (NCBI taxonomy): domain Eukaryota; kingdom Metazoa; phylum Arthropoda; class Insecta; order Hymenoptera; family Dryinidae; genus Gonatopus; species Gonatopus flavifemur. The sequence goes on along the minus strand of JAFFJZ010000001.1, from coordinate 39,991,551 downwards.
ATATATGAAATTTAAATGAGAAATTATCACTCAAAATAGATGAATATCAATTCTCGGATTCTTCAGTTTGATCCTGAATGTTCGAAGATTAATGCGACGTGAATGATTCGAACATTGTGCAAAATATTCAGCAGATCAAATAAAAAATTGATGGAATGTATCAGAGACTATATAAAGAAACCTGTTCAGTTTTATCAGCTTACGTCATAATGATTATAAGAGAAATACTCAGTTCACGAATGACGAATTTTGGGGAAATTTATTATTCAAGACCATCGTGTTAATTCAATACAAGCCAATGAAGAAAAACATAGACAGGAAGCCAAATACAATTCTTCAAACAGAGCTGGATTTCGCATGATCAAAAGAAAAGTAATTCTCATTTCAATGGGAATTGAATTTAGTAGAGTTTGTAGGGCAAACTTGAAATCTTCAGAAGAAAATTGATTAAAATACCGTGAATATTTCATTCACAATGCTCAGTTACACAGTTTTACGACTGTGTTACCCATAATTATTTCATTCTTTGAATTCCAAGTTGCGTACTCTGAACTTTGTAAATTGCGAATAGTGAATTCAATTCTCCTCGCAATAAACTTCTTGCTCTTCTTTGCGTACATAAATCAATACTAAGGATATTTGGATTCTCAATCAATCATCTGTATGTTCAACTCTCTCAGCAAGGAGCATCTTGTATCGAAATAAGTTCCATTTCCACGTGGTTTGTAGTATAAGAATTGGTTAAAGTCATGATGCTAATATTTCCTCAAACTTATACATTCAACGAGGCTAAGTCAATCAAATCCCAATCAATGTATTCCTCATATAGACTTTCTTGATTTTGATTCGAATCAGCGTAACTTCGAAGTCGCGTACGTAGAATTGGAATAGTTAAGATGTAGAAGATGAGGGAAGTTTCAAGATAGAAATGTCGAAGAACAAGGTGTTCAGTCGAAATGAACTACAAAAGATGTTGGGAGAGCGCGAATGTGAATTTGAATATTTCACGTGAGATCAAGCAATAAAAAATCGAGGCTTTTCATGAAGAATAATATCTAGTTTTCGTAAACTTTTATGAAATATGGATAAATTAAATCATCATTAGAAACAGAAGGCTTTTCAAAAACACAAACAAAATCATTTATTTCTCAATTCATGACATAGCATTGAAGAATGATATGATTTCTCAACGCTAAAATCGTTACCAATGGAAAAATAATATCATTCCTTCACGCTACGTCGTCAATTTAGGAATCGTTTATCCCATTCACACTTTCCATTCAGCGAACAAAGTCATATGCATAACTCGTGAGAAATGATCGATTTTCATTGTACCCGCTTTGCTCACGTAATACTGATACTCGTTGAGAATCAACCACTTTTCCCACTTTTTGCACAATATATTATTGTTTTATTTTATTTTTTGAGTTGAATGGAGTGAATCTCCGTCAAATTCTACATTTTACTCAGTCGGATGATAGAGTAATCATATATGTTATATAGAACGCTGGAATATTGATCAATCATTTATACTCTTATTATAATATTACATTTTTAGAAGGAACGTTCGAGGCTAACGGATGAAGTCGAAGCATCTTTTACGTATACTCGAAGACACAATCGAAGAGATATTCTCTGAAACCTCCTCACAGAAACTTGATGCAACAGGTTTCATTCTCTTTTAGAAACTTTTTCGAAAAATTTGAAAGTTTTGGTTATTCGAAAACCACGTCGACACTTTTGAGATATATTAAATGGAAAATCAAAGAACAAATGTAATAGATCACATGAGAAATCTCTTTGAATCTGTAAATTTTCATCTATTTGAATATGCATTCAATACTTTATATTAATATTAGTCGATGAGATTCAATAAACGATGGTACTGACTATAAGTATGGTAGTGGACAATTGTTATATCAAGATTATTGAATTTAAACTTCCATTATCGTGATATTTTTCACTTGAACCATTTGCTCTGCAAAATGACAATCAGTTTGCTAGATATTAAACTTTTGGTTTTTTCGTGCACCTCGGCAACGCCTTCCAATTAAAAACAAATAAATTGAATAGTATGATACGAATGCTGGATCTACAGGAGTTTCTCACGGGAAAATAAATGAGACCGAATATGGGATTTCGCAGGCAGATGAAACGAGAAAAGAATTGGAAAGATGGGAAAGAGAAAGCAACATAGGAAGAGCGGTTTTGTTTTTTCTTATTAGTTGGCTGGCTAAGAGGCAGCTAGAAATTCCTCCTTGAAATGCCAGTTGAGAAGTTTTATGAGTTTCAGGATTCCAAAGACCTCCGAAAGGTTAATCAATTTGCGTGGCTTTCTCCCTCTTGACGCTCCAATTTTCCCCATTTCTCTTCTCCTTTTGAGTCTTTCTCACTTCCACACTTCTTTTCCAACTTATTTCCTACATCTTGTGCTTGGTTTGTCCGAAAACTGAATTCTACGAGTTCCAATACGCTTGGACGACAATGATGTAATCGTTACCTCACGTTCAACAAACTTCCCATTGTCATTTTTCCAACATGTATTCCCTATCAACAGAAATCGTTATTGATCAACTTGATACTTTGATCGTTTTATGTGTGTAATATAAGTAACATTTATGATACACTTATGGAAGGAAAAGAATCGGTGAAAGGAGTGTAAAGAATCATATATGATAAAATAGAATTAGTGATTCTATAGAATTATCACTGGAATTACGTATATAATCTGTATAATGTGACGCAAGGTCAACAGCCAAGGCTAGGAAATCTATGCAGCGGCAAGAGTGGTCAACCCTGTTGATGTATCGTTGATTATAGGCTGCACCGTGGTTGACCCATCTTTTAAGCAATATTGCCTGAAGGGAACAAATGATTTTACATGAGAGTCTCTAGTTTATGGCGGGACAGTACCTTAGGGCATTATGCAACCCTGGATGGCAGTGGATCCTCATGTTGCACTAAACATGGGTGGTAACTTAACCCAGCTGAAACAACAGTTCGATCCAGCTTAGGTGGTAGCTGAACTAAACTTGAGCGATAACTTAGCCCAGGATAAAACTCCCGTCTCAAACGGAAAATTGCAATAACTCTTACCAGGGTGCTGCTTGTTTTTTGTAAGAGGTGGACCAAGTATTCACTGAATAGAGTAAATCAAGGTGAGACGATGCGATTTCCTGCTTCTCTACAGCATAAAATAATATATGAAAGCTCATTCGCTCATAGAAAATCTAAAGATGGTAATAGAATCTTCATAGTTCTCTTGACTGAACGAAGTTTGATGCATGAACTTTTGTTGTAGAGAACCGAGAAAGTGTGCCATCTCACCCCGCTACATCCTATACAAGTCCCCTTTGAAGATTCTATGATAGGAAGAATCCTTCATCTGTTTTAGGACACCAGAATGGCATCATTGATCAGTTCAAACTGATTGAAAAAATTGTATGTCAAACTTCTCGAAATTCTCCGACATTCATTTTATTTATATCGAAATTATAAAATGGATGTTTTATTTTTTCTGTAAGTACACTGAGAGGAGAGTTTGTGGCAAAGAAGGGATATTGATTATGAATAAGCCATTTTTGGGTGGAATAAGATTTGTCAATAGTTAACAAACAATCTTATTTGATTGAAATAAATTTGGAATACTTTCTTCTCAATGTAAACTGAAAAATCAAAATGACCATTGGCTTGAGATGAGTGCAAAACTGCTACAAAATTGCAATCACATTGGTTCATCCCTGACCAACAAATTTTTTCATAGTTTGCCATTCACGGCATATGCTATTAAAATTCTTTCCTCAGTGTTGGGTAATCTGAACTCGGCCATTCTTGGCGAGCCTTGCGGCAGCCAAAGTCAATTTTTACTTGAGTCCTCACCCTATTTCACAATATTTTCATCGTGATGTGTACAAGAAAAATCAATGGACACATCAATGCAAATATAAATTTTTGCGGTATTCAAAAATCACAACAAAAAATTTACACTCAAACCGAACAATTTGAATTGGGGATTCAAGTTCCTTATAATGAATTTCATATCAGTTTAACCATGATAGAAATCAAGGACTACTTGACGTTGGAATTGATTTTCAGAAGAGTTCATAAAAAGTAGTACAAAATATCACATATTACTGGAACTGAAAAAGAAAAAACGCAAAAGCGATGAGTACAAAAGATGGGAATAAGGCGAGGCGAAATAAAATTTCAATCTTTCAATTCAATTCGTTAAGTATACCTGACCAGAGCCCTTTGTGCTATACTTTCATAGGAAACTTGATTTTCCTTTTAGAGAGACTCGTTCAGGAACTGTTATCCCGGACGATGCCCACACACAGGCAGAGATAACCTCATATCCTGGTGCAGTTGAGCATCACGTTCTGCGGAGGGAACGTTAAATTAGAAAATACTTGAGACTGAATAAGACGTTTGAGAAACTGCGATAAATTTTCTCTATTTACTCCTCTATCATGAGATATTTAATTGATAAAATTTATATTGAGCTTCTCACTCTTCCTCCACGATAATGTTTGAACTCCAGTTTTTAATAGTTATTATGAGTTGATATTGAATTTTGTTCTCTATGACTTTCCTTTTGGTCGATATAAATTAAATTAGCAGAGACACGCAAAAAGTAATATCAGTTTCCGAATCAAAGGCGTGTTCAATTTGTTTTTAGTACTCTACAAACATGGCGAAGAATTCTTGAAGAGAATATTTCAGGAACTTTCAAAAAACCTCAAGAATATTAAAAGAATTCTTGGATCATTTTTCAACAGCTTCTTCTCGATGATTATGGAAATAAATTTGAAAATAACTTCACATGTTCATGAGAATCCCTACTTTAATAAGTGTTTGATTAGAACATTTCATAAAATATACATCGAGGAATATTCGTCAAGTTGAAATTACCAGATAGCTGGAGGGTTGAATTAACATTCGATAAGTTATAATGTATCATACTTTATCCCCTTTGATTTGTTGAATTCAATGCAAATGTTACTTCACGGTATCATACGCAAAGTTTAATACCTTAAGAAGGTGTGGGATAAATTCGGTTAACGCTGATTTTACCTACACTACTGTAATTTGTGAAATCCCGCTCGATTTCGATATTTCAGATTAGTTGAGGTTTCCTCCCGCGACGTTCTGAAAGGAATTCAACGAAACGGAAAATTACAGAACTGAACAAGATCGGTAATTATCCAACACAGTAGTAATTTCAACTTCATGATCGTCCGAATTTCAAATGAGTTATGACCTCTAAAAAATGAACCGAAGACGAATGAATTTTTCTAAAGTAAAACCAATCCGACTAGAAATTCGCCAGGGCAATCAGGAAATAGCTTACCTCATAAAGCCCTGGTGTTTACCTCCCCAAATTTCTACTCGGAAAGGTTTAATAAAAAAAAGCACTATTATACTCTCAATTTTTCAACAAATACGACATGTCTATAAACGTTATATTTCCCTTGGCGCTGATCAATACGATTCATAAATATCACCAAGTCAGTAATTCGCAAACATATTAATACTCACAAGCAGGTACTCGACTCATCCTGACTGAGATTGAAATTCAACGCACGTTATTCTCCATAATTTCTTCTCGCAATTATCTTTCTGGAGTACCGCGTGTACATATATTCTGTCAAATCATATGATACGTATGCTTCCCGACGAACGTTTTGCAAACACGCAATAATCAACGAAACATCATTGGCAGTGATTTTCCACGGGGAGTTTTGGTATGATTTAGTTTGGAAAATTCTCTGCTTTTGCACGGATAATAATCATTCACGCTTGTGCTAGGTAACGGTAAATGATTCTACATTATTCGCTATCCATTTACCAACGAATCAATGCATCATCACGATCACTTCAATTTTGCTCATTGTTCAATGATACAACAACGGGATAGGATTTCGCGGGTGAAGTTTGCGAGCAACCAATAGCTAGAGAAATTGAAGCGTTCGTGATGATACATAATTTACTATCAAATCGATTGCAATTATCTGGCCTACCGACAACTCTTTACCGATGCATCATTATAATGTAATTAATTATGCATAATCATCAGCATCATCGTCTAGTTTGGATATGCACGCATAACTGTAAAATTATTCAGATGGAGATTTTTGATATTTTATTACGAATGATATTTCAAAGATGTGTTTCGAACTCTGGGAGAATGTGTATGAATTGAAAAACAAATTCTCTTGGTTCTAATACCATTTTTCTGGATACTTCTGAATCGAGAGATTAAGTTGGACGCGAAGTACTTGAATAACTGGTTTAATGATCAGTGAAATCAATTCATTCGTTTCTTCTGTATATCTAATATTGTATGAAATGAAATGGAGGAGGAAAACAACTCAGGCAGTACAAAAGTTCAAAATTCCATATAAAGATTTACCAGTGGCGCAAAGCCGATGAACATAGATACACTGTAACAAAGACTGCTCAACAAAGTTTGGAAGTCTTTTACCGAACATTTCTTAGTAAAATCACGAACAATTTTGGTTAAACCTCAAATAATTTTTGTCAATTGACAAACATTTTTTGGGGAGTGACGAAAATTGTTTGGAGATCCACAAAATATTTGTGGATTTATAAATAATCTGGCAATTTACAAATACATCAGTTTGTTTACCAAACTTTTTTTCTAGGAAATCCACAAATATTTCCTACACCGCACCGTCTTGGGAAGGAGGTTGTTTAAGTCTGAAATGATAAAATCATTGGAACAATTGATGAGCCTCAATTCTAACGCCTGGGGAGACGGTGGTAAAAAATTGCGACCGCTGGCGCAATTTTGATTCAATGGTTCTAGAAGAGTCGGCCAATACAAAAACTTCCGCCTCAAAACCTATATTGGTTCAACTCTGGATCAATGTTCCTAGACAGTAAAGTGGTAGGACAATTCGCAAAAATTTCCCAACAACACGGAGCAACTGTTGTTGGGAAGTTGCTGGGAGTTTGCGTCGCCAAATGCGCAGCAACATGCAGCGAACTTGAAAGTTATTGTCATGATGCTGCGAAGATGTTTGGATACATGGAGCTATGACACATTAGATGAAATAATCTCCCAACAATAAAACTCCAACTGGTGTAGCAACACCGAAGCAATAGTTGCCCTGCAACTTTTGCTGTCAGGGTTGCCACAAGCCTTAGCCAATACTGTTCTAATATCATTTATATTTGTATTCCCAACACAGCCACGATAATACCCCTCGAGAGAGAGAAGGATTAGATCTAATGAAATCTGAGTAGATCTCATCAGATCTGAATTTCGAGAAATATCTCTGCAAATCAATTCATATCTCTACCTACATCTGCACATCTCAACTTAGGCAACAATCTTTGGAGTTTCCTGATATCCATTCACTGCCAAAAATTTTGGTTTTGCAAGGAATCCAAAAAAAAGAAAGATTCCAAAAGATTTCTGGAGATCTTTGTGAATCTCCGTAGATCTTTTTGTGCAAAAATTTAGATCTAAAGAGATCTACATTTATCTCATTAATCTTTTTTTCTCGAGCTGTTGCGAACCAATGTTGACTCAAAGTAAATCTTCCACCCCAGTGGGAAAATTTTCAAAATTATGTATAATTTATATAAAAGAAATTTCTTTTTAATTTATATATAATAGAAATAAGTAATTCATAAAAAATATTATAAGTCGAAAAAATGTATAAATATATACATATAATTCATAAGAGATGAATTTTTTTTCAATTCATATATCTTTCAATATAATTTATATAAAATTCTATATAAATGATGTATAATTTTGGAAATTTCTTCACTCTGGCACCCTTGGCTGCCATATCCGGCCCAAATCATTGCTCGCCGTCAGCGTTGGCGAAGCCGCTAATTTTTAGGATGAGTTTATGAATTCATTTGAAACTATAAGAATTCATGAATTTCATAACGCATTCTTTTCCAATGTATCGGAAATTGTTGCGCTACCTCAGAAGATATTTCTCAATTTTCACATGAATTGTTCCAGTTTCGATGATCTTATCAAGCCACCTACCGATCCAAACTCTCAAACAGAATTATGGACCTCCGAAGCTAGATTTCAAGTCTCCTTTGATTACTAGGGTTATGGTTGCTCCCGACTCAACTGAATTGGAATTCAAAATCTGTCGCTCGCGGTAAAACCACTAAAAAACAGTCGAAATAAAAATTAAATTTCTTCTTCCAGTCCGATGATAGAGCTTGTATGTTATTTATTATTGAATTATGTATCCATTCAGTTCATTTAAACTCTGTTCCTAGAAATTTCGCGAAGAAAGTGAGAAAAATGTATAGGACAAAACTTGTCCGGTTGTCCTTTAGTTCATTCGAATCAATGCACGTCAAAAATAATTTAGCTGCAGCAGCGAAATGGCTAGCACGAATACGAACAGCAATGGAATTACCTCCTGCAGCTAAATTTTCGTTATGACAGCTGAAAGATTCGCCTTTGTAGCTAATTTATTCGGTGTACAGAGAAGAAAAATTCTCTTGATTCTAAACCTATTGTCTCATATATCACGGGAACAATATTTGTCCTGTCCCATGTCCATTTGCTTTGAACCAAGAGAATATTGTTTCAGTTCAAATTTAGGTTTTAAATTTCTCTTGAACTGAAGCAATATTTTCTTGGTTCAAAGCAAATGTACTTGGGACAAGACAAATATTGTTTTCGTTATATATGAGACGATAGATGTGGGATCAAGACAACTTTTTTTTCTGTGTAACAGCTGAAATTTAGCTGCAGGAGCTAATTCAATGGATCTCCATGCCCGTGCTGGCCACTTCGCTGCTGCACCTGAATTATTTTTTTTTCCGTGTTTATCAACTAGTGATTAAAATTTTTAACACGGAATAGCGACATGTAAGAAGTCCGGATAATTGTTAATATCAACTTATAGATTATGCTCAACCTGAATCTTACTGAGCCATCATAACTGAATCCTGAAACGTTATATAATAGTAAGGATCTTGGTTCCCTAGTAACATAAAAGTCTGTTGGAATTCATTAATTGATGAAATTTAATACAAACTTCGCAACGGTAATTGATCATTCGAATCTATTGAATTTCCATTGAATCTCACCAATTTAACCGGTCGCAATGGGTCTGAAGGAATTTGAGAACGTCTGGATGGTTATTCATCATTGCAGACTTTCGAATGAACCTCATCAATCGATGAGATTCAATAAAATATTTAAAGTAAAATTTCCATATCCAAAATTGGACAACCAATGAGCATTTTCAGTGCAATGTTCCAACGTCATCATCTCTTCTAAGATCAAAACCCTGGTGGAAGGGAAACGTGTACAGCGTGTAGCATGAGTGTATATAATGTTGAAGGAACGTGTATTGAGCGTAAACTGGAACCTTTTAAGAGTGAAATTGTTTCAGATGACGCTTCCTACACGGTATCATTTTCACCAGGGAATAATAGAATCCAATTATTTTTTCTTATTTCACATTTAAAATTATGAGGAGATGCAATCATTTGTCCTATCATGAAGGCATCTGTGCTAGAATTATCGAAAGGATATCTGTGATAGGAAAAATTGCGAATGCAATGCAGTTTTCAAATCGATGACCGTAGGAATGTGTGATATTGAGGGAGGAAAAAATTTCCCACACAGAAATACGCGTAGAAATATAAAGTAAAATTGCGGCACTTTCTTTCATCAATTTGTATTCTGATTCATAAGTATTTAAGAATCCACGATGTGACTGTGAATAAATTGAGCACTTTTTTCCTTTTTCGGATATTTGTTTTTTTGCTGGGAAAAACAAAAGTTAATTGTACCAACGGCATGAGTCAACAATTATATCTGTAGGAGAATTTCCCTCATTCCTGCTGAATCTCACTACAGCCTTCGAGCAAAACCACGAAATTATATGAGCATTTAAATTTTCAACCATGCAATAAAGTATTTATTATAACATAAATTATGTGACTCAATTTCCAAAATTATCCAACTGTAATCATGATAACGCGACACACGTGGTATCATCGATATAATTCAATTATAAAATCGAAGGAGAAAAATCAACCCTTCAAGCATTTATCAATTCATCAGTATGAATTTCCTTTTTGTTCTAGGGAACAAATTTGGATATTTGAATTGAAAGTTGGTTATCGATCGAATAATCGGATTACCAAAGCGGCTTTCCTTGAACATCGGATCAGACACAATTCAGCACGGCAGTTTGATGGACCATGACCAAACTTCGATTGTGTCAGATGGAATGCTGATTACGCTGACGACTTCTTTTTGAACATAAAAATCAATCAACCGTTCCGGTTGCTTGATGTCAGCGTATTTTTTGAGTTGTAATATAACTTGAGATCTTTGGTACTCTTCGGTATAAATCTTGCATATGAAATGTGGAATATCCGCTTGAAGTTTGAATCATACCTCAACTGCAAAGCTTGACTGCTAGGGAATTTGTATAACGGAAAAAGAAAAAGCCTGTCAATATAAACTTCCGGTAGCGTGATTTTCATTTCCGTCCGCAAATGATTAAACCTTGGACATACTAGTAAAAAATAACAGAAATCAATCCATTTGAAATCGACGTAGAAATAAGGGCTTATTTATGAATAATCATACAGACTTTGCGTTCAATTGAAATATCATTAATTGGAAATCGAAGGAGAGAGAGAGAGAGAGAGAGTAGATGGAAACTGTTTTTGAATATCAGTGAATCCACTCGAAAATATGAAAGAAATCCAACATACATTTTTACCGCTGGCCATCCTGAAGAGCATGCTATGTTTTACTGAGTAGTAGTATCAGTCACGTGTCCAACAAGCGTGCTTCTTTGAGATCTTCTTATCGGAAGAAAACAAATGTAAGAAGGAGTAGGGGAAAGGAAGAAGGAGTAAGATGGGAATAGGGGAAGAAGGACAAAATGTGCGTAATAAGAATTTCAAATAAGAATATGAAAATCAAAAATGATAGGGAACTTTGGCACAGGTACACAAAAGAATTTTCCTCTCCTCAACTCTTATCACCCCATTCACAGTTAATTCACTTCGATAAATAATTGGTTGCACATGTGGTGATTATCCATTCATTGTACATATTTTAAATGAAATTATACGCAGTCATGGTGAACGATAAATTGTAAGACAACACAGGAACGAAAATCGTTTTTTATTCATTCATTTGTTCAATTATTCATGCAATGCGACGATTTGTGTTTTTTGTTCCAATATGGGTGACACCTTGTTGGAATAGGTCGCGCACGAATAGGTTGACACCTTCGTTAAGGAGGTCGCGCGCAGAACTGACATTTCACGCGCTTTCGGTCCAGCTACCCTCAGCATCCAGTAACGTCGGTGGCGTCGGCGTCGACTGGAGGAGGGTGAAGGGTAAATTGGTAGGAGGGGGTGGGAGTGGGTGGTTGCTTGCTTGGGATAAAGCCGAGCACGCGCGAAATTCCACCCCTATACTGCTGCTATTGCTGCTATTGCTGCTGCACCGTCACCCCAACCTGTCCCGCTTTGTCCACCCTTTTTGCTTCACGACGCTGTTTCGTCCTGAAGGCAGAAACCTCGCACACAAGCTTCCAAAGCGCAACCTAGAAAAAAGTCAAGTCCGATCAGAGGGGTGAGAAAGAGAGGACGGGGAGGGTGAAATAAAGGTATATCGATGGGAAAAAAAACTCACACCTCTTTTGGACGGGAAAACAGTCTCGTTTATATTTAATGAAAAATCCCAGTGAAATTCAATGGGAAGGAGGGAAGATTTTTCATCGAAATTTAAAACGAAATGACTTTGAAGTGATTGAACGTTCAATACAATTATTCCTAGTTTGACGAATTTGCCGCTTTATGGGTTATAGAGTGTTTCAAATGCAATATCATACTTACCGCCGGCAAATTGCATGAGGTGATAATTTTTACGTCGAGGAAAAGTTTGCTTCGCTGTCACAAAATTTTCATCGAAATGAATCTAAATATATTTACCCATGTATACAGATAAAATTTAATTGAAGAGAATTGAATGAAGAACATTGAATTTCTTTCATTCCATATGTCAGAATCGGGTTGATTGTTTGGGTCAATCAAATTTTAATCTGACCAACGAATGTCTTTTCGGTAGATATATGTTATTGTGGGTTTGATTGGCACAACTGAAGAAAGTGGGAGAGAACCAAGGGTTTTATGCTGATGAGAAAAGGTTTTGTCGAAAGCGATGTCGGATTATCTGAGTGCCTCTAAACACAAAACCAACGTTTCTCATGTAGAAGACTCCATGCGTATTCATGGAATCAGGAACTGCAAAAATAAGACAAAATGTTGAATAAAAATGTAGCATCGAAATGTTTCAATTCGTAAAAAGAAATGAAATATAAGTAAAAAGATAAAAGATATTGTAATAATACTGCAAAATAATGATGCGATGTCGTGTTGGAAGCAAATATGAATCATAGTTCGATGGAAAGTACTCTCATTTCAGATAATACACGAGAAAGAAGCGAAGATTGAATGGTTCAAGAATAGCACGGAAGAGAAGTTCCATCCATTCCAGGAAACCATAGCAGCATATTGCACACCTCGAGAAGTACGGTGGAAAGTTGAGAGTGGAAGATGGGTGTGCATCGTGAGGAAAGAAATATTTCATTATTATTTTATAAAATCGATCAATTTCAGAAGGCGCTAAAACGCATCACGGAATGAATTTAATCACCTGATCTATGTGACTCATGCCCTGTAAAAAAGCGATGTCAAAACATTGTCAGATTAACACAAAATGAGCACCTCGCGGATTCTATACAAGTCCACCACGAAATCGGTGCCAAAATAACACCAAACGGTGTTAGAATAACACTCTACACGCAGGAGAATGGGGGTGATCTTTGATAAAAATTTTAGAATATTTCCTAAAATCTGAGGATTTTCCTCAAATGCATAATAAAGACAAAGCGGTCCACTTTTTTGTGGAATTGCATCCGAAAAACAATGAAAAATTATCAATATTTAATGAAGAATAGAGAAACATATGAACTTCCCAACAGTTGCATACAAAATTTCACAAAGTGAATAGTAGGATATCGAAATTTTGTTACTATTTTTGTAAAATTTTACGCCCGACTTTTGGAAAGTTCATATGTTTCTCTATTCTTTATCAAGTATTGATAATTTTTCATTGTTTTTCGAATAAAATTCCACAAAAAAGTGGACCATCTTGTCTTTATTATGCATTCAAGAAAAACTCTTAGATTTTAAGAAATATTCTTAAATTTGTATTGAAGATTGCTATATTTTCGACCTTCATTTTTCTCCGTGTAAGGTGTCAGAATGACACCATGTAATGTTAAAAGAACACTTTTTTTACCAATTTTTTACAGTGTACGTTTAAACGATGACGAGTAACAATGTATCAAGTATTCCAAAACTGACCTCCCGCATTTCTATGGTGTATCCCGACTAGGAATTTAATCGGGTTAAGCCGAATTTCCGGTTGGGATTTTGCAACTAAAATGCAATAATTTTACGTTTGAGAACAATTTTTTCGAGATTCAGTTTCCGAGATATGAGTATTTTTAGATTGTTTCCTCAAATCCAAATCATTCAGAAGCATCGTGTACTACATTCTAGCCCAGTAAACATGCTGAGATTTTCATTCGAAACTCTCATAATGTGATCTAAGAGATGTCAAAATCAAACCTAATGCGTCGATTTCTGCTATCTTTTTAATATCTTTTTCAAGAGTTCTGAATGCTATCTAAAAGATATCATGGATAATTTTGAGATAGCATTTAGAACTCTTGCGGAGACATCGAAGAGATGGCAGAAATTGACGCATTAGAGATCATTTTCACACCCTTCGGATAACATTATGACAGTTTCCAATGTTGGCCAAAAAATTGTTTACTAGGTGAACTTCACAGTGTTCGCTGAATTAGAAAACGGTGAATCTGGGGAAAACATTGAACTGTCCTATCCATCTTGGTTTCGGAGTTATAATGATTCCAAGTTGCTGAAGTCTGATTGGCTGGAAGCCAACAAATTTCAAATTGCTATAACGTTGAATTGAAAAATGGCAGATTAGTACAATTTTTTTCCCAGAGATCCACCATTTCTAACTGAACGAATGATTCCAAGCTCAAGTATGTAGCACACAATGCTTTTGAATGATTTGGATTTGTAAAAAATTTAAGAATGCTCGTATCTCAAAAACTGAGCCTCAAAAAAATTCTTTTCAAACGGGAAATTACTGCAATTTAATTGCAGAATATGCCATAGAAATGCGGGAGTGACTTTTAGGACACCCTGTATATTGTTCCATCGTTGTTGTTCTCGTTGTTGTTTGTCGAAAACGTGTAATATATTAGACCTCTTCAAGCCTCACGAGACCCTGGGCAAGCCCTGAGAAGAGCTAGAGAATCCCAGATAACATGTAAGTTTGTCAGACTTGTTATTCAATTGCTTTTGACTTATATTATTGGCAATATCGTCAGTGTGAGGTTGCTACAACTTCAATGCAAAGGTTTTGTAAGCTAGTCCCCTTGTCCTGTATCAACTAGGAAGCTTCTGTCAACTTTGTCAAAGGCTTGCTTGATAACATTGCAGCAAGATTTAATTGCTGTCTGGGATGCCACATATCATGTACACTCAAGAACCATTAGTCTATTCTCGAATTCAAATTAAATTCATGGAATTAAGCTCCACCTTTTCATGCTCATTTAAACCTAGAACTCCACTCTGGGGTTTAGCACAACCTGGATGATTTTGATATTAATATGAGTGAATATTGGTTTTTTGAGAATTTTCACGCATAGTTCCAGAAAACACAGATGTCCCAACGATGAAAATTAAGAGAACAATGGTGGTTCCAACAATGGGATATGTGGAACGAAGTGTGTCCTTTTTGTTCCATTCAGATAGTATGAAGTCCTGGGTTGAACACATATAAAATTAGAATCATAAAAATATTGTTCTTGATATGGAATTGGAAGGGAATCCTGATGGCACAAGGCCCTAAGTTCACACTTCTAGAACTTATGCATGAAAGCAGCACTAATTTTTCCATGAAACAAGAAAGAATTGCTTGAAATATCATCCAGATACTTGCGAGCACTCAGTAGAAATGAGAATAAGTCCATTTCAGGCTCCGTTCAGGTTCGAGTTACAGCGGTGTAGGCTTAGACAGCGCTAAGGATGGCCCAATTTGCCATCGGGGAAATTTCTATCCGGGTGGTTATGCAGCTTTAGCCAATTGCCCGATGAAATATCGTTGATCCTGGGTTTAACTAGATGTAACTATTTTCTTCTCATACTTTAGGGCTGGGTCTATAATCTGATCCAATGTGTTTTGAAACAAAATTTGTGTAAAAATTTGATACAAATTTTATGTAAAATCACATTGAATCAGATTATAGTCTCAGCCCTACTCTACTTTACACGAACATATTGACGAATTTCGAATTTTACAGCAAAAAGCACACCTGTAAACACGATAATTCTGCATTCATCGAAAAATCCTCTCTTACAATACTCAATAACATTCTGAGCGTTTCATCTTAATTTTGTTCAACTTACACGCACAAATATATATCCTAGAAAGTCCCATAATCCATTGAGAACCAGCGCCAGTCTGTGACTGATTAAATTATTGACCTGAATATGGGGTCAAAAGTACCATAATTTCCTCTAGAAATACATCTAATAATGCTACTTTTAGAGGTAAATTCAGGTAAATAACATTATCCGTCACAGATTGGGGCTGATCCTTAATAAATCATGAGACTTTTCAACATATTCGTTTGTTCCGTGTGAGAAAAATATATTAATCACATTACAAGTAACAATTTTCATGCACTGAAAGGAATTTATAGTTAAATTTACTATGGAATTATATGAATGGGGGAACATACTGACTTCTAATGAAGTTTACTGCAAAACATTGTAAATTTGATCAGGTTCATAATGTTATGCCATAGTAAATTCCATTAGAAGTCAGTATGTTCCCCCATTCCTATAATTCCATAGGAAATTTAACTATGAATTTCTTTTAGTGTATTTGATTTGAACTGATATTGTTTAATAATCACTAAACATCGATACGGGTATCGATGTTTGACATCACGCAATTCGATGCTGCTAAAACCTCATTGGTTGTTATTCTACCAATGAAAAATTTTGAATCTAGCGCCATTTCAAATTCAACATCATCCCATTTAATTTTTCTTATTCGGTGTCTTGATGTTTGAATGTTTTCAAAAAAAAAAAAACATTGAAACATCAAGCAGGTCGATGTTCTCGTGGGGAAATTATTCCTTGTCGTAATAGGCGTCCTTATTTTATTCCAGACCCTGTTTTGATTACCCTTACAAGACCTAGACCGGATTGTCACGCACTCATCTTCAGGGCCAGCACAGTATTCCCAACTTGGGCCTATGTAGGACACCCATGGTGAAGTCAATGCAGACGCTGAAACTAGGACTTTTCAAAGGATGATAAATTTTTGCGAATATTATCAAATCGGATGAATATTGCAAGGAGAAAATCCCAGGTGGAAAATTCCTCGATTGAAAATTGGGCTATCCAAGGCCCTATCGATACCCTGAGCACTTCAACTTGAGCCCGGACAGGGCTTGGAATGGGCCGATTTCAATTTCTACTCAGGTGTCCTAATCAACATTACTTCGTTCATACATTGTCGGACTGTATCAAAAAACAGAACAGCCTCATTATGTCTTGCGATTAACCATACAGTCATGTTTTTGCTATTTTTTGACATTGTTCACCGATATGATTTGAGTCGATTTGTTGTTAACGTAGGTTTATATTAAAAAAAAGAATCAATATAAGGGCAGGGACTTATGCAAGCTGTAGTTCCGTGCATTCAGATCTTTGAAACAGGGAGAAACTTTGGGAATGCAGCGTAGTCCTACGTGGATTGCGTACAGGTATGCCTGAATGAGAATCTTCGGGAGGATACGGGAAGCCTGACAAGACTCTATGCAAGCTGTAGTTGGTGTGCCTAGATTTTCAAAACAGGGAAAAACATTGGTGATGCAGCTTGGCCTCACATGGGCCTTATACGGGTGTCCCTGGGTTAGAGAAGTCAGGCTGAATATCAGCAGCCCAACAATCCCCCTTAATGGTCAAAACTAGGACATCCTGAGTTTGGACATCCAGTTTACTTAGAGTTAAGTCCATACAGGGTCTATATTCAATACAGGACGTCCGGAAAAATTTTCTACCCGGGTTACATCGTTAAACGATGTAAAACATCGATATCAGTCGATGTTATAATTGTTGATGTTATAATTGTCGACGTTTGGTTAACTCTAATATTGTTGCGGCTGAACAAACAACCCATATTCCCTGCACTATTGAAATTATTCAAACGGTATACATGACTCAAGCTTGAATATTGACATACATTTCAATGATGAAAAGGGAAGACCATATGACTGTTATTATAATCGATTTTTAAGATCAATTCATAGTAATATCGATGATTGGTATTCTGTATGCATCGTGAATATCGAAAATGGAACAATTTTCCAAAGTATCGAGTTATTTGCCATCTGTTCAATCATTTTATCATACACTAGAAGAATGAAATGGCTAGCAAGATATCACCAATAAAGTCGATATATGCTTGTTTCATTCTCAAGACCTTTTGATACGTCCAACGTAAAAAAAATCCATCTCAACGTATTGAATGTTCCCCCGAAAAAGGAAAACAATCTCGATCACAAAGACTTCTGAGATAAATATTGAATTTCATAACAATCATGTAGAAAAAAAACTGCTCGCCAAGTTTTATAGAGAATATGAGAGAAAATATTATGCTTTGAATATAAATATACAATCTTTGAACTATGAGTAATGTCAAACAATGCAGCATTATATAAGTGGCTTCTTTAGAAACTGTAGCAAGTTGTGAGATACGATGAAGTACAAGAACACATCATATCAGTAGACAGACTTTGGAACTCCTGTTCTCAGTTACCCAAGTAAACGGTTGGAAACTTTTTATTAGTTGTTCACAACTGTTACTATCATCGAGTCTGTACGATTTCTAACGCACCAGAGAATAATTATCGAGTTCAGGTGGATGAAAATCTGGGATCGATTATTTGAATACAATAAAATCTCAAAGATACGATCAACGATTTCAATCTGTTATCTGTTACTAAATATTATTTTGAAAAGTGTGTACCACATCGTGAACCGTGAAATCAAGGAACAATATATATACCAAACAAGCGAAAATTAATCATGAGACAGGAATAAATAGTAATGTAGATGTAATTCCGAGAATGGCAATTAATTAACCAGGACTCCTATTTCATCAAATTACGCCGATGAACCACCGTTTCTTCGTTGCTGGAATTACTGTGAATCAAGTTACAGATATAATAACCCAGACCATCAAAAGTAACATTTGCTTGAACTTGCATAGAGCTAACTGGAACCAGAATTGCAATTCAATCGAGTGTTTAATTACTCCAGATAATCGCATACACGAGAAGACGTTCAAAATTAATTTGTTATTCATATGAAAGCATGTAACAATCATTCCACATCGATACTCTCTAGATTTCAGATATTCCTTGGAACATTATGAGAAGGGTGAGAAAAACAAAATGGATTCCTACGTTAAATGAAAACAACGCGGGAGCTCACTTCGAAAGCTGTGTAAATCATTCCGTATTCCCAATCGACATTTCTATTATTCCACGGATGAGAATTAATAATCAACTCTTCACATGAGCGTACCGTACAAAACGATTGCATACATTTACGTTATCGTTTTGAATCAGCAGATGGGTGCGATACACAATTTTGTTATTAATTTAATCACAACGAGAGGGTGCGGCAGAGTTACCCACACGAAATGACGTTATGGAAACGACGAGGCATTCAATTTAGCACCTAAACGAGCGACACGGTGGTAATTCAACGGTGAGTAAATAGAAAGTGCGAACTTGGCGCTGTGTGTGCGTGCGAGCGTGTAAATTCTGTCTTCTTCATTCCAATTTTCGTACGGGTTTGATGAGAAAAGCTGAGGGAAGAAGAATAAGAAGTTGTGCATCTCTTCTGTAACAGGGACTTTCCTCGGCTTTCTAAAGAGGCACAACCGAGCCACGAACGGAAGTTTATTTTCAACATTGCAGTTGGCAGTTGTCGACACAGTTTGTCTCTGGAGATGCGCTAGACGGAACGCACGATGCTCGTACGTCCAATACCAAGCAAAACGTGAAGTTGTTATCGGTATTGGTCGACAGTTATCAACGGAATTCGATTTTACCTCGTTCCCTCCTGTTTGCCATTATATTTGTCTGTTTCTACCGTACGTGTATACGTGTTTGCATATAACATACAGGTACGAAGAATACAGAACTAAACTGGAGCAAATCCCTTTGTTGCTTTTGTTTTTTTGGTTTCTCCATATATTTGTCAAATATTCAGAAAAAGAGGACACCCGATTCCAATGGTATTCCTGTTGAATGGAATGAGATTCGATTTTCCGCAGTTAAAATTCATTGGATATTATTACTTGATTTGAATTAAGTCATTAATATTCATGTAATGTTATGCTTCAATGAAGTTCATTCTCAAATGTGTTTCCAATATTTTATTCTGTGTGCACATTTATATTATAATTCGTCAGTCCAATATCTGATGCCAGAAAGGGATGATCATGGATGAAGGGAATATTCAACTGCTGAATCATATTATTTTTAATTCGATGTGAAAATTTTTAACATACAAAATTGCCGGTATATTGCACATGTGCCGCGTAGGGATTGTGTTTCTGGATACATAATCGGGTTGTGCACGTTCAATTATTTATAATAGGGGAAATTCGCCGGCTGTGGGACACCTCCGGTTGTGGGACAGTCAATTTTGTTTGACATGTCATAACAAAACTCAGGATGTATAAATAGCGCGTCAAAATGAAACAGAAGAAAACAAGTTTAAATATTCAAAATAAGGCTTTTATTTCAAGTGGATGGAGCGATGATGGAAAGTTCAATATGCATATGTAGCGTTTTTATCACACTTTCAAGTACCATAGGCAATGGCACGAAAATTTTTTATTCGTACGTTTTTTATGCGTCATTGGCGATTGAGTGTCATTCCCGGGTGTGGGACAGCCAATTTTTCATGTTCAAAGCGTATGTATAACATAATTATGATCGAAAATCGACTTTTCTTTGAAAAAAAAGTCTTGATACAGGTTTGTGTAAATTTTTCAGATCATTAATAACATTTCTTATGAAATTTTGTGTGTTTTTGAACTCAATCGATTGTGAGCACTATTTTGTCTGTTGCTCACGTGTTCTACAGACTTCAATACGTTCTAGGCAGGAAACATGAAAAATTTGAATTTTTGTCTCCTTTCTTTCTATGAAATGCACAGTGGGGCATAATTCATTTTGCCTGGCTGGGAAGGAAATTTCTCAAAGTTAATTGGCTGTCTTCGGGACTTTATCAACTTTGAAGAAATTTGAGTGCACATTTTGAAAGGTATTTGATGAATTCTAAGATTCGAATCCGCCATACTGGATCCACCATCTTGAATCGGCAAAATCTGACCCTGGATTCGTAATCGGCGACCCGAAAAATCCCCAGACACAGGGTTTCATATAAATCAACAAACGCCTCACAACGCTTGAGAATTTTGGCCACGGTTTGTGAATTTTGGCCCATTGTGAAATGATCACGGACCAAGTAAATATTGATAATTATTGAATTCTTGATGGTTTTGCTTCATACTTCCCCATTAGTAGCTGGTTTTGTAGCGATATACGCTGATTTTCGTGGGTGTCCCACAACCGGCAACGTTTTTGTTTCGCGAAAATTCAACATTTTACAAGAACGCTTGTAAAATTTTCCTCATCAGCGAGATCAAGGCGAGTCTTTTGGGGAGAGTTTGGGTATGAATCCACCTTCAAAATGGTATATTGTTGGGCAGATTATATCGACTCACGAAAAAGTTGAAACAGAACGTGTTCCACACCCGGTGACTCTCCCCTAATTTTTAACCAACTGCAGAAGAAATTATTAATGGGAGGTTCTCATCAAGCGAATTCCGAAATGAGGTGGGAGAAATTGTATGAAGAACTTGAAGTTTCTGACACTTATTTGATAAGTCTTAAAGTACGTGAAAAATTTATTTTAATTAGAAAAATCGTATACCGAAGCTTCAAAAGCGTTTATTTCGAAATCATGATTTACACATCGGTTTCCACGATATCTCAAAATCTACGCGATGGATAGCCTATGCTTTCTTTATTCCAAGGTAGATTCAATTTATCGGTTCCTATCCCTGATCGCAGATGATATTCCTTTTATTCATTTTTGTTTTCTTTAGAATACTCCAAAAAGCGAGAAAGATTGAAAAATGTTACAAAAAATTCAAAAGTCCACTATTCTTTCAATTTTCGACTTTTTGTCAATATCAATGGTTCTTGAAACTGCTACGATGGGGACCGTTCGGCCACTGCTTTGTCGGACTGTTATATCCCAGCCATTATAAATAATTTCGCAATGTATTGTGCCAGTATTGATAGGACTCTGGCTGATCATGGAATCCGCAGCCAACTCCCTGCTTCAATTATAAATGAATTATCAATGGTTCGCATCTTGAGAAATATTCTGAGAGTTCAAGAAATATCCTCCAATTTTCTATTAAAAATGACTATATTTCCGATCCGCATCTTTCTCCGTGCATTTAGTTGCGAGATTCCATTAAAATGATATTTTATCATTCAATCAAACGCATTAATAACATGATGACTTAATGTCATACTGATTTATTAATAATTACTTATTCTGGAATCTAAATCTCGTCTAAGGTTACGTGAGAAAACATGCTTTGGTGATAACTTGTTCACACCTAGAGAAATGATCTGCCATCCATAAAGCAGTGATTTATCGCTGGTAAGAGAAATTTAACCGCATTAATATCAAGTCCTAGTGATCCTGGTAATCCCAGCTAGCATTCACGATGAAGTAGTACGTGGTCTCATTTATTAGATTCTAGAGAGGAGTGATATTAATTTCTCTCTCAGAAACGTCACCCTCTCAATGCTTGAATATTTTTCAAAACCTCGCGAAATAAGGTATTTTTTAATTAATAATCAGGAATATCATTATTCGAATTCCAGATTTTACAAATCTGCGTTTGAATTAACGGATCGATTGAATGTAACAGATTGAGGAATTATGATCCAAAGTTTCCATATCATCGATTTTTATTTCAAAATGGGTTTTTCATTCAACAAGAATACAATGTCATTCTCCTTTCAAGAATGGAATTTTCAGTAGTGTTAAACAATTCACGAATACAACAATAAAAACTGTATTTCTCATAAATCGGTTTATTGTTCAATTTACAAAATTAGAAGAGAAAAATCACACGCAATATGCTCAACGTGTACGGGATACCGTAGAAATATGTATCTGGTATTTTTCTTATCGTACTCCCGATGCGATGCAACGGAACTCTGTTATTTTCAATAGGATACAGAAAGATAGATTTTATTATTGAAATGGTCAAGTTCCATGCATAGAATCTCGCAATTCAGTATGTTCAATAAACGTAGACCACATAACCGCATCCCACAAACCAAGCAAAGCCAGCCTCTAGTGTATGGGTGCAATCGTGTCCATATGTTTCACGTAGATGTCCAGTAATAGTGAGGTTAACTGCTGATTGCTCACTATATTTGATCATGTATGTATCAGTTTGAATTCAATCACAGATTGACAAAGAGTCACATAAACGACGAGTGATTAAATGAGTTTTCTGTATCAGAGAGAAGAATATAGGTTTTATTTTCGACAATGAATTCCAACTCCAATTCTTTATGCATATCCATTATGAGTCGAGAAATTGATTATTGCTGAACCTTATTGCCAAGTACGTGAAAATTATTCCTTGTTGTTTCCTCAATCGCGCAGCACACTCCACGTTAATCTCATTCTACAATTTTCATTATTTCCTGTTTTATATCACCAACCAACAAGAAAAAATACCATTACCCGAGCATAAATTGATATAGGGACCATATTTGGCCACATCAGGTCTTAATATGACCTCACGTGACCGTGATGTGGCCTGATTTGGTCCTTATTTCAATTTCTGCTCGGGTAGCTTAGAACGATTATCAAACCTGGCAACATGATCCCGTTTCAGACGTGATCTGATACAAATCAATGATAACCCAGACAGCGAAGTGCTAGAAAAATTCGCAACAACTTCCCAAGATCACGCAGCAACTGTTTCTGGGAAGTTGCTGGGAGTTTGCGTCGCCAAATGCACAGCAACTTGCAGCAAACTTGAAAGTTGTCAGATGTTGCCAAGATGTTTGAATACATGGAGCTATGACACGTGAGATCACACCATCCTCCAACAACAAAACACAAACTGATGTAGGAACACTGAAGCACGACTTTTGCTGTCAGGGAAGGTGTTATTCTCCTGTTTTGAAACATCCTTCTGAATTTTCTGGAGGGGAGAATGAATTTTTCCATCGTACAAAGAAAAAAAGATTAGTTGAATGACTATTTGATTTGTAATCGCATATGAACCCATTGTTTTTTCGTTAGAATAAAAAATTTATCAATTGATTTACCCAATTTACCATAATTTACTTAAAAAGTTAGTTAAATCAACCACCCAATCAGAAAAATCCGTAATATGCCAATGTTGACAACAGGTACAGTACAGTGCCAGTATTGGGTCACCACTTGGTCAACACGTACGGGAGTACTGGATACATAAAAATACAGTAATATGTTTGTACTGATAAACCAGTACTGAGAACCTAATACCGGCCAGGTACTAATCCAGTACTGGCCCTGCACTGATTGCGAATAATGGCATCAGTACTCAATCCCCAGTACTGAAAAGCGTTATCATTCCAGACAAATGCCAGTACCATGCCAGTCTTGGCTAGTACTGGTGCAGTACTGCGCCTGTTGTAAATTTCTGGTTGGGCAAGAAAAATTGTTATTCTAATGAAAAAAAATGCGTTCATATGCGCTTACAAGTTAATTCAAGTTATTTCAACTAATCTTTTTTTCTGTGTAAGAACCAAGATTGTGCTCAGGTGAAAGTGTGACACTTTAGCATCTCAGGCCCTGCCTTGGGCTGAGTTGGTACGATCTGGGTCCAGTTAGGGCCTTAGATGATCCAATTTGGAGAGAGAGCAATTTTTAGCTGAATAATAATCGAATTATATTTTCTATCAGTATTGCAGTGTAAATTGATTCGATAAGTTTGAAACACTTGGAATTTAATGTGTTCTACATGATTATGTTTTGAGGACTCTAATTCAAATGACAACTGCAGCCTAACAGCAAAACTTGTAACGAGGACGTTTTTGGAACTTGCAAAAACTTCCCGTACTTCACGACCCATCTCTCTTGGTTAGAATTCTCTTGGTTAGAATTCTCTTGGTTCCATGCCACATGTATGAATGATCAGGGTGTCAGTTATGACCGAAGATTTAGAACAGTTCGTTGTATGCAACATTCACTTTGTGTATGTACCATCATGAATTTTCTGATAAAATTTACATGATTTTTTGTTGAAAATCATAAGGTCCTAATCGTTATTGTTCCATGTTTCGAAAGAAATGCTTCCTCAACAAATTAAAAAATCATTCAATCCAAACATTGTAGAAAATCTCAAATTCCCAAATTCGTGATGTTAAAGCATGGCAACAGTCAACCGTACTTAACAAAAATACGAAACGAATGAAAGAAAGCGAAAAATAAACAGAGGAAGGATTGAACTCATGAGGTCATCAGACAAATGAGGAACATTGCAAATAATAGAATAAGAGATAGAGACAGAGAGAATAATCAGCCTACTATGTACTGGGTTGTGAGTGTTGGTACTCTCTATTCTATTCAGAATCATGCGGCATGGCTCGTAAATGGAATAATCAGTGACACGAGGGAACACGGAATACGCTGTTGTCCCTGTGCACCTACCCCATATCCCTGCTCACCTCTCACCCTCATTTCCCAGTCTCTCGGCCTGTATCTAACCCTCCTCTCCTTCCTCCTACAGTCTACTACTGCCACCTCCTGTACCACCTTCCTCTTTCACCTCCGTCGTGTTCCCTGTCAACCCCTATGCAAAACCACCCCCTTCGCCCATCGTCGTTGAGGTGATGAATAATCACCACCAGCCACGACGACGAGGCTTTAAGTTGTAAGGTTAACGAGTTAGAATGAGCGAGATGCAGTGCAGGATACGCACAGTCCACAAAACGACTAGAGAGAAGAAGAGAGATCGTTGAAAAGGAGTAGTGTTGACGAATACTGCTGTTATAGTTGAACCTTTTCAATATGCCAAGCCTTCGTTGCGATGTGGAGGAGTCTTCTCTTCGAAGGACACCGGAAACAATTATCTTTCTCACGGATTGTTGGCATTCCATAACAATATACAATTCCATGCAATCTCATTAATTTACAACGTTACAATTCATTCGCTTGACTGATATAATTAATTTGAATAATTATATTGCGCGATCTCTACCGCATATCACTGTGATCAATTATTAATGTTGAAACAGGTATATTAATTTTCCACGAGTTATGTGATATGATTAAAAATCGAATCAACCGTGGAAATGGAAGAATGTTATAATACACCTTGGGTTGCCGTCTGGTTGCGACTGAAATCTCACTTGTTATTCGCAAAAATGAATGTTCACTGACTAATAATGAAATTACCCTCCTCCAGTTCTTAAAATTGCAGTTCATCTGATCTGACAGAGTGAAGGTTCATGTCCGACTTTCAGATGCCTTATTCATTTACATATTCGAATTATATTATAAAATCCCGCTATGAGTTCACCTAGAATAATATTAGCGGAACGTTTTCAAGTATTCATTGAAAGCGTCCTTCCCTATAATCATCCTCTTCTGCAGGAATATTCGTGTTACTGAAAATATAATTTCACTATTCAATAACAACCCAGTTTT
Source organism: Gonatopus flavifemur (assembly GCA_018340375.1). Lineage (NCBI taxonomy): Eukaryota > Metazoa > Arthropoda > Insecta > Hymenoptera > Dryinidae > Gonatopus > Gonatopus flavifemur. The sequence continues at coordinate 39,965,565 of JAFFJZ010000001.1, read as the reverse complement.
GATTTTGAGATTTTATACCGTTATAACAAGATTTCACAGGTGAGCTGGAAACAGTGAACCGATTCCTCATCATATGCGCAACAAGATGAAATTGATGAACGAACAAAGCAAACAATGCTCATTTCACAAAGTTTTCGCTATTACAACGAGAGTCTTCGTTACTGAAGGGAGGTTTGTTGCAAGCACTGCGTTTTTTTCAAACATACTTTGTCCGATATTCATGTCTGAAGTGAGAAAAACATTGCGCTACTTGTGTTTCTTTTTTAGAAATCATATTACTGGAACTTTGTGGAAGTATAAAGTGTACGAACACAATAATCCATCAACGTCAGAAATATATAATCGATCAAATGGAGCGAACGCGTTTCAAACTCCAATATAAATTCTTTTTCATGCGACTACATCAAATGGAAATTCCAGAATATTGAAACTTCCTAAATAAATATGGAATGGAATCGAAATGAACGTAACGACACACATCTGCATGCTAATTGTTCAATTATTTTATGTTAAAATATCCGACTTGGATCATCATTTCATGGAGAAGAATAACAGATTGAGATAGATTAGTAAGCATTCGTGTGTATCAGATTGACATGATGCATTTAGAGATGGATTTCTTATCATCTTTTCTGATTTTATATGAAAATATTTATCAAACAGATTTGAAAACTGTATAGATGAATAAATACGAAGAGATTTCAGTAATGCGGAGGAGACTGGGTACGGTTGAAACAGGGGGGTTGTTTGAAACATCGCCAATTACTAACGATTAGCTCGCAATAGCTCAGATCGCTTAAAGAGGAAGAAGATTCCGCATGTAGAAACTTGATTTGTAATTTACTTGTGCTATGTTATTAGCCAATCGTCAGTTATTCAGAGAATTTTATAGTTTTTCAAACAGTTTCATTGATTTTTAGACAAATCAAAAGTCTTTCACAGATATTTATACATTGAGAGGATTTTATTTGAAAAATTACCGTGAAATTTCAGTGATCGAAGGACGAGTGAGAATTTTTAGAAATATTACTGTGCATTTTGTAAAACTTATACACTGAGAAAAATTATCTATTGCAAAATTACTAGACTCGCTAGTATATTGAGGATATACTTGCATTTTAAGGTTATATACCAAACATTCTCATCAAAGGCATCAGACTTTCTTTTATAAAATGTCATTATCCTACCATAGAAAGTCTGGTACTTTTGAAGAGAATGTTTGGTATATAACTTCAAAATGCAAGTATATCCGCAATATACTAGCGAGTCTAGTAATTTATAATAGACAAGTTTCTCCGTGTAGAAAATATCACTTTCAACTGTTTAAAAACTCACTCATTTTTATAGGCTGCACAGTAATTTTTTGGAGAATTTTTACTTGTCCTTCGAATACTGGAATTTTACGGTAATTTGCATAACAAAATTCATTCAGTATAGATATTCGAAGAATTTTTCAGTGGAAAAACGTCTCCGATAAACAAAAGTTTTCCAACATTTTTCAGAATTTTTCAGAAAAAATTTTTCTCATCAGGACGACTTTTGAATAAATGAATAGTTCATAATAAATCCCAATATAGTGAAGTGTTTACTGTAAAAAAAAGGCTTAATCTGTTTGCATCTTAATTTGAGAAAAAGTTTTTTTCCATTATGTCAACGATTGTTTTTTTCTTTTCTTTGATTAATTTGTTTGCGTTTTAGATTCAGTTATGGAATGATATGAACTCAAGACTTCATTTTCACAGTGTTCAAATTCGCTATAATTGAATTTATTGGGAGAAAGAAACGAATTGAACTCCATCACTATAAAGCTACAAATTAACATAATGAATTGATGTGAAAATCAAAATAGGTTAAAGGACAAATATAAATAAGAAACTACGACTCTTCTCCAGAATATTGTAGAAAATTTCAGAATAAGTCGAGCACCCAGATGAAAATATGCTATAAAATCACATTACCACCGAATTTCATCGTGACTCATTCAATTCTTCATTCTTCAATGAACTTTTATCAAGCATTAACATCAGGAAGGTGTACACATAAACATTGAAGTGAAATCAAGAAAATGCATTTGATTTATTCGAATTTTCTGCACATCCTACTGTTGATACTAACTCTGTGATCCTGATTGGAAATGCAGTAATATTTAATAAGTTGAACTCTATGTATTATTTAAACTGTACCAGAATTATGTGTGTACAGTGGAAAAAACATGGCTTACGTTACCTAACAAAATATTTAGTCATTTATCCATCTCATTTCATTTCATATTCATCTACCTCTCTAAACAAAAGCATTTCTTCAAAAATCTCTGAAAATTTTAGTGATTTTCAGTGAAATGTTTGCACCTGGGATATCACACAAATCACGCTATATGAACCAAAATCGATGAGATCTTATGCATAAATGCATTAGAGTTCACATCACTCTTCCTATCACGTGAACAAATTTTGAAATCAAAAAAACAATCAATAAATATCATCACATTAATATGTTGTGGAAGTTTGAATCGTTTATAGAAACAAAATGAAGATTAAAACTCACAAAATCCAATGAATCATCGTTACTCATCTGCTGAAATTAACTCCTTTGAACTGGAGAAATCGTTTACAGCATTTATTAAAAGATTTTGAGTTTTTGACAATTACGTGTTGCGTTGTTTGAGTACCATTTCGTTTCAGTAAACGATTCAAACTTCAGCAACATCACATTAATCCCTTCACTCGTGAATTCTAATCAAATACTTTGAAAGTGAATGACTTACCGGATCAAATTTTCAGATCCCCAGCTTCCACAAAGAATCGATAGAACGCAAAAAGAGTGGAAGTATACTTTTTTTTCAATTAAGGTGACCCAATTAGGTTAATCAGATTCTGACTTGCTTCGGCCTTCGAAGTTGTTCAGTTACTGTTAAATTTAAATTATACTCAGGTTAACGTTCATCCTATTTAAAAGGATATACCCTCATGAAACGACCGTGCACGGCCTTTGAGATGATGATTCAACATCATTCTTTCACCCCCTCACCGTTCCCATTTCTTTTTCCACTCCGTTATATACGAGGAAAAAAACATCACGATTGCATGCTATTCTCAAACAACCGGGAAGGATACTATCAACGATTCATATACCAGTTCACGTGAGAAAATGTGATGTTGAAATTCCTTCACTGTCGAATTATCAACGACAGATATTATACGACAAGGCAGATGAACCATGATGAATGGAAAAAACCAGACTATCTTCGGTAAAAAGACTACACTGGTTCGAGTTCAAGGGTGGATGAAAAATCTAACAAGAATGAAGGGAGGGATAGAGAATGAGGGAAGAGACAGAGTCGGAGAGGATGGTATTTTCAGACGTAAATTGCAAATATTCCGGAGAATCGAATAATCGGATAATCAGCCAGACTGTTCTGTCTCCGTTCGTCATTTCCAATATTCCTCTCGATATTCTTGGGGCAAAAGACGATCTCAACAACGGAGATGACTACGATGTTACGTCGATGGAGGTGCAGTATATCCATCTGTATACGCATCGTATTAGCATTGAAAATGAATTCCTGAATTGAACATTCGATTGAATGCTCGTGTAACAGAATTAATCGAATTATAGTTGATCGTCAATAATATCAATAGTCCCTCCACGAAATTGAGTTGAGGAAATAATTTGGCGGTAGAAATACATCGAAATGAGGATATTACGAAGATATCAAACTCCAAAAATATATCAAAGACAATCAAATATTCATGAGAACATTGTTTTTTCGTAACTTTTGAATATCGTAGTTGTCAAGATGACAACTACGGGGTTGAATATGAAATGAACATAATTTACAATCAAGAAACAACAGGGAGAACAAAAAAATAACTTGGTTGCGCATATTATGTGAAAGTTTACACAAGAGAAGGTACAGTGAAATATGTACATACTTGACTCTAGTGCGGAGAAGATAAGGGGAGAATAAAAAATTTCGCGATCGCAGCAAAACGATGCTACAGTACTACATCGAATATACAGGAGGTCTGTAAACATGCAAATTGTCCTCGTGCTTGCACATGCAAATTCACAGGTATACACGTGAACGAATATGCGAGTGTATGTATTCATCATCATGGTCAGAATGATGCGTACGAGTGGTGTACCGCGCCTGAATTGGTTGACTAACTAATATCGATACTAAATATCCCGAGAACCAGAATGGAAGTAGAATTACAAGTTCGCCGGAAATTTTTCCGCTTTTATCCATGCATGAAATACATATTCTTCGGAGATGACGACACATCTGATCGAAGTCGAGCTTTGAACCTTCATCACTCTCATAACCTATTGTTCTTACCCCTCGCTTTTGGAAGAGGGTGAACCTCTCTTTCAGTAATATTGTGTAGATGTGGGGGACAATCTCTGTGGTTTTGTATTATTCAATATGAAAAAACGTACGGTATGAATTTATGTATTATTAACGTATATGGAGAGAATTCAATAGTAATTATTCCGATATTACATATTCAAAGAAGAATACATCGTGAAGATTACATCCACTTAAGGGGTACATTTCTCATCGTTTTTCCTTTAGATGAACGAAATTGACGCTCAAGGGTTTATATTCAGTAGGGTGGGTCTTATTTCTTGGTCATGAAATTTTCGACACGTCATACTTCAAAATTGTGCTACGCCATGATAAGTTGATGTACATATAGGTCAGTTTGCGGATGAGATTAAGACGAATATAGATAATGTATGGATCTTTCCCAAATATCTATGAATCCTTCATTCCATCTAGTATTCTGCAGAATGTAGAGCAAGAATAGTCACCACTCGAAATTGAATGAACAAGAATAACGCAATATATAAGAAAATATTCTGAGATAGTACTAATTGTACCCTCGAGAGGAAGCCATCAATCAGGTAATGCTTGATGATGAAGTTCACAGCCCTTGTTATATAATAGTCATTCACGTATTTTCTTACAATCATCCCAAAGGAAAAGAAAAATTAAAAAACACCAATTCTCTCAAAGACGTATTTAATAGCATGCACCCATGCGGAAATAACCAGAGTTGACAAATGGCGCGGTATTGGCGAACTTGTATTCGCCAGACTTCAGCAGAAACAACTGTGCCCATTCGGAATCATGATCGTTTTCCAACTGGCGCCAAATGTTCGCCGGATTTCAGACGGTACTGGCTCACGTGGTCAGACGGTTTTGAGCCAGTATCGAATTACTACTGTTCAGAGAATACCCAGACTGTACAGAAACAGGATCAAAGTTATTTGGATGGTGAAATGCGAAAACAAGACGATACGACACCAATATCGATGCAACGTTGTTTCAATACGAAATGGATAGTGGATAGGGATTCACTGATCTTTCCAATAACACGGTTGCTTTGATGAGACAATACTGCGCCAGTATTGAGCCAGAGTTAATATTAGCATTTAATATGTTCGATAGATGAGAATGTGCCAGTATTGATAGGACCCTGGCTGACTATGGAATCGGTAGTCAACTGACGTTAGAAACACGATCTACGCAATTAAGCTGTTGTAGTGAACCGAAGTCACGCCAGTATTCGGCCAGAGTTAGTATCATCATTCAGTATGTTCGAGAGACAACAATGCGCCAGCATTGGTACGACTTTATTCCACAACGGAATCTATGGTGAATTGTATGACTTCAACGGTTCCATTACAATAAACGGCAATTTGAGTGACTCGTCGTCAACTCGGAGATCGGTTGATGTGATAGAGACTCAGTTTCTCACTCGCAGGACCCGGGTTGAATCCTCACTCAGTGAACTCTCGAAAAATCACTCCAAAACTACCTTTCTCCGACGACGATAATGAGAACAATGAATCATTCAGATATTCGAAGTTCAAATTTGATGTATTTTTTTTTACTCGAATGATATGATCACTCCTGGTAACTCCGGTTATCGGTACTGTGCCAGTACTAGATTGGGTTTGAATTTCTACATAGGATGTCATCATTTCTCATCCAGCTCTGGCAAAACAACTGATCTTGTTACAATGCCAGAGTTTCACATCAAATTATACTGGCCCTCATGTGAAATGGTGTTATCATTCCAACTCCCTTGCCAGTACTGGCAATTCAACTGGCCCCATAACGGTCGCTCTAGATTTGCCAGTACTGGTACCTCCGGCAACGGAGTAGGGAGCCAGTGGCGGCCCATGTTCCCATTTCCACATGGGATAGCTATGATTTACTTCCATGCATAAAAGGTTGGTTGACGCGATGATGAAACTGCTGCTTAGTTGATGTGCCAAAGATCTCACGTTCATCTACAGCTGACGTGCTCGGTTAAATTCTAGTGTAAAATATTACCAGACATTCTCTACTCGTAATATATGAAACTATCAGTACTCCATACAGGGTATACGACTTTATAGGTGTAGAGCATTATATTATTCGTCGACAAGGCTAGGTAGCCGCACGCAAAATTTACCGGCACCTTGAATATTCGTTGATTAAATTTCATGTGAGTACAATTTTGAGAGTAATATACTCCTGGTATATATATAGATATTCATTTATATACATATCCATGCATACACATATAAATATTTATATGTCTGCACTTTCTTTTCCCCTTTCTTTCCGCGCAAAATTCTTCTACACCCAAACGGAATTATTCACTTAATTAGGAATTGTTCGTTCGAGGGATTTTATTTTTATTCCTTCGTACATTTACATTTATGCACGTAAGAGTGATAAAAAAACGGAGGGCGATATAATGATCTAAAAACTTTCGTGGGCAGTTATGTGCGTCATGTGTGAAAAAGAAATATATCACGGATAAGTATACGCGTTTTATAGAACATCGTAAACATTGTAAGAAGCATAATCTTTTTTCATCTTTTGTGCTGTTGAAACATGTCTGCAAAATATCGTTTCTGTTATAAAAGGAGAAAAAAAAACCAGAAGAATTTGTAATTACTTGAAGAGTGAAGAATCGTATTCTGCACTATTAGAGTTATTTGTGTTAAATTTCAAGATTTGGAAGTTTTGTTCACATACATTTGTACATCAAATTTTTGTATCTGATTGTCGATTGCATTGTCAATCAATGTAGTGAAGTTAGCTTCGTATACAGTTATTGAATTTAATGTACAAATTTCCATTAAGGTAGTTCTCCGGGAGAATTCAGGATCAAATTAGGAAAATTATTGTCAAGCAGAGCACCAAGGTCGAAGGAATTCGATAATCATATTCGTTGGGACTTATATTCTTATTGATGACAAAAAAAGGACCAACTCGAAGTATAAATAAACAACCTTGTAACAACAACGCGAAATTTGACATGGTTTTTTTCTTAAAAAATTTCTATTTTTGATCAGTTTATGACTTATTAGGGCTCATTCTGTTCTTTGTGAGATTTAAAAAACCTTTACCATGGGGATTTTCTTATATGAGTCATCGTGACACTGTCACACGCTTTTGTTTATTAATAGTAAAATACATTCCCATAAAAAAAAGAACCAACTCGGAGTATGAATAAACAACCTTGTAACAACAACGCGAAATTTGACATGGTTTTGTTCTTAAAAAATTTCTATTTTTGATCAGTTTATAACTTATTAGGGCTCATTCTGTTCTTTGTGAGATTTAAAAAACCTTCACCATGGGGATTTTCTTATATGAGTCATCGTGACACTGTCACACGCTTTTGTTTATGGGAATGTATTTTACTATTAATAAACAAAAGCGTGTGACAGTGTCACGATAACTCATATAAGAAAATCCCCATGGTAAAGGTTTTTGAAATCTCACAAAGAACAGAATGAGCCCTAATAAGTCATAAACTGATCAAAAATAGAAATTTTTTAAGAAAAAAACCATGTCAAATTTCGCGTTGTTGTTACAAGGTTGTTTATTTATACTTCGAGTTGGTTCTTTTTTTGTCATCAATAAGAATATAAGTCCCAACGAATATGATTATCGAATTCCTTCGACCTTGGTGCTCTGCTTGATAATAATTTTCCTAATTTGATCCTGAATTCTCCCGGAGAACTACCTTAATAGTTGTGGAATTCACAAACATTTCTCACAGTATGAACTCCATAAGCACATTCATTGTAAATGATTACCACACAGAGAGATTAATCAATGTTATCTTGTATTTGCTAACACACATGTTTAAATTTGAATTCAAATATAGGAAAATATCACAAAATTTTTGGTAATTGAACAATTAATCGCTCATAAAGAGTAAATGTGATTGTCAATTCAGATCTAACCAGATCTGTCGAGATCTAGTCAGATCTATTGAGATCTGAATAGACCTAAATCTGATCTTGTGAGCCAAAATTCGGACCTTCTCAAATCTGATGAGATCTAAATAGATCTAATTCTTTTCTCGGGTAGGGACAGCAAAAATTATATATAATAAAATCTATGAGATATATAATAAAAACTATTGTGCAGATTGTACCCTTACTATACACTGTAAAAAATAATTGGAACTTTTTCCTATACGCAGCAACCGGAAAATTCCTATCGTCGGGAAGGAAATCAATTTCCAGTACATTCATATGAAATGCCTAATAAATTCATCTGAAAATTCCAAACTTTATAGGATTTTTACTATCATTTTCCAATAAACATACGCACGTATGTGTTAAGGAGTTACATACAGTTACACTGAGAAAAATGTGTTTCGTCGAACTAGCAATCACAGAATTGTTGGCATTTTATTGTTGGAAATACAATAATTTTTGTTCCTATAGCAATACATGTTGTCTTGTTACCAACCCACCCAACACAGTTTGTCACAGCAACGTAACGGCGACAAACAGTTTTGTTACTGGTGATGTAACCTGTTTGTTACAGGCAATTTCCTGGTTTGTAGTAATTTCCCACTCAACGAATGTAACCAGGATGTAACCACCACATCGTAGATGGGACGTCGTTATATCTCTGCGACGCTGGTGTTACGTAACATGTAATAATCTTACAAACATAATTTGGTTAGCGCCATGATGCCCTTTCCGTGTTGGACGACGACATTCATATTCGACAATAACATTGAATAATGAATTGATGAAATATCTCACAAAATTTTGCTATGAGAACCTTAATTTTCCTTTAAATATGTTTTCTAAACTATTATAAAAAACAATTATTCGTATTTATATTCGTAAATTTTGTATGAAATTCGAATGTTACAAACTTTATTACTGGGATGTTGCAGTGATTTGAGAAAATCACGTGTTACGTAACACCAACATCACAGAGATATAACAATGTTTCATCTGTGTTGTGATGGTTACATCTTGGTTACATTCTTTGAGTGGGAAATTACTACTAACCAGGACATTGCCTGCAAGGAACAGGTTACATTACCAGTAACAAAACTGTTTGTCACTGTTACGTCGCTGTGACAAACTGTGTTGGGTGGGAATAGAATTGTCAATTCAGCAATGTTAACGGTCATATTTTTACGATTTTTTATTGTAGGTTGACATATGACAATGCTGAATTGTCACATATCAACCAGCAATAAAATTGCTGAATTGACAATTTTATTGTTAATAAGACAACTATATATTGCTACAAGAACAAGAATTATTGTATATTCGACAACAAAATGTCAGCAATGCTCTTATTGCTAGTTCTACGAAACACATTTTGCTCAGTGTAAGGGGCGCAAAAAAAAGCGATTTTTCAAGAATTTTTCCTGAAAAGACAGTTAAATTGATTATTGTAAAAATTTGTACACATAATGAGATAACTTTGACCTGTATTTTAATATTTTTTATTGATAAAAATAATGATTTTGAGAGCTGTTATAGTTGATCTTCAGGAGCTCCTCTAAAAAAAAGCGTTTTGCGGTGACCATGATATCTCGGGACTAACTCTTTTAGAATGAACAAACCAAATAGATTTCGTTGAAGTAATGCATAATCTAGTAATTAATCGGAGGAATAAGCAAATAAAAATTTTCTGACAAAATGGCGGGTTCTAAAAAAAAATCGATTTTGCGCCAAAATTTTGGCCTGAAATTGTTCATAAAAATAAAAATATTCATCGGTGAAGAGAAACCTTCGATTAATTACTGAAAAATATAGTCAACAAGCTCGTGTTGAAATTTGAGACTGATCAGTCCAGCCGTTTTCGAAAAATCTTGATCACCGACTTTGAAAACACAGTTTGGAGAAGAACGCTTTCAAAGTTTCAAAAGCACTTGACATGAAGTGAAAAAATTTTACAAAAATGCGTGTAACTTGGACAATAATCGCCGAATTGACTTGAAATTTTCTGAGAGTATACTTGAATGTATGTAAATTACGAAAATGAAATTTAAAAAAAATCAATTTTTTGAAAATTTGAACTGTACATAACCCTTTAATTACTTCCGAACACTCATGTGAAACTTCCCATAGAAATTTTTTACAGTGAATAATATAATGAACTTTATTGTACGCATAATAAGTTTAATTAGATATATAATATATTTTATTGTATAATATAGCTATCCCTATTTGTATTATACATAAAACAGAAATTCCTCTCAGTGTACCATGATTAAACCCGTTATTATACCAACACTTTCGTATTCAAATACCCATTCAGATATGATGAAAACACGAAAGGAACAGTAATTATAAATAATAAAAATCCTGGCCAGAAATTCGAGCATGTCTATGTGTAACGTATATGTATAAAATGTGAAGATAGTGTGATTCTCACGGGTTATTCTCTCCTTTGTTTTTCAGATATCATAACGTCAAATTTCCTGTGGATTGCGGTCTTTCAGTCTTAGACTCTGAATTCTATAGCGGATTTGTGTCTTGGGATATAATAAAAGACCGGTTCGGGGGCAAAAGTGGATACTGTATTTCGATTCTTCGCCTCTCTTCCTCTCCGGTGCCACTTGAGAGCACACGTAGTCTATACACTTCAACAAACGCCCATTTTCAGACAATGAATATTTTAGCGTACCCATGAAAGCACGGTCGAGCTCTCTTCTCTCTTCTTTTTTTTTTCATGCTCTTCTTTCTTCTCTTCTCTTCACGTTTTTCTCCTTAGTCCTTGCCTTAGTACAAAAGGTATCGTTGTGTCTACTTGCTTCACCACCCCTCACGCGTGATACAAGTGACACGATCGTCACCCTTTGACCATATAGAAAACACCAGTACAGCCTCTAACTGGATCAAGTACAGTCTATTATATTCTCCCGTCGCAAGAATATCCTTTGTCTTTTCACTTCTCAACTCTTCTGTATGGAAGTTTGAATCAAGTTTTATTGGAAAACGGAATTATTTCTTCAATCGATTTTATTCTGAATTCCAAGATTTGATATATTCGATCAATATGAGTTTGGAAAGTATTTGATTTGAATTTTACAAAATGTAATACTGTCATGTTTCTTGAAAAACACAACGGAACAAAACAAGGTCGTTTGAGCGATTGTTTTCCTACGATCTTACTTTCAAATTCCAAATTGCCCTGTGAAAATTGAAACTTACCTCCATCCTGAATATTAGCTGATTTTGAGATCCAGCCAAAACTAACCCGCACTGAGAGAAATTTCTGAGTTTACTGTAACTAAAGCGCCTCAACCAAATATTCTTAGTGAAAGCTACTAGAAATTTCATCAATTTGACCAAGAAAAAATAGTTGACACAATTCAGTAATGAATCAACTATACTTTCTTTGTTGAATCAATCAAATTTTTAGTAGCTCTCATGAGGAATGTTTAGTTGAGATGTTTTAGTTACAGTAACTGTAGGTATTTCTCTCTGTGCAGTTTCAACTGAAAGTAAGCACCAAAAACAAAAGCCGACACAATGGCAAATACTGAATTTCAGTCAAGTTTTCAAGGAAGATGCAGCGAAATTCAGCTCGATTTTTCAATGTGTGGAGCAGCGCAGGCGCTAAGATCATCAGAATATGGTATTGTTGTATAACCAACGTTTCGCGAACGTTGCAGCAGGGTTCCCAGGAAAAATCACCAAGATTTGTTGATTAGTCATTGCTTTCATAAACAAGAACATGATTGGTTGGCTATATAAGAAACAACCAATCAACAAAGTTTGGCGGATTTTCCAGGGGACCCAGCGTAGCAGTCTGTGGCAATGTTGCCAGGTGAAAAACGGGACATTTCGACCAAGCTGTACCACTTTTATCTCACAACCCTGGTCTGAGGAGAACGTTTTACAATGATTGTAGTTGTACAAGGTGCGGGCATTTCCACTGCAAAGGATGCGGATTCCATTCGGAAGCTCATACTACAATCATTGGAATCTTCATTTTTTTTTCGAGAGATTACGGGTGAATCTTTAGGAACAGTTGGAAAAATTCAAACGTCTTCAGTATTTCGATCAATTTCTTTAACTACAAGATTTTTCACTGGATTGAAATTTTTGCATCTGGATCATTTTTATTCGAATAACCATAATTTGCAATCTTGACTTTTGCTGAAATAAAAAGAAATTTACTGCGAAGAAGGATTTTTTGAAGACAGTACAATGTCAAAAATAATCGGAATTTTCCCGTGTACCTCACTGTAAAAAGAAAGTCTTAATCTGTTTGCATCTTAATTTCAGACAATGCTTTTTCCATTGTGTCGGCGATTCTTTTTTCGGCTTAATTTGTTTGCATCATAGATTCAGCCATGAAATGAGCTGAATTTGAGGCTTTCTTTTTACAGCGATCAACCGGAACATTCCAATCACTGGTTATACTGCAAACTGAAGTGTGTTAAAATTGACTACAAGAACCCGGATGAACACTGTTTATCCGTGTTTACACACATTATCCGTGTTCTTGTAGGCAATTTCAACACACTTCAGTTTGCAGTGTAGGAAGTCAGTGTCCGGTACATTTGTATGAAATTTCCCAGAAAATTTATCTGAAAATTCTAAACTTCATGGGATTTTTCCCAATATTTCACAGTAAATTTCCGGACAAGTTCGGAAAATTTCTAACGCGTGTATGTGTTAAATATTTCACATAAATATATAGGGATTTTGCCATAGAAATTTTTTACAGTACAGTAGGATAGGAATATGTATACGACGTCGTCAAAGATTGAATCGTTTATTGATTGTGAAATTTCAACATCAATTCAAACTGAGAATAGAGAGATGTGTGGTGGATAAGAGCGATATGAAATATGACTGTTTCAGAGAATGAAGCTACCAGTGGGAGATGTGATTAGAAACATTTATGATTCAGATTTCACAATACTAACCCCCCATTCGTTTTGATAAATGATTTGAATTTTTATAGTCAGCATGAAAAATCAACTAACTCCGCAAATAATTTTTTTCCTCTCGTACATTATGAAGAAAATCAGTACATGATATACAAGTTCTACCTGACTCTACAGAGTGATGAAAATTATAAAATTGCAGTGGGAAGTTATGATGAAACATATATAAAAGAGAAGAAACCTACACGTGTATCGCATTGGGAATTTTTGTCTTCCCTGAAGTTGGTTAAAAATTGAAACTGTTCGTTATTTCGTCCGGGGAAACATGAATAACGATTGTACAAAATGGAATGTCCTCTCCGGAACTAACAATGTCGCTGATAATACTTTCTGAATAGGATCTCAAGATATTGAGAATTTTATTGAGTAAATTGCATGATGAAATATGTATAAAGCACTCTTCAGACAAAATATTCGTCGACGTTCCCAAGTAATTGACAAAGTGATGGTAACCTGCACCAAGATTAAAGTTGATGATATATTCTGTACGTGAATATAAGACAGGGAGGTTTTGAAAAATTGTGCTTTTAGAGGGTCAGTCAAAGCACGCTATTTCCAGAATGAAATTAGAAATATGCATCACTTTTTAAATGCTAATAATGAAGAAATTTTGCATAGTAAATAATCTTATTAATTTTTATTTTCACTGAAATTTGTACAAATTTATCAAATTTTGAACAGATATGAATGTGAATAGCTTTCATCACCCCGGTATCAATTGAAATCTGATTACTGTAGAACTGAAATTGTTAACTGAACAAACAGAATAATTTTATTGATCTAATTGATTTTTCTCATTTCAAACCAAACGAATTGAGAATCAAAGGAGAATGTAGCTATGATTTTTTTTAAATGCTCGCCTCATATCAATTTCTCAAGATCACTGCTCAAATTGATTGAAAATTCAACAGATTGTGATGAACAATGAAAATATGCATGTAGCATTCATTTAATATTCCTTTAATAAAAGACGCAATGACCGTTTTAATTCGAAATTTTACAGTGATCTGACTGAAATTAGATACAAATTCGAATTTCTGTGCATCATTTTTAAATGAGTTCAAATGTATTTCGTAGACTGAATTAAGCCACATACTGGAAGAATATTGAAAACTCTTATATCAACGACCGATGAACATTAAATGAAACAGATTCTTAAGAAGCACGAATTTTTGAGTATCTATACCGGGAACTGTAACGTTATTACCTTTCGTTATTCATTCTATATAAAAAACATATAATAATATATATATTGTACATAAATTATATATTTATTATATATTTTTTATATATATTGAGTAACGAAAGGGGATACATTTTCTAGTCTATACACACGCTATACGCGTTAAATTGTTCATACATATAGATTCATGTTCTTCATAATCCTAACTCCAGGTTCAGGTGAGCATAGCTTGAACAAGGAGAAACGAAACTTCTCAGTTTTTAAACGAATCAAATATTATGCACAGTCCTAATTCCTTTCGAGCTCCAAGACACTTGATTTGGGAGTTTACATTAGCTTCTAAATTCAACAAAGAGCCAACCGTTACACAAGCCTCGTCGAGGCTGATGTCAGATCGAAGTTTATCCGCTCAGGTCCAGAACATAAATTCCTAGCCGACTAACCATGCATTAATTCTACGAAATTTCAGCTGGGTTTTGAGAAGACATTATGTGATGAAAAAGCAACACCCTGAAACGCAGAATTCAAACCAGTACACCACTAAAACAAGAAAACAAACAGTAAACTACCTGAAGAAAAATAAATTGCATCAAGAAAAAAATGTTGTAAAATTTTACATCTGGTGAAGTCAATATTTAGACAATTTCAGAAAATAGTTCGAGCTACCACAATTTCAGTTCATTTTACAGCAGGAATTTCGAGCTTTAGCTCAGCTGTAGTGTATCTCACATTCGCAGTTGTAAAATCAACTCAGATTGTGGTTGCTCGAACTATGTTTGAAATCGTCGAAATATAGACTTCACAATATATGAATTTTACTTCTTTTTTCTCAGTGTGTTCAAAATTTTCATGGAATTTTGTTGTTTCAAATATATGAATTTTATTTCACGTAATCCACTGATAGAGAGTATTCACATACGCGTATACTCGCATTCGCATATGAATGACCTGCAGAAGCTCCGAAGGAATCGACCGGAAATTGGTATACAAATTGTGCGTCATTATTGCACTATTGATTTTGGGCGGAATCCATTAATGAGAAGGGGAGGTGAAATCGCATTCTGCAACTGCAGAACCTTCACAAAATATCCTTCCACCATTTTCTATTCATTGCGGTACTGAATTTCTGGTGATGATGCATTGTGAATTTTTGTTAAAAGCTATAAATGATGAATAGTCGATTGATGAGTTCGGAAAATGTAAGTTTTTTAAAATCGAGGATCAAAATTCATTGAATTTTCAAATCAATTATTATTTGCCGAGCGAACTGTTTGAACGCGGAGACAATTTCATGTTGATTCCTGATTCTATGGAAAACACGCGGTGATAATTTATTTTTTTACATGTTCTTGAATTTTGAATCGTTTATAGAAACGAAACGAGAATTCAAACTCACGAAATCTGATGAATCATCAGTGTTTATGTTCCTGAATTAACTCCTTGGACCTGGTGACATAGTTGAAAGAATGTTCTGCGAGATTTTTGGATTCTAACAGCTGAGTATTTCGTTATTCCATTACCGATTCGTTTCAATGAACAATTCAAACTTCAGAAACATTTTTAAATTTTCTTTACAACAAAAAATTTGTTCTCGTAGATTTGAACTTGAATAATATGATGCATTATATTCAAATTCACTAAATACTCCCGCTTTGTTATCATAAAATTTTGAAGAAAGTGCTGTTCACACGAATTTCCCCCTCTTAATCTCCATCAGATATGATATAGATAAATGACTCTTACATAAAATAGTTCTAAACTCAAAATGAATGCAATATGAAATTATAAATGAGAACGGAGTCACGCATTATAAAAGCACATTAAATATGAAGTCACTTCATATTTAGAAGAAAAATTAGGTTGCATATATGTCTGAATTTAGATGAAAACAACTTGAGTGTCATCTACTTTAATTCATTCACTTCGCGTCATCCCAAGTTTTAGGTCACTATAATATATGATATAAAATATATAACGCTATGAATGAAAGAGGTTTTAGCAAGCCAGCAATCTTATGGAGGTCAAAATGAATGAGTGTATTGGAAGAGCTTACAGAATTGATCCCCTTCAAAATTGATATGAATTCTTGTAGTGAAATGTTTGTTCGTCTAAAAAAGCCCTATACAGCCAATAGGTATACATATTCATGCGATGTTCAATACTCTATCGATAGTATGGATGAATTTGGTGTTTGTCGTGTATTTACTAGATCTCTGACATGAACGAAGAAATACATAATCTGTACATATTCACGGTGTACAATTTGTACCCAGACTGCTATATATATATTTGTACAGTTCTGGCATGTTTTCTTTCGCACGAAAAACATACGGAAAATGAAAATTTATCTCCCTGCATGAATTTTCATATGAAAAATGAGACAAAAAAGAAAATTTCATAGGATCAATATAAAATTCTTTCCATTGAATATCATTTGGTTTTTTTGGAACATGTAAATTTCATTTGACATATAGGAATGCTCGATATTCATAGTTTCGATACTTTTATGTGAAATATTCATCGAATTTTAATCAAAATTTTATAAAATTTATGAGAAATAGATACATATTTTATATAAAAGTATCGATACTGTAAATATCGGGCAGCCCTGATGAAATACGCTGGAAAACCGATTGAAAGAGTCAAAACCACAAAAAAAAAAGCAGGTGAGAAGAAATAGACTCTGAATCGTTTTCTATGCAGTTTGTGGCTCGATCTTCTAATCGATTTCTATCGTTTCCTTTTATCTGGATATGAATCGAATGAATAAAAATTTGATGGATTTATTTTTTCATCAAGAATTCCATATGAGCAGGTAGCAGAGTGAGAAAACTAGGACGTGGTGAAAGTTTCATTCCAATCGGATATCAGGAAGCAAAGACATGGTCGGTCGCAAAATCAAAATTTTCGATAACATGTTTTCTTTCCCTCTCGCGTTTTTCTTAGAGAATCAGGTTGAAATTCATATGGGACTGCGATCCACACTGCATAAAGCTGTGGTGGAAATTTCATGAAGATTGAATGATAGGAACGCAAGTTCTCCGCATGATAACGATGTTTACGAAATTTTCAAATTTTGTTTCGAAGCTCAGTGCTTACCATTTTCTTCCCTCAATTCCGATTTGTTTGAAATTTACACCGTACAACTAACCCCTCGTAAACTAATTATGCTCCAAATTTCATGGCATTTGGATGATACCGACATGGGGAAGGCATGCTTTCAAAATATTGTCAAATAATGTGAATCGCGAAACAAAAATTTTCCACAGTTTTCAATCGATTGGGATAAAACTCATACACTGAAAAAAAGGTATGGCTCTCACAGCTCTACTATTTATGTGTTCTTGCCGTCAGGAGGTATAAGGATGCCAGTATAGCTCCCACAGCCGAACGCGTCGTTATCATAGCAATCCGTCGGCTGTGGGAGCTATACTGGCATCCTTATACCTCCTGACGACAGGAACACATAAATAGTAGAGCTGTGAGAGCCATACCTTTTTTTCAGTGTATGGGACCACTATCAGGTTATAACTAGAGCGTGATTCAAATTTCATTAAAATCGGATAATAGAAAGCGGAGATATGCGTGATCGCAAAATCACAATTTTTGATAACATTTTTCTTCGCTCCTCCTATTCTACTGTAAAGATCAAGTTGAAACTCATATGGCACCACTACTGACGCCGAATGTAACCGTGGTGAAAATTTCGTGATGATCGAATAACAGGAACGGAAGTTATCCGTGATCGCAATTCTAGGGGAGTTACATCCACACATCCACACATCCATCCATATAGACAGACAGACAGACACGAAACCAAAAATTTTCCCCGAGTTTCGAGGAACATTTTGGCCTAAGAGATTTTGAGTTTGAAGACAAAAAAATTTTCGGCCCCTCGAAACGATCACAAAGCTTCCCTCTAACGAGAAAGCAACATTTCCATAATTATGTACAGAATTTATGTACCGGGGGTTTCATAATTCACTGAAAAATTTCACAACCGTTATTCCGCGACCAAAATGCAATAATTTCCCGCATTGAAAAATTTTGTTTGAGCCTTAGTTTTTGAGATATAAGCATTTTTAGATTTCTATAAAAATCCAAATCACTCGAAAGCACTGTGTGCTACATACTTGAGCCTGATACAAATCGCTGAGTCAGAGAAAGGTGGATCTCTGGGAAAAACTTGAAATATCCTATCATTTTTCAATCCAAAGTTATAGCAATTTGAAATTTATGGGATTCCAGTCGATCAGAATCCAGCAACTTCAAATTATTATAGCTCCCAAACAAAGAATCAGGGACTGGAACGTTATTCATTTACGTTACTCATTATATATGAGATGCATATAATAATATATATATTGTACACAAATTATGTATTTATTATATACATTTTACATATAATGAGTAACGTAAGTGAATAACGTTCCAGTCCCTGCAAAGAATACCAGGATAGTTCAATTTTTTTTCTACAGATCCGCTTTTCAACTTAGCGAATGGCGTGAGGCTGAAGTATGTACCACACAATGCTTTTCAGTGATTTGGATTTAAAAAACAAAATCTAGAAATGCTCATATCTCAATAGTTGAGCCTCAAAAAATCTTTCAATACGGGAAATTATTGCATTTTTACTACAGAATGACGTATGTGAAGTTTTTTCAGCGAATTCTGAAACACCCGGTATACATAAACTGCATTAAATTGAGTGTAAATTATATATAATTTTGAAATTTCCCCCACTCGAGTACGTTTTCGACTCACTGTAAATTCAGATATCGTGAATGGGAGAATTTATTGAATTATAATTTGTACATATAGAATTATATATAAATTATATTGGATTCAATATAAATCATAGATAATTTGGAAAATTTTCCATTCGGGTTACATGTGAAACCAAATTTTTCTTATCAAAGTGACAATAGGTATCAATGAGTTTAATATATTTTGAAATTGGAGGATTACTGTATTCTAGTTGTTTTGAATCAATGATGCAAGAATTGATGTGATGTTATTTCTGACATCTTTCGGAACAAACTGGAACTACGTTCGTGTGATGATACATCCATTATAGTTTTGATACGAACCATGGTGAGGTTGAGATCTTGAAATATAAAATCTGATACACAAACCCCAATGGATATAACACTTGAAACTTGTCTTACGCGGCGCTTTTAGACAAGTTTCAAATGCTATGTTTATTGAGACTGCGTGAGTCTATGCAAATATAAATCCTTTGTCACCAATCGTTGGTATATTTTACATGAATGACATTATATAGCTTGTTGCACTCTTCTTCGCGTGAAAATATGTGACATATTGGTTTAAATCATTCTTCTGAAATCCACCCAAGATACATGACATGAAGAATCGATATTTGAGAAAATGTTTCACAAACAATTATTAATTCTCTGATCAAATATAGTTTCGAAGATTTTCAAACAAACTTGTCATCTTCAGGACATTTTCACGAATTTTTTTATAACTTCCCTACAATTTTCCCACTATTTTTTCCTGCAAATATGAAATTAACAAACAAACAACATCCACATTTTGCAAATATGAGAAAAAACGGGGAAAACCTTTCAACAGTTACGTACGCAGTTATCAGAAAACCAACAAACTAATGAAGTGAAAAAAAAAGAACAATTTGAATTCGAAGTAGTGTATTACCTTCCAAGATTATCACCTGTCAACCTTATATCATATTTTCGTATTTACCAACAGAAGCAGTGATATTTGCAGATTCCTATTATAACGACGTATCATACACATCTGCGGGACCAAATATATTGGCTTAAATTTTTACCATAGTTATGTACTTACATAAAGCTTCATATATATAAATGAACGCACTCAAATATCTCGAAAATAATGTGGAGCAGAATAATAATGAAATCTTGACCGAACTCACAATGTATTGCAACAGATGATATTAGGAAATTGGTATATTCCTTTGTCAATATAATCTCATAATGGGTTGAATTATGAATTGCTGAATGAGACTTTGAACAAAGCTTTAGATTTCTCAAGTGAAGATATTTTGAAAACAGATAGAACTAGTGGATACCTTCCGAACATTTATCAGAAATCTCTTATCAATCAATGCAATAAAATTCATATCACCTGAGTTATCTTCAAATGTACAATACAATTTTTCTTGCATTTGCATACTTGACCAATGAAATTTCTCAGTATCTCATGTTCATTAATATTATCTGAACTTGTGATTCGAATGTAGAATATTCAAATTCAAAAAGCCGGTCTGGGTCTATTAAAATTAATTTTATTCAAGTGGCATGAGTATTCCAATACATGAATTTGAATGAATTCAAATACCCTGATTAAACTCTGGTTTTGTGCTGTATCTGTAAATTTTTCACACCATCATTGACACCACAACTGTACCGGAAACTATTTCACCTGTTTCACATTGAGAGATCACTCTAATTAGGGCTTCACACGAGACTCGCGTTAAAGAAAGATGAAATAGTAACCAATAATCATTCAAATTTCTTGTAATATATATCCGAGTGATCAAGATAATTTGAGAATATAGATGGAATCAACGAAATGGGGTGGAATCTTGATCATTCGAATAAAATCAACAGAGATATATGTCGAAATATGCAACGAGACCTGCACCGAGACCGATACCGAGACTAGTTCCGAGACTGGAAGAATATCTTAGTTCTCCTTTTCAATGGAATCGGAAGTCCATATGATTTTGTCACATCTTAGGTAAAAGTGTCATTCCGTTCAAAATTTGTATATCTCAAATTGTTAGAACAGTAAATATAGATCATTTTTTAATTCGAGACGAGAGTCTCGTGCAAAGCCCTACTCTAAATATTCTCAGTTAGAGTACAGTTACACCGAATTTCCACCAACTCCATGCTCACTTTCTACTAAGAAGGCTTTAGGAGGTTTTCATGGCAAAATACCAAAATACCACTGATTGGACATTTGCACTGACATCAAATTTACAGCGAAAAAACACGGTGTAATATTTCCATCAAGGACATTATTCAAAGCGGGAGTGAATTTACTAGAAAATATAGTGATTTATGTAATACACTGAGAGAAATTCAAATAGTCACATGAACTATTTGAGGACAACCATTCCCATTCAATATTCACAACTATATAAATAGTTATGGTAACTTGTTTATAGTAATTAAAACTATTCATATAGTCGAATTAACTATAAAAAGAGTTGGAAAAATTACAACTGAATAGTTATCCCCTCACTCAGTCGCCATGACTATAGATTTCTGTGGGTGTAGAATACACTGAGACCAAGGTACCTATAACTGCAGCAACTGAAATTGAGTTTTCTCAGCTAAATTTTAGTTAGCGTAAATTCAAGTCTAGTTTTCTGAAATAGGAATAAAACGATTTATTTAAGGGGATTAAAAAATTGAGCTGTAACAAATAAAATTTTGTTGGTTCAATTTCCTAGCAGTCTGATATTTAACTGAACCCTTTCTCTCAGTGTACGTTACAACTTCACCGTGTAAGTTTGTCCCCGTACTTTGTGATACAATGTAATGATATTTTAGTTAATTTTTTTCCGCTTGTACAAACAAATTTCACCACCACACAGGGCTCCCCCTGTTACTATTCCTTTTTTTTCTGATTGGCCATTCTAAGCAACAAGACAACGTAATTGGATGATTTTCCGTTGGAAAAGTAACCAAGTGGGAGCCCTGACCACACGAAGAAACAAGTATTGCTGGCTTCTACAACGAACTATGGTGTGATACTCTAACGCTTACACAAAAAGAATTGTTTAAGGTACGGAATAAAATGTTGATACAACTGCATTTTTTTACTAGCATGAAAAAGTTCATCAATAGAACTCACATCTGAACTATTGGGGTAAACAATTTCACTAGTACAAAACATTTGTTAACGCTATAATGAGAAACCTGAACTTCCTTTGTTCGCAAATTCAAATAGGGCTCCCAATCAGAAAAATCCGTAATATGCCAATGTTGACAACAGGTGCAATACAGTGCCAGTATTGGGTCTCCAACCCTTGGTCAACACGTACGGGATCAGTACTGGATACATAAAAATATGCCTGTACTGATAAACCAGTACTGAGAACTTGATACCGACCAGGTACTAACCCCGTACTGGCCCTGCACTGATTGCGAATAATGGCATCAGTACTCAATCCCCAGTACTGAAAAGCGTTATCATTCCAGACAACTGCCAGTACCCGGCCAGTCTTGGCTAGTACTGGTGCAGTACTGCGCCTGTTGTAAATTTCTGGTTGGGCTACTTTAATCGATGGCTACCGGAGGTAAACATTTATATAGTAATGCGATGGCCCCAGGTGGTGAAACAGCGAACGTTCACTGTTGGAACTGTTGCCCACCACCATATCATAGTTACAAGCAAGAGATACATCGATTGCATCCCTAGAAATCAAAATCCCAATTATGCAGCTTCAGATCAGGAGTACCACACTTCTACTCACTCTACTAATCTTACATCTTTGAGAAACTGTAATTCGCGTTATCGCAATTCCTTATCTTTTGAATGCTTCGACTTTATCTCACTGCTTACTATAAAATACAAAATCAGAATTTTTCAAATTTTTGAGTTCGTAATTCTACAAATCACATGATACCCACTTTTTGAGATAACAAACGTCAAGTAATCATCAAATATGTGTCGCTACTCGCCGGTTGAGGTTTATTAGATTGATAAATCGTGTTTCTTCAAATAGATTCATGTTTATCCTAGATTATAAGATTTAATCAATCTTCATTATGATTAGAATTTTACGATGAACAGAATTCTTAACCTCTTATTATAGCTTGAGAAGAAGCTCGATAAAATGAGATAAAAGTTAGAGGAACTCAGAGATTTGATGCTTTTGATTTTGTCATTTCATCCACATTTTTCTCATTCGCAGTATCTCCCAGCCCCCAACTTTGAGGGATTATTTTGAAAATGAGAATTTATCTGCTGAAAATCTCTAACGAAAATAAAATCATTGAGAAGTAATCGAAAGCTGAAAAAACTCAATTAATATCCTTTCATTTAGTACCGTAAACCGGGGTAACGAGAATCAGTTGGGGTAAAGCAGATCACCGCTCGATTCTCTCATGAAAAAATACCTGTCGCATATAGAATACAGTGAAACATTGAAATCAAATTTTATAAAGCAATCAATGACATGAACTGTGACATATACGATACTTGAAGTAAAAAAAAAATGTTTCAATTGACTATTGTAAATTGATTCCTCTTAATCTGATTTGTATATTCTTCATGAATTGGTAGGAAGTTCAAATTACTGGAAGAAAACCAGTGTATTTGACGAGAAAGTAAATATGCCTATTCACTGATAAAAAGGTTGTCAACATCATACATCAAAAATCTCAATTCCATAGCTCACTATCGCATTGTCCTAGAGGTTGTAATACACATTTTTGTAATTTTACGGGGTGAAGCGGAACACAGTTTATCTACTGGACTTAGGCAAGAAATGTAAGACAAGTCGTTTTATAATTGCATCTACCGAGGTGTGAAAATTATTAGAACACTTGTTATTTCCAAAATAACTCCAACTTTCGCATCAGATTATGGATTTATCTGTGGAGTACTATTTTGTCTTGTTGATACAATAATTTTTCATCCTTCCATTTCTGAGTTAATTATTATAACAATTTTTCTTTCAAATCGTTTTTTCACTCCATTGATCTCAACACCTCGATCTCAAACTAAACAGTTTGTGACGATAGATACTCGCTGGGAATTTGAAATAGTTGAGAACAAATTCCAACTGGGATTTTTATTGGTTTCGTCGTAACTTAACTATCATTCCTTGTCGTGCATATGAATTTTATACGATGAAACACCAGTTCCGTACATAAATTATCTTGAAACATGAATTGTCGAAGAACGTTCTTCAAAATCAGTTGATCTTCGTGTATGATTACATTTAAAAGTATCCTATTACCATTAAGTAAAGTTCTATTCTTACTTAGATCAATAAAATCTAGCTTGGTATGTAAAACTAGTGTGTGGGATTAATTATGGCAGGAAGATCAGGTCAGCCCTGGTCCGATGGTTATCCCCAAGTCTTCAGTTATTGTGAATTCAAAATTCAGTCAATATTCATAAACACTGTGCCACTCATGTGGGCAATATTGGCACATTTGTTGTCAACGAATACTCGATTTTGACACTTGTGCCAAGCTTGTACCAAATGTAGTGACCATTTCGAAAATATTAACAAATTTACCATGACTGACTATCCATTGGGAACAACGGGACAATCATGGAACAATATTGGGCGAATTGTTCTTCACGGAGATTTGTTTCTGACACATGTGTCAACCTTGGGACAAGCTTGGGTTTTTTTCAGTCTCGGCAATACCTGAATGGGTTTGCATGTGACGACTGAAGATTTGAGAGGGTATCAAATACACAGGATATTCCCACCCAGCACCGCAGTTCCGGGAGAATTCATAAATAATTCTTGTTAAAGTGATTTCTTTATCAATTTCTCAACAATCCTTCTGGAGCTGTGGTGCTGCGAGGGTTATTAATTCAATATTTTCGAGTGAAGAGAGTGTTCAATGTTTCGATTGATTGAGAATATTCTTATGCCTAAATATTGATGCACAAAATGAATAGATGGAATTTAAAAAAATTTTCAAATATGATATATGATTTACAAATAATTTTGCAGGAAAGATCTGTTATCTATACAAGATTCGAAGCATTCTTCAAAGTCAACAGATGTCAGTCTTGAAATGAAGAGATTCTATTCGTTCGGAAATTTCCATAAACATTCAGCAGGATGAAGAAGTAAAATAATATATGAATAAGTGAATTGAAATGCGAGGTTCATGGAGGATGAACTGTTCACGAATTACAATGCACATCGAACTTCATTCTTTTATTCTTAAAATTCCAGAACGAAACCAAGAAGAATGATTTGGTCTCGATGTGGTACTAATCTCATACTTTTCTCTAATTTTGCATTTTTTTTTTATTATCGTAAATTGGCCGTGTTGCTTCCACACGACTATGTTTCACTGACGAAATGAATGAAAACTGAAAGAAAAAAAAGAGGATGAAATCGAAGGCAAAAACGACCATTGTCCAGCTGTCCAGTAATGCTTCGACCCTCTTTTAGCCCGAGCTAATAATACCGAATTGATCTGGGACGTTTTGGCGATTATATTTCACGTTACTGAACTCTCCGTTCGTCTTTTATTGTGAATACTGAGTTGTATAGAGGAAGAAAAAACACTCTGGTTTTTAGGTAAAGTTTTTTCCTTTTCTAACAGACTGCCATTCGAATGATTTTTGACATCTGCCTGTGCCATCGGCATAGACAAGAAATTATTGCAAGGTCCGTTATAAAAGAATGACATTCAAAACCGTCTTTTTGGGGTGGACTATTTGAAATTACATCAATTTCGACTTCTTCGATTATAATTAATTCATTTTAAATGCTCTCAATCATACATGCACTGAGAAGAACTTCCAACTTCAATGTATTGTGATAATCTAATCTCCAATAATCTATTGGGCATCAAGTTATAGCTAAGCCTCCATAATATTCTAGATTGAACTATGAGAAATTATCAAATTTGTCCCAATACATTCAAGTAAATTGCAATCTTGAAACATCATCGAAATTCTCGAAATTTGATAACCCATGTCCAAGGATCACATTGATTTATGACAGTGTGGACAATTTCTTTACTCGGAGTATATTTTTGGAGAATTATATCGTGCCAAAAATGGAAATGCATTATTCGTGATCTGCATGCGTACATCAGAATATATAAAAAACCCTGGAGAGAGCAGAATGCTGAAGCTACTATTCAAATAACTGCCGATCAACTCAAGCCTATTCATGCGACACGTGGTCGTGTGACACGACCACTTGTCTACTTTTTGTGCATCGTGGATGTTTTTATGAGATAAAAAAAATATAAGAGATAAAAAAAATATCAAAGTGAATTTCATAAGAGAGTGTATCGAGTGAATTCAGTTCCATGGGAATATTTGTACTTTATTCACTATCAGGCTGATAGAAAAGTCTGTCATTAGATTGAGAGAAAAGTTTACGTGTATTCAATAAATCATCGTTTGGATTCGGCGAGATAAATATTCTTCCCACATAAACATGACTTGCTACCGACAAATAGTGTTTATTAACTGTTGAAAGAAAATTCCCTTATAATATTTTCGGAGTTGGAAATTTTACGTGTTTGCAGTGTAAATTGATTCCACATTCAAAGTCTCGTTTGGGCCTGAGTTGGAGTCTTGAATGGCCCACTTTTCAATCAGGAATATTTCTATCCGAGAGAAATCTGGATGTTCATTACATGAAGAAGATTCGGCAACATATTGAAAATCAATCTTTTCAAGAATCAATTAAAGTTGAATCATGATGAAATGAAAAATACTTCTCGGCCAATCGTTACTTTATTCAACAGCAAAATGAAGTATTGAAAGAACCGTGGATCATTTATAATTCAAAGGATAAATTAGGACGGCTGAGCAACAATGATACTACCGTTACCGTGGGGTGTTCCGGTTCGCGGTTACGCACTTGTCACGCGATTCTGTGCAATATTGATAACGATAATGAAGGTGACTGACAGTTTGCAACGACTGCCTCTGAAATTAATAACATTATGCAACACACGGATAGTATAGACATACTCGTAGCATACAAGGGTTCCTTCGCTACGCGCCCTCCTCCGTTCGGTTACCCTCGGAATACCTTTTCCTATTGTTGCATCCATCTTTCTAAAACAGACCGATAATTTTCAACCACCACGTGCACACGAATGCGGCCAGAAGTCCGTATTTGAATAGATAAATTCAACGATTCTAGTGTAAGTACGAAACGTGAAGCAGTGGTTATTACCGGGACATGTTTTCCTGTGTATCAATCATCGACCATGGCCAACGTTCAATTAATATTCAATACCGGTACATAAAATATCCGTAAATCAAATCGATTAAATAGATAAGAAACGATTTTTTATAAGAGCAAAGAATAAAAGTGTTAAGTAGCACTTTCATCTAATTGTTCGAGAGTGCCGTTAGCTTTGAATATTTTAATGTAATCCCGAAATTCAATTAGCATGTATTCATCAATCAGGAACTTAATCTGTTGCTCACTTTTTATAGTATCAAAAAAAAAGATGAGTCGACTGATCAAAAATGAATGCCGGCCAATATGATTTAATGGATTCTTCATTTTCTCAGAATAAAAGTTCTAATTTTGACAAATCGAATCGACATGTTCATTATGTTGAAGTTATAATGTTTCAATAATTATAATATTTGAGCCATTTCTTTTCACTGAAAATCGAAGTACTTGATCTTTTCTGGTTAAAAACAAATGGATCAAGTTGTGTGGTTAACGAATAAAGTACAGTGTTATCTTGACACCACCTGCACCGAAAAAATCCTGCACTAGTGGTTAATTTAGCCTATACGACTGGCTCGTGTTATGCAAAAAAATCATTTCAACACTACTGGCTACTACTACTGTGGTAACACGAATCCGTTGTGTCAGAATGATTTTTTTTGCATCACACGAGCCAGTCGTGTGGGCTACAGTAACCAATGGTATAGAATTTTCTCCGTGTGGTATCATTCTAACACCATTTGGAATCATTGCAACATCAAAATTTCGGATCGGGCGTCCAGAGATATAGATTTTTTATAGTGTACAGGATTGAATAAGATCAATTGAATACCTCTTTGATCCATAGTAATTCGATTTTAATGGTACATGTGATTTTTCCTTGAAGATGACTTAAAACTATCTAGAATCTCTCTATGTCTTTGAGATATCGTGAGAATATTCAGTTTCGGGATATTTTTATTATGATATTTCAACAATGCCTGCACAAGAAAGAATGATTTTACTCACCCAAAACAAGTAATATTAAAACTTCTCTCCTTGTTCCAGGTAGAAATGTCACTTTTTGGCATCTCAAGCCCTGCCAAGTCAGGGCCTTTGATGGTCCATTTTTGTGAAGGAATTTTCATTTGTTCGATATTTATCCGTTCAAAATACTCTCACTCGTAGAAGCATATTCTCAATTGAAGAAGAAAACAAAGTAAAATATCTCTTCTGATTGAGAGGGATTTTTCTTTTCATTTCCAGATTACTTTTCTTTGGGTCTTGATATTTAAATACCTGGAAATTAGCTATGTTAACTGTTTGGTAGCTGTGATAACAAAAGCTGTGGCTATGAGATCTGAAATTTAGCTGTCGATGCAATATTCTTGGCAACCAAGATAACAAATACAAGAAGTAACTACCACAACTAATTTCCAGCTACCTTAGCGGATTACTTTTTTTCGCTTGGAAGGTGTCTTTAAAATGTATCGTCAAGACACTTCCATCAAAATGTCTAGAGGATGTCTTTTGAATTCTTTAATATTCACTGGGATATTCTAGACCAACTAGTTTCTAACTCATCCACTAGCCATGCGTGTACAAATATCGCGCCAACTCCAACCCAGTTTTTGTTTAAAATCGTCGATCTTAGCTCGAAGTTTGTATCCATGCAGCTGTTAGTAATCGGTATTCGATTCAGCTAGGGACAAAGAATAATAACATGAATATTCCAAAACGTTTAAACTGATGTCTTTGGAATATCACTGAATTTCGAGTCGACATAAAAACTCGGAGAAACGAATCTACAATTAATTACCCCGATTTTCAATTTTATCAAAATATCACAACAAATTTCGAAAAGTTTAGCTCATAAACTTGACTCCCCGATCCTGGAATTCCTTGCCGCAATTGACGATTGAATTCACCGAGAATAAAAAAATCTTTACTCCTCAATTTTTCATCAGAAAGATGTTGAAAATATTCCCCTATGAGAATACCGAGCCTTTTCTTTCTTTTCTTCTCCGTATATTCCAATATTTTTCTTCCCTTGTAGACGTTATTTCCTGTTTGAAATATAAGAAAAATTCTGATAAAGAAAAGAGGGAGGGAAAAAAGATCGCTTCGGTATGTCCGTGAGGCTAAACTAATTTGCTGTGTGCGAGGGTGGTTCTCCGGGGTTGGGTGGACTGAAGCTGAAGTGGGGTGACACAGAGCCAAGAGATCCAGGACCACCGACGTGAAGGTGGGACGGGGGAGGGAAGAGGAAAAATTCGTGCTTTCTAAAGAAAAGAAAAGAATAAGATCGACGATTGGGATGAAAAAAAAAGAAACGGAAAGATAAGAGGAAGAGGGAAGAGAGATGGAGGAAGGGATGCTCGATTCCGACTTGCGCGTGTACATCTATATCTATATCTGTATAAACCCAGGGGTTGAAGAAAAAGGTGAGAGGAGTAGAATAGAAGGAGAAAACCGAATTCCAAGTGACCAGTAAAAGTGCTAACCCAGTAGAGGTTAGGTTCTCTACTTTTCTTCTTTTCCTCCTTTCCTTTTCTTTCACTTTCACTTTCATCTCTTTCCCTTTCTTTTACACTCCTTTTCGCTCTTGCTTTTTTCTCCTACCCTTCCCCCACCCGTATAACATGTCCACTAGCAACAAAGCTATATAGGGGGACTGTGAACTGGGGTAAAGGACTTTCTGCGCTCGCTCCTCCACGGATAGTTTTATATTGTATATAGATGTACGTGAGAATAGTCGTATGTGGAGGTGAGCGCACGCGCACGTTCTTACACGTGTGGGTGTGCGTTCGTGTATTTGATTGTATGTGATCGCACGCGCTTTTTCTCAACGCGTGTGTACAGGTGTGTGAACGGCCAGAGGATATTTCTTTGAAAAAGAAGAGAAAATAATTCTCCTCTCGGTATGAGTTAAGGGCATACCAACGGCGAGGTTCTAGTCAAACCTTATTCTTTATGATTATTCATCGATATTTCAGTTTCTTCATCGATTTACCGAATTTACAACTTTATTTTGAGGATACTAAAAATTATACACTGAAACATTCTGTGGAGAATGTTTAACTATCATTTGAACATTTTGACATACGAAGTACCACAGTACTATCGAAATTTCAAATTGATATCGAATTAATAACCGGGTTGTTGAAGCCAAATTGAAATTATTGACCCTTATCACAATTTTCAACGAGTCCTTGGAAGTTCGAATTCATCTTCAATTCTCAAAATCTCTCAAAGATTCACTTTGAACTGTTATAATAGAGATTTTTCAAGAATTTCTGGAGATCTCATATTATCGTCACATTTCGCATGATGCTCTTTGAGAACGTCCATGTGAAAACATTGGTAAAAACTAGCCATATATTGTGTATGAAAATGGGCATGGAAAATCATACATGTTTGAATGACTTATCTATTGGTTCTCTCTTCAAATAAAATTGGTCATTTTCGCATGCTCATTTTCATATGCAATTTATGTCCAACTTAGATCTAGTTGGTCTAATTTTTTACATGAGCGCGGTACCATCAGGATAATAAATTAACATTCAATTGATCTCACATTTTCTTGGTCGAGTACGAAAGCTACTTCATTACTTATCTGAATTATTTCAATTAATCTTGAAATTCTATACACTGGAAACAATCAGATGAAGTCATTCCAACGTCACAACCCAGATTGATCTTCTTGGAAACATTTTTGCTATCCTTTTGACTTCATATTTTTCACGATGTGAAGTTTTTATACTATTTGTATGATTCCTATAAGAAAGACATTACCTACTTACTTTATTTTTACTTTTATCAGAAAGAATTCTGCAAGTCTATGTTCAATTCAACCACGCATGTTCGTCATCATCCTGAACTTAGGTTAGATTAAACCCCTTATAGGAGTGCTCTCGTAATTTACGAGGCTTTTGATGTCATTCTAGAGAAAAACTCCACATAAAACCGGTTTCAAGTTTTCCTCTAGCTCAACGTTACAAGCTTCGTAAATGACCTGATCATTTCTATTGAGGCATGTGTACTAGAATCAGAATTGACATACATTTGACTATGATAGTGAAGACAGTATCCGATCACCATAGGTTTAAGATCTCATACTTCTACTCAAAAGACGGGACTTTCAAAAGAAAATCTCCGAATTTATTAGCTTCTTTTATTCGCGTGGAAGAAGCTGCGATCATATTGTACTTGCATCAGGATTGATTGTTTCTTCAGATACCATGCTTCGCATTCCCTCCTCCCCTTCCACTGATAATATCTGGTGTACTGATTCATCTGAAAAAAAAAAACGAAGACAAAGCTCCTCCAAGCACTGAAACTCTCATACCAAACGTAAATAGCGATCATTCAAACTACGGAGAAAAACTTAATTGGAAATATTACCATCTTATTCCTGAACTAGAAACTGTCCTGAAAGATCAGACAATAATTTGTACCGTAAGTCACAACCGTCCCCAGCTGTGATGCAAATCATTGTGTTACAAATTATTGTCTAACTTCTCCAAATAGTTCTAGTTTACGAATAAAATGGTAATTGTTTCAATTAAATTTCTCCCCGTGTACTCAAAATCAATAATAAACTGAATTCATTGACGCCTTGAAGCAGAATTACTAAGAAGAAAATCTCTTGGACTTTTTACACACGTTTTATTATAATTAAACGAACATGCATGATCAAGTTCACTCAGGTGTTATTGTATCCGAATCAAGATTATGCTTTTTTGTATGCCAAGTTTTCCTTTGAGTCAAATCATCTCGAAAGATTTTATATTACAATTATTAAAATCATCATAGAGTTATTCGCGTTCTTTAAAACTCTTTTTTCTTGAAGTTATGAGCACAAGATTCTGATGAATTTCATACAGCCAACAAGAAATTGTAAAAATACTCCAAGAAGAACGCTTACATCGAAGAAGGCAAAATAATATAAGAGAAAATCAGAGAAACTGAAGGATTTGAAGTGTCTATTTTCTGTGAATCCTGGGAATCTTAAAGGCACCTCGGCCCTGACTTTCACGGAGCGTTTTAGTTCGCGATATCGTTGGCGGGGTTGGAAGTTCATGCGGGGCAAAGTGAAAGGCTGGCACACGCCGTTGAGGGGTGGACTTGCTCATAGTACTCAGTGTAGGAAGGAAGCGTGAGAAGAGGAGAAAAGAGGGTAGATGTGGTTTGAAAGGAGGGATGGTGATGACGACGCAAGGTGGGGCAAGTTGGAGGGGGTGTATTGGGGAAATTAGTAGATGGCCGTGGACAATGTGGGGGATACTTTCTCATATCAAGTATGGCCGCCATCGTGGCACGATGGCCAAAACAATAGTAAGTAGTAGTAGCAGCTTAAGAGGAGCAACCGTAGTGCGCACTTGTTCCTCCCAATCGAGCGCGTTGGCCTGCTGTTGTCGTCTGCTGCCATTTTTCCTCGTTCGATTTTCTTTTTAATCAAAGTTTGTTCGTATCATTCCCCAAGTACTTAACTTCCTTGTTTACCATAGAAATACAAAGATCCTTTCGTTCATTCCGGTGTATATTATTGGTGAAACAAGTGGTGTCGCGAAGTAATCATCAAGTTGTTTGTTATTGTTGTTATTCCAACCGTTGTTATAAAAAATATCTCATCCATCAATTTTTGGGCTTCTCGTAATACGGCAAGGAATTTAAAGGAAACTCAAGACATGGACGTGGATCTTATTCGCGGAATTATAAAGAAGGACATTGAGGATTCTTTTGGATTTCGATATTGTAGGAAAAATGTTCCGCTACTGATCATGATTGAGGTAAGTGGGTTTTGGACAATTCACAGCTTTCATTATATAAAATGACAACGCGATTCATTTATTGTTTATAAAATGTGTAAATGAGATTTTATGAATATTGTCATGTTGCAACGTGTGCAATAATTTGAACGGGAAAAGCTGATGACACGTGTAGGACTCGCAGAACGATACTGCATCGTTTTCTCCATTCAAAGCCGAGGATAATGCGAGACAGAACAAAGTCTCCCTATCCATCCCTTCTCATCATCGCCCACCTCTTCCTCCACCTTTTTCTACTCAGACGTCTTTTGCATGCGAATACTCCACGTGGTTCATCTAGTACGATGACAATGACCGACCATACCACGTATTGCGCATATCCGACCTACCTCCCGAATCCCCACTTACACACGTATGTCCAAACATATCCGTATATTACACGTACGCCGAGTTTATTGTCATTGCAACTTAATCTATTATGGTGAACATAATGATCGCGATGATCACCTGGGAGATGAAAGTTTTGTCCTCGAGTGTTATCAAGAGCAAGAATTCAATCTTTTATAAAGCTAGCAGTTTCATGGTGTACATCCCTCAAACTTTGTTTGAATTGCATGACTGTTTTTTTTGTAACAATAAACCAGTTAACGAATTTGGTAGAACATTTTTCATTAATGCTGTGGGAAACTTGTCGAGTTTCAATTTGAGAAACTGCTCTCTTTTATTATTACTATCCAGAGAAAAAGGAGTAATCCGATAGAACACAGGTTGAAGCATGATATGTTATTGAAAACAGTATTAGAAGGAAAACCTAGATCAAATTATATGAAACAAAATTCACAAGATAAGGGCTGTGGTAGATATGTAGAAATTAAGCGTTTGGTGGATGGTAGACAGGGTTGGAGGATTTCATCTAACCAGTCATGAGACTGATAACTTCATGATGATGATTCAGAGAACATAAGATGTAAGGCCAACATAACATAACTTGCACAATAAACGCACTGTTATGTAACAATGATGTCAATTTTACAAGTTTTGTTCACACGCTAGATTCTAAAGATTTATTGATCATCAGAAAAGTTTCACATTCTCACAATCTGGCCGCAATATCAGGATTTCCAATTCAATATCCCAAACTTATGAAAGGTATCATGCACTGTTCAAAGTTTCTTGAATTTTTATGTAGTTTCAATGTGCGGGATTGAACATCAGTTTCGAACACGTAATTGAAAATTCATGAATCAGTTTCTGTAGAAAATTAATTGTATATTCACATGACGAAAATATCAAATACATACATGCGCGGATGCATAAAATGTGATAAACATCTACGTGAATTTTTTTCCAAGTACCTGGTAGGGTAAACTACCCAGTCAATGGATAATTCATAAAAAAATTAACTATTAAACATTTCTGCTACATTACATTACAATCGAATCGATGTGAATGCAATCGAATTATTCCAATGTAGCAGAAATTTTTGATAGTTACTTCTTTTATGAATCGTTCATCTTGGGTTGATTTTCATGCATGTTCGTGGAAATAGCTTGCATTTGGAACATGGCATTTACTGTAGGAATTTATAATAGTGCAGCTAGCTGCAACTACACGGAGAAAAAAGATCATGGAATGATCACTAGAAAAGATAGTAAACTGGTGACAACTACGAATTTCTGTACACAGTTGCTAACAGAGACGAGTAATGACTCCTATTTTGGTATATTGAAATACAATATAGTATACCAAAATAGGAATCATCACTCGTCTCTGTTAGCAACTGTGTACAGAAATTCGTAGTTGTCACCAGTTTACTATCTTTTCTAGTGATCATTCCATGATCTTTTTTCTCCGTGTAGGGCGCTGATTCCAAAAAGTTGAGCTTTCAATTTTTCCTCTATAGCCAATCCATAATATTCAACAATCATTAATCATATGAGATGGTTTCACATTGTTCCTGGATAATGTTTTGCCTTTCAATCCCGCACTCACAGAAATGTTTCCTTATGATAAGAAAAATTTCATTATTATGAGAAAATTCTATTCTTAACATAGGGAGAATCCTACATATTCTTGTGATTAGAAAAAAATTCTCTGGCCTCAAGTAAAATTGGATAATCTTTGCGTTAGAATATTGAATCTTACATCAAGAAAAATAGTCTTGAGATCACCATAAGCAATTTTCAAATAAGACTTAGAGATTTTCTTGATGCAATGAATTTTGTATCGAGGGTAATGAAATCTTTCCTGTTATCCAGTAAACATTTTGTATCTTCCGATTTGTTTTGGACAAGTTTTATATGTCCTACACACTTTTAGATGAGTTTCAGACCAATTCTTGTCTCAAACTCGTCTGAGAGAGATCTAAAACCAAGATATCGCAAGACACAAAATGTTGACTGTGTACAATAATAGAGTTTTTCCAAATAAAATATTGGTGTATCACTTGGGACGGTATCTGACTCACGGTACACTGATCGATACTCTTGTACTTTCGAAATATTCGACAAGACGTGGCATTTCTATGATGTGTAATAAAGAAAAACCAACAATACAGTGCTTCATTTGATTATCACTGTTTTGAAGTTCATCATTATTATTCCGCTTTACAACACGATACATTGGAATCAATCTTGAAACCTCTATCACTGACCGATCTGCTGCCAATTAAGGAGAGGGGAGCGTATCGTTAAGCGTCACCTCTAAGAATATTCATTTAGTTTCAGCGTAAGAAAAGTTTTTTTACCACAAGAAACGATAGTTCTCACAAGAAATTAAGATTCTTAGGTTGAACAAAATTCATGAATCATATTTTTTTCTACTGACAATCCGTGATATGATTACTTTCAAACGAAACCGCTTTTTGGTCGAAGACTATTTGTTTTTGGAGAAGAAAATCGATATCAAGAATGAAATGATGGTAACAGCGAGAAATCATTTCTGTGAGTGCGCAATATTGAAAAAGTAAATGTTGAATTCATTCAACACCGAGTGTGAGGATAGAGCGTCTATCTTCACACTCCCGCCTCACTAAGTACAAAACAACTCCAAGTTGTGATGCAATTCTCACAATCCCTGAGACAAGATTGAAGTTTATATGCGTTGATATACGCAATTGAGTTCTTAACACCGTCCCTGGGAACGTTGATAAGCATCAAACGTCACCAACCGAACATGAATGACAATAATAGATGCAAACAGTAGATTTCTAAAACCTCAAGAATATTCGAAAAATCTCGCGGTCGCCAAATACCAACACAGCACAAATGTTCCCAGAATATTTCAAAATATCGCTACGACTTTACTGGGACATTGCAGCAATATTCCGAGATATTACTGAGACGTTCTGCGCTGTATGGGTAGTGACGTATACTAATGATAGTTCGGAAGTGGAAATCAAACCAGACAAATTATTTTGAAAATTTTTCATTAATATCAAACACATGGTATTTTTGAACAAAGAGTCTTCCGAAAGGAATTTATCCATAAATGAAGCCACGTTATTTATTATCCTATTTTGCATTTTTATCTAGTATTGTTCGATTTCTTTCGACATTTGGAACACAATATCTTCAATTTTTTTCAAGCCCCGAAGGTTTCATAAACACATCCTAAATCCAGGTACGTTTAAATGCCTTGAGAAACGTTTTCTTAGAACGTTCTTTGATGATTGTTGTTGACTACGAGTTTCAGTAAAACGTTATCAAAACGTTATTTCTAGAGGTCTATTCTCTCATCGGACTGTATCTAAATTTAACGTTATGAAATTGACGACTAACGTCCGTTCAACAGTGCCACGTGTTTTCAACGTTGAAATACTGTGTACTGCGTATGTGTTCATTGGATAATTTCAATATTTTTCAGGAAGAAATTTCAATGTTGAGGTTTTGACAACACACGTGCAAAAATTTACAGAATCGTATATGATTTACTATAGTTTATATATAATTGTTATAGAATTATATATAAATTAAATACAATTTTGGAAATTTTTCTACATGGGAAGGTCCAATGACAAAAGTTGAGAATGAAATTTGGAATTTCACAAAAGAGAAAGTGTTATATTGGGAAAATTGTTTATAATATTCCATGTAAAATATGTACAAAACATTTGTATATTCTTGAAATAATGTCATTTTCCTCTTTGCTCAAAATTTAGTATAAAATTTGCAAAATGTGGGTGTGCAGTGCACCCAGATACACATAGTATTCAGTCCAGCGTATTGAATCCCAGAATTCAACATCTCCAAAAATGATAGTTCATTGAATTTTCTTCTAATCTTTATTAAAAATTGTCAAAATCATTCGAAGGTTGAACGGTTAAACAAATTTTTCCGCCTCCAATGAGCAATTTCTCAGTGATTCTAAAAATCTCTAAAAAAATACCACTCAAGTGACTTTAGCAAACCTATTCCACTCCCAAAACAAGAATTTTATTCCATAATATCACAAAATTTCAACTATTCAATGCGATATATTCAACCATGAAACTTTGTTCCATGTCAGATATCAAATTCCAGAATCTTCTCTCCTATACGTCCACGCCTACTGTGATTCGTTTATTTGATGAATTTGTATGTAAATAAAATCTGATAAGTATTCATTGAAGATATTTTCCATTCAGCGTTTCCTGCACTGCGTTTTCATGTCTGATATTATCGGTAGATTCCACTTTCGAGTGCATCGCTCTTGTTTGCAAATATTTACACGACGTTACGTTCTACCGATGCTAGCAAGATGCTTTTCATAGTTATTTATAATAAGTTGCGGAATTAATAGAAGCGATATGGCATGAATATAAGAGCATGGAAGATTTTCATAACAAAGTTGATGTGTTGCGTGAATTAATTAGGGGTACACGGTACTCATCTGTTTGTATTTGATTCAATCGTGATCCGATACATAGGCGTGCCTACCGTGGGTGCCGTGGAAGCAGTGGCACCCACAGTTCAGAATGAAATATCTAATTTTTTATATCTAATATCTAATGTCTATTCCTTTTCACAACAATATTATCCATAAGAAAACACAATATCACGTAGAAAATGTCAATTCAACAAAAAAAAAGTTAATTGACCTCCGAGTGGGGAATTTTGAAAATTATATTTAATCCGAGTATAGTTCAATATAGTTGATATATAAACTTTATTTAATTTCAAAAGATTCTACACTGGGCAACCACAATTTGGCTATCCTGGGCACGCCTATGATCCACTAAGATAAATATACTGAGGAAAAAACGAAGAGACCAAGGAAATTGACTGACTTGGTAGTCCTCGGAAAGGGGGGTGAATGTTTTGTTTCTACTAATCTACGTATTTTCACCTGGGTACATCATCAAAATCATTCTGAAAATAATAATTCATGCACACGTTTTCGATTATCCATGTACACATGAAATGGCATTTGCCTGTAAAATTACTCCCTTGTTGTCCCTCGAGTATCAAGGCAACAGCAGATTATTATTTCTTCATATTCATTTATAAGATTGGTGTTGTCAGTTACATTGAAAATCTCTTGTGAGTTATCGGAAGATGTATTATGCAATGAATTGAGAATAATTTGCGAATCCTGTTACTTCTTAAAGATAACATTATTTCTTAATTGTCGTTGATATACTGCTTAAGACATATTTTGTGAACTCTTTCCAAAGTATCCTTTGGAAGTCGATAATTGTACTACACTGTGGAAAATTTTTGTGGGAAAATTCCCACATATTCATGGAATGAATAATCAACACATACGTGCATTAGCACTGTGAAATTGTAATAGAAATCCCATAAAGTTTGGATTTTTCCAACAAATTTATGAAGAATTTTACACATGAAATTAATTGCCTATCCAACGATTGGAATCTTCCGGTTGCTGCATACAGAAAAATTTTGATCACTTTTTACAGTTTTTTTCATGTATACATGAATGATGTCGGTGAGATTTGAATTGTTTATCGAAAAGAATTGCAATCAAATTCAGTAATAGTATATCTGTGTACCTATATTGAAATCCCATTAGCATATGGACCCCACACAAATTGATACAATTCCTTATAAGATTCAGTAATCGATACTATCATTCAGCCAAAGAGAACAGTGCAACATTTCATGAAGTGATGCCAAAAACGAATTGATATTTCTGGAATTATATACCAATTAGAATATATAAATACAATACAATAATTTCAATATGCAATAATTGACAAAATGCAATGATTTCCCGTTTGGAAGAAACTTTTCGGAGGCTTAGTTTTCGAGCAATGAGCATTTTCAGATTTTTTTCAAAATCAAAATAACTCAACAGCGTTGTGTTCTACGTTCTTGAGCCGAACACCATTCGCTAAGTTTGAACACGCCAGATCTCTGGAACAGAAATCCAATGATCTTATAATTCTTTGTTTCGGAACTACAGCGATTTGGAATTTTCTGGCTTCCAGCCAATCAGAATTCATCAACTTTGAATTACTATAGCTCCGAAACAAAGCATGATAGGATAATTGAATTTTTTTCCAGAGATCCGGCGTTTCCCAACTCAGAGAATGGTGTTAGGCTCAAGAATGTAGAACACAATGCTATTGAGTTATTTGCCTCCGAAACATGTTTTTCAAACGGGGAATTATTGCATTTTGGTTCCAGAATACACCACAGAAAACCGAATGACTGGTTCTGAAACACCCTGTATATCAATTTTTCGGCACTTCTAGCGAAGAATAAGATGAATTTATCAAATTTTGGAGAATTTTCATCTAATGTGATCGAATGATTCCCTTCCCCATGAAATGCGGTAAATTTACCGACATTTTTTTATTCACAATGCACCATTGTCAACATATGAAATTAATGCTCACATCGACTCAGCTATCTTGTATGATACAGCTCTTTGGTTTCATGAATCGTTATAATGTTCATTAAAGCAACTCACCTAAGATATAACCCCTATAATAATATACCCCTCACATTATTTGAGGATAATTATTTCAAAATATTATAAATCATCCCATGCAGTGCAATCTTTTATATTCAATTGGGTAAATTTTTTTTATGATCGGGAACTATCACATTTGTAAAAGTTTGTAGAATTATATAATTTTATATATAATTATATGAAAATTATACATAAATTATATTGAATTATACATAAATTATATTCGATTTCGAAAACTACCCCACATGGGAATACGTTCATCAATTATCGCTCCCCAGTATAGCGATGATTGATATAATTTTTCATCACCACAAGAATTAATTTTCGCCATTTCCATAGCAGTCATTCCTTCCAAAGGAACCCTCAAATCCAAACGCTAAACGTCTTGAGTAGACTTTTTCATGCTTCAAAGGACTGTTTGTATTTCTGCTTCTTATCCCAAGCCATCACCCTGCAACACTGCATCATTGAATGAAAATTGTACCCTATCGATACAGGTACACGGAGAAAAAGGTATCTTGAAAAATACCATAATTTATGGATTTTTGGCGTTGGTCTGGCCCGAGTCAAAATATTTACGTGAAGATACCTCTAAAAGTACCATAATGGCTGGGACTTTTATGAGGAAGGTACCATACTTCTTTATAAAAATCCAAGAAGTTATGGGACTTTTAGAGGTTCGTTCACGTAAATATTTTGACTCGGGTCAGACCAACGCCAAAAATCCATAAATTATGGTATTTTTCAAGATATCTATTTTCTCAGTGTAGAAACAAACGTATTAATAATCCAATATTTTCACACTCAGCCAGTGATATTGAATTTATATCGAATTATCAGGTTTGTCAGATCTTTCGAGTGGTATATCGCATTATTATCATTTTGAGTATCAAAATTTTTTTTACGTTTTATTCGTTTATGAAAAGTCACTTGGAGTTCGAAT
Organism: Gonatopus flavifemur; assembly: GCA_018340375.1. Taxonomy (NCBI): domain Eukaryota; kingdom Metazoa; phylum Arthropoda; class Insecta; order Hymenoptera; family Dryinidae; genus Gonatopus; species Gonatopus flavifemur. Next base: position 39,924,605 of record JAFFJZ010000001.1, on the reverse strand, counting down.
TGATGAAAAAAATTGCGAAACTGTATCCTCAATCGTACAATATATATATATACAGTCAACCAAACTGATTGAAGTTACAATAAATTATTCATTAACTTCTCGAGTGAGGAAAATTTTCACAATTATAATTATAAATAAATATATTTCATATGTAAGTTATACACACCTATATACAATTCATGTACAATTTGAAAAATTTTCCCACTCGAGTAGATAAATAATCTACCCAGACAAGAAAAGGTTGAAAATGATTGAGTTTTTTTACTTGATTTTTATATTCTTCTGATCGAAATCCGATATAAATTGCATACTTCCCAAATTTAAATCAGTGGAATTTCACTATTTCTGCAGTCAAAAGTCGACCATTGAATGGAATCAATAAGTAGCCACTAGTTAGGTACTAGAAAATGTACTGATTAATTGAATCAGTGAAATTTTATTGCAAAGATCAGTCAATATCTTTTTCGGCACATCTCTACTGCAAACTATGATTGTTATAAAATATCTCCACTTCAACATCACTGTATCATGAAATACCTCCATTCTCAAATATCTTTGTGTACAAATATTTCTATCAGACAATATTTTCTATTTTAAATAACCCTGCTTTCAAATATCTCCGTTTTGTCACAACTCTATTGTGAAACACATTCATCACTGTAAAAAAATTTTGACTGAAAATTAAGAAAAAAGTGACTGTAATTTTTCACAGTCACTGAGTCTGAATATTCAGAAACATTTCTGTTCTGAATTTTAAGATACTTATTTCTGGGTTTTCAAACGCATGTTTCTGAGTCATCAAACATATTCACATTGAATGCAAGATTCATGTTTCTTAATTTTTAGACATGCTGTTCTCAGTTATGAGAAACATTTTTCTGAATTGTCGAAAATATTTGTTTGAATTGTAAGAAATAGTCTTCTGAATTTCAAGATGTTTTCTCTCAATCGTAAGGAACATTTTTCTGAATTGTCGAAAATATTCGTTTGAATTGTAAGAAATAGTCTTCTGAATTCAAAGATATTTTCTCTCAATTGTGAAAAACATTTTTCTGAACTGTAAGGAATATTTTTCTCAATTCTGAGAGATACGCATTGAATTCTAAGAGGATGCGATAGTTACCATGCGCGAGCACGTTTTTTCTACCAAATTACTGGAAACTGATTTCATGAAAAAAATCCGAAATTTCAGGGATGGTTCTTCGAGATTTTATCTATGTCACTAAAGAGCCAGAATTTTGAATTCCGGAGATTCTTTGATAAACGTATAATATGCGGTCTACGGTAGTGGGTAGTAGACCGCATACCATATCATTACCGATTTTTTTTTCCAAGAATAGTGACGTAAATGAAGTCTCGAAAACCCAAATGGAATGTATCTGGAAATTATACATTTCCCAGATGAAAAAAATTGAAGACATTTATCTGGAACATTTATAACGTTTGTTTTGATAACATCATATAGGATTTTATGCATCTCTATAACTTCATCTTGTATGATGAAGGTATGGAAAGCCACAAAATCTATCCATTTGATTATTACCAAAACAATGTATTGAAGAATTATGGTAAGCGGCATTACAATTTTTTTAATACATAGAACATATATCTCCAAAAAATGGAACGTAAATTTGGGTAAAAGAGAAATCAAATTAGCACGTATAAAATTATAAGAATGGATAAAGAATAATTAAAGAATGTGGTTTGAAAAACTATTTTAATTCCATTTAATTTTCCTTCAACTATTTGTGATGAGAGAGATAGAATTGTGTCTTATGGGTCCAAGTCTAATGCAAGTACGCAAGAATCAAGCGATGAGTATGTGAAACATGTACTAAATGCTCCAATGAAAAGTTCCACCAAGAATAACATTGAGTGATTCAACATGGAACAACGTATATAATTTCTACCAGATCCAACTGATGCCATTAACTTCTGTATTATGTTATAGTTTAGTAAAAATCAATGTTTTTGAGATTGATATTCTGATTTATTAAAAACCAAAAAATAAATCATTTTCAAGAGATTGATTTTCACTGAATTATAACAAAATACAGAAATTAATGCCATCAGTTTGATTTGGTAAAAATTATATAGGCAGAGTTGTATATTGCATCATGTAGAGTTACGCTTTGTGAAATGTTTCATCGATACCTTCAGTACCAGTCTTACATACTTATCGCTTGATTCTTTCATCAATTGAACTTTTTGTTTTAGAAGACAAAACCATCTCTTTCATCACAAATAGTTGAAAGAAAGTACATGAAAAGGATAACATATTATAGTTTCATAACACTTTGAAACAATATTTTCTGGTATTCAAGGAATCAAAAATCAATCTCAATAATATTGATTCTCACTAAACCATAAGAAAATACAGTAATTACTGCCATTAGTTTTATTTGGTAAAAATTATATAGGCAGAGTTGTATATTGCATCATGTAGGGTTACGCTTTGTAAAATGTTTCATCGATACCCTCAGTACAAGTCTTACATACTTATCGCTGGACTCTTACACCAATTAAATGTACATCGTAGAAGACATAACCATCTCTCTCATCACAAATAGTTAAAAAAAAGTACATGAAAAGAATATCGTTTCTATAGTTTTATGTACTTTTATTCAACTATTTATGATGAGAGAGATAGTTTTGTCTTCTACGATGTACATTTAATTGGTATAAGAGTCCAGCGATAAGTATGTAAGACTGGTACTGAGGGTATCGATGAAACATCTCACAAGGCGTAACCCTACATGATGCAATATATAACCCTGCCTATATAATTCTTACCAAATCAAACCGATGGAATTAATTTCTGTATTTTGTTATAATTCAGTGAAAATCAATCTCTTGAAAATGATTTATTTTTTGGTTTTTGATAAATCAGAATATCAATCTCACAAACACTGATTTTCACTAAACTATAACATAATACAGAAATTAATGGCATCAATTGGATCTGGTAGAAATTATATAAGTTGTTCCATGTTAAATCACTCAATGTTATACTTTGTGAAACTTTTCATTGGAGCACTTATTACATATTTGTATGTTTCACATACTTATCGCTCGTTCCTTGCCCTAATTGGACTTGGTCCCATAGCACACAGTTCTATCTCTTTTATTACAAATAGTTGAAGACAAAGTAAATAGAAATAATGTAGTTTTTTAAACCTCATTCTCTGAGTTTCAAACTAATCGCAGTAATTACTACATGTTCATGTGGTTCAGTGAATATAAATCTACTTGAAATTTATTTTATGATCCACGAAAAATCAAAACATCTGATTCAGAAATTGGATGTTTTTCTCATCATTTTCAATTCAAAAATCTCAATGTATCATCCTTCCTTCAATCATTTTTCCATACCACCGTCATGAGATTTTCTGATTGTCATATTCACCCTGTGCGAAAAAACCAATAGAAACCGATAGGCGAAATCCTAATGGAATCAACGATAGCCTATCGGTTTCTATGCGGTTATTGTCACAGTACATATGGGAATCCATGGGAATCTATGGGACTTTCCGAACAGGGCAGAGACGATTTTTGTTCCAATGGCAAAGAGGTTAACTTCACATTTTTAACATTTTTTTTACCGAATCCCACAATACATTTCATGTCACATTATAAATTAATTTGGCTCAAATTACATTGCACAACATGTAATTACTGTTGGTGCAGTAAGTATTTGTTCATTAAAATAAATGATATTGAATTTGATTTTTCAACTCACCTTTCCTTACCGTTCATTGACCCCCATACAAAATAATGCAAGCCGATTCACTGCGCACCGATTCTGCGCATGTTTTCAGTGTAAGTTTCTTAAATTATTCAGATTCTTAATTTTCAAAGTATTGGTGATGAACATGAAGAAACTTTCTCTAATTTTTTAGAAACTTGGTATCTAAGTATAATATTTTAGATATCAAATCTGAATTTTCAGAAAACCTTATCTAAATTTGCCTTTTAGAAACTCGAGTCTGAAAATTCAAATACTCCAGTATCTGAATTTTCAGAAAATTTTTTACAGTGATTGTAAAATATCTGTATTCCAATCCAATTCTGTTTTATAATATCTTTATTTCCAGATATCCTTATTTTTCAATATTTTCATCCACCGCTTTATCCATTGTTGAATATCTGTAATTTTAGATATCTCCATTTTCAAATAATTCAGTTTCCAGCACATCTCTACCGGCAAGTGTTTTTTCTGAATAAAATGACTGTCGACAATAATGTAACAAGTAAATTTGCATTGTCAATAGTCAATTCATTCAGAAAAAACACTTGTCGGTAGAGATGTACCTCAGTAGAGATGTTTGAGAACTGAATTATTTACAAATTCCGGTATTTAACAATGGATAAAGCGGGGAATGAAGATATTGAAAAATGAGAACATCTGGAAATAAAGATATTATGGAACAGAATTGGGTTGGAATACAGATATTTCATAACGAATGTGTTTCACAGTAGAGTTGCCAAAACGGAGATGTTTGAAAACACAGTTATTTGTATTAGAAAATATTGTTTCAGAGATATTTAAGAATCGAGGTATTTCATGATACACACTGTAAAAAAATTCATTCTGAAAATTCAGAAAGTGTGACTAATTTTTTACAGCAACTTTTTTCTGAATTTTAAGAAACATTTTGCTGAATCTTCAGAAGGAATTTTTTCACAGTGCAGTGATGTGGAAGCAGAGATATTTCATAACAATCATATTTTACAGTAGAGATGTGCTGAAAAAGATTTATTTTCGGATAAGCTTCTTGAAGAATAGACGTATTTCAACACAGGGAAATAAACGGTAGAGTTCTTGTTCTGTCTCAATATTCACTGATTATGTACTGTACATGCAATAATTCGCTTCGGTCGACTTTCCACTGCGATCTATGGAATTTCACTATTTCGAATTTGAAAGATAGAAAATCGGTCTCTCATACAAGAGTGGGAAATTTTCAATAGCTGAATTTAATAAGATTCCGATGAATTTTTACAGTATTCTATGACATTTATGTGTAATTTCTTCTCATTGCAATAACGAATTATATCACCCGATCGTGAAGGAATTATTGTTTCCATCGAAAAGAAGGGATTTTCTCTCTACTTCGAGAAACTATTTCGTCTCCTAAGTTGAGAATCCTTGAAAAATGGAAGGAAAAGTTTGGCAAATCATGATGAAAAGTTTTGCATTCACGGAGAAAGTTTGAAAAAAAATCACTTCACAATCTATCTATTTTTAATTTGAAATGATAAAAGAGATGAGGTATTTCTTATTGATTTGTAATGAAGTATTTCAAGTATGTGCACTTGGAATTGAACACTATGAATATATAATTCATCTAGTGAAAAGAAAGAATAACTACTGTAGTATGTTTCAAAAAACAAAATGAATGATGCGCAGTTATGCTGAAGACTGTTCATCATGTCAAACCATTATTTTTACACACTCCATATAATGATTAGAAAATTCTCCGAAAATAGTGGCAGCAAAGTTCCTTCATGATTGGAAGAACCTGTGATCATGATGTGGTGGACTTCACCCTTACTATTTGGAAGATTCAACACCCAAGAAGCAAAATAGTTCCTATTAAAAAAAAAACAATTCCCCCGTGATCGAGGGATGGAAACGAATCACCAAATGGGAGTGAAAGTCATGTACCGTTCAAATCATATGAAGACAAACTCTCTAAAGAATCCCAAGACAATTGATAGTGATAGTTTGTCATCAGAAACTGGTTTGGCCACAGAAAAAGCGAGCATGTTTTTGAAAATTTCTCCGAGATTAAAGAAAAATTATGTAAGATTTCTACAGAAATTGACTCGCGTTGTGAATAAATTCCCACATTTTACCCTTAATAGTCATCTTAGAAACCCTCAATGATATCATAATGTGACAGGATAATTGGAAAGTTTTCATTTCTCAAAAGCACGTAGATAACAACCCAACCCCAAAACTCCCCTGAAAAATACAAACAAACTGCAAAGAAAACACGAGGCAATGTATCATCGATCATCATTGAATTATTGATTCTCATCTCTCCTCACGAATTGATCTTTATTTGTATTCAGTATACCAAATATCTGGAGGTTTCATATTTTTTTCTCTTCGCAAAGAAAGAGTCTCGTGAAGGAAAATGCGAGAAAGGCGCAAAGGATCAAATCGTGTTAGACGTTTGTCGAAGGCGAAGAAGACGAGAAAAGGAGATGGTTGAGGGGTAAGCGGATGGATTTTCAGGACTGGCGCGATGATATTTGTCTTGTTTACGGGAAGACTTATGCGCGTGTGCGGGCCAGTGAAGTTCGCTCTTCGATCAATAGGCCTCTACTAAAATCACACGTGAACGCAGCAGCACGGAACAGCTAACTCTCACCTACGTTTACGCACACTACTCGCATTACACGTACATGCGTTTGAAATATGAGATGTATATGTATATATACACCCACAATAAGCGCATCCGCAGACCCTTGACACATCGCAGGCTTGCAAATTCAAATTTCACATGTGTAAATCTTTGTTTTATCAACGCGAAAATATTTTATACATGAGATTTTCTTCCTACCGTGGAAATGGAATATATATGAGAAAAAGGAGAAGTATGAAATTGAGCGCAGATTGTTATTTCGCAAAGTGTATTTTTCATAACATAAATTTATTCTTTAACTTTTTCAAGATATCGAAGTACGGAAAAAGCAATTTCCTTCTGCATCATTCATTTGAGACTTATAACGTGTTATTCGATATTCAGAAGTGTAACTCAAAGATCTTTAATTTGATACCAAACACTTTCAAGAAGATGCGCATATTCCACCTGCTTGTCGGTTTCCTTACACGTGTCGTTCAGATAAGTTGCGATATCCTTGCTTGCGATGTATCTTCAGTTGATTAAGATCAATTAATTACTCAAAAAATAATGAAAAAAAAAAAAAACATTTTTGCTCTGTTTTCTGAGATTTTCGAAGCTGATTCGAAATTGTTTGGTATGCTGAATATAGATATCCCATACAGCAAAAATTTTGCTTTGTTTGAAAGATTTCTTTGAGATGTCTACAAGATTTCTTATGCAACACTTTTGTCTGTCTTTGAGATGTCTTAGTTTAAGGGATCTAAAAGACATCTGAAAGAGATCTAAGGACATCTTTTAGATTTCTCCAACGAAGACATCTTATAGATTTCTTAAAAGAAGACATCTTTTCAATTCCTTGAACGAAGACAACTTGAAGACAGTGGAAACTGTACCATGAGAAATCTTTTAAATAAAGCAAAAGTTTTGCTTGTGTGGGATGATGTTAGATTTCTTAGGGTAGGTTATTCAATTCTGACGGTTATTTCATCAATAATTTCCATATGCGAGCCATATGATTGATGAATTTCATATATAAAACGTCGTGAAAATAGAGTAAATCTAACAAATCTAACATTTTTGTATTCAGTGCTCCAAAATTATCCTGAATCAAGTCTTGAATTCCAGAAAACAGAACGTCTATTGACCAATGTTATTGTCAGTTTTCAAAATATGCAATTCAAGGTTTGAAATGGGATGGAATTCCCTTAAGCAACGCAAGAACAGTTCTAGAGTTGCAGGAATGAGATTGAAACTTGAAAATCAAGATGTCTCAGTTGGTCTCTTTTCCGTTTACTAAGAATTTTATTGGAGCAAGGATGAACGATGTTTTTTTCTGAAAAACATCGATATTTTCAAACTTCGTCCATTCCTTTGTTAAAGTACATAGATTTATGCATAGAATTCTATAATGATCCATCAAGTAAACTGAAACAGATTCGATTTGATATTGGAAATTATGATTATTCATTCGAGTTTCAATATTTCGATTCGAATTTTCAACTCTATTCCAACGCTATTCTAATGAATCCGTATCTGCTGGTCACCCAACGATGACTATTCACCGTTCGCACGAACTGATTTATCATAATTATTTGGTCTTCGCTAGTTGTGTGAAGCTTCTCGAGCAGTCAATACCCTTCCTTTTCAGCACACCATATTAATAACAAGCAAATTCCGTTGCAACACCCTTGCTGTTTCAGCGAATTTCTCCATCAATTCCAATCGAACATTCTTAAAAGTTCAAATTTTCTCTGAACTGAAAAAGTTCAACTCATATCAATGAAGATAATTGTATACTCGAATAAATGGAATTCAAAAGAACTTTATACCCCCATTTACCATATAAAATTCAATGATAATCCTGAAAATAAACAACTTTCGATTGCGTACGTTGATTGAACACTTCTACCATCAAGATCGACACGTGCTCTTATTTTTATTCGAATTTTTTGTTCTCGATCTTCATATCCTTTCCCTTTCCGATGATTCTGACAACATGTTTTTCTCAACACCCTTTTGCACCGGATTCCCCTCACTCGTTCTCCGCACATTATTCATCTTTGCGCATGAAAAAGGAAACGAAACGTGCGTACGCGTAGCGGGATTTTCACAATAAATGCGAACAGAGTTATAGAAAACAACATACGGGCGTATTTTTGGAAAAATCTGTCAAATGTTACGCAGAGAAATGCGGGTTTTTCACTGTAACCATGTCCTCCATCCCTCTGGCAACGCGAACCCCATTTGATCCCTTGACATAATCCAATTTCCGTCGAGTATTATATATACCCTATAGCTTCGAATGGTGATAATAGGTTTTCTCGTATGCACATTGATATTCGAAAGATAATCATTCGATCTCTCAAATGAACACAAAATTCAATTTTTCAACCAAACATCTGATATATCATTATTAACGATAACATCCAAACATTTCGATAATCTTATCAATGAATTCAATTTCAATAATTTTATTGAATTTGGAAATTTCGTATTGTTTAGTTCCTATTCCATGTTTCCTTTGATAATCATCAAATTTTTCAGTCTGTGACGCAATCTGATAATTCAGCACCATGATTCACGATAAGCTTGCGTTCAATTTTGATTGGGTGGATTTTTTAAATTTTACCTTCGAGATAAGAATGAGGAAGTCAATTTTCTTATTAACATCGTTTGATGCTTAAAATTATCAGATCAACGCGATATGAAAGGTTTGAGCAATAAATGAATGGGAAGACGGAGAGAAGAATTCTGGATAATTTAGCTGTGTTAACGTTAAATAATTGACGAATATAGAAAACAATAACTGAAAAAAAACAAGTGCTTGAAATGGAAAAACAAAGAACTCATTCTGTACAATCCAAAGACTCCACAAATATTCCATCTCCATCGGAATGACTCTTTCACTTATCTCTCTTATATCGACATTTCCTGTTCATTCACCTCGTTTCCACAAAAATACAATATGAACGTTGATGGGTGAATTGTATGGAATGTAACATGAAAAAGTTGAAGAATATTGAAATTCTTCGAGATATGTATTAGTCTTCTGAATCAGCACGATATATGAAGGAATATCACGTATGTGAATCGTGAAAGAAGAACAATAGACTTTTTTCATCAGAGAACAATTACAAATACAAAATAAAAATGGTGTAGCATTGAATTGAAGAGGATTAAAAGAACAGATTTGTAAAATCTTCGCAACCGAAGTTTCTAAAAATGTATCGAGCGAAGCACACGCTGTGCAAATAAATTTCTAAAAATCATCTGTATCCGGGAAACGTAGTAATGCACATTGAAAAGTGAAAAGAGGGGAAGAGAATAGTTTCTATAGTCCTTCAAAAATGATGGTAGGGACAGGAATGGTGTGACAACGGTGGGCCCTTTCGCAAGGCATCAGTTCCTGCATCTAACAGTGACCTCAGAGAGTTCATAGAGATCTAAGCGAGGACTAAAGATTGTGAATGTGCATAAATATCGATCACTATTAACGCACAAATACCTGTACGATTACCTTGTTCTTACCTTCCGAATCTCCCTATCTCAACTCATCTATTATTACTTTGAAAAAGATTGCAATTTTCCTCTCCTTCATATTTTTCTCTGAAATTTTTTTTATTGAACTTTGAAAATATCCGAAACATGTTTTCTAAATTACAAGGTAATCACTTCTCATTTTTTTAATTCCCCTTTCTTTGACGTATTACCTGACCTTTCGAAATACAAAAAAAAGCAGAAGGAAGGAAAAAATAGATCCTTAGACATTCTACCTTCCGATACGTCACGTGCCGATGACTATTCTCTCTTGCGTTCATGCCCTTTTGAAGCAACCCTTCAAAAGATTCTTCCCTCCGTCCTCGTGCCATTAAACGGACAAGCTCTCACGAAATCTTGAATGGAGTGTGCACTTGAAAAGTTCAAAGTGCAACCTAACTGTTTCAAAAGGAAAATGTGCGTGCAATCTACTGAATTAATTTTGTGCGCGGAATGTGACGTTACAATGTTTTTGTGGAAGAATTATAAGATACGACGAGGAAAATTCGAATACTTGACAACGAAATGTAACGAAACAATATTTGTGAGTGAAATATTGCTTTATTCTTTTTATCTGATTGGGATTCGAAGAAATCTTGATGGAAATGAAAATACAACGAATTATGTTACTTTAAAAATGAATTACGATTCTCTATGATGAAGTAAAATTCTGTGTAACAATGTGTACATCGTGATGAAATGTCATTATTTGTGATGAATACTTTTCATGACCTTTTGTGGTGTTCCAATGTTGATGAAGTTTGAATCGTTTATTGAAACGAATTGATAATCGAATAACGAGATACTCAACTGTTGAAGATTCCAATTCTCGCGCACATTTGTTCAACGATGTTTCCCGTTATAAGGCATTGATTCAAGAACATAAATACCGTTGATTTTCCAGATTTTGAGGATTTTAGATATTTGAATTTTCGTTTCGTTTTTATAAACGATTCAAACTTCAAGAAAATGTGTTCCAAGACTTTTTGAGTGGACGAAGTAGATGATTTTTTTTGACGTGCAAATGTAATTTTATACTATTAATTACTTATAATCACAAGTCATTAATACCCACAAAGTACTCTTTCTCTGAAGGATATCTTCAGAAATAATCAAGAACAGTACAAGAAGTCTTATGCAACATGAGAAGATCTCTTCAAGAATGTTTCCCAAAATCTTCCAGAAGTAACAATAAGGAAACTGTTTCCTCGTCATGTTTTTAAGAGTTTTTCAAGATATCCGGATGTTGAATGGGTAATTTATACAAACTAGTGTTTATATAAATATTCACAGGCCCCTGTTAAAAACTTGAAGATATTCAAAAATTTAGCATAGAGAATGTAAATGAACCATGGACGTTTTAATATTTTTGGTTCAGATGATGTTCTCAGAGCATTTTGAAACGTTTTTGACCATTCTGTTGATAACTACCCACGTAGAAATGCCAGTTCTACTGAGATGGTATTGGCTATCAACCGTTGTCTGCCGATTATGAATCGATACTGGACTAACGCGATTTCATGCTGTAATCGGTACTGGCTCGATGATCGAATTGACCTGTGTTGACCAATTTCCAACCAATGTTGGATCAACAACGGCAGAATTTTAACAAACAAACCTTGTTTCCAATCCTGAATGGGTACCAAAACAACGTGAACACACATTTGATGCACTTTGACAAAATCATTGATCATTTTCACCAATTTTTCATATATCACTGTGGATTAGAACAATGAGAAGGGCCTACATTGTTCGATATGAGATTGAACTCCGGGAAATATTATGAAATGAAATAATTTTATAAAAAATGACATTATTATTGACGAAATTATGAACTACGTAAGGGGCTGACAATCTCCCACACGTTTTTCGGTATACGGAGAAAAAGGTATCTTGAAAAATACCATAATTCATGGATTTTTGGCGTTGGTGCAACCCGAGTCAAAATATTTACGTGAAGATACCTCTAAAAGTACCATAATGATTGGGACTTGTATGAGAAAGGTACCATACTTCTTTATAAAAGTGCAAGAAATTATGGGACTTCTCAAGATATCTGTTTTCTCAGTGTAGATATCCCCATTTGAGTTCATGTCCATCGATTGATCTCCGATCCACCGAGAACTCACAAAAGTGTTGGAGTTCAAAAGAATCCTTTTTTAACAGGGAAATGTATTCTATGCAATTCTATAGGATTCATGACCTTATTGTATCTAAATGTTTATGAATTCGATCTTCTAATCTCGACATAATAGTTTTCGCATTTTGATCTATATATTACGCAAGTGCCAAAATATCTGAGTTCATATGTAACCCAAGTACAGTTTTTAATCACAGTAGCTATCTTCTCACTATCACAGCGATTCTCATAGCTTCAATGGCTACTGGAACTACAAAAATGCACTCGGACTCGTTTTTAGCTACAGTATTTTCTCAGTGTCAAGAAGTGTTCAATTTTCAAACAAAAATCGATTGCAAATATTGAATGAATATCGATAACTGACGGTTGGCGACGTTTGGTGGTCGGTACTGGATCGGAATTATTTTGCGTTATCATACCGCAGTCCGACCAACGTTGTCCGTCAACGGTTGTACACTGGCAGCCTGTATCAAACCGGTACTGAGCCATTCGTCAATTTCTACGTGGGTGAATACGCTTTTCGAACTGTTTCATTCAGCAAATATTGCGGTAAATGTTTGAAAAGGTCTTCAACGGTTCTCTATCAGCATCGCTGATCCATCAACAACCCGTTGAAAGGCCGATATTTACTCATTAGTATTTACAGAGTAACTACCACCTTTCGTGTGGTGCCTATGCGACGTAGAACTTCAAAGAGGATCATAAGGAATTCATTTATGAGTGCTCAAAATTCATCGAAAATTTTTCTTTTATAACTAGTGTATTTATGCAAACTTCTTCAGGTTCAGTGAACCAACGCCACTGTTGGTGGATTTCGTCTCCTCATCGCAGGGGAATTATTTTTCCATAAAAAATGAGGGATTTGCCACCACTTTGAGAAATTATTTTGTTTTTTGGGGGTTGAATCCTCCACAAATGGAGGAAAAGTCTACCAAATTATGGTGGAGAATTCCCCATCTGTGGAGGAACTTTGCTGCCACCATTTTTTGGGGGAACATTCCACTATCATCTTTTACAGTATATTTTAGAGAAGGTTTAGATCATTCTGTTATTATTCGATAATAATTATAAAGCGTATTTCAAATACAATTTATTCTGCCAAGTTTGGAGTGGATATTCATCGATACTCTGTTGTGTTCAATCGACTTGAAAATTAAAATAAAGTGAAACCCCTCAATAAGAACGCTCACTTCCTTTCTCCAACGCAAGGCAACAACCGTTCGAATGAGAAAGAGGGGGAATGTTCTTGTTAGAGGATTTCATTGTATCCCTAAGTATCACTGTATCCTCGTTGTACTCAATTGTGAATCTTATTTCTGGTTGGAAATATCAGAGTGTTGAGAATGTCCATGAGGGTGATGGGAAACGTGAAATGTGACAATCGTCTAATCCAGGAATGTGTAATAATTGCTTGCTGCAAAGGACTGTAATTACGAATTCCAAATAAGTTTTATAAACTTACGTTTTATGAAGTGTGTCTGAATGTTTTTCACGATGGAACCTTCAGATATCATTCTCCAGTAAATAGTAAATCACATCGTTCCTTGCATCGAAGGACAACACGTTAATTGCATACATAGGTACAACAGGGAAAATCGAGGGTTCAACTCTCACAAAGTGGTAAACATTTTTATTTTAGGATTTTTCTGTTTATATATGCTTCTTCCACGTTCTGCAAATTCTTCTCAGAGCATGAATTTCATACCATTCTTTTGTTCCGCTTATATTTGATCGACACCTTTTTATACTCCAATCTTGTTGAAAATATCGGAAAGAGTTTGAAGGTGGTGCCCTGGTGGAAATATTTCTCTGAGAATGTCTGAGAATCTCTGCAAGTCTCAATAAAATCCAGAATAATTACGAAAATCTCTTAAAATATTTTGAGCGTTTATGAAAAACTCTCAAAATTGGAATTTCCACCAGGGTGGGACAAAACCCGCCACGAAATGGAAACAAATGACCTTTTTTCCGTTTCGTGACATATGTTGCCCCGATTTCTTTTCGAATTCGATAATTTCAACCAACAAAGATCAGAATCCTATCTGAGACGGTCTTCATTATTTTCACACTGGATTCTACAATTTTGGACTTCATAGCAATCTCAGAAATCCCAGAATACCAATATAGATTCATGCAAATTCAATGAGATTTGAATACCTTGTTCATTATATGATTTTCAAGTGTTCAACAATGAATTTAGAATCATCGAATCCGAAAACCTCCGAGTATAGAGCTGTCAATCGTCCGGATTCACTCGGATGTGTTCTAGTTTGAAGGGCACCTGGGGAACGCCTAAGCAGGGTCTTCCACATCGTTCAAGTTCTCCAATTCTGAAGAGTAATTGTACCGATATTGAATGGTCATGATTCCTTCCCACATTATTCAAAACCTTCACAAGTATCCCAAGCAGCAACAGAAGTTCAAAGTATGTACGAAATAGAAACATTAAAAGAATGTACGAATGGGATACGAAGAATATATAATGAACGTTCATAGAACATTCGAATGAAACTGTTTTAAATATACTTAGAGCGTACCTAGTACATTTGAAATGTACGATATTCATCCAATCGATATTCGATTGATGTACCATCGTATATTCGATTACATATGTTCAATGAATATGCATAGTATCTATGAAGCGGTCTCATTGAAATGTGCATACAACATATTTCGAATATTCGAAAAACGTTCACAGTATATTCTGGTGCTATTTGGGATATTATTCGAAAACGTTGATGATGTATGGTATTCTGTTCGTTTATGGAAATGGTTCGTTAAGGGAGAGCAGGATTGAAATTGCCGCGGGGAAGTTGTTCCAAAGATTCCATTTTCAGAAATAAAAATGAGTTGGCATAAGTTTTGAATGTGTAAATCGAGGGAGAAATATTTCTCTTAGTTTGCATATTCAGAATATACGCCTATTTATTTTCATTAGTAAACAACTTCCCTGCGGTACTTTGAACCCACCCCTCCCGTACTATAGAATGAGAGAAAAAATTTTCAAAGAGATAACATTGTTTACTAAAAATCATAGTGAATTAGAAACAACTGAAGATTTCTGTACACAATTGTTTACCGAGACAAGTACACGTAGAAAAATAGCTCCTTACTATAGCGCTGACAGAAAAATTCATTTTTCTTGCAAGAATATTCACTCGAGCAGCTAAGGCGTCAGTTATGGTAATAAACTTTCTTACATCAGCAACAAATTTAGTTGTGTCAATCTTTTTTCTCACTCCTTTAGCAATCTCTTTTTGTACCCCGTAAGAAATTATCTATTCAAGGGAATCTGAGAACGAATACGATTTCTAAATACTTGTGAAGGAAATACGAATACAAATTAATTTTTGAAATTACGTGTTTCAACTAAAAATGTAATTTCAGAACTATTTGCATGCGAGCGAATCAAAAGATTCCGTAATTCACATTCCAAATGATATAACTGTTTCAATTAATCGCATAAAAATTGTGTGATACGGAATAAAATTCTAATTGAGCCGTGAAAGAGGTTAAGAATGGGCAGGAATTGAAATGCCTACATTTTAATGGTTCAGAAGCATGTCGGAGGGATTTATTGTTAAGAACAATTCCCAAACGGAGATTTGAATCTTTGAGAAGGAATTGGAAGAAATTAGAACTGAAAAGTATCCACATTGAATATTTTCAATCGTCATACCCTGGTGAAAATGAAGCGCATACACGAAGCGCATACGAAGCGAAAAATTTTTCAATTCCCTCTTCGTGGAGCGTGTGATGCCCGCTTGCTGTAAAATGATAAAATCATAACTTCCATATACGCTTCATAATATCTCGATCCCGTTTCACACGCGCTTCATGTCAAGTAATAGTAAGTTACATTAAGCGTATGCGAATCATACCTATTCTGACTTCAAATAATACCTCCAAGCAATTCATCCCAACAAGGATTCATGGCTCAGTGGATAAAACCCTCGTCTACCATGGTGGAAGTCATCAGTTCGATTCTCGCTATAGTGTACGATTTTTTTATTCAAGTGTCATGAATTTTATACGTTTCCTTTGTTTCAATTCCCTCTTCACATACTTTTTGTATCCCTCTCATTCAAGCTTCGTATACTTTTCATTAACGTTTCGGTTATTCTCCAACATAAGCTTCGTTCACTCTTCCTTTCCGCTTCCATTTTCACCAGGGTATATACAAAAATTATATTTATATGTGCGATTTCCAATTCCTTTCGATGAAATATTTCCTACAGGGTCGACATTATAGCAACAGATCGCTTTAATTATGTCCACAATACTTTTCTCTCCTCGTGATGGTTATTATTTTGGTAGATTCAAATACAGTTTAGTATACCAAAATATGAATCATTACTCATCTCGATAAGCGACGGTGTAAAAAACTCCGTAGTCGTCACCAGTTCATTAATATTTCTGGTAATCATTCCATAATCTCTTTTCTCAGCGTAGGATGAACTACCCGGTAGATGAACGATTCATAAGAAAAGTGACTGTTAAACATTTCTGCTACATTGAAATAATTCGATTGTCCTCACAATAGAATTACTTCAATGTAGCAGAAGTTTTCAATACTTCCTGCTTTTGAGAATCGTTCATCTACTGGTCATCGTCCATCTATTGGGTAGTTCACCCTAGCCCGAAAAAGAAATTGTGGTTCTCAAAAAAATGTTTACTCCAGCAGCTGAAACATCGACCCTAATAACAATTTTCTTCTCTCTCATTTTTTGAGAAATCCTTCCTTTTAAGCACGGCAAGCTTATCACTATAGTAACAAACCAGTTCGCTGTGCCAACAATACTTGTTCTTTCGTGTTCTAGATTTCATACACCCTATCATTTTATTCTGAATGTTTCTTGAATATATCTATAACATCATTCTAATGAATTCTTCTGAACATCCTCAACTCGAAGCATAGAATTACTGCCAAATATAGCCTTTATTTGGGGGACTCATGAAAAAATCAGAATCTTACTGAATACTTTTGCCGAATTTTGTCTTAAATAAAATGGAATGGACGTGTAGTATAATATATACTATATATGTATGAGTCATGTATTTTTTCCCCTGAACGTCTCCCTTTGCGACCGCATGTCCATCGCCTGTTCAGGGTGTCTCCTCGTGTCTCACTCATCGTCTCTCTCTTGCTTTTCCCTCCCTGCACGTATACGAAATGCTCGTTAGCCATCATCCCCCTCCGCGGGTCTCTTCACCGGCTAAAATCATTATAACATTCCAAATTAATGCCGTCATGTGCGTCATACCTCGGATACGTAGGCTCTCGGGATCTCGGATAAAAAAACTATCTCTTGGCGATTAAATTGATTAAATTCGAATGTAACCTAAGAATTCAGGATTAGCGTTAATTCGTGACATCAATTACAAGTATTCTGCTGTCAACATTATTCACTGTCCTCTGATTATTGAATTGAAGGCAAATGATTTGAATTACAATTTCCCAATAATAAATGTTGTGAATGCTGGTTTAGGAATGAAATGATTTTTTATATTTCCCAAATAGCTCTTATGCAAGCAACGTGGCTAATTAAATCTATATTGAAACATTGAAGTAGACGATATCGGTACGGAGAACTCACGAATCATTCTTGTTTTGTTCTCAGGGGGTCAAAATTTGAGATAAAACTGGATCCATTTGACCCAAAGAAAAGCTTGAGCGAGCTGTCCAATGATGGCACACGAAACAACGATGCCGACGATTTTGGAGCTGACGGAATTGGACAGTGACGGTTCGAGTTCACAAGGAGATCGAGATATAAGAAAACGTTTGCACGGCGATGCGGACTCGAACGGACCAAAAAAGAGACGAAAACAGACAACTCCGGTAAGATTTTCGTCCGCGTTAACAACAGATCTACAAGAAGAATCGAACGAAGAAGAAGAGTACGAGGATGGAGACAGTGAAGGTAAGCCATCTTCCGGTTCACCGCTGCCACCGATATCCCATCATCAACAATTGTCGGGAACCGATCATCGTTCTCATCACATTGACGATTTGAGTCACCATCATTCGTCATCGACGAAAGATGAGAACTTGAACAACGAATTTCGTTGTCAATACTGTAGCCAGTTCTTCAACAGTAAGGAAATACTTAATATTCATATCGACAGCGAGCACGGTGCCGCGAATCAAGGAGCTCAGGTAGCTCGGTCTCCGACATCTAGCGTAAAGCCGGAACCGTCCAACCGATTGGACCAACCCGAATCAGGTAATAGTCCCGTTAGTCTTCTTAGTGTTAAAAGTTTTGCGACTTCCTGGCTCTCAGGCCATGGGCTAGGACAACAATCGCAGGTACAGACACAGCAGCCCCCACAAAATCAAAACGACGAGTGGCCGACCAGTACGGTGGGCGTAAATCAAATGTCTTCGATATCCTCAAATCACTTTCAAGCTCTGTCCGCGTTTCCCGGTGCTCTCGCACAATATTTACCACTTCCTGGTTTTCCAATGACAGATTCCCCTCATATTCCTCGACCACCTACTTTGGGACCCGCTCCGATTAGAATATTCAATCCAGACGCTTATTGCGATCTTTGCAATAAAGAATTTTGTAATAAGTATTTTTTGAAAACGCACAAAGCAAATAAGCACGGTATTTACGTGGACTCGCCAGGACCGAGTTCGATGGATGGGAGCAATATGGGGGCATCAATGTTTCCTGGTGGAAATTTTCCAGTCCAAGTTCCAGGTACTGTTAAACTAGAGCCACCTTCGGGCACCCCACCTATTCCCGGAGTCGCTTGTGATATATGCCAAAAACGGTTCAGAAATGACGAAGCTGTGAGAAAGCACAAACAGAAAATTCATTCTTTGGGGAATGATTCTCTCGATCAATCGGATGTGTCGGTACACATGTCTTTGACCTCGAACGAGGATACCGGTCGCGACACTCCACGAAGTACGCGTGGAAGCGGTAGTCCCGGAGGGATGGAAGCTCTCTTCAAACAGGAATACGGCGTAGAACAAGAAGATACCAGTTTCATGCCAGCGCCAAGACACTTATCTCCACAATCGATTCAACAAGCCCGTGATTCCGGATTCAATGTCGATCGTCTTCGTCGATTAGGAGTCATCAACCCTGATGCGTTCTGTGAGATTTGTTGCAAAGAGTATTGCAACAAATACTTTTTACGTACTCATAAAATGAAGAGACACGGTATCGTGGTTCAGGACAACGAAAAATCTCCTGCGCACAATCCAGGATCCGTACAAACCAGTTGGCATCAAGTTCAAACCAGTCCCCTCAACCTCATCGTAACTGAAAGTGTGAGTAATAACAGTTCGGAATCCGGGGACCGTACTATGGATGACTACGAATGCAAATCTTGTGGCATCAGATTCCAAACAATCGGATTGTATCGAGCTCATTGTCGGAAGATGCACGAGAACGAAGATCAATCGCCAGACGAGAGAAGAGAATTCGATTTGGATGACACCGATCAACGCACTGATTCCATTTCCGAAGATCTACAGAAACTCCAAACAATGATTCTACAATTGAATGGACTCGAGAATGAGAAAGTCCCTCCCTGTACGATATGCGGGAAAGAATGTGAATCCAGATCGGCACTTCGTATTCACGTGGCTACAGAGCATAGTACCATCGAAGATAGCTCTTCTCCTTTACTCAGAGACAAATCTTCTCCTCCGAATCATAATACTTCCACGGTGATAGTTACAGTGTTTTGTAATCACTGCGATAAAGATTTCCCGGATCAAGAAGCTTTAAAGAAGCATATCGCGGAAGATCATCAGCAAAGTATTGTCACCATTACGCCATCTCTCACCCACACAACGATCATTTCAACGACGACCCCAAATCTTCCACCTACCAATACCAATAACGAGCAGAGAAAGGTCACATCTATGACACCCACTTCGAGTTATTGTGAAATCTGTAACAAAGAATTATGTAACAAATATTTCATGAAAACTCACATGCAACGAATGCATGGGATTGAAATTGAGAATGGCGCGCAAATAGGCGGCGTTATCTGCAACATATGTAACAAAGAATTATGCAGTAAGTATTTCTTGAGAGTCCACAAACATAATACTCATGGAATAGTAGATGAGAACACTAGCTCATCCGTATCTTCGAAGCAAGAAACATCCTATCAAGAGGCTTCCAGTTCAGAAGACTCTGCATTGAAACCGGAACAATTAGGTGATCTCAGTCATAGATATTTCACTCACTTCACCGAGGTATGCCCGGTATGCAGTCGTAGGTTCAGAAGTATCAAATGGTTGAAAGCTCATCTACTGGGCGATCATGGAAAAACCGGCATCGAGAAATGGCGTGAAATGGAACAACAATACCAAAGTACATCTCGACCTACCGTCAGCAGACCTTCATCCGCGATAGGGGCAACTCAGTCTAAAAATCAAAGTCCTAATCTCAAAATTCCAAATGGTTTCGAATTGAATCAACAACAAATCAAACCATCAGACTACGCAGCTTTGGGGAACCAAGTTCTCTCAAACTTATTCGGATCATCGTCGGAGGATCATCAATTGAAGACTTATCATTGTTCTTATTGTAGCTTCACCACACCAGTCATGCCTTTTCTATTTCTTCACGAGAGATCTCACGTCAGTCCGCAAGAGAACATGGAAGGAGGTAGCGATAGATCTCTTCAATGCCCAATCTGTTCACAGAACTTCCATCAACCGGAATTACTTCATCAACATCTTCTCACCAGGCACCAATTCCCGAATCTTCTTTCTCATTTCCAACCGAATCTCGTCAATAATCTGAATCCAAGATCGGAAACTGAAAAACCAAACGACAGCGGCAAAGAAAAATTGGATCAAGACAGTAAGGATAACAAAATTCACGAATCCCAAGATCCTCGCGTTAAATGTCAAACCAGTCCCCAAATGATTCCCCAAAACATTATGGAAGGCAATCACCAGCAACGCGACGAAACGGCAGTTCAAGTAACGCCTCAAGGAGCTTACAAATGCGCACAATGTGGTTACGCGACTACCAATCTCAATAGAATAAAAAAACATGTGAGAAAAGATCATAAATCGATCGGTGATCCAACGGACAGTGTTATCGCCGAACTCAGTAAAACTCTCAAAGACGTGGCGAATAGGCATAAGATGCCAGCCTGTTACGCGATGCCTCAAGATTCCAATTCGAGTCCCGACAAAACCATCATGCAACCATTTCTAATCGAAGAGGATTTAGCTCAACGTTCCAACGAAGAAGTCACTCCCGAGAAGAGATTCGCCCCCGCCTTAGTCTATCTCCCAGTCAAATCTAGAATCGGATGTGCTCTGACCGCTTCGTTCACTCTAAGTCCTGCCTAAAATCTCTCAAGAGGGAATAAAGTGATTCGATTCAATCGAAAGACATTTCTAACGATTTTTTGTGCACTTCTAATGCTGTTTAAGAATGCATCTTTTTGATTCAATCAAAATCTCTTGATTGACATGGAATCGTATGTACCGATCACTGCCAAAATTCTTCAAGATTTTTCAATTCTCTCTCTATTTGGAAGTTTTCATATTGCAAGACAAGAGTGAAAAGACGATGCAAAAAAAAATCTAATCAACATCATCGCGGATAATGATTGATGTTCTGTATCTGCGAGTGTCTGTATCTGCGACCTAAGCACGTGGTATCGGTTCCTATTTAAAGCCAATTTGTTATAAGGGAATAGCACAGGTCTTGAGACCAAACGCTTCATAGGTAAAATCTATTTATCGATTAATTGATTACGATCAAACTGATCTTGCGATTGATAGAAGTGTCTAAACGCCACAAATCTAAGGTATATTATTATTTTCAAGTATCGACAAATAGAATTTTGCATAATCGAGAAGGATCGATTCTCGACTGTGATTTTATTGTTCTTTTGAATTTACTTTTTTATAATAAAAGAAAAACTCGAATTTCAAAGTCCATACTGAAAAAAAAACAAATAACATTCGATAAATTGTTATGGAATACATTATTTGCTCGAAACGTTATATTTGTACATATTAAACAAGAATCTTCAATGGTTTATATACATATATATATATATATATTATATATATACTATATATACGAGCGGGTGATCAATAAAGTTCCTATTTCAAATACAACGATCTTCAGGGTCGTTCCTTTAGAGAAAAGTTCAACTGTTTTTCTAGCTATTTATTTCTTTTAGTTTCTACGATTTATTCTACCTAGTGATCTGATGTGATCTGCTAGTCAAAAAGTTGATTTTACCTGTCCGGATAGGAAAAAAAAAAGATATTAAAAATTTTACGGCACCGTGCTGAATTGTCGTAAAAAACATTTGGCCGATATTTTACGTTTGATTTCTCATCATTTTGAAGACCATCCGATGTTGGTGAATTAACTTTTATTGCGAATGTCCTAGTCAATATTTTATATATAAATATATATAAGAAGAGTTGAAAGAGTAAGGAAGGTTTAGAGATGTATTTATGATAGGCATACACACAAACAGTATAGGCAGAAGTATATACTAAATGACGTACGAGAAAATTGTGACGCAAGAAAAAGGAAAAAGAACTCGTACTCGAATGGATGATATTTATTCTATTATTGTTTTTTATCACGCTTTTGCACACAAAAAATGAATTGTAACCGACAAAAATTCTATGGGGAAAAACTTTTCGATGGAAAGAAATGTATCATATACGAAAATTATATTTCGGCGCAGGAATATCTTCAACGGAAAGAATGTTAAGATATATTTGATATACGTTTTTCAGTTCTTCGATTTTTGACTGAACAACTTTTGATGATTAGGAATCAACGTGTACATAAAGTCAGGTACAATTCATTTTTATAACAACGAACGCCTCATGAATTAGGAATAATTTCCGCTACGTCAAAAAGGGAATTTGAAGCCCCGATATTCCAAGAAAGAACGAAATCCTTGAAACATATTTATTGAATGGTAAATGGAAAGATTGTGGGAAAAAAATACAGAAAAAAATATAACGGCACTATCATTAGTAATATTATAACCGTCGTCAGATATCAAATGAGAGAGCAAAATACCAATTAACTCAGGGTGGACGCAGTATAACCCGTAACAAAAAGTACAATCGTATACACAGCCAACACATTACATAGAATTTAAAGAAATTATTGTCTAAATATAATGATATAATAACGTGTGTTTCGACAAGTGTGAATATCGATAAAATTATAATATTTTTACATCTCCTCCTCTTCTTCGCAATGAAATACTAAAAAAATCCTCAAAAAAAGTAATAACGATGAGAGAATTTGCCTGAAATTCGCTAGTTGATTGGAAACGCTGATTCAACCTGGAATTCCCATCAAGTAACCCAGAAAGAAACTCAGTTTCATGGAAATCTGATAACGAGTGGTCTAACGTTTCCTATATTCTTGTTAGGAAGCCACCATAATGGCGCGAAACGATCCTCTTCTATCGGTCCCGTGAATGCAAAAACTATCAAATTCGATGAGAGCTACCCTAGTGTCTGGAATCAATAAATTAGAAAGGAAGATGTGTTGATAAGTTTCAAACTTCACTAAACAGGAAAGATTCGCATTCTTTATGTTTCTATTGAGCTAATCAAACACGCGTGCCTTGCAGCATCTACCGAAGAACTAAAAATAAAAAATCCAACGTACTTAGAATTAAATATGATATATAAGTGATCTAATCACAATTCATCATTATTTCATTTTCTCTCCCACGTGTAATGCCATATAAAATAATCACACACGGAAAAAAACTTCCTGAAATTGATTATTCAAAGAACTTTTCTCTCTTCGATAAAACATTCAGAAATAACAAGTTGAAAGGTTTTGTTTTCAATTAATTCTCCCATTCCCTAGGAATATTGAATGATCGATATCACGTGTTCATCAACATCCACTTTCAATATTTTTTCTGCCAAATGGCCAGTTGGTTAATCGATCGGAGCGCAGACACGATTCGTTTCAAAAGACAGCTGTTCTTAGAGTGACCACTCGATATGGTTAGACGTGCAGCCGTCCTAACCTGACCTCGGCTCACCTCATGCACTCTCCTTCCTCCACGTTAAATTCCTCGTGCGTTACTCTGTATGCAGAACAAATACGCATATCCTCATCACGAAATTCATCCAGCGGGGACCAAAGCGCACGCCAACGCACGCTATCGCGATGCTTTTCCCAAATACAAACGAGATGATTACATTGGATTGACTTCTCATGTCATTTCGTCAAACCATCAAAACTATCAGAATGGAAAGTGCGGATAAAGTATATTGAAATTAATTTTGTAATTTTATGAATCATGGAATTATCATTGTCAACATTACACAACATCTTTTTGAGAGTACATCATAATTGCCTTCCTTAGAATTCTTGATTATCAGATAATTGCGTGACTTGAAAATAACACAACAAATTGAAATGGCAGAAATATTCGAATGACTCTTGTAATGGTTTGAGACATAGTAAAATTATATGCAACGTATATCTTGATATGTTGTGTAAGAATTCAAGAAAGAGAATAAATTGATTAATCATTCCCATGTTTCTCCCCGTTACGCAAAATGCACATGATAAATGATCGCGATTGTCGAATAGTCAAAGATTCACTTGATAATAATCAAAATCAGATAATACAGTAGACAGTAGACGCTCGTATATTTCATGATATCTCCTTTTTTTATTATCTGTCGAACTACGAAGGTTCTCGATTCCCTGTCCCAATGTTAACGCATATGAATATCTTTCCTCATTTTTAGCAAATTTCTCATTCGGAAACCGTAGTGCTGTAATCGAATGAACGAATCGCAATTAACATGCAGGGAAAATAACATCTGGATATATAAAGTAACGTCGGACAATAATTTATGCCGAGAGATTAATTTTCCTGGACAGAATCAGAAGAGAGAGAGAGAGGAGACTTTTTGTCTCAAATGCCATAAAAATCACCCTCGCATCTCCATCGCCCGTACTTCTGTGTACTCCCTCTTTCACATATATATTCTCCTTTTTTGAGGGGGCATGTAAAGAGACAGCTGAAATTTGCCTTGCTTTTGACTCGTTTCATCGAGAGTTTAATACATAGAACGGGAATTTTCCTCGAAAATTCGGCTGAATTAGTATGCGCGCACGCGTGCATTAACATATTTTAGGGGAGAAGCCCGACGCATCGACAGCCATTATGGGTCCATTGAAAGAAAAAAAGAAAGAGAAAATACATTTGAACTGGGAGTTGGATGAAAAAACAGAGAGAGAGAAGAAATTCAATGACTTTTATTGACGAAAGGTAGTCGAATTTTTACAGAAATATCGATAGAAGGCTGAGATGAAATACAAAACTGACTGGACCAACATCTGGTCGTCTTCTTACCCCTCCGTATCGAAGGTCACGAAAAAGATCATGACCTCTATATAGGCATTGAACGATTCCGATACCTCTACCCTCGGAAAATAAAATCCAAAATTTCGGGAAAAAAGTGAAATTTTTTCGTACATGAGAATTGGTAAGGCACGTGGCATCAGATAATGGGGAAAGAAAATGAAAAAATTCCTCACAAAAAATGATTTTTCATTTACTTCAGTGAACATTTGAAATTCGATTGAAACGTTTCTAGAATAATGAAGGGAGAATCGTTCCATCCCCTGTTTTTCCCACCCCTCAATCTTTCTTCTATCTTTATCTTTTGCCTCCTCTTCTTCTCATTTCTTCGTTCCCCTCTCTCCCCGTGTACCGCAGATCCTCGCTTATAAATGTATGGCGACATGCAAAACGTTACGTTTATGTAAATGGTCACCCTTCCTTAATTGTAACCACCAATGGGAGTACGTGAAAAGTGTATTGTGCACTTAATGGCTCGTGCACTTTCTCAAGCACCCAATATTGGAGAGAAGGGCAGAGCGAGAATGCAACATCCAGACAGGGTCATAAATTTTAATTATGGCAACGACCACAATGCAGCTGATAATGAAGAAAGAAACGAAAGAACGAATTCAGCAGAAATTTAGAAAAATGAGAGATGGCAGTTATGGTTTTTGATTTCTTATTTTGCTTTGTATACACACATGAATTCTTTTGATTCAAAAAGAGATTTTTTTAATGAGTGAAATAATGCATTTATGAAGAATTACTTCTCTTTTGATTCCATTCACAAGTGAGTGCAGGAAAATTATAATATATTTCGTCACCAGACCGTAAATTATACAATTGATCATTGAGATTTGTGAAGAGAAAGACTTCATTCCCAACAATGTGATGACAAGACACATGAGATATGTTATGAACGATATTCTGAATTGTATTAACTTGCTCAAAAATTTCAAACAAAATGTTATTAAGAGAGGTAAAGTCCAAGTAGTAATGGAAAAATTCAACAATACATTCAATAATTTGTTTCTAAATTATAGGATCATCGTAATTTGTTGGTATTATCATCCATAAATGTGAACTTCAGTGAAGCACGATGAATAGTTTCTTTTTTTTTTAATTTTTGTCTACAGTAATCTGCATAATACTACTTGAATTTCCTCTCATGCTTCATTAAATTTGTCTCAATGATACTAAAAGGATAAAAGATTAGGATTTCCATAAACGAAACATAATATTTGATGATATGTGAAATTATGATATCTAGCATAAATCTGCATGTCGATTTTGAAATATTTACATAGATCGCATAGATGAACTCGATACCAGTATAACATACTCTAGTTGAATAAGCTAAGGGAATAGTTTATTCACATTCAGTGAATCTCAGTTCACTAAATCTTAAAAGATCCTAAATTCTGCTCCATTCAAATTCATTGAAATATTCTCAAGAGTTTTCACATATCTCATGTAATGTTTCAAATTTCATTAAAATTGCCGCGATCCGAGCTAATCCGAGTTTTGAGCATGAGCTCGGCTTGGCTCTTGTGTTTTACAGTGAGGATCGGCTTGGAGATCGGATCGATAGCTCAACTGCTCGGATCGTAAGATCGTCGAGCTAGATCGACGATCTTACGATCTCCAACCAAAATACATGCTAATAAAAAATTTTTGCATTCAAAAGCTCTTTGTAATGGAATATATTCCTGAAACTCTTGAAGCTGGAGTATTAATCAACGCTTTCTCGAAATTTTCATGACTAATTGAATCAAATTTTACAAATGTGTTAATTATAATAACTCAATTAATGCATCTTTTAATGAATAGGTGGATGAATACATCATTGAATGTATCTTCAGAAGATTGGTGAAGAAAAACCAACTTTATAATAGAAAAATATCTTTGTAAATATATTTTTACAAAATTCCTGACTTTACTACTAATTGAACACAATATTGTTCCATAAACCGTGGTAAATATGAGAAAAAGTACACTCAGACTTATTCCATGATAATCTCAATATTCAATCTCAATAATATAATAATTATAATCTCAATATTGTTTCATGCGTAAAATCAAGTAGTTCTTCATCACATGATTCCTCTGTTTCCTCGTCTGAAGGGAAATTTCTTTAGTGACGATCTAGCTCGTCGATCTCATAGTTCTGGCTTAGCTCGAAACTCGGATCGACTGGAATTTTTTCAGCTCTGTTCGAAGATCGGATCGTACAGAATTATTGAGGTCGGCTTGAAGATTGGCTCGAAATTTCGAGCCAATCCGAGACGATCTTCGATCTGGATCGAAGATCGCGGCAACACTAAATTTCATGATATCCATACAATTCGCCAGATACAGTGAATCAAGAAAGCGTCGACCCCCTGGAATTCAATATGAGGAATATATATACATAAACTGTATTAAAATTGCATCAAATCCCGTTTGGAAAACTACCAGATAGAATTCATATATCATTTTAATCCAAAATATACAGACGAAAATTGTATACAAATTCCATTTTCATTCTGTAAAATCATTTCTCAATAGATAATCACATATAAATCAAATATAAACCATCACATTCATATGCAATTTGTTTATGAACTCCGGTGATGAATAGAGATGATACTTGACAGTATCGATACTTTCCTTCACAATTCATTGTTTATACAATTAAAATCACAATGGTTTTATACAGTAAATTTTTTGTTATCCTTTGAGTGTCGATACTGTAAGAATCGGCGACTCCCAATGACAACCGTTCGTACTTGAAAATCTAACCGCACATAAATTCCCTTCAATTGATAGGAACACAGTTGAAAATTTTGTGTAAATGTGTTAAAAAATCCGTTTGTCATGAATTTTCTGTTAAGTATTCAACACAAACACGTGTAACTTCTACAGACAATCCTTGTGTAATCGGGTCTGAACTGATTCATAATGTGAAATCATTCTAACAATTGGAAAAAAGTGTCAAAATGACACAAATTTTATGCAACTCAAGATTCAACATGAAAATTGTGTTATCCTCAAGTACCAAGGGAAGATTACCAGTAGTGGGAGTTATTTTTTTTATGAAAGTTCCATGTGCGTGTAACTTTGGTAGTCTCCGGAAGAACTATTCATCCATTTTCATTCATTTTTATCCTGGCTTTCATTCTAATGGGAATTGGTTTTCTAGATATGTAAATTTGAAGATCGAGTGTAAGTTGATGAACGCAAAGAAAGTAACTCTTAACCAAAGGATCGTCGGTGGCTTGAGTGATACAGCATCAACATTCGGTCCCGACGATCCGTATTCAATTCTCATTGAAGTACTATTTTTTTCAATTTATTCTTATACATTGTTTCAACACGAAAAAAGTGTGATTTTCACATTCGATTCATGTAAAAAAATTTATCAATTACACTTGTGAGCTGTGTTGATTCACTACTTATTTTGGATTTCATTTGACAGTCCTTATGTGTTGAATTTACACGATCGGAAATTCTAATCAAAACTTCATCAGTATCCTTTTGTGTTGTATTATTTACATCAAACTTGAGTGACTAGCTAACACAAACACATTATGTGATATCGACACAAAAATATGTGTGGACCGTTTGGGACATGCGAAATGTGTTAAATTTAACACAAAATTTCCAACTGTGAATATATCACGAGTGGGGATTGATATTCTGATAAGTATCATAACTATTTCCATCCTCCCATAACAATTGTTTGTGATTCAAAGTGTTTGTCTTTGAATAACATTATCTATGCTTTAATTGATAATAATGGAAATTTCATTACAAACTATGAGAAAGACTCAAAATCTAATCAAAGATATCTACAAATAATCATGAATCCGCTGGAAACCTGATTGATCGTGAATTTCCATATTATTCAGAAACTGACATGTGATATCCGATATAAGGAATCAAATTCAGCGATCCAAATATTAAAAAGGCAGACTAGTGCACGCTTTCTACTCTACAGCTCACATTTCATCCCCCACTTCATTTTGAACATTTACCCTTTGCCTTCGATTTTTCTTTCAACACCTTCCCTCCTTCTCCCCATCACTTCGCATGAGGTGTTAAGGAGGATTCGTCACAGAATCGAGTCTTTCTTATGAAATATCTCATCCATTTGTAGATAATGCTTCATCGAAATAGACATATTTTTAACGAATGAAAAAAAATATCGATTATGTTCAATAATTCCTATGGCTGATATAGAATATAGGAGTCGAAAATAGCTTTGTATTTATAACTTCATCGAAGCATGTGTGTGACATTTTATTCAATAACTGTTCGATCTCTTTTAGATGAGGGTCTAGATTATATTTTTCCAAATTTTTTCGATTTTCTTGAGCAACAAATTATTCTTCAAACTGTTTCATGGAATTAAATTTTTTTCTTTTTATTGAAAGGATTTTCAAAAAACCAGAATAAATAGAAAGTCGATAGCGTTAGGGGGATCAAAAGAATGAGATGAAACATCATAGCCAAGCTGAAATAATTTTTAAAGACTTTTCACTCTCATCCAATTCTATATTGAGGGCATGTCAATGGGATATGAACACCATAAAGATGAATCACCTCAGGATACTTCTTGTTCACTGCTTTTGCTTCACAGTCCAACCATCAACAATACTTATCAGAGTTATTTGATTTCGTGAAAGCAGTTCGTAACATACGAATCCTCACCATTCTTTATGACCATGGTTGAAGCCTTATACCAGGAAAAAAAATTCGTTGTGACAGCGAAATTTGATTTTACTAGGTACCTTTTGCTGGAACAGCACACTGTTCGCTGTGACAGCAATTTTGTTGGGTACGACAGTGAATTTTTTCTAGCTCTGGAAGGCGAAAATGTCAGCTTTTCAAGCAAAATTTGTTTACCACTTTGTATATGATGCTGAAAATTTTGCTAATCCAGTGGAAAATTTGCTGTTTTGGTTAATCATATTGCTCTTTCGGCAATCCCGCTAGCCGTCGCAGCCAATTTTCAGCTAGATTAGTGAAAAGATTTGCTATTCCATATACAATACCTCCATTTGCTGTGTTGAAAAATTTTTTTTTGCTCCGTGGTAGAGCTCGAATATTTTTTTTAAATGAAAAAGAATCCATCATTAATAAAACAAAGTTTATCAGACGTTTACACGTATATTCAAGTACAAAAATCTATTTTTTGATGAAAAACTTTTTACAAAATAGCAGGGCTCGACTGCTGTACACGTGTTTTGAAAAAGTTACTAAAAGGTTTGCAAAATATCTTGAGTAATTTTGATCCAGTAGCAACAAAAATTCTCCTCAAACTACATGTAAATATATAAGGTGTTTCCGATGTTTGCTCTTGCTCCTGCTTTATTATATTTTGAAACTATTGATTTTTGAACAAACGACAAGCTTCGGAAAAAAACTTCGATGCTTTCGGGAACAAAAGATCGGGAACATGATTTCCAATATTTGGCAAAATCAGTACCACATTTTCCGTGAAATCTGATGAAAAAACTACAGTTAAAGTTTCACCTTAATCGGATAAAAATTGAGAGTGATTTTGCAAAACCATAGTTTGAGATAATCGTGTTCAAATAAAAAAATTGTCAAGACAAATTTTTGTGGGTATAAAACTATTCTTATTATATTCTCAAGTAGTTACATCATCGATGGAGCAAATAAGAAAAAATTGATTCTTTGAAATAATTACACTAGCATAAGGCCTTGAGCGAAAATTGCGTCTGGATCATGTCGAATTGTGACCAGCGATCTACTTGAAAGTTCACTATCGCTAGGAGGAATGTCACGAATCATTTTCGAGATTCAGCTTCTCCATGCACAGTTCACATCGATGATAGGCGATTTTTCACAATATGGATATTTTTCATAGGAAATCAGTGGAGTTTATATTGAATTTTATAGAATATCGATCCAAACTTCAAATTGTATAAAAAATATCTATATTCCAAAACATCCATTTTCAACTGCCTCAGCAAAAGTAGGAAACCAGTGACACTTGAAAATACCCCGAAATGATTATTCCATTGTACATCCACGAACTCAATTTTGACTCAACTCAACAATACATCAAGTTGTTAGCGAAATTAATCACTACATTACTACGCTCTTCCAACAAAACTCATTATCACAACGATAAACATCAACGTTCATCAATTGTTCATCCAATAAGAGAAAATGTTAAAATAATTCAAAAATGCTTGTTAGAATTCCATCATTCTTACACTAATTTTATGGGAATTGTGAAGATGATAAATAGGTTCATTAGAGCATAAATTGAAAACTTATTTTATCAAAGGAATGTTTCACAAGAATTTTCAAATACTTCTTGTAATAGTAATGTATAAATGAGGAAAGTTTCGCAACAAATACAATTTGATACAAATTTGATCGAAAAAAAATGGATTCTTGCAAGATCACCCATCATTAGTAGGGATGAGGGATGTTTCGAAACATCCATGTTTCCTATATCAATAATATCTACTTTCTACCAATATTTTATGAAATTGGATATTATAGATATAATAACCTCATGTTACGCACATCCCTGATTATTGGACCAAAGCGTTTTAAATGATGGACGATATTGGTAGAATTGATTTTTTTGTACATAAATACAATTAATATCTATGTAGAATCATTTCCAGATTTATATATAGTTCATATATAAATTTATATGACTCACATAAATATTCATTGGATCATATAAAATTATATATAATTTTGAACATTTTTCCACGTGAGATGAGAAAGAGTGAATTCACCGAGAGCACATAATTTTACAATCACTAATGTTCTTTAGTGATAACAAGAAAGTCACTAATGATTAGCGAATCATCATGTCTATTGGACAAAATCAACGTTCAATTAACTAATTCCCTAACATTTGCTTTCAGTTTTGATCGATACTTTTTAAGAATCATCAAAAAATTGGTGCATTTTTAATGAAAAAAACAAAACTTGATTCCATTGATATCGTTCATCACTAGGGTAGCTTTCTTACTTACAATCGAATTTACACTGGATCAAAGTAAACTTATATCCGTACTTGGGATTCTAAGAACAATCATCATGAAGAAGATCATATCCAAAGATGGGAATTTTTTGAGATATCAAGTCCGAGTAATTGACTTTGATAAGGTTTATTTCATAAATTATCCATGTCCTCAACTTATGTGTGCCAAAATGCAAAAAACCATTTTTAACCATTTGGAATACGTACAGAATAAATTGACAAAATCATGACGTCAACTCTCTATATCATCATGCGAATCTCTCAAATTCCCAATAAGAATTCCCCTCGTATTATAATTTTAACGATATTCAGTACTTGATGTCACTTGATGAAAAACACCGAGCACACGAAGAATTATTGCCTTCATTAAAATAATTGAGCGCAAAATCAAATTTTAACATAATTGAATCAAACAAAAGAAACCTATAGATATATACATATATAAATATATTGATCATTCATATATTACGTATATGCATAATATATATTATTATTACTTATATTGATAATAAGGGTGTCGTAGATTTAAAATCAAACAGGTATGTAAATACCTACAAATATTTACGATAAAATACGAATTTGAAAGGAACAAGGAGAGAGAGATTATATATAATAATATATATTGTATATATCAGTCTCATTACTGTTACATGCCATTCAACCGTACGTGTTTTAGTTCGAATTATACATCAAATGTATACGGTGTTTCACAATTTGTATCAGAAACTTCGTTGAAAATGACAGGACATTATGCTTCGAGATTTAGGATATATTCTACTTATCAACCATGAAAACGAGAGAACAAAACATATTTCTTTTTACAAATTCTGATTCATCCTGTACATGAAATTAGAATTTAACAATTTCCTTCTAGTCCATTTTTGGGAAATGTTTTACACAAAATCATTACCTAGTCAAGAAATCCACGAGCACTGCGGTCTAGTCACATTTTTTTGAATATGTAAGTTTAGTTTGATGTTTTTTTTATAGGAAACAGTTTTGTGAATGATAATATATTCCTCTCATTTGTACTTCACATCCAAGTTAGAATTGAAAAAAGATTGTGTTGTACCGAAGGTATTCTACAGATATCTTATAAGCATTGCCGCATACTCCCATAAAAATAATAAGGCACTTAGTATTGTGAAAAGGAAAGAACAGTGAATTGATATATGTACTGCTTTCCTACAATTTTTGCGTATAGAGAAAAAATAATAGCGTCAAAGAATAGTTCGAAACACACCATACCATAAACATTACCCACTCCATCAATTCAAACTATACAATAAATACATCGGAATCATCGTTCATCCGTTCTCGATTGATGTTATTTCGGGTTATTATTATGATTTTATTTATTATTATTATTTTTATTTGATAATCGATTCGATTGATAAGAAATAATTGTCACTCGATGATGAAATAAAATGTAATTATTTTTTTTACATTCTGCTTATGTTTTTTTTTCGTCATTCTTTTTTCTTTTGTTTTCTTTTATTTACCTACAACACGAGTCACCCTAATGTGTATATTATAAACCGGTTCCCATGTAATGGTACAGTTGAAATATCATATTACTCGACATAATTTACCCACCCGTTACGTAGCCCAATGTCAAATCGATCGATTTGACGTGTATTTTCATATTTTATAAGAAGGGTGCCGAGTTTTACAGGGAACGAGGGTTTTTTAAATACATATACGAGAACACGTGTTGACAAATGAGAGCATCTCACCTAATTCAAACAAGACAAAGTAGTGTGGATTGTATTCCTTTTTTACTCTCAATTTGATAGAGTAATTGATCGTTACTTCGGATAAATAATATCATTTTTTGAATATATGTTTTATTATTTTTGTTGAATCAGTATAAGGGCTCACTTCTGGATTAAGTGTGTTGTACATTTTCATGACACTGATCACGTTCCTTGATTAGAATATGGTTGAGAATTGATTTTTGCTCATACTTCAAATGTATGAGACATAATTAATTTACTTTCTTCTTTAACGAGAAGTGATGAATTGAAGCGTGACTTCTCCTCTCTCTAGTCGAAGAGAATATAAGCGCAATATTAGCGTTGCGTTTGTAACATGAACTTTGCGGACCGGAAAAAAATTCATAGATTTAGATTTTCATGTCAACTAAATTCAGATCATCTTCAACAACATGAAGATTTTAGAATTTTCAATTCCATGCACAAATCAATGCTGATTATTTCACCCTTGCTAGTGTTCCTATAATTTATTCACCCTTCGCTATCCAAAGTGACATTTTTGTCACATCTGATTTCGTTTCAAATGGTCATTTCACATTGAATGAAATTAAAAAGATTTGAATAGCGCAATATGAAACATCTTCAAACCACTTTATCTGCAAAGATCTATGGTGACAGCGAGGACAAAATGTGATATAAATAAGAACATTTAGCAGCTGATTATCTTATGTTAAAAAAATGGGCACTAAATTCTACTATTGTTTTATTCAATTGTGGTGGGAATGGATATAACCGCTTGAAAAGTACACCCTTCAATTCAAAATTCGGTTACCTTTTGACTAACAAATGATTCACGTTACATTAATTTAAAGAAATTATGGAAAAGCGAGAAATTTCTGGTACAATCAAAATCAAAATACTTTTCTTATGCAATTGGTCATATCGCTGATGATAAATTGGACAAGTATACAGTGTTCGATAGATATTCGGTATACGCAGGAATACTCTTGAGGTCAATGAAATTTCTTTATTGATTGATTAGTAAACTCATAACGAGTCTGCATTAGTTCAATGACATGACCATTGCTAGGGACTATCGACAATACGAGAGACAAGTTCGACAAGCTGATTTCTCATCATTTTACACTATCATAACAAATACGAATTCACGAAACGCTTCGTATATTAGATCAAATGAAATGTTGGGCATATTTATTTAAAAAAAACTTTACAAAATTGAAACTTCTTCCCATATAGAATATACAAATGTGAAAAAATGGTCTTGCGAAAAATTTGAAAATTCAAAAAATTGTAAATCACATCATAATCGTTTATCCGATTTTCCTGGTAGAAAAATCATTTAAGTAATTCTTTAGATTGTTACAAGGCCTTGCAAGTCCCTCATAAGAGCATGCTGAGATTTTGCGAGTCATAGAGAATTACTAGATTGATTTCTTTACTACGATTATTCTATTTATTCATTGATTGATTACCCACGTGTGAACTAACAAACGAGCATCATCCTTTATCGCGAAATTCATTTATTCTACAAATATTCGCTATCGAAACATGCAATATGTTCAAGAAATTTATTTATACAATGTTTCAGATAATCTCCCAACAAAAACATGTTCAGAATTTTCCATGAATTTGTATAGAATGTTTACATGAAGCGGAGAACTATTCATTTAAGTAAGCAATCCTTGCAGCGTGCTCAACATTTGATTAGCCGTACTTAATTGTAGGTAAAAAATGAAAACCATCGTCCCAAGGAAGAAAATTTTCAAAACTATATATAATTTATATTGAATTCAATATAATTTATATATGATTTATCTATAATTCTATATGAATTAATAATATAATTCCGAAAAACTTTTCCATTCGGAATATTTTGAGTGAATTTGCTGAAAACCAGCAGCAGGTTCACTACAAGCAATTGACAAAAAGATTTTTATAAGTTAATAATTATCCTACATTGCTTTTTTCTGTGAAATATCATATATGAAAGCTCACTCAGTGAAATGTATTCCCTTATCTCTAGTGAATATTTGGACAGAAGAAATTGTAACATCAAAAGTTTCCGCCGCACAAGTTTTATAAATGAAGAACGGTTCGATAATACGTTTCCCGGAAATCTGTCTGTTTCTCAATCAACGTGAACCTCCACCGTCATCTTCTTTGTGATCGACAACACCAATC
This sequence comes from Gonatopus flavifemur, assembly GCA_018340375.1. Lineage (NCBI taxonomy): Eukaryota > Metazoa > Arthropoda > Insecta > Hymenoptera > Dryinidae > Gonatopus > Gonatopus flavifemur. The sequence continues at coordinate 39,888,278 of JAFFJZ010000001.1, read as the reverse complement.
AATTCTCTTCTACATATGATCTATTTTTTTTTCGACAGCAGAAGTACTATACAAAAACATACAGATCGGTTTCAACGAATTTTTCATGATACTCGTTGCTCTTCTTTCACATGAACTATCAAATAATTTTTATTTTGATCGAAACGCACGTCGACAAAGCGCTTGCGCTTCATCAAAATTTTCTTCACCTTTTTTTGGGCTGATGGCCGAATCGTCGTCGTCGTCGTCGTCGTCGTCGTCGTCGTCGTCGTTGTCGTCGCCGTCGTCGATTTGAAAAGGGAAGAAGGCGGAAGGCGCACAATTTTGCCGCTGCCTCGTCCCTTTCGAACCGATGGCCAATGAGTAAATGACACAGCTAGACCACCCTCTTCTCCCTTAGGGGCAACATACAAACTCGGAACTTACCTACACACTCTTACGCGCCATACACATAAAATCGAGAACTGAACCAAGTCCACCCACGAATCGCGGGATATGTATAAAAATCAATAATATCTTGTGGTTTCCAAGAGAGCTTCAAATACTCCAAAAACGTGGGGATGTGTTTATCTGTTTTATATTATATATATACGATGAGAGAGAAGAAATTGGTGTTAGATTCTACAGACATAATCTGTTTGTTCTCATGGTTCTACGGCAAAACATAAGATTTTGAATTGGAACAACAATGAGCAGAGCTAATTCATCATCAACGATTTGTGAATGCAAGTTGAATCGTTTTGGTTGTCGAATTTGGCTTGAATTCAGTCTTCTGCAGACTCTTTGTTTCAATTCAATTTTGTTATAATATAGTGATATAATTTAACAGGGATTCAATATACGATATGAAATGATTGGAATGTGGAAAGAGCATTCAAGATAGCAGACAAGGGATAGATGTTTAAATATTGAACAAAGTTATTAGTTTGTGAGAAATGCAGAAAAATATATATACCGAAGTGATTTATAACCAGTCGAAAATTCCTCCACTACATTTGATTTCAATAAATCTTATCGGATATGAATGATATTCCTTGGGCATCGAATAAATCATTCGCCTGGATATATAATCGAATAGATATCAGTTTCTTCTCCTACAAATCATATGAAACGGTTATCATATTCAAAGCATCAGAATGAGAATCATACAACATCTTTCCATATAAAATCGATAAATATTAATTACAATTCTTCGGGTATCAAATCTTCTACAATAATTCATGTAAGAATTGAACAATGATTATCAGAAATTTTCTATTCCATAATACAAAAAATATATAAATCGAAATGATCAATAACTAAATTCTTCCAAGTCATTGCATGTGTTTAGGAAAACATTCATTCGTTGAATTTGTAAGAATATAATCGATCACTGAGGCAGATTCAATCAGTACGCTGCTTCGAAGTACTACGAAAAAGGAACTTTTGAAGTTTTGTAGAAAGAAAAACTTGACGAAAGCAGGGAAGACGAGGAGTGGGAGGACAGGGGTGGATCGACTTTTATCGACTTATTTCTCTCTTTTCCTCCTCAATCTCCCGAGAGGAGAATAATCGAGCTCGTCGGTTTTGTTTCGCCCGTCATTTATTTACGCAACCAGGAGAAAAAAGCTCTCTTTCTCTCTTAGTTTCTCTCACCCTCTTTCTCATTCTCCCTCTTTTTCTCTCGACTTTGCTCAACGACGTTCCTGCTAAATTTAAGAAAGGTATCGAACCGAACGAACGAACGCACCCCTCTTTCTTTCCTCCCTTTCTTCTTTCTCCGATCTATCCCTTCTCTCCCCTCCATTCTGCCAACTATACCCCCTTTCCTCTCCCAATATACAGTTTCTATATAGAACTCCGATGCTCGTGTTCCCTCTCCTTCTCCTTTATGAGACGATGAAGGAAGTGGATTGCAATTATCAAAGCCTCCTCTTCACTTACCCTCTCTGTCTTTTACCCTCTATAACTCTCTCTTCTTTCCATACACCCACTCTCCCTCGACTCACCACTTTCCCACCCTGCCTTCCCTTCTCTCCGATCCCCCCGATGTTTTCCTTTTCCTTTCGTTTTCTCTGCTCGCCCCCTTTCACCACCAACTTGGAAATTTCATCCTTCTGTAATAATTTCACCACCGCAGTTCGCGCCACTCTCCTCCTCTCACCCTCGGACGATCGCATCGCGTCCCTTATTTCTTTCCACGTTCAGAATTTCTTTTCCTCTTTTTCTCTCTCTCCACCACTACCATCGCCACCGATGACCAATGCCACCATCGGCGCTTGTGGCATCGTCTTCAGGGATCAAAAGAAGCCTCAGCACACGCCTATGTTACATCGAGGAAAGAGAATGTAATATCCCGTCGGGTGTACAGAGCGGTGAAAGGTCGGGGAAAATTCGTTAAGGGTAAGGGAGCTAACGCTCTCTTTCTCTTATTGCTCCGTCACCGGGAAGACTTTCTTTTTCCCTGGAAATAAATGTCATATTTCAACATATAACCATTATTCTCCGTATTTTGATTGGGTTTAGACAATTTTTTATTCGGTAATGTCTATCAATTCATTGAAGATCAAACATATATCGTGACATGCATTGTATTGTTCTACCGATTTACACAATGGGAATCTGTAATCATGAAGAGCGAAGATTTTGAATACAAGAATATTCTTAAAACATATCACGTTGATAGAACGTAATACCATAAAATTTGAAAAAATTCTGAATATTCCGTATGGGTATTTGAATTATATTCGAATCAATCTTTGTAATGCTGTGAACGCGAACAGAAATTATGTGACACAAACACATTTGATAGTTCCTGACGGATATAATCAATTTTTTTAAGAGCTTTTGCTTCAACTACCACACGTGTACTATTGCTTTCTTTGATATTTCGTACCGAAAATCAAATAAATTGAATGTCCGGTAAAGTGAATCGTTATTTGCTCATTCAGTTGCCTCAATCACGCGACGGGATTCGTCGTATTCAACCTTGCCGCAAGGTTGGCTTCGGTACTTTTTTCAGTGCATGAATATATACTTTTGTCAATGTTCTCCACATTACAAGAGGAAATTCTCGGAGAAGGTGAATGCCCTTAGAGTTATCTGATACATATTCCATCGAATATCTTGCTACGTTGAAAATCAATTTCAATTGTTCCTCGATTCGCGATACATCGTAGGTTTTAGTGATGAAATAAAATATTTTTGTTCCAATCGAATGAAAAGCCATTTGTAGTAGAAAGGATGAAGGAATCTTATTTTACCAAATTATCATCAATGCATCATGTACTATACCCTTTTTACGTGGGTTTATATGGAAATAATCATATTGTCAATCATAAATTCTTGTCATACTTTTTACACTTGATAAAATGTGCCAAAACTCCAAGGAGAGAATGGATGAAATGATAGATGAGAATTGACGATAAGGTATGATTGATTCACAAAGCGATCAATCCAATCACTCATTTGCTTTGCAACTTTAGTAAAAAATATGTTTTACGGAAGGAACATTTGCAATTGAATCGATCCACATTGGAATTATTAGAAATCCTTCTCGCAATTATTTCGACACCACAGAAATATGATACGCAATATCAAATTAAAAATATCAATAAACAATCCTTGAAATTCTATTTGAAAAGTTTATTCGAAATCACGTGTTTCATATTATATCCGTATGTATACACTCTCGATATGATAAATGTTCATGAATACAACATATCCCTCTTCGTGATATAAGATTACAAAAAAAAAGATACACATTTCTTTCATTTCAACGAACCCTTTTCCTCTTTTATTTCTCTGAAAACGAGAAAAATTTTCATAGTCGAACGAACAGATACAGAGCCGATAGGATAAAACTGGAATAATATCCGTATTCCAGGAATCTCCAACGAAGGGGGTGAAAATATTGTGTATTGTATTTCTCGAACCGCATTGAAAGTTTCTCCGATTCCTCCAACAAAAGGCCAACCCTTTATTTATTTAGTCGCCATCCACGTGCGTTACACGCGTATATTTTACGTACACGTCGCTTACACGCGCACACACGCGAAAATATAACCAAGAAGGAAAAGAGGGAGGAGAGGAGCAGGGTAGGTGAGCGAGCAATTTCAACGAATTTCACCCCAAATTTTCAGCTGCCACCCCGACGACGACGGCGACGACGACGGACGACGACAACGATGACTACGATTTACACAATATTTTGGAAATCCTTTATAAGATTTCATTTCCCCTGCGAAACACCGGCTTATACACGCATTACATATACAGGCTTACCATTCTCTATTGTTCACGTGTGTGAGAGGTTTAGTCCTTCCATCGGACGATGACAGATGCGTTCAGGAAGATTGTGTTAGAAAAAAAACACAACACTGCGAGAGAATAGAGAGGGAGAGCTTGTAAAACTTGTAATTTCGACGGAATCGTGAAATTAGGGTTGAAAATCTGCAAAAAATTGGAATTGGGGGAAAGCGGCATTGAATTTCTGACTCTCTTTTTTATCGTAGATCAAAGGGGTGAGGAAAGGATTGCGTGTGTTCTTCTTTGATCCTTCGGTAACACCTTTCCTCGATAAATACTGTCCTTTTTTTTGCATTGGATTCACTTTTCGAAAAAATCATTCAAATATTTTTCAGCATTTCTTGTAATAGAAAAGAACATTCGCGAAGGCTGAAATCCTTCAATCGATCGCATACTTCTAGAGCGAGAAGTCGTTTGATGAGATTATTCAATCCAGTCGAGTGAATTTTCAATGTGTATTTGAAAATCTCGTTCGAGACTAAATAAGTATTGGGAAAATATCATTGTTTTATCTTGTTATCAAGGCCAAGAGAATATACTCCCATAAATGATACTTCGTCTTATCTTTGAATTGGTCGGAAAAAGTATCGCGTTATGTAACATAAAAATAATTGGAACTGATTGTTTTATTGTCGATGAAAATCTCGATTGCGTATTGTTGATCTCAACAGCGGCAATGTACTGCATTTTCAGCACATGGTTCATAATATAATTATAAGAATGTTGAGTGACGTAAAATATCAACTTCAGTTCACCTTCTTTAAGGAACATTTACAGTACCGACATTGTTCTTTAAAAGAAAAATATATCAAGTTTTGATCGATATTCGAATGTATATTTTTACTTCGAAAAATATCAGTGCTGTTAAATATCTCTCATCGCTCAATTTTAAGAAGAATTCAAAATCCCTCCAATCAAATACAAACAAAATTTGGAATTCGTAAATTTTCGATCAGCTTGGATTCAAAATTAATATAATTTTGTTCGAGAAGAAAATTCTTCAGTTAGATTTATATTTAGATACAGGACATACTCTGTAAATTTGAATCAATGAAAATTCGCTGGTAATCATTGCAGAATCTTGTACTGGTTGAATTATTGGAGGACTTAGCACTATTTCCCAGTACTTACTGTTACGGATTCACAAATAATTGCGCTACAATAGTGACGTTTTCAATCGGCTTTCCTCTTGAAAGAGTACACTGCAACAAATTTCTATGGGAAACTTCACATAAATGTTCGGAAATAATTAAGACATACATGCGTTAGGAATTTTCCATATTTTATCGAACATTTACTGGAGAATAATAGTAAATATCACATAAAGTTTGGAATTTTCAGTCAGATTCAGGAGAAATTTCATATACATGTACCAGAAATTGATTTCTTACCCTATGATCGGAATTTTCCGGTAGCTGCGTATAGGAGCATTCCCATAATTTTTTTACAGTGTGTATACAGCATATGCGTACTTATATGAATTATACTTCGAAAAAATAGGTACGTTTTTTGCACAGAAAAATTTTGAGGAACCTCAGTAGCACCCCTTATAATTTTCACTAGATTTATAATCAACTTCTGTTATTCTGGTAATGAATCTGAGTTTCAAATTTCACGGAAATATTTGTAGAGCTCTAAAACCATATTATGAAATCTTGATGATTACATGCACTGTACAGAATTTCTATGGAAGGATTCCCCTGAATTTATGAGGAGTAATTAAAAAATAAATGCGTTAGGAATTTTCCAAACTTGTCCGGGAATTTACTGTTAATGTTGCGAAAAATCCCACAGAGTTCAGAATTTTCAGATAAATTCATGGGAAATTTCATATAAATGTACCGGAAATTGATTTCCCAATCAGTGTTTGGAATTTTCCGGTTCATGTAGACAGGAAAATTCCGATTATTTTTCACAGTGTGACAAACTATTGTACTATGTAAAATAAACTACTGGATATAAACAGCATCGTTTTACCCATATAAATTGTGAATAATATTATATTGAATTGAAGGATGTGTTTTTCAAGCTTTTCCAGAAAGAATGCTTCGGTCGGAATGAATTCTTGAAATCATTTTAAATTTCATCTTGGTGCCAGACAATACACAAAGCGAATTGTATGGCGAAGATTACCTGGAAGAATAGTAATTTGGTGACAAGTACTTCAAACTTGAATTTTTTTTTAATTCAATATAGAAGCAAGTACAATAAATTCAGATCACAATGTAATTACGCACAACCAGAGTGAATGGTAATCAATTTCATATACTTCTTCCGTGATTCAATTGAAACGGATCAATAAGTCTTTCATTTGAATCGAAATTTTATGTCTTCATAAAACTCAGTGGAAGTATTTAAGCAGGGATTCTTAGACTCGGTTGAGCGTTAAAAGAAGACCTAGAATCAATACTATCAGGAATCATTCTGTACCAGGAGATAAACATTCGTATGAACAATAAGATAAGGTTTAAAATTTGTTTCACTTCGTAAGGCGGAATGATCGTATAAAATCGGATAATATCATTCTACAGAGCATTTCGATAATATCAAGGAAACAGTATGCTTGCAATCGCTCTAATCAAGTTGATCAACGTACAGGAAGCATATGAGAGTTAATTTATTGTAGATCTCTTGGAAATATCTAAGATTATCTTTGCTGTCACATTTGAAAAATACTTCGAAAATTTCCATACTGACTGGAGAATGTTTCAAGTGTATACACTGAGAGAAAAAAGTTCCAGGAACAATAAAATATTTAGTCGAATAGTCGCCACAAAATACTTTATTGATTTGAATAAACTTCCATTGACTCGATTAAATATTTATTCAATCAAACAAATAATTAATATGCTATGAAATATTTAATCAATTGAAACAGTTATTTACTTGAGTTAATGAAGGTTTATCCAATTCAATTAAGTATTGTATGGTGACTATTCAACTGAATATTTTATTGTTCCCGGAAATTATTTCTCTCAGTGTATAAACAATAATATAAATGGCATCTTGAAAAAACTTCTTCACATTAATTTTACAGTTCATTTGATGAAATATAGTGAGCTCATTTGATTCATTTCCATTATTTATGTTATGCATCGAAGTAATTCTGAGGCCCATCAAAGTAAAACAAACGCCAGTTGACATGACAATTTTTTGACATGTTATTTGGCTCTTGTAATGAATTTTCTTCACGGAGAAAAAGGAATTCGCTGTGGCAGCGAAATCTACTTTTGCTGGGTTCCTTTTGCCAGAGCAGCAAATTTTTTGCTGTGACAGCAAACTATTTGCTGTTCCAGCAATCTTGTTAGCCGCGACAGCGAATTGTTAGCTGTGACAGCAAAAAATTTTTGCTATCCCAGCAAAATTTGTTTGCTATTCTATATATAATACTGAAAATTTGCTGGCAGAGCAAACATTTTCTGCTGCCACAGCTAAAAAATTGCTGTCGTAGCTAACACGATTGCTGTTATAGCAAATTTTCAGCTAGGCCAGCAAAAAAATTTGCTATTCTATATATAATACCTCGATTTGCTGCGTCAGCAAATTTTTTCTCCCCGTATTGAAATATCTGGAATCAAAATCGAAATATTTTCAGATTCTCTTGAAAATTACTGATTTATCTACCAATAACAATGTATAATGACCAATTGAAACATATATACCCGAATGGGAAAATATTTCAAATTATAAATAATCTATAATATAATGATATATATTCATTTATTTTTATTAATATTGTTAAACTTATTCATCATATCAATTTTTAATCCATTTTATTTTATCCTATTTATTTATTTAACTTTTTTCAATATACAAGTTTTATAAGTTATGTATAATTATATATATAAATCACACATGATTTTGAAAATTTTTCCCTTTCGAGTTGGTAGAGAATTTTTTGGATTTGTCCAATAATTTGCTGTGACATAGTCGTAAAAATCCCTCAAATTTCGGGGTTTCGAGTGAAATCCACGGTCAGTTTTGTGCAAATGAAACACAAATTGATATTTCATTCAATAATCGAAATTTTTCAATTGTCGCAAAACCAAAATTCCGCGTATTGTCTATAGTGTAGGCTATGTTTTACGAAAATCTTCCACACAAAACATGAAACATACTTTCATTACCTTTTGATATTACCATCGGTTTATATTTTCTTGAAAAATTCGAATCTGATCAGATTCAAACATTTCCTCCCAGCTACATCGTAGATATTTGAAACTTAGACGAGTGTATAAAGTCCATTTGATGGATATAAAAATCGAAATGATCAATTTTGCCATTCTAGTTCATGTTTAAGATCATTCACCTTGAGAAGCCGCATTTTATCTTGGTTCATGCTTTACTCTGTAAAAAGAAATTCGTTCACGTCAAAGAAATATTTATTCGAATAGATGGAATACATTATTGAATACAAGAGTTGTTTATTTGTTTCAAATGAAATGATTTGATTCAAATAAATTTCACCGAGATAACTAAATATTTATTAGATAGAGGACAAATAAATATTTGTTTGATTTTCTCTCAGAGTATACATTGGAAATTTTCTAATTGAATCCAATGCATTGAAATTACATACTGAATATATTTATATATAATATGAATATATATCCGTACATACGACATACTCAACATGCAATTTGAGTGAATGGTATGATCTTTTTTCAATGATCTTTTTTTACGAAGTACTTTCATGAACAATAAATTCCTGCTCTTTCAGTTTCCCAAATCGCCAGAACAAACAATTACGTGAATATCAACAATTATTCCAAGTTAAACGGAAGCATTATTTTGAAATCTGTATTTATCAAAACTCATGACAATAACGGTGGAAATAAAGTTCAACTACAAATAAAATACCTAAAAGCATAGATGAATAATATGAATTATAAAAAAAAACGCACACAGAATACGCACCTTCCAGTAGGTTATATGTACTATCATGACAAACTGAAACCGCAATGCAGACAGCAGAAGAACGTTTTTCAAACATCCATGGAATATGAATGTTCAGGAAAACGTCCTGAGAACTTCCGAAAACGTTACATGGCTATTTATATTGCTAATGTGAAGAAAATCATCCACATGACTTCAACGACTACGTACCATGTAACGTTTCCCGAATCTTTGAAGCTTTCTAGAGAAAAAGAACCTCAACGATCCAATGGATGCATAATTCGATCACACACGTGATGTTTCAATCTTACTTTCTATAAACCTAAAATTAGGTACAATGACGGAAAAGAAAACGAAAAGATTCGAATGTGAGCAAATAAATGTGCATTGTAAGCAAGCGTATTATGTTCCTATTGAATAAACATGTACATGGGTTCCTAAGTTTAGCTTTACAAAACGAATTAATCAAAATGAATGATGATGGAGACAGAGTTTAGTCCGGTCTGATATAAAATTTTTGTATCCAGTATGAGCGAACCTGTACTGGACTGGACCAATTGTATTCCTATGCCAATGAGAGCGTACACACAAAAGTATTATTATTATGAAAAAAAAGTAACAAAAACCGTGTATTTTATGTGTGTATGTATGTATGTATATATCTTATATAGTATGAAATTAACCGCACATCTATGTAACAATAATTGTATCCATTCAAGTTGATTGTTTCTCGAACAAACTCATATGGTACGTAATAATTTATATATAATATACATATATATACATGAACAAAATTAGATTAAGTGAGGAAAATCAAAATTAGCATAACTCAAGAATTTGAGAATGATTCTCGAATAATTAAGCTACTTCGATAAATAAGTATCACAATTCAGGGTCCTATAGTTACTCGTCTTTTCAATTTTTAATATATTATTAAATTGAGATATTGTCACTTGAAACCACTCCACAAAGGCGATTACGCGGTAACACAAGAATAAGTACAACAGTTGACGAATATTGAGTCGATGACGAATTATTAAAACGAGAAAAAAAATTAAAGATAAAATACAAAATATAAATGATGATATATATATATATATATATATATAAATATATATAATATATTTATCTATATTCGTAAGGTGTGTATATAACAAAATGAATAAAAACACGAAGATAACCGCAGATCGACATAATTTTTCACATCGACAGATGAGAGAATAAAACATCTAGAGAAAAATTATATTAAAAAAAAATAGAAAAGATTTTTTATAACAGAAAATATTCAACGAAACCAACCAAATCAAAAATATTTACTCGTCGATTGGACGACTTATGTTAGTATGAATTATGTGCTTCTTTTTTTCACCCCTTGCAAAGAAGGATAACGAATAAATCCTGGTTTTTTTTACGTGAGTCGTGAGAGATACCGATATAGTGAAGTTAGTTGTAATTTAGTATTAGCATGCAGTAAACCAAATGTTCCTAAATAATGCTTTTATCCAGTTAAGTACGTATTTATAAATACAACAAATAAACGTCTTAGAGATTACAATATTTTATTGTATCCTTTAAACGAGAATGAAAGGTGAATCGAATAGAAGGAGGAAAATTTTCATTTTTGGTATAAAGGATAGTAGGATAAGTGTGATGCTGTTTATTAGATTAACGAGAAGTAAAAGACACATTCATCTTTGGTTAAGGATTTGATATTATGACTTCTTCTGTGAGAGACATATAAAGAACTGATGAGATTGATAATGAGGTGTGTGCATGTATGATTGGAAGGATAATGGAATTAGAAATAAGCGATTGCGTGATTAGGAAACACGTCTTCTTGTATCTGGTTTGTGTAAAGAGAATTTCATTCTAGAGAACGAAAAAATTCACTATGACTAGGGTAGAAAAATCACGACGAATGGGAAGGTTTTTCTCATTGATATGTATTTACATAATACAATTTCCTTTACACACACCAGACTTTGACTTTGATGGTTCAAGTTGAAGAATAATTTATAACGATACACAGTGATGTCGAAAGCAAGGCTTTGAAATCTCAATACCTCACGGCATATAAAAGAGTTGAGGTCATTTTATACTCCCGGTACGACTCTTTTCTTTGCATCATCTGAACCCGATTAAGATGGCATCGTACACAGAATTATGTATTATGATAAATTCGTTGCATTCGAAGTTTTTCTGATGGAATTACAAAACAATGAATTTGACAATAAACATTTTGACACAAATTTCATCGTCAATGTGATCATTTTTATCTTACAATGATGATATAATAATATCAGAATTTCATCATCTCAGGAGTCCAGCGTTTTTTCACAGGAAATGAATCAATAATAATGTAGACAATAAACAATCATTGGAATGTTTCATTTGCTATAACTTTACTCAAAATTATATTTTACAACTCTGATGTCAATCTATTACCACGCGCAAGATTTTATCCAAGATGTAAAGAATTGTATACATATTATAATGAAAAACCATGGATTGATTTTTGGTGAAACGGAGTCATAATTTCGCGCCAAAAACCTGCGATCGCGGTTCCAAACAATCAATTGTTTGGTAAGCATTATTCGGAAGGTGGCTTCTAGTTTCGCGAATATTTCAGGGTAATATCTGGTTTGATTAATGAACACCGCTAAAAAAAGTACATGATCAACAATACTGATATTATTATGATTTAATATAATCGAAAAACTGCACCTTCTATTAGAATCGAAGATCTAATGTATGAATAGTCATTATCCTTACCCTGGTGAAAGGGAAGCGTGTCATAGAAAGTGTCGGGAACGTAGTTGGGAAGTATTTGGAGCGTGGATTTGAGCGTATACCGAGCGTCAAGTGGAACATCAAGAGTGGTTCGAGCGTATATTTGAAGTCTGTGAAGCGTATCGGAAGAAACAATAATTTCATAGAAACCGGGCTTTACGCCCGGAAGCGTTATTGAAGAGTGGATAGGAAGTATGCAGAAAGTATTAGAAAAGTAATCTGAAACATTCTTACGCTTCCGTCACTCTTGATAACACGCTTCCCTTCCACCAGGGTACATTCGGTGAAACCATCGCTTGCCATCGACATCACTGTTGCAACAACGCGATCGAGGGTACAAACTGTGAAAAATTAAAAAAAAAACAAAATGAAACTGAGAATCAAAATATTGAAAATCAAAATTACATTGTAAGTGCATAGAGATTCATTGTTCGTCGATAAATATTATTTGTTAGCCAAGAATAGTTGGACCTGTCCGGAAAATATAGTCTAATAATCATTGAACGTTGTATTTCTTTCATAACCCTGTCACTTTTTATTCAGATATCAGTGATTAATTACGACGAAAGGTATGTGGGTTGAATAATTGATATTATTATGGAAATTAGAATAATCGTGCGGTTGATCGAAAACTGAAATCAATTTGAGATTAAAACCTAAATTAATACGCTAAACTTGGATAAAATGTTATGATGACCTTATATTTGGTATCGATCTTATTATAATGCTCGATTTGACCCAAATGATAATGTCGTCATCGTAGTCGCTGTTGACAGTTATCATCGTAAACGGGAATTTAGAGAAAAATGGACATATATACTGATAAAACGGATGATAACGGTGTAATGAATTGAAACTGAAATGTATTGTTGTCTGAGGTTTCGGAACTGATTCGGAGTGATTTTGGAGTACTGAATACAAAAACAACATCAGATTTGTTAGACCAACTCAATTCTTATAAGTTACATGCATAAAATTTATCAATCATACGGTTTATATTTTAAAAAATTCAGTATCAAAGATAATAAAAATTGAGCTGAGGCAGGAAATCTGATATTGATTTCGCATTTGATATACCAAAACCATTCAAAAGTTACAGTAGCGCTCCAATTAATTGGAACACCAGGGAAATTACAACAATTTTTACATGACACACAGTTTATTAACCAAAAAAGCTACAAACAGTATCCTAATAATTAATATGTCCTCCTTTGTTCTTGAAAACCCAGGTAGCCACTGTCACGGGTGCCAACTGTCGTATAGCAGAAAGACCACAATTCATCTGATGTTCCAATTAATTTGAGCGCTACTGTAGTTGCCGAGTCGGAATATTTGCACGGTTTTTATCCTCATATTCCAGTTTTGAGCTGATTCTGTCCTAATTATTGAATAATGCGAACAAAAACAGTCCTTTTTCATGATTTTAGTCTGACTCTCTCCTGAATCACTTTTATTCGTTGGAGGAGGAATTCAGACTAAAATCATGAAAAAGTCCTGTTTTTGTCCGCATTATCCAACAATCAGGACAAAATCAGTTTCAAAATGGAATATGAGGATGAAAACCGCTCAAATTTTTCGACCCGGGTTCCCAGATCTCAGGTGACAGGGGAAATTTTTGTTTCTATTTTCAATTCATTATTCAACTTTGATTCACACACAGCATTTTTATTATCATTTCTTTTCATTTCCTTTAGCATTGAACCCTCTTTTTAACTTCATTAACTTTTGAATATTCATCTCACATTTATTCAGCATATTGTACACACATTTAAACATTTGATTATTCGGATTCATGATTAAATTTTTCATCTCTTGTGGTAAATATTGCCTATATTCAACCAATCTCTTAGTGGAATCTTCTTTCCCTTTCTCAGCGTTGGACATTGCTATATATCGCATGGTTTAAATCATTCGAGTCAAATCCACATTCACATTCAGCAACATCATCAATTCTGGTACGGTAATTTTCATCGATAAAAATAGTAATCTGTAATATAATTCAATTAAAAGCGTTGTTGAACTTATCAAGTCTTTTCAGTCTCAAAATTCAATCTCCATTGTATAACATTGGAAAATGTTTGAACATTTTCATTTAGAAATACTCAAATTTACTTGGAATAAAAAGAAATCGTATATATTAGTATACGTAAATAAATTTCAAAAGAGGAGAAAATGATATCAAATGCAGGACACATATATGATGCGATCACAAGTAGCACAAGGATATTAAAATGCCTGACAAATGTGTGTTGGAATATTCAAAGCCTCTTCATATTACCTTACACTGAACGTATGTACTTTACGCATCCCGCATTTGTACTTGAGGAATTATTTTCTTTGTAAGTTTTATTTTCATACGAGAATAAAAGTTCAAACGAGATAAATTGTCAAAAAAAAAAGAAAAGGGAATAGAATAATGAAGTAAAACAAATAATCATTTTATGATGAAAAAGAACGATGAGAATGGCATGCATAAGAAAAAAAAACAGCAAATGAATATTCTGAATAATCAGAGAGCGAAACGAAACACATTTCACTCAGAAAGAAGAAAGATTAGTGTTTATTGACCAGAAGTTCTCGGTGCGTGTATGCTTATCACGGAATTATGATATCATCGGAATCGGGGAACGCTGAAATTATTTGAGTTAGCGGAAGGTGAAGGACATGGACATCTTAATAACCAACCGACTTCCACTTGGGATCAACGTACAAAGGTAAGGACAAAAATTCAAAGTCATTACTGCTAGTACGATATTCTTGTTTTGTGTTCATCGGTTTCGTTGAATACCCGATCCAAACTCTTGTGAAAATATTTTTCTCTCGCATATGTAAAAAAAATACGAATATCGGACAGGTGACGAATGAAGGACATTCCCAATACACGGAAATGTATCGTACATTTTATCGACCTGAAATGTATATCATGAGATTTTTAAACTTCATTTGAAACGCAGGGAAATAATGTAGTTGAAAATTTTATGTGGATAGAATAAAAATTTCATTTTAAAATACGTTAAAATCAGAAGTATGTCCATCGATTCCCTGATCCCTGGTTCAAAAGATCTATTAAATCCAACGTGATGAATTTTCATGAGGTTTTGGCTCAAACATTGGCAATGATTCGTTGTTGTTGAGGGAATTCATACAATTCATTGAATGAGATTTAACCAGTTCTTTGTGCAATTTTAATAGGATTTGGTGAAATTCAGTTTGTCTTTCTAATCACACACATGAGCCTCTCTGGGACTGGACTTTTTGAATTTCCTCATTTGACACGCAGGTGGAAATTGACCATAAGCGTTGGGCTGCCACAACCCAAAAGGAAACACATTAATCAAAATCGTTATTGAAATGTGATTTTGACAAAAATCCAAATTTTTCATCAGAAATGACCAAATATGGACCTCATATTTCTTGATCTAGAAAATACGTACATTTCAACGACAAGTAACATTGCCTACAACCATCTAAAGAAAATGTATTTAAAACAAGTAGTTAAAACAATTTGTGAAATAGGTGCATATGCACTTACAATTTGAATGGTCATTTCACCTAACTAGTTAGTATCAGTTAGGCATAATAACAATGTGTATAGCTCTGTAGAATAGAGCAGCAAAGAACTGAGAAATGGGAATAAACCATGCATACTTCAAGGAGAAAAATGGTTTATTACTATAGCACCTACATGCACATTCGTTGTCCTGGCAAAAATATTCACTCTGGCAACTAAGAAGTTAGTTCTGTTCACAAATTTGTTAATGGTAGCAAAAATATTTACTTGTGTCATTAATTTTTCTTGCTTCTTTAGAAATCTTTTTCTGTAGGCAGTAAAGTAACAGACCAGTCTCTTATATCAGCAATACTTTTTTCTCTGTGTGTGAGAATTATGGGGAGTTTTTCCTCATTTCAATGGTGAATCCCATCCCCCAATTGTAGGAAAATTGTTTTTCCATCAAAAATAAAAGACTTGTATACCACTTTGAGGAACGTTTTTGCCTTCTAGGTGTTGAAGATCTGAAAGGATTATATGATAAGACTTATTAGATCTATAATGAATATTATTATATAGGTAGCACACGCAGCACAAATATCGCAGCAATATTACAGTTATATTACAGCAATATTGAAATATTGCAGTGATTCAAAACTTTTAGAAACCGGGATTCAAACAATTCATTGTCAATATATTTTTACATTTCACTGGTAGTTCAAGGTGTATGTAAAAAATTCGAAATGCTTTGGAATCGGCTGATTTCACATTATTATCAATATCTAGACCTCGTAAATCTCGTTTTTTTAATCTCAAAGGTGAAGATAAATCCATTTAAAAACAGCTAAATTCCAAGGCGAGTTTGAAAATTCATTTGGGAAGTTCTCCTTGAAAAATCATATCATTTCAATATCTAGCACTTCTTCAACAGCAGGGTATTTACCGCGCTTGAAGGAAAGTAAAAAATCCATCTCACAAAGACCACAATAACGTAAGAACATTACCTGATCGAGCTCCAGACGTTATAATCTGACTTGAGAATCTTATCAAACTTGAAGTCATAAAATTCATTTACAATTTGCAGATATTTTTTTCCTCTCGTTTTATAAAATCACATCACGTCGACACTTTCATATTTCACAAAACAATCGTGTACGCACTATTGAGATGTTGATGCATTGTTGATCGATAACGAGGAAAGCCTAGTATCAAAGTTTCCTTGTCGATCGTAAGTAGAATCATCGACCGTGAAAACAATCATATATCCACTGAATGTTGAATTTCAATGATTACACATTATATGTTTGGCTTTTCCTTTCCTCTCCTTCCCTTCAAGGGAATTTCGTTTATTCTTTGTACTTGGAATTGCTGCCATAATAATCTCGGTAACGATTATTCAATTGAAGGAATGCTTGATAAAGTGTTTCTCCAGTCCACTAATGAACGGTGATTCGTTCGTGTTATAAATATCTTTCATGTGAGCTTTTAATTTTGTAATTTTATGACATTCGATATGAAATTTTCAATTATTCAACGCGCTTACGAATTCAAGCGATGAAGATGAAAATAAAAGCCTGAAGAGTTTCATCTAAATAATATGACTGTGATATCAAATTGATATTAACAACAACATTGTTTTGCGAATCATTAGATTCAATATGTAAAAATTGAATGTGATACATATCAAGCTTCGTTGAGAGAAGTGATGATTAGAAAATCGTACCGATATAATGTTACGAAGAAAATTATGAAACATTCGCCATATGATCTGGATAAAATTAAATGTAAGCTTCAAGTCTTCGTTGATCAGTTTTCCCCATTGTCCAAGTTTCGCAACCATATAATGCTGTGCTCCAAACGTAACTTTTCAAGAATTTCTTCCTCACTTCCAAGCTTATATTTTTTGAGAATAATAACTGTCTCTTTTGGTAAAAAGCCTGTTTCCCTTGTGCTATTCTTGCTCTCATATCTCTTTCGCTTTTGCCGTTCTCTGTAATTATGCTTCCTAAATATTTGAATTCCTTCACCTGTTCAGTTGTCTCGGTATCTATTTTGATTTTCGTTCTCCTAACTGTTTTCGCTGCTGTACACATCATGAATTTTGTTTTGTCTTTATTTATATTCAAATAATAGTTTTCCAATAATGTTGTTCTCATAGTGTTGAGAATATTTTCTAACTCAGTACTACTGGTGGCAAGTATAGCTATGTCATCCGCAAATCTCAACATACTTATATTTTCTCCCTGAATCTGTACTTTCGATTGAATTTCCTCCTTCACTTCGTTCATTGCTTCTTCTATATATAAATTGAAAATCAGTGGCGATAATGAGCATCCTTGTCTCACCCCTCTTCTTATTTGTGCTTCCCCTTCCTGACCCTCTATGTCTATTATTGCACTTTGATTCTTATATAATTCGTATATTATCCCAGATAACATGTAGGCTTGTCATAACCCTGTCACACTTGTCATTCGATTGTTTTTGGCTTGTTATTGACAACCTTGTCAATGTAAGGTTGCTACAGCCCTGGTGCAAGGGTTTTGTAAGCTTGTACCCTTGTCGTGTGTCAACTAGGAGGCTTATATCAATCTTGTCACAAGCTTGCCTGACAACATTGCAGCAAGGTTAAATTGCTATCTGGGATTCTTCTATCTTTATAATTTATTCTCACCTTCTTCAGGATCGCGAACATCTTCTCCCAGTCCACATTATCGAAAGCCTTTTGTATATCTACAAAACCTATGTACACAGATTTCTTCGGCGCTATCCTTTTCTCTATCACTGCCCTGAGTGCTAAGATTGCTTCTCGCGTTCCCCTATTTTTTCTAAAACCAAACCGATCTTCTGCCAATCTACTCTCTATTTTATTTTCCATCCTCCTGTATATAATTTTGGTCAGTATTTTCGAAGCATGTGAAGTTGAACTGATCGTTCTGTAGTTCTCGCATTTGTCTGCCCCTTGTTTTTTCGGGATAGCGACAATTTTATTCTTTTGGAAATCTTCCGGTACTTCTCCTTTTTCGTACATATCTCTAATCAATTCAAACAGTGCGTCGCGAGTTCCTTCACTGGAGGCTTTTATAAAGTCCGCACTCATGCCATCTATGCCTGGCGCTTTATTATTTCTCAATTCTTTCAAAGCCTTGTCGAATTCTGATCTCAATATCGAATCTCCCAATTCTTCCTCATCTACATCCTCCTCCTTCTCTAAAAGTGCTATATCATCGTTTCCTCTATACAAGTCTTCCAAATGATTGATCCACTGTTCTATTTTCTCTTCCGTTTTTATCAATTGTGGTCCTAGAGAGTTCCTAATCTTATTGCTTCTAGATTTCATTCGTCCGAAAAATCTTTTAATAATCCTATATGCTTCATCTATTTTTCCTAAATGCAATCTTATTTCTATTTCCTGACATTTCTCTTCTAACCACTGTTCTTTTGCTTTCCTTGATTCTCTCATTATTTTATTTCTCAATGATTTGTATCGTTGCTGGCCTTCTTGGCTATCATTATTCTTGTATTTTCTTCTTTCATTTATCAATTCTAAAATTTCTCCCGTTATCCATGGGTTTTTAAGTTCTACTCCATCATTCTTCAAAATCTTATCCGCACATTCTCTTATATTCCCCTTCATCTTTGTCCATCTCCTCTCTATTCCCAAGTCTTTCTCTTTTTGATCTCCCAATTTTTCATCCAACATTTTCTCGAATGCCTCGTGTGTTTGTTTTTGCTTGAGGTTCTTCAAATTCCATCTTTTCTGCATTTTCCTTTTCTTCTTCAGAGATTTGAATTTCAGAGAACATTTCATCATCAACATATTATGATCACTATCTATATCTGCACCGGCATAAGTTTCACAGTTTTTCACTTGGTTTCTAAATCTTTGTTTCACTAATATGTAATCAATTTGGTATCTTGCTGTATCTCCTGGCATTTTCCAAGTGTAGATTCTTCTTGGATGATTCTCGAATAAAGTGTTTGTGATAACCATCTTATGATTTTCACAAAATTCGACTAAACGTTGTCCTCTATCGTTCCTTCTCCCTAACGCGAAATCTCCTATAATGTTGTCCTCTTTTCCTTGTCCTATTACCGCATTCCAATCCCCCATCACTATCAAATTCTCCTCTCCCTTCACATAGTCTATCACTTCTTCTATTTCTTCGTACGTTTTTTCAATATCTTCCTCCGAATATGCAGATGTGGGCATGTATACTTGGACTATGACTGTGTCCACCGGTTTTGTTCTGATTCTAACCATCATCACACGTTCATTAGGTTGCAAATAATTTTGTATTCTATTTCCTACTCTTTTATGTATTACAATTCCTACACCTGCTTGACCGTTCTTTGATCCTGTATGAATTATTCTATAATCCCCACTCCAGAAATCGCCCTCTTGTGACCATCTCATTTCGCTAATCCCCATCACGTCTATATTCAACCTATTCATTTCTAATTTAAAATTTTCTAATTTTCCCGCTTGCCTCAGTGATCTAACATTCCACGCTCCGACTCGAAGAATGTTGTTTCTTTTCCCTATCCTATTCTTCGGTTTTCGTTCCTTGCTGATGAAGCTTCCTCGAGCAGCCTCCACCCGGAGATCCGAACGGGAGACTAGTTTACCTCCGGAATATTTTACCCGAGAGAGCGCCATCATGCATTTATTAATTTGTTTGTTTGTTTTTGTTACATAATATTCCAGGTTAGGAAAAAGGTTTGATTTCCTCGTGAAGTATTAAAACATGTCAAGGAAGGTAGTTTCCCCTTGCTTTCCTTCCATTTAATTTTGCCGATGTTTCTGGCATTAGGACGATTTCGTTTCTTTCAGTTTGTATTCTTTCCCTTGAGTAGTTTATTCCACTCGAAAAAAAGATCCAACTCTGAGATACTCATCCTCCCCACCACGTAAAGGAAGCAGATACTACCAGGGATGGATAAAAAGGATATCAAGGACAGGTATCATGAATATCCCCCTGGAAGACCCGCAATCATCCACGGGGAGGGTAACGGCGCATCTTTGGAAAAAAAATCAAACTATCCTAACGATCTTTGTTCCGGAGCTATGATAATTCGAAGTCGCTAAATTCTGATTGGCTGGAAGCCAAAAAATTTGAAATCGCTATACCTTCGAATTGGAGAATGACTGTTGAGTGCATTTTTTGTCCAGAAATCATGTTTTAGAACTCAGCGAAAGGTATCATGTTCAATTATATTGTGTAGCGCACAATGCTCCTGAATGATTAGGTTTTGGAAAAAGATTCGAAAACGCCCATATCTCAAAAACTAACCATCAACAAAAATTTTCAAACGGAAAATTATTGCGTTCTGGTAACAGAACATGCCACACAACTGCAAATTCTGAATTTTGGAACACCTTGTATGAGATGTGTAAAAATTCTCTCATTCCTAATTTTCATAAAATTATATTAAAATTCACATGAAGAGATACTGTTACTGATAAACCGATTCAGGGTTAACAGTGATGCGGGGAAATTGTTCCGATGATTAAATGTTCAAAAATAGAAATGACTTTGCATATATTTTGAGTATGTAAACTGAGGGCAAAATATTTGTCTCAGTTTTCATTAAAGGTGCAAAATATTTTATATGTATACAATTCTCATAAACCTTTATCGATACATTATGAAATTCAATATGAACTTGACAAAATTTTTATAAAAAATATCGATATCGTGAAATATCGCGCACCTCTAGTTTGCATATTCAAAATACATACGCCTATTTATTTTTATTTGTAAAATTTGAATCATCGGAACAAACTTCCCCACTATATTTTTAACTCCGCTCTCTCCTACATGATTTATATGCAACAAACCCACTCTATTCACTTCAAGTTTTCCTCAATCAAACGACTGAAGAACTGAGCATTTCAGAGAATCCTTCTAGAATAAAAATCCCGTTCCTACTTCAGAAACATCGTATGGAAATGTGCATCCCAAAATATTTCACATTAGAGCTGAGGCTATAATCTGATTCAATGTGATTTTACATAAAATTTGTATCAAGATTCTATAAATTCGTATAACAACTTGATACAAATTTTATATAAACTTACATTAAATCAGATTACAGCCCCAACCCCATTTCACATTGAAATTATGATCATATTGCATGTTAAATTCCGATTCTCAGAGATTCCAATTATTTCATTTCAACACACATGTAAACGCTTGAGAAGTAAGTACCAATTTCAAGCCTTCAAATGTGTTTAAATGAAACATTGTAATTTTGAGTGAAGGACTATCTACCGTCGAGTATATTCTTTTGATGAGTATCACTACGCTGAGTACGATCACCAAACTCTAACCTCTGCCTTTGAAGGGATAGATTGACCATGTTTGTAACTATGTGTCTTTCATTTGCGACGCTTATAGAACTTATTTCACGGTCGTGAATCAGCACAAAGTAATTGATACGCATGACGTCAAACAATATACTTTATACATACGTACAATGAATTGAAGAATCCGTATTCCCGTTGAACTGTACGTAATATCCATTACAATGTATAGTTTTATGTTATAACTAACATTATTATTTCCATTTTGAATTTTGTACCATTTCTTTAAAGGATAATTCGAAAACTACATACTATTTTTGAAATAATTTTCCAGAAGTGAATTCATCATTTTAGAAATTTCACAGAAAGCAGTCATGATTACTTAATCATCGATTCAATACAGTTGTTCTTCTATAAAATAACGATGAAATAATAAATGATAACACTTATAAATACCCTCTGTGGAGAGGAAGAAATTATTCTCCGAAAAATTTATGACTCATTTAGAAATATTCTACATGCATGAAGTGATGAATCTCCGTATGTTCCTATTCATAAACAATACGATACGACAGTTATCTATAACAACAACGATGAAAGTATCCTACACATCGGATACTATATACATTCGAAAATACAATAAGAGATATCAAAATTACTGTTTATATCACGTGCGAGGCCTCTTTTAATTACTTGCATTCGAAATACTTTCATATCAACTGATCTGTGTTATCGAAAAAAAATATTCGATTGTAATACGAAACGAACATATGATTCACGCGCTTGAAAATTATCATCCTCTCCTTCACGTATAATTTTTAAAGTTAATGTCTGCCCTAATTGCGATAGCCTCATTTTCATCAGCAATTTAAAATAAGCTGAAGCATAGAAATTCATATCTATTGTGGATAAAAATGACACGACGTGAGGTTTCAATTTAGCGGCTTCATGACGTTAATACCCGTTTCTTTGCAATAAGCATGTATATACAATCAACCGATTACAATTTTAAAACATTGTTCCATGATTACCTGTTGAAGAATTCGTATTCATAAATATATAATTGCAAAATCATATAATAATATTCATAACACTGTTTTGTGGAATTTTGATCTTTTGTTTCATGACACGTAAAAATACATTGGAAAATATATCTTCGCCATAGGAAATCTGATGAATGGAATCTCCTTATCGGAATAATAAATTGATATTATTATCATCACATTAATAACCTAAGTGTGGTCTTTGGAATTTCACTCAAATAAGGAATACATCTACTATACAAGTGAGTCCTGCAAGTTTCAACCTTATGCTATGTAAACTGAAAAATGTTTTGTTTTTTCAACAAAGAGTTGTATTGAAATGTGATCAACAAAATTCGAGGATTGAAATAACCAACGTTTTGTTCACTTCACAAAATTCTGTAATTCATATATGTGGCATGTATGACTATATGAAATTCATATACGATTGTTCAATCCATATAAGGACCAAACATGACCCATATATAGGGAACATAACGCCATATATGAAATGTATATGGCCCATATATGAATTATATAGGGGTCATATATGAATCTGTGAAATCATATATGTACCATGTGTGGTCATATACGCCGCATATATGATTCATTTTTACAAGGGAATAGAAATAGAGGGTCACCCTAGTAAAGAGGGATTATATATGGTCTATATATAATTATTGAACTTTATATAAGTGTTATTAGGATTTGTATAAGAACATATATGGTTATATATGGAGCTATATATAAAAACTTGAATTGTTATACATAGTAAAAAATCTGAATAATTCTTTTCATATATAATTATTTCAAATTCCATATATATCACTATATATAACTATATATGAGCATATATAAATTTCAATAATACTTATATAAACTTCAATAATCATATATACACCATATATAATCCTTTCTTACTAGGGCAAGAAGGAGAAGCACAAATTAAAAGAGGGGTGAGACAAGGATGCTCACTATCACTATTGATTTTCAATTTATATATAGAAGAAACGATGAGAGAAGTGAAGGAACAAGTGCAATTGAAATTACAGATTCAGGGAGAAAATGTAAGCATGTGGAGATTTGCGGATGACGTAGCTATATTTGCTACGAGTGGTGCTAAGTTAGAAAATATTATCAACACTATGACAACAATATTACTAGAAAACTATTGTATGAATATAAATGAGGACAAAACAAAATTCATGATTCGTACAACAGCGAAAACATCAAGAAGAACGGGAATCAAAATAGATGCAGAGACAATCCAGCATATGAAAGAATTTGAATATCTAGGAAGCATAATTACGGAAAACGGTGAAAGCGAGAGCGATATCGAAGCAAGAATAGCACAAGAAGAACAGGTTTCCCACCAAAAGAAACGGTGACTATGTTCAAAGAATATCAGCTTAGTAGTAAGGAAGATTCTTGCAGAGTTACGTTTGGAGCACAGCATTATATGGTTGCGAAACTTGGACAATTGGAAAAACTGACCAACGAAGACTTGAAGCTTTTGAAATGTGGTGTTATAGAAGGATGCTTAGAATAAAGTAGATAGAGAAAGTAAATAAATGAAGAAGTACTTGAGCAGGTAAATGAAAACAGAAGTCTTTGGAAACATATCGTGAAAAGAAGAAGTAATCTAATAGGACACAGATTAAGGCATGATAGTTTATTGAAAATAATATTAGAAGGAAAAATGAATGGTAAAACTCGCGAAGGTAGACCTAGATTAAGTTAT
This sequence comes from Gonatopus flavifemur, assembly GCA_018340375.1. Classification (NCBI taxonomy): domain Eukaryota; kingdom Metazoa; phylum Arthropoda; class Insecta; order Hymenoptera; family Dryinidae; genus Gonatopus; species Gonatopus flavifemur. Next base: position 39,863,769 of record JAFFJZ010000001.1, on the reverse strand, counting down.
ATGAAGCAAATTATACAAGATAAGGGTTGTCGTAGATATGTAGAAATTGAACGTTTAGCGGATAATAGGCAGGGTTGGAGGATTTCATCAAACCAGTCATAAGACTGATTACTTCATTATGATAAATTTGAGATAGAAAGTATCAAAATACGATCATATCAAGCGATTGCATCTCCCAAGTAGCACAAGAACATTTCAAATATTCTACGTTCATTCCGTGATCACGCATAGAATATGCAGATGAGACTGTTTTGGATAAATTTGAGAAATATGTTCTGAGAATGTGCACAGAATATACTTATCCAAAACAGTCTCATTCGAAGATTCTAAGAATGTTCATAAAACATGCTCCGAACTTCCAAGAACCTTCTTAGCATTTCTAACCTGTTGTGCTACTTGGGCTGTTTTGTTGAACTCGTTCGTAATTACCCTACGCTACTGTCTAAATTTCTTGGAGTGAAAATCCACTCTTGAAAAGTGAAAATACTGCAAGTCCAACAAGGGTGAGATTCTACTCCTGAAGAATGAATTTTCACTCCATAAGAGTGAATTTTCACTCTCTTGGAGTGAGGATGTCACTCTTCAAACCGACTTCAAACTTCACTCTGTTGGAGCGAGAATTCACTCTTATAGAGTGAAAAGTCACTGTTTGAGAGTGGAATCTCTTTCTTCCTGAATTCGCAGTATTTCCACTCTTCAAGAGTGAATTTTTCACTCCAAGGAATTTATAGAGTGTCAGCAATAACATATAACATGAAACAAAACAAGAGTTGGAATCAAAATTGGAAAATGAAAAATGAAATCTGTATTGATGTGACTTTTTGAAACTATACGTATTGAGTTCAATATTAAATGAAAATTCCAAAAAATCTATTGCTTCGTTCAACAAACCAAAGTTCCAACAAGCTCATCAAAATATTAAATCAGTCAAAGGCCGAACCCTTTTTCCATGTAAATGATGTACAACGGGGTGGAGTTTATCGTTTCGAAACGATAATTTTATATTAATTTCATACCATCCCAGACAGCAAGACACTTTCGAAAGAATACCATATGAGTTCTTAACATGATATTCTCAAGAACTCTCAGCATTGAATTCTTTCAGAATTCATTCAGAACGTATGGGGGTTCTCAGAGAATTCTTTTAGGGAGTTTGTAAAATGTTCGAAAACAACTCTGAAAATGCGATTTAAGAACTCTCAAATGTCCAATGATATTGACTCGTGCGATGTTCTCTATTCAATCTGAAAGAATTATTTGCGGATTCGTTGAAAGCGCAGATGGCGCTAATAAGATCATATGTTTTTCAGTTCGTACATGCTAAACCAACTTATTGGCGTAAGTTTTAAATATCTTTTTGGAATTTCTTTTTTCCACCCTAAGATTCAAGTAATTTATGTATGTTCTCTTATCACGCTAATATTCATGCTTTTATGAAGAATTGTAATAAATAATCGTTATCATTACGAAAAATTGAATGAATATTAAAAAACCTCGAAGAAAATGTTCCAGGGGGTGATTTCATCAGTATACTGAGAGATACTGAAATGTTCTCTATAGAGATTTGTGTTATCTAAAATATTGATATTTCGAAAAGAACTGACATCTAAAATTGACTATAGTTTTATAGGGATTGCAATTACACTTCTTTGAAGAATAATTTTGAAACAAAAATTTGTCCAAATTCAAAACTAAACTCTTATACATCAGAATGTACGTTGAATTCTCCCAAATTCCAATGTCAAATATCAATTCTTCTTATGTGTAGGCAGGAAAAAATATTTAATAACAAACGAATAAAAGATCATTTAAATACTTGAATGAAACTGTTCATTGATTTCAATGTACCCAAGGTAAACTAATTTTATATTATCCAATTTATGAAACTCTCCAATTAACAGATACATTTGAAATTCCAAATAACTCCTTTTATTAAAGAAACGAGTTTCTTCAAAAGTCTCAATTCGCTCTCTATTCATACTTTCAATGTTCTCAAAGAATTCTCTAGTGAGTTCATAATTAATTCTAATGTGATGGAAGAAGAACACCAAGAATGCCCCATTGGTTGGACATTCCAGAGTTCTGAATATATTCTACCAGAATTCTACCGATTACTTTTGGTGCTCCTGAAGAATTCTTTCGAACATCCGAGAATTCTTTGCGGATTCTTTCAGAACTCTCAATGTTGTCTGGGATATGATATGATAAATATCATTTTCATTCACATGGAAAATGATTTTGATTAGATGTTTGATTCAACATAAAGAATATTTGAACTATACCTATATATGATCACAGGAGCAAATGAAAGTGAAACGTATTGTAGGTAATGAAGCACATGTGATACTCATATACAAGAGCTTTGTATCACATGCGCACTCGTAAATGTATATTCATTGAGGTTGCTTCCACGATGCAGCGATAAACACTGACCATGATCTATCTAATGGTCGCGTCACATGAGATTTGAAATTATTCCACTATTGTGAACATGGAATCTTTGGGTTCTTCATTCCAGACTCAAGGTTATGAACAGTATCGTCTATCGATAACTTAAACAGTCGAGCGCAAAAGTACCTTCCCACGTGGAATTTGATTGTCAACATTTATTTGTAAGTTATACAAAAATTATACAAAATCCTGTCTTGAAACACGATGTTATAGAATTTATATACAATTTCCATAGAAAATGTATATGAAATCTGAAGGGAATTACATACAACTTTCACATGAATTCTATATCAGTGTTTTTCAAGATAAAATCACATATGAATTTAAAACCAATTTTCTAATATGGATTTCTTGATGAATTTTGATTATTTTGCAACTTCCATTTTTTCATTTCAAACTCTTCATGTACATTTTCATAGATTTCCTCATTTTCAAAAACTCATCAAGAAGATAAGAAATGATTGGCAGTTCTCATATCAATCTTGTTCCATGTTTCTCGTTTCTCTAATACAATTGACATTATACTTTTTCGTCGGTATTATTGGACCATTGACGAGTCGTTTGAATTGCAGCGATATTGTTCGCTTCTATGAATCAAAATTTGATTTCAAGCATACAAAAATTCATATTCGAATTTTGCAGATAATTTCGATTCAAGTTTCCCTATACGTGCATATGAAGTCACCTGGATGAATTTTAAATGCATGAACACTAAATTGATGCATATGCATGTGCATAGGGAATCTCGTTTCCAAATTTTCACCAATATCCGGATTTTTTGGAAAGTGAAATAGAGGTAAAAAGTGAAGGAAAACCTCTCAGATTTGAAGATTACATGAAGCAATTCTATGTATGTAAAAAATTTGTTATGAGGAGAGAGATTTTTCAAATGTTTCCAAATTCATGAATAAGAACATTTGTTAAAGGTCATGTTTTTGAAGAAAAATGTGAATGTAAGAAAATAAAATACTCATTATCTTATTTAACGGGTGAATGAAATTATTAAAAAATACCGGTGTATCACATTCAACAATCTATTTCCCGAGAAACAAGCAAACTGAGTTTTGTGTACTTGAAGTCAGGGAGCAAAAGATGCACTATTCTACGTTTACCTCAATGTTTCTATCGTTATTACAGGTATTTTCCTCTGTCATTTTATCGGATCATTCTCAGTACCACTATTCACACAACAATATTATTCGCATCATCATCAGGGACTAGTGCATAGTTATTATCAGCACAGCCCTCATCATTAACATGGTGGCTATTATTTGTACTCGTTTCGATATTTTCATTATCAATACCTCCGTCACAATTTCAATGGTTATAATTGATGTAAGATACTTTTTTTTATCTAAATTGTTTACCAAATAGCAATCCAACTATGCCAAAGTTTGCTTGAAAACCTTATGACAAGGTTAAATTATTATGAGGTATTTGAATTAATTTAGTGTCATGGACATTTATATCCCATCGACTATTCACGGTCACTGCCAAGGTTCTCAATGTTCTGCAGAATAAACAAGCCTTGAGCATTGAATTTGGAAAACAGAAAAACATTGCTCTATACTAAGATTGGAAATAAAAGCTGAATCACTGAGAACTGTGGATTTTTAACGTTTTTTTGTCCAAAATATTCGACTGGTTTACCCGCTTCTCATGTCTGTTTTTAATAAAAGAAATAAAACATCGATTCCATGGGGAAAATTAATGAAGTTATAAATATATGTACGATCGAGTCTACGTCACTCCTGTTAAACAACTCCACAAACAATGATCACTGGCCCTTTGAAACGCCTGTAATCATTTCCCCTAGGGATTCTCCGTTGTCTGTCCAAACTTGCACCCCCGGGTAGAAGAGTTTAAACGGTCTTTGTCCTCATATTCAATTTTTAGTGTGATTTTATTCTGATTGTTGAATACCGCGGACAAGAACAGGAATTTTTCAAGATTTTGATCTCAATTTCTCCTCTAACAGGGAAAAATAGCTTAGAAGAAATTCAGGGTAAAATCTTGACAAAAAGTCCTGTTCTTGCCAGCGATATTTAACAATCCGGACAAAATTAGACTAAAAATCAAATATGGGACACAAACCATTCAAACTTTTCAATCCGGGACCAGTTGGAGAGAACGGAGGTTGTTCGCAGCCTTCGGACCGGTATTGGTTCAATTCTTCAAACGATTCATGTTTCAGCATTCGACTAAAATTCCTACACGGAGAATCACTCTTCACGGTGAAAATGGCAGCTTCGTCTTATAAATCATATACTCCCTGGTGGAATGGAAGAGTAAACGAAGCGTATGTTGGAGGGTAACCGGAACGAAAAGTATACAAAGCTTGAATGAGAGAGATACAAAGAGTATGCGAAGAGGGAATTGAAGCAAAGGAGGCGTATAAAATTCATGAAACCTGAATAAAAAAATTGTACCTCATAGCGAGAATCGAACCGATGACTTTCACCAACGCAGACGGGATCAACCGCCTGAAGATGTTATTCGAAGTCAGGATGGATATGATTCGTACACGCTTAATGTAACTCACTATAACTCCACATGAAGCGTGTGTGAAACGGGATCGAGAGCTCATGAAGCGTATATGAATCATATGATGTCATTACTTTACAGCAAGCGAGCATCACACGCTTCAGGAAGAAGGAATTGAAACCTTTTTCGCTTCGTATGTGCTTCCTTCGCGCTTCATGTATACGCTTCACTTTCACCAGGGCTACTCGAATTCCAATAGCTTTTAGTGAAATAGGAACACAGAACTCGCTTCCTTCCTACAAGAAACAACCAACACAATTTCACTTATGAATTCTCATATACCTAATTGTGATTTACGTCTAAATCTGTGGTATTTTGTACTAGTTCACACTGATAAAAAATAAAACCTTATTACTCAGATAACAGCAGATACGTTCAACTTCCCATGCACAATTCTTACTCGAGTTGTCCTTGAAGTTCCGTGAAGTTGCTGAGGATTTGAGAGACTTGTATTACAAGTCCGCATGCTCGAACAGAAGCAATAACTTCAAAGTTTCCTGAACTGGAGATCGAATGAGGGGTATGGCCATTGTAGAATTTTAAATGAATCAGTTTTTTTGACTCAAATAATACGCTAAGAGCAAAAGTGGTACCCAAATTGTTGTCAAGCAAAAACAGGACAGGAGCTTTTGAGAGCAAGAATGGAATGTCAAAAGTTCCGAGCGAAAGCGATACACCTATAATTCCGAACAAAAGAGCAGCCACAGAAATCCCCGAGCAAAAATGAAACACTCGAAGAGCTCGAACAAAAACGAACCAGCGCATAAATACAAAATTGGGTTGTGCGTTAGTTCGTTTTTGCTCGAGCTCTTCGAGTGTTTCATTTTTGCTCGGGGATTTCTGTGGCTGCTCTTTTGTTCGGAATTATAGGTGTATCGCTTTCGCTCGGAACTTTTGACGTTCCATTCTCCGCTTTCGAAAGTTCCTGTCCTGTTTTTGCTTGACAACAATTTGGATGCCACTTTTCCTCTTAGCGTATCAAATGATGCCTTACCATCTTAAGAATAAGATACTATTCGGTTTAAAGTGGAACAAGAATGTCAACCAAGTGAGCACACGTTGTAAGTCGACCTCCCAATAAACATGTCTAGTCGAAAAAATTTCTTTCAAGATCATCTTCCAAAAAATATCTTTCACACATTTTTTGAATATACAGACGGTCAATTATATGAAGCCGGCATTGCAGGCTAATGGTAAAAATTTTTTTCAGTTACATTTTTCAACTTTAACAGCCCATGTGTGTATGGACCAATGGCCCAATGATGGACCAAGTCTGGCACAAGACCTGCCGAGACTTGTCTTGAACGATTTACCAAACTTGGCCCAGGCTTGGGAATGATAAGATCAGGACAAGGTTGGGCCAGTGGTTTTGCCAGGCTCGGTAGAATTCATTTACCAAGCATCAAGTAATACTCCTTCGATCGCAGATATAGATGAGAGAATTAATTGATTCATATTCCAGTTCATGACTTTCTCCTTCAGAATACCGTACATGAATTATCTTAAAACGATAGAAAAAATGTCACAAGACTAGGACAAGCTTGTATGATCATTGGAAAATTTGCGTTCTTTGATATTTCAATCAATTTTGATTCTATTGTTGAATTATGCTCAAACTTGACTAATAAGATCTTACTGAAATACCATAACATAAATCTTATAATGATTTGATCCCGTACGGAATCCAATTGGATTCCGTTTATACATGTAAAACTAGTGTGTAGGATTATTTATGGCAGGAAGATCGGGTCAGCCCTGGTCCGATAGTTATCCCCAAGTCTTCAGCCATTGTAAATTCGAAATTCAGTCAATATTTATAAACATTGTGGCACTCATGTGGACAATATTAGCACAATTGGTCTCAACGTATGCTCGATTTTCACACTTACGCCAAACTTGTACCAAATGTAGTGACCATTTCAAAAATATTAACAAATGTACCATGACTGACTATCCATTGGGAACAACGGGACAATCATGGAACAATATTGGGCCAATTGTTCTTCACGGAGGTTTGTTTCTGACACATGTGCCAACCTTGGGACAAGCTTGGGGTTCTTTCAGTCTTGGCAATACCTGCATGGGAGCACAAAAATTACATGTAAAACTTCAAAGGCGTTTTTCTCGAAACCACGTTTTTCAAATTGGCCTTACAAATCGCTTTAACAATTTCTATCCGATTGACTTCAAATTTTGACAGCATCTTTCAAATACAATCCCACCGGGAAACACGTACGGAATTTTTGATTCATTCAGAACTTTTTATTTTATGGGCACTTTGATAACAAATTTTTCATCAAAAATTTCATTTTTAACTTCAAAGGTCCACCATTTTTAGAAAAATCAATATTTTCCAAAATCCGTACGTGTTTTTCCAGATAATCTCATGCTGAATGATAAGAAACTTTTTTTCGTTCCAGATTAAAAATTGTGGATGCTAGATGTAAGGCCGTGAAGAGCCTTATCGAAAATGTCACAATAGATAGTGCACGTTGGCAGAAAATTTCTGCCATAAAAAAGAAGAAAAACATTTTTCGGTACTTTGAGATGTGTACTGAATGTATATTCAATCACTTTTTTGAATAAATAATTTTTTCGTACAAAAACAAATGATGAATATGCAATTCATTTTTAGCCTTCTACAGTAGCCACACCCCTCAACATCACCTGTATTGGAAAATGATTTTCTATTCACTGGCAGTTTTCTGTCTATAAAATAAAAAATTTTATCAGATATTTTATCGAAATGTAGAGAGTACCAAGATGTAAATCAAATCCATTCTTAAGATTAATGATTCACTACTTGTATTTCCAGAATTCTATGAAATATGTAGTATTATGTAATCATCGTATTGATTCATTTGATCACAAGATTATTGAAAATGATCATATGATTCACTGAGTAGAACAGAAATGACTGTACGGGTAAACCTTTGTTTACGTGCAGGAAAGTATCATATGCGTGAATTATAGGTAGGGTATGATAAATTATCGCATATTGGTATGAATGTAAAATATCCAATTTGTGTTGAAACCATCGTTCCGTATTTTCAGTGTACTATATTGCAATATCCCAGATGTTGCGTTAGTGAGATATTGTTGATGTACTTATCGTAGCAATTTCTGAATGCAATTATCTTATCTTCTGGTCTCATGTTTTTATGTTCCTTTTGTCAACGACAACACGCATGATTCTTTTAAACAAAATCGTCGAGATTCCCTGAATTTTTCAAGTACATTCAATTTCTGTGATCTTCGCATAAATTAGAGGGTCCTCTTTTTTTCTTGATATTTTGAAGTGTTTAGAATGATGTATGACGAAAACTCGATATCGAATGAAGCACGTTTTCTTCCTTCATTCATACATCGATATTCGAAATGATGACAATTCTGCGCATTTAAAAGCGATAAAGAGTTTTTTGAATACCATTTTTTTGGCTTTTGTTTTTATTTGTTCCGGGATCATTCCTGTGATATTGTAGTCTGGAGTGCTACCAGTTTCCCTTTTTATTCGGAGTATAATCAATGTTTTCATTGGCATCATGAGAATGAACACTTCTCAATAATAATCCAGAAAGGAAGAGAACATGGAGAAAAATGGATTATACAAATTTTGTTCCGGTCTCTAGAATTCATTTACTGGAGAACATTAAACCACACTGTAAAAAATGTGGGGAGTTTTCTTTCACTCTTTTTGTGTTTTGGGTGTTGAATTCTTCGAAAATGAAGGGAAAATTCACCAAATTATGGTAAGAAATTTCTCATGCATGGAGGACCTTTGCTGCCAATATTTTTTGGAGAAACATTTCACAATGATTTTTCACAGCGCGGATGACGAGTGACAAAATATGTTGGAAGTTATTCAAGAGTGTATGCGCATATTAAGGGATATACTCTAGATACTTTTCCTCATATCATATTTAATAAAACAGATAGCACTCAGTATTAGATTCTTTTTACTCATCATAGTATCTATTCTCTATCGTGAAGGTTCAGAGATGGATGAGGACATTCTATTTATAAATTGGATGAGGATATCTCGAGAAACACACGGTTAACAATGTTTTCCTCACCTCAGTGGTGGGTTTCATCCCCTGATCTTGGGGGCGTTGTTTTGTCATGCAAAACAGTAGAATTTTTCTCCATTTTGAAGACCTATCCTGCTTTTTAGGCATTGATTCTTCCAAAAAATGAAGAAACTACCAACTTATGGCACAAAGTCCCCCATCAACATAGAGAAATTTTGCTACCACCATTTATTGGAAGAATATTCCATAATGATGATTTAGAACACTCTGGAAGATATCTTGAAACTGTATGAAATACAGTCTTAGCCAACATTATAATAGATCTTCCAGACATCTTCCTTCAAGATATCCTACATTTCTGTCAATGTGCCTCTAAATTAGATAGAAGATATCCTTTGAGTATCTCAATTTGTTGCTGAAAATTTTTTTTAAAACTCTTCAAGATATCTTTTAAAGTGATCCAAAAAATTGTACTTGGATTCTATTATTCTCTTATCACTTTTGGATTCGACAATTGTTTTGTCTCGGAACGATTGGCAACAGTATGACGTAAGATTAGGAAATTATATGCATTCATTCTTGAAACTCGTGATTGAAATAAGAATCGGAATATCATTTCACGGAATCCCCACGATTATTCGATCATTGGGGATTTTTCATATGATCATAAGAATAGTTTTTGAGAAAAAGAAAAACCTAACGAGACGAAGACATGAGATTTGATGACTTCTTCTACCATAGCAGATAGTGCAATGAGATTGGTTTACCGATTTAAACAAATCCTCCCACCATTCTCACATAGAACTTACAGACAAGAGATAGCGCACGTGTGTCATCGACGACACACGTCGTGACTCCGTGAACACGCGAACATCTCTCGCTTGAGCGTTCTCAAAAGTGAATCCATATATTCTGAATCTTTTTAAATCCCCCTATCATCTGTCGTTGATATTCGCTCTGCATTCATCTGAATTATTCAGAATAAACGGTGTCCAAACGATCACGCGACTGTTGGATTCATCGCATCCCCTGTGTCGAATAAAGTCGAAATTTCAAATAGATTGAACCGATTTCTTTCATTTTTTTCATCAACGCTGGAATCGAAGAAGGAAAAGTCGAGGATTTCCAAAATTCCTCGCCATCGTCGGACAACGGATATCGTGTTATTAAACGTCCGATCTGGTCGTCTCGTTGACGAGAATCCAGAAAGAACTCGAAGTGATTCGAGGTCAAGGATACAATCCAGAAGACAGAAAATCCAGGGGAGAAGCCACAAAAATCTCATAGCAAGAGAAACTAAGTTCAACCGATTGGTCGATTATCGTCGAATAGTCAACTTTCCACTGGACACCCTCGACACGCTGGCGCAAATTCGTCGAGATGTTGCTTACACGTAAGTATTTGTTGTTTTTCAGCTTTCTCCACCTTCGTTCCAATTAAAGATGTTCTGGTTAAACGGTTTAGAACATTGAGCGTCGATCTTCTTGAACGTTTATGAGTGTCGGCGTGGAATCAAAGCAATACATGTTTCAACGTTTCAAAAATGACCCACTTGAACTTGCGGTATAGAGATATTAATCTTTCAAGTGTCCACGATTCGATAAGTCATTAATTATCATAAGATAACGTCATAATTTGTCCCTTAAAATGGATATCCCCGTCACATTTTGGACTTCCGATCATTCATCGATAACCGGTTTTGCTCATGGAAGTAAGAAAACACAGTGAGCTATCAAAGACTGAGAGAAATAATTGTGGAATTTTCCCCCAAAAAATGGTGGCAGCAAAACTCCTCCATAGATGATAGGAATTCTTCGCCATAATTTGGTGGACTTTTCCTTCATTCGTAGGGGATTCAACACAAAAGAAAAAATAATTCCTCATAGTGGTGGAGAAATCTCTCATTTTTGATCAAAAAACAATTCCCCCACGATGAGGGGACGAAATCCATGAATACTATGAAGAAAAACTCCCCACATCTTTTACAGTGTATTGAATTGAAAATTTTAGTACCTTGACAGACTTGATTTATGTTTTCAAGATGAACAACTCCTTAATAACTCGAAACACATCAGAGAAGTTTCGTATGAGTACAGGATCGTACTACACGGGAACAACATGTGTATCGTAAAGCTAGCGAGAAGAGGATTATCAACATTTTATTGTCAAATATGCAATCATTCATTGTTTTGCTAACAACAAACACAAATTCAGCAATATCGCCGGCCATAATTTTACGATGATAATTTTGGATTAATATATAACAAAATTTTAATGTCAATTTTGATTTTCTGGCATGAACCTTGCTTCAAAGGAACAATTGAATTGTCTTGAATCTTATTTTTCTATCACACAAAAAGACTTTCTCAATCTTTACATAGTGAATTTCGAAGGCTCCAATTCTTGTTCATAACAGACATTCAAGTATCATGATGCTATTTAACAAAAAACGAAAGATTGACATTAGTGACTGATCAGCGATTCTGTCAGAATTCATCCTTTATCATACAATTCTCATCGAATTTCAATCGAGATTACACTGTTAAACATTTCTGCATTAATTTTAATGTTTTTACTGGAAATTTTTTTCAAGTACGTACATGAAATTCAATGTAAACTATAGTATAATCTATAGTCTTTTCATGTTTTTGTACATTAAATTCAATGCAGACTGTATATTAACTTGATTTCATGTACGTAATTGAAAAAAACTTCCAGATATTTCTGACGGTGTATATAAAAATCGATGAAAACTCAATAATTGTTTTATAGAAGAGAATCGATTTTATCAAAATTGCCTATCTCTGGTTTCAATTAACATATATTCAATACAGCGGAATCAAAATATACATAATGAATGCCTTTGTTCGATCAATATTTCGTTACGAGATTTTTGAGGCTTAAAAATCTAGCATGCAATGCCAGAAACCCTAGCAATGAATGCCAATTTCAAGTTGAAGGGATCAAAGTACAAATAATTTGCAGCAGCAAGATTTCAGCAAATAATTTGATATTTGAATTTAAAAATATTCATTTGACTTACATTGATTTGAAAATATTTCTACAATTTTCTAAATCATGAAATTCTCCTTGCAAGAAAATGGATTACAATATTCTTATATCAAATGTAAACCGAACGATTCATGTATGCATTTGATATGAAATTAATTTGGAACAAATGTTTGCTACCGTAATTTATGAACATTAAGCATTACGCATTTATGGCATTTATACCATAATTCAATGAATTCGAATCGAACGAGATGTTAATTGAGGAACATACTTTTTTTAAATCTTATTCAAACAGTCTGAGACGCGACTTTGCATATTTATATTAAGTACTAGAAGCTATTGTTTAATTTGTTATCTCTGATTGCTTGGTGTCAATAAAGAGAATCGTTGAAAGGAAAAGAGAAACGTTTGATCATTTTTAAATTAGAAAATGCTCCTCGTCTCATTGTGACCTCTCAAGTGATAAAGACTTGATATGCATAAAAAATCAACTGAATTCCAAATTCTTATCAGAAAAGAGGTTGACAAACTTGATGAACCACATACCAAGGTATAGAGAAAAGTTTGCCATCGGTAAAAAAGTACTTTCTTATCATTATAAAGACAAAAATGTTCCATGTGCTGTGAGAGATGACTTCCTTCAGACGAAAAACAAATTTTTACTGCCACAATAAAATTTTTTATTCTCATATTTTTTTGTCGAAAATTTAGCCAATATTGCAATATTGTTAGTGATCACAGTGATTTTTTAGATCTGCTAGAAAAAAATATCAACTTCTTCAGCAGAATTTGTAGAAGCTACTCTGTACATAAGCGAAAGATTTGCTGTTTTAGTTAATCATGTCGCTTTGTCAGCAATCCAATTGGCTGTGGCAGTTGATTTTAAACTAGAATAGCAAAGAAGATTTTCTATTCTGTGTCTCATACCTCAATTTTCTGCGCCACCAAATTTTCTTCTTGTGTTCTGTTTTCTTTTCTGTTCTCTCTCTCTCCCGGAATAAAAAATCACTCCACCTGGTTTTGATTTTCTGATGACAGGACTGTTGAAGGATGTTACATTCTGCCCAATGCTTCTTTTTAAATCCATTCGCCCGCGAATACCTTCTTGAGCTATTTTGATTCGAGAATTCTATATGAATCTGTTTTTACGGAAGTAAAATATAGAAAATAACATAATCCTTCCACTTCGTCATATTTGACGACAGTGAATCCGAATTTCATTGGATTTCTTGTGGTTGTTTTTCCTTTCTACATTCTATCGGTACGAAGATCAATTGATGCTAGAAATGGTTTAGAAAATCAATGATGTGAAATCCAATTGTCCAATCCTGTATACATTTCTCAACTGTTTCCATGCATCTTTATTTCATCTTCATTATTACTCTATCTCCATAAAGCATCTTACAATCTCCGCTGAAGGTCCATCATTCTTCTGATGTATATTATATAAGATTCATACACTGAGAAAAAGGGTTTAGTTGAATATTGGATAGTTATGGAATCTAGTCATTATGAATAAAAATTTAGTTGAACCAAATAAATTTTATTTGTCACAGCTGAATTTTTTAATTGCCTTGAATAAATTGTTTCATTCATATTTCAGACAACTAGACCTTCGAGGAAGCCAGCTCAACTTTAGCTGGGGCAGCTGAATTTTAGTTGTCGCAGCTACGTAACTTTCTTATTCATGATCATTTCTCCCAATTACAACGGAATCAATGTAACGTTGAATTTTCCTGTTCACTTCTACATCTTCGCCATTGAACAATAAATACACGGAAAAATTGGAGAAATTTAACATGTAGGATGACAACGCATCCCTTCGAATCTCCAAATGAAAATTCTTACAAAATATATTGTCAAATAATTCACATTATAAGACAAACATAGATTTTTCTTTTATGATGTGAATTAATTCGACAATTATATTTTGTGAAGATCTCCATTTGAAGATCGAAGCAACGCGCTGTCATCCTACATGGTAAATTTCTTCATTTTCTTCCCTCCGTTCAGAAATGATTCTTAGTATCCTTAAACTCAGCAGGGCCTCATGAGACCTAAGAAATATCACGAAACATTCCTACGTGAGGAAGTACATACTGAGAATATCAGATTTTTTATCCAGAAAATTGATTATTCATTCACTTTATGGAGATTTAAAATAGATATTGGACTGCTCATTTTGTAGAAATATATTCAAGTCTATAAATAAATATCCACCTGAAAATTCACAATGAGTCCAACGTTGCCCAAACGTCAATTTTTGCGCTCCAACTGTCGGTTCAGAATCGGAATAATCACTAATACCAATAACCGAATCAACAAGTCGATTACCAGCGTTGTTCCAGCTCTGGTAACCAACTCTTTGTATCACCTAACAAGGTTGTCCTGATACTGGTAACAGGCTCTTGTGATGTCAACAAAGTTCAATATAATTGAAAAATCTCTGCGTATCTTTTGCCAAAGAAATTTCTTTTCCCTTGAATTTTTATATGATTCCATGAGAATTGCATGAGATGGAGCGAGTGTATGCATGATTCAATTTCATCTTGGAAAATAATTTGATGGAACCGATGTAGAATTTCTACATAATGTGCATGAACTTTATGAATATTTTGTATGAATTCTTTACCATTATTCTGTACATAAATCCTCAAAATTGGATTTTTCACGTGGGAAGATCCTTTTTAACCACTGTACAGGTCTTCTTTGATAGGAAGGAAAGTTGGTTGCATGGATAAAATGTTTAGAGAGTGAAGATTTATTCAATAACAAGAATGTAACATTCAAACTTCATACCTATTCTTATCTTTGCATTCGATTTTTTTGATGGAGCAAGTATATTCTTTTATGTTATTGATAATGAATGGATAAATATTATTGCATAATGTGGTATACAAGAATTCATAAACATAGACAATTTACAAATGTATACAACCGTGATTTGATAATAAATTTGTACTTATGTGATCGTTATTCTACGAAGGTTTAATTTAAATCAGTCGTGAGTGACGACGATTGTTCGCTGCTTTCGAATTGGTACAGACTCAGTTGTTGAATCGACAAACTCCGGTAGTCGACTGGAATTTATATATAGGTTTACTTGGAGTTGAATTGTTTTGAAACTGTCTATACTTGGATTCGGATAAATAATCCACATCTAACTAATTGATTAAAAATTTGCTTGATAAGTTACTATCATAACGATACTTATTAGACTCTATTGACTGGATATAGGTCTTTGGTTACTGAAAAAACTCTGTTTTTATAATATATATCGTTTTGTGAGGCTTGAAATTTTGATTCCATGCATTTCGTTACGGCAAAGCTTGCTGTTGATTGAAATGTTACTTGAATTCTCTGAAGTTGGAAATTTTTCGAACTCATGCGTGATTGTTTCATATAAAATTCCAACTACGGAATTCTATATTGACACAATAAATCCCCCACTTTGCATTCTTAGTCACGCGGCTAATCTAGTGACGTTAATTGATAAGGGTACACAATGCCTGGAGATCAGTTGATTTGATCATTCAAAAGGTTAATTGTGAGATTGACATTCTTTCAAAGTAAAGCTGGCTTTTATTAGGAAGCGAATAAGAATATCTCAATAAAACTGCTATAACAATCAGTATATACTTATTCAATTTATCTGTGGATTAGCAGAAGCTTTGACATTCATCATTAATTTTGCTTTACGAACTCATCTTCAAAACAACTTCACTATGTGACAATGGAGTCATGAAAAAAGTCCACAGAGAGCCATGATATGGAAAGATTTTGCCCCAAATGAAAACAATTACACACGACATCATGAAGTATTATCACAACGTTCTACTCAAATTTATTATTCGAGGAAATACATCCTAGGAATCATGTTTCACTCACGTGTATAAACGTCATATTCGTGCCATACATGATATCTACTCTAGATCTTCTCCAATAATCAATATCAATAATATACAAGTTCCCTATAATATGCTTTCGAGATTACACTACTAGGAATATCTATTTCAATATAAACATACAGAGCTGGCTTGAATCACCTGTGATTCACTTTTGTATGAAAGAATCGATAATCTTGACTTTTTAATACTGATTCTGATGAGAATTGAAATTTTTTAGCACAAGTTCAGGAAAATCCATTCATTCAACATCGATTAACTCTCTACTTCAGATGCAGGATTGAATTTCATGTTTCTCCTGCATGTCGATATTAATTTATTTTCAAAATGTAATGAACAGATGCAATATTTTTTGTCCAAGCAATATAAGAGAGGAATAACTTGAAAATTCAGTGACTGATTTCTCAATTTAATCAGTAATGATTGAAAATGATGTCCTGAAGTGTGTTTGAAAAATCTATTCGATTTAGAGAAATTGCGTACACCGATAAAATGAATATTTTACTCGTCTTGTGTCCAATGAATATTCATTCATTCCAATGAAGTATTTGCCCCAATGAACCATTTGAGATAAGAAAAAAGTCGTTGAATCCAATCACATGTTTCATTGATTTCAATAACACAGACACAGAATAGTTACTTGACAAAAATCAATATTTTTCACACTGTAGATAGATTTATAAATCGAATCCATATGAGAAAGATTACTTTTCCTGCTTAAAAACTGAGGAGAGAAGAAAATATTCTGGGATCAAGAAAATATCGGTTTACACTCGTTCAGTGCAATACACTCATGATCGAAAGAATTCTTTCCCCTCAACTTGGAAACGAACAGGATTTAACAATTTATACGGTTCGATGTGTGCATTTGGAACCGGATTCATGAAGTTTTATCTGGATTAATGGGATTTTTATATCAGACCTTCTATCTGTATACAATCTAAAACTTACTGTTTGGCGTTGTTATCTGTGCTGTTTCCAACATTTGAACCAAGATTGTAAATATGTGAAGGTGACAATGAGATTATTTTTTTTATCTCAATTCAAGAACTTATTTAGCTAAATTTTTTCACAGTGTTGTTGGAAAAATTTTGTTGACCAGTATGATTAATGAATGCTCACGCCTGCAATTGGATATTCAATCTCTATCGATATTTCACATAATTCGATGAAAACTAGATTTAAAAGCATCATTGTTCACAAACGTCACCCATCACAGTGTTATTACTCATCACTTATAAGAATATTTTAGTGCTCTCCTCAGCACCAAATGGATTCCACCAATCCCTCAAAGCTGTGATTACAAAAATGTTTTTCAACTACACTGAAAAAAAAATTTATTCTAGTCAAATAAATATTTATTTGTCCTGTACCAAAGAAATATTTATTAGAATTAACAAAATATTTTTTGGAACCAAAATAATTTATTTGAATTAAATAAATGGTTTTAATTGTTTATTTGATTCCAATAAATTATTTTGGTTCCAAAGAATACTTTGTTAATTCTAATAAATATTTCTTTGGTACAGGACAAATAAATATTTATTTGACTGGAATAAATTTTTTTTTCAATGTACGAATTCAAAATTTGTATTCAAGCCAGGCTTTTATGAATTCATTGTTTTCTAATACCTAGAATATATAACCAATGATTATAAGTTATTTATATTCATTTATCACTCCTGTTTATCAGAAGTAACTTTATCACGTTCATTGGAAGTGTGAAAATCCTCCAAGACATTGATTATTTATTGAAATGTTAAGACCTTCCTTTCGCGATTCTTTGCATTTATCAAGCAATATTAGGATTGTAACTGAAACTGATAGTAATATAGAAGAATTCCAAATTCAACTGGTGAATTCTAACAAAGAAACGAATCAGGCTCAGCTGAAGGGAATGATGATAAGCGGTGTTTGACAGAATTGATATTTTTCGTAGAAAATTTGTCCAATTTTTATTGAATTTGATGAAATCTCGATCAAAACTGTATAGAAATTTCATACAAAATATCGATACGGATGATCAAACTACATGGTTGATTGCGTAGCCAAATACTTTTTAGGTATACATGATTTTTGTTTGCTTTATAAGAATTCTTCACGATATAATTATGCTAAAATTATGAGGATGAAAACATATGTCAGAAAAAATCCGACGAATACGAATCGAACTCACGTTACAAAGCATAGCAAAAAATATGTTTTTGCTTGTTTCCTGAGATTTTGAAACTGGTTGTGTCGAAAGCTTATACACTGTCATATCCCTTTGATGGCTCATTTTTCATCATTCTCCATACATAATTTGTATTTATAATCTATATAAATGATGAATTTTATACAACAACAGTGATAAAATTAATTGAAATCTATTGTCAAGCCTCAGGAAACAGAATGATTGATGACCAGTATCAATTGTCATTATCTTATGAATTTCGCAAATGATTCTTGGAATATTACTGGAACTTCATCAATCTACATAACTTTGTAGTAGCGTCGGAAATCATCAATATTTCAGATGACAAGTAGTTTGTTATTTTTTTGTAGATATTGACACACAATGGTAATCAATCTGGCTTAAAACATTAATAACGAATTTCAATCATCAAATAATACGTGAATCAACAAATGATCATCACCGACGTTTCAATTCCAATTTTTCTCCATACTCACTCGAATTACTCTTTCTAAGTTTGAATATGGATACTTTCCAAATAGTATGATTTTCATAACACATCCAAAAATGAACCATCGCCATTTGTTTTCATTACTGTCAAAACAATTCCATAAATTCAATGCCTAATTTGATAGACATTCACATAATAACACATACAGATGATCAGGCTTATATTCTTATATTCATATATTTGACATATTTTTATTTATCAATCTTCGAACAGGTTTTTATGATAGACACAGAATATTTAGCAAGTGACAATAGATGTTTTATCGGGTATCACTTATTTCTATACGTAGAAAAGAGCTTAAAATCTCCAAATGAGAAAATTTCCAGAATTATATATAAATTGTATATAATTTTGAAAATTCTCCTAGTCGATTCTCCATGTCATTTTTATCCCCGAAATGAAATTCTCACGTCGCTACATCGTACGATCGAATTCAAATCACTACTCATCCGTCATATTAAACCAGCACTCATTTCAAGCATATTTATTTATTTTCAAAAAATAAGCCCTTATCTTGGAATAATCATGATGTATATCCTACATGTTTTCCCAACTGTGTTGAAGATTTCTTATGAAAACTTTGATTTTAAACAAAACTTAATATCCACGCAACCATGATCTCAACAAATACTTTACGTACCTGAAATGAATCCGACATTGCTTTAAATATTGCGGTCCCTTTCCACGCATTCCGATCACATTTCCGCGTGGAGAGATAACATCTTGCTGAGATGACAATCATTTTTTGACATAATGTGCTGCTCCAATCCGCAACAACGACACTCCGTGATCCAAGTATGGCTCGTTCAAGTACTAATCAAATTCAAGGAATGTTACAGGGAATTAGGAACGAATATAGAAACTTCTAAGAATTTCCACACTCCATTGTGTATTTAGCATGAATTTTGGAACTTCTGCAGAGTCATTTTAACGAATAATATCATCCTTTATAGTATAATGCCACTTTTCAACAAATTGCAGAATTTTTCATCTTATATTGCTTTTTGGATATGAAATTTAGACTATTTTTGTATATTGATTATTACACACCATGATTACCTGCTTCAAATACATCTCAATGATGGACGATTTTGACATAACCGATTCGCCCTTATGTAATTTATATCAAATTTCGATTGAGAATATATAAAAATCAATGAAGGCTCGATAATTCTTTATATAGAAAAGAATCGGTTATGTCAAGATGCCCCATCTCTAATACCTCTCAATATTATGCAGACGAAAAGAAATTGAATTGAAATGGAATTGCTAATATCACGTTGATAAACGTTTTATTAACACACATAGTTTCAAGATTGTTAGTACATATTAGTATTACGTTTGTAGGTTATCTCGGCTAATAACCTTCGAACTCTTTTACATTATCAAAGAATTGTCTAATAAACTGATAAAGCGTTCTGACTTTCATAACATCGAAAAAACAATAACAATCTAGGGTGATTTCATCAGGAATATTTCACACACTCGTTTGAAATTTTGCATGACATTAAACTCGTTAGTGAATTGATTGGAATAAGTTGATGAAAGTGCAAACTTACTCTTTTAAACTACTACATCACAGGAAGAATACGTACATTTGCATACATTAAACTTGATGGTGATGAATAATCCACTCATTATTACCATACGAATGTTTCTGGGAGTTCGAATAAATTTTATGTTTCATATTTAGCGAAAATAAAAGGAATTATATAAGGAATGAAGTGGTGAAATATTCAGGAACATGGAATGCACGTATCGAAATCTTATCTTCTCATTGACGTTCAGATAATGGATGATAATTGAATTTTCCAAGTTGAATTAAAACAGATTCATACATCTTTTGATGGAGAACGTGCATTTTCCACGGTGGAAGAATATTAGAGCATTATTTTCATACTATCTATATTCACTCTCATTTCTCATCCTCTTAAAAAATAGAGTCCGATATGATATGTACAAATTTAATAAAAAGTAGGGAATAATGTTTCAGATAATATTTTACAAATCTCCCATACATGGAAATTCAATACATTATTCGATTTCAATTCCATAACTTGAGTTCTGACTTCCGATCCCTGGAATTCAAAAGAACCTTTTAATCATTTGAAGTGACAAAAGTGCTGTGGAAATCATTCGTACGGATCAATCCAGATGAAAAATTGTTTGTTAATTTATATTCCTTGTAATTAAAGTGAATTAAAATCTACAATCAACTAACAATCCATAACTGTAGAAGATATTTATAGACAATGAATTTCCGTTCAAAATGATACGAATAAATTATTACAGATAATTATAAAACCCAATCTTGAATTATATGGATGAAGATACTCATTCTCTCTTTACTTTAATTCTCCTCGAATTACAATCATCCAATAAACTCCATATGATTAGGAACTCCCCACAAATGCTTTTATAGTCTTTTGAAATTCATAGATTATTACGACTTTGGGATGATATGATTCTTATAAAGTGACATTACATGTAAAAGTGAAAAAAAAAATTAATCATAGAAGTTATTCATTTATTCAAAGGTTAAGTAAATTAATTCTCTCTGCTATGACTTTTTGATGAAGAATAAACATTTTTTCCTGCTTTGAACCTGCCAAAGGAAAATGAATTATCAGACTAGTGCGACAACACACAGCTGGTTCTTGTTATCATCTCGGAAAAGAATATAGACGTTGATATACTATGACAATAATGTTAATTTTTCTCTCTATCTTTGACAGAAGTTTCACTCTGTTATGAAATTTTAGCTGATCTTGATAGGGAAAAATTGTCAAGACATTGAACCTGATACGAAGGTCATCAACGTTTCATGTATATTCAAAGAAAAATGTACCGATCATTCTTGTTAGGAAAAAAAAGAGAATTGTGACGGGATGAATCAACGCTTTAAACATATTCATGTACAAAGGTTTTTCATAATTCTCAATACACATAATCAAGTGGTCAAAACCACTTTAATGCCTACAAGATAGAGTCTTTATTCCAAAAAGTAGCACTTACATCAACTATTTATTCATTGAATTCTCGTATCAAATCGATTCAAGTGATTTATCTGAAAATTTTTTATATTTATATCACATAATTTGAGAAAAAACTTTGCAAAACAAAAACTACAAGACTTCAATGACAATGGCATAGAAGAATAATTAAAATCGCAAATTTTATTGTATTTTATTTATCCTTGTGCACATAGAGACTAGAATATTGAAAAACCATGACGGAATTAAAATGACATACTTGAAAATTTCATAAATAACTCAAGATTCAAATGAAAATTCAGCTATTAGTGTTGGTAAAGGGGAAAAAACCGTGACATTGAATGTCTTTGAGCTACGTTATTCGAAAATCCTTGAAATTTTCTTCAAACGAGGAATTATTAGTGAACGTAATTGAAAGGTCGTTCAATGCCACTCACTAACTTCAACCGATGTCAACGGAACTCTCGTTAAAATGATGAATCTTCATAGGAGTGCATACATTAACCGCATACACACATCTTCTTAAAGTATTAATTCAAATCAAACGACACGTGCTGTAAGATTAGACTACTCCTGGTAATGTAAGAACTTCCTCGCACCATCATCACATATAGTGACGATTTTTCGCTGATCCAGTGCTATAAGGTTTCATTGTGGGATAAAGGACGTCTAGTCAGTCATTAGAATCGAGAGCAACGACATGTTAATCGCACAAGACCGAAGACCGTTATCATAATACATCCCTTATCATATCCGAATGATAAAAAACAAATTCGAATCATCATATTTAATCTATACCTTCCCCCACCCTCCTTCGAGTCCTCTTGGTTTGTTTCAACTCTTTGAAACAGTTTCAATCGTTAAATGTTGAATACGAGATCTGTTCAATCGCGCGCGATGAACAGGTGTTGACTCAACAGATCTCCAGTGATATTGTGGTTTTCCATGTGCTCTGTGATAATTACTCAAATACTCTACGAACTGATGGTGGTCAAAAAATGTGATTTTTTTCAGTTTATTCGATTCAATCCAAATTACAGTGGATAAATTATTTGATAGAAATGTGATTTATAAAATCAAATGAAATTTGTTAGGAAGATGTGAGATTGTCGGTTTCCAAAAGCACTGGCAATCAATATCCACGTATAATCTAGTCGGCATTGATGATTTAGAAGGTATGATTTGTATTTCGATTCTGATTATTCGAGTGGAATATAATATAATTTGGAAGAAGATACTCCGTCACTTTGAGTATCAATCACTTCACAAAACGAAAAAATTAACAATTTTCACAATAAAATCATTCTTTTCACCTTTGATGGAAGGAAAAATGAATCAGAATACAATTACATTCAAAGATGATTTAATGAATTAATGAAGAGTTGTTCAGTAATTGTTGATATATATATCAAATAAAGACCTGAGTCGAAAAATTATAATACTTTTTAAAGCCTGATCAACTCCGGAATACGCAACGATCCAGAGTTCAATCGGGTCGAAAAAAGGTTAACATCAGGTTGAATAAGAATGTTGAAAGCAAGATCAGGTTGAGAACAGCGCGAGATCAGGACGAAAAATGGAATTAAACCTGATTCACTCCGTAATACGCAACAAATCAGAGCTAAATCAGGTTTCACTTTTTGACTCGGGGAATGAATTCGCTCACAATCACTAAATGTCTGAATCACAAATTGAACGAAACGAATCAAACAATATTGGATATTTGATATCTCCCCGCGTCAATTTTGATATCAATTTTATCAAAATTTGTATAGATTCTCTATCTAATGTTTAAAAAATTCATAAATTCTGCAAATCAAATTTCACGGGGGAATATATTTTTTCGATAGACTTACCATGTCGAGTATATAATTTTACTATATGTATATATTTATTATTATACCTAATGTACACGGAGAAAAAGGTATCTTGAAAAATACCATAATTTATGGATTTTTGGCGTTGGTCTAACCCGAGTCAAAATATTTACGTGCAGATGACTCCAAAAGTATCATAATGGCTGGGACTTTTATGAGGAAGATACCATACTTCTTCATAAAAGTCCAAGAAATTATGGGACTTTTAGAGGTTTGTTCACGTATATATTTTGACTCGGGTCAGACCAACGCCAAAAATCCATAAATTATGGTATTTTTCAAGATATCTGTTTTCTCAGTTTATAATTAAATCAAATGCAATGAATGGCATCGCCACCTCCCACGTAGAGTTTCTTTCAATTCATAGTGCGTTTATTCAACGAAATTGAGAGTTCGTTCCTCATTCATAAAACATCCAATTGTTGAATGTTCTGTTGAACATTCTAATCAAATTCTAATAAGTTGTATTCAAACCCTGAATGTTCAATGTTCTAACAAGTTATAAGAAAGATTCGAAAATATATATAAATATATAAAATTCTTGAGTCAAATATCTGATAAATAACATTAACATGTAAACGAACTTATGAA
Source organism: Gonatopus flavifemur (assembly GCA_018340375.1). Lineage (NCBI taxonomy): Eukaryota > Metazoa > Arthropoda > Insecta > Hymenoptera > Dryinidae > Gonatopus > Gonatopus flavifemur. The sequence goes on along the minus strand of JAFFJZ010000001.1, from coordinate 39,839,684 downwards.
ATTCGGTTAGATACAATCACATCTAGATCTATTCGATATAAAATGAAATCATTTGCATAATAGTGTTAAATAGGCTGCAAGAGCAAGCTATTTCAATACTTTTATTTCTATAATCATTCCCATTCGATGGAATTATATTCCAAAAATTAAATAGATCATTATCAACATGTACAGAATTCTAACACATGATTTTTATTTACAGTTTTTCTAGATTAAGGCTGACAGAATTAGGAAGATCGGACGTAAAACTGACGCAAGTCGATCCTGGACGTTGCTGCTTGCCAACCAAGTGCTATATCCCTGTGCACCATCAAAGAATTCGGTGAGAATCAAATTTAATTCAGTGCACGGTTCACAAAAGTGAATGTCGAGAACTCGCGTAACATTATATATCAACAAATAGAAATTAGCATATAAAATTTATATTGTCCTTTGCCGTTTTATACCAAGGATTATACCACAAGATGGATTGTTTATCGTATTAATCAAGCTGAGAAAGAATTAATTGCACTCGATACAAGTACATTCTAAAGGTTGAATTCAATCATTGCGTGATACGCCATTTCTCCTTATCAACGACAGATAAAAGTCGAAACGAAATTATAATCCCAGAAGTTGTGTCAGAAAATGTGTAAATATATCCGTTTTAAAATTCATGGGGGGATTTTTTCGTCGAAAACAGAAGATTTCTCTTCTATGGGAAAATGCATTTTCGATAACTCTTCTACCTTTGAGGAGTCATCAATTTTATAGAGTGTGCTAACAGTAATAACTACTCAAATAATATTGGATTACCAAGGAAAAATTTTCCGCTGTCAATCAATTAGAAGCGTTGTTCTAAACACTTACAACACTGAAAGACAGTTCTTGAGAACACAAATTGAATTCTTCAACATGCGGTTAAGTTCTTGATTAACTATATTGATGCCTTAATTTACATCCAAAAATTCTAATTCGATTGAATCCCAAGTGCAAATCACTTCCAGAAATTTGTGTAGAATATTTGTACACGGAGAAAAAGGTATCTTGAAAAATACCATAATTTATGGATTTTTGGCGTTGGTCTGGCCCGAGTCAAAATATTTACGTGAAGATACCTCTGAAAGTACCATAATGGCTGGGACTTTTATGAGGAAGGTACCATACTTCTTTATAAAAGTCCAAGAAGTTATGGGACTTTTAGAAGTTCGTTTACGTAAATATTTTGACTCGGGTCAGACCAACGCCAAAAATCCATAAATTATGGTATTTTTCACGATATCTGTTTTTTCAGTGTAGCTGAAATATTTTCCAGAATTAAAAGGATGATAATTATTGAATCGGTTTGTATCAATCATACAGTGATGGGAGTAGTTATTCATCTTTTTCAGTGAAAAATGCAAATAAACGTATCGTAGATCATATCTGCCATGATATATCCGTTGAGGAAATCGTTCACCTCTCTCATTGATATTCAGTATTTGAATCATCATTTCATGTAAAAAATACACATATCATTAACCTTTAAGTAGTTTCTCGAAGTGCACCACGAGAAATTCCGAACGTATATTTTCATCATATTGATATGAATATAATTTTTAGTTTATATAACCTTTCTCCGGTTCATATTTGTCCACGTGAAATACAAAAGAAAATGTGATGACACATGGAACATATATTCAGTATATAATATGTTATTAGCATTCTATTCTAAGTGTAACGTGATTTTCCTGCACACGCAATGGTTTATGACCAATTTTTCTATTCCCTCGCGATTCAGGATGAATTGTCTAGTTCATATTGAATCAAAAATAACTTGAAATGAAAGTAAACATTATCGGAATTCCAGAATAAGTACATAACTTGGAGAAACATTTTTTTTATATCTCAAAACTCATTTGAATGCTGAATTGAAATCTTTCTCAATATCTTTTATATTCCAAAAATTAATCCACATGCCACGATGGAATGACATTTGCAAAAAAAACATAGTTCACATGTCAGTGGAAAGAAAAGAATAAAAATATATTGATTACGTTGGTTCTTAGACACTTGATCAACACCGTGAAATTCTTCTCGAGACGCAAAAAGATCATTCGAATTCTCAAGATATTTAAAAGACAACATTCCAATATGTTGAATTGTATTATTATCATACATCATTCATAACGAGATATTCCAGAGCCTGAATTGAAACTGTATCGAAAATTCGTTTTAGAAGAAATATTATGCGATTTTCCTAATCATTTCGTATTATATAATTTATTAGGGAAGGAACTAATAAAATCATTTGCACTCGATGTCGAGACATTCAACTTGTAAATAAACCGGCAAATATAAAAAGACTAATGATTCCGGTGCCAATATTCTCTTAAACATTGGCAGAAAATGAATTATCCCCTTTTCAGATTTGACAAACCGTAATTAATCAGGAATTAACAACATCTGCCACGAAGATTCAATCCCTGTGGATTAAATTGAAACATTGACACTGTAATCCCATTGAACGCGAAGTCAACACTGTGAAAAATGTGGTTTACATTGGCTGCGGCTTGATTTAAAAATTTACTGAAATTCAGCCTGTTCCATTGTGTCGGCCAATGTTTTTTGTGCTTACTTTCCACTTCAAATACGCTTCTTTGGGCTATGTCTTAAATTAAGTCATATCACAATCTGAATTCAAGACTTCCTTTACACAGTGAACAGTTATAGTTTTAATAACGTTTTTGGATTATTTATCAGCAATTATTCTTTTTATACAGAAATGAATTCAAATTAAATCACATCACTAAGCACTAAATCCATGTCGAACGAAAGAAACTCACACGACAACTTTAAAACACGTCTAAAACAATTCCAAACTGATTGCTATTAATATCAGTACTTACTTAAGTAGCAAAGAATTGGTCTGACAGTCAACCTGTTAACACACCACCTGAATCAATTACGCATTTGCATTGATACACTGGCTTCGATTTATATTACTTTACAACATAAACAATAATACTCCAAGCCAATAAAATTCAGTTCTCTTGATTACGTAAAAATGCATCGCTTATCAGTATTTTTGAGACCCAAGTGTTTAGTTCAAAACGTACGGAAAATTTGATCATTTATTTCGTAAGTAAATTGATCCTTAATTCTTATTCACATAACCAACCATTCATCAGTGTTCGTCGAATTATGGAAATGACATAAAAGCAACAATTTGAACTTGAATATGTGCATATAAGAAAGAAAATTTAGATGGTTCGTCAGATCCAATCAATATCACGGAAAAGCAACAACTAGCATATTCGAATTTTCTTCGTCTCTTATTGTGTTTTGTTTGGAAAAGGAAGGAAACTGTTACAAAGAAAGAATTCATATCAATAAACGCCTCGCATTCCTCTGTGTAAGTAAACAAATATTTAAATTCGAAAAACCAAAAGCTGTAATCAACCACGATAACATTTTTCAAGAGACGATGATGGCTTTTGAATATAAAAACATGATCGATGACTTGATGTCAATACGCGGAACGAAACATCTCATCTGCAAGATGCTTTTGATCTTGATATGCTTTCGATAGCTTATTCTTTCGATAAAGTCTATTGGAGGATTGAATCGCATTACACTTGCATGATATTACTCGTTGAAAAGTTGTCATACGAAAGTAAAAAGCAGGATATTCCTTTAGATCCACGGGAAGCCAAGTATATCTATACCGTGGATATAATCGTGTGTATCCTTCAACGTCGCAAATGCACTCTCTAAATCTAGAAGAATAAGAGACCACTCATCTCGCTCCATTGAACTTCGAAAGTGAGCTTGTTCGTTTCCAGTAGTATTTTACCATAAAAATCCCAGACAACTGTACTTATGATTGAATTCTACTACGGCTTTTGTACTGGCTCGATCGTTTTCATTCTTCTGGCTCTTATCTATTACTTGGACTATTGAATTCGTATTTTATCCAGTAGCGGATTAACATAGAAGGAACTCTAGACATCTTTTAGAAAGGTTTGAAATTTCTTAAATCCTTCTCACTTTTGAAAGGGCTCTAACAGATATCCCTCATTGAAAAGACCCGTTGAATCTCGCCGAATCTTGTTGAGATTGGGCAAAGATTTGAAATATGATGAATTTTATAAATCTCTGCAACGGCAATCTGATCGAATCTCGCCAAATCTCAAAGAATTTCGGACAATATTCTAGTCAAATCTTATGAAATTTTATTATGTTTATCAAGTTCAATGGATCTCTTTAACCACGAATGTTATGACATTGCGTAAGATTTCTCAAACCTTTCTGAATAGCGTTGTCGCGATTTTATCGTTGATAATTTGAAATAATGGATTATGTTAATTCCTACGTGTTTCAATGAAACATTGAATGCTCAGATTTTCGACATCTTACATAATGAAACGGAATAGTGGATCATCTTAGTCTTATGCACAAAATAAACCAATCCTATTTTTCCTATTGTTGCTCCTATTGTTTATATCTTTTTATATCGTTACGATATATCAAAAACGGTAATAGGAGCATATCCTGGTTTATTTCGTGGAAAAGACTGAGGGCGGTATGTAGAGTCAAGTCTGAGACCCAGCCCATAAGCTTATACATTGCGTAGGAGCGGTCCTAGTCTCATACCTGACTCTGCATATCGACCTAAAATGATCCATTATTCCGTTTTATTATATACAAAGTGGATGAGTTATATGAAAATCCATACGTCAAATATTTCATTGGAACACGTAGGAATCAAAATAATCGATTATTGCAAATCATCGATGATAATATCGCGGCAACCCTATTTTTAAAAAATATCTTGAGACACAAAGCACTGTATCCATCCATTTCGGAAAGTCTAAAGAGTCTGAAAACTCTTAAAAAATGTTCATCTAAATGCGTTTTTGGTTCACCAATGAGAAACACGGTATCCATCGATGGGAAAGCTTCGTGATCCCCAAAACATCGGGTTGAACCCAGTGAAAAACACTGCGTGCATGAAGTATGGATGACCGCCATCTCATCCTTTTCATATTACTTACAGTTGAAGAAAGATTGGAAACTTAGAAAGACTCAATTCACGGGGATGCACGTTTTACGCACGCTTTTTTTCACCAGGGGAATGTACTGAACATTATTTATCAAATTACCAATGTCATGAAGCTAATATGCCTTCAGATGAAAAATATCTTCTCCAGAATCTTTGTAAAATTCTCATAATTCGAACATTTTTTCCCATGTGTACACAATATTAAGCCAACTTCAACCTTCTCCTGGTGCGAAATTTGCCAGCATTTGCCAAAAATGGGCTGAAATTGGCTCATTGTTGATACAAACAGGGGTTGTAAATTCCTTCAAACTTCAGAATAGTCCTGAAAATCTAACAACTTACGGACTGGTCTAGAAGAAATGTTTAAACTACACAGAAAAAATGTCTATGTGAAAAAAATTATGATTGCAATGTGACTCTCACGTGGAATCTATTTAACAAACTTGTTGAATTAACATTCTCATCATAGCAATACTATCCTTGTTCACTTCAATGAAAATATGCACTTCTGAATTGAATTTCGATTGATCTTAAATTAGAATTATTATGAAGAATCCGCACGGTATTTTTTCCAATTTGCAAACACAATTACATGCGTATTCATTCAGCGACAACCATGAAAAATGGAGTTGAAGCAATATGGTTCAAAATTTTTGTTCAAATTTATTGGGAACATCAAGCATAAATTTTTTCTACAATTTTTACGTTCTGTAAACAAAAGAACTAATACAAACGCAGTACAAAAATTCCATGAAAATGTAAGGATTGTATAAAACTTGCATATAAATTATATAAACTGAGAAAACTTCCCTTATGAAGAAACCCGACATCGGGATTTAATCGTTCAATCATCAGTGGGATTAATACTATCCGAAATCTGTCGTATTGTTTCATTATCAGACAAGTCCGATGAAAATACGATGTCTACGATGATTATCCGATATGAAACCAATCAGCTAGCCGATCGGGATTACATTGCATAATTATCGTAGATATCGTATTTTTATCGGACTTGTACGATAATGAAACAACACGATAGATTTCGGATACTATTACAGCAACTGATGATTCAACGATGAAATTCCGATATCGGGTTTTTTCGTAAAGGTTTTATTGTGCCTACTAAAACATTTTGTAGGTGTCGCCAAAATTTGGCTATCCTCAACAAATTATCTTACCAAATCATGTTTGCTTCTCTCAACTAAAAGTGATTTGGTGGGTGTTTTTTTGTTGGCATAACTAAATTTTGATTGAACCTTCTAAATTTTTAGTTAGGTCAACAAAAAATTTTGATTGAGCATATATCAACTGAATTTTCTTTCTCAGTATAGAATTCCTCATCAACAAAGAATTTTGTATATTTTTTTATATGATTCACTTCTGATTCTGTATACCGTCGAACACTTTATTTCGAAATATAGGGATTTTTTACTTTTGATACTTCAAAACGTCGAGAAAACCCGTTTTTGGCTGTTGGTCTTTGGAGATTTTTTGGTTCACGACAACTCTTCTCAAGATGAATCGATTTGAACAATTTTTGTTGTAGTATTCCAACCAAAACTCACGTGTTCTCAAGATATTCCTAAACAGTTAAACATTGCGTTTATGAGAGTTCTAAAAAAACTTCCTCAAAGATACTGAAACGATTTCTATGAATGATGGAATACTGATAGAATTCCAAAAAAGCTCTTCAAGATATCTTGAGCATTTCTTCAAGATTCCTTCAGGAAATCTTGAAGAAAGATCAAAGATTCAAAAAAAATCCTGGACAACGACAATAACTCAGGTAACAACCAAAGTTACGTTTTCCTGATGGCAAAATTTCATAGATTTCCAATGAAGAGTTTTTCAAAGAATTTCAAAGGTGTTTATTGGTTTTTCAGAGATATTCATAAATATTTCTAAAAATGTTTAGTGAAAAGATCCAATAAGCAAGGATTTTTCTGAGATTCCCAGAGTTTTTTAGAGTTCAAAAAAATTTTCATAGTTTTTTTAAATTCTTCCAGGTTTTTCGATGTTTTTTCAGAGTTTTACGATAAAATTCACAGTTTATTGGAGGGATCCAGAGAAATGTTTGTCATCAGAATAGAAATGAAATTGAAGATATATATAATGGCATAGTAAATTCGCATCAGTCCAGAAAAAATGATAACAATACGTGAATTTTCCCCAATTATTTCGAAGCTTCACATTCGAAGCAGCTGATCGTTTTTCGAAGAAAACACCAGTATACAGTAATAGTATGATCCATCAATCAATCGTTTGAATTCTTGTCTTTCGACCGTATGAGAAACTTATCTGATAACTCATTGAACTAATGAATAATTCAAGATATAATAATACAAACTGCTGCATAAAACAACTCTTAGAAACGATTGAATGCATACACAAACTGAAACAAGGCTTATTACGTACTCAGGATCAGAATCAACCCTCTTCTAACTACCAAATATCTTAATAATAATAATAATAATTTTTTCCGCGACTTAAACTTCCACTGAAACCCATGTTTTATGTTACGAGCTGTATTTTGGAGTAACAACAATATTATTTGAGACAAAAGCAATTGAATTCTCAAGATTTCCTACTTTCCGACTCGTTAGAAGAAGGAAAAGATGTTATAAGCTCCCTTCAGGGGAGTAATCGAAGCACGTAGGGCTGTTGCATTTAGCTTTGTCTTGAGCGGATCATGCGCGTAGGGTTCTTCGATCCGCATTGAATATAGGTATTGCACCAGACTGGTACACTATCCACTGTATAAACGTAGGAACAGTGAACTAATTCGTGACAATACGTAGACAAATTTAGAGATCCTAGTGATGGTTAGTTCATTTGGAATAGCAACAGTGAATTTTATACCTCCAAAAGACATAAAGTGCAAGATCGTGCACAGAATGAAATTTCATTTGACGATAACGCATTCATACCCAGTGCCATTGCTATGGAGATTCCTCTCAAAGAATTACGAAATCATGCCACAATTAATCAAGGTATGATAATGCCTTCTGGATTTCATTCCATTCGATGTATTAATCGTTTATGATCAACATCAATTTCACGTATTAAATACTTGTTCCAACTGAATTCATAATCGATTATTATTTCATGAGCATTCTGAGTGTGATTTTGTGCGATTATTTTATCATGCTTTTTGATTCCAAGGATAGTTTGAATGCTTTCCTTTTATATTCACTTATTGGTGTGACATGTACTTATCGTATAAAATAATAATATTCGTTTAAGAAAAATCATTTTTCCATTTGTGAATTGTGGAAATAACATGAATCTTTGAAAATTATTCATATTCATGAATGTAATATTCGAAGATTTGAATATTCAATACATTACTCAGAAAACTTGAGGGTTTGGAATCATTAAAAGATTTGGAACAAGTTTTCAACGTTTTGAGAACATTTGAAAATTGCTTAGACGTTCCATGATATGTCAATGGGATGATTGCATATAACTTATTTATTTAATGAAAGAGTCATCATGATAGCACTAGTTAGTTCATTTTCAAAAATTTCAAGATAACTCATACTCAAGTTAAAATGCTGTTGATACAAATGTACAGTAGACTCTCGATTTAAGCACCATCTTTGTCTTTCTCTCACATGAGATTGCATTCGAAGTAGAATAAGGACACGGATGGTGCTCAAATCGAGAGTCTACTGTACTACTTATGAGTATTTACAGAACAAGTGGAAGAGAAATTTTCCTACCTTTTGCTGGAATCGAATGAAAATGCATTTGTAAAGACATTTTTAGGGACTCTAGGAATGGCATATTGCATGAGTTATTATGCTGACTGAGCAAAAATCAGAACTCTGCGGTGACATATCAAATAACTTTGAAATTTCGTCAACTACTATATTTTCAGAAGATTTCAAATGCTATGACAACAGAATACTGAGGAGAGTGGATTGAATCTAAAGAAACCTCATTGTATATCATTAGATTTTGAATGGAAATTACAAAATCTGCTTGTATTCCAATCATTCATCTCAGGTTCAACTCCTCAAATTTAGTCGGATCTATGCTACTTGGATCTAAGCAGAGCTTCCAATTCCTATTTTTTCGATCTAATAACATATAACCAGGTATAATCAGATCTTCTGTAGATTTAATTGGATCTTTTCAGATTCAATCGATTTTTTCAAGTCAATCAAAGGGTTTCTTCTTAGTTGAACACCTATTCTTTAGGCCTCCTAATTCAGACTTCCCTATAAATATTCATTCTCAAAGAATTGTCATCCCTCCCATGAATCCGTTTTACCATAACTGATAATTTTAATAATAAATCTTCAAGAGGAATTATTTATTGTTTTGAATGTAAGAGAATTTTAAATTCGTCATACTTCTCAGAATACTCCAATCGGTTTTTCATTACTCGTGGACTGAAATTTAGTGAGAAATCAATATTCCTCTGCACAAATGCCAGGAATGGAATTCATTAGTCGAAGCTACGTAACCATCAATTACCGGAACTTCGATATAATATTCTGAATTTTCATTAGACATGCAAACAATTTGTTTGCTGTAGAAAATTTGCGTGGGCGGTAGGACGAGGGCGTTTCAAGTCTGAATAAATCTACCTTTCGCTTGGAAATATCTTAAGAAAGGAAGGAGAAAACCAGATTGTCAATCATCGGAACTAACTCATTTGTCTTTCTTGTGTGATTTCAGGCATGGTCGCTTTTCTGGACTTGTCGACTGAGCCGACACTGCTCAGTGTCACAGACTTGGAAAGAGATACTAAAGACTGCAATGGAAAATTAGCAGATGACACTGGCACTTCACCAAATGAAACGAAGATGAAGGATCAAGCGTTCACGATACCTCGAGTAGTTCTAATACCTGATGAGAAGGACCGTTATGTCGTAGATTTTGACAGCATCGATAGGATCGATGACAAAAAACAAGGCACACCAACTGATAGTAGTATCAAACCTGAAGCCGCTGTTGTCAAGAAAGTAGCAGGTAAAAATAGTATATGTAGAATTTGTTGGTTGTGAACAATACTGTTCCAAAGCAGTTTGAAGATTCAGAATAATCTAGCACGTCAGATGTTCAAGCCACTCTTATTTTGTCTAAATTTACTGTAAAAAATTGTGAATTTGATCAGACTCCGATTGTCTCATCACAATAAGTTCGATCTGTTCCTCGGTTTCAAAGTACCATATTACATTCAACTCTGAATTTCTCTCAACCGTGAATTTCTTCTCAGACCATACTGGAAATTACATTCAACTGGTGATGTTTTCAGTACACGAAGAGAATAATTTGCTGACGCAGCAAATCTAAGTATTATATATAGAATAGCGAGAAACTTGCCACTTTAGTTAATGACTTTGCTCTCTCAGCATTCCAGTTAGCTGTGTCAGCGAATCTTTTTCCTCTATGTATAACTAGATGGAAATATCATGATTTTCACTGTAACTGTCGAAACGATCGACCGAACACATCATCGGCTGCCACAATAATAGAAGGGTCGGATCGAACAATCGGTTGTGCGTGTGATCTTTCGTTTAGTGCACCTGAAAGTAGGCAATCGTCTCCAATTCTGTTGAAGGATTGTCATGATAGAATGAAATAAAAAATTCACGATAATAAAAAAACTTGGAATTGAGTTCAAAATTATTTCGGATTGAATAGAAAAAGAATCGATTCAATCGATGCGTATGGGGTTTATTCTATTAAATCTGCACTGAAAAAAAAATTTATTCCAGTCAAATAAATATTTATTTGTCCTGTACCAAAGAAATATTTATTAGAATTAACAAAATATTCTTTGGAACCAAAATAATTTATTTGAATTAAATAGATGGTTTTAATCGTTTATTTGATTCGAATAAATTATTTTGGTTCCAAAGAATATTTTGTTAATTCTAATAAATATTTCTTTGGTACAGGACAAATAAATATTTATTTGACTGAAATAAATTTTTTTTTCAGTGTGTGATTATTTCTACCCTGCAATCCGAAATTGTCTCAAAATTCGTAAAACTCTTGTTGAATATATTTGCAACAATTTTCCCGTGAAAAATTTTTCAGTATCACGAATTTCTCACTTCATTTCATCATGAAATCCTCCACACAGGATTAGCGGTGGTTGCCCGCTTTCAGGTGCCCCAAACGAAATATCACACGCACAACCGAGGATTCGATCCGACTCTTCAATTCTAAATATAATTCACGAAGGAAAAAATTTGCTGAAGCAGCAAATCTACGTATCATATGTAGAATAGCGAATGTTTTCGTTAGCTCAGCGAAAAATTTATTGGTTTGGTGAATTCCATCCTGCATATAATACCGATATTATACACAAAGTGTATAGGAATATTACAATTTATATACAGAATCACATGAATTACATAAAAACACTATTAATAAACTTGACGTCATAGCTGAATTTCGGCTGCACATTTGATTCAGCATCCACCCATCGATTAAGAAACATCATCATTTTGACTATTACAAATTAGCTGTTGACTAGTGATTTTAGTAGCTGTTACAACTGAATATATTAGTACCCATGGATCAGCCATTTGTCAGCAATTCTAGTTGAAATTGGACAAATAAAGCTGCAAAAGCAACTGCAGTAGATGATATTTCCCTATAGCAACTAAAAAATGGCTATACTCCCAGCTAATTCCTGTTTTTTTTCATGCACAGCTGTTATCTCCAAAGACTTTGAACAAATTCAATCGATGAAGTACTCAACACCTCAATCAGAGCACCTAACGAATATCACAACATTTCATGAATTATCAAGCTAAGAAAATTAGAATTAACTACCTGAAAATTTGAAAAGTTTTTCATTCTAATATGAATATTCAAATACTTCTTCATCACTTTTGTTTCACAATCAGTGAATTATACGAATACCTAAACCTTGTCTATTCTAATTAGTTCAGCAGAAATTTTACAGTTTGATGTTTCATTGATCGATGAATCAGCTGAAAAAAATACAAGGAAGTGAATTTATTAAACCGATTCGTTACGAGTTTGCTGTGATATTTCACCATCACAAAAATGATGGGGAAATTCGATTATTGTTGTAAGGTCATCATTGACTCGAAAATTTGAAAAAATCGTAGTAACCAATTCACGTTAGCCATGTATAGTGGTTTGAATGAATTATTATACCCTGTACATGACACGACTCGCCTCGAATGTATCAAAACCGAGGAATCACGGTATATGACTTTGCAATGTATGAAAAAAAAATCAAGACAAGGTTTATATTGTTTTGTGTACTTTTGCTAATAAATTACGCATATTACTCGTGATTATACTTTTATCGCCGATGTGACGGCGATGTAAGATACATTCGTCTGAAAATCTTTATAACCATCGTGTGACTTCTTATGACACATTTAGCTTTATCAAGATCACTCGATCGCATGTGTTCCAAGTATTATATTATACCAATGACAAAGCAAAAATTTTCCTATTGTTTTCTTCATCAACGAAAAACCTTAGAGACAATCAAGTACATCCTCGAAAACAAAATCTTACAAAGAACAACAGTGAATACTCTGCCGTAAAAAAGATGATATAACGTATCTACGATTTTTTACGAGAACTTGAAACTATAGAAAATCTTAATATTTTATTGTATGTTGGGATAGTGAATGATGCTTCGAACAACAATTGAGGAACTAATCTTCCCCCAGCTGTTTCATTTGTTATATACACTGAAACTTGTGTTTTTATCGTTTGGATAACTGACTGAATACAATCATTTTAGCGATTTCATGATCTGAGGTTATGTAAGTCGTAAACATCGTGATCATGTTTTGTCAACGTTTTCATTTTATGAAAAATTTACTATTATTCAGTTCCTCCCAGAGGTGTCAAAGAAGATCGATCCTTTTTTATAGAAAAAACATCTAATTCTCATAGACTTTCATAATATATCGATAGAAATTTGATGAATGTTCTATAGAGAAGGATCGATACCTGTTGACATCATTAGTTTACTTCAATGTTTGGCTGAATTTTGTAATATAACATAAATTATATATAAACTATATTGAGTTATATATAAATTTGAACAGAATTATATATAATTCTTAAACACATTAACTTTTCATTTCTATTTCTTTTAGTTCTTATTATATAAACTATATTGAAAAACATCTAAATTTTACTTAAAATTGAAAATTTGTCCGCTCAGAATGTGAATTCACTGTTCAATTGAATTCAAATTCAATATAATCATCTTTCAAAGTAGAATTATGTCCCAAGTGGACAAATTTTCGAAATAGTATATAATTCTTATATAATTATATATAAATCACATTTGAATTGTGTTGAATCACAACACACAATTTTTATACAATCACACAAAAACTCTTGTGGGGAGATAATTTTTTGATCCACTGTATGTGTCTCTATATAAATCTTTGCACTTCCCTCTGAAACTTCTAAGAGGATAAATGAATAACCTTCAACCTCTTCGTTGCAATCATTATCACGAACACGGACATTCGAATGACAGTATTCGAGAATAACGGGATGACAACATTTTTCAAAGAGAACATCATCCGAAAAAAACTTTAAAAAAGATTTTCGGTCTTTATCGATTACGGTGAAAAGTGAAATGTATCGTGAATCTTGAAGCTGATGGCATGTAATAGAGGTCAATGAATATGCAACAGACACCATACATTGTAAGCAAAGATTAATCGAATACATAAATGTATCAAATATTTGATAATAACCATTGTTGGGGCCTTCATAAAATGCGTATATCGTAGAAATGAAATTTTCATGATTATAAAATAGTCGTAAAGACATTGGTTATATTGAACTCAATAAAAATTAATTATTTCAAAGAGTATGACTTGATTAGATGGTATCGTAAACCAACTGTGATGATTGAACAATTTTTTTTCAGCTGTATTACTGTTCTAACAAACTATTGTTAACTGTTAACAAAATCTAGCATTATCATCACTCATTTAAATGGATGATTTTTCAATTTTGATCCTTGAATTTAACCGAAAGGGAATCTTCTTTGGTCTTACAAAAGTTTCTCCACCTTCATATTACAAGATTCAGGAAAAAAATTTTAACAGAGAATAAATATTGAAGAATTAGAGGTGCGCAATATTTTTTGTAGAAACTATGTGAACTTCATATTGAATTTTATGAAATATCGATCGATGGATCAAAACTTTATGAAAACTGTATATAAAATATCGATACGGCGAGATATCCTCTAGTTCAAGTCCTTATAGCACGTTCATTCTATGGAAACGAAGAATTATACTATCAAAATCAATTTCAATAATTCAATTTTAGAATGGCCAATACCAAAGAATATTCACTGCAAGATTTTTTTGGAACATATTGTAGTGAATAATGTTTTCCTATCCAGCCAGAAGGGAGCTTGTCAAATTTTCGAGTCAAATTTTAACAGTTTCAAAATAAAAATCTGAGGCTTGAAATGAGAATTTAATAACTGCTTTGATTCTAGAAAGAATTTTGTATTCTAAAGGAATGTGGTTTCTCTCAAAGCGAGTAAAAATCCCACTCAAAACGAAGAAATTCAATCCTAAAACTTGAAAAAAGTAATTGAACTTTCACTCTCTCAGATTTAGAGAGTACTGATGTATCACAAAAATGAGTAGAAAAAAAAACACGTGTGAATCACCTTTGTCATTAATTATGAAGCAAAAACATCACTTCTGAAACTTTCCGTGAATTCTAGCATGTTGTACGTTATGCATATATTTAGACACACTGACACTCTTTTCAACGACTATTATAAACAATGTTTCACATAATGAGGATAACTCTTCATGAATTGTTTCAGAATTCCTGACACAAAGCCGTTTTTGAGTATTTAAAACAACATTCAAAATATATAAACTCTCGGAATTGTTCAATACAATATGAAATGTTCGAACACTATTCTCATAAATATGAATTTTTAAGATTGATTGTAAATTTTCCGAAACGTATCAAGTCGACGAAGATAAATATTGAAATGAACCGATTCGTTCATGTGCTCGAATGTTTAATACCCTTATCTGTTTTATTTTGATACTTTGACACTGAAATAAATGTTTATTTGGACTTACCGAATTCGCGTCCGTACACGATGTGATCAATATTTATTCCATACAACCATATATTTCTTGATAGTTTTGATACATCATTCCGTGGAAGAAATAAATTATGGTAGCGCAAAGTAAATATTCCTTCCATTGCATCGGAATATACATTTGTAATTATAAATAAATTCATTTGAGTGTATAAATATTTAATTATCGATGACGTCTTAGGAAGTACAATTTTGAACCGTTAAAAATATAAAAGCCATATTCTTTAGACTTGAAAGAGTGAGAATTTCACTCCAACACAACGACCGAGACTCGCTTCAGTAGCTGCCTTTTGTTTTCATTGAAGTAAAATTGTCACTCTCTCGGATTTAGAAAGTATATTATAACACAGTGATTTTTCACAATGAATGTGTGAATTTTGAATTGTTATTTGGATGGTATATTTTTTTTAATGCATTCTTGGAACAATTGTGGATTATTTTTGCGAAAATCTTGCGTTTCACTCATACTTATTCTCTATGTATGTGTAATTTTTGTAGCTGGTTTGAAATCAACTCATGGACGGAAGAAAAAAGATATGTCAACGACCCATGCTGGCCTTGGCGGATCATTATCCAGCGGAAGTTCTATCGTTACTATCGCTTCGGTGGCAAATTCAGATCCCGATCCAGACCCACATGATCCAAACGGAGCTCCCAGTGCTGGAGGAGGACATCACAACAGAACTGAAAGGTGGTACCACACCACTCTCCAAGTTTCTGTACCATTTTTCATAGCTGGAATCGGTACCATTGGGGCTGGTTTAGTACTAGCTGAAGTGGAGGTGAGAATAATATCAAAAGTTTTATTCTTGAGGTTAAATACTGATGTTAGCACGTTGCTGGAATGTTTTAAGTTTTTCAACGTTCTCAGAATATGCCAAAGACATTTCGCTATTGAGAAAAAGGGTGTCTGCTAGATTTGATTTATTATCGGCACGAATTTGGTGATTTCCAAGACTCAATGTTATGTGATATCCGTCAGAAGACTGGCACCAATTCAAAAACGGTAATAGTGCCTTATACTGCCCTGCTTGGATAAAAGGTTACTACCTTAAACTTGAGTTACTGCTTTTTATCAATTTTGTTGCCAATGTATTTTTTGAATGCTGATATATCTTTTGGTTTCAAAATAAAAAAAGGCAGTAAATTAAGTTTAGGTTTACTGTCTTGTACCTAAGCACAGCAGTATAGATCGGATTGCTTTCGTCAAAATCTGACAAATAGGTCTCCACCAGTACCGGGCCATTTGTTTATATCTCACAATTCATGGGTAATCAAATACGCTTGTCGGAAGTCCTATTGAATGAAGCTACATCTCACTAGAATTATTGACGAAAACTCAGCTTCTTTGATTGTAACGGTTTTGGTACTTACTCACACTTAGAACAGACCTAATTTTAGCTGCATCTTGAAATAAGCCGATATTCAGGATGAAAGCAAGGTACACGTCTGTTTAGAGCTCTGCAGGTTCCAGTCGAGATTGAATCCCTGCGGGAAATGTGAGGCAGATCCTAACGGAAATAGTTGTTAGGCTTTGAACGATTTTTGTCCCAGGGAATCCGGTCAAAAACTGACTAAATTTCTACCGAGTTACGTCCGAAATAAACAAACATGGAATCAGGTAGAAATTCAATCAGTTTTTGACCGCATGTCCTGAAATAAAAACCGTTCAAAGCCTGACGACTATTTTTTGTCTGAATCTGCCTGGCACTTTCAGCAGGGATACTACAAATTGAATTGCAATATACAAATTCACTGTTGAATTATTATTTTGAAATGCTTTTATATTCATAAATTTGTATTTTAACATGTATCCGTTGACGATTGCAAATAGTAATTCTAGTTCCTCGGGCTCAGATAGATCTGCTTAGATAAGACCAGATCTCGTCCTTTTTTCACAGCTATACACGAACGTTTGAAATTGCACACTTCAGAGCGGTTTTCAGCGTAATCAGCTGAATGGTATGTTCTCACGAATGAGAAGACATCGTGAAAATTTTGCCAGAATGAGAAAAAATGCCAATAAAACTTCACAACAGATTCTAGTGATGCATTGGAGCTGAATGGCACCAAGTCAATTGATTTTCTCACACGCATACAAATATTTTATCAGATCCACTAGATATGTGTGTTTGTGTTTGTGTTTGTATGTTCATATCTTCCATAACTCAAGTTTAATGATATCACATTTTATCAATCAAGGCAGTATTTATTTGTTCCAATTTATGAATGATAATTACAAACGATTGACAAGAAATTCAATTTATCTTAATTTCTCAATATTCCACCGAATGGATAATAATACTACTGTTCTATTATCCACAAATTGAGAAGAATTGTATAAACTCAAACAGTTCTACATATAGACTCTGATTCTGTGATTCTGCTGAGAATCGGTACTGAACTGTCCAATTACACATAATTGAATTCTTCGAAGAATATATTCGATAAAAATTCAATTCATTGCAGTTATTTTCTCAATGATTTTGTTATTTTCTCATGATTTGTCATTCGTCATCGAGATGTTATTTACTCACGTCTAAAGATAATGCAAGATATGTTTCATTGGGTTTTACAATACCTGTTGTTGCTTTGCCTTATCGCATCATAATATACTTTCCAATGTTGTAAAAAAAAAAGAACAATGCGACAAGTAAACGGAATAACAGTCTCAAACAATGTGTTTAACAAAAAAATTAATTGGAATGAATTATCCTCGATACTACTTGTTATATCGTAACTATTTACGATTGACTAATGGAAATTTCGCTTCCAAACATAGAATGTCAACTTCTCGTAAGCTTATCAAGATTCGTCATTGAATTGTTTCTGGCTTACAATGACAACCTTGTTAACGAAACAAGCCAGAGCCTTCTTGCCAGAGTTTTTCTAAGGCTACACCCTTATCGTATGTCAACTGGCAACCTTACTACGATTCTTGACACAAGCTTACCTACCAACCTTGTGACAAGCTCAAATTGCTATCTGGGATATCCAAACAAACGCTGTTTTTTTCTTATCGTTAATTTAGATGAACAATCATTCTTTTAAACCACTCAATTATTCTTTTTCACACGTAATAAGGTGTACGAGGAATCATCGGTGTATTGTTTTTTATTTTCAGAATTGGCCAGTTTTTAAAGCAATTTCTCAGCTGTTCATATTAGTACCATCCCTTTTGGGATTGAAAGGAAATCTGGATATGTGCCTCGCTTCTCGTCTGTGTACACAGGCTAATCTAGGAAACATGCGTGATTGTCGTGAAATTATCAAAATGATTATCGGCAATCTTGCTCTGGTGCAGATACAAGCAATAATTGCAGCCCTGATTGTATCATTATTCGCAATGAGCGTTGGAACGATCATGGAAAAGGCTTTCGTATGGGATCATGCACTTTTATTGGCTACGTCAAGTGTATGTACAGCCACTAGTTCCTGTTTCATTTTAGGTAAACAGTCAATTATGCAATTTTTATCTCATATATATCTTAATAGCTGTCGCAATTAGACTATGTAAAACTAATTTGTCGTGTGCATTGAGGAATCAAGTGATAATTCGTACATAATGATGTCTCTTCCAAGGTGAAACATAATAATTAACAATAATTATCTTACTGAAGACGCAAATGAGAGGGGATTTTTTGAAACATCCTCGGATCAAACAAATGCTTTATTGTTTCTTTTTCCACTGAACAAGTGAATGAGCATTTATTCTTTTTAATGACAATATATATATCTTTTTGTAAAAAAGGTGATCAATGCCAGGGGGATGCAACTCGATAAAAACTATACGTAACGTTTTGTCACCATTCGATATTTCCCAAACTGTCCGCAAGAGACGCTGATTGTACTATCAGAAAAAGTCACGTGATACGATAATTTTTCGGCGCCTAATTTTGCATTTGAAATCGCTTGACAAATCATATCAATAATGGTGTTGATATATACATATAATTCTTGAATATGTCACATAACCAAATATGATAATGACGATACTGACACTCGTATCACGTACGTAGTGTACAAAAAAAAACATCACGTGATTTTGACTTAGCTACAGACAGCGCCGTTCACGGACTTCAAGTGAAGTTTACTGTGGTGACAAAACGTTTCGCGGAACATCTGAAGGTGATTAGGTGAGTTGCACCCCCCTGATCAATGCTTAGGTACACAATACTCAAAAGTTTATCAAATATGTCAAACTTTTCACAATGTTTTCATGAAATGCGATCAACAAATTCTCCAAATTTGAAAATTCTGTCCCTTTCTGCAGATCTGGTAATGATTGCAGTGATAATGATATCCTATCGCTGCAAAATGAACCCCGACAATTTAGCAACACCATTAGCTGCATCAGTTGGCGATGTGGTATCCATTAGCGTATTATCAACGGTGGCCTCAGCGTTTTTTACCAAGCTTGATCATGAAATTTGGATTCTCTACACGATCATCGGTTGTTATCTGCTACTACTGCCATTTTGGATATGGGTTGTACTCAAAAATAAATATACTCGAAATGTTCTGACGTCCGGTTGGGTTCCGGTTCTGTCGGCTCTATTCATTAGTGGGTTAGTATACAAAAAATCAATTATGAGAATAGCATACTCATTACTCAATATGATTACAATAATCTGTAGTGAACACAAGAAAAACAATCATATATTCGTGATGGGAGATTTCAGTCGAAATGAAACAAACCCTTGAATGATGAGAACACGTCGTACACCAAAGATGAACTGAATCCAGATTCTCATCGATCAAGGGTTTAGTCGGTTTGACTGAAAATCGGGTGATCTTTTGAGAAGTAATCGTTTCCTTTTATCACCAACTTTTTGATTAAAGCTGACCTTTAAAATATGTTCTGATGAAATCTCCTAGAAAATTTGGAGGGAATAGATATTTAGGTATAGATAACGGAAAAGAATGAAAAGAATTCCTACTATGTCACCAGAAACAAAAGAATCATTTAAACTTCACTCTCTTGATTGAAATCTGTGAAAAATCCTGAATGAAAATTGTAATATTTTTGTAGCTAGCGGAACTGCTCAGTGATTAGTAATCAGTCAGCCTAATTTAGTAGAACTAGATGAACTTCTCATATGGAATTCTGATAATCTGGAAATTTCACTTCTTATCAATTATGTTATTAAGAATGAAATTCTTATATACAAAACACCAATGACAATATTTTTTGTTTTTCTTTAGACTTGGTGGGTTGATTCTCGATCGAGTAGTCAAAATTTACAAAGGTTTCGTCATCTTCCAACCAATTATCAATGGAATTGGAGGTAATCTAGTATCGGTACAAGCATCTCGAATTTCAACTATGTTGCATCAAACTTCTCTTATGGGAATTTTACCACCTCATTCAAAAATGTGGGTCTCACCGTGGAGAGCTCTTTTCAAAGGAGGTAAGAACGAATAATATTTCTATTTACGTATACTTTACTCCCTTTCTAGCACTGCAAACATTAAATCTAATCTCTAGGATGAATTCCTCCAAAGATTATCCCAAGCAACACGTGTCAAAAAAAATCAAATTTGGATACCGATTGGCATTATTTTGACATTTTTTTGAGTATCTCAATTTTGACTTTAGACCTCAATTTCGCGTGATTTTGATTGATTTGTATTACGTGGGTATTTAGTATCAGCTTTGTATCTAAAATGATTCTACGTTGAAACATAAACTACTGCAAAAGAACACAGACTTTTTAGATCAAATGTAAGTCAATTCATGGAGTGTTCAATGGCCCTCCAAATGTCCAAACGTGTAATACACATCTCTATTGAACATCCCTTGAACATTCATGTCCTCTTAAGGTAATAGATGTGAATGGCATTATTTATGTTTGTTTTACAGAAAAACAGAATAATCTTGAGATCTATTCTGACTAGGTAACAAAAATAGGTGTTGCATAATAGTTGCTACAACTACTTGCGTTATTGAAGCTAATCACATTGTTATGACAACTACTTTTGGTGGACGGTCTAATATTATTATCTGTTCAGGGATTCTCCAAATTTCTTGGAGTAAAAATACTGCAGGTCCCATAAGATTGAGAATCTACTCCATAAGAGTGAATATTGTCTCTGTAAGAGTGGATTTTCACTCTCTTGGGATATGCATTCCACTCTCATAAAAGGATGGGATTTCACTCCTCAAAGCAAGTAAAAATTTCATTCTGAGAGAGTGAGTTCTCACTCTTATGGAGTGGAATATCATTCTTGTTAGGCTTGCAGTATTTTCACTTTTTGAGAGTGAATTTTTCACTCCAAGACATTTAGAGATTAGTTCTCACAACTGCGGCCATTTTTTTGCGTTCTAATACAACTAACTATTTCGATTAAGAATCAAAACTATAAAAATAGAAGAGCTGAGTTACATTCATAGATTGATAAGAAACGTACATATTTATCACTGATATATCGTAATTGGGAATACCGTTCTTAAATTGTTCATTTGAGATCAGAATCTGATAATAGGTCGTATACAATCGGTAAACAAATCTATCAATATCTCTGGGTATATGATTGACCGAAGCACTTAACATCAGCACGATAAGAAGCCATGAATTTTAGTGTTGCCGCGATATTATCGTCGAAATTCAGAAATAATCGATTATCTTAATTTTGACAGGTTTTCATGGAACTTTTAACGCGTAGATCTTCGACTGTGCACGAAATGAAACGGGATAATGGATCATCTTGGTCTTTTAAACAAAATAAATCAAAATATTCTTACACTATCGTAACGATAATTATCGATATATCGTAACGATAAATGGAAGCATATCTTGGTTTATTTTGTGTACAAGTCTGGGATCATTCATTACCCTGTTTCATCATGAGCATAATCGAAGATTCGTGGATTATATATTCCATAGGAACGTGTAAGAATTGAGATAATCGATTATTCCTCAATTATCGACGATAATATCGCGGCAACACTAATGAATTTTCACTTGATCTCTGACATTGATAACAAAATGTCAGTTGTTTTTAGATGGCTTTCTACAACTATATACAATATCAACAAGGAGACCTATTCAAAACGTATTTACACCTTAACATGTATTTACGTAAATTGTACAACGCTATGCCGATTTTTTATTGAATTTAGCCATGAATTTTCCTCTGGAAAAATATTATAGAAGTACTGTTACCTGAAATAATAGCTAATAAATGAATTCCAAAAATACTCATGCAGAAGAATCTCAAAGGAAGCACGTTAAATGTATTTTTTTGTACAACAAAAGATGGAGGGTACACTCTTCTCTACTCTTCACGCTGCTCATAGGTTGTATATGATGTAAAATAAAACTATTTTTGTACCCAGTTGCAGTTGTAACAGTTTGACAAACCATAAAGACCCCTCATTAATATTTTCTCTGATTTGAACTGACATATCAAGCACGGTATATTAGATCATCAATTGAAAAATCTGGACAGAAAATCAGTCTTGTTCATGAAATTCTTCTGCGTGTCACTTACAAGAATGAAATCCTTTTTTCAGTACCGTATGCCAAAACAGCACGAATCCTCATCGGAATGGCTATTCCTGGGCACCTGGTTTTCATTTATGTGGCGGATCGCATCAAGTGGGGTCACTCTACTTTGTATCCACATTTTGTACTTTCCTACCTCTTCGTAGCTGTTGTACAGGTAATTAAAAAGGCTCAGAATTAATTAATTATATTTTAAATATTTTCCTCCGACATTCTTACTACTGTGTCCAAAAAATCAGGTGAAAGCGCTCATCCCAACGTATTTTCCAATTCTCCCGCACAGCACAAAATATCTAATTATAATGTCTCAGAACATCGCTATAATATTTATAGTTTAGCCATAGTTTAGATGATAGCCAAAAGTTACTCGGTGCGAAATAGGGTGAATACGGTGGTTGTGGAGCGATATCAGTCAAATTTTTGGAGAAAAACTCACGAAAAACTATGAACAAAATGCAGGATGCGTTGGCGCATTATCGTGGGATAAAAACCAGTAATTATCTACCCATAAGATCAATTTACTAAATCTCTTGAAATGCCTACATCATCAGCAAGTTCTCTTATTGTTAATCGACAGTTTTCAAGCACGAGAACTTTGATTTGATTGACTTATTGTACATCAGTTGACGTTGATGGTTGTCCCGGACGCTGTCCGCCTTCAACGCTTTCTCTGCTTCCTATAAAGTCTCTGTACCACCTGTGAACAATTCTTTGCGATATAACTTGACTTCCAAAGATCTCCCATAACATCTTCAACATCTCCGCGATAGAATATTCCAAACAAACACGATGTCCAAAAATGGACGAAATATGTTGCATAAGACATGCAGTAATAAAATTCTGCGTAGATACCAAAAACAGTACTATCAACTCACAAAAAATAAATATACTTTAATAGTATCCGCAAATTTTCAACAAATAATTCACCTTATTTTTTGGACAAAATCAAATTTTATTGAGAATACCAAATCCTCTGACTCAACCTTCATAAATTGGTCTGTATTACAGGTGATGCTACTACTCTACATCGCCCATATAATAGTGCACGCAATGTGGCGGTACAAAATTGATCCAGACAATTCAGCAATCCCATACTTGACCGCCCTGGGTGACCTAACAGGATCATTATTCTTAGCACTGGCCTTCTGGTTCCTCTACAGTATCAACCAGGAATATGCGAAAGACGTAGACATCGTTTGAATCACCTTTCGTATCCATACAATACTCTGCCTTATAGAAAGTTCATTAGAAATGCATTCCCATTGCTTACAAATGGGAATTATTTTTTTAGATAAACCTAGAGTTATCGAATGGCCATTGAAGTGTCACACGAGCACGAAAATGAAGTCAATAATATTTTCTTCTATTCAATAAGCTTTGCGGGACCTCAGCTTGAAGTACAAGTTAATAAATTGAAAAGATTATTTTCAAATCACTTGAAATATATCGTCGATCGAAGATCATAGCACGAAGTTAGATAGATAGACAGATAGGTAGGTAGGTAGATAGGTAGATAGAGGAAAGAATGAACTTTGATGTTATTTGTATGTATCAGTATTCTTGAAGCTATGTTACATTTTAAGGGAATGGACGAAGTATGGTGATGGTAAACACTACGTATAATTATACCGAACTCAATACTCACGATAAAATATAACATTCCAATAATTGAATCACCAAGAATATTGAATATTGTCGCTGCGTGTGGATTTGCGTGTACACGAGTGTTTGTGTAATGTTCAAATTGAAAGCGAGAAATCGGAAGACGATGAAAAGAGAAAGAAAGTGTAGAAGAAACGTGATGATAAAAACTGAATTGGGGAAGAAGTATGATGAATTTATACTCTTTCTTCAGTTGTTACTTTTATGCAGCAATTTGTAGTTCGAAATGACTTTTAAATACTTTCATCCATAAAACTGTTCGGAAGAAGATGGTCTTGAGGTGAGGATTGTTATGCACCAGAGAATATAAAAGTGAATAACGAATACACGATATATATAGCATCCAAAATAGATGAAGTAATCGAAAGAGGATATTTTTTTATCCATACAGTTGAAATCTGAAAACTTGATGTATAGCCTCCCTCGCAAAACTATTGAGAAACTATTATCAAATCTTTTTATTTCTAGGTACATCGTTGTTGCAAATATTAAGAAATGATATAACAAAGGACCCTAGGAGCTCCCGAATTTTGTTCATGTACTATGCACCTCGATATAATATGGATTTTCATAGTGCAATCTACAAGGTTTGGGTGCTACTTGGAGATTGATAGACTGTCATGATATATTATTCTCAATATTGTAGCGTGAAGAATTATAAGATTCTACATACACGAAGAGGAGCTCATTACGAAGATTGTCATATGAGATATACTTGATTATGACTCCCCGTTCGATAACCTTGTATTCATTCAGAACAAAAAGATTCTCAAAGGATGTAGTGTAGATATAATAATTTTTATCTCCATGTGATTCTTCCATATAATTCTGAGAATGAATTACAGTTTCTCAGTAGTGTTACAAAAATTCTTATCAGTAATATTGGCAAAGATGTTTTTCATTTTTCTCTTAGAGCTATCTAGGAAACATACGTGAATCGATACACGTCTTTCATATTTTGTCAATTTAATTGGAGAATATGTTTTCAATAATTATAAATGTATGCATGATGTATGTGTGCGTGTATGTATCATCTATGTACTATGTATGTATGTATATCTGTATACATATTTACAATGGTGTCCCAGAACAAACTTTTCCATTTAAGATTTTCCGATCCGAAGCTTAGTTCCAGGGTTATAGAAGAAACAAACTGACCATTCGAATGACAAGTACGTCAATCACCCTAACGATCGGTGGTACACTCATGTGACTTCGATTTGATTGGTTCAAGTCAGCTCTGAAGCTGAGCTTCGAATCGTAAAGGAATAAAAGGAATACCAAAGGCTCAGCACAGAAGTTTTGAATATATTCAATCGTTCACTTGTAAGAAAAAAATCTCCAAATTAGTTGTTGAATGATGTTGTAATTTCTTGTATTCCTCATAATTTTTCTCACTTTTTTAATAAGTTTTTTAGAAGTATTGTGGAAATGTGAAGAAAATCATGATGAAGTGTGAACATTTATGAGAGCACAAACCATTATTTGTTGCATGGAACCATGAAAATTTGATACTAATATATAGAATCACAAATTTGTCAAATTTCAAGGTACTTTGCAATGAAAATTTCCATGTTTGTGAGTATCTTTAGATACTTCGACAATAAATTTTATTTGAAAATTCATATTCTCCACTGTTATACTATTTTTATATTATTCAGCTGCATATGTGTGTATGAAGATTTGTGGTAAATACGTTTAATCCTAATGAATCTTCCGTAATGAATCTTAAATTTCAGAGTTTTCAGAAATTTTGAAAATTATGGGAAATTGTCAAACAAAATTACATTAGAAAGAAAATACTTTGATAAGAGGGACTTCATTGCACGTCTGAAGTCAACCATGGAGAGACCTTATCATAAGCATCAATTCGAATGTCCAATTTGACGAAATCTTATCGATGAATTCGAGATTGTTTTGAAATAGTTTGGAAACAATTCATTCTCGTCACAATAAATCTGAAATGAGGCTAGTTTTCCACCATATTTCAAATCGTCAAGATTGAAGACAAAAGATTGCTGAGGAAAAAGATTCGGAAGCAATTCATCTTTTGTGTCAATAAACTGGAATTGGAATAGAATTGATTCCATGGAAAGACCCTGGCACCTCAATACGAGCAAAATCTTCAACTTCAATAAAATCAAAATGTCGTTCTGTACGAAAATTCTTTATTCTTCATTAAATTACTGCACAGAGTGATATTTTAATTGTATCGAAAGATTTTTGAATAATTCGTATTCAAGAAAATGGATTCGCTTGGAATCATTCCAAATTTAAGTCAAAATGCCGTCAAAGTGAAATCATTTTCATGTCATTTTGACAAACTGAATTTCTCAGCTAACATTCAGAAATCTTTAAGATGTCTAAATAATAGCTGGGTTAGCAGAGGTGGACGTAATCATGGGAATTGTTCCAAGGCAAGAATTCCAAAATCATCGTACTTTGTCAAGTAAATTTCTCCAAACAGCCAAAAGAGTTACCTCCCGCGTATCACAACAACATTCTATGGATATTGTATGAATAATATGTCAACGGCCATAAAATGTTACGATGAGACTGTTTTAAACGTCTTATGAACGTCCATAAAATACACGAAAGGAGAATATCCTAAATATGTTTGTTAAATATCCTACAGAACGTTGTAGATATTGTAAAAACGTTCCATGGATATATTTTAGATATGCTTTATATCTCAACAGAATATTTTGTGCTACATGAATTCATGCGCATTGAATGAAGGAAATTGAATTGCAAAAATTACATTATACCACATTGTAATCATTAGAATTTCATTTTCTCCATACGACTATCGAGAAAAAGAAATTTTCTGATGCGAGAATTACTAAAAAATGGACTACAAATCTGCACCATGATTCTACGCGATTACACGATTGAATTTGTGTAACACGGTGGAAATCGTGAAATTGCTGTAATTCAAAGCCAAAGAAAAAGCTGAAATCCGAAAAATGTGAATGGCATAATTCAGTAATGTTGTACACGAAAATGCTGTATTATTGGAATGCATCACAAGCGAATCAGTCACCTAGGGACGATTTCATGCTTGAATAATAAATTGATCTGTACATAATTATATAGATGCATTCTGTTATCTTTTACAACGTGTATTATTATCATTATATCATTGTTGATCGTATTTTTTTTTATTGTTTTTGATTAAATCTCATATGAGTTTCGTAACAATATGAAATGTAACTCGAAGGAAAGGATGAATCAATCAATTTTTGAATATTGTACAATAAATATTTTATGTAAGATTTTTTAAGAAAAAACCATCATTGTGTGTCTCAGTTTTTCATGTTGTACGTGTTTAGTCCAAATATAATTCATTGTAATAATATTGTGTTCAATATGATGTTGGTGAAAGTACATTGAATACATTAAAATAAACATAAGATGATGAGTATTTCATTCCTCGTCTAATTGACTTAATTTCGAAACAATGAGATATATAATATACTGATATATATATAATATAAGATATATATATAATATACTGTTATAAACCGGAAATAGCCGAATCAATTGAATGTATTGATTTTTTTAAATGCTATGTCCATCTTGTTACCTCCCACACAACACCACAGTCCCAGAAGAATTCATGAAGAATTCTTATTGAACTAATTGTGTTCTTTATGAATTCTTTAAGAATTCTTCTGGAACTGTGGTGCTGTGAGGGCTACCAGTGGAATACATAACAATCATTGAGTCTACTCCCTGGATTTGAATCAGTGAAATCTTACTGTCTTCACAGTTAAGGTGATACCAGCGACCCCTGAAGATGCAACTGGATCCATTGGTCAGAAAAAGACAAAACCAAAACTATTCTGACAAATTACTCGAAAACGAAGGAATGAAATCGAAATATCGCTCTGCACAGACCTTCTTCAATGAACAAAGATGGTCTGTACAGAGGGATATTTCCCCTTCATTGCTTTCCCATACGGCAACGAAGTTCAAAAACATTCCTCCAGAATTCATATTGAATTCTTCAAGGACCAGTTGGATTTTTGATGAACTCTTTCTGATCTGGTGTGCTGTATGGGTCATTTTCGAATAATATGTCAGAAAAGATTTGGCTCGGGTTGCATTGTCAGGGGCCACTGGTATCCCCTAAGGGTTGACCACTGAATAAGATCAGTGAGATTTCACTACATGTATGAGTAGACTGTTTCAAGAAAATCGAAATTTTTTTCTTCTTCGAAACCCGTACATAAAAACTTTCGAAGAGGTGTAAAAAGACACCTGTGGAAAGCAGAGCTCTCAATATTAATATTTAGAGGTCGCACATCGCACTTTTTCATTTCCCATTCAAATACCACGGGAAAAAATGTTTTTGAAGTTTGGAATTCTTCAACTCCTTAACGACTCACTGAACTGCTGAGACTATAAAATATTCTTATAGAGAATTAAACGGTCTACAAAAAAGTTCGTTACGAAATTTTGTATAATCCTACTCCTTCAAAAATGATCCGAGGTCAAAGTTGAACCTACAAAGAAATTCATGGCCTTTTCCACTTTGTGGCACATCTATCAAGAAATCTATCTATCTTCTTGCAAAATTTAGCAAAAATTTACGAAAATACTCCGAAAAATATCAATCGAAGCGACATTTTGCGAGAAGATAGATAGATTTTTTGATAGATCTGCCAAAAAGTGGAAGAAGCCATGAATTTCTTCGTAGGTTCAACTTTGACCTTGACTAACTTTTGAAGGAGTGGGATTATCGAAAATTTCGTGGCGACTTTTTTTGTGGAGCGCTTAATTCTCTATAAGAATATGTTATGGTCTTAGCAGTTCAGTGAATCGTTGAGGAGTTGAAAAATTCCAAACTTTAAAAACATTTTTTCCCATGTTATTTAAATGGGAAATGAAAAAATGCGATGCGCGACCTCTAAATATTAATATTAGGAGCTCTGCTTTTCACAGGTGTCTTTTTACACCTCCTCGAAAGTTTTTATGTACGGGTTTCGATGAAAAAGGAAAATTTCGATTTTTTTAAAACAGTCTATACCCGAGTTGAAAAATTCAGAGCTGATCTTGGTCTGTTTAACCTGATCTCATATTGTATTCGACCTGATTTGATTCGGTTCAACCTGATTTCATTCCTTTTAAACCTGATATTGTTCTGTACATAGTGATTCAAATTCAGGTCACAACCTGGTCTCAATCTGTTGGAATTTGAAGAAAAAATCCCGCTCACAACTGTTTCAACCTGATAATGTTCTTTTCATCTTGATTCTAACCTGGTTTGCAAATGTATAATGAAATTCAAATTTATGCATCATTTATGGATGATAAAGCTGAGTATTATTTAATCAATATAATTTTATTATTAAAAAATTACACTAAATGAACATAACGTAAATTTAATTGCATTTGGAACTTCGATAATTTCTGAGAATAATGAAATGTCAATAAATTCTATAACATGAGGCTTGAAAAAGTATAATGAAAATGAAATCGAATGAATTTCATGAGAAAATAAGATGTTTGAAATTTATTTAGAATAATAAGCTTACATCCATATATACATATCCAATCAATTTTCATATTCAAATTTCGATATCCATTCAGAATTCCTCAATGTTTGGAACTTGCTATTTTAATTCGATAATATATTTCAGGTGTAACAATTTCATTCACACTCATATTTTGAAGACTATAATAATAATAATAATAATAGTAATGATAATAATAATTTGTTTGTAAATTTTATTCAGAAAATACCAGCAACGAGATACTAGCTAAATCTAATTTTACAAATTATAAAAAAGGGATGCAATGTAATTGAATCATCGAGATGTACAAATTGTAAACGTATATTACCTTGCTAAAAATCTTCCATAAAAAACAATAAATTTCCCTGATTGTTGTATGAAATTAACGATTCAAAAATCACATCACAAAAGAGAGAAAGAATTTATCGTTCTGATTTTAAACAAGGAAATTTGACAAATCTACATTTGTACATCTCGAGAGTTTAATTATACAGGGTGTCCCATTTCAAATAGCCAGGACTTATATCTCCCGAGGTGATGGGGCTGGGAGAAAAAGTCTCGGGAGAAAGTTGCAGAGTTCTGAGGGGGACATTTGATGGTAACCTTGACTTCGACCTCAGACTCCATCTTCAAGGTCATTTTAAGGTCGGCTTGTGTTTTTCAAATGAGACCTCCTATTTTTGACTACATCCGTGGAATGTGCATTGAAAACCAAGAAACTTTTGTCTGAACTAGTTTCCTGAAATTTGCGAAGGTGGCGATCTAATCGATAAAGAAAGAAAGGAGATTCAAGAAACACTCTTACCGCTTTCTGTGCGAAAAACGACACCTACCTCTTCAGTTATTTCTTCCCAACAGGGTCGGATTAAGGGCCAATGGCCCCATTGGCCCCCACCTGCCCTAATCCGACCCTGGTTCCCAATCTTCGGGGAACTGCCGTCGGCATTAGCGTTGCCTAATGTGCACCAAGAGGAGGTTGCGCAATCGGACTTTGCACATCACTGTGGCCCTGTAAAGGGCCGATTATTTCGACTAGAGAGGTATGTGTCTGTGAGTTTTGGGAATAGTCGGTTTCCGTAATTGAGTGATAATTCCCTGATCCAATCATCTCGTGAATTCACCCGTACAACACCGGACATTTCTACGTTGCCTCCACGGAGATGCGACGTAGAAATCGGTGGATGTGCTGTTAGGGATTAAATGCTCAAATACGTTACCTTCATTTGCGATACATACACGGCCCTGTTGAGGAGAAAAAACTGAAAAGATAAGTATCCCAGCAAACACTGTGGTCAGGTTCTTTGAAGGACCAACATTGGCAGTGCCGGTGAAATGCTGGCATTGGTGAATATGTATTGGGCCTTTACAGGATGTGCAATGACACTCGGTAATTGTTCTCCATCGAAGGGCCAATAATGGCATCACGTTTATTTCTGATGCCAGGAAATTACGGCAGAATTGTAATGACCCGATATGTTGCCAATAATGGCTCCCCGTATTATCGTACTGCCATCTGTTGCGATTCTTATGAACTTTATTGTTATTGGTCTTTTAATAGATGATCAAACTCGTCCCATTAAATTAATATTTCATGAGAATTCTCCATTCATTCGAGAATGAATTTCTATATTTTAAATTGAAAATAAAATCATACCTAATATCGTGTATCGAGTGAATCATGCAGGTTTTATTTTATTGGAATATATTGTGAGGTGATGTGAATAAACAAAGTGATTAGGTTACGTGATTCACTATTCAGTAACAACACATGAGAACATTTCATTAAACTTTGAGTAGTATAGACGTCTTTACCCAACAAAAAACTTGTTCGTGATGAAGATATTCTTTCCAACATTTGATTCAGTGTAAAAGTAGGAATGAATCAGCGTGTGGTTTCAAGTACCGTTTATTTATGATCAGGATATATTTTCAATAATTTTTTATTCCCTACAACGCAAATTAGTGCTTCAACGAGAGCGAAGGACTGGGAGCAGCGCGTCCACGACTTCTGAACGTGATTATGAATGTGCATCATTCCCAGGAGCGGTAGAAGTTTGGATGGATGACCGTGGGCACAAAGAATTTCTCAGGATTCTTTCGCGTTGGGTTACAACGACATGTTTGAGGATAAGAAAATCATTGTGGAATGAATACCTATCATCCAATAAATTTTTTTTTTTTCATTTTATAGTCTTCAATAAATTCATCGTTTTTGATTCTTGTTCAAAATAATATTGAATTCACAATGAATTCGTGTCTTGACATTCATATTCAATCAGTGGATCAAGTTTGGTGATTCAATGAAGGCATACGGTTAATGTTATGTGGCCGAATGCTGGCCGGTGGGACATATACGCGCTGGGCCATCAAAGGCTGCCAATGGAGGACCATCAAAGCTATTGCTGGCATTTATTGAAGACCCAGTACAGGGCCATCAGTGCAATGTTTGCTGGGATTGTTCCGCACAGAAAGCAGCAAGAGTGTTTCTTGAATCTCCTTTCTTTCTTTATCGATTAGACCGCCGTCTTCGCAAATTTCAGGAAACTAGTTCAGACAAAAGTTTCTTGGTTTTCAACGTACATTCCAAGGATGTAGTCAAAAATAGGGGGTTCCGTTTGAAAAACACAAGTTGACCTCAAAATGACCTTGCAGATGGAGTCTGGGGTCGAAATCGAGGTTATCATCAAATGTGTCCCTCATAACCCTGCAACTTTCTCCCGAGGATTTTTTCTCCAGCCCCATTACTTTGGGAGATATAAGCCCTCGGTATTTAAAATGGGGCACTCTGTATATCATTATTTTTCAATCATTTTTCAAATTAAATTTAGCAGGTATCTCGCTGCTGGTATTTTCTAAATAGAATTCACAAAATTCCATAACCAGGTCAAAATAAGGGTGAAGGAAAAATAGAGCTATATCAGGTTTTAAAATTCGACCTGACAGAATGCGTATTCGTTGCACATTACGGATCAAAACAGGTTCTCATCGATCCTCATGTCATACTGTTCAAACGGGTAAGATCAGTCTTTGAATAGTTCGAAATCAGGTTTAAATTTTTCGACTCGGGTTGGTACTTCCGGGTAGAATCAAAATTGTTCCACGAGTTCTGAGAAGCATTCAAGCCCAAGAAATTGTCATTTTAAACATGACAAATTTCTCACTCCTCATATACGATCGCAAAGCTTTCTCCCTGTCACAAATAGTCTGTCAAATCACATTGACAAATGGGAACATAAATAGGTTTCAATGAACTCAATGATATTCAATCAGAAATGTCACAATTCGTAATAGGATTTAATAGAATATTTCTACCTGAGCTCTGATTTCATGGCGAGGAAGCAAGTTTATCGTTCCTCACGAGGAATGTTCAACAGAGAAATGTGGAATAAACCTACTTTCCAGCAATGTTCAAGGAAAAAAGGAAGTGGCAGTCGCACCTTGAACCTCTCGAATGATAACAGCACACTAACATTCAGACAAGTTTTCCTCATTCATGCAAAATTTTCTTATTCTCTTCCCTGCTTTTCCCTCAGAACATGGAAAACAATGAAGAAATTTTGCAAGTTTATGGAAATGGGCAGGAAAAACTTTTCTGCGCGAAGGATCACAACACGGAGAAAAAGGTATCTTAAAAAGTACCATAATTTATGGATTTTCTGCGCTGGTCTGACCGAGTCTAAATATTTACCTGAAAAAACCTCTAAAAGTACCATAATGTCTTGGACTTTTATACGGAAGGTATCATACTTGTTTCAAAAAGTCCAAGAAATTATGGTATTTTTCAAGATATCTGTTTCCTCAGTGAAGAATAAATCCTATGACTATTTCTTGACGGGGTTCAACTAAAAAAATTTATTCACGTAACTAATACACCCTGCTGGGTTTTTTCTTCAGTTCAGTTCCAAATTCCTATCAATTTTTGTCAAACAGTTTATGAAAAATCAACTATTGGCAATTCTGAACTCTGTTCAATTCCTGTAGGAAGATAGAGTGTTTCAACTGACCCATATACTCATCTACGATACTCATTTCATTGAATCCCTCCACAGAAATTTGTAGAATTGGCTGAGCATGTGTCAGTTTCACGAACGTATAGAAAATCGTATTATTCGGAATGGGAGAGTGGGTGTATATGAACTCCTATTTATAGCGAATAATCATAAAAATAGGATTGACTCGAAGTACGTAGGTTTCCAAGGCAGGAATACGAATGTTAATTGCGGAACGGCAACGATATTTAATACTCGATACCTTTATTTGAAAAGATAGTACGATATCGGTATTCGCTACTATTCGTAACCACCCACATAAGTACACTACTTGCGTCACAATCCTAGTAACTTCGGGGAGAATTTCAATTCCATTCACAATTCCAAACGTGTTCACCATCGTTACTCGAGTAGTTGCCTTCCTTGATCTCATATATACATATATGTATATATATAGTGATGTAAACACGGAACGTCCTTGGTTGGCCCTCTCTTCCCCACGGTCCATCTCCGGCGGTACAAGTGAACTCGCACATCAGTGCAAGTGTACCGAGAATGCACCGAGAACAAAAGTATCGACCCATATTACAAGGCTCATAACATGTTGGATTCTGTTGCTTTTTTATGTTCTCCTCTCTCTTACTCTCCTTCTCTCTTCCCTGTTGATTGAAAAGAGAATGATTCTTCAATTCTTTCATTGCATCATTGGATTAATAATTTTCAACGGTTACACAATGTTTTGAAAAAAATGATAGAAGATAGAATTTCAACGAATTTTGCTACGCCGGTGCATCACAAGTTCAGCGATGTATCGAAATGTTTGTGCACCTGCGACCAATAATTTTTATGATAAATCATATGACATGCATACAGCAGGATTGATTATTAATAGTTCATTGATTTCCAATTATGTTTGATGAATTTTCCACATATATGAAAAATCAATGTATCCATGGAAAGTATTATTCAATGAGATAACAATTCGTATACCAACTTTTCCAACCGGAAAAAATTTTTCCGGAGCGTTTTGAGAGATATTTCAAAGAATTTTAGATGTCTTATGCAACTCTGAAAGATCCTCAAGATTTTCTGAAAGTATCTCCCAGTATTCTCTGAAATATTGCATAAAAAGTTTCAAAGAATTTGAAGAGATATGTTTTACAATGATCCAGAATTACCGTGATTGTTATTCCAATCGAGACGAGACAGAAATTGTTATTATAATTGCGTGATTCTCGAATGATTTCTTGTTACAAATCCAACCAATTCAGGGAAATTTTATTATTTCATTATTGTCTTTTTGAATGACCGTGGAATGTAGCTCAATATTGAGCAATCCTCGACATTAATATCACGTGGCTATGAAATGAGAAGATTATTTCACGTTTGGCCAATTTTTTCCCCCAACCTAGAACCAATACTATCAAAACAGTGGACCAAGTTTGGACCAAGACCAACGATTGCATTCGAAATTGAACTTACACTGTGAAACGTGTGTATAGAAAAGCTCACATTCACATTGAGAAGTAATTAATACATACATGCGTTAGGAAGTTTCCGTACTTGACCGACAATTTATTGTAGAAGTTGATAGAAATCCTATGAAGTTCGGAATTCTCATGTTGAATTTCATACACATGTCCCGGAAGTTGATTTCCTATACCACCACCGCAATTTTCCAGTTGCAGCATATAGGAACCGATTATATTTCATAATGTATAGTTATTGTAAATGCTTAGTGCAAAACTTATCCATTTTATTCAGCCTATATTGGACCGAGGATTGGCAATAGCTCACCTTAGGCTTGAATAAATATTGAAGGAATCGTAGATTGATGAGAACAATTCACTATAATTACCAATAATAGTTCAGCATTTGGTCATGTTTTGGTCAACATTCACTTTACATAGATTCCCAAGATTTGGCAATCAGCTTTACATGAAACTATATTCTATTGTCAGCGTTGACGTACGTGAGAAATGTTTATATATTGATATTTGAATACTTGAACTGAAATTTCTATCTTCAGATAAGTAAGTGCAGTATGTCATAATTGTTCTTATTCTCCACGTATCTCAACGTAAAAAGAGGCAATTTTAGGGAAAAGTTTTAGCAATGATATGGTGCATTGACGGGATCCTTTTTTTCATAAAAAAAAGAATATATATATATGTATGTTCATGTTTATCCAATTCATGTCAATATTTAGATTAAATTTGTGAAAAAGAGGAATTGTTTTACATAAAAAAGAATCAATTGTGTTCGAAGATCTGAGGTTCAAAAGATCAATCAAACCGTGATTCCTTTTTCCTATGGTTGTTTTGAATTTCTTTTAGAATTTTTCACTCGTACACGAATCATTTTTTTTAGCAAAATGTTGCTGTACACATTGATGTTTGCCCACTTCACCCTATTTTATTTACGTTCCAATTCATTAATTTAATCCATAGGGGATATACAGTTCATGCGATATGCTCAATCGATAGAAAAACTTCGCTCCAAATAAGAGCAGTGTTAAATTACTTAAAGACCTAGGGAGCTTTAACAATCTATTCGATATAGTCTATTCGTTCAAACCAGATCGCCTTCATAATGAATTAGAAAGATTATACCAGCGCATATCAAAAAACTATCTATCCAATGTTGAAAGGGACGATTCTTTGTATGTTTTACTGCCACTCACTTGAATTTGTTAATCGGGATGTGTCCAAATCTTCTCCCGAAGAAAACGTTTGTATAATACTCCGCACTATTCTTGACAAGCTATCGCTCGAATGTGACGAATTGTAACATTTTTTTATTGTTTCAATAGCTAAGGGGGAGGCTCTGAACTATGCAGCTAGAGACTCTTGAGCAAAATTCAAAACTAGTAAATATCATTCAATTTTACGATCTTCGAAGACAAATTTTTACATCAAGTCAAGTGTAAGTGTGTTATAGTTGGCAATAACATGTACACAGTAAAAAATTTTTCGTCATTGTGTAAAGTGTTAAAAGTTGTGTGTAGAATATTCAACATTCTAGAGTGTTGATTCAACCTGATCGTGTTTTTTTTGTTTGCGTTAACAACGATTGTGTTGAATCGACACTCTAGAATGTTAAATATTCTACACACAAAGTTTAACACTTCGCATAATGACGAAAAATTTTTTACTGTGTATGAGAGCATAAAATTGATTGTATCCAGGACAAAAAGCATATTTTCTACACTCAAGACCAAGACAAGACAAGACAAGACCTTTTTCGAGACTACAACAGTTTTGAATAAACCTCAGTGTTGAGGATCCAAAAAATGTTCCCAAACATTTTCTCACATATCATTCTTCAAAAATTTGTACATCGACCCAACGAATCTTGCATTAGAACTGGAGAAAGTGAGTTTTGTTGGTTTTACCCAAGAGTCTCGAGTGCACCTCTATAATGCAGCCTTCTTAGTCATATAAAAGTGATTCAAGTTCCTGCACGTAAGAACATAACACCAAAATTTTCAAGATTGTAGGGTACTTTTTATTGTTTCTCCACATAGGCGGGTTCCAGGTCGAAAAATTTGAACAGTTTGTGTCCTCATATTTCGTTTTTAGACTGATTTTGTCTTGATTGTTGAATAATGCGGATAAAAACAGTATTTTTTCATGATTCTATTCTGAATTTCTCCTCAATCGCTTTCCCTCGTTGGAGGAGAAATTCAGAAAAAGTACTGTTTTTATCCGCATTATTCAACAATCAGGACAAAATCAGTCTGAAAACTCCAAATTTTTCGACTCGGGGTAGAGAAAATTGATCTCAATGATTTATCAATCTCAGATTATTCAATAAATATTTTTTCAAATAAAAATCTAAAATTTCTTAGATCTCTTCAAGATACCTTTACAGCCGTTAGAAAAGAGTGATCCATAAATATTAAAAATATTGAAGATAACGAATGATATTTCTGTATCAAAGAATGGAAATATATGAATTCGAGATTCTCTTTTTCTTATTACAACAAAAGTTATTTTTTGAATCAATTCATTACCTCAGCGAGAAGCAACTTCAAATGAATTTCGTTAACATTCCGTTGTTTTTGTCTTGCTGTTTCTTCTACTTGCAAAAAACTCCATACTTTGTCCATGTTTTCTGAAAGAAGTGAACAGAGGGGTAGAAATTTCGTAAGGATAGAGACAACTTTTTGGAAGAAAAATAATGTTTCATGTTTTCAAAAGGAAAACCCGGAAATCTGGACCACCCTAGTGAAAAGTAAACATATATGACCCATGTATAATCCAGACATAATACATATGTAATCCATATATGGACCATGCATGAAAACGTGTGGAATCATATATAATCCATATCAATCCATATATGACCG
The DNA here is from genome assembly GCA_018340375.1 of Gonatopus flavifemur. NCBI lineage: Eukaryota > Metazoa > Arthropoda > Insecta > Hymenoptera > Dryinidae > Gonatopus > Gonatopus flavifemur. The sequence goes on along the minus strand of JAFFJZ010000001.1, from coordinate 39,801,515 downwards.
TACATGATCCATATACTCATAATGCATATATGATCCATGTATGGAGAATATTTCATATATGGCAGAATTTTTTTACATATGTGAAAAATCTTGCATTCATGGGTCATATATGGATTACATATGAATTATATATGGGCCATATATGGATTTTGTAGGGATCACGTATGATTCTTATATGTTCTTATATGATTCATTCTTACTAGGGCAGTAAAGAGGGCACAAACGTGGAATAGATTCTTCCCTGGTTTTCTGGTGAACGACCAGCACTTGGCTCTTCGGTTCATTCCGCCGATGGAGCCGAACGTCGGTGCATCGGTTTTGTGCTTCGAAGCTGCTACTGACTTCCAATCGGTCCGTGTTGACTAGTCGGGCGACCCGTTCGGTGGCAGTGTGTGATTTTTTATTTCCTTCATCGCTTTCCCACAATATCCATGGTATTTATGTACTAGTGCCGATCATTGAATTGTCATCAAGACAACATGACGTGAAATCGATAACATTGCTACAAAGAATGGAATTCAAATTGGAAATCCATTGAGTGAGTGTTTTGTATGTCTATTAAAAAAAGGAACCCATTTGATGAGACGAATGTTTGGGAACTATGAAAGTTTATTTCTTCGATGAATTTCGAATGTTTGAAGATTGATTATGAAAGAAAACAATGAATTTTTTCAATTTTCAATTCATCTTCGAGATGTTATGGTAAATTTTAAAGGTCTGGAAAATGCAGCTGCATTTCCAAAGCAAACTTTTGTGCCAACCTGGCAAGTGAAATTAAAAAAAACACATGAGGTTTTTTGATGAAAATGAAATAAATTTTCAAAATAATCTAATAGAATTTAAGGGATGTTCATGTTAAATCGTATATAAATGAGGTTGTCAATGCGTTCTCTTGTCCTGGATATCATTTTGTTAAAAATTATCTTATAATACTGTATCAGAAATTCAATTTGATGTAAGAGTTCATTTACACACTTATCTATTCCCTTAGCATTATAATTGAGTTATCTCTTGTTTTCTCACGTGGAAAAACATGTTTCATTGAATTTATCTAGTAACTTCAATAGAACAAGAGGATACGAATGTCTGATAATTTTTAGAATTTCATTAATATCAATTGATTGAGTAGATGAATAATCATTTTTTTATCCAACACAGTATTCTGGCTATATAACAGGTGTGATATAACTGTATTGTATACTGGCTATTTAACAATGATACAATTTGTTATGACATTACGAAGATGAAAGGATCATGACTTTATGTTACATGAAAGCAATTCAAGATCTTGACCTTCCACTAATGAAAAAGATACGATAGCTGAAGTGGAATTAATTGATTTATCCATTCCTGTTAAAATGGCTATCAGAATCAGCCGAAAAGTTTTACCAGATCTTGAAAAACTTTCAACTCTGAAAATCCGTCAAAAAACTGTTAAATTTTTCATTTATTCCCATCTATTATCTCGAACGTGAAGATCTCTGGTTATATCCATAGAAACTTTTTGTTGTAACAACAAAATATTTGGATTGATATTTCAACAACCAAAGCTTTTTGTTACTTGGACCGAGTTTTTGTAGTTGCAACAAAATTTCTTACAAAAATATTTTGTTGGAGCATCAAGAACATTTGTTACAAGGATTGGGCATTTTTTTTTAATTGAGTACCAAAGTAATGTTGCAACAAGAAAACTTGGTTTGAGACTTCAAAAAAACAAACACAAGTCCTGCAACTCATTCTGTTTGATATTCCTGATTTGGAGACTCGACCTGAATGACTGAGAGGAAATATTTTTCCACAGATTCTAATCGAGTATAAAAGGCAGTTGGAACTGTTTTTATGAACAGGTAGAAAATCCGCCAGACTTTGGTCGAAGGCAGAAAAGAATTATCTAATCGAGTTGATGTGGGAAATTTCCGATGCATGGCTGAGGAGTAAACGACGTATGCATGAATACAAAATTTTTATCCTCATATTTTGACGGCGATTCATCATGAACGTTGTGATAAAAATCTGGTGAACTTATAAATTTATAGATGAATTCATAATGGATTTCATAAGTATACATAAATTAGAAATTGGTTCGCCACATAAATTTAGGTAACTTTTGGTTCTCAACATACAAGAGAATTTCAATTAATCTTGACATTGTGAAGAATTTGATTGCCCAAGCCACCAACATCACACTGAGAGAAATCTACCTAGCTGCGGCAACTAGAATTGAGTGATCCCAGCTAAATTTTAGTTGGCGTAAATTAAAGTCCAGTTGTCTGGAATAGGAATAAAACGATTTATTCGAGAGGAATAAAAAATTTAGCTGTAACGAATACAATTTATTTGGTTCAACTCAATTTTTATTGACAAGGACTAAATTTCCTAACCGTTTGATATTTAGCTAAACCCTTTTGCTTAGTGCAAGTAGAATCGGTTATGGAATTTTTGTGGGTATGTCTCGCGATCTTCCGAATTTGAGATGCCAGACAAAAGTAGATTGAAAAGTTTACCAGTTTTTGACAACATTTTGCGTGGCAAAACCGATCAAAGTCAGGCAGGAATTTTCCAGGGCAGGCAGGGTTGTATTTTGGAAATAAAATATCGAATTTGGTAACTTTATGGTCGATGTGCGACTTTTTCATCATCCTAAACGAATCGAAAGGAATAAATTTTCACTATTATGATTTTTTCTAAATATATCACAGTACACTGAGAAAACGGTTTTGTTGTCCCTATTGAAACATTATGTTATTGTACGCTCAATCAAAAGTTTCAGTTGGTATAACTAAAAATTTAGTAAGTATCATCAAAATTTAGCTGCGCTAAGCGAATCATGTTACCAAATCACATTTGCTGGACCAGAAGTGATTCGGTAGAATCTTTTTGGTTGAATCCACTAAATTTCTGGTTACGCTGCCAAAAATCTTTAGTTGGGCATATATCAACCAAATTTTTTTTTAGTATCATTGATTGAGCATTCCCTTTCAGGATACCGGAAAACAAGGTGAATAGGATTATCAAGATGAATGAACTCAAAATAAAAAAAAAATACTGCAAAAACATACTTCTACACTGAGAGAAAGGTACCTAGTTGAGACAACTTAATGTTAGTCGCCGGAGCTAGATTTTTATTCTCGCTGACTAGACTCTAGTTGGGGTAAATAAAAGTCTAACTGTCTGAAATGTTAAGAAAATGGTTTATTCAATAGGAATAAAAAATTCAGTCGTGACAAATGAAATTTAGCTAGGCACAACTAAATTTTTACTTACAGTGACTGGATTTCCTAGCTGTCGAATATTTGAACAGACCTTTTCTCTCAGTGTTGGATCATATTTTAATGGACCAGAAAATGCACAGGCCAACCGTTGTATTCGATCGAAAATCGATCATTGAATGATAGAAACCATACAAAAATAATCTGTGTGGAAATTTTCCTGGATTCTTAAGATTTGTCTCCATTTATGTCAGAAGAATTGATAAATAATGCGTGAAGTGTTTCTTGAATATTCTCAAGGAGTTACTACCCACGTGGAAAAAGTCTGGCATCAGTCTGGCAGAAAAATCTGGCGAGACCATTGCAACACATATGAAAGAATAGGGCACAGATACAAGGACGATCTCGGAAAGAGTATGGGAATTCAGATTTTTCCATACTTCTTCCATATTTTCATCAGATTGACAGGGTTTTACGGTAGTCTCGCAAGAATGTGGGAGAGTCCCAAATTCCGAGATCTTTCCTATATTCCGACCCTATTCGTCTATACGTGGTGCAATGGTCTTGTGGAACTCCTTCCGCAGGACTGACTCCGGACCATTGTTTTCCACACGGCGTTTACCATTCGAGCACGTTGGTTAGAGAAAAACACGCCTATACGATGGAAACAGAGGCTCGATGGCGTCGCTAGTATCCACTTAACCCTTAGAATCTTAATTTTATTCGTATTCAGGAGTGAAAATAAGTGATATACAGCATCCAGTCCAACAACACGGAGAAAAAGGAATTCGCTGTGGCAGCGAAATCTACTTTTGCTAGGTTCCTTTTGCCAGAGCAGCAAATTTTTTGCTGTGACAGCAGACTATTTGCTGTTCCAGCAATCTTGTTAGCTGCGACAGCGAATTTTTAGCTGTGGCAGCAAAAAATGTTTGCTATCCCAGCAAAATTTGTTTGCTATTCTATATACAATACTGAAAATTTGCTGGCGGAGCCAACATTTTTTGCTGCCACAGCTAAAAAATTGCTGTCGTAGCTGACACGATTGCTGTTATAGCAAATTTTTAGCTAGGTCAGCAAAAAATTTTGCTATTCTATATATAATACCTCGATTTGCTGCGTCAGCAAATTTTTTCTCTCCGTGAAGTAGTGGAATGCCATCAATTGGAAGATATGTTCATTTAGATCTTTAAAAATTCACTTTACACTAAAAAATTGGCAGTGTTAGAAAAAATTCATACCAAATCGTATTTTTTTAATATCACATGGTGTTCGCGGTAAAAAGTCCGACTGAATATGGTTGCATCGCACTTGAAAAGGCGACTGACGTTCAGTCTTTTCGATTGTATCGGTATTTTTTTTCGGTGCTGACTTTCATTAAAACTAGGCTAGTTTTGGTTGCATCTTAAAATCAGCTGATTTTCAGGATGGAAGTAAGTTTTACTTTTCACTGTGTTATTCTCACACCGTTTGGTGTTATCATGACACCGATTTTGGGGTGAACTTCTATAGAATCCGCGTGGTATCAATTCTGTGTTAATTCTGACACCGTTTTGATACCACTCTTTTTACAGGGTACAGTTTCATGTATTTCAATGAAAAAAAGAAATTGAAAGCTGTTCTTGATGAAAATCTCTGATATTATTCATTGTTCTTTCTGTGTTATGAAGAGTCTCTTCGCGCAGTATTTTCATTCTTCATCCAAACACAAGGTTGAATGGTTGGTTACAAATGTACCACTCAAGCGAGAGGAGTTTGTTAGATTTATTGTCATGATTCCACATTTGTGACTCAAGCATGATTTTCCTTTGTTTTGTCAATTTTTATGAACGCTTCTTCAAGCAAGAGCGTTACTTGTCGCATCCTTCCAACTCCCGGCCGCTATCTCATTGGGCTGTACCGTTAGAATCTTTCGAATAGATATCTCTTCAATTTTAGAACAGATGAAATGGATGAAAATCTACGATTTATATCCAAGTAGGAAGGTTATTCCGTTCGAATTTATATTATTTTGACGTCATTTTGCCTGGAAATTTGATCGCAGAGTCGCTTATTATCAAGCACCCATGTATTGTTTGATCTTGCATAGAGATATGGACATCGGTGGATTATTTCCAGTTAAAAATGAGTGATCTCCAAAATCTCTTTGGGCCTCTAAACAGAAGTCTAGAAAGAGAATTCTGCAATACCAATTAAAAGAATTCTCATACTCCAACGTCATTCGTAAGAGCTCTCTCTGTGGATAATTTTTGAAGAAAACCCTAGTACAAATTGGATAGTCCTGAGATATCCCGAAAGGTGAATCCACAGAATGACGGTGCGTCCAAAAACGATCAAAAACCCCCAAAATTTCCAGCTGTATAAGTACAGCAATGAGGCTGAATTTATGATGTAATTTGAATCCTAAAACACGTGTGATGGACTTGTGAATGATTAAAGTTGACGAAAATGTTCAACGTGAACTCATATCCCGCACACAAAGAGAAATAATTATAATCATCAATAATATACTTCCTTGTTCCAAGAAATCCATTTTTCCAAAAATATTTCTCTTGATTCGAGAAAATTTTTCTGAAACCAAGCTTAGATTTCTTGAATTGAGAAAATATTTTCTTGGTTCAAGAAAATGTCTCTTGGCTCCGCACCATATTAGCAGCATTCGAAAATATATATTCTTAAAAATATTCAAGAATATATTTTCTTGGTATTAGGAATTATTCCTCTCAGTGCACGTGTCTCGGTTTCCAACAGATGTTCAGCATATTCTGAGCTCATACGAAATCTTAAATGAGAAATAGAAAATGAATCTCATTATCATAAATTAATTGATATGAAGATAACGTGCTTTCAATAATGATAGTAATGATAATGTGCCCATAATTATTATCTCAGTGACGTATGTGAACTATGGCGACATTATACAGTACAAACAATGGTTACTGCTATTTCGATGGGCCGGTGATGGCCCCGCAATGCCAATGAAGAGCCATTACTGGCCCTTCAAAACGCTTGCAGTCGTATTTACTGGGTAGTTCATGAATAATCATGTCGAAACGTCTTTGAAAAACGGCTGATAGTAATTTTATACTATTTCATTGTGTAATCTTGGATTACATCGTCATGTTTCATGAAACTGAAGTTGGGAGAACTCAGTTTTAGGCTTATTACTGAGGAAAGTAATGAACGAAGTATCAGTAGCAGGGTGAATATTATTGGAAAGGAAAATAAGAGCGAAACAGACTTTGTTACGAGCCCATCATCGATGAAAGCAGCACATGCTTGCACGGATGATTCAACCCAGGGAGAATTTGATAGAGTGGAAACGGAAAGGTCAACTTCTAGCACATCATTCAGTGAATAGATTGACATAACTTCAGTAGTAGCAAAAAGGAGATCAGTGGAAGTGATCGATTTTTTTTCTTCCCATTTCATTGAAGTTATATCATTCAACTCCACAAAATTTATATAAAAATTGGATGTATTATTAACAATGATTATCGTAAATCATAGGTCTAAATGATGTATAATTTCCTTTATGAAACCAAAATTATTGGATCAAGTACTTTTCAATACTATTTTCACGATAAATACTTGAGCTAATACTTCTTTTATAAAGGTCCACCAATAATAATCACTGGCAAGAATATATTCAATGATTCTTCGTGGACAAATTTTTTACAGTGCAAACAGCATTTTATCAATTGAGACATAAATCTTGGACTTCACCATCTATCCGACAGACTCGTCCTTCACACGGCTATAAAGTAACATTTTTAATTTCAGCAAGCAATAACGTTAAATGCAATTATCCGAAGCCAATTTTGAATAATCTCTTCATAGAATGAGACTCCATGCAGATCTGATTGAAAAAACATTGAATCATTGATGCTGGAAGAAGACAAAGGAATGAAATTTGTTCCAAATCGCCCATTTGTGGAGTCCAGGGGATAAGATTGTATGTTACACATTTTGAGAACCTTCCGCTCTATCTGGTCCTCTTTGATTAACTCGAAGTATAAATCGATTTCAGTACAAATAACACAAAAGAATGGATTATAAAAATGGAACCCTTTTGAAAAAAACAGTATTGACTCAAATATTTTTGAATACCACTTTCGCGATAAATGTTTCAAATACTTTATCTTATAGGGGTATTATACAGGTTTCGTCTTGATCTTTGATATCCATTCATGAGCAATCTGAAACCAAATTATAATGGGTAATATGATACCCTATGTGGAAATAGAAATACAAGCCACTATTGGCTGAGTACTGTTGTCAGAGTTTTCAGTACTGGCAATTCCAGAACTACCAGTATGAGGCCAGTTGGATAGACGGTACTGATGAAGAGTCAAAATGATAAGATCATTTTACATGAGGGCCAGTATAACATTTGCAGGATCGGTACCACATCGGTACCGATGTTTGATGTGAGCCCATTATAGTAGAACTCTGGCATTGCAACAGGACAAGTTGTTTAGCTGGAGCTGGTTAAAGAATAGCAAAGAGTCGGAATTGTGATATCCTATGTAGAATATTTAACCCGACCCAATACTGGTACAGTACCGGTAACTGGAGTTACCCGGAGTCATCATGTTTCAAGAAGTGAAAAAATCCGTTAAATTTGAACTTGAAAAACTTTAAAAATTCATTTTTCTCATTATCGACATCAGAGAAAGGCATTTTGGAAGTGATTTATTGAACTTCCACTGAGTGAGGATTGAATCCAGGTCCTGCGAGTGAGACTAAGTCTATCACATTAGCAAATCTCCGAAGTGACAACGAATCACTCAAATTGCCATTTATTGTAAGAATTCCGTTGAAGTCATACAATTCACCATAGATTCTGTATAGTGAAACAAAGTTCTGTCAATACTGGCACATTGTCATCTATCGGACATATCAAATGATGATACCAACTCTGGCCTAATGCCGACGCGATTTTGGCTCACTGCAACAACCAAGTTGCCACTACCATTATTTTAACGTCAGTTCATTACCGATTCTGTAGTCAGCCAGTGTTTCACCAATGCTGGCACATTATCATCAACTCAACATATTGGATGATCATTCCAAGTCTGACTCAGTACTGACGCAGTTTTGTCTCAATAAACTGCCTGTATTGTTGGGAAAATCAGTGGAATCCTAATCCACTACCGATTTCGTATCAGAACAACGTAGCATCAATACTGGTGCAGTATCGTATTTTTTTTCGCATTTCACCATCCAACCAACTTTGATTCGGGACTGGCGTGATTCCATTTCTCTACTATTCGAATATCCTCCAAGCAATATCAATTCGATACTGGCCCAAGTCTGCCTGTCCACGCAAACCAATACCGTCTGAAATCCGTCGAATATTTAGCAGTGCACTATAGTTGCAGCAGTGACAACCAACGGATTTTTCAAATTCTCCGATTGGAAATTCCATTTAAAGGTGTCTTATGATTCGTCGATCCATAGGGAAAAAATTTATAGTTGGCAACGCTGGCCAATTGAGAAACAGTAATCATTTTAAAAAGGCACCGTTGTTTTTGCCGAAGTCTGGCAAATACAAACTTGCCAGTATTGTGCCATTTGTGATCTCCGGCTATTTCCAGATGGGACGTTAAGTGTTATTACAGCCTCAGCGTGTATGAACTCTGGCCCACTCTGGCCTAGTCTTCGGCTCATATTGGCAGGATGAGGCCTATGCTGGGCCGGAATGGGACCCATGGTACAAACATGCTAGGGAGACTATTATCAAAGTTCCATTAGTCGCACAAGAAAAAGTAAAATTTTTGCTCGCACCGTATCTATGAGATATAATATCAATTTTTCACAGGTCGCTATATTATTATATGCAGATTTTGTTGCGAATGAGTACACACAGCTTGAAATGGAATATTTATTGATTCAAACATTAACCATTGAACATATTGAGGTATTTAACTTGATGTGTAAAAAATTCTTGAGCTACTGGAAACCTTGTAATTCTGAGATCGCGCGCGACTAATGTATTGTTAATATTGGGAGGTGTAATTTACATGATTGTCCTCACATTTAATAAATAAGACGATACATGGTATTGGATTTTTTTATACCCATCATTATCTATGTTGCTTCGCGCATATATTAGGATATAATTCTTCAACTATCGCATATCATCTCTGCAAAAAACCTGCTTCAGCAGACATTAATATTTTACATAATGGATGGATAATTTTCTAGAGGAATGTATTCTTGTAGGGGAGGGTCGAGAAAAACCGGGTGGGTCGGTCAAACCGGGCATCTCAATATTTCCCTGATTACTGCCTATTTCTAACAGCAAGCGTTTGAACTAGTGGCAGTAGACATTTTGAGCAGTTGAAGAGAACAACAGTATCGATGCAGCGTGTTTTCTCACTTGAAACGTTGTTCAATGTTTTCTGCAAAAAAATTGTCGAAGTTGTTATATTTGTGTAGTGAGTTTCAAATGCATTACAAGTCTCTCAAGGAAAAGACACGTACATACTTCAATTGAGCATATTTTCCTGCGTATTTTCATTTTTCATCAATTCACCTAGAGCAACGCATAATCTATCCAAGCCATATTGAACTCCACAAGTTCCTGTGGGGTCAAACCGGGTACTTGAGATTTTACCTTCCAATTTATGAAATTCAACAAGATTTGTGTTTCTATTCTAAAATAATGATCAAAACATGTTTATTCTTGATGATCCCTCTGCGTGTGCTTGCGATTTTTGTTCTTAACTGAGTTGGCCTGAAAAAAATTCTTTCTTTGACGATTTTTCTTAGTTTGTCAAAATATATCAATTTTCAAACATGACTCATGCCTATTTTCGAACTTTTCATCGAAATCGACAGTTGGTAATAAAAATTCCACAATTCAGAAATGTTTTGCATTGATTTCAACGGGTACCCGGTTTTACCCTACCCATGGGGTGAAACCGGGTTTTTGTACCTTTTGACTAAAACGAATATCAGAAAAATTGTATTAATTTCAGAGCGATATACGAATAGTATGTTGGTAATGAATGAACGAGGAAACTGAAAAGCTTTGGTGGGTTGATTTATTACTAATAGGAACTTCTCTATGACCGAGTGGAGTTATGGTACTCGGTTTGATTCCACCTTCCCCTGTTGCTTTTTGTGAATTCTTGGAGTGACGTGAATGGAAAATTCCATCCTGTAGTGCTTAGTTCCACTAGCGTTACATGAATCAGTATTTTTGCATCTATGGAATGACGTCGATATTGTGCGCTTCTCTTCTTACTGTTTCCATTCATGTTTTCGAATATTTTTGTGGGACATTCCGGTCGATATATCGTTGAAAAAATTCCGAATGACAATTCCGAATTCACGTCATCTCATATTTCATAAAATGAGCATATATTTTTGTGTTGAACTCAATGAATTCTATGTTTGTTTCCATTGAGTTGGAGTATGAAAATTGGCGTTTGTATTTTCTTGCTGTACCAACCATTTAAAACACATTCACAAATAATTCACTGAGAACTAAAGTTCTTAACTTCAATTTTTCCGCGTAAATATAATTTTCCAATACGTGTACTGGAATTGTCACGATTTTTTTGCAGTGATTATATCACAGATTAATGTACATTCTCTCAACTGGAATTTCATTCAGATGGAATTGAAATTTCAACGCATTCTTCAGTTACGTAAATAACTTTTACTTCCATTACATGTAATTCCAAGTTCAATCAGAAAATTCTAAGAGTGTACCATTTCTACGGAATTTGGCAAGATTTATAATATACGTCAATTCAGCAATGATATTGGCATAAAACGACATGAGGTTTCAACAGGAAGAACGGGACGGACTTGGTGTGTGTGTTTCATACATTTTTTTAAATCTTTCTTCATTGTAGGGTATTAACGTACAATCTTACAAGGATAGTCGGACAATATTGAACAACTGCATGAATTGTGGTTGTCACGATCTTTCTAACATTTGGTTTGAATATATTTGAATTACGTAAGAGTCACACCATGATTTTCCGCTCGAATGAATGCATTGCATTCACGAGAGATGGTAGTCAAATTACATTGATATTATCTCCCTTGATGTCGGAATTAATATTCCCCATTATTTAACGAAATGAGATGATTTTCAACTTTTCATTTACGCTGTGAAAATTAACTGTCTTAAGAAACAGATAAACCCGCTGATAGAAATTTGGAGTTTGATTTACAATGCGAACATATGCAGAATGGAGGAATATACTGACTTTCCAATTGAATTTACTGTGAAGGATTGTAAATTTGATCAGGCTTCCATTATTACATCATATTAAATTTCACTGTATGTCCAGTCTGTTTCTCGATCACAAAGTAAATCTGGTCATAATGAATCTCACTCTAAATTTCTCTCAGTGCATGAAGGTGGATGTAAAATACCATGATCACTTTCAATATTTCACAACTATTATTCCATAGTAATTTTATATATATTATTCTTTCCGTGTACAGACACCTTTAATAAAGTATGAAATGAAATATATATTGGGAAATAGGAATGAATAAGAATCTCTCACACCTATAAATTTGATAAAACGAATATCAAAATATGCCTTGGGATTCCGCTCAGCTTCTTGGATCTCATCCTGGTTATCCCAGCCTGAGCCTTCAACTCCTAGTCGGCCGACTGGATTGAAGGACCGAAGATACTTGTCGTATCTAAGCCCCTGCATCCCCCTACATTCCTGTGGGGCGCCACGGTTCCCGCCTGGGATGAGATTCCTGAATCTGGTACCTCAGCGGGAAGTTTCAACTAAAAACCTATTTTTCCCCGTGAATTTTTATTTTTGTTAATTCATGCACTGAATCTTGAAAAGATTCACCTATGTTGATGAAGATTTTTGACAATTGACGATAATTTGTGGATTCAAAATAATGTTTTGAAATGCAAAAGAACTAAGGTTTCGAAAAAAAAACCTTTAAAACTTCTTCCACCAATTCATAGAACGCTTATGTGAACTTTCCGAAAATATATATATATTACATATATACACGCGAATAAATCAAAAGTTTTTTCTATTAAGCGACAAGTTGAATTGAGAATCTTTCATAAGTCATATAACATATTTCAATATTTTCCTTTTTGTTTGATCTAATGAAATAAATCAATGAACTGTCTCGCGTAATTTATGAATCACGCTTTGATTTAAAAGTGTTATTCATCTCGTATTACTTGTTGAAAGTCTTCAAACATGACGTCCGCTGCATATCATGTACCGTGTTTGAAACCAAACATACTCATAATGATATTATCATTGAATTTGGAGAATTTATCTTGTTAGGAATGTACTGAGAGACCACTGTACGCCGAAAAACAAATTTCGTCAAAGCTATGAAATGAATTATCCAATTGTTTCAGTAATCATGTTCTTTGTTCCGAAACACGTTTCATTGATTCGATGAAATGATTATCAACATCACGAAGCCTCCTAATTGATTCACTGAATTCCTTTGTTATCATTAAATGACGTATTCCTTACTCTCGAAGAATATGGATAGTTTTACGTTTTCAATCAAAAATTGACAATGTCCGGTTAATGAAACTCTCGCACATTTAATGAAACGTTCGAAACTTTTGATTTTCTTTGTTTCATTCCCTTGAATGCACCGGTACAGGAAGTATAATTATTCTCCAATAAATGCCGGTCCCCGAAAGTGTTAAAAATTACTTTTCAGCATTAAGAGTTGAAAAATGTATTCCAAACAGACATAATGCAAATCCTCCAAACACTGCATGATAAATTCATGGAGAATTCCTTATAAAGTTATCAGACCTGAATTCAATGATGCTGTAAAGGTGGTGTAAAAATTCTCAATAGGAACAGTGGAATTTTTTCAAACGTGGAAGTCAAATTGTAAAGTATAAAAATTTCCCCGCAATCTTTGATGAGCTTTTGGGGAAGAATTCGGAAAGTTCCAAAAGTTTACGAAAACTTCGCAAAATTCTATCAGAAAATTGAGAAAAACGATATTGTTAAAGTTTATAAAACCTTCTCATGAATTTTCAATAAAAAATTTGATACAGGTTCATTAGTCATCGCAACGCTTATGATAAAAATCTCCGATTCTAATAAAAGAACTGGAAGTACCCAATGCGGAATGATGAAAATCGAGTATCGATTATCGAAACTTCAATGCGTTTATTGGAAATCTCAAATCATGTCATTTAGAAGTTATATTTCGATTTACATTTTATGGAAAAAGTGCATATCGTTACTTGTTACGAACTTTGTTGAAAGTAATTGCAGTATCTTGGTTATAAATAAACATAGACAGAAAGAACCCTGCTCAAAGTGTCATATAGAATCGTATAGAATATCATAGATTATGATTCAAAAACATGATAAGATTCACAGTTTCTATCATGTTTTTGAATCATAATCTATGATATTCTATACGATTCTATATGACACTTTAAGCAGGGAAATGTATAATGAAAATGAGGGTTACAATAAATTATATAATAGAACCTATGAAATATATTATAAAGTTTATTATACAGATTATGCCCTTACTACATATATAATATAATGAATTTTATTGTACCCATAATGAGTTCAACCAGATATATAATATCTTTTATTATATATTACAGCAATCCCTGTTTATATGACAAGTATAATAAAAATGTCCCTCAATAATGTACATTGAATGTATATGAAGTGTTTCATTGAACCGTTATATCATTTTACCAAAAATAATTTGATATATAAATATTGAAAATCAACTGAAAGTTCTTTTTATCGAATTGAACGTTGTCTTTGGATGATGATTCAAATGAGAAGCGATATTTTCAGGACTTTGACATTGTTCAAGATCAGTATTCTGCAAATATTTACTACAAAAGAATGCTAACACTGAAATAGAAACAATTTGCAAGTACATTTGTGGAGGGAAATTACTAAACGATGATTGTAGCAGCGTCATTTTTACATCCCAAAAGCGCGAAATGATTCTCATTGTACATCCGTTTTCAATTTTTGCAACTCTACGTTGATTTGTTGATGCTGTATTCCCGCTAGAGCAGTGTGGATGGAATAAGGAATCGATAATTCTCAAAGCACCACTTTTTTGCCGATTGATAAACGTCATGTATCAAAAATTGATAAGGGAAAAGTATCAAAATCATTTTGCAATTCCTGTGGATGGTTAAATACGACCCTAGCATATATGTATCATGGGTCCCATCCTGTCAATATAGGCCCAAGACTGGGCTAGAATTCATACACTAGGGTAGTTCTTATTGTATATATAAAAAGTGTTTTCTGATTTTTTTTTTTGTCAACAAACAAGTTTTCTGTACGGCTGACCCCCAAATCTCTTTTGAAAATTATGTAAAAAATATTGTAGCACTCCTTCATGATGTAGAACAAAATTAGAGGATCAGCCGTACAGAAAACTTGTTTGTTGACAAAAAAAAATCAGAAAACACTTTTTATATATAAAATAAGAACCACCCTATTCATATACGTTAGGGGAGATACATGTGATTGATCAGTTCCGTAACATTTAAAAAGAAAAAAGTGAAAGCTTATCGCTCAATTTTAAAGATTGCAATTGAGTTTTGATTAAAAATCAAATTATGTCGATTTTGGTGCATGGATTGGTTTTCACACCAACGACCTTGGAACCGAAATTCATAACCTTTCGGCAAGAAAATCGAAACAATTTGAAAAATACGTTATCGTATCAAATTAATTATCTTGACAATATTTGTAATTGGAGTATTTTTCCCATCTATAAATTGATGTTCCATGTCATAAAATACCATACTATCAAGTATCAAGTTCTATCGAGAGAACATATTGAGAAAATGATGAACAATTCACTTTGAGAAATTCGCTTCATAAAAGAAGAAGAGAAAAGGGGAAAATCGAAGAGATATTATCGTGTTGCAATATCAAGTTAAAATTAGTACATGGTACAAAAACGTTTGATTCCTTTTTTTTTCAGTTGACTAATACATTCTTAGAATCGATAAAATCGTGCGCAAGACATATTACTTGATTCTCGACGGGGAAAATAAAAATAAGTCCTGAAAGAAATTATAAGACGAATTCATTCTCAACATTTCTCAACTTGAATCATTATCCTTGAGTTTCCTTTGATCAGAAGGTATGCGTTCATGCTCAGACTTCATTCAAATTTTTTTTTCCACATAATCTCAAGACAATAGAAGAATAATTCATGTATACGTGAATATTACATTCAATTGAACTCCCAGAAATATCAGAGTTTGAACATTCTATATAATTTCAATATTTGTTACATAATTCATATGTGAGCTATATTGAATTGTATATGAATTATATATAATTTACAAAATTTTGTGAACAAAATATTCATAAAATTCATTCAAAGTTACATAAAACTTCTATACAAATTTTATAAAATTATTTGCTACCACAGAATGAATATATGAACTGTCCCAGGTGGACGAATTCTCAAAATTATATATAATTTTCACATAATTACATATCACTGCAAATATCTAGTTTGTCGCTAGCTAGCGTGAGCCAGACCATCTCTACTGGGGTTTATTTCCCGACAAATCCACCGCATTTCATACTGTAAAATATTTCTCTAGGGACTCGGAAACAAATTTGACAGTGTTTCGCGCTCAATGCTCCCCTCCAATGGATTTTCTAACAAAATTCAAAGAAAATTGAACATTTTTATTATTAGACAAGGAGTTCTGATTTTTTCCAAATTTTGCTTAAGAATCCACGAAAAGGCATGTTTGTGTAAAAGACTGCTCAAATATTTTCTAAATCCTCGAAGAAATTTTCCACAGTATATAGATCTGCTGCAATCTGCTTAATAAAAGCTTTTTGCAGTTTTTATACTTCCCCTCATTATCTTACGTTCTGCTCTGTCATTGTTTTTGACCATAGCAATTTGTTGTAATTAAAAAAACTTCTGCGGAGTTATATAAGATCGCTATTGAAGATTTCCATGCACAGTTGATGTATTCATCGTTAGATATTCACCTGTATTAGAAATCATGAGGTACTCGATATTTTGAGCGGAGTACCTATTTCTCCGATGAACGTTCTGAAATTACGATTTTTTCAAGAAAACAATGGAACCCTCTGAATTCTATTCATAATAACACATTGGATCAGGAATCCGAGAACCGGTTTCGCTAGGAATAAAAAGAGTTCCAAGGAACCGGTCTCTGTAAAATATATTGTATTCAACAAAGTATACAGATGGAGTTCGGTTCCAATAATGGAACGAATAACAAATATTCAAATTATTCACTATACTTTTCGAAAATAATATCTCATACTTTATATCGAGTAATGCACATACCGGGTGTTTCATAATTCACTGAAAAAAATTCACAGGCGGTATTCTGCAATTAAAATGCAAGAATCTCCCGTATTGAAAAATTTTTTTGAGACATAGGGATTTTTAGATTTTTTTTTAATTTGAGCCTGATACCATTCGCTGAGTTAGAGGAAGGCAGATCTCTGGAAAAAAATCAAAGTACCCTATCATTCTTCAATTCAAAGTTATAGCAATTTGGAATTTTTGGGCTTCCAGTCAATCAGAATACAATAACTTTGAATCATTATAGCTCCCAAAGAAAGAATATCAGGATAGTTCAATTTTTTTCTATATACAGATCCGCCGCTTTCCAACTTAGCGATTGGCGTTAGGCTGAAGCATGTACTACACAATGCTTTGGAGTGATTTGGATTTGAGGAAAAATCTAAGAATGTTCATATCCCAAACACTAAGCCTCAAAAAAAATCCTCCAATACAGGGAATTATTGCATTTTGACTGCAGAATGACATATGTGAAGTTTTTCCAGCGAATTCTGAAACAACCGGTATATCACCTACTGTGAATAGGATATCATATAAAAACTATACAGAAACTGCATATGATCCTGTATCGGTAAATACTTTTGTATAATTCATTCCCAAATAATCATTCCAGGTGTTGTGGTATTTTGTAGACAGCCCCATTGAAAAATCCAATAGAAACCGATAGGTGTAATTTTATCGGAATCAATGAGTTGTTATCGATTTTCTTTGTTGTGTTTTCCCAGTTGTTATAGGTTTCTATTAGATCCCATATGAATATCAAAATTCTATTGGTTTTTATTGTTGCAATTGATAAAACCTCATGCATACCGAGGGAAAACAATGTCCTATTGGAAAATCATGTCGATTTGTCATAGGATCTACAGGAATCTACAGGAATATATTGGAATTTTTCACTAAGGAGATTTTAGATGTTTTGCACAGCACTTTTGAATAAATTTGAAATCAATTTTTGTCTGAGACTCATCTGCACGGAGAGAAATTCAGGTCGAAAATATAGTAAGCTTTGATGAAAATTCCAAAATACTTCCTCAAATCTAAGAATATTCAAATTCATCTGAAGTTCGTACAATGATCAGCTCTCCATATGATGTAACGTATAATTCCAAGGAACTTCAACTCTTGAAAAGAAATATGCGAATTAAAATTGTTGATTCTAAAAACCAAATCATTTTTAGTACTGAAACGGCAAGTTATTTGTTTTTAATCAAAAGCTGATCGATAAAGTAATTGTTCTCTGCAAAAAAAATGATACCTCGATTGAAATATAAGAGAACCGTAAAATAGAAAATACTGCTGAAATGAATACAGAAAAAAATGGAATAAATCAAGTTCTATTTGAATATATATGTCTACATTCAATTCACGTGTCACCGGATTGTAGATATTTGGATATCAGTTGATATTCAAACATTGTGAAATATTTAACTCTAGTATGAACGAAACTCTCCTACTCACGTTGTTTCTACGTTGTCAACATTTGGATACACGCCAATTGGCGTACTTTGCAGCATTTGAAATCTGCGTTATTTAAAATCTATCCATTCCAGACGTATTGGATACAAATGAATTTTTATATTCAAATCATATAGTTTATAAAAATAGAAATGAAAAATTCAACAGTTCGCACTGTATCGAAGAATGTAACTTTGAAGTTAGTCACAAATAATTACATTCCCAAATATCACGGTAATTGGGGACACTCAAACTTTTCCGTTCGTTTATTTTTCAGGACCAGAAAATGGCAGATCCAGAAGCTTGTTTCCAAAGTGATTTAGAACATGGTGTACTTGACGATCATGACCGGGTTAAATTCATCGTAGATGGACATCATCAGATCACAATTAGACCATCTTCATTGAAATTGGAGAATCTCAATCGCTCCATCCTTAGGTGAATACATTTTTCAATAAAGACACTTCTTCTAGATAAAACTTACATAATTCAAAAATTTATTCTCATGTTTTATGCACGAAGAAAAATGAATTGTAATGATTATCATGTCTTACAATACCTCAAGAAAGATAAATCGCACAAATGGAAGTGTTATCAACCGCTGACTGGCACGGAAATAATTGAAATCAACTTCAGAAACCATTATTCAATTCATTGTGTTACAGAAATAAAAAATCTTCATTCATTCTCTCAAATCAATTCCTACCCGAAACAATGCACTGATTCCAACGTTTTTTCTAATTCCGAAACAGCCTGAAAAGTCCTTTTCCGGTATGGCCTGCAATGCTTTCGTCTATTTAGCTTTTATTATCTCGATCGAATGGAAATGGTGTCCATGGAGTAGTCTTTTCAGTTTGAAAAATAGCTAGGAATCAGGCGTATATAGTGGTCATGGAGCAATATCAGTTGAATTTTTGGCGAAAATCTCATGAAAACCTAATACAGAGTACTCCGTAAATCCGAGTTGACTGATCCTTTTGAAATTTCACTATCATCAGCGAACTCTCTTATTGTTAATGGAATGTTTTCGAGTACAAGATCTTTGATTTGATTGATTTGTTGTTCATATGTTGAGATTGATGTTTGTCCGGGACGCTGGTCATCTTCAAGGTTTACTTGCCTTCTTTGAAGTGTTTATACCACACGTAAATTTTTTTATCACAAAACCTCATCACCGACGGCCTTCTGTAACATCCTCAACGTGTCCGTGGCAAAATATTTATTCCACAAACAAAATTTAATGCAAAGTCTTTGCTCAACAAAATCATACGTAGGGAAAATCGATGGACTCCCTTTCGTATGTTTACAATACGAGCCACGAATGGCTCTGGCTTATTTCAAGCATTCTTTTTATTCAAGTATTGGAAAAGTGTTTTGTTTTTCTACTTATCAAGAGATTTTCCACTCTTGTGGAAACAAAATTTCAGCTGATATAAATAGAAGTCTGGTTGTCTTAAACATGAATTAAATAATTCATTAGATGAAAATACAAAATTTAGTTGTAACAAATGGAATTCCTATTGAAAGTAACTGGATTTCCTAGCTCTTGAATCTTTCACTCATCCCTTTTCCTCGATGTAGAAGTAGTCTTTACACACGTCTATTCTACTTCCTTGCATAATTTAATGATTCAACTTGAAAACAAGTATGTTGAACAATATATTATTTCACAAGAATTACCATCATTCTTAAGTCTAAGGTTTGAGGCTAGAAACTCACAACCACTCCAATTTTAGAGTGAATTTTCCGCTCTAAAAGAGTGGAGGTTCGCTCGAAACGAGTGAAAATCCCACTCGAAGCGGACTGGCTCACTTCTGAGACTTAGTGGAGTGAAACGCGTGATTTTTCACTCTCCCAGATTTAGAGAGTAGAGTTCACGAATTCAACTATGTGGTTGCTACACTTGCTACATTCGAGCAGCAAATTGCACACTCGTCTGCAAAATACTCATGCAACAAAACTTTTTGCGCACACGTTGCTGTTGCGATGTTTCTTAAAATTTACGCCAAGTTACTGGGAATTCGGTACGCACATGATGGAGAGTCTCATAAACTCGGGTAACTTTCCAGCAACGTGACGACGACTAAAGGAAACATTTCAAGTCGACAACATATTTTCGCGCACTTGGTGACGCAGCGTGCATGCAAATTGCTTTAAACTATTGTTAAGTATTTTCAACAATGTGCTGCATATTAGTTCAGCACCTTGCTGTTGGGGTATTTGGCAAAACGATAAAGTTCCGATATTTATGAAGTATGTGTAAAAGAAAAAGGAAACTCAGCCTACCTGAAGTTTGAAAAAAACAAAACAGAATACATTAATACATTCACAGAAATTCAATACCCATTCATCACTCTGAATAAATAAAGTTCCTCGCTTTCTGGTGTGATAATTCGAATATTATTGAAAGTCAAATGTACTTCAAACCTCCGTCTATCGTATCTAACATTTAACAGGATCCCTATAGAACTTGTACCGGTCATAGGGAAAGATACGAATTCTACATTCAAACTCAAAAGACACGCGATAAGATTCCTTCGCCCGAAGGAAATCGTTTATGTAAAGATATACTACAAGAACATTTTGAATCATGAAGTAAAATGAGGAGATACGCTTGGCATACGAACGGGATTTTTACTGCGTCATAGGGGATTTTGAATCGGCAAATTTGTGAATTCACAATATTCATCATATTTTTGCAAGAATATATGACTTGACCGCCAGATATTACTCGGGATTAATTCACATCAAATCTTATTTCAATTCATCTCATGTAGGAACACTAGATGTAATCGTATCTAAACCAGGCGCAATTTATGTGTGAAAATTGCCTTAATAAAAACTATATACGCTCAAAAGTAAGTAATTTGAGCTTACATAGTTTTTGTGAGCCCATTTCCCATTTTCAATAGAATTCCTCTTATTTCATACTGTTACATGCGTGTACTTGTATTCTTCACAACCGATGAGAAGATTTTCTAAAAATTTCTAGCTGGAAGGTTTATTTGAATTATAAAGCTTTGATGAGTACCTGGAAACGTCCTGAAGTTAAAACTTTGAGTGTACTGTAATTATATTCGACCTTTACCAAAATTTTTATAATTTCATATGGAACAATGAAACTTTGATACATTGCGTTTCTCATGCTACATTAAAATGCGACCTCGTACCTATCCATCACTGTCTTTTTACCTGACTATAACTCCTTACCGCAATCGATCGATGCGATTATTTCTGAAATATCCTACAACGAAACACGTGTCAAAGCCTCAACGGGAAGTGCATATAAACTGAAAGAGAAATACTCAACAAGTTTTCATCTATTTATATCACAACAAAACTCCGTAATTGAATCGATTCACCCATCTCTCTTTCGTCTTAGAATATGATTATTAATTGCTTTCTGACAATCAACAGTTTGGAACTCGGTTTTGTGATCTTTTTATCAACCTTCTCATAGAATTTATTATCTGTATTATGATTGAGAGAAGCGGACATTTCTTCCATTAGACGGGAAACTTCGTTCAATCAATCCCTTAGATTCGATCTTATCTGAAAAAAATAGCGTCAAACATATTATAGGTACGTTAATTCAAGTACGAAGTTTTGAAGAAAAAGTAAAAACTATCTTCTTGAATTCAACATTTGAGATTTCAATTAATTTTGGGATTGAACATTGAATTTATACATCAGTGTTGGTTCTTCTGAAGTAGTTCCATTTCACACAAACAGAAAATAAGATAAACGTCCCGGTACCCGAACATGCAACTATTTCTGAATATATATTCATTCAAATTATGACCACCACTAAGATAATGGAGGAATTGTTATTCATTTTTGAGTGATGGTTATAATTTGAATAAATAGTCAATAATTTATTATATATATTGTTAAAAAATAGGGGCATGTTCGATTACTGAGACGTTTTCCTCACGATTTGTGATTTGTAATCAATAAGGAATAAAATTTTTGCAGATGAATCTCCATATGAGATTTTTCAGAATTTAAAGGCAACTTCATTATATGAGGGAACTTTGTGTTTGGTACTTGTTAAAAGCAGATTTGTATGTTTTCCACATTGAAATTCAGAAACGAATCTGCCAATTTTTGTTTCCATCAGTTTCAAGAGACAGTAGGTAGCTATGTTAATTGTTTGATTTTTTTATCATAAAATTCCAATCACTCCAATTATCATTTATTTGAATTATACATCAATCAAATCTACTTTCATAAGACTTATCGATTGGGATTTGAAATTGCTGTCTTTATTGCTTGAAATGACGATAGCTAGATGTTTTTGGAGTTTGAATCGTTTATAGAAACGAAACGAAACGAAAATTCAAACTCACAAATTTAACGAATCGTCGTTATTCATCTCTTCGAATCAATTACTTGTGATTTTTTGCCCCTGAAAACATCGATCAAAGAATGTACTGCAAGTTTTTGGATCTTCAACAGCTGAGTATTTCGTTATTTGATTACTAATTCGTTTCAATAAACGATTCAAACTTCAGCAACATGATAGCTAGAATGAAAGGGAGTTTGTAAGTTTCGTAATTTCACATCGACTTACTGCTGTATAACATTATTCTTTTGACCTACCTTCATAATTTAAATCGTTATATGAAATATGAGGGAGAGGATATCCACTGTGAGCTTATAGAGAAATCCATATACCTGCGATAAAGTACGATGCAATGTAAAAGATTATTGAAAACGGTATAATTTATTTGTGTCAGATAATCGCGAAGAATCATATTTGTATTTCAAACCGGTAAATCTACGAATTCGATTAGAATAATGCATCAAATGACACTATGGACGAAGATTTTCTGTATCGATGAAGATCTGGAGGGTACAATTATTTTCAAAATTGCTTTGAATGTATTAGTAATATGAAATATGTCTGTAATATAATTTGGTTCAATTGATACGACTTGTTGTTGTGACATTATCATCGTCATTGTTAAAAGGGAATGTCAAATTCATATTAAAGTGTGACTGATTGTAAGACTCAGTCAAAAAGTAACCTATTTATCCCTATTAATCGTCCATAATTCCAATTCGAATTTAATGGATATTCATCGGTTTTAATTGGAATTCTGCACGTTTAATCGTATAAAATGGCATTTCCTATCCAAGGTATCTGGATTCTTTAGACTGATAAATCCAATTCTTCATGTCATTTTGTTATAAATTTCATGCAGGAACTCAAAATGATACAAAAAATGTTGGATTACGATACGAAATAATTTATCATAAGCATTTTCCTTTGAACTACAGAATTCAAATTCTAACACACGTGAGATCTTCGAATTGTGTATTCGAGTGGATACCCTTTGGGATTGAACATATCAGAACGGAAAGGAAAATGACAAATATCGAGATGATATATATCAAGTGGCTAGTGTAATTCAAATCTAGTCTAGGGCAAAATTTGCATATCCTTCATGTTACCAACTACATAGCTCCGAAATATTCGAGATTTATCTTCAACATACATCATTACATGATAATGAGAGTTTGTCTGTAATGTAATGATACTATTTTATCATATCATACTTGATCTCAATATACAGCTTCATTCGCATGTATTATTCATCTCCCCTGGCCTTATCATTGATTCACTTTCTCATTCCATTACCTCAGTATGGAAAACAATTCCAAGTGATTTTTATCGGGCTTTTGAATACCAAACAAAACTATATTGACATTCTGATATTTAAACAAGTTTTTTCAACAATAAAAAGTTTCGATTTTTTCCTATCGATGTAGAAGCGAATGAAGTGTGGATTTTCATAGTTTTTGAGGCACTGAATTCGATAGGAACAACGAGAAGCCCGAAAATCCATGGGAGAATGGGGAAAATCCGTGATAATTGGATGAAATTTGTAGTTTACAGGGCCATTCACCGAGTCTTATGAATCGGTGTGGCGTTCAATACTAGTCTGAACATAACATCGCTTGAGAATTCACTATAGAATTCTGCCACACGAAGTCAATATGGGTGGTATTTTGTTTAGACCGGTATTAAACGCGACACAGTGATCCCAGGAAGAGATGATTCATATATGGCCCACACAGAGAAAAATTTGCTGTAAAATTTACCTTATGTCCGATAAATATAGGGATAACATTAAATTGCTGTAATTTATACCGCAATATCTATTAGATTTATCATGAATTATGTGACCACTGCAGCAAATTTTCATTTTTATCGGAGACTTTGGTTGATTGAACAGGAATTTCGTTATATTTTACAGTCATTTGATGCTGTCCCTATAATTACAGCAATTTTCTCTCTGTGCATATATGAAATAAATATAAACATACATAAACATATATATGGGATCATATATGAACATATATTGATTTTGACCATATACGATCATATAAGAATGAGACTATACATGGCCAAATGTAATCATATTCAATCATACATATCCATATATGAACAAAAATATGTCACAATGTTTTATGGAATGCTATGAGAAACCAAAGGAGAGAGAAGTGGCACCAACGCTGATAGATTCCCCACTTCCATATATGACCATTATCCATATACGGATGCCTATATGAATATATAAAAGCCTGAGTCCACACGTGTCCTTCAAGATACGAATTTTATACGATTATCACAATTTCCCCCACTTTCCGATGGATTTTCGAGCTTCTCGTTGTTACTATTAAATTCCGTGCCTCAAAAACTATATAAAAATTCACACTACATTCGCTTTTGCATCGATGGACAAAAATCGGCACTTTCTGCACCACCTCCTTTCATTATCAATGCATTTTTAAAGTTTGGAACCTTATGAAATATGTAGCAGTTATTCCTATTTTTAGTGGTTCACAGGGTCATCCGTACAATCCGTGCAATCGTTCTGTGTCTAGCAACGACGTGAGATCCAACACATCAGTATGGAAATCATCAGAGTACATCATGAGTCCTCCTCAAAACAACGAGAAAAAGGTTGTGACTTTGACGCACTTATCAAAAAGGCCACCAGTTGATATAGAATTCCAAAACCTTACATATAGGGTATCCGAAGGGAAAAGAAAAGGTAAGTTTAGTTCATTGATGAAATCCATTGGACGTACTTTGCAGTTCCCAGAAGAATTATTCTGAATCTTGAAGCCCTCAAGACTGAATAGGTGGAATATGTGAGATATGATTCAAAAAAGATTCCACACTGAGAGAAATTTAGACTCGAATTCACTATTGTACTTCGTAACTGAAGAATAAACTGATCTCACGATGAAATTAACTAGAGAATGACAATAAAATCTGGTTAATCTGATTGGTTGAATTTATAATGTCTTATAAAAAATTTTACTCGGAATTAGGTATGTTTCTATAGTAAAGTGGGCTTAAATTACCTCTCTCTGAAGCTGATGATCACAAGGGTTTCTCAATTGAAGTTCTTCAAGAATAACAACTTACCGAAACCTTGTATGAGAATTGTAAAGGATTCATGCCAACACAGTATATAGTAATCGACAAGTCAAAAGCAATTGAATGAGAAGCCTCACAAGCTTAGACGGTATTTGAGTGGTACGTCTGGTCAAAGAAGTATCCACCACGTCATTTATTTCATAGTTATATAACAATTGTATACATTCAGGAAGTTGATATGCAAATTAGATGAAATATATTGCATCAAAAAGTATAAATTAAATACAAATTTCGAACAATTATTTTTCAAGACAGCATCTCACAAAATGCTTATTGGGAGCGCAAAGCTTCTAAATGAGATTTCACGTGACAAAATATTCTTTTGATTCGCTGTATCTCTCTTTCTCGGTTTTATTCATTCAGTTTTTGATCAAATTGGGGAAAGAAGAGGAATCTAATAATTTTGGGACTTTCGTTCTGCTATACCTGTTAATATGGAACATATAATTTTATGAATTCTATGCAAGGTTATGTAAGACAATACACGGACACATATATAATATCCCACACAGCACTTGTTGTCTGAAAGATATCTTTAGAAATAATTGAGAACAATGCAAGATATCTCTCAGAAACTTCTCAAAGGTTTCTGAAAACGTTCTTGAAGATATCTTTTAGAAGTGAGAACAGTTGAAGTCTTCTAAAAGATGTCTATTCATGTTGTATAAGACTTCTTGCATTGTTCTTAATTATTTCTGGAGATATCTTTTAGACAACGAGTGCTGTGTGGGATTCTTTATAAGAAAACCAATAAATAAGAAAGAATCAGTTCCCTTGATGATTCAGTTCTAGTTTCATCAAAAATGACCACAATGGTTCTATATTTTTCAAAAAACAAAAACTTTTGAACAGAGTAGAGGGTTTTGTAATTCAATCTTATATAATGTTGTATTAAAATCATACATGACCATATGAAAATTGTATAACTTTCTACATAAAATGTCCGAAAATTTCATATACAGCAAATGTACAAAGAATTTTCATCAGGGGTTCTTTTGTTGAATTAACAATAAAAATTCCCCGCACTGGTTTGATCTCAATATTACAGTAGAACTACTTTCAGACATTTGAATACCTCACTTCCATTGAAAAAAACTCATGAAATCTACCTTGACTGCATGAGTCAACGCCAAACTTACAATTTCGTGATCGTTCTTCATGCCTGTAGACACCATAGTTGAAATGTCCTTCAAGTCCTGGCTAATTCACATTGAATTTCTCATTCCTCAATGAGATTCTACCTGGTACTTACACAATACTTTTAGCCAAGAACACCAAAACTGAGTTAAAAATTCACTACATCGGTTATTGCAGTTTAACAAACTATTCAGCTACACTGAAAAAAATACTCCGGTTAATATATGGACAGCAAGAATTACTGCTATTTTGACTGGAATTCTAGTTAAATGAATCAAGTCTCCAGCAAATTTAACAAGGGCTCCGGTAAATTTAACAAGAATTCCAGTAAAAGTCACAGATATTCCTTGCTGTCCATATAGTAACCGGAATTCTGGTAAAATTAACAGTTCATTTTTTTCCGCGTATATTTTTTACTCAGTAGACTGATGTCAACGACCCGATTGATGTGATCGGTACATACATGCATATAACAACAGACTTATTCTGTCGGCATCAATTACACGGAGTTGGTGCAGCTGTACTCGCGTCAAATAGGTCAAACAAGGTGTCTCTAGGTTATTCAAATTATATATCGTATACGTACATGTCTTTTCTTAAGATGAATTTTAAACAAGGTTTTTAACTGAGTTCCATGTGTTCGATCATTCTTTCTTTTTTGTCATAAATTTTTGTTAGGATATCATGACATATATATTGAACATGTATTGTAATCATTGTACAAAAAAAAATAGCATCATACATGTGATTGACGAACTTTTCATTTGAAAATAAATATCCCTCAATAACGGAAAATTCATGATTTATCCTGAAATTCCCGACATTACCCGAAGAGAACATGAAGCTCTGACAAACGTTCAAAATAATTTCAAAGAAGTTTTGAAGAACGTTCATTGAAGGTTTACCGAAGATTCACTCGCGTTTCAAGTTTTCAATATGAGTTTTTTTCACAAAGAAATGAACGGTAAAAGAGATTATAATCATAATTGTAATTCCCTCTCAAACATCCTCAACTGAAACTTGAATGAATTTTCGGAGAATCTTCAGAAAACGTTTCATGAACCTTTTTTAGAACCATTCTCAAGCGAACTTTCCAATGTTCATCGAAACGTAGAACGTTTACGAACGTAAAAGTTGATTCCAACGGATCTTTGAGCTGATCTACATATGTTGATCTATTCTGAACGTTTGTCGGAGCTTCATATTCCCTTCGGGTATTCATTGAAAAAAACAAAACCGTAACCGTAACTTAAAATTTCTCTGTCCTGAAGGATGCTCATAGAATTTTAATCGTTCATGGGAATTAATCTGTAACTAGATTTTTAAACAACACTAAAACGTAATATCATATCCCTGGTGGAAACAATTTTTGAATTTGGTTGAATTTCGTTAAATTTTGTTAAATGTTGCTGAATTTCATTGAATTCCATGTTGAATTCCACTCAGAATTTGGATTCTCTTCTCATAAAAAATTCACAAGAAGAGATGAAATTAAATCAAACCCTAGTAGAAATTTTGGATGGGAAAATATCAGGGCCTGACGAGATATGCCTGATTTCCTATCAGACCCTCATCAGGTTTCGTTACGGGATTCCCTATTTCGCTCGATTTTATGGAAATCTCATCCGAACCCTATTGTACCCCCGCGTTACAACCGTACTTAAATCCTATTAGGGAAATCAGATAAGTCCCTTGTAAGGGCCTCATAAGGTTTTTCCTCACTCACGGTTTCCGAATTCTAACCTGATCAGGACCTTATTAAAACTAGGGAATGCCTGATCAAATTTCTACTAGGGAATCAACGAAACTTTGCCAATTTTCTCTGATTTTGGTCAATTTTTGATAAAAAAAGTGTCCAAATTGAAAATGAAATTCAACAAAAGTTTTTCCACCATGGATGTCTTTATATTTTTCATGGGATATTTAGTGAGAATGTTTCGTTCTATACAGTCAATTGGGATACCTGTCATCAACTTTGAATGAGATTTTTTGATGCTCAATTGAGATTTTGTTGGAAGAAATGATTCAATTCCAACGATTTCTCAAGGAGGGGAATTAATTTTGAAATCACTACCCCAGCAACGTGGAACTGTCTAGGGCCTCGCGAGAATCTAGCCAAGGGCTAGAAAGAGTCTAGTGGCTAGCGGGGAACTTGTAAGGGCCTAGCGAGTGTTGATATAACGCTCGCTCGGGTATATATATTATAGTATTGAAAAAAGAAATACTGAAGATTTGAGGCTTTGATACTTGAGGTTGGTTTTCCTGGCGCATACGTAGTTATCACATGGCTTTCGGAAGGAGAAATATATTTATTATTCATGAATTTGTTCTTCAACTTAAGTCTGCAACAAATTTTATACATTTCCAACTAACACTGATGCAGCAAATCTTCTCAACGCTGTATTAACGAATCATCCTTCCCTTTATCTTCACATGATTGTTATTCTCATTACTGATCGTAGTTATTAGGATTTAGTAACCGAACCTCATACCTGACTATAATGAAATGAATGTTTAGTTTCAATTTCTCACAAATCAATTAGTCACCAGCACTTTCAGGATCACACGGAGAAACAAAGTTGTTGAGTCTACATATTAAAACGTGAAAATATCGCTGACCCTCACAATATAATTTCAGCTGCCACAATTTTAGTTGATTTTACAGCGGTGTATGTGTAATATACACCAGCCCTGCTATAAATTTCCTATAGAAAACAATCAGATTTTCCTATCAGTATCGTGAATTCAGGATAGAACTCTATCGATTCTTATTGTTTTCTATTCCGTGAAATTCCTATAAAAAAAGTATTAATCGTTTGAAAAAAAATAACGATGTTTTTTTAAATTTTCTTCTATAGGAATTTTACGATAAAACCAGATTTATTTCTCTCCAATCCTACGGAATACGATAAGAACCAATAGAGTTCTATCATAAATTCAAGATACCGCATCATGAATTTCAATTTCAGAAACCGAATTGGAAACGATAAGAAAAATCTTATCGTCTTCTATAGAAAATTTTTGGCAGGGAGCTGATGTATATCTTGCATTTGCTGCTTTAGAAACCACTAAAATTGTAGAGTAGCACGAACTACATTCTGAAGTTAACGATATTTTGGCCGCAAAAACATTGATTTGGCCGCTGACTAGGTTTTGTTCTCAATGCGATTGAAACTGAAGATCCTCATCCCCTGCCAAGAACCACACTCTGCCAAAGAGGCCATCTTAATCTATGCTTCCGAGCAGAAATTATTCTGAATAATAGAACGATAGAAACATCCGATAATCACAATGTTTCTATTCCGCTATCAATAAAAATCATCGAAGCAGAGGAGTAGTATCAGACGTTGCTCTTTTCTTCATTCTTCTTTTCTCACAACCTCAAATTATGTTGCAATTATTTTAAATCCATCACTATTCACGCAATGATTTGTTCACAGGATGCAAAACTATTCTAAACCATCTAAATGGAAAATTCAAATCAGGAGAGTTGACTGCTATAATGGGTCCATCCGGTGCTGGGAAAAGCACCCTAATGAATGTTTTAGCGGGTTACAAGTGAGTATAGAAGCATAACATCTAACAAAATTTATTCTACATGTTCATTCTGCCTTAATCCAAAATAATCACTCTGTTCTTAATTTTCACTCATGAATGTATGTTGGTTTGATTCACTGAATTCGATTCTTTAATGAAGACGATTGAAAGGGTTAAAATACTGTCCACGGTAGGGATACACAGCATCATTTTTTATCTTGTGGGATCAAATTGGACATTCGAATTCAAGATAGTTACATGACTTCAACATCTTCAACCTTCATTCTCAGCCTTGCATCGCCTTTGACTTCACAAAGATATTCAAATGAACCTTTTCAAACCTGAATCATCTTGAGCATTGGAATACTTATTTTGAGGTCACGTAATGTCATGTTCTACTATGCATCTGAGATTTCATGCGTGATAGCGATTCTGGAGAGAATCGATTGTTTCTTTTACAAAAAGTGTGTCAAATTTTGATCCAAAGTTTATAGAAATACATAGGAAGTAGATATGTGTTTCATGTGAAGAAATAGTCCCTTCCCAGACAGCACCGAAAATTCTCGGGACATTTTAGAAACTTGTTTCTGGTTTCCTAGATTTGATTCTGAAAACATCATATCCCGGATGTTTTAAAAACGTTTTTTTTTAATGCATCCTGTTAGATTTTGAAAACATTATTTTCATGTTCTTGAAATATTTTTGGAACGTTTCAATAATTGAAAGAAATAAGAAAAACATTTATGCGACGTTTTTAAATCATGTTCGGTAAAATGTTTCCATAACCTCCCTCGAAAACGTAAATAAAACTTCCTAGGACATTTTCACGTTTCCAAAACATACATCTAACGTTTTTAAAATATCCTGGGACGTTTTTTGCATGTTTCGTATATTACCAACCATGTTTTGTGAATGTTCTCAAAACGTTTCAGTGCTGTCTGGGTTAATATGTAAACAACGTTTGTTAACTAATCAAAAAATTCACTCAATGTTTTACACGTTCGTAAGATTCGATATTTTGGGAACTAAAGGCGTTTGAAAGTTTTATAAAAATTTCCATTGGAATGGACATTAGGTCTGAAAAAAATCAAATCTGTGAATCCAATTCTGATTATATCCACCAGTAATGGATGATCTTGACGAAATCAATTTTTTCTTACGCAATGTGGGTTGAATTTCGATCGAGGTTGGAAGGAAATCAATAAACACCCAATAACCTTTTGTAGAGAAGGATCGATTTTATCAAGGTAGAAATTTCAAATTAACTATATTGAATTGAATACAAATTATATATACTTTTGAAAAATGTTCAATATGGACAAATATCATTCACATATAATTTATATTTAATCCTACACTCCCTGTTACAAATAATCCATAAAATCTCATCAACGAATGGGAAAATGAATAGGTTTCAATAAAATTCAACGATATTCAATCAGAAATGTCACCGTTCGCAGTAGGATTTAATAGAATATTTTTATCTGGGCTGAGGAAAACGTATGGGAAACGTGTAGCACGGTTTACCATAACAATGGCAGTTTTGGGACACATGAGCGTTTATGTGCACTTACCCTTCACTCGCGGCAATCCATACCTTTGTTTAGTGAAAGTAACTTTGCATCTAACACATATTACTCTAAGTTTTCAAAAAATTACCACAAATTAAAGGAGAAATGTTCTTAAACGCTCATGTGTCCCAAAACTGCTATTATTATGGGGATCTCTGCCACAACATATTCTCGAATATTTTGAAGAATACATATTCTTGATTACAGCTGATATGTTGCAAGCTCAAGTGAAATTCCCTTGGATCGAGAAAATATTTTTTCAATTCAAGAAATACATCCTTAGTTCTAAGAAAATTTTCTTGTATCAAGATTACAGATTTTTGAAGAAACAGTTTTCTTGGAACATCACAATATGTTATTGGTGATAGTAATGATTTTTCTCAGTGTATATAAATTATATATAACCCATTTGAAAACTCTATCAAATTATATATAAATTTTATACAATTTTGTTAACTTTTTTCTTTTAGAAATGTTCGATTTGATAACTTTGGTTTTTGGTTAAATTCCAATGGAGAAATCGAAGTCTCTGTTTATGATACAGAAACGCAGAATTTCCATTGAAACCGATTAATACCTATCAGGTTTGAATCGAAATTCTACACGTCTAATAGGAATTAATCGGAATGATTTATCAAGAAGGGCAGTATAATAATCCTTTTAGATACTTCTCCAGGTTCGGAGCGTAAAGTTCTCATATCATCAAAAACAAAAACACATAAACGATATCAATAATAAATATCATGACAAAAACATATCATACTTGTTATACAAGATTATCAATTTTGAAGTAAAGGTACATAGAAAAAACGCATTGTTTGTTTCTTGTGTATTCAGGACATCCCATTTACACGGGGCAATATTGCTTAATGGGAAGGAAAGGAATTTGAGAAAATCTCGAAAGATGTCCTGTTATATTATGCAGGATGATCAACTGTTGCCCTATTTGTCAATTCATGAAGCCATGATGGTATCCGCTAATTTAAAATTGGATAAACATGTCAGCACGGCTACAAAAAAAATGGTGGTAAGCTCAATTATGTTTATAAACATAAATTTTTCATCAATTTGTCATAAAAGTCCATCTGGAATTGGTCAAATTCTGCTATTTTGTCATCCAAAACTTTGGTGATTTTATATTTGACTTTTAATTTTTTCCGAAAATCCTTCTAAGCCTGATAGAAAAATAATAGGCATTCCCTATCAGGAAATGAGTGTTTGTGGATAAAGCATTTCAAATTTTCATGGATTCATAAGAGCAATATTCTTGTTGACAGCTCTAAGAATGAAATTTTATTAGCAATAGCCCAATCACAGTCAATGTACATCATAACATAAAAATGTTGCTAAACTACTCTGCCAGTATATTTTTCCCTTAAAAGGATACCAGGTTTACCATCCATGTATGTTGTTTAGAAAAAGACAAACCTATACGAGAGAAATAGAGGTCCGAAGCAAACGCTGGTATCCATTTAAGATACTTTGGTGGCAGTTAACACATCACGAAAAACTAAAAATGATTGCATACGAAGACATGGATTGAATGATAAAAATTAGAAATAAAATAATATAAAAAATATCTTTCCAATAAAGAGTACATTTCAAGGACACGAATAAATTTTGTTAATACCGGAATGAAGAACTCAAGTGATTTGCAGCGGATTTTCAACAGCCGATTGTGAACGTATTGTTAAGAGATTGGTGCATATTCATTCAGCATCTTAATATCTGGGTCGTGTAGTAGGAATTCATTCTATTCATGGGATTGATCGATAATTCTGTGTTAATATTCCGTGTGCTACTTGTATTTTATCTTTCTTGTGCACTTTTGCTTTGGAGGAAATATCTGTACTGTGTAATGAATTTTAAACGGAAGTAATTCTGCGAGCATGAAAAGAACAAAAAATTCTCTTTTCCAAAGAGTTTCTCTATTATTTTCTATTCCAATTGTTCCTTCGATTGGAAATAGAATAGAAGGAGGAGAAACAACAATCCTTTTTCAAACTGAGAATATTGTTTGAAGATGACGATACGGATGGCGATATTTTCAAACATCGCCCATCCGTAGATAACATTCTGCTTTATCGTGTACAACGCTAAAATAATTATTTAAAAATGAGCGAATTATGGGAAATAAATTAATAATTCGATTTTTAGGTTGAAGAGATAATAGAAACTCTCAGTTTGAAGGAAGCAGAAAATACGCAAACAAGATATCTCAGTGGAGGACAAAAGAAAAGACTGTCGATCGCATTGGAACTGGTAAACAATCCACCGGTGATGTTCTTCGACGAGCCAACTTCCGGTCTAGATAGTTCTTCTTGTTTCCAATGCTTGAGTCTATTGAAATCTTTGAGCAGAGGAGGTTTGTATGAAATTAATGGTAGAATTTGTCTAAATATGATGAAGGGATTTCGGAAATAAAAAATCATACAGATCTTAGATCAAAAGTTTCAGAAATTCTTCTGGAACATTCAGAAAGATATGTGAGATTTTTTCAAGGTTCCTGTAGAAACCTTTTAATATTCTCAAATCTATTATACGTGAGATAACTTCAAGATATTTATTGGTATTACATAAGAAATGTTTTGGAATTCTATAAGATATCTTTAAGAATGATCCAAAAGAGTGATACAGAATCGTTATGTCGGATATGCTTTTATCCTAACGAAACCCCTTGAACCAAAAAGCGACCAAAAAGTGTGGTTCCCTTTGGGTTAAATTTTGGTAGAAAAATGTTGGTTCTGGTAACTGCATTTATTTCGTAATCATTTGTTGCGGTTTTACTGGTTTTTTACCTTGAGAACATCAAAAAGATTTCAAAACCGAATCTCATTTTTTGGTCACCTTATGGTTGCGAAATTGTTCTAACGAACCAAGCACGAATCGTAACATATCACATAAGTAACCATTTTCCGAACAAATTTTAAGCTCACTAAAGAGTACGCGAAAATATAAACCACAAAAATTTGTCATTCTGGAATCGCAAGGATTGTGAAGAATTCCTCGAGAATAAAAAGTCGTTCTAAGAAAGTGAAAATTCACTTTTCTAAAAATAGGTACAATTCAAAGAAATAGGATATCAGACATTGTCGACTCACTTCTGGGCTTTTATGCATTCCTATTCCATTGTCATGGAGTAACTCATTGGTTCTCAGGTCTAGCTCAACCCTGTTGATAAACTCCAATACAAACCAACGGGTGTAAATAATTTCATTGAAATCAATTAATTCTCATCGATTTGCCGTGCTGCCTTGTTACAGACATCATACACGGAGAAAAGAGATCTTCAAAGAATAGTAAAGTTCGCTGTCATACGTAGCACAGCCGCCCCCGATATGTGAAATAGTAAATTATATCACGTCGCATTCTGATTTGTAGGCACATAAAATTCAAATTCAGTGATGAAAATTACAAAATTTGTTAATTCTCATAGCGATCCACAAAGACACTACGTGGCATTGCACTTTGTGATAATTCACATCCCATAATCAGTGAATTACGTAGCTCATTCTACTGAAAACATATTAAAAACGTTCATTCCTATATTAAATAGTGCAGCCCAATAAACATACGCACGTTTTAAAAACGTCAAAGACAGTCAATAACCACACGTTGTGAATTAGTAATATTCTTGCGTTGATTCAACGTAAAAATGTCGCGGCAGATCACGTGTTTTCCAACCATAGAATAACGTCATATCAACGGTTTGAACATCGTTTAAAAGACGTCAAGTATTGACGTGTCCTAATGATGGTTCTAAAACGTGAATTGAATCCAACAAATTATTTTGAAAACTTCCCATTCAATATCGAGAACAATAGTATTTCTGAGTATGACAGAATTTGGAAAGTATGCCACACTAT
This sequence comes from Gonatopus flavifemur, assembly GCA_018340375.1. Taxonomy (NCBI): domain Eukaryota; kingdom Metazoa; phylum Arthropoda; class Insecta; order Hymenoptera; family Dryinidae; genus Gonatopus; species Gonatopus flavifemur. The sequence continues at coordinate 39,765,931 of JAFFJZ010000001.1, read as the reverse complement.
TTACATACTATCTTGCTCTTTGTTGAAATTTTAACTATTGTTCGGTTTCGTTCAATATTTTCAGCAGAATATATCTTCAATTTAAGTTCAAACACAAGGTGTTATAAACACATTTTAAACGCGTGATTCAAACCCGTTTAAAACACGTTCTTTGAGGACGTCGTTTGATGGTTACTTTTGAATATTAGTTTAAATTACACGTCATCAAAACGTAATTCCTGGTCGTCTATTTCCCTGTCAAATTTCAACTAAAAATCAACGTTATGAAATCAACGACTGACGTCCGTTTGACAGTCTAACGTTCTTTCAACGTTGAAATAACGTGTATGTGTTTATTGGGAGTCTACTATTTTCCAAAGAGGCAATTTTCTGCATGTAGGGTTTGAATAAGGCTTTACGGAGAAATCGATGTTCTAATGATCTCAGGAGAGAAATTCCTGTTGGAAAATAATGTCGTTTTGTCACAGGATCTGCAGGAATGTATTGAACTTCTTCAACAGGGATTACTCCATGCAAAAAACAACCAAAACTCCACTATGGCATCGAAATCTAATTTCGCTGTGTATCTTTAGCCAAGATGGAGAATTTTCCTTTGTGACAGCAGTTTCATCAAATATGATAGTGAGTTTTGAACTGTTACAGTGAAAAAATTCAAGTAATACAACTGAATTCACTTAACATAAGGATAAGTATATATGGTATACGAGGGTGGATTGATAAGTTTCCGGCCTGACCAAGAGATGGCGCCACTAGGCCTACCTTGAGGTGGCGTTCTATAGTACCATCCTTAAATAGCTTGTAGCTATAGTTTCAGTCCGATCGCCATGTTAGTTTAGTTTTGAGAGCACGCTGACCAAGACGCCTCTGTGTTTTTCGTAAAAATGGAAAAGCTGGGAAATCGTGCTGTCATCAAATACTTTTATTTGAAGGGGTAAACGCCGAAGGAAATTAGAGAAGAGATGGACTCAACACTGGGGACATCCTCCCCACCATATTCAACCGTTAAGCAGTGGGTTTCCGAGTTTAAAAAGGGTTGTGTGAGCACCTCTGATGAGCCTCGCTCAGGACGCCCCATTGAGGTCACAACTCCAGATATGATCGAAAAAATCCATCAAATAGTGCTGAAAGATCGCAGATTGAAAGTTCGTGAGATAGCTGAGACCTGTAAGATGTCATATGAACGTGTACAAAATATTTTGCACCAACATTTGTATATGGAAAAGCTCTGTGCAAGATGGGTGCCGCGTTTGCTAACAGTCGACCAAAAATTGATTCGAAAGAACATTTCTACCGCCAATTTGGCGTTGTATAAGCGTAATCCAAGCGAATTTTTGCGTCGATTCGTAACCGTTGACGAAACTTGGGTCCACCACTACACTCCTGAAACCAAAGAACAGTCTAAACAGTGGATTGGACCAGGGGAACCAACTCCAAAGAAGGCAAAAACAATTTTTTCGGCGAACAAAGTTATGGCTACTGTTTTTTGGGATGCAAGAGGTATTATATACATTGATTACCTTGAAAAGGGTAAAACTATCACTGGTCAATACTACGCAGACTTATTGCAACGTTTGAGCCACGAAGTGAAAATTAAACGACCTCATCTGGCGAAGAAAAAAATCTTGTTTCATCACGATAACGCACCAGCGCACACGTCAATCGTTGCGATGGCTAAAATCAACGATCTGAAGTTTGAATTAATGCCGCACCCTCCCTACTCTCCAGACCTAGCCCCGAGTGACTATTATCTGTTTCCTAACCTCAAAAAATGGCTTGGCGGTAAGAGATTTGCGGACAATGAAGAAGTAATCGAAGCTGTAAATGGGTATTTTGAGGAGCTTGACGAATCAGTCTATAGAGATGGCATTACTAGACTAGAACACCGCTATGAGAAATGTATCAGCCTTGGAGGAGATTATGTTGAGAAATAAAAAAAAAAAAAATCTTAAAAACGTTGTTTTTCTTGGTCAGGCCGGAAACTTATCAATCCACCCTCGTATAGTAGTACTTGAACTTTAGCTGTCTTTGCGAACAATTCGCATCTGCAGCTGATTCGATAGCTGAGATAGCGAATTCTTCCTACAATTCTAAGTTCAATACTAACTCGAGATCAATATCATAGGATGATTAATTCAACTTTCATAGGACTAGTCATTTTCTATGAATATACATTCCCTCCATTAATTCATTATATTCTCAATCGATCTAGCCGCTAGCGCCCTTGAACAATGGACAATGTTGTGATATTTTATTTAATGATGTGCATCTTGACGTGCCTATTGAATAACACGTTCAGAACTGTTCCCAGAGTTTGATTTACTCCATACATGCTATTCTCTCACGTTATTGAATGCAAAATCGGGGCTTCACTATTCTTACGCTTCAACTCACGCTTCACTTTCACTAGAATTCCATCCTTTTTATCAAACGTAAAAGTGAGAAATGATCCATGGACGGCGAATAATCAACATTCATTGAATTGAAAAATAATCTTCAAATCGAATATTGCATCGAAATTTCACATCCCATGAGACTGTATTTTGGCATCCTACTCCAATTTCATCATTCTTCTGGAAAATGTTTAATGTTAATCATTTCGGCTGTTGCAGGGAGGACCATTGTCTGTACAATACATCAACCTAGTGCGAGATTATTTGAAATGTTTGATCATCTGTACATTTTAGCGGAAGGTCAATGTATCTATCAAGGGAGCGTGAAGTCCCTTGTACCTTTTTTATCAAAAATGGGTCTACAATGTCCCAGTTATCACAACCCTGCAGATTATGGTGAGTAAAAGATAATACTCTAAAAAAGATTGGTACTGTGAAATATTTGAATCACGATTTCTTAGCAATTTATAACAGTCAAGGAATATTTTATATTTATTCCTCCATGGAAAGAAACAATTTGCTGACGCAACAAATCAAGGTATCACATGTGAAACAGCAAATTTGTTTTGCCAACCTCGCTAAAAATTCACTACCATAGCTAACTGGATTGCTGAGAGAGTCACATGATTAATTGAAACAGCAAATTTTTCAGTATTATATGTAGAATAGCAAACAAATTTAGCTGGAAGAGTAAACGTTTTCGAAGCTACAGTTAAAAAATCGCTGTCATAGGTTATCACATCGCTGTAATAGCAAATACATTTCTGTCGGATCAAAATGTTCACTGCTCCAGCAAAAAGTACTTAGAGAATTTTGTTTTCTTCGTATTCGTGGGATTTTAAGTCAGTGAAAAACCATTTTCCTCTCAATGGAAAATATAAATCGAACCTTAATTCATATTGTATAAAATTCTCCATTAATAAATAGTTTGCCCATCCCAAAATACATTCTTGCCTCACTCATAGGTGTGATTTTACAGAAAGCACATGATTTCACGTTTTTAATTACCAATTTGGACAACATTCTAGCAATGCCGTGGGACATCTGGATGGGCACAGGCTAGAAAGAGCGTTACAAAACTAGCTAGAAACCAACCTAACATTTGGGAAAACTAGCTGGGGCCCATCTAATTCCCAATCATAATTTCTACTAGGAATGGAAAAAATTTATTCTATCGAGAATCTCTGTCACTATTTTGAGTGTCCCGCAAAAATAACGAATGATGAATATTTACTTTGGTTCGGTTATCAAATTTTATGTAAAACCAAAAACAAAAACTTTATTTGCCGAGGTTTCCATGCGTAATTCAGTTTCTTATTTCTCATTATTGAGAACATCAGCCTTTGTGTACGTCCATTGACCGTCCATAAAAAGTTTGAGAGGTAAATTGTGCCACGGCAGAGATGTGTTGTAGAATCTCTTAAGAATACGAAAAAGTATTTTCACAAGATTTCAACCAACTAGACATACCGGAATAAGAATATGAATAAATAACTGATGTGAATTTTGATTAGAGATGGAATGTGATTTTATTATTGTGACGGTTCTGGAACTAGTGATAGAGATTTTTACGGAATCGATTCTTTTTTATAAAGAATACATTTATTTCTCGTCGATTTTGATGAAGTATAAATCAAAACATAATGTTACTCAGAAATACTTGATTCCATCAAAATCAACTAATAATAATGGATACAAAGTGTAAGGACTTGATCCCTTTGATTAATTGTCGCTTGATGAATTTTTTTTTAGAAAAGAAAAGAAAGGCTACTAAAGGAAACTGAAAGCAACAGTGAGAAAAAAAAGTAGAATCACATTTTCAGTTTTGATAAAACTAAATCAGATTTAGTGTTTCGAATGGGACCGAGATCGATACAAGACACGGCGGACAATTGTTTTTTGAGACCTAGACGATACTTCTCAAGCCGAGAGTCTCGACGGTACCAAGGATTCCGGCGAAACGTATAATGTATTGTAGAGACCGAGAATTTCGACTCCAGACCGAGACGATACTGAGTTTCCCGTGACAAAAGCGAAACCGCGACGAGATTATAAATTCCGAAATTGAATCGAGTTCGAGTCCCGGTCAGTCTCGGCGAGATGAAACGAGACCGAAACGTTAATCACATCGTGAAAGAATTCTGGATGGTTCAAGAGTGGATACTAGAAATGGGCGATGTTTAAAACCATTGATGTTCTTTATGTTAAAAAACCTAGTTGTTATTACTTTACTCATCGCAATTTGTTCTAGAAAAAGGAGAAAAGAAAGACTATGCGGCTGAAAATTTCTCCCCTGAACCCGATAAAGTTATTCTAAAGCCTTCTGCACTGGAAAAATATTATAGTTCTTGTGAAGACGTTGTATGCTTCTAATTACTACTGGAAAGAAAAAATGAACGCATCGCTATGGCAACCGTAGTATAATTGATATAACGTTGCGGGATCCTTTGTACAACGATACAAATTCTTTTTACAACCATATGGGTCGTTACGTCAACTACGCTTTCGTTGCCATACCAATGCGTTTATCTTTCTTTCTAAATAGCATGCAGTATTTTTATAAAAATTATAATCTTTTTTTCAGTTTCCGATCTTAAAACTTTATAGTTTTTTCTCAAAGTATTCGTCAGGTTTCAAGTTAGAGTTCCCACTTTCATCATAAGCCCTTGGAAATTGACATTTCCCACCGAATTGTCAACTGAATCATAAATCGACATCACCAATATCAGTAGAATAACTTTTCAAAATTAGGATCGTATCGGAGCTCTATCACAGTCTTTTAGTATAATGGAAATTGTTCATAAGAACACATCCCTGTAGCTGAGAAATCAGTTCCTTGCAACAGCCCTACACGGAGGAAAGTGCATGGGATTGATTACCATTCGTTCTAGTTCTCGTCGCGACTTTAGAATAGGAATTGAGTGACGACTCGCAATTTGGTGATCATTACGATGTTAACCTATCGTTTCCATGGTCACGTGAACACTTTACCGCACTCACTCCGATTCTGAATGGTACTTCTTACAATTTTTAAATATCTGTCACCAAATCACTATTCTTCATAGTAACCGTCACCGTATACTTCTCTCCGTGTACAAACAACAATTACTTGCGTTGCAATGGGCCGCTGGTGGTCGATGATGGACCGCTGGCTTTTCAAAACGCCTGCAGTGGTTTTTGCTGAGTAACTACTGAATTGAATTTGGAAAATAATTGCATACCTATATCATCATTTTATATGTTGCAGAATAATGATTTGTCTTGTTTCAGTAATCGAAGTTGCTAGTGGAGACCATGGAGAATGCGTTCAGAAACTGGTCGCAGCCGTTAACAACGGCATGTGTAACAATTATCAATGCTATCAAGCCACTTTAGATGCAGTACAAACTATTTCGAATGATATTGCAAAAGAATTGACGCAAGAACACATGAAGAAAGATCCTATCGCTTTAATACCAAATGGTATCGCGAAACCAATGTCTGCGGGAACTATGATCAATATACCAGATTCGTGTACAACTTCCTTACTAGATAGCGCAGAAAGTTTAGATACGTTTTCTACGAGCAGTTTTACGCAATTTTGGATCTTATTGAAAAGAACGGTGTTGTCGCAAATGAGAGATATGGTAAATACAAAAATGATTAAGAATACTCTTGGATTAATGTTTTATGAGTTTTTTATCAATGTTTCCCAAGTAACACAAGACCTTCTCAAATATGCTATGATTATTCAGTGAATGTGAAAAGAATATACAAATGAGACTATTTTGAATGAATTCGTCAAGATATTCTATGCAGGTGCATAGCAGGTAATTATTCGAAACAGTCTCATTTGGGGGTTCCGAGCATGTTCGTAGGATTTCCCAAACACGTTCTTAGCAGTTTCAACCCAGTGTGTTGCTTGGGCTATGACGTATTTTTAATATCTCCCTCATTCCAATACATGCATGTTCAATATTTTGCTATTTTTCATAAAATTATGGATTGTTTCAGACATTGACGAGGATACGATTTATCTCGCATATTGTCGTAGGAATTTTAATCGGCGCTATTTATTACGGTATTGGAAATGACGCGTCACAAGTCATGAGCAATGCCGGTTGTATATTTTTTACCGTAATGTTTTTGATGTTCACTGCAATGATGCCTACAGTTTTGACTTGTAAGTAATTTTGTATTTATGTATAGTATATCATAATATAGAGATTGATTTATGGAATTCAACTTTGTTTGATATAGAATAATGTGTACTAGAAAATATTCCTAAATAATAAACGATTGTTCGTGTTCTGTGAACTTGTGAGGATATTGAATATGCTATGTAACAGATGGGTGTTTTTAGCGCATGCCGTGCGATCGTATATGTTTTGTATGTAAAACAACGTTTTTTACAAACATCACCCTAGAGATGTCGATTCTCGAACAGAATCGATTCTTTTCTTATAGAAAAAGTATTGAGTTTTTATGGATTTGTATAAAATATCAATGGAAATTTGATCCATTCTGTATAAAAAAGCATCGATTCTTTTAACAGACCAACTTTAGTGGTTGAATGAAGAAGTTCATAAAAAAAAGTTACAGAACATCAACACCACGAGTAGGAAAAGTTTCAAAATGATATATAATTGATATATAATTATATATAAATTATGTACAATTTTGAACATTTTTCCACTCGAGACATTGTATTTTTTAGAACTGGTGTGGTGAATGCTTGACATGATCGATTTTTTTATGGACAATGTATCATAGCAATGATCATAATAATGAAGTAATAATGAAGAGAAGATTGCCATGTTATCTCTGTACAATTCATGTTGTAAATCTCACAATGTAAGAGAAGTTAGAATGCGATTTTTGCGATGCTCACTTTGCTACGTGTGGCTTACACTGGCACGATCATATATTTGAGTGTTTTGAGTAGAGATCCAGTAATCATAGGGTCTGCGAAATACCCTCAGCAGTAAAAACTTATTTCATCAATTGATTCGTTGTTTCAGTTCCTCTAGAAATCAACGTCTTTGTGAGAGAACATCTAAATTCTTGGTACTCGTTGAAGGCCTTCTACTTTGCTAAAACATTGGTTGATATCCCATTTCAAGTACGTACGATATTGGAAATAAATTATTACTAGACCTAGATTATTGAAAGTATGATCAAACGTGTAGACATTCAATTCCCTATAGCGCCTACACAAAAGGTATTGCTGAAGGAGCAAGAAAAATGATTGTCACAACGCAATGTTTTTGCTAACATAAATAAATTAGTTAACAGAACTAGGATGTTAGCTGCTGGCGTAAATATTTCTGCGAAGACAATAGATTTTTTCGTAGGCGTTATAATAGCCCGAGTGGAAAAATTTTCAAAATTGTATAAAATTTATATCGAATTATATCTGAATTATATATAAATTATATTGAATTGTATAAAAATTATATATAATTTTGAAAATTTTTCCACTAGGGAACAAACCATTTTTGTCCGTGCATGTAAAAATCTTCCAATTGATTCTAATACCCACACATCACTCGTTGTCTAAAAGATATCTTCAGAAATGATTAAGAATAATGCAAGAAGTCTTATGAAACATGAATATACATCTTTTAGAAGTGAGAATAGTTTGAGACTTCTAAAAGATATCTTCAAGAACGTTTTCAGAAACCTTTCAGAACTTCCTAAAAGACATTTTTCAGAAATTTCTAAAAGGTTTCTGAAAACGTTCTTGAAGATATCTTTTAGAAGTAAGAACAGTTTAAGACTTCCAAAAGATGTCTATTCATGGTGCATAAGACTTCTTGCACCCCTAGTAGAAATTTGATAGGGAATTCCCTATTAAAAGCATGGCCCTCGTAAGGCTGCGATAGGGAACTCCTAATTAAGGAAAACTTTTAATGACCTTATCAGGTCTCGACATGGCATCTTGTTTAGGACCTTACAACAATGTAACGCGAGGTTGTTGACAGGTCCCAGTTGAATTTTCCCTTTCAGTAACTCAGACATGGTATTCCTATCAGAACCTGATCAGGATTGCCTTGCCCTATCCGTATTTCAATCATGTGATCACCGACAAGACAGCCGAATCAGGACCTGCTCGATTCAGAACGATGAATGTATCAAACTATTCAGAATTTTCACAGGACTCATTAGAAATTCACCTGTCTTTTTTAAATGTTCAACATGTCTATTTGGATCATCAGTAGAATTTCTTCTGTTGGGGGAGTCTCAAAAAATTTTATGAGAAGTGAATTCCATGAAAATTAAATTGAATGTTAGAATATAGCTTAGATGGGGTCGTGATTGGGAATTCCGCTACCACTCGGATCAGGTCCTGATTGGGAATTCAATTACTACCCTGATCAGATCTTGATTGGGAAATGTTTGGTTTTCCTAATCAGCGCCTTGTCTTTTCCCTGCGTTACTTTTTTGTCAGGGCCTTATCAGATACTCAAGTCAGGCCCTGAACGGAAATCAGGCATGCCTGATCTGGACCTGATGTTTTCCATATCAAAATTTCTACTAGGGATTGTTCTTAATTATTTCTGAAGATATCTTTTAGACAATGAGTGCTGTGCGGGCAGGAATTCTCCAAGACAAGACGAGCCGAACAGATGAACTTCGAGCAAATTTCCAAATGAATTCACATACAACGAAAAATGTCAATGTTTCTCATTTGATTTCACTTAGATTTAAGAAGACTTGTAAAGGTATTACTTACTATAAGGAAAAACATTACAAGTTTCAAATGTATCATTCAACCCTATATGTTCTTCCTAATCAAAAGAAGACTTCAATGGAAATTTCATATAATAAGGTTAGTATATAATATCTTCCCTTATTCTGTTCACAGATAGCATATTCCATAGCTTACATTGTGATAGTGTATTTTATGACGGGGCAACCACTGGAGACTGAACGATTTTCTATGTACTTAGGAATATGTTTATTGGTATCTCTCGTGGCACAATCTATTGGCTTATTAATTGGGGCTGGAATGAATGCAGAGGTAAAATTCTCATTAGAAATATGTGTTGTACTCTGAAAAGGAACAGACGTTGCAACAGGCACATTATACAACTGTAATTTTGCATTGAAATTTTGTTACATAAAAAATGTGTCAGTGCATGTTATATGAGAGAATACATACCTTCAGAAATGTTTAACGAACATTCATGAACTCCAGGAACATTCAATGAACATTTCTGTAGGTTTATGTTCTCTTGCACAGAGAAAAGTATGCAGTAACGCACGGAAAATGTGTTGGCGAAAAATTACCCAAAATTGAGTAAAACGGGGACATAGTGGCATTCCTGCGAAGTTTTAAACCTGGTTGACTTCATTCTACTCGACTACAGGTGAAAATAAATTCGAATGTTCTTATTATCTCCACAAGTTGAATACTGTTGAAAAACATCTGAATGAATTTTCATCTGTAGTCGAGTAAAATGAAATCGACCGAATTTTAAACTCCGCGGGGATTCCACTACATCCCCGTTTTACTCAACATTGGATAATCTTCCGTCAACACATTTTCTTCGTGCGGTCACTGCGGAATGGTAATTTGGTAATAAATATTTCGAAACTGTGATAAGTACTATTCAAAATCGAATTGAGTACGATGAACTGTTTACGTTACAATGAAAACAATAGATAAACATCGTAATGATCACCAAATCGCGAGTCATCACTCAATTTCTATTCTAAAGTCGCGATGGGAACTAAAGCGAATGGTAATCAATTCCATATACTTTTCTCCGTGTGGTATGGATATGCACTGATCCTACGTAACAATCCACACTGATTAAAGAAGCCAATTATAGTTATCAAATAAATTTGGTTTCCTCAAATTTATGATTGGTTTATCATCACCAAAATTTGATAACTATTACCAGGATTTGGTGATAATAACTAAAGTTTGGTAACTATAACCAAAGGTCTTAGTTGTGAATCTGTATGTCGGTAATTGTAACCAAACATTTATTTCGCCACATTCAATTATGAAATCTCTTACGCAAGACGTCTATATATCTATTGAATTTCTTCAACACTTCCCACACAACACTCGTTGGCTAAAAGATATCTTCAGAAATGAATAAGAACAATGCAAGAAGTCTTATGCACCATGAATAGACATCCTTTAGAAGTCTTAAGAAACTGTTCTTACTTCTAAAAGATATCTTCAAGAACGTTTCCAGAAACCTTTTAGAAATTTCTGAAAGATGTCTTTTAGGAAGTTCTAAAAGGTTTCTGAGAACGTTCTTGAATATATCTTTTAGAAGTAAGGACACTTTAAGACTTCTGAAAGATGTCTATTCATGTTGTATAAGACTTCTTGCATTGTTCTTAATTATTTCTGAAGATATCTTTTAGACAACGAGTGCTGTGTGGGTTTTCATATATAAAAACAGATATCTTACATGGACATCTGAAAAACAGTGGAAGCATTAGTTGCATAAGACATCTTTGAGACATCTAGCAGAAACCCTAATTCAAAAAGTCTATTGAATCCCATCGACTAATGAAATTCAGTACAAACAGTAAATACCCATTCAACTACATAGCACTTATTCAAACCTGTTGAAAACGATTGGAACAGATTAAATTACTAAGATTCAATCAAGATTCAATACGTTTAAACGATCATTTACCGTTGCAAAGTTTGTATTAAATTTCATTAATCGATGAGTTTCGATAGACTTTTTTCACCAGGAAATCTTTTAGGCAAACCAAAATCTGCCTTATATGAATTCTTCGTAGAATTCGATTGGATGAACGAGTCAGTGATGCATTTACGAACAATTCATACTTCAGTAGAACAACTTGAGATATAAAAAAATAATTAAAATTAATTAGAATATTAAAAATAAATTCCATATTTATTTGAACTAATTAATTACCTTCAATTTTTTTTCATTCATTATTTCGAATTGTAGGATGAATCAAATATTCAGATCACGACCGTTGATTATTCTTTCCCTCTTATACGTATTTCTTTTCTGTTTCTAGAATGGTTCTTACTTCGGACCTGTTATGTCAGTGCCAATTGTGCTGTTCTCTGGATTCTTCATTACATTCGACGCAATTCCGTTTTATCTCAGATTTTTAACTTACGTGAGTTATACTCGATACGGGTTCGAGGGGGCAATGATATCCGTATATGGATATAATCGTACAAGACTTCATTGTGACTATGGTTATTGTCACTATAGAAATCCAACGAAATTTCTTCAATTCTTTGCTATGGAACACGCGAATTACTGGGAGGATATCGCCTGTTTACTTGGATTACTTGTAATGATTAGGATCATAGCTTATTTTATATTGAGGCTCAAATTGCGATCTCTCAGGTGAAGTTGAAGATCGTCATTAGGGAATAATTAAATGATAAGAACCTTTTGTACATCGTTTCCAACCAATTCAACATCGAAGTTCTTCCTCGCGATCACATTTCAACAAACGAAAAAGGATTCAAATTACAAAAATTGATCTCCTAATCGATTCCCTCATTGTGGTTTGGGAAATCGTCATTTAAGTTGCCCCCAAGAGAACACAAGTTCGATGTGCGTTCAATAAGGATTTGAATTCCCGCATCCTGAATTTACGTTTGTTGTATGTTTTTCAGAGCTTCGTGTTCTCTTGGGAACATTCATTCGAGGATACTGTAGGTAATTTTAAAATACCAAAATGAATATATCATAATCATTTTGCCTTTAGAGATATATGCATATTCACTGCATGGGCGTACCCAGCAAGAGGCAGGGGCCCTACAAGCTCAATTTCGCGTTTGATTTTACCTCCTCTCTGCTCACACCTCTTTCTTCCTTGGCGTAAGGTATACCGGTGGAAGGGGGCTTCGACTTTCATCAGTCTGTTCATAGTGTCTGTTTTTGACTCCCAGGGGCCTTGGGGAATCTCGGGGCCCTGCTCCCGTCTTCTTCACGTCAGCTAGCGCATTGCAAGAGAGGTATCAAGATGCAATGACCAGTATTCAACTATCCCCGCTAAATTCTAGCTGGCCTAACTGAAAATTTAGTTGTCTGAAATATGAATAACACAGTTCATACAATGGAGATGAAATTTCAACTGCGGCGAGTGCCATGTATTTGGTTCAACAAAAATTTCATTTAGACTGACTGAACTTCTTAGCTGTCTAATATTCAACTAGACCCTTTTACTCAGAGTATAATCGGCCTTCCTATATTTCGAACCATCGGTACGCCCTTGATTGACTGTGATTCGAAAGGAGACATTTTTTTGAGAATTCTTTTCATGGTTGCTAATTTCTCAACACTCATTTCCCATACAGGAAAGATGTCCTGAAAATATCTCACAATTTGCTGCAACATTATTCAGATATTACTGAGACATTCTGTGCTGTATAGGTCGTTATTTGATATGAGAGTCGAGTAATATTTGACCTTGAAGAGAAACTAGTATCGGCAATAAATGAGTGAGTCCATTTAACATTAAGACAGAACCAGACCAGGAGGTGCGATAAATCATCTTCAATGGCTTATTCACAGGGGAAAAAACCTCGTCTTATCAGCAGATCGTGAAAATATGTATGTACTACTGGAATGCACGACGTTTGTGTCTTAGCTTTTTCAAAGTTCATGTTATTTGCTTTTTAAAGCTACCCTAGTGAGCATAACTATCGGCCCAATGCTGGTCCGTACCTACTCGAGCTTGTCCCAAAAGTTGTGCATGCAGGGCTATATAAACTAAAAATTCAAAATAAAAAAAGCTGATTAAACTGGAATACATTTTTGATAGTTAAATTCAACTTGATCCCCTGTTACATGAAATCCCTTAGGGAAATTCACACCATTCTGACCGAAACGCTTCATTTTTCCTGCAAAAAATTGGCGCAAAAATGAAGTTTTTTTGGTCAGAATGGAGTAAATTTTCTTAAGGGATTGAAGACCATTTTGCCGACATCTTCATTGAATTCATTTCCTTCGGGAAAATAATTGTTCACATCTACTCTGGGGAAACCCAGCAGATCCTATGGCAAAAATAGGGTAGGGCCGATTAAATACTTGTCCGCAGGGTGAATAATTAGCAAAAGCAGAAAATGGAGAAGGGTCAAGACCAGACAATTTTGAATGAATGTTGAATCTGCACGAAAAAGACAGTATATAGCTGTGACAGCTATTTGAACCACACTGTGGAAAATAATCGAAATTTCCCCGCACGCAGCAACCGGAGGGTTCCGATCATGGAATAGGAAATCAATTTCCGATAAATGTATATGAAATTTCCCATACATTTAACTGAAAATTTCAAACTCTATGGGACTTTTACTATCATTTTGCAATAAATTTTCATTGAAGTACAGAAAATTCCTAACGCGTGCATGTGTTAATTACCCCCGAACATTTATGTGAAGTTTCCCATAGAAATTTTTTACAGTGAGCTAACGAAAGTTGTTGCAACGTTATAGTTGCAGCAGTTGTTTACGTTGTTCATAGGACCAATCGCACTCCTTTAACAGACATGCGAATAGTTGTGGGAGCTTCCTAATAGTTATGGCAAGTACTTTTGCTGAGTGTTTCAAAATTATCTATTCAAGTATAGCTGTCACAGGTATTTTTATTTCTCAAATGTCTTATTTCGCCTTCTGCGGAACCCATAGAATGACCGAAAGTAAGTAGAGTGTTTATTACAGTTGATTTTTAAAAACCAATTTTTATGTATTCAATGTCCATTTTATCACATTCTAAGTACTTTAATGTTCTCCTTGAGTTTTTTCGAAATTGGTCAAGATCAACGATAAATTATGTTGATTTGAAATTCTTTTGTTGCACTTTGGAAATGAATTTGGAATTCCACACGGAGAAATTCTGAAGCAGGTCGTGAATGTCCGTATATTGATTATCAATGTGCAAGGAAAAAATGTATTTCTGACTTTGACTTTCAGTGTAGACGCATTGATAACCAACGTGAATACAACGCTGGTCATTATTCACTCATCAGTTATCGATGCAGTTACAAAATTTAATCTTTGTTGCACGTTAGTGGTCAATGTACGGAAATTAGCAGTCTGTTTTACAATTTCTCCGTGTACAAACCTGAATACAAAATGTATTAAACCTCCATTTGAGAATGTTACCACCCAAGTAGGAAGCATTCTAAGCCTTCCTTCTCCCCTTACCTAGCGCTATCGAGGCGTATCCCTGGCCCTGATATGGGCCTGTAAATTGCCCAATATGATTTCTAAAAGGCATAACCAGTCTGTTGTATCTTTTTTGCAAATTTGAAATTTATGTATTAAATAAATTTTGAATTATTTTCACTGTAAAGAAGTATCATACAGAGCTGAAAGATTATACTGCCATCCTAAGCCAAAAGGCCGTATATCAAAATTTTGATATTTTGGGAAATCAAGCATTTTATTTAAACTTGTGCATGTTAAATGATACAAATGCAATGATGTCTAAATCAGCTTTTCACGTAGTTTTCAATGGAGTAAAGATTTTTTGAATTGAAACGCACATAAAAAAGCTCTTCGAATATGAATATGTAAGAACCGGCGAAAAATTTTGTTGACATACGGCCATTTGGCTTAGGACGGCAGTATAGTAATCAGATCTAAAATCATTTGCATTATGTACAACATCATTGCCCTCTTTCTCATTTCTGCCGGTCTTATAATGCGTATTCATTCGATCATTGTGTGCAGAAAAGTGCACCTTACCATGTTATCAAATGTAATCTTAACCATACAGAATATATACATGAGATATTTCTATTCGAATCAAAGACAAATTTATGTGCAATAAATTTTTCAATCATTTTTGTGATTTGTAGATTTTCAAAGATTGATTGACGTAGAAGTTGTCCTCTTAATTTACTTGGGTGACGCAGTTTTTATTGAACAGATAGAAAATACGCGCGTCATACCTTGGAGTGCCTAAAACCTAAATTTACCTCTGCTTGAATTGAAAATATCGTTGTAATTTTCGCACAATAATATGATATAATTCTCAGATTTTTATTATATAGTGAATAGTAGAAATCCAAAATCCTGAAGTGGGAAATACTAATACTGAATCAAAAGAAAGCTCATCACCTTAGAAACATTATTCCTCAAAAATCTCCTAATTCCGATTATGGAATGAATTCGATTGTAAAATTGAATTCTTGTGTTATTTGTATCTATTGGTCCTTTGACCCAGATTTTGAACTCAATTTGAGAATGAATCTTTACGAATTCAAAAGATTCATTTTTTAGACACTCAAGCGCGACATCGTTTGATGCTTTTTGAATTCATCTACTGAAAAAAGACAATGAGCTACCAAGCATTGGACCAAAATAAATGACATGAAGCTCGAATATCATGATTAAGAATTTAGTTCGAATTAAGAAGTTCGCCAATAATTCTTGCCCTTTAATTATTATACATACATGTAGAACTCGGTCTCTTTTTTCAATGAAAAATCAATGAAATCATTAGGCCAAGTTGGACTAATTTGATACAAGATTGAGATTTAAAAAACACGTCCCTAGTATCTGGGAGAGATCCTCTTCGTACTTGGCAAGAATATCATATAGGTAAAACGAATTTATAATATAGTATAGTATAGTATTATAGTCTTATAAGTCAGGATGTAGACATTTCTATCCAGCTCCATTCTCATGAAAATCAAATATCTTCGTATCTTTTCATTTTTAATATTTGAACCATTTTCTTTCTACTGATTGAAAATCGGTGGCTTTATCGCTCTGTGTAGGTGCTAAAATCGTTGTACAAAGTCAAGTACTTCAATTAAGTAAAATCCAAGTACCATCGATGTGTTTCAAAATCTTGTAAGTGTATTGTACAACCTTGCACATTTGTGAAGCCTTCATCGATGTAAAAATTTGGAAGGTACAAAGTATTCGTAATTACTCTTGTCAGATTGCAAGACGCACGCAAAAAAAACCAAGAGAATCTGTGTATAAAAGGAATTATTCACAAATAATTCGCTAATCAATTGAAAATGAAATGAAATATTGTTACTCTCATTTCGATGTGCATTCGCGTAAAACAGTGTGATGTGAAATTTGTTCAAGAATTAAAGTAAAAAGAGTTTGTGAAGATTTTCATATTTGGATCTCTGGCAAAAATGTCAAATTCTTAAGGAATTGATCAATTCAGATGGAAAAATGATGAAAAACTATGATTTCTTCGCCAGAAGGAATTCAAATAACATGGAATGTATTTGCAGTATTATTAATACACAGTATCATGTGATAAGAATCTCATGGACAAAACTCTCACGTGAACTCATTATAAATGTGAACAATTTCATTCTATGAGTAATCTACACAAAACAAATATATCAAAGGTCTAGTTTGGTTCAATCTATGCAATTTAAAGTTAGGCGAGAAACGAGAAAAAACGCTGATGATTCAAAATTCTAAGAAATCTATTATACAAGGTTCATCTTTTTGGTATATTCGATCAGTTACAAATTATTTGGAAAGAACGAACACAGCAGTTGCATTTTTTCCAGGACTTTAAATTTAAACCTTGTATAACAAAAATGCTTTATGCACCACGATACAAACAGACTTCTCTTTATTCCTCAACTTTAGAAAGCTTTCACTTCGTTATATTCTTTTGAACTACACAATCTAATAAAATGCTGTCATTATTCACATGATCGATTGAATCTCTCAATTGCAACCAAATATTTTATTATCGTGACTGTGGGAAAAGAAACTCCAAAGCAACGAGGAACTCAAAATGTCATTAATAAATTTTAAGAAATCGCTATTTTTATAATAAAAAAATAATGAATATTGGTTACAAAAAAATGAATAATCCAATGTACAATAAAGAACTTGCAAAATATCAAAATGAATGTGATTGAGAATAAAGAATTATGAGAATGAAGAAGGGATTTGGAATTCGCAAAATTATTACAACAGATCATTCATTAAGTTTTTCGTACAATCTCTAAAACATTTTGGTCGTTGAAAACGAGATATATTAATTTTTATTCGACTCACATACAATCTGAATGTAGCACAACCATCGATCCTACACTTTAGACTTCGTTGGACATAAATAGGGTGCAAGAGGATGAATGGAAGCCGTGCTCGGGGTCCCTGATAAAAAAACCCAGTAGAAAAAAATTGGAAAGGTGAAAAACCAATAAATTCTAAATCGTTTTCTATACAATTTGTTACTCTGGTATCGTTTATTTTTCTCCACCAGGGATGGAATCTGTTGGAAAATATGTAAAAAATGCCAATTACTTGAGAATAGGAATTTCAATACTAGTTCACCGCAACCATCTGTATATCCACGCTTATTCTGCATTTTAGAAGCATTGGAAATGAAGGATCGATACTTGTGCTGTATAGGAACCAAACACACTGTCATGTATAAATAATAATATAATTTCAAAAAAAATGTTCTTAAATCATCCTTATACAATTCTGTGAAATAAACCGCAATTTATCAAGTATTTTTGCCCCCTGGATGTACAAGAAATTCGAATGATCCTATTACATTTCTGCTATTATCAAAATTTTGTCCAATTAGTTATACTGAGTTATATGCATACTCTGCAATATAGAGAATCTTATTAGACATTGCAGGATCGTTATACAAGTATTATTGACCCTATTAACTGGCATTTCGGATATTATGATGATCAGAGATGGAAGAACTTGACAAGATCGATTTTGTTTTATGAAAACATTATTGAGTTTTTATTGATTTTTACATAATTTCGATAGAAATTCGATACAAATTGTATACAAAATCATCATGATTTTCACAAAATGATCAGTTTGTTTATCAAAATTCAATTGGTGAAGTGACAAATTCGAGTGCAAATTCTACATGCAGACATATTCCACATTCAATTTAACCCTTCGATGGCCGCGCATATCTGTCAGATACGGAATGAAAGAATAAATAAATGTAATAACAAATTGTTTTGTCATCAAATAATGGATATGCTCAATAATAATTCAATAAAGCCACTTCGCCTGATAAAAGAACTTATAATCTCTAAAAATCAAGAATTCATAGAATAGTACATAATGAAAATCTTGCAATAGAAAACAATTATCAAAGTATATAATATTATGGTATTTTTCAAATACGCGCGACCATTTATACATGATTCAAGGGCTCGAGCGTGCAAGGGTTAACATGAATATACCCTGGAAACATCATATGCTGAAAATTGAAGGACATATAAATCATTCCACTAAGTGTTAGAAAATATTTCTAAATTTAATGAGAAATTCTTGATGAAATACCATATTTCATATTGAATGTAATAATAGTTCCTAAATTTGATATTAATGATGGAATTTCAGAACTTTTTTCTGAAATGTAAGAATTGTTTATTAAATTCCAAAAATATGTTATTAAAATTAAGAAAACAATTTTCAACATCAAGAAAACAATTCTTAACATTGAGAATTATATTATTGAATTCAATATTTTATTATGAATTTTAATAAACTGTTTATGTAAGAAACCTTCATAATCTTCTTAAGAAGTTTCTGGCAGATTTTTCTGACAGCGTAAAGGTCTTATATGTTGTCCAAAAAAATTACATCAAAGAGATGCCACCCGAAGCTTCAGCCTCAACAACTTTTACGTAAGTACGTTTTTCAACCTATCGAATGCAAAAGCTCTTCAATTTACCATAGATAACATACATTTCCATACACACCGAACAATTCATATTCATACTCTTTCTATTTAGAAACAGAATGACATCCAATATACCATGATATGATATACAATTGTTATATATTAATAATAATGATATGATAATTAATAATTATTATATCAATATTGTTTAAAACTCATTTCTATATTTTTTTATATTCACTACTGTTTATTCATTATTATATTATTATAATTATTATTATTATTTCCATTATTCATAATCATTATAATAATTTTTATTATTTGTTTTTGTATTATAATCAAGAACAATAAACTAAAAATAGACGTTTGATAAAATGGTTCCTGAATATTTGGTAAGTGAATGTTGATGAGAAGAATTTACATCCAATATATAATAATGTACAAGGTTTATTCTTTTAAATACATTTTAATTAATTTTTGTAAGATGATATTCATAATATACGTGGACTGGCAAATCTAACATGATGCTTCACTTTGAATACATTAAAATTAATAATTACTATAAAATTATTTTGCATATATCTCTAGTGACAGAAGAAAATTTTGAATATTTTGTGAATATCTATAGAATATTTCGATACGTTTCAAATATTCTATAGAAGCGTATAGATTATTTTGGTACGTACGAATGTTCTGGATTTGTCTATAGTATTTCAATGCTCTTGCGATGCAAGGGATGGGGGATTTTCGCAGTATCAAATTCTAATAATACACACATGCTCACGAACACAATCATTCATAAATTCAATATAAAGAGCTTATAAAAAAGTATGACCTTAATACTACAGACTATTTTCAACATTCCTTCGAAGCAAATTTAGATTATTCAAAATTTCCATTCAGTACCGACATATTTTCAATGATATAGAATTTATTGTTTCACGTACTCAGCCCTTTTATTTATAATTAACACATCCTGATGTGTGTACGTGTATGTTCCATGTAACTGTTCTGCGTCATAATTCACATATAATTCAGTATACTTTATATCAAATTAATATGTAATTAAGTATATATAAATTATATATAATTCCGAAACGGTTTTCAATTGGGTAGTCAACTCCCTCAGAAAGACAGATAATGTGGAAGCACTGACCAAAATAGACAATACTGATACATTTCATATACTTCCCCTTGAAGATGGACAGTGCTTACCAAATGCAAGCACATATTTTAAATATTCTACGCTCGAAGTTTATTCTTCCGGTGTCCTAAATAGAAGTTCTATGTTTCAAATGGATGTTTAGAACTCCAACTGGATTTTTCTCAGAATGAATCAGACGCGATGCACATTATTCAGATAATAAATTGCAATTAATTTTGGTAGAAATCAAATTACAAATCTATTTGACAATGCAAGAGGGTTTGCGATACATTTGAGGCTAGATTCTTAGCAGAAAAATTGCTCAGTAACTACATACATGTTCTAAATGTCGTTCAATAGAAGAAAAAAGTATTACTGTGAAAATTATGAAAAGTTTCTCTTCAAAAAGAATTATCTTTCCCATAGAAATACGCTGATCCCTTGTAAAAATGATTCATATATGGCCCATATATAAACTGCATTCGATTCATATATGGACTTGGTACGAATCATATATGGTCATATATGAATGATATGTAATTCATATATGTGGCATATATGACCATATAAAATTCATATACGATTGTTCAATCCATATAAGGACCAAACATGACCCATATATAGGGAACATAACGCCATATATGAAATATATATGGTCTATATATGAATGCCTGAAATCATATATGGCCCATATATGAATTATATAGGGGTCATATATGAATCTGTGAAATCATATATGTACCATGTGTGGTCATATATGCCGCATATATGATTCATTTTTACAAGGGATGAACTATTTATTAATGCATGATGTTTAGCGTTTGAATTACGATTGGTGGTTCTCTTCATATCCAATATAAATTGAGAACAAAACATATTCCTTAAGATATCTATTTTCTTCTCAATATCAAGGAATGTCATAAGAATAGATACCCACGTTGATCAATTTGAATAATAACTTATCATGAATATACTTAACGCTTAAGCGTCACAGATTCTTCCTCTTTTTTGATCGCACGTACCAATGTCAGGGATAGAACAGCGAGGATCGTCTGGAACAAGTATTGAAACGTCATTAAAAATTATATTAGACATACAAAACGCATATCACTTTTGTCGGTATCGTGCAATTTCATCATGTTCAGATATATTTGTAACATAAATTTAATATTTGCTTTTATCATGAACAGTTCATCAATGTCAGAAAAAATAGATCGAATCTTCAATTTGAAAAAAAGAGATTCCATAATTGTTCATAGAGGAAGAAAAACACATTCAAGAATACTTCAATAATTCGATATGGATAATATTTTTTCTCATTTTATGACTCTAGTAAACAGGTCACTGCAATGGTATACCAAATCGTTATGAGTCGATAGAGCACATAAGTTGTGTGGAAAGGGGAGAGAGTATCTGCACGGGTTGCCGAGATACAGGGGTCTAAAATTTGAACATTTTTCGTGCTGGCTCGTTTTATTTGAATTTCTACACAATGAAAAATGAGTTAATTCAGATCATTGGGAGATGATTTTCATCAGATTTTTCTTGTACTTTACGATAAAAACATTCAAAATTACGTAAAATAATTTTCTAACAGAAAAAATTCAATTTGAAAAATATTTTCGCGAATTTCGGCTCTTGAGACATTTTTGAGATGTTTTCAACTTAGATAAAAAGAAAGCTTGACTTTTTTACCACAAAAACATGTAGAAAAGGAGACTGGACGGGGATGAGGAATGAGTGAATAAAAGACTTGAAGAACGCAGGAACCCCGGATTGATCGAGGAAAGTCCACGCGCGAAGGAGCAAGCTAGGTCAAAGGTGTAAAAATGTCACAAGACTATGCAACACGATCAATTTCATATATTCATTCTGTTGACAAAAACCCGCAAAACAATACAAGTGACTCCAATTGTTAATTACATTGACCGTTAAAATTAGTCTGTATAACAGCATTTATGAATTTCTTGGTTGTTGAGAACCATTGATTGCTTCATTCGAATCGGAATATATATACATATCCTGACTAATTTTAATGGTCAATGTAATATATATATATGGACTCAAAAAAATTATTCTGTTGAAATGTGATCGACAAAAGAAATTTGTTATCTCAACGAAATTTTGGTTGTTTTAATCATGTTATAATCAAAAGGAAAGAATTTTATTGACGCAAAAAAAATTTTTTTGGGACAACAAAATTGTTTTGTTAATCACGTTCCAACAGAATAATTTCTCTCGGTTTATTTCTATATTCATTGCGTTTAAATTCAAATAAAACGAGCCAGCACGAAAAATGTGCAAATTTGGGACCCCTGTATTTCGGCAACCCGTGCAGGTTTTTTCTCCCCTTTTCACACAACTTATGTACTCTAGTGGTACAACAACTCCGCCAAGTTTCATCAAAATCGGAGACTACCACACTTTCAAATCGGAACACTTGACGTGGAATGTCTCATATATTTTATTAACACCATAATTTGGATAATAAAAAGTCTAGAATCGATCGACAAAGTATCTCTTTGAATTACGAATCCTTAAATTTGACTAAGTTCAAGTATATTTTGTATACAGTTTTTATATAAAATATATGAATGAAAAGTATAGATTCGGAAAAATCTAATAACAAAAAGCATTCAAAATGATCAAAAGTTCAACATAATGCGATTTATAAAAAACAAAAAAAATGGCTAAATAAGACGTGCTCTGTTGGGAATTCCCTAAATTCGCATGTGGACCCGGATTCGCACCTGGAACCAGTCGGGTTTTCACCAAGGACCCGCATTGTGCCTCCAAGTCCTGCGTAAATCCGTTTGACAGGCCCCTACGCGGTCCTGACTGGGGGCTTAAGGAACCCTGAGCGCGACTCTGAAAGATGCTGCGCAGGACCTGAAAGGACAATGCGAGTCCTTGGTGGGAACCCGACAGTTTCCAGGTGAGAATCCGAGTCCGCATGCGAATTTCGTGATCCCATTCATCCGGGAATTTCCAACAGGGTGAAGATTGATAACTGATTCTTTCAGAAATTGTTGTCACTTACGTTAAGCATGCACGAAGCGAGAGCTAAACCAGCAATCCAGCCTGATCGAGCTTCCAAATACCAGGTTATTTCCTCCACGCAACCATGGAAAAAGGCATTTCCGGTTACAGTATCTCGACATTCGTTGGGTAGAGGTTTCAATAAATTCAAATAATCCATGGGCCCATCAGCGCCACAACATCCAACCTATTTGAAAATATTTTGCAATAATTATGATAGTCTTTCTATATTGAAAAACAACCTAAGACAACAGAATAAATTTTTGTCTCTGGTTCCTAAGGGTTCAGATCTGAGGCAGAGTGATTTTGGTGTGCTGAATACGGAAAAAAATGTTAGATATATATAATATATTGAATTAGCGCAATTTTTCATTATGTAGATTATACATATGTAAAAATTAAATATAAAAAATTGAGCGAATTCAAGAAATTTGACATTGTTTTCGTGGTTAGCACATTATGATCACTTCGAATCAGTGTCCAACTCTGAGAACCAAAATGGTTATCGAGCAGTATAATTATCGAATAATAATGATCGTCGAATCATTTTTCTTTAAACAGACTGAGGAAAAGATATCCACAATATATTTCAAACATGGTTTGTTCACTATTAACAAATCTTATTTGGCTTTTAAGATGGTTTGTTTATAATTAATAAGCCTTTTGTTGCCATAAATAAACTCTTTTCTCATTGCATATTTCAGAACTTCTGAAGAAGTTACTAGATCACAAAATACTTGCTCAAAAACGTATGAATAAATGAGATGACAAATGATGATTACTTTTGTCTTTTGTGCCTAAAGAACTATTTCACCGAGACAAAAGAGCATTACTTTCTACATCTTGTTTTTCTCTGCGGAATATTTTCCGAGCGTATATCATATTCGTATTTGATGATGCCGCGAGACGAGACGAACCGAGACATGTATAGGCTCTCTCTCGCCTTGTCTCCACGTTTCAACGTTCATTATAATCTGATCCTGATAACCTGAGTGATTAAAAAATTCATATACATATCTTTGATTATTTTAGTCATTCATAAAAATATTCAATTGAAATCCGATTATGATTATCCTATCATGTTAAGTCGATGAAATTTTTTAACTAATATCATTTTTCACTTCTTCACATTGAATTATTGTTTCTCGTCAAATCATTCCCGTCTCGTCTCGATTTTCTCGTTCCTCGCGGCATCGCTATTCGTATTGAAAACAGTAATACAATTATATTGTAACAGCAAGAAATGTGCATACATTTTCTTGAAGGAGTCTTAGAATTTGGGATGCTTTCTCATGTTGAGAATGGGTAATCAGAGCTGTCATTGAGTTACGTATAATCGGTTGAATACTGCTGTTTACAGTTGAGTAATCCAAGAGTAGTCCTGCTCCTATCAATCCCAGTAGAAAGCAAAACATTTGAATCCCTGTATACTGAAACACACGCACACATGGAATATTTTTATAAAAAAAATTGATAATCATGTACGGGATACCATGTTTCATCCTTTGATCTCATAATGTGGGAGCTCACGACCTTATATAGCCTTTGGGGCTGCCACCAATGATCTCATAATTCGGGGACTCCCTACCCCCACCATGCAGCTTTTGGAGAAACCACAGTATCATCACACAGTAATGTAAAACAAAGAGAACTACATTGTGGTCAATGACTACACTGTACTACAGTGTAATTTTTTGTTCTAATTTGATGTGTGGTAAAACTTGGAAGGTCACAGAGGGTTGCAGGGTAGAAATCACCAGCTCCCGCATTCTGGGATCACTTGTTTTAGCTGTCCACAACTTGTTCAGGAGGTATCGGATGTCTTGTTTAAGGGGACATTCCAATATGATGAGGGTTGGAAAATGTGAATTTTTTTTGGAGGATTTTTCGATAGTTGTAACCCATAAAATTGAAATCCTACACTCGGTTAGGTGTTTTCTGTCTGGTAACGCTCAAAAAAAGAGTCTCAAACGGTGCACGCTCTAGTTTTGGAACAGTTTTATGAACTATATTCCGGGGATAATTTCTCAAAAACGATCAATCGTATCGACTTTGAATTTTAACACGGTGTTCAGTAACATCGTAGCTATCGTCCGTACATCAAACTCAGCCCCGGCGAATAATGTGGGTTCAGTGGGGAGCACCCCCCACATGGGAAATGGTTGAGTGGGTAATTACCCACCAAACACAATTTGTTACTGTATCATAACTACAATGTAACTTAAGATCACACGCAATATCACCTGTTCATTACATGCAATGGACTGGTAAATTGTAATTTCACACTCATCAAAAGTTGCTACAATGTAACCACAATATGACATGTTTCATTTTAGCAACATCGTGGTTTCATCGATCTGTTATAAGTTATACTATTATAAACCCGATATATTTTTCACGCCAGTTTTGAGGTTGAACACACACATATATATATGCATATATATACGCGGGTGACCTCGAATATAAGGTCAAAAAGTGTCTACGATGCATATTTTCCAAAATAGAAAGGTCATCACAATTGCATGTAACCGCCATGTGACCAACACAAAAGATGTTTTGTTATAGTGACCTAGCGACTACTTTTCTTGAGTATGACATTACGAGTTACCTGTCCATTGCATGCATTAAGCAGGTTACATTGCATGTGATTTTGAAATTACATTACACCGATGATACGGTGACAAACTGTGTTTCGTGGGTACCCACACGGAATTTTGAATATTTTATTTTCCAATGATCGGGACTATGCCACAGTCTGAAGGCCAGTCTGATTGAATTTCGTTGGGGCAAGTATTTCTCATACCACCCCTCTCCCCCCGTCTTATACCCACTCAGGCTAAGAACGTTCCGCCGGGCCTGATCAAACTTGTTGATATCTTGATTTTAACCTTCAATTTTACCTGAAATCAATTTACCTTCAATTTTACAAGAAAGGTGTTTATTTTTTACCCTTTTGCAAGAACCGCTGCCATTTTGTTGATTCCCGGTAAAATAAAATAGTTGAGGCACAGACGATAGGAGCGACAACATACATCAAGAAACTTCTTGGATTTCCTGTTTCAGATCACTAGGAGGGTCAGAATTATCCCCGCAGCCGGAAATTTTTTTTTTTTCAATACTTGTATTTCACATTATAAGCAGGGACTGTAACGTTATTCACTTTCGTTACTCATTATATATAAAATATATATAATAAATATATAATTTGTGTACAATATATAATATATGTGTTAAATAGTTCCTGAGAAAAAAAATCTTGAAAATCTGCTTTCATTCCGGCGTTCACATTGGAATGCCCCCTTAAGAATGACATGAGTGGAAAAATGTACAAAATTGTTTAAAATTCATATATAATTATACCTAATTTATGTATAAAATATATTGAGTTATATATCGATTTCATATACTTTGAAACATTTTTTTACTTGGGGGTGACACTTATGCATTTTTTTACATTTTATGGCCAACCCATCCTCGTTCAAAGATTTGTGTTTTCCATCATGTGTTTAATGGTGTAATTCCAATACCACTTTGTTTTTAAAGAAAACTAGTTGAACATTGTAAATTAAATTAACTCAAGCACTCAAAATGGTGCAAAATATTTCTCAAAATCATTGCTAATCTGTACAGAACATACGTGAAATTATTTTCCATTGAGAATGTAGTATTGTTCAATCGTAAATTAGAAACACACCGCTAGTGATCCAAGAATATGTTCCATCAGCGCTACACCGCATCCAACGAAGGAAATTACCATGATCAGCAGAGATGTTACGATTAGTATATATACCCCAATATAAACCTCAGACATATCAAGAAATTCAACCCATTCCTGAAATCCTGAATCCACTCTCATCCAGACTGATAATCCAAATAATCCAAGCCCAAGGATCTGTAAATAAAATATCTTAATAGTACTTCTCAAATACGAAATTATCTCATTTTTAATTAATCTTTGTGTTAACGAATGCGTGGTTTTGCACTTTGGTTATCTGATTGTCATTTTTTTAGCATCAACAGTTTATAGTATCTGTTCAGAAATTTTGTAATTCTTGAGCCAATTTCTCTGCATGGAAGTTGGAATAATAAATAAGGAAAATATGAAGCAAAACATGCAATTTTTGAAAGAGTGACCGCAAAAAAAAGTATTTTTCCGCCTATTTTCTGGGACCGCGGGTTTCAAGTTAGAATGCATTCTAAAAAATACTCCATGTTGATCATTTGCGAGAATATACAATTTCCTGGTGAGCATAACACTGGTTCAAGAGGTAAAGTAGTATCAAATTTTGATCAAGATTTTATGAAAATCAATAAACCTCGATAGGTTTTTTATAGAAAAGAATTCATTTTGTCAAGAATCTATCGATTCCATCGATTTCTTTATCTCCAAAATCAATGTTATGTTCACCGGGGAATAGTTTTCCCTCGGAAATGATCGACATAAGGTATTTTTCAGAATCAAATTCAACCTGAAACTCGCGGTCCCAAAAAAAGAAGCGGATTTTGCGGGAGGTCTTTGTTTAAATTTTGTAGTTTCTGAATAACATTCTGTTTGCGTAAAGCTCGCGTCTCAGAAACTGTAACATCGTGCATGCAATTCGCTCAAGAATATACTATATACCTTGCTAACGGTAATTTATGAGAATCATGGCTTCCGTTCCACTAATAACAATGACGTATGGTGATTTGAAAAAAAAATTTCTCACGTGAATTTTCATATAATTACATGAAAATTGCATATAAGGTTTGTATACCCATACTGCACAAGAATTCCTGAAAAGAGCTCCCGTTATGCTAATCAGTATGTATTCATTATGAATATTTTGAATTCAGAATGAATTCTTAATGAACAACTTAATGTTTAAAAAGAATTCTTATCGAGATTTCATAATAAATTCTGTAGGCATTCAATACGTTTTCATTTTGAATTCAAAATATTCATAATGAATAAATATTGATTAGCATAACGGGAACTATTCAAGAGGTCTTTAGGAAGTCTTTATCAATTCAAATTGATCATTCGTGCTGCCTGGGCGTAATTGCTACTAAATATTTTGCTGAAAACTAATTATGTATCATATAAATTTTACTCAATTCATATGAAATTTTTACGGATTTTTATATATTTTACTTATATAGTATCCAAATTATATCCAACTTGGATTTGCGATATCAATATTATCAATACTTTTGTATAAAATACGTACGAAACTTCTACAACATACAATTTTATACAAATTTATATAAATTGGATTTATATTCAATAGAAACATATCGATATTGATGAACGTCGCTGATGATAGGCGATTTTGATAGGATCGATGCTTTTCGATTCAATTTCGATCGAGATTGTATAAAAATCATTAAAAACTCAATAATTTCTTGTACAGAAAAGCATCAATCTTGATTGATCACCTCTATTCCCTGAACAGGATTTTATATAATTTTCTATATAGTTTATATTATTATACAAAATTCTTCAAATTAAATCTCACATGGTGAAATACTTTTTCTAACCCACTACACATGGATCCAACAACAATCGCTAACAATTTGATAGCTTGATTTACAATGAAATCATTCAAATTTTCACGTCAAGTGCTTCCACACAGCTCGGACATGTCCCAAATGAACTCCCGTTATATCAGTTCCCAAATAATTCATAAAGAATTATTCTTAAATCCCACGGATTCATAAAGAACTCATTATGAACTATCATAAAAGGGACTCCTCAAGAATCTCACAATGAATTCATGGAGAATTCTTTATGAATCCATCGGGGCAACGGTGCTGTATGAACTATTAAGGTATGGATTCTTGTGAATGTTTTCTAGAACGAAATATGTATAGTTTTAAAATTGTACAAACGCGATACGTATGACTCAGATATGAATCAATGTTAGTAGAATTAAATTTATTGCGAAGCTTTTACTTTCATTGACAACGCCCTTAGGAAAATTTACTATTTTCGGACTAAAATGCTTCATTTTCACTCCAATTTTTTTTTTCGATGTACTCCACGAGTTGAATTGATTTGGATTGAATATGATGAACAAATAATGACAAAACCCGAACAATCGTTTGAATGGCTCAGATCTGAAGAAGCAATTATACAGAACAACAATAAAAATTTTTTCTCTGGTTTCTAAGATTTAAGATCTGATTTGAAGCGAATCTTGAGAACAGATTTCTTGGATTTCAGACAAATTGCTAAATTTTATGCATAAAAAATTTGAAAAACAAAGTCAATTCAAGTAATCTTACATTGTTTCCATATTCAGCACATCATAATCACTTCAAATCAGTGTCTAACTCTTAGGAACAGTGTGTCATAGGAGCCAAAGATTTCACTTCGTATGTATTTTTTTCTTGGATGGAAGACCACGCACCCACAAAAACTGGTGTAGTCAAATACAGACGAACCAAACATTTGGTCACAATAATCAATCGTATCGTTACCCAATAAACATTTTTGGATCAGTCTTTTGGATCAATCTAAAAGATATCTAAAAGAGATCTAAAAGATGTCTTATGCAACAAATTTAGATATGTTTAAGACATCTTGCAGAAAGACATCTTTTAGAAATCCAAAAGACATCTTGGAGGAAGACATCTAAAACATATCTAAATTTGTTGCATAAGACATCTTTTAGATCTCTGTTAGATCTCTTTTAGAGTGCTCCGGAAGACTTCCATAGAAA
Organism: Gonatopus flavifemur; assembly: GCA_018340375.1. Lineage (NCBI taxonomy): Eukaryota > Metazoa > Arthropoda > Insecta > Hymenoptera > Dryinidae > Gonatopus > Gonatopus flavifemur. The sequence continues at coordinate 39,736,053 of JAFFJZ010000001.1, read as the reverse complement.
TGTTTATTGGGTAGTTCAACTAAGCTTATCGTAATTCCGATGGATTCATTGAGTGTTTATAGTTGCAAAGTTTGATCTGTCTATATTTCACTATTCGCTTAATAATTATCACTAATCCTTTTTCTCTGTGCATATCATTCACGATATTTCTCATCGTTTTGTGGGAGATAATTTACTGTTTTAACAAAAACTGAGACCAAATAATTCATTTATTCCCTGTTCGGAATTATTATCCTCCATCGCGATAAATTTGAACTTATCACATGTGCACGCACCTTGGCAATCTTGAATGACTCATTTCATTCTAGTATAATCGAGATATAAATGTACTGGAACTTAAAAGTAATAATCCAACGAATTGTTCAAATTATATCTTTACGTTTTATCTTATAGCAATTTCACCATCCTTTCGTTTGTTTCCCCTTTTATCAAACCGAATCAATTCTTTTGTCACTTGAAATATATGGACTTCCTGGAAAGCATTGTGCATAAAACTATAATTTGGTCATTTCACAATATCCATTCATGCTGAATAGAATTCAGTGAAACAACGCGTATTAAAAACCCGCGATAGACAAACTGATGTTGGATGGACAAATAAAATATATGCTTTCGAAATTCTTAACAAATTTTTTACAATCGCGTGTTTCAAGTAGAATTGAGATATTCAAGCAGTTATTCCACAAAGAACTCAACTCATTGACTGAATTCCCAATGAAATGTCTGATCGAAAATACAACACATAAACCAAATTTGTGGAAACTAAAATCGAAGCTCCTGGATTGTAGAATCACTTAAAATACTATTGATTTCAGCTTTATAGTGACTGCTTTACCATTATACATACCCATAAAATGGCATTAAGACAAAGAATTGTGAATTTGATAGTGCCTATCCTTTCCTCCAACTGAGCCCCGCCTGAATTCTTCCCCGCCATTTTTCAATTTTCCAAAATTTATATTTCACAAACTGATTACACTCACTATGAATGAATAAAACAAGCACACAATGGTCACTATTCACAACGTCAGTACAGATACTCGTAAAAGTTATCCACCTATACCCAGTCATCACTGATGAGAATTCTCTTTTATCATCAACAAATATAAGATAAGTGGATAAGCAGTAACAACGTCCTAGATATAGAGATACTCATACTTAGTTGTAACAATGTGGTGCATCTGGGAATGATTAATTCTGACTTTCTGTAATACTCGTGAAAACAAAAAAAACATCAATATGATAATAATAAGCGTATAATTATGAAACAACAACAGCGAGTTTATATTGTGAAACATAGATACCCAGGAGTGTTATGGGAATTAATACATCATATTCTTTTATAACTTGTAACATTGTGGTAAGGGTATGAAGTATTACTGGAATTACTACCGTTGATATTTGCAAACTAACGATTATTCAATTTCGCCAAATCTTACAGAAAACGCACAAACGTCTGGTGAATTTATATTTAATCAATGAGATTGGGTGAAATTCTATGGACGATTTCCTAATAATAATAAATCTCTGCATTCCTCCACATTTTTCTAATTGGTCGGAATCTGACAGAAATGAACAGAAATGAACAGAAATGACGAGATTTCTGTCAGATTTTGGACGTTTTCAGAGAAATGTAGAGAAATGCGGAGACCATTTTCATTAGAATCCCTGATGAAAATGCCTAGGCAGAATCTGACAGAAAACTTTTGTCAGGCTTTGAACGGTTTCTTTCCCAGATAATCCAGGCCAAAACTAACAAACTTTTCACCCGATTTAGTTCGAAATTACCAACATGGAATATCCTGCCGGAAACTGACAGCAATTCTTTGAGACGGCTCTGTTTGGAATTCACAGACTGTAATACACGGAAAAAAGAAAATGAAGAAATTTACCGTACAGGATGACAACGCGTCGCTTCAAGCCTTCAAATGGAAATTTTTACAAAATATATTCCTTAACAGCAAAATGCTGAGCAAATACGCAGCAAATTGTTGAAAACACACAACAGCAGTTTGAAGCAATTTGCAGGGACGTTGCGTCGCCAAATGCTCAACAATATGCCGTAAATCTAGGATTTTAGCTTGAGTTGCTATGGTTTTGCTGGGAAGTTGTTCGGTTTCATGAAACTCTCAATCACGTGCGTAGCGAATTCCCAGCAACTTCGCGTGAACTTGATAAATAACGTAAGAGCAACGGTTGCACAGCAACTTTTGTTGTATGGGTTGTCAAATCATTCACATCATAAGAGAAAAATCTATTTTTTATTATTAAATTGGACATATTTATAGATTCTTCTGAAATTACATTTGCAAAGATAAATTAAATTTTCTTCTCATTTTCCTGCATATGAAATGTTGTATTCTGAGTATTTAAGATGAATGGTCTCTACAATATTATACATTTTTCTGAAATGAATTTCTGCATTGAATTTTTGTATATTAAAAAATAATGTTTGTATTTTAGGCACTCCGACAAGTTTGGCAAAATTTCGTTGAACTGCTGGGGTATCGTATATATTGTGTTAAAAAATGCCCAGTCCAAAGATTTTTGCATTTAATGTAACTGTGAGACAGCAAGAAGATTTACAATCACATAAAATGCAGAAATGTATAGAGTAGAAATTCATGGACATAATTCAACAATACACGTTTGCATAAAATTTTGTGGAACTCATCGATGTGAAATTATAAAAAAATTTTGAAATTTCAATATAACCATATGAATGAACAAAAATTTTTAGAGTGATACAAAACTGTGTAGAGAATATAATATGGAGACTTGACACAAATTCACAAAGATATCCTCAAACTAAAGGTACGGGGATTGAATAAAGAATTATGTATAATTTTGCAGAGTAATGCAGAAATTTGTAGAATAATATTTGTAGACAAATGTTCGTAACATTCTGCACATTTCTACAAAATCCTCCACAAAAATTCTGCAAATTTCTGAAAGCGTCCAAAATTTGACAGTTATGCAGAAAAGTTTTAAAAGTTTTGGAGAGAATATTTTTATTAGATTATACAGAATATCAAAAAAATATCTAAGCATCCATAGGATTGTCTTAATGTTCTTACGCTACGAGAGAAAGTAAAAGAAACAGTTGCCCTTCAGTTCATTATCAATATCCGGACTGTATAGATGATATATAAAAATGTGTACATAAAGAGTAGTAACACTGTATGGTGAGGAGAAACCGTTGTTCAAATATCAGCGTATAAGTTTATCAGGTTGTCTGGTTTGAGGGGAAAATTAACCCCCACATCGCATGAATGTTCTTGCAGAAAAAATATTTTAGAAAAACAACTTATACAATAACATTATTAGAACATTGTTTAGAAATGTGAAAGATATCCAGACTTTGATTTGCATAATATTGCTCAGGAAGACTTCTGATTACTTTTTGATAGGAGTGTGCGAGTAGTGATTTTGTCGAGTCGAGTAATTGAAGTTTCGAGTCGAGTCGAGTCGAGTACTCGAAATTCACCGAGTACTCGAAAATTTTTCGAGTATCTGGTAGATTTTGGAGTACTCGAAAAGTATATAATATATATGAATATGAATATAATCTATATGTGATAGTGGATAACGATCCCTTATGTTCTCTAAGAATATTCTACCCTTGGCAAATGATAATTCTAAGAGAATCGACAAATTACTCGAAGATTATCGAGTAGCTCGAAAATTTCGGGTAGTACAAAATACTCGACTCGACTCGAGAATACTCGAAAATTTCGAGTATTCGCACACACCTACTTTTTGACTTAAAATTGGAAACATATAGCACACGAAGAATTCTTTTTCAAAAACAACAATAGAATTCTTCGAGAACTCTTTTTGAACTGATAAATTCATAAAGAGCTTTGAAGGAGTTCAATGTTTGAGACATTAACGAGTTCTTTGAAAATGCTGATAGTATTGTTTTAATACTCTCAGAGATCTCGTTGATGTCCCCAACATTGAACTCCTTCAGATTTCTTTGTGAATTTATCAGTTCAAAAAAAGTTCCTGAAGAATTCTATTCTTGTTGTTGACCCATACACCACGAGAATTCCTGCAGAGAGTTCCCTTTATGCTAATCAATATGAATTCATTATGAATATTTCCAATTCAAAATGAACTCTTAATGAACAACTTAATATTCAGAAAGAACTCATATCGAGATTTCATAATGAATTGTCCGAGAATTCAATACGTTTTCATTTTGAATTCATCGAATTCTCATTGAATTCATTATTGGTCGCATAACGGGAACTATTCAAAAACTCTTGGGGAAGGCTTTATGAATTCAAATTGATTTTTTGTGCTGGCCGGGGAAAAAGAATTCTTCATGTGTTATCTAGAATGTTTATAAGTGCTAAAATGGAAAAAAATTCACAGTTCCAAAATTATAACTCAACTTCACCATAAAAAAAGATGATGCAGAAAACTCCCTTTAGTTATGTGCGTTATGTGCATGAATTTTATGCGCATATTATTTCTTGCATAAAGCTTAACGTATTTTGCGTACCCAGCCAGCACAAAAGATCAATTCGAATTCATAAAGCCTTCTCAAAGATTTCTTGAATGGTTCCCGTTATGCGACCAATAATGGATTCAATAAGAATTCAATGAATTCAAAATGAAGTTGTGTTGAGGTCCCGAACAACTCATCATGGAATCTCGATATGAATCCTTTCTGAACAATAAGTTGTTCATTAGGAGTTAATTTGGAATTCAAAATATTTATAATGAATACATATTGATTAACATAATGGGAACTCTCTGCGGGAACTCGTGTCCCGAAGAGAACATGAAGCTTCAGCGAACGTTCAGATCAGATGTGTGTAGATCGGGCCGAAGGTTCATTACAGCTAACTTTTAGATTCACAGACGTTTGACAAAGTTTCTACGGACGTTGAAATGTCCGCCTCGAAATACGTTCAGGAAACATAGATGGAACGTTCGCTGAAGGTTCACAAAAATATCTATACTTATATTAATTTTGATCAATTTATATGAAAAATAAATTAATCAATAAACATCAATTATTATAAATTAATCTAAGTATGGATATTTTTGTGAAGCTTCTTCAAACCTTCGATGAACCTTCAATGAACGTTCCATCTATGTTTCCTGAGAGTATTTTGAGGCGGACATTTCAACGTTCGTAGTACCTTTGACAAAAGTTTGTGAATCTGAAAGTTAGCTCTCATGAACCTTCGATCCGATCTATACATATCTAATCTGAACGTTCGCTGAAGCTTCATGTTCTCTTCGAGGTGCTGTATAGTTGGATTGGTGTTAGATTTATACCCTGATAACACACGAAGAATTCTTTTTCAAAAACAAGAATAGAATTTTTCAAGAACTCTTTTCGAACTAATGAATTCATAAAGAGCTCTGAAAGAGTTCAATGTTTGGGACATTAACGAGTTCTTTGAAAATGCTTCAAGTATTGTCGTAGTGCTCTGAAAGAACTCGTTAATGTCCCAAACATTGAAGTCCTCCAGAACTCTACATGAATTCATTGGTTCGAAAAGAGTTCTCGAAGAATTCTATTCTTGTTTTTGAAAAAGAATTCTTCGTGTACTATATGGGTGAATCTCGCTGCAACATGTTAAATTAAAAATGTGATTTGCATTGAATTACGATATATAATTTTAGTTTATGTATTAGAACGATCTTAAAATATCTCAACTTCCCGACAATTGCTTACTTTTTGTAACTTTCGTATGAGTTCTCTGGAAAATCCTTTTCACGCTATTGTTATATTTTGTCTAATTTCCCCCACATGAATTCATCATCGTTTCATATATTTATATGTCGGTTGACGTCAGTTTTTACCAGAGGGCAGCATGGGCAGCATGAGTTTGACAGTATAAAGCATGTATATATCGCTCATAACCTATTCGAATAATCCACAAACACATGGTGAAATTAGGTGAGATCAGTATACAGTAATGTGATATTGTATATGATTTTTATCAAATAGATTCTTTACAGTGAACTTTTAAACGATAAATCAAGTGTAAATGTAAATTCAATTCAATTTTGCGTAATACATTGCGCTTTAGAACACCAACAACAATCATACGGTAAATTATAGTACTTGAATAGAAGTTTGAATAGTTTGAACCGTTTGAACTTAAACGAATTTTGATTCTTCTGATAAATTATTTCGATTTATATCCAGTACACACTTTCTAAACATCAATCATTATATCTCAACAATTGAAAGTAATCAATTCATTTATTTACTCTGTGTGCATGAAAAAGTATTCCATTTTATTTTCATACTTTATAAGTAAACATATTCTAATATTTCTTGAATTTTTGAATTTACAATAAGATATAGGTATACAAATTTGTTATTCATCCATCTTCTAATGTAAGTGTTCTTTTATTACAGTCGATCAAATACATGTCGAATCTGTATCCTGAGTTATACATATGAACATTGATCAATATCACTTACAACTAGTTTTTGAATCATGACACGGTTCGCAAGAGCAAAAGGATCTAAAGCGTCGAATGAAAGACTGCCTGATGAGGCTACACCATGGCACATCATGAAACAACAGTTGGAAGAGAATTCAGAATCAAAGAAAGAATCCTCGGAAGTTAAGAAATCAGCAAAAGAATTATTAGCTTCTCAAGACCTACCTTTTTACTATAACAACATAGGAAACTCAAATAATGATTGGGCAGTATTTGAAAATCAACCTTCTGAACAGCAGCAGAAACATAAAAAAGGTAAAAACAAGATGACTGAGGAAAATTCAGTGATGGAAAATTCTACCAATCAAACTGAAATTGAAAATAATGCAAAAACACCTAAGAAGAAGACAAACATATTCAAATCGGCACATTCCGAATCTGAAGGAAGCAACAATACAAGTGAACAAAAGCATTTACAGGTAAAAAAGAAGAATAAAAAAAATTCTTTAACAGAAAACTCTAACGAATCAAATCAAAACCCAAAGCAACCAATTTTTCAATCTGAAGCTGGACCTGGAATGGAAAAAATTATCAATACCAACCAGAATACGGATACCTTCCTTGAGAAAAAAAGGAAAAATAATGTAAATGAAGATATTAAATCAAAAAAAATGAAGAAAGAGCATTCAGACGATTCACTCAATCAGAAAAATTCTGAAAGTATAAGTCAGAATGGTAAGTCATCTTTCAATGGAATGAGTAAACGTCAAAGACGGAATTTCAATCGAAAAATGAGAAATAAAGATGAAGCTAATCCTAATCATAAAAAATCGCCTAAAAAGAGAGACAATAGAGAACATAAAAAGAGAAAACCCGATGTTGAAAATTTCAAAATGAAGATCAATGGGTTGGAAGTTGAGATTACGAAATTTGATGGTTTTCCAGTAAAGAAAGAAGATGCGGAAAGATTGAAAGAACTCAGACAACAGATGATTATGAAAGGTAAGATTCATGCATTTGATTATCTTTTATTTTGAATTTCTCATTAAAAAATCTGAATGTTTTCACAGGTATACCTAAATCCGACATTAACGTGGCAATGAAATTGGAAAGAAGAAAAGCTGAAAGAGCGTTATCTCGTCTAAGGAAATGCGTATGTTTCCATTGTCGTAAATCTGGTCATAATTTATCTGATTGTCCTGAACTTGGCGAAGAACAAGCTGCTACTGGGATTTGTTTTAAATGTGGTTCCACGGAACATACTCACTTTGAATGTAAAGTGATGAAAGTGTCAGAATTTAGATACGCAACTTGTTTCATATGTCGTGAGCAAGGGCACATTGCAAAACAGTGCCCTGATAATCCTAGAGGCGTTTATCCCCAAGGGGGTTGTTGTAAAATTTGTGGAGAAGTCACGCATCTGAAAAAAGATTGTCCGGATTTGTTGAAAGAGAAGGAAGAGAATGTAGTTACCGCGGATACCATCAATGACTCCACTTTGGAAAGTTTAGAAGGACACGAAGGTAAAATTGAACCAAAACAAGAGAAGAAATCTGTTAGTAAAATTGTAAAATTCTAAGGTACTTTTAGTTTATTTCATCACATTATTTAATGAAACGATTGATTCAAAAAATCTGTTGATACTTTCTTTCGATTTTTATAATTAGAGCCCGTGGAATTTTATTGTTGTGTAATATAATGTAAAATATACAAAAAAAACTTTTGTATGATACAGTATTTTTACAATATACTCGAGAAATGGAGAAAATAATCATTGCAACGTGAGATTGTTGATATCTGGATTAAACGTGTGTGTAAGAATTATAAGAGCGTGATTTGTTTTGATGAACAAATTAAAAACTTCCCCATTCACTTACTTCAGGGTCTCTGAGAATTGAAGATCAACCGATGCCATTCCGATGTTTTTCGACAAACCTTCACTTTCAATCTTTTCCGTTTATCTCGTTCACGTAGGATAGTTGACTTTGTTTTTCACTCTTGTTATTTCATTCATTTTGAGGTTTAGATGTATCATTATTTCAATTTTTTCTGTTACTGGATCGCTATATTTTCTTCGATGCACTGTTTTCAAAGACTGAATCTGTTATTTTAGTCATTCAAAACATTACTCACATCTGCATAAAACCATCAGTAGAATTATTATCTCATATATTTTGGTCATAAAATGTTACGTTCACCAATTGAATTATACAATACGTTGACCGAGCCTAATTCAATCTAAACTTTTGGTCAATCGCCATCATTTCTTCATAGAATTCGAATTTTCAATCCAAATCATGATCCTTCTGATATTACTGACATCATTGAGTGAGATTTGTGCTAATAAATCCCTTCATTTTATACATTTCTTGAGAAAATACATTTTCACATTGACACATAAAATAGTATATTGCATGAAAAATATGATTTCCAAAAGAAGAGAATCTTTTATGTGGCTCCATTATTAATTGCTAATTACTGGAACGAAATATTCAATTACATTGAAATTATTTATTATCCTCTTTAATATCAGACTCTCGTGAAGTGTACAGAGAAGAAATGAGATAATTTTCTGTTTGATAAATTATTTTGTTACTTGAATATAATGTTCTATTACTTTATACATTCTATTTGGAATCAATATTTTACATCCCGAACTCGGTTGAACAAAAATATTATAAACTTCCATGTACCTACAGCAATAGCATTTGCAAACCACAATTATGAAATATTGAAATCTAAAGAGTTGCATAATAAAATTATTCTATACAATTCAGTTGAAATATATAATCCAAGTGGCTCAAGATACAAACTTTACGAATATATAATTTACATTTAAATGTAGATATTTTTATCTATATTACATTTGTCCTTATAATATGTTTTCACATAACATATAAACTATTTTTCTATATATATATACCTCAGAAGATATTTTGTTTCAGTACAACTAACTATGCAGTCACAAATAAAATTACTATAAATGTAAACAATTATCCGAAAACATATTACACGCTTGTACTTCTCAAAATGTATCTAATTATATTGCTATTATGTACAATATGAAATATGTTAAACGTGTTTCTAAAACTGGTCACTACAGTTCAGCAAATGAATCGAAATTGCAATAATACCACTTTTTGCAAATGCAAAAAGGTTTTCATTATTTAACATGATGAATTGATTTTAATCACAGATGAACAAAATTCGAATACACCTGCACTCAATTGATTCTTAGATCTTTCTATGCATAATTGTTTCAACGGTTGAGATATACTCGAGGCTGTTCATTTCTAATTAAAACATCTTTGTTGCATTTCAAAAGCATGTAAATTCTTTCACTGTTTCGAATATTAAGGAATCTGCTGAATATATAAAATATCTTTCACATTTTGATTTCAATTTCACAATTCAAATGCTTCTTTTCTATTTAGTACATGTGGACTTGAAATGTGAACTTCAAATTTATAAAAATAGTGGATTCATCAATCGAATACATTGAACAATGCAGAAGTATCTCCCAAAGAATTATCTAAAGTGCTTTTTCATTGCATAATTCTTTTCATCGACTCAAGTTTGTTTTGCTAATGTGAATTGATCCAATCGTTATCAATTATATCAATAATCATTCAACAGCGATTTGAATATTCATAAAGCAAAGTGAATGCTGGAACACAATGAAATATATATGTACAGAATCGTTATTATCATTTTCAATCAAAAAATCTCGAGTGAGAAATCATTATTGAATGTCAAAATTTTCACTGGAAATACTCACAATTAGAGAAAACACAAGTTTTTATTTATTCGAAGGTGCAGAAATAAAAAGAAATTCTTTTTTTCCTGTAACTTGTATAAATATTCATATATTCCCACGTCATAATAAGATTGAGAAATACTCATAATTGTAGTTCATGAAAAACGAACTGAACTTCCAAGCCGATATCAACGATAATCATTGAAGAATTCTTATCCTTCTGCGCCGGTAAAAGGATGTGAATATTTCAAAATTTCAAAAGAAAACTAAAATATTTCTCAACAGATATGTGTGATGAATGAAATGATTTGTATGCAAAAGTTTGGCAAATACACTAGAACCTCGCAGTACAGGCACTCCCTCTCTCTCCAACGCATGATAAAAACCGTTCGGATAAAAAAGGAGAGCTGTGTTATCGCGAGATTGCACTGTAAGTCTCTGGCAAGGACCTTCCATAATCTGTCAACAGAATACTTGGGGATCCTTGGGAGAGCACGTATTTGTTAATCTATGATAGTATAATCTTCACCTTGGACTCAGAATTTGATGTATAATTCGAAATGCTACATATTTGATTCAATTTTATGATAACTTTATCATAAAATATTTGACTGCCAATCTCCAGGCACTTTTCGAATATTTTCTTTGGTATTCAATGAATTTCAATACGATATTAAGAATCAATTATTTTTGTCAACAGGTATTTACAAAGAGAGTCTTCAGTTTTGCACCTTGTGAATGATTTTGAAACAATTCAGAGAAAGAATTTTTTTCTGAATGTACCTGCTAGGTACTTTCAGATTTATGCGCGGATTCTATAATTTCTTTCAAACACCGTCCAAACTCTTCGATAATCAGTCGTTGCGATGTTTCATCATCATACATATTACGTTCCGCTTCTTCAGCTTGCGCCATTAAACACTGACACGTTATTTCTACTACTTTGTCCGTAAGGAAGTTGAACGGTTGTCTGTAAAGTCATAAATATGAAGTACATTTTCAAACATAAAAAGTAAATGTAAGTATTGAAAACTCACCTTGCTCCAGTGTTCGATGTAGCAGGCGGTCTAAATGCCATTTCAGATAACTGCAATTTGGCTTTGTTCAACGTAAGTTGAGCCGTTCGAACTTCCGCCGCTTCTGCTAAATCTTTCAAAGATTTCTTTTCTAAACTTGGTTCTTCTACATTTCGACATCCTATACATTTACAATTTGCAGAGCAAGGAATTTTTGCCTATAAGAAAATATAATTGCGTATAGCATGAAAAGTACTGATAATTCTTGAAGCTTTATGTAATGACATTGAATGTACCTCGTAACATTCACAGTAATTTTTCAAACAACCGCTACGTTTACAATTACAGCCTTTATTGTGTCTTCGCGTATCATCGCCTGTTTCACGACCTTTGCCAATTTTTGGTCTAAATGCATTAGGATTCCTTTCCAAACAAGATTTTATAGCTCTCTGTCTTTCTTCTTCATTGCCAAGATTGTTGGAACAATTATTGCAGTTACACATATGACAAAACTCCCCGTTCGCAAAACAATCGCAATATCTACGAGCAATCATATCGATAAATCACATTAATTGAACGGCAAATATCGTTCGTATCATGAATAATAATTATTGCACTTTCCACAATATGTCTTACGAGGTAAGGATTCAATCTTTGCTTCAATATGTTTATCTAGAAAACAGTCTTATTTGTTTTTAGAGTAAGAAACAAAACACAACGTGGTATGATCAAAATATAGAAAAAAACATATACATCTTTTTTTGACAAGTGAAATGCGGGGGTTTGTTCTTTTGAGCAAAAGATAAACATACGAATCCAAGAAAAATAAGATTCATCAGATTTAAAAGCCTTAAATAATTCATATGAAAAAATATACTTACAATTTCAAACATTGTGATTTAGTACAATTGCATGGTTTACGAGGCCTAATACCGTTAGGTTCAACATTTGAAAAAGATCTCTGTGAGGATTTACTTTCAACAGATCCAAGAGACAAATTGCTTGATGAAACTTGTAAATTTTGTGAACTACCCAGTAAACTAGGCATCGATTGCTGCGATTTCAACCTCATTTCATCTGAATGCTGAAAATTAATTGAAGTTGAGATAGAGCTCACATCGAATTTGAATGCTTTATATAAATGTGTAATAAACATACTTGTTGTTGAATATATTGAGCGGGCAATACTACAATGTTACCAACATTAGAATTTGTAGATAAAACTGCTTGGCCAGACGCAAGCTGACTTAACGCAGATGCGGGAATAGCCAAGGCATTTTTTGATTGGCTACTCACTCCCGTATTAGCAGGAATTAATAACCTTTGTCCTGATCCAGCTAACGTCGTTTTAGGTGCAACAGTTCTCAACGATGGATTACCGGTGTTCAATGGTACTACCTGAATAGAAATACAACGTGTATTCATATGTTGGGGTTATCGAATATTGTAGGAATGAAATATAATTATTACCTTGACAATTTGCTGCGGACCTCCTAGTTTTTGAGTTACCCCTACAGTTTGAAGCGTTGTTTGCGATTTTGCTTTTCCTACTGTAACGACATTGGTAGTTCCAGAGGATGGAGTGCTAACCAACCTAACGTACTGCACCTGAAAGAACAATTATAAATACATATAATTTAGTAAATAGCAAGTACTTTATTCCTGGAACTGTTGATAATTGAATACTTAGTTCTGTTGAAATTAAAAATTCCTCAAGAAAATACAAGAGATGGGTTTTTAATTAATTTTTTCGAAACGAACTACGCGAACGAATTGCGTTCGTTTTCTTTTGAAATCTATATAAATTTATATTAACCCGTGAGAACACGCGCGAGGTGTTTGGAACAGCCCACTATTTTTAATTAGGAATTGCTTGCTGACGGAATGGAAGAATGTATTTTCTTTTTTATTTTTCATGATCAATATATTTCAATTTTCTCAGATAATTTATTATGATGCAATCAGTTAATTTGAATGAAGTTAAATTGGAGTAGAGGTGAGAATTTTTTACTGTTCAAAATTATAACCATCCCAAGTCTTCCTGGCCAATTATTTTTTGGGGTATCTGAAACACCTCGCGCGCGTACTCACGAGTTAAAAGAGTTTTTTTGGTTAATACATTACGGTAATTAATTTCAAATAAATAACATATGAGGCAGATGCAAGGAATTCAAGATTTGAATTTAACAAAAAAAAAAAAAACAAAAGAGGAATAGAGTGATTGTGTATGTTATGAGATAAATCCTTATAATTTTTTTGAAATCTTACTTGTCTTCCAGGCATTTGGATTTGATGTACTTGATTTGATCCTGTGACCATATTTTGATTTGCAGGAATTCTAATAACTTGTCCACCTCCAAGAACTGAACCTGGTTTTAAAGAACTCTAAAACATGAACATTAATTCCATTGCTATTATTGAGTAAATTCTAGTTGGATAAAGATGATTATGAATTTTTTACTTAAGGAACTAATTTTGATATTTCTTTTATATTCCAAAGATTCTCAAATTTGATATCAAATTTTTCAACTGAAAATGCACTTTATTAAATGAAACAGAAATTTTAATATTGAACTTTCATGTTTGATTTTCAGAAATTAGAAATAATTATTATTTTTAAAACTATTTTTCAGCGGAATAAGAACGAGTAATTTATCTTCAACAGCATTGCTTCTATATGACATCAACGTGAATCTGTAGTGGATAGGAAAATCGGTAGATACAACGTGGAGCGACATAAAGTTAACGCAGAATTGTCCTCGATCACCGGGTTTTTGTCTCATAGATGGCTGTGCTGCACGAGATATTACGTTTTTCAAAAACAAGTTTCTAGAAGTTCTATTAACTTTTACAAAGCAATGATATTTTTCGAAGATTGCATTGAAAATTTATGAAAACACATTGACTAACCTGACGAATTATTACTTTCTGTGGACTTTGTTGAACAGTGGATTTATTCAAAGAAGACAATGCTGACTGTTGATTGGTCATGGTAGAAACTTTTACTTGAGTGTTTGTCACTGGTGCTGGTAATATTTTGGTAGGTGATTTAACAGTATTGCTCGACACCAATGTCATTTTAGATGCTTGAGTTGTCGAGGATTGTACCAATTTGTTAACTATTATACCCTATGAATATAATAATCGACATGTCATTACTCACGTCAGCACAAATTGAACAAACTAGATAAAAATATTAAACTGACTTGTTTCTGAGGGGAAGAGGGTAAAATATGCTGCACTTTACTAGTCGAAAGTAATCCCATTTGTTGAGCCTGTGCTAAAGTGATAGTTTTTGTGGGACTGGTAATCCCGTAACTGGAAGTACTGTTTGTTAAAAGTTTTATTCCTGATGTTTGTTGATTTTCATTTTGTGAATTTGCAATCAAAACCTGTGGTCCAGATTGACTTTGATTTCCCGTCAATATCATTTTTGTAAAAACCTGCACGATATGGAACACAATATATTTTAATCTTCAATTAAAATATTATACACATGATCTGAAAATATAATTTAAGAAATTTATCTTACGTTACGATTAGGCTGAATACTTGAAGCAGATCGTTTGACCGCAGATTGTACTGTTTTCACATTCTGCACATTAGTTAGAGTGATATTACCAGATTGACTGGCAGTCATCACTGGTTTACCAGATTGCGTTGATCTTAACTGCACTACATTTCCATCTGCGGATTTTGCAGTTATCAGAGTTTGAGCCAATGATTGCAGCTGCCCAGCCGAAGCTGTAGAAGGATGTGAAATCTTCAATATTTGACTAGCCCCTTGTCCACCCGCTGGAGATACTATCATGATAGATTGACTTTGAGTGGTTGCGGCACAAACATTTGTTTTGACCTATAAAAGATTCATCAGTCAATATTACTCATAAATATGTTAAGAAATGTATATCGATAACGTACCGGTACAGCTGATGTTGGTACTCTTTGTAGCGTGGGTTTTGTTTGAAATATGATACTCGAGTTGTTTTGTACTACATTCATCTGCTGAGTTTGGGGAATTTGTTCAGTTTCAATTTCCGTTTCAATTTCTGTTTCAGTTTCAATCTCAGTTTCAGTTTCAATCTCTGCCTCGGCTTCAATTTCAGATTGTTCTATAACTTCTGACATTTCTACATCGGGAATCTCAGAATCGGTTTCAACGGCAGGTTCAATAATTATGTGCTCTTTTTCTGTATCGGTCATGCCTTCTTCTGCATTCATGCATTCTAACTCTGCTTGAATACTAGCAAAAGTTTCAAAATCATTTGATGAATATTGTTCACTGCTGTGTGAAAGACTAAGCGCGCTTAAATCTTCATCGCCCAATGTGCGAGAATCGAGTGCTAGTGGTTCGACAAGAGCCCTCGCATTAGGCCCTTTCTCCACAGACATGATGAGTTTTTATCACCTGTAAAATACAAATAAAGCACTTGTTGACAGAATCATAAATTTGTTTTTATACCTCCAATAACAATATCATTCATGTATAGTTATGAAAATAATTGAATGAATAAACACATTTTATGATTGCAGATTTTGCAATGGAATAGGAAGTGATTGCAAAGTGTGACCATCACTTCCTTCAAAACAAATGGTATTGAGTTATCAATTGTTAATTAGATATCCAAGAGCATATTGTTGATATATGTATATGCACATACATATATTTATATATACAGGTTAGGAGTATTGATAAAAATTGATTTTGCATCCAAAATAAAATTCATCGCATTCAAATACGAACGCCAAATGTTCATCGAAAATGAAAAATGTTTGTATGGCAATTAATGAACAAAGTGACAACCAAACCTAATCATCACAGGAAAATTTAAAAATTCAAAAATTCAAATCCTCACGAATCAAACGACCACCACACACTTGCGAAACACAGTGTAATTGTCCATAATCATATTCAATAGTCTCAATAACCAATCAAGTTCCAATTTCTAAACAATGCAACAAGCAAATTTAAATGAATAGTGGCAGAAAATTCGAAGGATAGGGGATTGTAGAACATTAGCGCCATTTATTGCTTGAACGCGCCATTTTCCATGAACTGAATTTCCATATTCGATTCAAGTCTTTGAATCCATTCGAATTATCGTAAAAATAATACAATCGTGTAAAGCGATTACTTGAACGTACAATGAATTACGGTGATTGTATTGTATAAAAACCCATTTTAACGAATAAAAATTATGATTCAACTGACTTCTTCTTAACCTATAATTCAAGAGTTCGTAATCAGGTGCGTACAGTGTTGGGTGGGGGCGTACTTGCATGACGCTTTTAATCGAATTGTCAGTTTCAAAAGCACAAAGATTCATTGAAGGAAAAACATAGAAATGTGTACAGATTGTATTAAAGCTATGAATACAAGTTTTATAAACGTACCTGCTTATTTTTCTAATTTGTTCAATTTGTTCAAAAACACGCGCCCACCATTGCTGTCCCACACTGCACTACGCACCGCTGTGTATAAACAGGCCCAAAGGTCATTCGAATTGATTCGAAAGTAAAGTATTTACAATGTTCCAAAATCGAGTATCGTTTAACTATTATATAATTGGTTCATTGAGATTAGAAGAACTGAAAAATGGGCATTCATTTTATAGATGTAATGTTGTTTCGAAATAATACAATATTTTCAAGCACTTTGTTGATTTCGATTTCGCCATTTTGCTTTTCCGCGGCTAAAACCACGTCAGCTCGTTAGCGCCATCTAAATTTGAAATGGAAAAAAGTTGAAACTTCCCGGATCTGAAAATTTCTCAAAACAATTTTTATTTCTAAATTTGTAATGCAAGAATTCGCGACGTGCACAAAGGTGGTTATAAAATATGTTCCCTTGTAATTCATTGAAATGATAATTCACTTTTGTTATTATACTGCAGACTATTCGACATTGGAATATCTTTTTTGTCATTTTTAATGATATTGATTTATGTTTCTAAAATGATATTTTGTCATTACATTATTCCGAAGAATAACGTATTTGTATCTTCAAACTTTTAATCACAATTGAATTTTATTCTTATGATGTATAATTGTTTCTCGTTTGATTATCCATATTTTTTTTTTAGTGCAATATATTGCCAAGTAGAAGCTTCGAAAAGTTTTCTTTATGAAAATTCATCATTGGCGACTTTTAATAAAAGAATATCTCTAAAAAATTCACGATATATATTGATCTGAAATTTTCAGATCAAACCAATGTATTTGCAACTTTTTAGAATAAAACTCAATGGTTTCAAGTCATCCCAGCTAACACAAGAATTCTAGAAGAGTTCTTTATGAATATATTGTATTCATTATGAACCCTTATTGAAACTTCTGTCTTATGTGAGATATTTCAAGTTGAAAAAAAAACTATTTAAAAATAACCATATTTCAGACTTTGAATCAAATTGAATTCAAATGTATTTTTTTTAGGATTTTAAATTAGATTTTTTATCACCTTATGAAACTTCAAATCTGTACTTTACAATGTCATTCTAACGGTTACCAATGATAATTCGCATCTTGTCTTTTGAATTTTTCTTATGATCAATGCTTACTCAAAGAAAGAAAAAATATATATGTTCGCAAAATGTTTGAAAAGTCAGTGTACAATCAGATTTTTCTCACTGTCATATTGTATGCAATAATATATCCATTTAAAATATATGCACTTCATGCATAAAGGTCGAGAAAATTTTAGAGAATTCAAATTTTTGTATAATAAAAAGAAGAAAACCGAAAATTCATTTTTTGAGCTTGAAATTTTTTGAATTGATGTGTGCACTGCCATCAAGTGGCGACGCGGCGACTACGTTGCATATAGGGATATAGGCATACAGATTGTTATTATGATCATGATCATTATATCGTATAAAAGATCACACGCTCGTACGTAGGTTATGCATTGAGTTCACGCTGAAGGAAATTTTGTTGGTCTATGAATCGTAAGGTACCAGTCGGAAAGCAGAAAAGATGGTGGTGACAGCAGCCTCGGTACGTCAACAACTTTTTATTTTGGCGCATTCTGGTGGTTCTCACAAG
Source organism: Gonatopus flavifemur (assembly GCA_018340375.1). Lineage (NCBI taxonomy): Eukaryota > Metazoa > Arthropoda > Insecta > Hymenoptera > Dryinidae > Gonatopus > Gonatopus flavifemur. The sequence goes on along the minus strand of JAFFJZ010000001.1, from coordinate 39,717,819 downwards.
GATCAAGCTGAAAAGTAAGTGTTTGAAGTATGAAAAATTCAATTCTTGCAATGTCTCAACCGATTTCATTGTTCCCAGATATCGAGCAATTTTGGATTCGATACTATCGTCATCCGGCGAAGAGCTCGTGGATGCCTTAAAAATCTTTATTGAAGCTAGTAAGTTTTCTATCCTATTCTTTCAATTGATTCTCTGCACTTGATATTATTTTTGAAAGGATACCTACATATAACATCTTAGATATCCATGTGCATATAAAAACCATAAACAACTTTATACACAATTCAGAGCAAATGAGTTGAAATCAGTGATATCGTCTTTTAAATTCAGTTGCACGTATTCGAAATTAGGAAGTATCTTTTCGCTATCCTTTGTTTCAATTACTATATCAATTATCATATTCAGAGAAATATAAAAGATTGTGACAAAGAAAGAATAATTTGATTTATTTGCGTGTACTTTCAAGTTCATTTTTTATTGCAAATTGTGTACAATACTATTATCCATGATGTATTGAATATAATACATATTATATTAATTCTATTAATAATCATTTCACTATTTTTACAGTTGTTAATGAAAATGTAAGCTTAGTAATATCCAGACAAGTTTTGACGGATGTAAGTAGTCGTCTTTTACACTTACCAGATGAGATTTCTAAAGCTGTTTCACATTATACTCTGGATAAGGTAAGATATTATAGCACTTCTTTGGAAAAGTATTGAGGGAATATTGGTATTGAGATGCTAATCTAATTTTTTGAGTGGGATTCCTCAAAAATCCTTCAATATTTTCCAAATTCCACTCTATTCTTCAGCATTTCTTGAATGTTCATGAAAATACATAAATTTTTGAAAATTAATGAGAAAAGTTTGCAAAATCCTACACATAAAATTTAGATAGTGTCACACCACTGATATCCTCTTAATAATTTTCCATTAATTCATTCATCAATAATAGAACATTCAATGTTACTATACTGAATATAGGTACAACCTCGTGTCATATCTTTCGAAGAACAGGTAGCTAGTATAAGACAACATTTAGCAGATATTTATGAGCGTAATCAAAATTGGAGAGAAGCTGCTAATGTGTTAGTTGGTATTCCACTTGAAACTGGGCAAAAGTGAGCTTTTAACAATTCTTTTGAATTTACATAAAATCCATTCAACTTGTTTATTCACTCTGTATTTTATGTTTATACAGACAATATACAGTTGATTATAAGCTTGAAACTTACTTGAAAATCGCTCGGTTGTATTTAGAAGATGACGATCCAGTACAAGCAGAGGCTTTCATCAACAGAGCTTCTTTACTCCAAGTACTTGAATTTTTAAATCCTTTTCCTACCAAAATTTATCTATATTATTAGATGATTATACATTTGGTTCACAAAAGCTAATATCACATTGTTTCATTCCAGGCAGAATCCAAGAATGAACAACTTCAAATTTATTATAAAGTTTGCTACGCCAGAGTATTAGACTATAGAAGAAAGTTTATAGAAGCAGCTCAAAGATATAATGAATTGTCATACAGATCTATCATACACGAAGATGAACGTATGACAGCTCTTCGAAATGCTCTAATATGTACAGTGCTTGCATCCGCAGGTAATTTTATGACTTGCTTTTTGAAATTCAGATCGAGTGTTTATAAAAACAAGAAAAAAAAATGTTTCATTTGATTAATAGGACAACAAAGAAGTCGAATGCTAGCAACCTTGTTCAAAGATGAACGTTGTCAACAGCTTCCCGCTTATTCTATTCTAGAAAAAATGTATTTAGATCGTATCATCCGACGTTCGGAGCTTCAGGAATTCGAAGCACTACTACAACCACATCAAAAAGCTTGTACCATCGACGGTTTAGGCTCAACAATTCTTGATCGAGCCGTAATAGAGCATAACTTGCTGTCAGCTAGCAAATTATATAATAATATAACATTCGAAGAACTGGGTGCTCTATTAGAAATTCCACCAACCAAAGCTGAAAAAATTGCAAGCCAAATGATCACCGAAGGTAGAATGAATGGATACATCGATCAAATAGATTCCATTGTTCATTTTGAGAGTAAGTACTCATACGTCGTTCATTCGTGCAAATATTCCTTCACTAAACTTCTTTTCATCTCTTCAGCTCGTGAAACTTTACCAACTTGGGATAAACAAATACAATCACTTTGTTATCAAGTGAATCAGATAATAGAAAAAATTGCTCAAACCGAACCAGAATGGATTGCTCAAGCTATGGAAGATCAAATGGTGCATTAATAGATATTTATTTTTCAAAAGTATACTTATAATTCATTTTTGATATTTTGATGAAAAGTTATCAAATAAAATGTGTCATCGTAATTACCATAATTTTAATAAAAATGTCGGTTTTTTAAATTTTATCAGAAGTGTAATGAAACGATTAACCTTCAGTCATCAATTATACAAAATAAATATATAACAGTGTCTTGTAAATAAAATAAAAACTTCGGAAAAGTTTGCGTTTTCTTTTGGACATTTAATTTGATTATGTATCAGGGGAGGTAGTTAAGAAATTACAAAATTTGTTGAGTGTTCTTTTTTCCTTTCTCAAAACATAGAAATTTATTTCGTGAATTTTTTCGTGTTTAACGTGAATATAATCAAACTCAAGCATTTTTAGGGAACATTAAGCAATCCTTGCTAGAAAAGGAGAATGAATTAGAAAAATTCAATTGAATTGAATGTCTTCTCTTGTTCTAATATCGTGAATTGAGGGAGATTTAAATCATTCTCTACTCTTCAAATTGAGAACCATTGAAATCACGTGTTGTTAAATTCATAATTAGTGCAATATTTCAAAATATTGCTCTGGACAGCATTTCTATGGGCATTCAGCGATACTATGAATATATCAAGAAGATAACGAGGTTGGAATTTTATCCGAATTATTTGAAAATAGTGCAATAAATCTCATTTATTTTCATTTTGTTACTTAATATATGTGATAACATATAAGTCTCTGAATGAAAATTGTTAAATTTTATCATACTACTTCCAAATAGTTTGGCTCAAGTCCTGGTACTAGTTTAGTATCTTCAAAGTATTTCTGAGAAATTTTACGCAAGACTTGACTAGCATATCCCTTGAGGGAATAGTAGCGTTGGGATGGGAGGCTAGTCGTCCCTACTGAAAATGTCAGGTACAACCGGGCGAAAAATGGTTTTCGGGGTTCTAATTTGATAATTCCGGATAAAATCGGGTAGAAAGTTTACTACTGTTTTAACTAAATTTGCCCGGTTCTGCCTGGCATTTTTAGCAAGAATTTTGTAAAGGCGAGTTTATTTAAAAAGTATTGAATGAATTCCTATAAACTGAATTTCTAACGATTCTATGAATCATAAAGAATCCTTAGAAGTTGAGTTTGTATGAATTCATTTAGCAGTTTTTAAATAAACTGGCCAATACGAAATATTCACGTCCAGGCACTGGTATCTCCTTGAATAAAGTACATATAAATAATGACATTAAGTATATTGTAAATCGAACTGTAAATCATATTGGGATAAAACAAGACAAGATTCATAATAAAGATTATATTATTATGATCATGAAATATAAATAATGTAGATTACATAAATTTCATATACGAAAAAATTGAGACGATGAAAAACCTAAAACAAAATGGGAAAAAGCTTCTGAAAACTGGTATAAATTTATTAAAAATAAAAGTGTGTATTTAAAGAATAAACTTAAATTCTACATCATGAAGTGAGATAAGCACTTACACAATTGGATATGTAATAATTGATTCTGCTTTATTTCAGTAACTTTCCCAAAAGCATTCATTTAACAAACGTGAATCATAGCTAATGACGAATTAAATGAACGAACCACTAGAATAAAGTCCATTTTTTTCTTACTAGAAACTCGTCTATTATTCTTTCTACACAAAATATATTTATGAAGTTACTTCATTAATAAGAACTTTCCAGATGATGTTTTTTTCTGCATTTGAGAAACATTAAGATCATTTTTACAGTTTTATATAGATTTTCAAGGTGTTCGCTGTAACATTATTTACATAAATTCATATGTAAGGTTCAGTAATTTTTGTGTACGATGAGTATCCTGCCTCCATCCACGAGTGTATAATACTGTGCAGGGACGTAGTAATTTGCCTTAAATTAAGGCACAGTACTTTTTTCATTGAACTGAAAATTGAAATCACGTCGATTGACTTGTATGCAGACAATTTTTGAATCCATTTTGATTTAGTGAAATTCATGAAATGAATTGATAATAGTATGAAAGCAGGTTAAATATAATTGCTGCAAAAGTACTGAAAAAATTGATCACATGATTTACACATAAAATTCATGCTGAATATTCAAGTTTTTCTTTATTTAATTTTTAAAGGAATTTCATTATTTTTACTGTATATATTTCAATTCTTTTTTTCCTATATATGATGAACTGATTGAATCTATTTTATAATATCCAGGAGAAACTTCGAAGTGAACAGAAATTACAAATATGCTATATTGCATTAAAAAATATGAACTTGAGTGTGTACTCGCATATTTTCACCTTATTGTGGAATGATACTCTTCACAATAAGATATACTGTTACTTTATAGTCACTCAGTATCGTTTCAAGTCATTTTCGACTCTATTTTGAACTTTTTAAACATACAGCAGATATCTTACATTACCTACTCGAGGGATAAACCTATCTACACATTACAGATACTTTATCTGAAGCAGTGTTGTGTAACGCGGTCTTTGTGTTGCAGGAATCATTTCAGTGGGATAAAGTTGTACAGTTTTGAAAATTTCATGATTTTTAAGCTTCAAGATCCAAAGCAAAACCAATCTTATGACCACCAGAACCAAAGTTCTTTCCATCAATGTTTGTGGAAAGTGTTAAAGTCACTCCTGCAATGATTAAAAATAATGCCAAATCAATGAATTGTAGATTGTAAGATATATGAAGAGAAACGAGTACAAGTTTGTTCTCACCATCTCTGAGTTTTTGTTGGTATCCTAAACCAATTTGAAGTTGGGAATTAACTTTAGCCCTAATGCTAGCATCTTGATCGAGATCATATTTTGCACCAAGACCAAATTGTGTCACATTATTACTAGAGTTCCAAGCCAAATTGATGGCACCTTCTAGACCAGGCTTAACCTTGTGATAAATTGAACCTCCAAATTCACGACCATTGTCTCTGAATATATAAAAATATCATATATTCGAATGAACGGTTTTTACAGATATATTATATTGAATATAAATGTTAATGCTTACACAGACGTATGAAGAGCAAAATCAGAAGCAGTAAAGCCAAGAGCAAAATTATTCTTTGTAATCTTCTGTCTTTGAGAATCTAACATGGCATGGTATCCAGCCAGCCATCCTGTAAGAATTATACATTTTTGTCATTGATCAAAATTTATATTCATTTTGAATGGAATCCCAAATACTGCTATTTCAAAATATGTTCATATTATATGTCTGTCTTCGAATGAATTGATTCCTTATAAACGTTACTATACCTTGATATCCAACAACAGCCGAAGCATTGATAAGTGGACCTGCGGAAAGACTTAGATCCATGTCAGCTGTGACAGAGACATGTTCATGTTTGTAAGTTGTTTTGAATTTGCCAGTTTTTGTCCTGAAATGATAATTATTGAATTTCACATTCCAAGAAATCAGATAAAATAAAATTAAATTCATACCCAGTTTGAGGAGAGAAAGTACAACTGTATCCAATACTGAGACCTTGAAGAAGTTTGTCGGCAAGAGTAATGTCAGTGCCCAGAGTGTTGTCGGTATTCCATTTTTCAGCAAATGTCAGACCATATTCTTTGATTTTGTATTTAGTTTCTAATGTACCAAATACTTTTCCTGTATCTTGATTGGATACTCCTCCACTAGAAAATTCTACTCCGGAATCTGTTTTGGTTTTGACATCCAATTTCAACAGACCAAAGTGATAACCCTTGCTGAATATATCACGAGCATTCTTTCCTAAATCACCATAGGTTGGAGGAGCCATGTTCTGAGAAAAATATATATCCAAGTTCAATGTAATAAATATAATGAAGGAAATTCATTAAGCATTGGGTAAAAATTTTTAATAATTCTTCTATATTAAAAAATCAAATGACCATCATTGAAGTACATCCTGAATTTCATTGTGAGAATAATACTCATATTACTTTGTACAATGAATTCAATAACTTGTATTACCTATGCGGGTATTAAATGATTATTCATTTCATAAACAAGAAAAGTCCAAGAATTCGTTGTTCTTACTGACTTAGTTTCATATGCAAAAATTATAGAAATTTAATATGAGGAAAGTGAATCAATAACCTATAGTTTATAGTTCAGTACAGCATATACAGGGTAGTTTGATAATAATCACTCACAGAACAAAAGGTATTTACATAAAGAAGTGACAATGAATTGAGCAATAAAATGAAAAATTGCGAGTTAGATAAAATCGTACTCTACAAGGGTGGTATGGCATTGACCTGGTCCAGGTATTACATAAGTCATAAATTAATGATTTTCAAACTATGAATATCTTATTTATGACGTTACGGTTAATACATAAATTTTTACGAAGCGAAATACATTATTCTTGAACGCACGCGTTTTCTCATTCATTATGCACAGTGCTTGTTACAGTTATTTTAGTAAAGGTCAGAAGACGGCAGACGACATTTCTATTGCGAAGCAATGCCGGCTTGTATCAAACATTTCCCCTCTATTCGCGATATGATGGTTTGTTCGAGATAATAATACATACATTAAAAAACATTGCTTATATTGTGATGTAATATAATATTACTTACAATTTTATGTTATTGAACGGTGAAAAAATGTGTTAGGTCACCGAAGGATCGTGTAAACGAGACAGACCACCAACTAAGAGAAGTTCAACTTGCGCGCATATCGCATGGTACGCATGCGTTCGCGCACACCGAAATGATTCCAACAAGAATCTTCGAGACTATTTACCCTCAACGTAGGTATATCAAGAAATTTTGAAATAAAGCACTTTGAAAGCATAAATGAGGGAAATATTTGTTAATAAATTGCATTGGACATGTATGTCGAGTGTAATTGATAGTCATCAATTATTTTACATAATCTCGAAGAAGATTCGTACTTTGTTGTGAATTTTATTCGTATCCGGTTATCTAGACCCGTTTATTGAACTTGATACGGTTAACGAGAGCCCGGATTTCCAAGTTTCCATCGTGATACGTAAATGATGATAATCATGGATAATTACTCTCAATAATAAAATGACGGGAACATGACTTTGTTAATTAATTGTATCATGAGCGTTGATCAGTGTTCAATCAATGTTTGAGGATAACACAAGAAGTTCAGAAGGAATTCATCATGAATACTTTGTTTATAAAGATATACCAACCTATAAAGTACTCCGGATCAAAAAGAGTTCATGAAGAATTCAATTGGGACTTGGAGAATTCAATATGACTTCTTGAGAATTCTTTTTGAAGTTCTGTACTGTGTGGAAATATACCCAAGTAACACAAAAGTGCTTGTAATAAAGTACTGTAAAAATGCCATTTGGTTATATTTATTTGGTACATTTAAAAACATTCCATGGCACGTTCATAGAACATTCATTACGTGGTTGTGCTGCTTGGGTAACATACAAAAAGGACTAATGAATTCTAAAAAAATAACTCCTAAACTCTTGAAGAATTCAAAGAATTGCGAAAGAGTTCTAAAAAAATTCTTTTAAAAGTCTTAACGCGTCCAGGATGGGTTCTTTTTTTCATAATTCATTGGTGATTCTTAGACTCAGTTCTTCGCAGCCCAGATAGCACAAGAGGTCTAAAGGAGCACATAATGGATACCATATATTCATAAAGAACTCTTTCAGAACTCTTGTGCTTTCTAGGGGTAGAAATGTTCGGTGCTGATTTTTATGCGGAGTTTCCTTAGTTACCAACCCACCACAGCCAGCACAAATGATCAATTGAAATTCTTAAAGACTTCTTGGATAGTTTCCGCCCACACAACACCAAAGTCAAATCCGGCTCTAGACAGATCTAGATGAACCTTCGGAGATTCATCCCTGAAAATTTCAGACTTTTTGATGCGTTCAGTTTCGGGTATTTTGTGCGGAAAAAATGCCACTAGATGAAGCCACTTATGCGCTCGTATCCACTTAACGGAACACCAGCCTACCATCCGAGTAAAGATTGTCTGCAAGATTTCTCCGAACTTGATACATGAAACAGTCTGAAATTTTCAGGGTATATTCTTTGATACTTTATCAATCGCGGTGCAGAGTCCGAATTCCGAATTTCGAAAAAAAATTTCTTTTTACCGACTGAGAAAAAACTTTTTTTTTTTCAAATTTTAAATTCACGCTTTGTACCGCAATTTATAAAGTATCAAAGAATATTCCCTGAAAATTTTAGATTGTTTCATGAATCAGGTTCGGAGAAATCTTGCAGACCAAATCTTTACTCGGATGGTACGCTGGTATCCCCCCTGACAACAAAAGTTGCAGTGCAACTATTGCTTCACTGTTGCTGGACTAGTTTGTGTTTCGTTATTGGAGGATTGTTTGATCTCACGTATCATAGCTTCATTTATCCAAAAATCTTTGCAGCATCGTGACAACAACTTTCAAGTTTGTTGCATGTTGCTGCGCATTTGGCAACGCAACTTCCTAGCAACATCCCAACAACAGTTGCTCCGTGTTGTTGGGGAGTTGTCACGAACTTTTCTGACACTTTTTACTGTCTGGACCGTTAAGAGTAGTCTGAACACATATTTGGAATATGTAAAAATTATCGAGAAACATCCATATATGTAATACTCCTATGTTGTCAGTACTCCTATTTTTCCCGATAAAGGGAGCCGACCAAACATTACGGTGCCGACGATACAGCAACCTCTCATTCGCTAGCATTGCAGAACAATCAAAATTAACGCTCGCGCAGTATATTCGAGCAAACTAGTTTGAGAGCGAGTGAGAGGTTGCTATATCGTCGGCACCGTAATGTGTGATCATCGACGGAAGCTTTGCTGGTAATATAGACCCTGATAGCAAAGTGCTCAGCAAATATGCGGCAAATTGTTGAAAAGATTCCCCGTCAGTTTGAAACAATTTGCAGGCATATTAGGCATAGGTGTAAATCTAGGATTTTAGCTTCCGTGGTTATCGTGTTGCTGGGAAGTCCTTGGTGAAAATGAAGCGTATACACAAAGCGAGAAGGAAACGTATACGAAGCGAAAAACGTTTCAACTCCCTCTTTCTGGAGCGTATGATACCCGCTTTCTGGAAAGTCATCAAATTATACGTTCTGTATACGTTTCATAAACTTCCGATCCCGTTTCGCATATGCTTCATGTAACGTAATAGTGGGTTATATGGAGCGTATGCGAGTCATGCCTGTTCTGACTCAAATCACATCTTTCAGCATTCGATGTCAACGACAATCCATAGCCTAGCGGATAACACCCTACCATGGTGAAAGTCACCGGTTTGATTCTCACCACAGGGTTCAATTTTTTTGTCTAGATTTCTTGAATTTTTCTCGCTTTCTTTGTTTCAATTCCCATTTCACATACTCTTTGTATCCTTTCCATTCAAGCTTCGTATACTCTCCATTAACGTTTCTGTTACCCTTCAGCATACGCTTCGTTTACTCTTTCTTCTCGCTCCCATTTTCACCAGGGGTTGCCCGGTTTCACGAAACTCTCAATCACATGCGTAGCAAATTCCCACCCAGATAGCACAAGAGTTCTAAAAGAGCTCCTAATGAATACAATGTAGTCATAACAAACTCTTTTAGAACTTTTGTGCTATTTGGGCAGCAATTTTGCGTAAATTTGAAAAATAACATGACAGTAACGATTGCACAGCAATTTTTGTTGTGTGGGGAAGTTTTACATATATGGAAACATTCCAATTTCATAGAAATCGAGTTTTACGCATGGAAGCGTAATTGGAGAGCAAGTATGAAGGGTGTAGTTTATAATAAAAAAGTTAACTGCCTGCTAAAAATGCCAGGTAGAACCGGGTAAAAAATTATTCTCAGGCTTTGAACGGTTCTTGTCACAGGAAATCCACTCAAAAACTGACAAAGTTCCTACTCGATTTTATTCGGAATTACCAAAATTGGAATATCCTGTCAAAAACAGGTGTTGACAAGGTATGTTCCAATCTGGTAATTTTGAACAAAATCGGGTAGAAAGTTTGTCAATTTTTAAGTGAATTTGCTGTGAAAAAAACTGTTCAAAGACTGACAACAATTTTTTGCCCGGTTTGCCTAGCACTTTTAGCAGGGAATATTCTATGAACGCCCAAATAGTATTAGAATATACTATCCCTGGATTCCCGGAATCTTTCTGAATCCTTCAGAATTATATTTATTGAGATTCCGCATCTCCCTCTGAATTGGTCCAAATCTCTCTTAATTCCTCTAAATTTGTGGCAATCTCTCTGAGTCCCTCTGAATTTCTCTAAATCTAAACAGATGAATGGGTATCCAAAGTATCTATCGGTGACTAAAAAAATGAATTTGAGCGGATTTAGCTGCTATAATTTCGATTGTTTGGGAGTTTCTTCTGTTCTGTGGAAAATTTTTCCAAATTATATATAATTTACATAGAATTCAATATATTTTATACATAATCTATATATAATCCTATATAAAGTGTATATAATTTTGAAAAATTTCCACCCGTTGTCACAATTAAGGAGGTGCCCTGGCAACCTTAGACCCCCTCCTACCCACAAAAAGATTTCTATTACTATTTAAGAGATGTCTTAAAATCATGGAAGATGTCTTGGAAGACCTTCGTGAAGATATCTTTTCGACATCTACAAGATATTTCACGCAACAAATTTTAACAAGTTTTAGGTATCTGAAAAAGGTCTTGTAAAAGATATGTTTTAGACACGCTGGCAAATATATGTTTTAGATGTCTTTAGGATGTCTTTTTGAAATCATCAACACTCACAGAAAGGATTTCTTGAAATGAGAAAATTTTTCTTGTCGCTTGCGCCTCTATGTTTCATCTCTTCAAAGATTCCCATCAATCCTACTGTTACTACTACTGTCCATGTCCGTGGTCTATGTTCCAGGTCCGATTGTATTTTTCTCTTCGGTATCCCTGGTAGAAATTTGTCTGGGCCTCCCACTGACCATCCGTGTGCTAGATGGAGACCATGTGGGGGCAACTAGATAACACATTTCAGCCAATTTGACTTTAGTGCTCGAACATTCAGTTGGTTTATGTAGGTTTTTTGTGCTTCAATTGATGGTTCAGTAACATTGATGGTCCATGAACACGGTCGGAAGAACAAAAGGAAGCCTAAACGTTTCAATTTGTCATTCAGAATTATTTTATGGAAATGAATTCAAAAGCAACGTACTTGATTTGGGATTACATTCCAAAATATTTGGCCCATCATTTAGCCACAGCTGGGGTCCATCCAATTCCCAATCATAATTTCTACCAGGGTTTGAAAATGAAATATTTCTTTCTTCGACAAAAAATCTTATTATTTCATATTGAACTAATTGAATAACACAGGTCAACAAAAAAAAATTTTTTCTCTCGTCCCCGAGGTTCGGTAACTGATTCGGAGTGCTTTTGGTGCGTTGAACGTGAAGCGAATATCAGATTTCTTGAATCAGCTCACTTTCTATTATCTTTTATGTATAATTTTCATATATAATCTATATGATTGATGAATTTTATATATAAAAAATTACGAAAAACGAGCTGATCCAACAAATCTGATGTTATCGTATTCAGTACCTCAAAACTACTCCGAATCAATTCTCAAACCTCAGGCATCAAAATGACTGTTGATCAGTGTAATATAATATTCTTTCCGTGTAAAAGATATGTTTTGATGTCACGTGAAGTGTCCTAATCCCCTCATGGACGATGTTTTTTCGTTATGCTTCATATATGTACAATGCTACCTCTCAATAAGAACTAGGGACGGGGATCTTTAAAAAGGATCGATCCTTTTTTATATGAAAAAATATATAATTTTTGAAGATTTTAATAAAATTTCAATACTTTTCATATAAAAAAGGATCAATTTCTTCCAAAGATCCAGATCACTAATAAGAACCTTCCTTCAACGCGTGGGAAGAACCGTTCGAATGAGGTGAAAGGCAAGCGTTCTTATTGAGAGGTTGTACTGTATAAACCGCTATGCATAAAGGAGTCACCTCTTTTGTTGGTAATATTCCGGGAGTGTTTCTAGAACACCTTAACTGATGTCGGTGACGTAAGACATTCTGGAGATGTTCTGAGAATGTTCTTGAGACGTTTTCAAAGATTTGTGATGTGTGAGAACATTCGAGACAACACAGAAGGATTACTAATGAACTGTTGGAAAATCATTCTTCTTAAACTCTGTTTGAAATCCTTGATAACTCTAGAATCGTCGGATAGTGTGAAAAAAATTACTTGTTAAAAATTGGTAAATCTTTAGAATAAGATCTCTGCTTCAACATTTTTTCCTCATTCATTCCTTCTCATATGTTTGAACATGGACTTGTATTTCCGGAGGCTGTTTTACAGCCCTTTCAGATGGTATAAGAGTTCTAAAAGAGTTCTGAATTAACGCAATGTATTTATGAAGAACTCTCTCAGAATTCTTGTGCTATCTGGGCTTGGGGTCCCCTGAAAAGAAAAAGATCGATCCTTTTTGATATAAAAGTACTGAATTTTTATTGTAATCTATAAAAATTATATATTGTTTACATAAAAGGGAATCGATTTTTTTTCAAAGATCCCCATCACTGGTTTCCTCGGAGCCATAACAGGTCATGTCACTGACTGGAGGTTAACGGCAGAGTATCATAATATCGAAAATTCATAATCCCAACGGTGTCATAATCCCAAAATGGCGTAATCCTGAAAGGTCATAGTTCCAAAAAAATTATAGCATTTAATATAAATCAAGTATTTGGCCACTTTCCTTATAAAACCTTGATTTTTCCCACATGATATGCACAAACAAAAATTTTTCATGATGAAAATGGCGAAATACTTGGTTCATATTAAATTTTTTAATTTTTTTCCGGGACTATGATCTGTTGGGATTATACCAATTCGGGATTATGACATTTTGGGACTACGCCTCTGTCGGGACTATGAACTTTCGGTATTATGATACTCTACCAAGGTTAACATCCCCATACTCCTAATTAAGGGACCCCCAACATCTTAATACAATGTGAAAATTTGTTTTCGCAAATTCACGATCAGACTGATTCACAGACCGTTAGAAAAATTCTTAAATTTTATATCAAAATTAAATATCATACCCTCATATTAAATTTCATAATAGTTCTCAAATTTAATGTAAAAAATATGATAAAGTTTCAAAATTCCTTCCTGAAATGTAACAGTTATTCATTGAATTCCATTGATATGTTATTAAGATTAAGGAAAAAATTTTGACCATTACGAATTATATTATTGAATTCAATGTTTTATTGTGAAATTAATTAAAGTGTTCATGTAAAAAACTTCATAATATTTTTATGAAGTTTCAGGCATCGTTTTTTTTTCCTTCACTCTATTCCGACCAAAACGCTTCATTTTTTGTCCAATTTCTTGGAGGAAAAATCAAGCGCTTCGTTTAAAATGGTGTCCCTTTTTATCTTGAACATATATTTTAGAATGTTCCGGAAGGATTCCTCAAATTTGTTATCCGGGACATTATTGTAAAAAAATACTCAAAAATTTATAGGTACTTTTTGTGTGCTGTTTGTACAACTCTCAGGACTGTGTCTTAGGAACTCCTTTCAGAATTTTATAATATATACTTTTGATGAGATATTGTGAAACATATTCAATACATAGTCGTTAACCGAGATACTTGGAAATAAGTACAAGTGTTATGTAAGCTACTATTGAAAAGTATTCCAAAAATCTTTCAAATCAAAGAATTCCATCACTGTCTGAATAGTAAAATGTTGAACAAACTCAAATTATCGATAAAGCAATCGTATCTATTATAAAATTGTTCGGGATAGATAAAAACCATTGATAAAGTATAAAATTCTGTTCGGTGTATTGCATTTCAATTATGGAACGTAAGTTTCCACGCATATGATTAATTTTCTTGCGTTTCGGAGGATTATTTGAAGCTTTTGGATCTTTCTGTACATTGGTCCAAAAATATACTAGCAGGTCTGTTGTACCGTCATTCAAACTTACTCCTATTATATCTATAGGTGTAAAAAGTCCGCCTTCTCGACGAGTATAGATCTTCGTAGTAGGATCTAGAATCTAGAGTATAACATTGGCGAAACGCAACCTCAGTCTCTGTCAAAAGTTTCATACATATATATATATATGTATGTATAAAAGATTCGAACGTGTTGTGTATTTTAGTCAGTCTTTGTTACCTAGTTGAATAACAAATACATAATAAGGGTGTTCGAACAATCATGTCACAAGAAAAATCGGTACGTTTCAATAAATATAAGTTCATCTTGTTACCGTAAAAATAATACACAGTGCCGTCGTATTTTTTTAATAAATAAATTTGTGAATTAAGTATTCAACAAATGGTGGAAACTATGAATAAAACCATTTTATAAAGTACAACGTTGCAAATACGTTTTGAAGTTAGATTCGATAAATTTTCATTTCTGTGCGAGCATGTAGGAAACAAGTAAAAAAATTATCGTTTGTCCTTCGAAAGTTTCGAACGTGTAAACTTTTCTTTATTGTTCAGTGATAAATTGTTTTGTAAACGTGTTGATTCCAGCAGATACGGACCGTCTGAAAAGCATTCTACAATAGCCTTATACATTGAAATATACAACATTTTATTTTAAATAAAGTATCAATAGTTGATGTAAAGACAATACTTTCCGCGCCATAAATTCCAGTATTTGATAAAATATTGAATTATTTATGATAAATTTCAAATTGGACTACTTCATAATAAGCGGATTTATTAGCAAGTTCTCGCTAGAAGTTGATTTGAATTTGTAAATGCTAGTTGTAAATGCTGATAATTTACAACTTGAGAAGCTAATAATGACTTACTTAAGTCGATTGAGGAAGATTAATGGATCTTCCAAGTATCAACGATCCTTTGGATTAGGACCCGAACTACACTTGTTACATAGAACTCAAACTGTTTACGCTGTCACTCCCGAGGCGAAAAAATTTTGTAGAATTTCTTGTCTGGATTGAGTCAGAATTCCATAGAATTTTTATAGAACTTTCTATAGAAATTCCATTTAGAAATGTGAATCTGGGTGGGTGAATCTGGATCATTCAAAAGAACTCAGAATCGGTGAAAAGGACTGAAAACCAGTAAAATTTCACTCAAGTTTGGCGCTCAGTCATTTACTGGTTGAATTAGTGACATTTCACTAATTCAGATCCACAGAAGAAATCGGAATTGATTTAAAGTAACCAATATGGAAGTCTATTGTTCGTTTCTATGCGGTTTTTTGTTTTTTTTTTTCAACCAGTTTTTGTCTTCACTGTTGAAGAAATTTTTGAGTTCAATTCTCAAAATTTGGAAGCAATCAATGCATATATATGTGTGTTTAACATTCACTACAGATTCAATGAGCATTCAATTCGAATGTGGTATGGATATCATTTCGAGCTGATATTGTTTTTCAATTTGAATAACAGCGCGGGAAAATCAATACGAAAAAATATGTTGTGTTAAGGACTTCTAAATTTTTGTATAGAATTTCAACCAAATATTTTGGAATTTGCGGTGGAAATTCTAAACCGTGTATCGTGTGCAACTGTTTTTCAGAGTGTGCGGTTTTCCAAAAGTTTTTCCAAAAATGAGTTTAATAATACGTTAATTCAACGTTTAAAACCGCGTGATTTTTCACTCGATCTTCTACTTTACTCTCCATTTGTGGGCAAGGGACCAATTCACCGAGTTGAATAACATTTTATGCAATGTTCCTTTGAGATTGTTTTTGACATTGAAAAGGATATTAACAACAATGTTTTTTTCCAACTGGACATATCATTCATTTCACTGTAAGAAAAACTCTGTCTCAACCTTGAGAGGATTTTATGAAATTTTTTACATAAACATGTTGAATTCAATAATATGATTTCCTAAGTCAACAATGTTCTTTTAACATTCATAACAAATTCGTGGAATATGATGAATAAATTGTTATATTTGAGTGAAAAATTCATATTAAATTTCTGAACTTCATTGAATTTTTGTGAACACTATAGAGTGTTTTTTTATTCCATTCAAAGCACGAGTTTGCCAAAATGCGTATATAACTTCGTTCCACACAATTCTAAGCTGATATCGAGTCAAGCCTCGAAGAAGAATTTCAATTGTAAAACACAGAATTCTTAAATAATCTTTCCATACATTCCTTGCTGATTTGTGTGATTTTGCAAAGAATCCTTCAAGAGCTTGCACAAGACCCTTCAATGAATTCTTTGAGAATTCTTCGAGAACTCTGTCAGCATTTTGAAATGAGTTCTTCATGAATCCTTGGAGAGCTCCGATAGAAGTCTGAAATGAATCCTTTGAGACTTTTTTCGCATCAAGAAAGAATTTCCTCTAGTGGTTCATTCTGAACTGACTGCACAAGAATTGTTCAAAAATTCTTTGCGGATTCAATAAGAACTCTTGAAGAATTGCCATTTGAATTCTTTGATAATGCAAAAAGAATTATTTCGTAGTTTATTTTCCTCAATTCTTCTATCAGAGTTTTTAAAAGATTCTGAGAGAACGCTTGTGCTCTTTCGGTGCTGTTTTCGGTGACTATGAAATGTTTTTTCTTCAATAAACTGCTTATGTGCTTTACACTGTATTTATTCAACTCTTCATAGGGATCTTCGTCGGATGAATTGAAGACAACAACGTCGACGTATAAAATTTTCGAAAATGAACTGTTAGGAAGGTAAGATGCGATTTACTTGAAAATGTGAA
This sequence comes from Gonatopus flavifemur, assembly GCA_018340375.1. NCBI lineage: Eukaryota > Metazoa > Arthropoda > Insecta > Hymenoptera > Dryinidae > Gonatopus > Gonatopus flavifemur. Next base: position 39,700,851 of record JAFFJZ010000001.1, on the reverse strand, counting down.
TTAATGTGATAATGGAATCAATTTAATTGAAAAATGTCGAAGTTAGGAAACCTTTTTTGAACTATTTTAAAACTTCTACGACCAAAAGAGGTACTTTTTTCATTCTGAATGTTAGATTGATTTCAACATAGTTGAAATTTTTTTTAGAAAAGATTTCTTACTCTTTCATGTGCTTCTTAAACTGTTGTGCTCCTCAACGATATTCGTAGGAGGAGAACTTTGACTGAGATCAGAAGAATTGTTCCCACAGGGTGATGAGCTGAAAATAAATCTGTATGAGTTCTCACTTGGTTTTGAAAGCAAGAATATGAGAACAATGGCGAAGATGTAATTTCAGCCAGGTTTTTATATGACTTGAGTGAAGCATTTTTCAATATTATATAAAATTCATACATAATACAATATAATGTATCTATAATTTATATATAATTGTATATGAATCATACATAATTTTGAAAATTCATCTCCTCGGGAAGTTGCAGTTTAAGGGGCACCTCAAAAACTGTCTGCTTTTCCAAATTTCGAATTTTCAACTAAATTCTGTATGCTGCGTGATGCCTCACAATGATAACAAAACGACTAATTTTCACGTTATGAGTATGGTTAGTGTTGGGAGTAGAAAGGATTGAAGTTGAGTTGATGAGTAAATTTATATGTAAAATATACTTATAAGTAACATATGCATAGTATCTATAGGATGGATATTATACATTATCATAAATATTATATAAAAAATAAGGAAAAATCACTCACTTCAGGATCATTTCTTAGTTCAATTTTTCACTTTATTTATAGCTAACTGTGATATTGATAAATGCAGGATTATTTCTTTGATTTTGGGTATGCAAATATTGAATTGGTCTTCAATTAACTGAATGAATTCACTCTGGGAAGCTCAGGACACGTAATTCCTTCTACTTTCCAAATTCCTGAGATTAAAAATCCACTCTTAGACAGTAAAAATACTGCAACTTCGATGAGAGTGAAAATGTAATCCCATAAGAGTGAATTTTCAGTGGACAAGGAAGCTAAAATTTCACTCTAGTTGAGGAAAGATTTATTCTCATGGAATGAAATTTTCACTTAAATCGGTTTTGTAGTATCCTCACACTTTGAGAATGAATTTTTACTCCAAGCAAGTTCAAATAAGTTTACATATCCCCATCGGGAGTTCTTGATGGTCCGTGTTCTTTTAGGAAATTTTCTCATTGTTTCAGAGATTTCACGTGGATCTCTTGAATGATGAAATCGAATTGATTATTCAATGTGTATTATTTTCCTAATTGCGAAATTAATCTTATTTTATTGCAGGTATATGGTTACTAATAAGCTACTCGAAGCAGGGGAAGATATATTAACAGAAACACCTTTCGTTGTGGGACCCAAAGCGTGTACATATCCTTTGTGCCTTTCGTGCTATACTCCTTGGCCTGCTACACCTGACGAGAAACCACTTTGCTCTAAATGTAATTGGCCTGTGTGTGGACCGCAATGCGAAAGTCTCCCTCAACACAAAGATTATGAATGTCAGGTAGTTACTGTAGTATTTTTTACGTCATTCACAACTCACACTGCAACACATTTATGTAAAAATTTGTTCTAAGACTTCAAGTCTAATAACAGTCATTTGTTTGAATTTAAAATTGATTACGTTCCTCGTGGTGTTTCGATGAAACATAGACGATGTTTGTATGCAAGAGCAGCAGTTCATTTTTGTTCTCATACAACAGTTCCAGAGGATTTTGAAACGATTCATGAATAATTCTCAGAATTCGATATAAATGTTTCTTGAAATCCTCTGTTGTATAGGTCATTCTAGAATATAAAAACGCATGATTGTAAAATAGTGTGAATAGTCCGGTTGGAGATTCTAAAGAATTCTGTTGGAACATTTCCGAAGATGTCTGGAACAATTATAAAAGATTTTCTATGAAACACCTAAAGATATCCTTAAGAATACTAAAAAGTACTTTTAGAAAACTTTAAGAGAAAATTTGACAGAAAGGCTCCGAAAAAATAACTATCCTCAAGTAGCAGAAGAGGTTAGAAATGCTAAGAGCGAGTTTGGAAAATCCTACGAACATGCGTAGAACCTCCCAATGAGACTGTTTCGAATAATTATGTGCTATGCACCTCCATAGAATACCTTAACGAATTTATCCAAAATAGTCTCATTCGCACATCCCTTTCACATTCATAGAGTCACCATAGCATATTTGAGGAGTTCTTGTGCTACTTGGGTCCCGATGTTTCATAAGACATCGTTTAGCATCAAAAAAGAGTGACCGCAAAATCCGCCTGTTTTTTTGGGACCGCGAGTTTCAGGTTGAATTGAATTCTGAAGAATACCTTCTGTCGATCATTTGCGAGGGAATACCATTCCCCGGTGAGCATAACATTGATTTTGGAGATAAAGAAATCGACGGAATCGATAGATTCTTGACAAAATGAATTCTTTTCTATAAAAAAACCTATCGAGGTTTATTCATTCCCATAAAATCTTAATCAGAATTTGATACTACTTTACTTCTTGAAACCAGTGTTATGCTCACCAGGAAATTGTATATTCTCGCAAATGATCTCGCAAATGATCAAACATACATACAGTATGTTTTAGAATGGATTCTAATCTGAAACCCGCGGTTCCAAAAAATAGGCGGAAAACTACTCTTTTTTGCGGTCACTCTTTTCAATTTTTAGAATTTTTTATTCTTAGGATCCAAAATTGTTATATAGAAATGGGGAGGAGGTGGTTAAAAGCATACAACGTTGCGTCTCTTACACTGTAAAAAACGATTGTGGAATTTTCTCCCAAAAAATGGTGGCAGTAAAGGTCCTTCACAGGTGGGAAATTGTTCACCATAATTTGGTGGACTTTTTCTTCATTTGTAGAGAATTCAACAACCAAAAAACAAAATAATTCTTCAAAGTGGTGGAAAAACCACTCATTTTTGATGGAAAAACAATTCCCCCACGATGAGGTGACGGAATCCACCAACAATGTGGAGAAAAACTTCCTACATGTTTTACAGTGTACATCAAAGAATGAATCATTTAAGAATTCATACCATGGTATTGAAAATCTGAATAAGAGTTCGTAGGAGTTCTTGGGATTTTTAGCTCTTGTTAAGGTCTTTTACCTCAATCCCGGCATAAATTCTTCAATTGGTTCATATTTGAATTTAAATTATATTACAAAGTGAAAGCAAGGAAACAAAGACCAAAACTCAACCACAAGTAATGTGTTCATGAGCCAATTTTTATATGAAGACATGTTTTAAGTAGTACCTCAACGTTCGTTCACTGTTGAAAAAATCTGTCTGAAACTTCATAAAAATATTCTGAAGTTTTTTACATAAATAGTTTATTGAATTTCATAATAAAATATTGGATTCAATGATGTGTTTCCCAATGTTGAGAATTTTCTTCTTGATTTCAATAACATATTTGTGAAATTCAATAAACAATTGTTACATTTCAGAAGGTATTTCAGAAGGCATCATTATTATTAAATTTAGGAACTATTAGCAAATATGGAAATATGATATTTCATAAAGAATTTCGTATTCAATTTAAGAATTTTTCTAACAGTGTTTAATGCAAATGGACTGTTGAAAAAACGCGTGCGTTTCCTGTACATTCAAAAAATATGATGAAACGTTGGAATACTACTCATGCAATGTTAAAAAATTTGTGAATTCCACACACAAAATTTGAAAGCAATTCGCACATACTTTTGTGTATTAAATTCACCACAGATTTTATGAGATTCAAACCAATTTTTATATGCAAAGCATTTCAAGATAATATTCTGTTTGAATTCCAATAAAAGTGTGGGGGATTCAATACACAAATATGTGTGTTAGTTGTTTCTAAACTTTTGTATTAATAATATTAACATTAATATACATATTTTTCACCGTGCGTGTAAGTCAGTAAATTTTTCATCACATGGAATAAGTTTGTATGATTTACAATAGAAGAGAATCGACACTGAAAATAAAATTTTGGAACGGTTAACGTTTGGACATCAACAGTTGATATCCGTGAAAAAATGGAATTGGTAACCATCGCAACATTGATGATTCATTTTCATTCGCATCAAGTATTGATGAGCAACTAAGCAACCAGCGATGTACCGGTGAATAATAGCAGATCTTTAAATTTTATTTTCCACAGACATCAGCCATTGATTTCCAAACGTTAACTGTTCCAGAATTTCATTTTCAGTGGATATTTCAATTCAATTTGTCTATCAAAGTACCACGTTGAACATACATTTGTAATATTACACAATATTATACAATTGAAATATATATAATACCTCAATTCTCTCCAAACTTGTGCGCGTCTGAACTTTGTTTATACCTTGCATATACAGCGTATAATTTGTATCTTGCAATGTTTCGAGAAGTTTATTTTTACATGTTACGTTGATTGTGTTATTTGACTAATACTTTCAAAATAATTTGAGTCGAATTATAGAGATCATTACTTCAGATCATTAATCGCTACCATCTCTACTATGATTTATGAACCCGGTTTTGAAACAAATGAAATTCAGGCCAACGAGTGATTCATTTGCCTTAAAAAAAAAAAAACAATTTAATTTTCTTCTTAACTTATTCTACAGATATTTTCTCAAGTGAACGAAAAATTCGATATAAACGCAGCTTTGGACGAAAGCAACGAAAATGGAGTACCCCAACTGGAATGTATTACGCCTTTAAGGTTGTTACTAGAATCTGAGAAAAATCCGGAACGTTGGAATGCAGAAGTCAAAGACATGGAAGCGCATAACAAAAAGAGATGTCAAAAATCACAATGGAAGTCTGATCATGTAAATATCGTGGAATATTTGAGGAAACGACTTAAATTCGAAAGGTAATGATTTTATAGTGAAAACAATTTTGTCAAAAAAATAGGAAGTAGTGCTAATACGCAGCAGTGCGTTCTTCAAGGGTCAAGATCAATAAAATAATACGTCTGATTTTATATTAGGTTCAGCGAGGAAGAAATTCAAACGGCTTGTGGGATCCTGGAGATCAATACTTTTGAAGTTCGCACGTCAAATGGGTTCACTGCTAGAGCGCTATATCCCATTTCGGCATTGATGAATCATTCTTGTGTGTCGAATACGAGCCATTGTATTTCTCCAACTGATTACAAGTATGTTTATACGTTATCGATGTGTTTGAAGTTACTCCAGTCATGAATGAACGAATAATTTCAGCTTCTCATAGAAATCAAATTAAAGTAAATATCTTGATCATGAATTTGTTAAAAAACATCACTTTATTGATGATGCACATGCAATGTAAACAGCACATGACGTGTTGCACTCATGGGAGAAACCATTATTTTTTGAACTTTGGAACATGACGGGAAGATCGAACTCATCAATATTTAGCAAGTTGACTGCCCATTTGGGAAAATAAGAGTTCCAGTGACGGATATCATGAACGTTAAGGGGGTCAATGCAATTAGACAAGCCAAAAAGACGCATTTGAAAAAAACTTTTTTCATCAGGAACTTTTCATTCAATCACAATGAAACTTCGTGAGTTTGTTAACATAACATTCGAATATATGAATAAATTTTGTTGATAATTTTTCATTGCAAAATGGCGGCAGTAGGGTGGCTTAAAAATAACCGATGAAAAAAATTGGTGGGCAAGCTGGGGGCCAAAGTTTTCATCTGAAAAATTTCAACCAAGGAAAGTTTTGTAAAAAATAGTTACAGTTTGTCTGTAAACCTGAAGAAAATGAAAAATAAAAAAAATTCGACGACTGGTGGAGGTTTTTCGACAACATCGATCTTTACTGGTCTTTTATTTTGTAAAAAAATTTTTTTCAAATGTGTTTTTTTGGCTTGTCTAATTGTATTGACCCTCTTAATGGTTTCGATTAATAGATTCTTTACTACTTGTGATCGCGAGACTGCTAATTTTCATAGTAAGACTACTCAGTTCAAGTATGCATGTTCGTAATATTTATCGCTGGAATTATGTTTTCCCCAAATTGACAGTCGGTTTGTTAAATATAGCAAACTTTGGTTTTTCTGAGTGTTATACATGTATGCACATATAATAATTGAAACCAATATAGACTCAATCGATTTTGTTTGTTCATATACATAATTAATTGATTTTACCTTGCTTCAAGTTTCCAATACAAAATGATTTGAAAAAATTAATTCTTCCTATGGTTTTCAATGAGATTTCTATCCATATGGACGAAATTCCAGAAGGATATATAATTTATATATATTCATATTAAACCAACATATAGACTGTATTGAATGATATATAAATTATATGCAATTGAATAAATTTGTTCACAAGCTTGAATACGAAATTTACAATGTTGTATCGTTCTTAAACGATATAAATCTGTTGTTTTTTCATCTTGTTCGATAGGTTTGAACAGAATGTGTAATATGTGAATTTATCGTAGAATTCTTACAGGAAGAGGCGTTTGAAAAAGAATAATAAATTCCAGAATTCTATACACTGAGAAAAAAATATTCTAAATTTATTTCAATCACATTAGGTTTGTTAACTATTAACAAATCTCATTTAACCAAAAGATGGTTTATTTCTAATTGATGTCACTCCCTTGTCACAAATAAACTTTTCTCTCAGTGTAGAATACGATAAGAAAAGGTGAAGTTCTATTATTGAATAACCCTATAACGTTGTAAATTCCGTATTCAGAAACCTAATTAGGAACGGTAGAGAAAATTTATCGTTTTGTATCGTTCTTTATTGGAAATTTTTAACACAGTATATATGTAGTTGTTTGCCAATATACGTAATTACAAAAAAAAACATATCCATATTTGTTCGAAATCACATGAAAACATATCCAAAGTGCGCAACTACATTTTTTATCCACCTTTTATGTAAATTTCCCGTATGCAGCGAATAAGCAACATATTTGTGGAACGTCATAATTAATTCCTTACATTCCAATGAGGAATGTTATAACTCATGTCATAACTGATATTGAATTCAAAAATTTCAATAAATTCAATACGGGAATTTCAAATTTCACTGGGCATTTTGTATCAAATTAAAGAATATTTCCAACAGCGTATATATGATATCTGCGGTAGAGGAGAAAAACATCACAACTCACACTTTAATTTACGGTGAAAGGTTGAGCAAAATTGAAGCTTTTCGAAATGTGAATGGTATTGTTTTCTCTTTTTCTTTCACAATTACATTCAAATCAAATATCAATACAATATTATTTATATATAATTTATACATAACGAGATGTATCAAACATTTTCTTATATTGTGTTGCTTTCATGTTCTTTGATTTCATCAACAAATTTATTTGAATATATTGATTTTTCAGATTACACTTGAGAACTACCATAAAAGTTCCTGAAGGTGGCCAACTTTTCGGAAGTTATACGTACTCTTTATTACCCACTCTGATGAGAAGGGAACATATGCTCGAGGGAAAACATTTTGCTTGTGCTTGCCAAAGATGTTCAGATCCAACAGAATTGGGAACACATATGTCATCCTTGAAGTGCAATAAATGTGATAACGGTGTTGTGCTCCCAATGGATTCTTTAGGTATATTCATTGTTATTTCGACCAAGTGATTATTCATTTGATGACAAATTCATGAATTTATTAGTTATTCTTGGATACAAATTTGATTCAATATTCCAGCGTTGTTGAGATTTGAATTCAGGAAGGTGTTGAGTTGTCGGAGAATAATAATTTTGATTCATTAAAATTTCAAATTCAGGTTTATATGGATGTGAATATTCAATAAATCAAGTATCAATTGTTTTCTTGTACAAATAGAATAATTCAATGTTTGTTGTATGGAAATGATGATTGAAATTAAATGAATTTTATAGATCAAGACAGCACGTGGAAATGCACTCATTGTCCATTCACGACGAACGGACCAGCAGTTCGGAAAGTATTTCAAATTATTAATGCGGAAGTTGAGCAAGTCGAGAGTATTAATGAAGGTCCAGAAGCAATACAGGAGCGAGAAAATATTATAAAAAAATATCATTCTGTTTTACATCCCCGTCATGCATTTTTAACTATCCTGAGGTAAACCAACATATAGTTTTTTGGTTAATTCAATTTTAAGCAATGCTTGACATTCATAGAATTAATGTTATGTTTCAGACATTCATTGACTCAACTATACGGTCGCGTTGATGAATACTTACTCGATGACTTGCCAGATGTTATACTGGAACATAAAATAGATTTGTGCAAATTATTGATGCAAGTTTTAGATGTTGTGGAACCCGGTTATTCTCGCATCAGAGGTATGATTTCTGAGTTCATTCCTAATGTCAATGATTTGATTGAATCTAATAAATGAATTCAAATTGATTGTTGATTTTGACGGATATTTCGTTCCCAAATCTCCCAAGGAGGGATCCGTTTGTTTTTATGAACTTATAGGAAATCATCCCTCCAAGATACGAAGAAATGGTCGTGGAGATTTGTACCCCAGATATGTGTTCTGGGGCGTAGATCACTGATATTTATTGAAGAATTTATTACTCTCCAATCTCTCACAGAAAAAAATAGTTTTCGATTGAAATTCTGTTGATAAAAATTTTTATCCTCTACACGACACAGTTTGGCACCACGGGCTGTTTCCCTTCCTATCGATTGGTTGTTCAGTCTTATTCTACATCCTTTATCTACTTTTGATTCAAACCGATCCAAGTGACGTCCCCTCGCTCAACGCGTGGTTGATATTCAGCCTTTTTTTCCATCATCGCAATTGATTAATTAAAGAACACATATAAACATGTTTCATAATTTGTTTCATAGATTAGTTATTCTTTCTAGTTTACGCACGTCCTCGATTTGTGTTGTTTCATTCTGTCTTTCCCTTTTCAAATATTACGCTTTCTGCGGCTGTGACTTTACGATGACTTTTTATGCTGATTGAAATGGTTTTGTTCTGGAACTAGCCACTGCTCATTATACTACTATTTTGGAACTTGCGCCCTTAAAGGGCAAAGCTCCTGACCTTGTCCATCTTCATAGCCGGAAATGAATTTGTTATAATATTTCACATGTTTTTTGAATATCATTAATAATATAAATCGTCCACTGGACTAACTTAAGTCACATTTCTTAGACCTGGCAAATTCGCCATCAATTTTTTTTGTATTGTAGGAAAAATTATATTGGTTAAGATTATTATTCTATTTTTGATTACAGGTATGACCTTATACGAGTTGCATGCGCCCTTATTGTTTTTGGCTAAAACTCAATGGAATCACGGTACCATCGATAATGCGGGGTTGAAAACAAAAATGATTGAGGCCGCTACAATTTTGAAAGAATCCGCAACAATACTTAGTTTGGAATCGCCAGATACGCCTGAAGGTCGTATAGGCATTGTTGCCAAAGAATCACTGGCTCAGCTTGAACAATCGATCAATGAATTATAAAGTTTCAAGTTTGTACTGAAAGAACAAAAGATCTTCTGAATTCACAATATTTGTAATTGACTTGTAATAGATATTCCACTTATATTGTATCTGTCGCTTCAATGTTTATTAATCTAAGCATTCAAAAATTGTTCTTGGATTCCTTTCAGATTGATATTTTATACTTCCCAGATATTTTAGTTGACGAATTATAAACATTAATTTGATTTAGGAGTGAATCTTTTGGCTCAAGTGATTTTTCATATGTTCAATTATACAGAATTCATGAATGTTATCATTGTTATGAATAAATTATTCATTATAAATGTTTTTCCAATGAAATATTCTTATTAAAAAGTTCCATGTTCATTCCTTACCCTCTGTTATAGATCATATGAATATCAAATAGATAACACTTAATTTATGATTAAAGCTATTGTTGAGTCTCTAACATCGAACGTCAGAAAATGAAATACGAAGTTTTTCAAAATTTATTTCAATTTATTTGTTTTTATCGTCCATGCGGATGATAATTTTTGAACAATGAAAGAAATTTCGAATATTTTGTAGTGAAATTGGAGCAGCGGATTTCTTCGTATATGGTAGATATGTTACTCGAGTCCAAACTGAAAAAAGAATCATATAAAACAATGCAGTCAAGTTTAAATGATATTTAAATAAATTACACGTAAATCACAATCAAATATCAATTAAATTGAGTAATCTGAATCTAAGAATCTGTGAACTGCTGCTGGAGGACCCAAGAATTTTCTAACACAAAGTTTGCTGCTTTCAAATGAACTGTTGCAGAGAGCACCCTCGTATAATCCATCACTGCTTGAGTTTGGAGCTTTTAATAAACTCTCTGGCTTATATACGTCTTCTTGTATGAAATGGTAGTAGCCTAAAATCTCAAATGGTAGCGGTTGGTCTGTCGGTCAGTAAATAATTGAAACAATAATGTCGTGCAATCTCAGATTGTTTTGTTGATACGATACTGAGTTTTGAATATAATTATCGAATAAACGAATCAGCTAAGGTTGTTTTTACATAAAATGGATTGCCTTTGAACGGTAAGTAATTTTCAACCTAATGTGTTATAACATTTATATATAACATGTTGTACCGGAAATTATTTTTTCATGCAGATAATAAAAAAGAGTGACCCAAAAAATCGTTTGTTTTTCAAACTTCGAATTTTAAACTAGTTTTATGCGAAATGATACCTTGTAAGGACAAAAAACATCGTATACCATTTTATGTCGATCATATGATGGATTTTGGGAATACAAAGAGTTGAAGTGGAATGAAAGAATATACATATACAATGAATATTATATATAAACGGCAGAAAAAACCCTGAATTTTAGGGTTATTCGCTCTCATTTCCGCATACAAGGGTCTTCCGTTTATTTTTCTTCTACAGTGCACGATACAGTCTAATATTAATAGTCATCGATGTGATCTTGGAAGCGTTGTGTGATCGAATAATACACAATACAGATTTTAAGGATCCACGAAAACCTAATATTCAGTACTAGAATAATTCATGCGTTGATCAATAATTATAACAAATTTGTGTTCAACAAATATAACACATACATAACCTGAAGCTACAGAAGCTATTAGACTACTTTGAACATGAAATGATCATTGAATGTCATTATTAAATTTTAATTCTTTTGAACGATGAAAACGATGATCATTCACAAAGAAAATAGCCCAAACGAGAGAGATTTGATTAAGTTGTTAAGGGATTTGTGAATTCGATGTGATAATTTATGGCTTTGTCTAGGAACACGCTAACCTGTCTCTAACATTTGAATTTGAGATACGTGAGATTTTAAAATTCTCGTGGATGTAGTGAATCCTTTAGGGTTTTTCTGCAGGCAGGTGAAATTTGCCGTGTTTCGAAGTTTTTGGAATCGAGACGGGCGAAAATTTTCACCTGGCTCGAATTTTCAACTCAATACACGGACAATTGCTTATCGGCAGAGAATCCCTTAAGCGTTTTCTATATCCACGTGAACTCGAAAATTTAACGTGTCTTGAATGTTGAAATTTGAGACAGGCTAACGTGTCTCTGGACGCAGCTATAATTTATTCCAGGCTGATCAATTTTCAGGATTGTTTGATAATCCTCTAGAGAATAATTCAGATTATCCCAAGTGGAAGAATTTTCAAAATCGTATATGATTCCCATTGAATTCAATATATTTTACAAATAAGTTACATATAATTCGTGCATGGAGTGATGCAAAAATACTTTGTTAGAAAATGTTTCTCAATTTGTACAGAATTCAACAAGATTTACATTCGGAACACTGTGAAAAATGAAAAATGTTGGATATGTTTTATTGAATTTCATGAGACATTTCTGCAATGTTAGAGCAATTTCTTTCAAGATCAGATCCCAAGAATCCACACTGACAGAAAAACGCCCTTCGATTCACCAGGAACTGCGATTGTGATGTGCAGAAAAAGTGGTTGAAGCAAAAATTAACTACATCTTTCAGTTAGAAAAACCAGATTCTTTTCTTGGTGTAATAACTAGAATATGTAGTTAATGTTGGCTTCAACCACTTCTTCTGGACATCACAATCACATTTCCCGGTCAATCGCACCAGGTTTCAAGTTATTGTGACCTCGAATGTTTCAACCAGGTCATTTTTCTATCAGTGTGGAAACAAATTTTTATAACATTTTGCATCTCTTAATTTACTCAATATTTTCAGCTTGTACATACGACGTACATAAATTTCATATTTCAAGTCAAATTTATTTATATTCCGGTTAAAAGGGGTATAAAAAAATTTATAGATGCTATTAATAATCACATAGTGACGTTTCTTTGAATTTCTATGTTTGATTATTTCTATCATTAGGATCCTCAAGATGCAGGTTGGAGATAAGCCTCGAAACCAATCAATTTGTAATTCAAAATACAAAGTTGGTTATTCGGAAAAATTTGGAAGGTATGAAATGCGTTTTTTATTGTTCACAATTATTTGTTCTATATATTCACGATCATTTTTTCATTCAATTACCGATTTTCCAGAGTTGCTTGATGGAAATGCAATTCTTTGAAAACTTTCTACAATTTCTTGAAATTTTTGTTGAAGCCAAATTGAGAATTCGTATGGTAAAAACTCGCCGTGCGCTCGAAAAACTGTATAAGTATTGTCCAAAAATCGAAGCTGGAAGTGAAACAGAATTTGGTGAAATGAAAAATTAACCATTTCGATAAATGTTCTTCTGCTTCTGACTGTGTGCTTTGGACAACATTTGTACGGCCTTTTCAGCACTCGGCGAGCTTCAGCACCCAGATCTTCAACTGTAGCCACTTAAAAATTTACACCGATAGGTTTTTGTATTTTCACAAGAGTTACAGTGAAAATTATATATCTCTAATTTTTTTTCGCGCAATTATCAATCATATTCTCAATTTTTGGCTCCTGTGTAGCTTCTCTAAGGAAGAATCCTAGGTTCCTCACTGTTTTCCTATGTCCTCTTATCAGCGATTGCATTATGAATAACGACAAGTATTTTTTCTATGATTATCGACAAATCGATTTCTTCAAATACAGATATTTGTTTGCTGTACAAAATATATCGGCTGGCGAAGTTATTTTTCGTGACAGTGCAGTGGCTGTTGGACCAACTGCATTCAATAAGGACATTTTCTGCTTCTCATGCTTGCGGTTACTCCCGAGACAGAACAACGAAAGACAATTTGTTTGTTCTAAATGCAATGTGGCCCCACTGTGCGGTGTTATGTGCGAGGTAATCAATGATTCGATGAAAATAATTTAAAAAAATAATACATCGAACTGAAGAATTAGCCATGATTTTCAATATCTGATAACAAACTTTGCTTCTTTGGATGAAACTAAAAATGATAAAATGAGTTATTTATGGATTATTATTACAATTCTTTTATTTTTCTTAGAGACACGAAGGCTATCATAAAATCGAAGAATGCACGCTATTTCGAGATAACAAAAACCTGTCCAAAGATAATATCACGGAAATAATAGGAATCTTATTACCCTTGAGATTATGGTTACTAAAGAAAACCGATTCAACGACATGGGTTAAGGTACAGGATATGGAAGCTCATCTACCTAAAAGAAAAAATTCTTCCGTTTGGGAGGATAGGAAAACCAATGTCATAAATGTAAATATATTTACTCCACACAATAATGCATGAAAATAATCTAAGAAATAACAATAATCACATTGATACGTCATTAGATCATAAAAAAATTCTGTCTCGTATCCGAGGATGAATGTTCCGACGATGATTTACAATACATATGTGGAATTTTGGATGTGAATACATTCGAAGTACGATCACCGGGTGGTCTAGACGCACTCCTTCTTCGGGGATTATATATAGAAGCGTCACTTATGGCTCACGATTGCCGAAGCAATACTCATCTCACTGTAGATGATAATTTTCAACTCACTGTCTATGCCAGTATTCCGATCCAACAGGGAGAAACTATATTTTTTAATTACACTTCAGCTCTATTGGTTTGTTACAATACTATATCTTAATCGCATTACGCGATATGTCATAAGAAAATAATGAAGCATGTTATGTTATACGTTAGGGTACAGCAGAAAGAAGAACACATTTACGAGAAGGGAAATATTTTGAATGCGAATGTGCGATGTGCCGAGATCCAACGGAGTTGGAATCACATCTCAGTACCATTCTTTGTCCACGATGCAGAGGATTATCAGACTTCGTAATTATCGACGATCCTTTGGACCTACATCCTTACAATAAGAGGACGAACTGGCATTGTCAAACGTGCAAAAGAAGATTCAGCGGTTGTCTCATACGGACAACTTTAGAATTGTCACGTCAACTTATCGAGAATGTGGATGATTCTAATATTAACGTATGATTTCGAATAGTTTTCAAGAAGAATCAAATATGGCATATTGTTGGAGTTAACAATTTGATAAATTCATTATAGGTTATGGAAAATCTTGTTAAAAAATTGTCAGACTCATTGCATCCAAATCATTTCTTGATGTTGATGCTTAAACAAAAGTTGTTAGGAGTGTATAGGAAAGAGGTATCTTTGTTAGATCCACAAAAAAAGACCATACACAAGATGCTGAATCTTTGTAAGGAAGTTTTAAATGTTCTAGAAATCGTGGAGCCAGGAATATCACGCTTGAAAGGTAACACGTATTCTCAATAATTACAATATGTATCAGTTACTCTATAAGGATATGAAAACTATGCACGTTCTCGTTAGTTTACATGGAGTGAGTCAAAAAAGCATCTTCTCTGTAAATTTTCATATTATTGCGTACACAATTTTGATGAAACGTATACGAATTATATAAAAATTGTACACAAATATTTAATTGGTAATAATTTTATAGAATTTATATAAAATGTTCACATCAATTTACAGGGATTTGTTTCCAAGCATAGTTTATTGAAATCATGAAATCTTTGATTGAACTTTCCTCTACACAATTTTTTTTTGCAAGGATATCTTTCATCCTCTACTTTCTTACTCACCAGGATTACAACTTTGAATAATAAAATTGCGTCATAAATGATCGTGATAATTATAAAAACGCCGATACGCATTGAAGAGTTTCTTAATTAAAAATTACATGATCTGTATAGTTTCACTCTGATAAATCCTTTTTACGAGGATATCAAAGGATTGAAAGGAAGATGTGAATATTAAGATATTCATGTAATAGACTGATACTGTATAATTGAGCGGTTTGAATTTCAGGGATCATGTTGTACGAGATGCATTTACCCATAGTTCTTCTGGCTAATCGCGCTTACGCATCCCGGGAGATATCTTCCTTGGAATTGGCTGTTCGTCTTCAAGAAGCTAGTAATTTACTTAAAAGAGCCTTGACGATGCTGCTTCTGGAACCCGTGATGACTCCAGAAGGAAAATTAGCAAAGCGAGCCCTGCAAGAATATAAAATGTTGAATCAAAATATCACAGAAATCAAAACGTTAACGGCTATAGAATCGAATAACAAAACTCAAGATCGTAAAATTAGAAAAAATCGGGGAAAGGCTCAATAAATTACGTGAGATTGAGATGGGCGATTTGAAAAGGATCGATTCTTCTTTATATAATTCTTATCGAATTTCAATCGAAATTATATAAACATTTTTGGACTTTCATTCATTTTTATATAATTTCACTTGAAATTCGATAAAAATTGTATAAGAAAGAATCGATTATTTTCAAATCGCTCATCTCTAAGTGAGAATGATTATGGAAATCTGAATTGGATCTACTCGATGCTTTCAAGCGTATATTTCATTATTATATTTATTTGAAACACTGACAATTTTGTATCCTAATCTTTTGAATCATATTGGAATCAATCATAGCTGTGGACAAATCGTTAGTCAAGTTTTCACTGAAAAGGATGTATCAATAATATCGCTTGGTTCTGAATTGCACCAAAATGAGAGTTGAAATAATCTCAACGATCTTTGAGGGCAACTTTTCGCTTGATTTTGTTCCAGTGAGCAGTCAGTGCAATGAGAATTATTCTCAATATCGTCAGCAATGTCTCATCAATTTTATAAAAGAATGAGAAACAGATCGTTAGTCGATTGGAGATCCCTCTCCAACGAAAATAAACACATGATATTTCAAAGCTCTAAAAATAATTTATAAATATGTTCCCTCTATATTTGTTCCATTGTACTTTTCTTTTATGATACATAATACTCGTTTTACCCAGTATTATATGGAACAAGTAGAAGAACGTTACACTAGAATCCTCAAAAGGAAAATCGATAGTAAAAGCTTCGCTTTTATATGTAAGCTCATTCATCTGAAAAACATCAATAATCCTCTCAAGAGATGCGAGAATGATAATGTATTTGTAAATGATTCCAGTAAATTTACATTTTCATGATGCACGAAATTTAATCTCATTAATATTTTGAATTTCAAAGATGAAACTTGGATCAGAGATTATTTCATATTAGAGATACTTTTTACTCCTAGATATAATAAACTATGAATGATTATTCAAGTTTTACATGGTTCACATATGTATTTCGAGTTTTTTTTCATAATCTTAATGAATGTTGTTAATTGTTGAGAGGGTTAATCTCAATTTTGGTTCGTATAAAATCTTATGGACTTGCTTTTTCCATATTTATTGGTGCGAAGCATTGTAACGATTGTTAACGATTGTGCAGGGACATAAGCGATTCCACGAGCGACCGTATAGTTGAGAAGCGCCGTGACAATTCTGCAGGGGCAAAAACGGATGTATAATTGATGTGGATTCAGATGTTCATTAAAAAATTTGACAAGTGCACGATTAAATGGTGTATGAGGGTATTCTTATATTTCGCCAAAATGTCTACAACAACTCCAACACTTTGTAGAAAATAAAAAAAGATTACATTAAAATCTTGGATTTTGTGAGACGTTCTTTAGAATTAATTAATTCATCCATTTATTCATTTTTCCAATCAATTGTAATTGTGGGGTTTGGGTGATTTCTAATCAATGAACTTCGATTTTTAACTTGATGTTATTACTTCAATAAATATGCTAAAAGAGGTGAAAGGTGACCTGGCCTGGACCCTTAGGTTCTTTGGTTACGCTACTGCAGTATGAAAAATATCAATTGCTTCTAATTCCCCTCTCATAATGATTATGAATTCACTGAATTTATTATTAATGTATGATTCTTTAAAATTTGATTACTTTGCTCTAGCAAAGCATCAGCGTCCATTCGACAAGAAATATAATTTCAAATAGATACTATTATTTCGGACGAGATGAATAGGTTATACATAATCTCCACAAGTGTTCATGTTTACTCAATGATTTTGAATCACATAAAGTCATTTAAACATCTTACTTGAATCAATACTCTTTATACAGGATATAATACTCTCACACTCAAATAGACAATTTTTCACAGCATTGAAATATCTCCTTTACAACTTACTGAACAAATCGAGTTGCTGATTTGATATCAATTCTGTTTATTACACATATATATGAATGTATCCAAGTGGATAGAAGCAATAATAATATTTCCATACAAGACAAAATACACGGATAATATTGTTCATTAATCGTAAACTGTAAACACTTTTTTAATGATAAGGGAATGAGTATTTTATGTACGTATATTTGTATCAGAAACTTCAGTTTCAAAGAAGATTCCAAAATATCACATTCTCCTACACGATAAGACATCGCTGTGTGATGACCTTATATAACACGAGGCGCTATGAAAACGCGTGTAGTCTGGTTTGCGTGCTTGCAGTGTTTCATTCATCACATAGTATACATTTCCATCGAGCAACATGTCTTTGAAAAATCCAACTTTTGACAGTGATTGTATGACGTTGACTAGATTTGTTCTTGCGGAACAACAAAAGTATCCAAAAGCAACTGGTGATTTAAGTCAACTATTGAATAGCATACAAACCGCTGTTAAAGCGGTCAGCTCAGCAGTTAGAAAAGCCGGTATCGCTAACATGTGAGTGTGCCTTTGAATAATTATCGGCATTATAACGCTCTTTTTATCTATTACACTTGCAGTGCATTTCGAAATTAACAAATAAATTCATCGGTGTCTAAATTATCTTTCGTTTGAATAGTTGGTTATTTTTTCTCATGCTCGATAATCGTTTTCCAAAGTGAAAGTAGTAGTAGAGAATGTATTATATCATAGTTTGTGGATCGAGTACTGGAAATACAAGTTGTTTTACGACCGTTTTATCAATGAGAAACTGTTAAAGAGTTTCTCAATGTGAGTATGAATAAAGGGGTATCGAAGGGGTATGGAAGGAGTAGTCTTATCGCATAGTATGGGTGTGAAGTGAACACGACGTAATTAATTCAAGTCGATTAATGTGTGGACGATTTGATATGTTGAATTTAATAACAACATTTTATTGAACATGAATAAAATTAGTATGATATGCCTTTGAAGATATTCCCGTTTCCTTCAACTTTGTGGTGAGATCTTCTATGCAAATCAAATTCAAACGGTAGAAAATTGAATTACGTACAACAGACTGAGTTCAGAAATTCTTCAGATACGTTGAAATTTCTTTGAACAATCTTGAAGTATGGAAATCATTGAGGAATTGAAGCATATTATTTTCACTAACGAATGATGTTAAATGTTTGAGATATATTTTGCAGTCCAGTAAACACTTTGTGTCTTGTGATACTTTTTAGACAGCTTTCAGATATCTTGCACAACACTTCCAGATAAGTTTTAGACCAATTCTTGTCCAAAATTGATCTAAAAGTATTGTGAAATCCTGAAAAGATATCGAGAGGCGAAAGAATGTTTATTGGGAGACCTTCGTGATTGAATTTCTGAATAATAGCAAAGCATAACAGATTGACTTGGTGACGTTTTTAGCTTAGTGAGTTACTTGGACATCATGTGTTCTGTTCAATAGGCCGCATGATGCGTTGGATTTTTTCTGGAAAGTATCAGACTATCCGAATTTCTGAATATCTAATTAACAATGGATTCAAATTTAACATACTCAAAATTCCGCTGTATGATAATTGAATGTTCAGAACAATAATTTTTTATTACTTTTTTGAAATTTAAAATCTTCCAATAATTCAGAGAGGAAACAACATATTATATATAAAGTATGAGAAGGAAATTATTCAAAATAGAGTTAAGAATCACGTATTTGAAAAATGAAAATTAAAAACGTTCTCCATGCTTTCTACCAAAGTCTATTCGCGGTTGTGGTAGTCGCTGCAACAGGAGGGGTTGATGTCCATTGAATCCCCCATACTGTTTGTACGTTAATGAGATAGATAATGCATTCTGATGAACTTGATATTCATGATATGATTAATTCCAGGCTAACCACACATACTTTTGAAAGGCTATCGGTCCATCGATTCTATTTATTAAATATTCTCAAAGTTCATAGAGTTTCTCTGCGGTTTGTTATAACTGAAATTTTCACATTCCCAATCAATTTTAAGTTCTCCGAGCGTATCGGATTTCATTGGTACAAGATACGCTTATATTGGAAACAATAAAATTAATCAATCGCGTACTTTCAGCTAGACAACAGGGGAAGAACAATATGCATCGAAAATTCATGATCACATTTCCAGTTATCATGTACAAAGTTGTTTTATAATTGTTCTCGTTTTATAGGTACGGGATAGCCGGGATGACAAACGTACAAGGTGAAACGGTGAAGAAACTGGACGTTTTGAGTAATGAACTCTTCATTAACATGTTATCTTCTTCGTTTTCGGTAAGTATGTTGATATCCGAAGAGAATAAAAATGCGATTCAAATTGAAACGGAGAAACGTGGGAAATACATCGTTTGCTTCGATCCTCTGGACGGATCGTCGAACATTGATTGTTTGGTATCAGTGGGATCGATTTTTGGAATATATAGAAAACCGGATGACGATAAGGAGCCATCGCTGGCTGACGCACTTCAACAAGGAAAACATTTAGTTGCTGCTGGATATGCGTTGTATGGTTCCGCAACTATGATTGTGTTATCGATCGGTCATGGCGTTAATGGATTCATGTACGATCCTGCTATCGGTGAATTCATCTTGACCGAAAAGGATTTACGTATACCAACCAGGGGTAACATTTACAGGTAATTTGAAAATTAAATTATGAATTTTTAATTATATTTCTCATCTCGGAATTTTAATGATTTCCACTTGGAGCGCTAAACAACTAGTGCGACGTTTCTTGCGTTTTCTCAAGTCATTGCGAGATGAAATTGACCAAAAGAAGGCAAAACTCGCTATCGAAGATCTTTCGTACAATTTATAGTTTATTTAAGCTTCTCTGCATTCACTAGATCAAAAAATGCAATCCTTGATATAATATGCAGAACCATAGAATATTATGAGCATCGTCTGTTTCAGTATCAATGAGGGTCATGAAAGTAAATGGGACGCAGCTATCAAAGAATACATTCACGCGAAAAAATATCCACAAAGTGGATCACCGTACAGTGCAAGGTACGT
The DNA here is from genome assembly GCA_018340375.1 of Gonatopus flavifemur. Classification (NCBI taxonomy): domain Eukaryota; kingdom Metazoa; phylum Arthropoda; class Insecta; order Hymenoptera; family Dryinidae; genus Gonatopus; species Gonatopus flavifemur. The sequence goes on along the minus strand of JAFFJZ010000001.1, from coordinate 39,680,378 downwards.
GGGTTCCATGGTCGCTGATGTACATCGAACGATTAAGTACGGAGGAATATTTCTTTATCCAGCAACCAAAGATAATCCAAAGGGAAAGGTACTTATTATTATTAATTTAAGATTGATCATATTGGATTATATACATTTCTTTTTGTATGCTTCAATTCTTTCTGGTATTCCAAAAATGCTCTAAAGATCTTTTTCAACAATTTTTCAACAATGTTTCTCCTAGACGTTTAGATGCTGATGATGGTTTGTCGATTAATCAACCTATTTTTATCAACAACAATTATTTTCTGATTTCAGCTTCGTCTTCTTTATGAGTGCATTCCAATGGCATATTTGATCAAGGAAGCTGGAGGTCTTGCAAGCAACGGAAATACCGATATTCTTGATGTAGTTCCCGAAAGTATTCACGATAGATGCCCTATATTCTTAGGATCCAAAGAAGACGTGGTCGATTTATTGGACTGTATCAAGCGGCATAAGTCAAAATGAGCGCGCTACATGACTTAAATGATTATTTTTAATAGGCTGAGAAAAGGAAGTTGTCAAATTGACTTTTTGTTAGATAAATATATGGATAACTTCAAAGTATAGTTTGATCCATCACAATTTTAGTTCATTTATTAGCGGAGAATGTAAATTATACATGAGTTATGATATATCTCATAATATAACTGCAACTTGTGGTGATCCGGAGTGTATGTTAAAGTCGTCTATATACAGGGCGGGATTTAGAGTTGTGGAGGCCCCGGGACTAAGAGTTGTGGGCGACCATTATCCATGGTAGATTGAATTTTACTGTTTCAACTTTCTCAGCATTATATATAACTTACATAAGAACTATATTGAAAAATTACGCAGTTTCAGATTGTGAGGGTCTCTGTTATGCTTCTATATATTTACTTAACAAAATATAAGTTTCACAACTCTTTTCTCTCAATGTACTTTTTTTTAAGGTTGTTGAAGTAAAAACCTAGGATTTCATACTGTTTTTTTTTTTAGAAAAATCTTCATGAGTTGAAAAACATGTAAAATAATGAATAAACGAATAATTAATAAAAAAAATATCAGAAGAGCGTGATAATATGAATAAATGAAAAAAAACACACTTCGAACAGGCAATGAATATATCATTTTATACTCATTTCATTCTTAAATAAATGCTCGATAATATATCTCCTTTCCAAAGTGAATGCGCCTTCCCTCGGCAACACACTTGTTTATCAGTTCTCTACTTTGCATTAATGAAGGCGCTAATGATTCTGAGGGAAAATAGAGGAACCAGGATTCGATTACTTCCCCGTTGATAATTCAATACCCTTTGATTCGTTTCAGTGACCTGGATTTATAATTTTAATATAGTGTAGAGTAGCGATTTTTTTGAGTCGAGTACTCGAAAATTATCGAGTACTCAAAAACTTTCGAGTGTTGAATGATTTTTCGAGTACTCGATCGAGATCATGAGAATACACAAAGCAAGGGATCCCATGTGAAAAAATTATATATAGATTATATATAATTCACATGGGACAATATTGCGTTATTCAAGTTATTTCAAATTATTCTTGTATAGGAGGATGACGTATTGTAATTTTTATTATTGTTTTCTCGTTAGAGGGGAGCTTTGTTTGTAATTATAACGCAGTTTGCATCTTGTTTCAGGATTCGATAAATTTCCATCAGTATATACTGCAATTGATTGGAAATTTCTATTCCGGAATCATTACCAATTGAGAATATTCAGAAATGATCTAAAAATCATTGATGGAAGAATAAGTTACTTTCCAACACAGTCTTCCAATATTCTGTTTTATTTCATATCACATGGAACAAGTCATCGACAAAGTAATATATAACAAATTATTATATGTAGTATGATAATAAAATTTGCTAAGGTAATAATACGAATAGACATATCTTCTCGATGAACATCCCTTCAAAAACTTCTAAACAATATTTCACTCAAATTCACTCACATTATTCAATTTTTGAATAGTCATGCAAGAAACATAATAATTCTTCAAGATGATTTGTCAATAATCTAGCACGGGTGGCGGTCACAACGTTTCCTGCCTCAGAGAAAGCCTTTTCGCTGCTTACTTGAGTTGCAGGAATAGATAAGGAATTTGAGCAAGTTGAGCTATTATAGGATATTCATTTGACTTTTGTTTCCACCATAATCTGATATTTGTATCTGGTGACGCCAAGCTTTCTGAAAAATATTTTTTTACTTTTTGTTCCGATGCATCAAGTCCTTGAGGATTTTCTTCATCGATAGTTACAAGGAATTTAAATAATTTCAATAGCGGTCTATCTAAACAAAACAAATTCCAGATAAAGCGCAATAGGCTCATTTAATGATTTCAATATCATCCAAACATTTCCCATTCAAGTTTGTAAAAAGTGAACTAAAAGGCTGCTGAATTATTTCAAAGAAATAGGAGCAATAATTCAATGTAGAATAATTTCAGATATTGAAAATACAACTGATATATTTCCAAACCATCAATTCGTATATATTGTAATGCATGATGGAATGAAGACGAATTCTAATCATAATATTGGGCAAGGAACAATGGATTTATAGAAATATTTACTCTTATTATCCTCAGTGTATGTATTTTCTAAGGATTAATAATGAATTGATTAATAAATACATTTAATTTTCAGAAGAAGAAGAAGGATATTTTCATCGAAAATTTAAATAAGAAATCATACATTAAATATTTAAATAAAAAGTCAAATACGAATATAAATAACAAAAAACTGACTCACTTGTTGCGAAATTCCTTGTTGTTTATTTGACAAATGTTATAAACTAGGCATTGAGCAATAAATGAGTCAATTTTTTTTATTACGAAATAAATAATGTTTAGTCAGAGAATAATTACCCCCCTATAAAAAGTGAAGAAAATAATTAATGAAAGTTGAAAGAAGAAAGATCTATAGGATTGCTGAAAATTTAAGAAAAGCTCGAAGAACTTCGAGTAGCTCAAAAATTTCGAGTAGCGCAAGATACTCGACTCGACTCGAACATACTCGACCATTTCGAGTACTCGCACACACCTAGTGTAGAGTGATATCATCTGCACTGATAATGTTGACTAAATTCTCTAAAATTCCATCTAATTTCATCTTGTAGCATATGATGAATATAAAATTTACGATATTGACAAAACCTTGCAATTACGTGGCATTGATGCAGAGAGGTGAATCCATTTGATACATGAATTCATTTGTTGACATAATAGTGTCAAGTACTGGTATTTTAGGTAAGAGAAGTCGTATTATCATACACGTAATTTCCTCCATTTCCAGAGAATGTCAGTTCTAATTTGTTCAATGCTCACAATGCTGCATCGTACGTGATCATTACATCGGAATGTATATAAAGAGCACTCTAAGATCTTCCAACATCAAATCATTTCAACGCTTCAAGATGATCGCTACACTAATCCCGTTCTTCTTGGGTACGTTTGAATGAAATTCACCATCACGTTTATTTAAAAATGATTTATTCCTTTTTTGTAACTCGCTAACATCGATATTGGATTTTTCATGTGATCTTTTAACCGTCAAAAATTGGAAATAGTGGTTTCAAGCGCAATTTCGAATAACCTTGCATTTTCGATATGATTTTTAGGGGTGTACATCTCAACTAACAACGATGTATGGAAATACGGACCAGAATATGTATTTCAAATCGATCTTCATATCACGGTGAATACAGAATCGAATGAAATGGCAGCAAAGGACGATGTTAGTGCGAATTTAACTTCAGAATTGATATGTCGACCAAAAGAAGGAGGTTTTTTGAATTGTCGATTGGATCGGTTCGAAATCTGGCGAGCTTATCAGAGTCAAAATATGAGCGAGATCGAACACAAAGAAACATTGCTTCCTTTCGAAATCAAATTCAATGATCATGAAATCGAATACTTAATCGTTTCGAAACAGATCAGCACGGAAAAATTGAATATGATCAAATCTGTGATCAATCAATTGAACATCGGAGGTAATTTAATGGGTAAACCAGATACCGTTCATTACATTGTTGAGAGCACACATTTGGGTAGATGCAACGTTAGTATGAAAACCACTCATCATCCTTCGAAACAATCTAAGAAATTCAATGATCATCAGCGTCGTCATTACGAGCTTATACCTTTGGCGCATCTCAATAAAGTCGCTGGTGAGACCATAGAGATTGAAAAGAGAAAGATTTTGGGGAATTGCAGTTGTTACGCGGAATCATATTTTGGCATGTATGCCGATGTTGAGGTAGATCATCAACTCGATTCTGCTTTGGTGAGTAGATTTTCTGACTTGTATTTGTACATGTTTTCTTGCCTGTGTCAGTTTATGGAAAATATGTAACTATTTGTTTAATGCACGAAGAGAAGATCCTAACGAAAATAGCATTGAACTTTGCCGTGCTTCAACGGTGAGAAGTTATTTCACTCCAGATACACAAATAAAATTTATACTGTAGCAGCATGAACTCTTGCATCTGATTGAAATTTGTGATATTGTGAAAACTCCTCACCTCAAGAATATTGAAGATACATGCTATTCGAGCTTGAATTTTTCTTCGCTGAGAACTCATCGTAAAATCGAATTATTTAATGCTTTGATGCACCCAAAATTCAAAAGTGAAATGCATCACAAATTTTTACAACCACTGTAAAAATTCAAATAAAAAAATAGTCTTTATTTAACATTCACCCTCATAACAATTCAAAAAATTTTACGATGAACTCAACGAAAAATTTTCCATGTGCCACTCGCATGATGAACTATTCGATCATTCTGTTTCATTCTTTCCTATTCACAAATGGATACTTTCACTGGAAAAAATATTTATTTGTCCTCTCTCCATAAAATATTTATTTGTCGAAATTAAATATTCAATTAGACGCAAAAACTGATTACTTGTGGCGAATAAATTATTTATTCAGGAGACCTATTTATTTGGGGCAAGCATTCCATTATTTGATTCGATTTAATATTTCATTAATCCTAAGAGATATTTTATGGGGAGAGGCCAGATAAACTATTTATTTGGTTGGAAGATATTTTTTTTCAGTGTTGGAATTCACTTTTAAACAAACATGATACGATTTTGTTTATATTGATTCACAGAAAACTTCGATGAGCCGAATTTTAATATCGGATACAGATTTCATCGCGTATTCGAAAAACGAAGGATCGGTTGGCGATACAGAAGACCCCAGTGAGAGATTCGATGTTGCCGAAATCTCCTCTCTCATGTTAAAAAATATACGCGCTGCAACAGAAGAGTTGCCTGAAATTTCGGATCCTGCGATCACCGGTATCGTGGCCAACGGAGATTTTTTCGAGTTATCTGAGTATCATTTGATGGAATCATTGAACGATTACTGTTGATTTGATTTCATATGAGAAAGAATTTATTGATTTTACTTGATCAATCAAGTAATTTTAATATCAAAGTATATTAATTTTACGTTTGATATGAATGTTCTTATTCTTAAAGATTCAATAAATTTTTGTTCTTTTAATTTAGTCATTAGAATTCTTGCTCAGGAAAAATTTTATTCTTCGAAGGATTATAATCGATTCAAATTTTTGGAATGAAAATATAGAATATTATTTACTCGAAACGATTTATTGAATTCGAATAGCAGCAATGTATATAGGATTCAATATATATACCATATACTTTCATCAATATCTCCATTATTATAAATTATGATATGTGATAATATATGAGAATGCGAATACAATTGGAGATTTACTCTCAGAATACGTGTGTTGGTTATTGAAGTTTAAGGTCATGATAATCGTATGATACAGTACTCCTCTTAACCTCATCCGTTCCTGAGAAACAACGTAATATGAAAAAAAAGGAACAATGAAGCAGCACTTGAATGACTTCACATGTTCAAAAGCACAAGTACTATTATGTCCTCATTTGATATCCTATACGCATATGTAGAATGTAATTATGTTAAATTCACAACGCAACGCTGGATGGTCGTTCTTTGATTAAAGTTTATGAAGATTTTTAAGATTATAAGACATAAGACACAAGTGGATTATATATGTCAAGATCATGTAGTTATTGTAATAATTTGAACGAACATTACTCATTTTATTCTTCAACACCAAATGATTTTAGGGATGCGATGAATGTCAGGGAGTGATCGTCGTTGGAGGAATACAGAAATGGTACTTCATTTTATGGATAAAACGTTTGATACAACACATTTTTTCGAGGAAAAAATTCAGGTGGATAAAATTATGTTCTAACAGGATGGAATGTCGAAGAAAATTAAACGGACCATCATTTTCAGCTGCGTAAGACAATATTTTTCCCAGCTCGGTTTGTTTCTTTTCCATGCATACATACATGAAATTTCATTCGAGTGGTGAGCTATTACGTAATATTTGCTCTTCACTTGCTAGGGAATTGCCTTGCCATCACGGTGGGTCCAATTTTGCCAGTCATTTGGTCATATGACAGGATAGGATTTCGCCCGTGAAAATTGTCAGCAACAGCGAGTAAATTTCAGTACAAAATGTTATCTGGGTGGATACAATCGCTCTAAATTCAAACAGACAGAGAGGTAGAGTCGACTAAATGCTTGGTACAAAACACAAGAGCATACTGTCAAAGCGATTGTCCATTTTTCGTAAGTGATTGGGTGAAAGAGAACAATATCCGCAACGGCACTTTAGTCTTCTATATCCTTCTTTGGAATCTTCGGATTTGTATTTCATAAATCTTGATATCTGAATATTTATTTCACGTAAAAATGGCATATCTAAATAAATATTGATAAAATATAAATTAACTTCTTTCAGACTGATAGGAGACGTTTTTGGCGGGTTTAAACAGTGTGAATATGGCAGCAATATCAGACCAACATAAGCTAAATATACATTCATTGCTGAACATTGAGTTTCAACTAATATCAAACCATGTTATGAGTGTGAACTGAGATGAGCAGCTCCTTTCATTAAGTGTTTTTTGTATTTAAAGTATTTTCGCATCCCCGATTCTTGACTCCATCCACATGGAGTGAAAAATCACTTGATGAGAAAACTTGAAGAAAAAGAACGACTTTGAAGCTATTCATCCCTCGTGGAGAAGATAAGTTCACGCCTGTAATTTTCGTTTCTTTGTTATTCATAAAGTGTTTTGTTTTTCTTTTAATCTCGAGGAGTTTTGTAATATTTCATTATTTTCTTCGATACATAAATGAATTTTTGTTGAATGGCAGTTCATGGCTTTGGTATTTACTCAAGTTGATGTATTATTATCGGTAACAAGTGTTATCGACGGCAGAGTGATATAATAATTCGTTCAAGGGAAGAGTCGGTCACTCACCGACTGTGGAACACTCAGTTTTCTATCTATATAAGACGCTTCACTTGTACCGACTATCAGTATCGGAGAATATATCTCTTGAAAATTGAAGGATCATTTTCCCTCAATTCATTCGCCAAAATCTCATCCAGATACCAAGATTTTTAGATTTTTGTGAATTTGAGGGACGTTTTTTCTCAATTATTGTAGAAAAGTACAGTGAGAGACAATCGAAGCTGGATTCGAGTTCAATTTTTTTATAGTTACAATAACCATATCCCTACAAACAATGATTACTGGCATTTCAGTCGGGTGTTGATGGTCTTGAAATGCCATTGAAAAGCCGTTACATGCCTTTTGAAAAACCTGCAGTCGTGTTTGCGCGAGTTATTATTGAGGTAGCTATGAAAAATAGCTTTGGTAGTAATAATTTAACCACTGTACCAACTACACAGAGAACAGTTTATATTAAAGATTATTATTAAGTCACAGTATCGTACCCGTGGGATACACCCGATTATGACGATAGGGAGTATAACTTTGTATCTTCTTATTACTCCGCATATTGACTTCAAGAAGAGTTGTGGTAATCTGTCGCATACTCATGGTTCATTTCGCCACAATTAAGTATATCCCACGACTACGATATAAATATATTAATTCTTAATACAAAAATTTGATCCATGCAGTGTTGTGACGGAAATTCTGGGGGTCCTGGAGATGGGGTCCTTGTGATCCGAGAAGAGACTGCTTTGTGAGAAAATTCTCAAATTTATATAGGATTTATATATTGGAAATAGAAATTTGGAAATTTGTCACATAGGTGGGGACCCCTAGTGACCAAGGGCCCCCCGTGATGCGGGGGCTTCACCTATGCGGCTGACTAACTGCAAACGTGGAGCCAGGCTCTAATTCAGCTATGATTTCCTCTCAGTATACGCAGGGTGTGAATGCTTCAATTCTTCACGAATTTCAAAAGGTCATAGTTGATCAAAAATTATCTCCTCTGTTAGAAATTAGAAGTTATATCAGCTTTGGAACTCAAGATGAATTTTTGCCTTCCAATTACTGGAATTAAACAAAATTAAATTCGTTGATTCTCATTTAGTAATGGCTTATGCTGCATATGTCAAGCTTTAATTGTGATTGATGTGTTGCTAAAATTCAGTTATGAGAACGTGAAAATTAAATGATTCTTTTTTTTTTCTTTCAGACAATAAAATGTTTATGTTCCACACTGTGAACAATTTCTTTATAGATTCAAAAATCTTTGGCAGTTTTTTACACGAACATTTCCTCTGGTGGATTTTTAAACAAGATTTGGAGAAAATCAAAAGTTCTAGTCAGTTGAGAAAGATGTTTGATTTTCTCCAAATTTTGTTTAAAAATCCACTGGAAGAAATGTTTGTGTAACAAACTGCCTAATTCCCACATAGAAATGCCAGTTTCAAGGCGACGGTGACGAACGCATCAGTACTGAGATTTACCAACGCGGTGCACCGCGAGAAATCGGTAATCCGACCATAATAAAAAATGCTCAAAACTAAGAAATTACATAAGCAAGCTTTGCTCTCCAACCCGGAATGGGTGCCAAACCAATGGGAACAAATACGAAGTGCTGTTCGACAAAAGATTTGATAATTTTTAGAAATTTTTCATACAACGCTATTGATATGAGCAATGTGAAAAATCTTTATTGTTCGATGCATGGTTGAACCCCGAAAAATATGAAATAAAATAATTTTGTAGAAAATAGTATTATTATTGATGGAACAATGAACTACGAAAGTAGCTGACAATCTTCCGTACGATTTTCGTTAGATATTACCATGAGTTCATGAGCATCGATTGAGAACTTACAAAAGCATTGAGGCTCGAAAGAATCCTTATTTAATGGAAAAATGTATTGTATGCAATTCTATAGGATTCATGACATTGTTATCTTAGAATGTTCATGAATCCAATCTTCTAATTTCGATATAATAGTCTTCGCATCAGAATCTAAATATTACGTATGTGATATATAGAATATCTGAGTTCATATGAATACACATAGAAAGACTCCAAGTTTTGAAAAAACATCGGTTGCAAATATTGAATTGATATTGGTAAGCGATGGTTAGCGACGGTTGGTGGTCGGTACCGGGTCGAAGTTATTTTGCGATATCAGTCCCACCAACGTTGGCCGCTAACGGTTGTACACTGGCAGACTGTATCGAACCGGTACTGAGCCATTCGTCAATTTCTACGTAGGTTTTTTGTTGGTCCACAATTAATTTTCCACAATGGCATTTGATGTAATTATTTAACGACTACCGCATGGCCATTAGTTAGCATCGTTAGTCGTTAACAGATCTCAAAAATCGGACACTCCATGGTACGTTGTATCCCTCTATACATACTTTGTGATAAAACAATTTTGTACATCCATAATTAAACATGAAACATAAAATACTGTTCTCAACACTCAACTGGTAAAATTCGTGGAGTGTCATCTTCCGTTTCGTCTTTATCCCGTAATTGTATTATTACAATCATCATCGCATTATTTCCCTCAAAGCGCTTCTCAACTCATCTTCAAAAAGAATTCTCGTTCCAAGTACGTGGTTCGTTCTTTCTTTTTTTTTACCATTAAAATAAATCACCATTTTTATGTCATACAACCTCGTCAGTCGTACGAGCTTGAAATGTGACGATGTGGTTGGTAGACCCGTTGTTTGAATTGATGCTAAATTTTCGGATAAAGAGGAACGTTCTCGTACCCTTAAAATACACCAGAACTGCTTTACATTTGGTAAAAGTGGAGAAACTTTTCCGTAAAAGAAGAAAAGTCTGCACCTTAGGATATTTGAAAATGGCCTCGATATAATAAGAAACTTGAGACTGAATAATGTTCGGATATATTTCTCGAGACTTTTCACTGGTCGAAACTCATTCGTGAACTCTTTTTATTCGTTTTACCTCAAGTTTTTTTTCCTGTCGCGTTTTTTTACCATCTTCCGCATTCTTCCGTAGTAAAAGTCACTTTTAACCGATGTATATAACCGACGTGAAACCTTTGAACTCGTACACCGCGATGGCACAATTTTGAACATTTGGAAAAATCTTTATGAAAACAAAACTCTCTTATGGTTGGCGAACAAAATTAGATATCAAGCGAGTCCTTTAAAACGGTTTTATCTTGAAGAATTCTTGAACATATATAAGGAACGAAAGAAGAGGCAGGAGAAGTTGAAAACATCAACTCATTCAAACTTCTCAAGTTATATTCCTTGTTTGCCCTTTCCTTTCCAATTATGTTATAAAATGGTAGATCGATGAGATTCTCTTAACGTGAAGAACAACAGCAATTGAAAAATATTATCGCGAATAAACAAAAAAAAATTTACAAAAAACTCTGACATTGGAAACTTTGAAATTGATCGTGGAGTTTTTGTAAAGATAAACATCTTTGATCTCTGATATTAACTTCTTTATATTTTCATATCGTATTAAATATCAGCGATGAATCGCGAGGTATCTCTTCCAAGTCGCAAACGTAGCGAGTTTCAAATTTTTTGCTCTCTTGTATTGGTGATCTTATGGTAAAGAGAATTCGCAATACTACTATATCTTTTCTCCCGAGGAGAAAAAAAAACGATACGAGTGAACTTGCCACAGAATATACATCGAGTATATATTACGATATTGAGGACGAGATATCGTAGACCTTCTTCTGCTCTCAAACGATATAGAGATATCGACGAGATCTCCAGGGACTTTTCGGTAGACCGGCGGGGCTAATGTGTATGTCATTTTCCAAATCTATGACCTCATATAAGTCGAAGAAGTCCTTCGTTTGCATCTACTTCAATTCCATCGCATACCTTATTACATCGAATTACTACAATTCTTGGAAATTCTTTATAGAAGAATGTTGTGCATTCACTCGTAGAATGAATATTCGTACGTTACTGCGGGGGTTTCTACTTCATGTATTCAATACTCACTCATATACAATACAAACTCATTTCGTTTGACTTTTCAAAAATTTTTATTATAATTCTTTCAATTCAAAGTCAACTTCTCTTGATCTATTCTTGGGTATTGAATCACCTTCGCGAGGTCTTGATGTTTTATTTGTTTTTTCTTCAGTGTCAAGTGTATCAAAAAAGCAGCATACCTTATTTCATGATGTATTAAATCTATCGAAAAGAACGAAATGCTAAAATGTTCATCATATTAATTAAGCCTTTAACAGTGAAGTATGTACGGATCGATCGAATCTCGAGTCTATTTCGCAGCATTTCCACTTTCTAAATGTAATGACCCGGCAAACATGACTATTAGCATCCAATAATGGATCTTCACCACCATTATTGGGCCGTTATTGGCCTATTAAAATGTCGGTTAATGATATTTGTGAAGGAAATTAAATGAAACATGAAAATAAGAGGGGTGATAAAGATATACAGATTATTCTTTCGTAGCATCCTTTTATTGAACGTCTTTGTGCTTCTTCTTCTGTCAATGAGTTCAACCATTTCAAGAAATCATTTTCCAATTTGAATCAACTTTGATGTATTCTATAATCAAATTGGGACGTCCAAGCATAGATCGATGTTCTGGTTCGAGCTCATTAGGAATGTTCTTCAACACTGCTCTATAATTGAAAAATTAACTACTAGGCATTATTAATACATCATAAATGAAGTTGGTTGTGTTTGATTCCTTTGACTTCAATCCACATGAATTTTCATTCCAAGTATATGAATTGACGTAATGTGAAACGTCATTAAATAAAATATTCAAATGAACCATTCATAAGAAACGAGTTGGAGTTCTGATAACACGCTATCAATTTTCACCTTGGAACCGTGAAACATTGTTCCAAAACAATTGGAAACAATTTACGATTGTCGTTTTTTCACGTGACACTTGAAGCACATCATTTTTCTTATCGATAATTGCTCTGGATTTTTCGCAATAGATGTTGCGCTAATAAAGAGAATTCATATCTTTCTCTCACTGTAGCGAATCGAGCACATTAATTTCCTTTGTGTGGAATACCGGAATTGTACCATGCGGAAACGATACAGAACGCAATGCGATCTCATAAAAACAGGTACATTTCTATCGTAAATACACGATAGAAGTCCGGAAATGCACTATGCAGAATCTGTCGAGAGAAACGATAAAATCCTATGAAAGCAGATAAAATCACACCGTACCCTCACAATAGAATCTGATATTAGGGAAAGATGAATTATCGGGAAAAATATGTGATAGATCCTAAAAACAATTCTACGAAAATTTTGATGGAACTGTATTGATTGTCACGTGGATGTACGATAACTCATGAAGTATTGGAAACAACGTTATCGAATTTTGATTCAGATAAATTGAAATGTTTGGGAACAATAAAATGTGTGGTATGTCCTATTTTTTCTTTCAATCAACTTTTGTTATTGTAATATTTCCATGTCACTGCAAGTTTTTCAAGTGATAGTACATATAAATTAACTTAAAAGTGTTTGTGAATTGGTTTTAGTTTTCAATATCAAGTTTTTAATAAACGTTTCGTGGACCGTTATCCATGAAGACTGTGTAAAAGTTTGAATTTCAAGTGAATTTGCACAGAAAACTACGTGTTTGCAGAACTAAATAGGCTTCGGAATTTCAAAAGAAATTGAATTGATAGTTGATAAACCACGTCTATGAACCAATCCATTTGAAACGATTCTTTTCATAAATTCATTCGTTTTCTCCTCTGTTCATGAATTTCGTAACATCGATTCATGTTCGAGGTGTTGAGCTATTGAAGAAATTTCTTCCACTTATTGAAATTGATCAAACAGTTATGAATACCTCTTATTCCGTTGTAGAAATCCCTGTGGGGATCAATCTCCATCAATCTGTATTAGCCTATATTCTCGTGATCTTTATCAAAAAGCGTCGTCGTGTGAAAAGGATTCCTACAAGAACGACGGTAAATGTCATGATACATTAGAAAAGATCTCGTAAAAGAATCAACGATGATCGTATAAATCATACCAAACATGTTTCTTTGTAGGATCGATTATTGATGGAATGAAGATTGAATTGGAATCAAGAATATGCTTTGAGACTGTGAAATCTTCCACCCCAAATTGAAATCGGGGTTGATCACTGAATAGAATTACACTGGGGGAAGGAATTATTTCAAATAAATTTTTTATTCGTATAGCGACAAGAAATATTATTTCTGTACTGATGCGCATTTTATTGTTTCAATGACCGTTTATTTGGATTGATGAAACATATTTTGGAACAAAAAATATGCATTTCAATGAAATAAACATTTCTTCGTCACTATTGGAGGGAATGATTTATTCTTTGTCTGTAGTAATTTTCATTTCAGTATATTAACCGGCACTGTGAAGATCAGTGGTATCATCGAATTCTTTTGTGATTATCCAAATCAGAGAATATGAGATTTGGATTTCTAGCAAATCTGAACAATTCTCTCCGTCTTTAGCAGAGATCACTTCACTCATGCTCTAGACTTCACTAGTAGAAATGCTCTAGTCATTGACGAGTTTTGTAACGCTTAACTACTCGAAAACTAGACGTTCGCAAGTGATCCGTAGGGTTCTGGTTAGGTGCTTGCAAGTGTTTATATCTGATTAGTTAAGTGTGACAAAAATCGTCAATAAGTAGAGCTTTTCTACTTGGGCTCGCAGGTTCCAACTAAGACCTTGTAATAGCTTAGAGAATTCTCCTCAGCATGTATGTACAATGTACATTGGTGCAGCGTGGGCCCCAGCAGCATTTTGCCTATATAGGCCCAAGACTGGGGTACAGTGCGGCCAAAATTCATAAATGCTGGGATCTGTATTGATTCCTATTGAGCGTGATGAGTGAAAAATAACGATTTCTCTGAATGAATTGTTATAACATATATTATATATAATGCACAAATTTGATTATTCACTTTTTCAATCCATAGAAAAAGTTTCCTCCATATCATCTTCAACTTTGACCATAGTCAATACTTTGTTTCATCAAAGAATTTTCTAAGCTCATCAAGCTTGACCTTCTTGGGAACACGAAACTTATGCAGAAAAGCTTTGCTCGTAACTCTACATGAACAACTTGGAGAAAGTTTGAATTTTTGCTGTTCTTGGACGACTTTCGTGAAACAAAGAATAACAAAGTCTTTCCATCTCTCAATTTAATCCGGCTTGTGATTTCGCTGCAGCGAAACAGCAACACGTCGAGAAGGGAAAAAATGTGCATGTACGTCTCCAAAAATAAGGATACTTATTCATAAATGTTTCAAGTTTTTTGTGAAATTATTACTGGTTCGTAATAGTTGTCTTCGATTCGAATTTGAATTCACTTCCAGCACTGCCCTTGATTTGTTCCTAAATTTGTTCAATGAGTGCGTGCTTCCTTTTACATTATCCAAAGACCGCTGAAGATCTTTCGAAGAATTCATTACAATATTGAATACGTGAGTTGGATATGTCTTCCAGAAGTATGTTTTTATGATGAAAGTAGCGCATTCAACAATTTTATGTTCTTTTTATGTTTACGATCTACAGGAACATAAGTATCATCGTATTTTTCAAAAGACAAGTTATTATATCCTTATCGCGTTGAAAAGATTTGAGACAAAAACTTGGCGATTGTGACTTAATAGAATGATATGAATTTCTATTTGGATGAGTGATACTTTTTCAACCGATTCCAATGAACATGAATATGGAAGTACTAGGTTCCATGAAGGATTTCCAAATTATATAAATGATGCACATTATTCACTATTGCGTTTAGATCTATAGAACGTTTGAAACTTCATATGGATTATCAGCTTATAAATGCATTCATCGTGCAATTTAGGACATAGCGAGAGAAATGTTATATTACACATACGCATGGAAGATAAACGACTTGACCGACAGGAACAAAAGGATATATCGAATCAATTCGTAACATTCCTACGATTATTGGAAGTAAAACTTGGAACGATGAGAAATATAGGCGACGCCCCATTGTCGAGATTGAATTCCGCAACACTGGCACTACCACCTCCACGCATGACGTTATAATTAATTTATAATACCTCTAATTGTGCGACCATGTCGGATGTGGCTGTCCCAGTGTTTAATTTGTTTGCTAATTAAACAGACTGCGCGCGTCTAGCTACTATCCCACGTGAAAAGACTACCGCTTCATTCATATATGTGTACGCACATGAACATAAATTAATTTACGTGTGTTTTCCTCTTTATTTCATAACAAAGACTATTTTCCAGGCAGTAGCCGAGCAAGAAGGTTTCAAATTATACATCATTCAAGAATAGTTACTTTCATCAAGTGCATTTTTTATAATGTACGTTCTGTAACTTTGTGATTTTCAGGAGTTTTGGTCTTTGGGTAGCTATTCAACCATGTATATCCAACGAGGAACTTATTTCTCAACTGCTGTTATGGAGGAAATGAAACACCTCATGAATAATGACAAGAGCGGAATAACAACTGTTAATTGTCGATTCGATTAATTTGAGAAACAAGAGAATCCATTATATACAAACTGATTTCTTGGAATATTTCATGGTATGATCATCGATCTCTCTCTTGAGCTGCTTCGAGCAGTTTCAATAGAAATTCAAATCGATGTGTATTTGTGTGTATTGAGGAGATGTCCACCCTTGGAGAAAAGTGATGGATACTCCGAATTTTTTTCGCATGGAACGAATAATTGAATCACATTCGAACCTTCGGCATTTTTGAGGAAACATTCGGTGTATATTTTCTCATAGATGTCTTGATCATGAATTCTTTTTTTTGCACAAACCTTCTTTGTGCGATTCAAAATCCATGGCTACAATAATTGTTTGATTAGATTTTCTCCATACAGCACCACCGATTTCATAAAGATTGCAGAAATGTAACATCTGAAGTATTGAAATATTTCTACAATATTGCTACATGCCACAATCATGTTTTCAAGTCCTTTCAGTTACATGGCAATGTCCGCTACTTTTACATCTCCTAGAAAAATTGTCCCTGTCTATTCCCATACACTTGCAAAATTTCCATATTATTTTCCATATTTTTAAGAAAAAAAGGGGCGAGAATGAGGAAATCTCGCATGGATGAGGAAACTTTTCTGAAGGATTTGATGCAATACTTCTGAAGTATTTCAGAAAGCAATTCTTGTTATATCAATGAAATATGAATTTAAAAAAATATGTCATCGCAAATTGTATCTGTTCACATGATAGTTTCGGATGAAGCTGGAGATAGCAGTCAAAAGCTAGTAATCCATTGAAATAAGTTTTCATGGTAACATTTTATTAGAGATTTGAGCAGCTGAAAAGGCATACTCCGGTAAAATTATATTGGAAATTTGCGCGAAGAAGTGTCACTTTTACATTCAAAAAGTGCGAAATGATTCTCGGTGTACATTCACTTCCAACTTTCGCAACACTTCTTTGATTGTTGACATTTCATTTTCATGAGGGTTGCCCAAAGCTATTCAATCGAATTTTGTGTATACACGGAGAAAAAACATATGCTAAAAAGCACCATACTTTATAGTTGTTCGAGCATTACTCTGGTCCATATTGAATTATTTACATGAAAATATCTACAAACCTGCTTTACTTCTGCAATAAATTCCAAGGATGTATGGTATTTGTAGAGGTATTTTTAGGTGATTAATTTAATATGGCGAGAGTAATGCTGACACACTATGAAGTATGGTACTCTTTAAAAGATCGTTATCTCCGTGTAAAGATCAATTAGAAGTTATAACAATTAGCCGCTAGTTTTCGGCTGTTAGTTTCAGCTTCATTCATTCGGTACAATTTGAAAATTTCAGATATATTTTGAAATACCTTGGGAAACTCAGTTTGTAATACTTCTACTTTCATATGGATGGGATATAATGCAAGCAGTCAACGTTTCAAACTAATTTCAATTGATTGATTCCTGACATATTTCTATAAATTCTGGTGCAAGGGAAGCGTATATCAGAAAATGTCAAATTCAAGTGTTCTCGAGCAATGTTTAAATTGAGAGGCTTATCCAAAATACATCGTTAGGGCCAGAGTTGTCAACTACATTATTGTACAATCCATTGATTAGTCCATTTTCATATAATTAGAGATGTGATTGGTTAATCTAAAACGTTAGATAAATTTACTGTTGAATCATAATTTCATCTGATTTCATCATCTCAAGCATTTTTCAGCACTAATTTTTTCATTTGCGTTTTTTGTATATTCATTTCCCGGAAGGAAGTAGGACATAAAGAATTCCAGATATGATGGAATCGAGGGATAAATATGTATTCATATCATCTTGAATCGATTTATCACGATTATTTTTTAAATTCCACATAGGTAACTAGAAGTGAATCTTTGACAACTGCTACCCAAACAGACACGAAGATATCTTTCAGAATTCTAAAAGATATCTTCCAAAAGTACAAGAAGTCTTGAAGAATTTTCTAAAAGATGTCTTATGCAACATGAATAGATTTCTAAAAGATGTCTCGGAGACTTCTCCAAGATATCTTTAAGAAGAAATTAAGAAATCTAAAAGAGTTCTTCAAGATTTCTTAAAGATGTCTTGCAAAATTCATAAAAATGTCTTGGAAGAAGCTTGAATTTATTCACGAAAAAAAAAATCTAACCTCTTTTTTTTCCTTCTCCTCCCTCCCCCCATATTTGTATTTGTCGCTCTCGCACTCCTATGGAGCTGACTTTATTTCAATCCTTGAGGTTGCGGGAATCGAACCCGCGCATCTTACGACGTACTTACGCTTCAGTGACCTGAGCTATAGAGACAGTTCGGTTTTGATGCTTATGATTGTCAATATAACACAGTGGAATCGTGTAAGTGGTGTACATTTTCAGAGTAGAAGTGATCTTTTGAAAAAACTGTTATTATATAAACAAATGTCAGATAAGTTGGTCGTGGATACCAAAGATTCTTCCTAAATTATTTATATCCCAACGTTATTGAAGGATAACTTATTAATGAGTATGAATGAGAATTTTTTTGAATTTACTTGAAGGTTGTACATAAAATTGAGCGTAAAAAGTTCAGTCATTTGTAAAATATTTGTGTCTTGAAGATTCGTTAATTCCAGCGTGGGTATTAACAGGTTACAAAATCGTAATTTTCGCACAATTTAAAATCTCTTGGCATGTTTATAGATTTTTCGAGCTTTCGATTTGTGACCGAATTTATCACATGTGTAATTCGATTATAATTAAAGGCACATTCTGAGTGTTATTCATGTCAATTCATATGATCAGGTATTTATAACCCAAACCTGCTGACAATCTATCTTCTTGAACATATTTTGTCAAAGTCTTCCAGGAAAATATCTTTCAAACGCTTCTCAAAGATATCTTTAAGATATCTCGCATGGTCGTCTTGGATCGAGACATCTTTTAGAAATCTTTCACAAGATGTCTTTCCAACACTTCTGAAAGATATCTTTAAGAACTCTTCAAGAACGTTCTTGAAGATCTCTCAATTGAGTATTCTTTTAGATATCTTCAAGAACTGCGTGCTGTGTGGGTAAGGAGCAAATTGTACCGCAGTGGAAATGAACTTCAATAATATTCGAAATAAACTCGAGGCATTCTCATTTCATGCTCACATAACATTCACGATACTGTTTTGGATGGCGTAATTCAACTGAAGTATTCACCGCATCATCGTTTTTGCCGTTGCCTGTGGTCAATAAATACCACAGCATTTATGTTCTCATCGATTAATACTACGAATGCGGTTTTCACTAATTGGAAGAAAGACATCCCAATAAATACAACATATCTTTCAGAGGATTGTCTAAAATATATCTAATACATATCTAAAACATGTATCATGCAATATTTTTCGATAAGTTTTGGACGTTGTGTGCATCAAGATACATTCAAACATAGCACGATTTTTAAAATTGGATTTGATTTCTAGGCATGTGAAACTATTTTTTCTGTCACAATTAACTCTGTAAGTTCAATTTTATACTTTGTTCTCCAAATTTCCGAAACTTGACACGTGGTTGATAACGTATAGTACGTGTAGAGAGTGAATTTAAGATACCTCGTAATCAAAAGTTTCTTGTTTTCACTTGGACTTGTACGTTGGAATTTTGTAGACCTTTATTCTTTACTTCAGCATGAAGTACTACCATTTCACTAAAGAGCGCTCTTCTGACAAAGGGAAACTTCGAACAGAGTCACAATGACATAAGACCCGTTTTTATAAGAGCTTGTAGTGTACCACTTCCAAGAGATGATTGCATATTTTCAAACGAGAGAAGTTTTTTCTGTTCTATACACATGTGACCAGATATCACGTGAGAATGGTTGTGAAAATGTATTTAATTATTGTAAGAGGTTTTCTGGAACTTGACTTGGAAAAAAGTATATGTATTCAAAACAAATAGAAATGCAAAGGAAGCGTTACTCAATTGGGAGATAGGATCGATGTATTTCAGCGTTTGTATCTTTTGTTTTTAGGATGATCTCCACTAATTATACTTTCTTGGATGAAAATGTGTCTCTGTAATTGCAGACTGTATATATTACAACGAAAACAGGGTATGTCAATTCTTTTCATTTTGTCTGTTATTTTGTGCTCAAAGAATATATGTGGAGCATCACTAGAATAATTTTCATACAGTGGAAGAACTTCGTTCCAGTTATCGTAGTTTCCAAAATGCTTCAGTAAATGAACAAAGTTAGAGTTTTCTTTTCAAAATAAACATGTTCTCTGCATTCAGAAAAACAATGGTATTCAGATACGGAGATTGCATATTCTATTACGTTCGATATGAAAAGAAACGAAATGATTTATTTCAATGGACACTTTATATTTCGTGAATATTCTTCTCCTATAATATTTCTAGAATCATTCGAAGAATACTTAGCTAAGCAAAAGTGCAATTTGTTAATAAGGGCTTGGTATTTATTTTGCTTCAATAAATGAACTTATGTTGTTGAGTGAAAGGGATATATTTATCGTTTGTATGTATGGATTATGGATTCAAATCCTCCTGGTGACAGGAAAAACCTAGACTCAATGAAATTGAAACGACACGTAGTACTTTAGACAGAAGAAAGAAACGTCAAGGATTTCATTTAAAATCTATCAATGAAACCTACGTGCATAAAAAAATAGCAATAATACCACTTCCGCCTGGCAATTGCAGAACAATTATTATGTATTCTTAATTAGATATCAAACAGCAGATTCAATATTTTGAATACTTCCAACTCTCATTGAAAGGATTCATAAAGCTTCTTATCTGTTCATTACTCATTCTATAATACGAACTTGAATTTATGGTAGTAGTTTAGAAATCAAAAAGCGTTCAACGAAATGGTATGGAACTTGTCATGATATGTATTTGCAAAGGAAGTAGGCAGAGTCTTAATGGAATTCCTCCCTAAGGGTGAGCAGGAGAATTGTGATTATATTAGAGAATAAAATGTACAAAAACAACCTTCTCGGAAAAGAAAATGAAGACCCAATACAACTTTTCTCAGAGAAAACGGAAAGCTTTTGGTAACCACGCTCTCTTGACAATCTCCTCAGTGAGAGAAAAGTGGAAGATTTTTTCATCTACTAAAGAACATAAAACGCTAACTGAGAGGGGTTTCGATTGTCCAAACTACGCAGTGAACTTGAATGCAACGATCCTTCTGTGGGTCTGAAAATATTTTATGTGATTTACTTGGAAGTTTATACATTAATAGATGAAATTGCAAAATACATAGTAAGTTGTAGTTTCTTATTTTTTGGGTTGAAATAAATACTTTGAGGGTGAGAATTCGTTTTGCTAACTGCACTGTGAGAAATATGGGAAGTTTTTCCTCACTTCAGTGGTGAATTTCATCCCCTGATCGTTTTTCCTTTATTTGGACAAACTGTTCTGCGTTTTGGGTATTGAATTTTCCAAGAAGTAACGGAAAACTCCATCAAATCATGGAGAAATTATGCTGCCATCAAGTCCGGAGATGTTCTTGAAGTTCCAATCGTTTTTTTAGAAACGAAATGAGAATTTAAATTTACAAAATCTAATTAATCATCGATGTTAATATACTCCCTGCTAAAAATTTCCCATAGAAAACGATAGGATTCGACAGTATTCTAGCCTCTTTTCTATCGTTTTGTATAGGGTACATCGTGACATCAGATTGAGCCGATAAAGAAATTTTTCCCAATGGGGTTCTATAGTGATAAACCGATACTATAGTGATCCCGAGCGTTAAAAGTACGTTGTAACAAATGCGTTAGAAGCATTGAAGTGTGTCATGCTTCTAAAGCATGCTTTTTCTCCCGGTGTGGTTTAATCGGAAGTTTCCCATACATTTGATACCATTTTTTGCTTATACGAGTTTTATCGTAATGTATGGGGAAGGCAGGAAAGGATACCTATAGTTGTCCATCGTGGAATTCCTTTAAATAATTACCTTGTTTTCACCAGAAAATGAAATTTAAGAAATGTATCGGTATTTATCGTGTTTTCACGATACACATCATGTTAAGGGGTTATATACAGTTAAGGAGGTGCAAAAAAAAGCGATTTTTCAAGAATTTTTCCTGAAAAGTCAGTCGAATTGATAATTATAAAAATTTGTACACATATTGAGTTAACTCTTAACTGTACTTTAAGATTTTTTATTTGTAAAAATAATCATTTTGAGAGCCGTTATAGTTAATCTCCAGGAACTCCTCTAAAAAAAACCGCTTTGCGGTGACCACGATATCTCGGGACTGAATCTTTTAAAACGAAAAAACCAAACGGATTTCGTCAAAGTAATGTATAATCTAGTAATCAATCGAAGGAATAAGGAAAATCAAATTTTTTGACAAAATGGTGACTTCTAAAAGAAAAAAATCGATTTTTCAGCAAAATTTCAGCCTTGAATTGTTCATTAAAAAAAAAAAAATATTCATCAGTGAGAAGAAACCTTCGATTAATGACTAAAAAATATAGTCAACAAGCTTGTGTTAAAATTTGAGACTGATCGGTCCAGCCGTTTTCGAGAAATCTTGGTCACCGACTTTGAAAACACAGTTTGGAGAAAAACGCATTCAAAGTTTCAAAAGCACTTGACATAGAGTGAAAAATTTTTACAAATATGCGTGTAAGTTGAACAATAACCGCCGAATTGACTTGAAATTTCCTGTGTGTGTACTTAAATGTATGTACATTATGAAACTGAAATAAAAAAGAAATCGATTTTTTGAAAATTTTAACTGTATATAACCCCTTAATAACTTCAAATATGATTTTTATCATTTTGTATGGGGGAACACACGAGAGGGTACCTATAGTTGTCCCTATAGATGTGGATTAATAAATACATTTGACAGTTTTTTTACACAAACATTTCCTCTAGTGGATTTTCAAACAAAGTTTGGAGAAAATCAAACCTCCTCGGTTCCTTAACCGAAACTTTGATTTTCTTGTTCTTGTGTAAAAAGAAACTAGCAATTTTTCTGTGAATCCATACAAAAATTTTTCACGATCATTCACAGTTAGATCGTGAATGATCTACACAACTACGGAAATTCCAGATTCAGAAATCTTTTTGAACTTCTATGCTGTCTGGATTTAAAGTAAAGTCAAATTATGGAGAATTACAATTTTCGTGAGGAATTAAAAAAAAATAATGATATTCATCTCTTCAGGAAAATGTAAGTATCGATCAGGAACCACGTTTGTTGAATGTTAAAATGTTACTCGGATAAAAAAAAACACTGTAAGAAAATTCCTTCCAAAACTTTTTTCTGAATTTTCAGATGAATTCTATGAAATTTTAAAAAACTTCAACTAAATTTCAGAACATATCCTGAAAATCCAATCAAGTTTTTCAATATTCAGCACCATTTTTCTAAAAATTCAGAAGAAAGTGCAGCTGTGAGAAATTACAATCACATTTTCTGAATTTTCAGAAGGAATTTTTTTCAGTGAAGACGAGCTGTCAAGAGAATTAGACTTTCAAAACGAGATTACAAATGAAAGAAGTAAGTCAGCTAATCTTCGTCGACAGTTCGTCTGAGTTCACTGTGCGTTTTCAGAGGTTGCTAATCACTGTTGAAGTTCGTTCATGCTCGTTTCCAGTAACATGAAATCAAGACTTACAGTACGGATGAATTGTTTCTGCGTAATCAACCAGTCTTTACGGATATTCAAATAGTCTGATATTGTTTGAATGAATCTCCTGGAATTATGACATTCTTCGAAGTTAACAAGCTCAAAGATTTATTGAAATATTGAAAAATAAGGCGTAGTTACCTGATATACTATAAAATCCACAGTGTTCCATCTCAGGGCATATGATTTTACCATCACACATAAGTCAGGGAATCCAAGTGTTGTAGTTTTCTTACTTCCAGGAATTTTCTGTGTCAATTTTTATTTCATCCGTCGCGTTTGTGAAATCGTGACCATAATTTTGCATCATAAAGGCTTCATGAAGGATAAGTACCCATGAAGACTGACTTCGGTTTAGTTAACTCTGTTATGAGCTTTTGTCGTAAAGATCATATATTATTTGATAAAAAGGATATGCAAAGTGTGCGAATGTTAAAATAAAATATTCATTCGCTTCTCTCAACAACGTAAAAAACAACAAGAATGGCCAAAGGATTTTCTGTTGCAAAAGAATGAGAGATAAGATTTGGAAATTTTTATTCTTATGATTTACGTGCACGATATTTGCCGATGTCTCTGCAAGAATGGAGGAGAATTTATATTCTTTGCACCTGGGGATGAATGATTGATTTATCCAAGTGGGGAGAAAGTTGGGGTCTTGAACTTGCGATAATTAAGACTGATGAAACAATAATATCATATTGAAAGATCGTCAATTCATCGAATGTTCAGCTGACGTACAATAAATGTCAATTTTATTGGTAATCAATAAGTTTGAATGTTTCCCAAACATACTGTGATAAATTCAATACCAGCACAATTAAGGAGAGATGCATTACCTTTTTGTTCGCTCTAAATTAGATGTCTCAATGATACTTTCATTCTATAAGTTTCTGAATCCATTCACGTGTGAGTATTGATTTTATTGACTCACTCACATGACAAACATCGATGAATTTAAAAGCTCAGGAAAAATAGATTCATGAATTTTCAGTATCCACCGTTGGAATCGTGTGATGATCGACGGGTATTTTATAGGGTAAAGCATTTCAGGAAACACCTTGACAGGACGATAAATGATGACGCAGGTTGGATGAAAGTTTGCGTCTAAATTTTGTATGCTCCCGTCATAAGTATATACGCGTGTAAAGGATCCTTTAAAAAAGGATGATGATCGAATGAAATTCGTGCCAAAACATTGATTTTTCAAGTAGGGTGCTTAAATTTTTGAATGAATGGTTTTCTCACTTGACAGTAACTATTGTGATGGTTTGTGTAAGGATTACAAGAATTAATGACTGAGAATCATATACAAAAGTCAGTCAATTTTGTACTAAACAATTGGTACCGAGATTTTGAGTTGACTGAATATAATTTTACCTATCATTAACACGCGCGTTCACGTTTTTTCATACATCTCCATATTTGAATGGAAATAGTTATGACGTATCTGAAATTCTAGTAGCATTTCCAGCTACCTATCCATCCTTTTCATTCGAAAGATATGTTGAAAATGATACAACATGAAATTACATGCTGCTCGAAAATCCATTTTTGTAATCCGTTGCGTTCAAGATATTCTCTAAATGACGCAGACTTTTGAAATACCACTGGGTTATCGATCTATGCGAAGAAAAAAAAATATATAATTGCTCAAAAAAATGATATACTTGAATATGAATCGAACAGACATTTCATTGCGTTTAATGAAATTCCAATTAATTCAAGTGAATTTCATTTAGAATGCATACAAATTTATTCGGATGACAGGAATTTTCTATTTGTTACAATAGGAACCCCTTAAGATTCATGTTCAAGTGAAAATTTAGTTGATTTAAATGAATTTAGTTGATTGAAATATACAATGTTTTTCGGTGCAATCATTTGTTTAAATCTCACACAAGAGTTTTTTTCTGAAAACATTTATCCATAACGTTTCTTTCAAATTTAATCGAAATCGTTTGATACGATGAAGTAATTCACTAACGGTTTTGTCTTTTGAAGAATGGAATCATGAATTCTCACTTGTTCCTCACGAATTTCTTTTCTGTATAGAGGAAATAATTGAACATCGAAACAGGTTGTGTATGAACTAAAGTAACTTTGGGCCACAAGAGCGGGGTGAAATCGCGTTAATTTGAAATTCATACACGCTATTCGAACAAATCATCAGGAAAAGGGGTTGGAAGATGGAAGGAGTAAGATCACGCATTCTAGATTATCATCGTGATATTTCAACGCCGTATGAAGTTTGATTATGTAACATAAATAACATCATTCTCAAATTCCATTTTCACTTCATGCAGTTTTGAGTGCAAAATACCAGATCATTTATTTTGCTATCTATATCCAGACTTTGGTTATCACAGTTTTTGATAGAAATATTTCATTCCATGAGATCGATAGTTTTCTTGAAACGATTGCGTAAGAAATTAAATGAAACATTAAAATTAACGATGTACTCAACAACTATGATTTATTATGCTGAAACTGCCGGATTTGAGCTAGCAGTCTTGAACTCTAGCTCATCGTAGAATTGTCGTGAAATGATAAAACCGATGCCGATTAGACTTTCAATCATAATCTTTTAAAATATGTATTTCAAAGGAATTCAAATTCACATTAGCTCAGTCTATAAACGCGGTTTGTTGACATTTCAATTCAAAAGATATCCATAACAGCAAAATGTGTCTCTGGGACATTTCCTGAACGTTCAGAAAACTTCCCCTACGTTTCGCAAACCTTCGATAAACGTTTCAGTGACATGTTGTGTTGTCTGGGATTGTATTACTCTGATTAAAGGATAATAATTTTTTCCTCGGTAATATTACTTCATCATTGATTTGACCTGTTCAAAGCAACACGGGAAAAAAAATGGAGCAATTCATCGTATAGGATGACAAAGCGTCGCTTCGAGTCTTTGAATGAAAATTTTTACAAAATATATTGTCAAATAATTCACATTATAAGACAAAAAAAGATTTTTCTCTTACGGTAAATTTCTCCATTTTCTTCTTTCCGTGAATATTATCACCGCGATGAAGTTCCTTATATCTTGATATCTCGTTACGAGACCAATTAACGTGTATTTCAACATTTGAATTCAGCCGAGGGAGAAAATTCATTTACCAATACGCTACTGGAATCGGCTGGAAAATTAAGCACACAGAGGATAAATAATGTACAGGTATATCTCTCTGGACGTTTATTTTCACAGCGTTCTCTCGTGAAATCAAACTATTGACGTACGTAATTTCCGAGCTGAATTACTCTTCACGAGATCCCTGAATTAGAAAAAAATTTCTTGATTTTTCATAATAGAACGGATTGTTTCATTGACAGAAATTTAGGGTTGAATCTACCATGGTACTTCAGAACCGAAGAACAGATTGACTTCACAATAGAGTTTATTATCCTGAGAAAATAGGCAACTAAATGCGGTAATTAAAGTCTCGCTACTTCACAATCAGCTAAATTTGAGCAAATGTGAATAAAAGTCTGCACGGATGAAAGTATACCGTAAGGATTACTAGGAGGAATAGCAGTTCGGTGACGGATATACCAAAATTGTGATATATAGAGGAAAGTGGGGTAAGATGACGCATTTTCCTGCTCCAGTACAGCTTGAAATAATAGATAAAACTTCGTTCACTCAAGAAATATATGACGATTCACTTGAAAACTATATCTTCCTTGAGTGAATGAGGTTTTACCTATATTATTTCGTGCTGTAGCGAAGTGGGAAAGTGCGTCATCTTACCCTGATTTACTCTGAATACTATTCCAAATCGGATTGAGTACAGTGAAATGTTTACGTTACCATAAAAACGATAGGTCACGTAAGGATGATCATCAAATCGCGATGTGATCACTCAATTGCTATTCTGAAGTCACAATGAGAACCAGAGAGGGAATGGTCATCAATCCCGTACACTTTTCTCTGTGCAGTTGTCCAAGATACCAATCAAACAGTTCATTCAACGGAAATAAAGAATTCAATGTTGACAAATTAAATTTATTTGGTTCGACCAAACTTTCATTCAGAGTGATTAAATTCCCTAGCCGTCTGATATTTGACCTTTTTTCAGTGTACACTTCTCAGTGCAGTTTTCTTCGCGAGTCAGAGACCTTGGAAGATTTTGATTATGACTACCTACTTTAGATTTTCGTTCATTTCTACCATTAGTGATAGCAAAAAAGCTTCAACTTTTATCATTGTTGATGGTGAAGATTATCAAGAATTGAGAGCACTTACCTTAGTAACATCTGAACATTTGTAATATACTATGAAGATCCATAGAACGTACTTATATGCTTATGTATGCTACGCACGTTCATGGACCATTTGCAACGTTCCGGTGCTACTTGGGTACAGTCGGAATCTTTTAATATTCCCAACTCAGGAACATAAAAGAACTTTATACGATTCAGAGAAATTCCAGAAGAGTTCGGGGGAGTTCAGACAACATTGGATTTGGGAGGATCGTGGATTAGAGTTCCCACAAGAATTCAAAAACTTGCTGGGAAATTTACAGGGGTTCAAATGTTGCAAAATTTTCAGTCTTAGATTCCAGAGAGAGTAATTTAGGGAGGTCCAAATTTTTATCAAAAATTCTGAGGGATTGCAAGTTCTACCTTCTGAAATGGCTTCACCCAAAAAATTGTATTCTGAAAATTAGAATCCCTTCCATGACATGAGTCTAGTGCATTTTTCTCTTGATATTAATGGAAATTCATCCAACATTTAGAGGGACACTTACAAGAACTTCTAAAAGTGAGAGGAACATTAATTCTAGTATATGCTTTTTTCAGTGAATTTAACCCTTTATGACCTGGCTTAATCCTGATAATGATAACAATTTTTTTTCAATAGGAAATAGTTTCTTAGTATGAACTCTGAATTTTTACAAAATTTTCAGTAACGTAGATTAAAAGTTACGGATATGTCCTTTCCAATGGACACAGGGTGTCTATGACTAAAACATAGGGAAAAAATTAAGAATATTTGTGTATCACTACTCGTAATAAATCTTCATTAAATTCCGATGATTCAATATATCAAACGAAAATTACAAAGAATTTCAACGAAATAGGTAATTTTCCAAAGGAAACATTCATTAATTATAAATACAGGCCGCTGATGAGTGTTTAGAAACAAGACAGAGTATCAGTTTATATTTTTTTTCTATTTTCAAATCCAAACTACGTATCGGCGCGACATGCAAAGTAGTATCAGTGCAGGGTTTCCAGTTCGGGAGTTTTCGATTTGTTTCATTGGTCATTTCGTTCGACTTGGTTTTATGACTGATTGATTCCATTATAATTCTCCAAGGCTGGACATCCTGCAGTGATACCACTAAAAACTCCAATGTTATAAGAGAGTTACAACTTTCTTGTAAGGCATTTTTATCTTGAAATCCATTGGAACATGATTATTAATTTCTAGTCATTTCTATACGTCGGCTGACCGTAAGAATTTTGTTCATGTTAATTTTCGTTCATCTTCACTGAAAGAAAGGATTGATATAGTGGATGGATTTAATCCATTCCCTGTTACTTTTGATGAGTTGTGGAAAACTCTGCCATAATTCACAAATTTTTCATAAAAATTGAATTCCAAACTCCTAAACACTTGAGAAATGATTAATGTAGATCGATGAGATCGTTCAAAAGTTTTGAATTCAAATATTATGGTTACAATCGGGATTTAATTGTGGGTGTTCTTAAGTTGATGAAATTTGCAGGGAACGGATTAAATTCACCGAATGTAACAGTTATCTAATATATATCCTTGAATATGACCAATCAAATATTCGATAACCTTGAAAAAATATCAATGATATTTATGAATTCATAAAATACTTAATCATCAATTATTTTATGAGTGTTATTTAATATTCGATTAGCCGTATTCTAAGAATATATTTGACAATAATACTTTGAAATATGAAAATCACTTTTTGGTACTCTTTGAAGTTGAACATATTTTTTTGAATATTCAAACTGCATCCTGTAGAATCAGTGAAATTCGTTCCAGTAATGAAAATTACAGTATCAAAAATTCCGAAATTCTCATCACATTAGGTCCTTTTAAAAACATACCATACCGAAAATATAATTTTGAATAATTTTCTTATCGTTAATTGACATCTTCAAGATATCATGGGTTTTAAGCTGCTCTGATTTGTGGAATGATTTTGATAATTTGCTAAATTCTATGTCCATTGGAATGTATGTCAGGTCAGAATGGGTTGAACAATGGAATAATGAAAACTGAACAGTTACACCTGAAAATGTTATCCTTTCTTTCTAAAATATCATGATTCACACTCAAATAAAAAAATATTTCTCAGCTTCAAAATATGACCCTAATAACATTTTCATGAACTGGAATAAAAAATCTATTCCATTGAAATAAAATTTCTCTCATTCCAAATGAAATTTACTTGAATCAAGTGGAATCTTATTTGATCCAATCAAATATCTATTCGGTTTATATTCAAGTGGATCATTTTCTTGGATTTTCATATAGAATTTTCTTCCAAGTACAAGATAAATAAAAAACCACGTAGTTTCAAGCCAACCCCCCCCCCTTGCCCCATGTGGCCCAGCGTAGCATTCTATCTCAACCCCCCTCCCCCTTTATGGGCCACGTAGTTTATGGACGACCCCAAAGTCCTCCTTATTCATTTCCATAAACTTGCTCAATTTCCACGTTTTGTTTGGAAAAAATAGGGAAAAGAACAAGAAAATTTGACATGAAGAAGGAAAACTTTTCTAAGGGTTCAGAGAATGACAAATTTTTGCTTGTTTGGGAAACATCTGGTTGGGCATACATTTCAGTGAGCACAACAAAGCAGTTTTCTCAGTGCAAAATCAAAATGAAAATAGACAAACACTTGGAGAAATAGCAAAACGATGAAAAATATCGCGGAGAAAAGAGTAAAAGAGCAGTTGCGTCCGATTATTCGTTGGTTATTGGTTAGTATATTTTCACGACAAAGGGTTTTTGAGAAGGATGAGATCAAGAGGGAATTGGGGATGTGGGTGTTAAGGAGAAATAGATGCGTCGGCGTGTTGCGCTGTAGCTTTTGCCGCTACTTGCACGGCAGTAGTCTATCGGCGAAGTTCTGACGAGCAACCGGTATCAAGTCCGATGGTCTCTTTTTCTTCGAGTCTGAACTTTCGGACGAAAAGTTTCTTAACGACGAAAAAACAATTTTCCCATCCACACCCGCAGAGAGTTATCGATAAGCGGATGAGTATATTTCAATCTAATTCCTCTGTGTCAAGTGTCAGTGTTTTTAAATATCTATTTTCCTTTATATTCATGTGCGAATGTGATAACAAATTTGAATATTTATTCAATGACTAATTTCATCCATCGAATAATTCGGTGATTGGCTGTCGCTCACGTTGAGTGAACTTTTATTGGATTATTGTATTCATTTTCACGTGATTACCGATAACAAAACCAAATGGATAATGTGAATTGGTTGAAGTGAAAACACGAAGTTCAGTACTTTTTTAAAAACATTAGGAATAGATTTTGCAGAAGGTTTGTTAAAGAAATTCCAAAGCCACGACCAGGTATTTTTTCTTCACACACGTGGTTTTTAACGATATTCTGACAAGTGATATGACAAATGAAAATGATTAACTCGACAAATTTACGATAATTGAAAAATGATTCGCCGGTGAAATGATTAATGATCATGAAAGTACCTCAGGTGTTTTGTCTTTCAATTATGAGTTGAATCTTCATCGATACTATATGATTGATGCACATCGTGTGTAATATTGATGAAGTGTTATGGTAGTACACATGATCCTTGCCTGTCCGATTCTTCCACAGTAGTCGAAAGTCTTGCAAGAATAAAAGAATAATAAGCTGTTGTGCCGTAACGGGAAATTGAATGAGTGTATAGTAACGTTTGTTTGGAGAGTGTGTTATTGTAAAGTGCTCGATCTCATCACGCGATCCGATGACGCGTTGCTCTATTTGACATTCAAAGGAATTTTCCAGTTTGAGGAAAAGCTTGAAAAGTGTGATCAAATAGATTTTATCTCGTGCGTGTATGTTTGGTGAATCAACGGTTCTCGATGCGATCAAAATTAAATACTACGTGGAAGATGTTGGGTTGTAATCATTGTGGGGAACATTGGAAGTGATTGAAAGGACTATTCCACGACGTTTACTGGATTACTGCATTAACAGGTAATGTTGAATATTATGTGGGCATTACGGGTCAATTCCTAAGTAACATAAAAAAGTTGTCTTGATCATTTAGATTCGATGCTTATTCGTCAGTGGGTGGCTTCCCATACAGCACCATAGATTTCAGTAATGTCTGAATTAGATTCCAATCTTTCATCTTCATCACGGTTCAATATCCTTCTACAGAAATCTGTAAAAAATCTGTCGATTGGAATGTTAACTGTTTGCAATTTCTTAGATATATCACAAGAGAAATATTACAATGGAATATTTCATACATGTTCTGGAAATATTTCAGAAATATTGTCTGAAATGTAATAGCAGCGGACATTGCAATGTTTCTGAAGAGGCTTTGAAACCTGAGTGTGACATACAGCAATATCACAAAAATATTTCAATGTTTCAAATGTTAGATTTCTGCGATATTAATGAAATCTTCGGTGCTGTATGGGTTTGATGTTTTTTTGAATATTCCCTTAGAAGGAGTATTCGATACATTTCCTTTGATGGATTTACGCAATTTAGTTACATGTGCTACTTCCATAACCTTAGGAGCAACCAAATGTTCAAAATCCACGGAGAAAAATGATTTTGAAATTGGTAGCGATGATCACTATCTTGCCTGGTATTGAAGCCAGTTTCTGAAAAACAAGCAATGAGTGCTTGTGACGATAGGAATGAATAATAGAAAAATAGCAAAGGGTACTAATGTGTATAGGAATGAAAAATCGTATCAATCATGCCTATATTGTGGAGCATTCAGCGACAAACGTAGTTAGCGATGGTTTCCTCAGTCATCACAAAAACGCCATGAAATTGAATATGAAACGTTCTATTGTTCGGTGTGGAGATTGATTCATAATATTCTAAGGTAATGATTGCCAAGCGATGTATAGAGTATATTCCGACACAGAAGAAAATATTAGGAACCATCGCACGGTATGGAATCATTCATAACATTCCGAGGTCATGATTCTCAAGCATCGTATGCCGTACATCACTAAGATTATTCATAAAGTAAGTTGCTGAGAAGTGAGCACCAGTCTACGGACGATTCATAAACTTTCCGTGAGTCGAAAATCTCAATCGTGCGGTAGAGTTAAGTCGGTATAAGCGTTACTTTGGTTAATTTAGGTTGGTTAGGTAGGTAGGTTCGAATTACTGAATAACAATTTCTTACTATCGTAGTCTTCCACCCCGATCAATGGGACGAAATTAAATTTAAAAAAAAGGAATTAATTTGTTTTGCGTAAATTTGAGGATAATTCACGGCATCTTTCTTTCGAATGATGGTATTGATCACTAGGGTTTGTGAGGAATAGGAAGTACGTTTGTTTAGTTCATATTGTAATATAAACTAAATGAGTTAGGAGTGATCTTCATCTGAAGATAGGAACTATCACTATTCCCCCATAAAGAACTGTTGATAGAGAAGTTCAGTTGTCACCAATTTGCTAACCCTTTTTAGCAATGATCCCTCGTATTTTTAAAAATCATTCACTGTTCTATTTTCTCCGTGTATACACTCTCTAAGAGCAGATACATCTTTTAAGATTGAATGTAGAAGAAGCTGAAACTAGCAGCTGTAAAGCTAGCAGCGAATGTTGTGACTTTTGTTTGAACGTTGTTGAGGCTTTTTGCACACCAGAAACAATTAACTGGCATCTCACTAAACGTTTCAGATGCTCAAATCCTTAATAAAATTTTTGTGTAGAAAGTTATGACAATCGGCTGCTATAGCTTCACGGCTGACAGTTCCAGCTTCATTGAATGTAGATCCATTGTACGTAAGTTCACGTTCACAGAATGTTCAGTGGATTTTTAAATGTTCAGACATTCAATGCACCTCTATTAAATATTCCTTGACCTTCCGTGTTCTCTTTGGGCTATGATTGTTTACAGAACATACTTAAATGCTTAAATGTGCTACGCACGTTCATAGAATATTCGAAATAATTTGGTACTACTTTAGAACATCAAACTTCATTCAAATGTCGAGCTTTTATAACCATTATTCGTCCTCTGGAGGAAGAAAGAAAATTCTCTGGGACCTTTCGCTATGACAATGAGTTCTTCACGGTGACAGCAATTTTATTAGTTATACAAAAGTCTCATCACAATAACTAGATCCGCTTGCTATCCTCCATACACAGCGCTGGCTCGAAAAATTTTTCTTCGTTCTTCAATTGACGTGTAACAAAGGGCACCCGACAGGCGATTGGAGAAGGAAGAATTTCTCGAGCCAGCACTATGATAATCGAGGGAATACTTGTGCTGGGATGCGAGTTAAAGCTTTGGAGTAAGATTTCTCCAAAATATTTCAACTAATGTTTCCAAAATATCGGTCTATGCAGCATTTCCACACCCAGAAAAAGACTTGTGAAATTTACATCCTGTTAAGGGAACATATAGATGATTCAAAATATAGTTTGAGTTACCACAATTTTAGTTGATTCTACAGCGGGGAATGTGATACGTACATCAGCTGTGGTATATCTCACATTCGCTGTTTTAAAATCATTTATAATTGTGGTAACTCGTACAATATTTTCAATCATCCATATATTCACTGCATAAAACGTGAATTTTACAAGTTTTTCTTCAGCTCCTGGCACTTCAAGAAATACTGTATAAGATGGTATTTTCAAAATGTTCGATTATTCTTAAGAAATTTTACTCGGAAGATCATGATTTGGTTAAAAGTCCCGGTTCAAGTACTTCCTTAACATTTTGCTGCCTTTGCAAATAATGCTGTTTCAACAAAAGGTACACAGCAAAATAAGATTTTACTGTTGCAAGAAAAACAACAATTGGCTCTTATTTAGATAGCTAAAAAAGAGCTACGGTAGCTTTTTTTTAGCTATCCCAGCTACTCACATAGCGTTAGCAGCAATAGATTCAGCTGGCGCAACGAAAATTCAACAGCTGAATTATGTGGCTGGTCAAATATCAACCACACAACCTGTGCAGTTACAATTACGATTTCTTACTGTAGTAGCTGAAAAAATAGCTACAGCTGCAATTGTTTTAGCTATAGCAGTGAAAAAAGGGTGCTAAAAAAGTGAGTATCTGCTATAGCCATTTCATTTTTTTCCGTGTGCAGCCATGTTCTTTCTTCGTGTGTTAGAGACGTCTGAATAATTTTCCATAAGTTTTCATATTATTTAAAGATAATGTGTGTTGATAAGGGCTGCATTGTTTCTATGTTTTTTCATTTCCACAATTTTGACATGCGGATTTTAGCAAAACTTTGGATGAAAATTTCCTTTACTGAAAAAAAAACTAAGGAAGTCAATCACGCGGAGGGGTTGAATACGGTGACCTTGCCGTGTGGTTGAGTCAACTGAATATAGATTGGAATGAACTCATATTCAATGATTTAAATTGATATTCCGTTGATTGAATCACGACGTATTCAATCTCGTCGCGTGGTTGACCTCCCTAGTTGTTTTTCTCAGTGTTGAAGTCTGGAATATGCATTAGAAAAATCATACCATCTGGGATGTTATATGTACTTAATTCAGAAATATGAACTTTCACAAGAATATCGAACTTTTCATAAATTACATAGAAATATGTTTATATTTTATAATGGAAGGCGTATTTGTTCTGTATAGTTCTTCATTGATGTTTGAATTCTTCCAAGAATTCGATTCCAAGAAGATTTATGACTTCCATGGAGAATTGCAGGAAATTATGGGAACTGCATTGAGTGGGTGATTTGATTTTTCATGAGGGAAATGAAATTTTTCTTCCATAAATATAATATCTTCATAATTCCTCACCAAATAATATGATTGGAAATACTCGAAAAATGTATTTCCTCTGCCATTGAAGACAAATGAATATGGTAAACTTCTAAAGAATCCCAAAGACAAAGAATCTAACAATGTCTAGAGAACTTTGAGCCAACGGATTTTTTCCAGAGAAGAATGTGAACTGTTAAGAGCACTTTCTACTCGCAAAGTTAATCAATCGTTTCCTCAACGATTAATGATAGGTGCTCATCAAGCGACCGAGAAATCAGGGGAATTCCATGAATTTTTTTATTCATATACACAGGGTTGGAAAAAACCCGGGTGTTCTTGAAAAAATCCGACCCACAAGGGTTTTATCGGGTTTTATTAAGGGAACGACCGGATGATCTGGAAAAAACAAAAGAACATGGCAAATTATTTCTTATTAAAGTGGCTTTCTCATGAACTAGGATCTTTTTGATTGGTCAAAAATTGTCCGATTGGCATCCAATTTTCCCACCCTCAAAAATCGATTTTTGTTTTAAAAATGGCCGCCATTTTGTTATGTTTTTGATGGAAAAAATATCCTAGTTCATGCGATAGGCACTTCAACAAGGGATGATTTGTCATTTTTCTTTTTTAAATCATCCGGTCGCCCCAAATCACTCCTACCGTCGTTTTTTGTATCTTTTGTTCAAATTAGTAAAACGAAAAAGAAAATTTTTTCTGAATCTGAAAAAATTTCTTTGTGATATTTAATGTATAATAAACATACCTACGGATTTTCAAAACGACATCTCGATTTTTTCTATGGGAATAAAATGTTTGGAGAAACAATTTTCCCTGAAAATCTTAACCAGAAAGATCCCTCAAATTTCTTTGAATTTTATTGGACTGAATTGAGATTTTTCTGAATTTCTGATTATTTTTTGACACAAAAATCATACCCTGTACAATTCTTAAGCCCACAAAATGTATGCAGATCAATACGATGTATAAATGCATGAACAATCCATAAATATTCCTTTTCTCAAGGTGACTTCTCACAAAAATGAAATCTGAAAACTGCAATAGATTTTGGGAACTGATTTTCAGCCGTACCAGTTGCATTTTTCTCCAGTTCTCCCTGGTTGATGCAATCGAAAAAAAAAATTCGTGATGAATAAAATATTCATTGTATATGTACGAATGGAAATTACAGAATGGTTGATGTATGTGTAATTGCTGATGGAGTCTGATAGAGTTCACTGTTGGTTCTACAGTTAAAAACCGATAGCTTGCACAAGTTCCCTGCGTATAGAAAAGGATGGGATCATCGATGATTTCCTTATACACCCTTACAGATACTCTGCATCCGGAACCAATGAAAAACCGACACACTCCCTGTACACTGAGAATAATTTTCTTGTAAAATTTCCCATCATTGCTGGTAAATTTAGGATATAACCTGAAAACTACAAAATGTACTGTCAAACACGATAAATTGAACTGTCATCCTATTAACATCTACGACCGAAGCGAGTGAATATAGCTAGAATGATTGCAAAGTTCACACATGGTCGACAGCGTGTTTCGTCATTTTCAGAGGATATCCCAAATATATCAGCAATGATGGGAAATTGTACAAGGAAATTTTTCTCAGTGTATTCAACTACATGACTAGATGCATAGAATCGGCTTATGTCAGCGTCTCTCTGCAAGAGCAGGGACACATACTAAATCCGTTACAAGCAGACGGAAACCAATCCTAACTATTTCCAACAGTAAGTGTTACTAGGGATAGCTCCCACTTTTTCGACGAAGAAATCTTATTAATCTCAAAATCTCCTCAAAGGTGAGCATTGATTTTATACACAATTATTTCTCGAATTCTTCATTTTTCATTTATTTTCAATTCTTTTACATTGAATTCATATGTGTTTTATGATATTTTATTTGCTCATCAGCATTAAGCGAGTTCACTGATAAGCAAGTGATGGATTTTGATAGTTGTGTACTGTGCAAAGTCCGATTGAAAGTGGTTGCATCTTACTTGAAAACTTGACTGAAATTCAGCCTTCCCCATTGTGCTGGCATTTGTTTCTGGTGCTTATTTTCAGTCGGAGCAGGGCTAGCTTTGGCTGCATCTTAAAATAAGTTAATATGCAAGATGAATGTAAGTTTTACTTTTACTGTGTGGACTTTGAATGAATTCAGACATCTCATCCAAACATCTCGATGTCACTTCCTTTTTCCGTTAGCTTTTTGAAGATGCTTCTTATTTATATACATATATCCTTTCGTAAGTATATATAAATACTCATTCTAACATTCCAAAATAGATTCAGTTGGAATTAGATTATTCATCTCATATAGAATCCTTTTGAGTGTGCTATTGGATTCACATGGGAGACGTATGTTGTCATAGTGACAACCCTGACAGCACAACCACCGTTCCTCCACCTAGGACTTCGGTGAAATAGAGCTGAAGAATTGGAGGAATCGGAGTCATGGAAATAAGGGAGGAATAAGGGAGAGTCTCCGTTGAGGCAACGGAGAGGCGACGGAGAAATGTCCGCCTCCTACACTGTAAAAAGTCTGACTGAAAGTGGCTGCATCTTATTTGAAAACTTGACTGGAATTCAGTCATATCCATTGTGTCGGCATTTGTTTTGGATGCTTACTTGCAGCTGAAATAGGGCTAGTTTTGGCTGCATCTTAAAATAAGCCGATATTAAGGTTGGAATCAAGTTTTACTTTTTACTGTGTATATTGTCAATAAACTTCATGTTGGTGGATTAATACATTCAGATTTGGTTATGTAAATGCACTATTATGAATTTTACTGAAAATACAGAGGGCGGACATTTCTCCGTCGCCTCTCGGTTACCTAAACGAAGACTCTCCCTGGTCCCGCCGTATTTCCACGGCTCCTATTTTCCCACCAAGCCTTCACCTCCATTCCACCGAAGTTCTACACGGAAAGTACTCGCGCTGCTCCCCACTCCGCCGTCGAAGCCTGTTTGCTCCTGAGCCATACCATCGTGGTATTACACGGGATCAAATTCAGTTCGGCGCTTTGTCATACCACATTGGCTGACTGTCGAATCAACTTTGGTACACAGCGGCACTACGCTCGTATGTAGGCAGCCAAGCTACTGTAGTGCGACGGGCTCACATACTACGGTAGCTCCAGAGTCCTTTCCGTGTAGGTGGAGTATCGGTGGTTGTGCTGTACGGGAAGGTTCTTGTTAATATATTACCACTAGTATATCAGTGGTACTGTAAGAATACTGTGGTTTTCTCGTGCAAATTTCACTTGATTTTCATTCACGCGAGGAGTTTCGCCGATGAGCTGGCGGCTTCCATAAAATTACCTAACTTTCTCCCAGTGAGGCGAGAATTGATAATTTTCCATGGGGAATTATTGTGATCTATTTGATAATGCGTTTCAATACGTAGCATAAGACATTTTGATAATTTTATATTTCTAATCGACCAATGATGAACTTTGGATAGTCTCTATAGTTTGAAATTTACTATGGAATATAATTTGTTCCATGGAGGTTCATTAATTCTCAATCACCGCTTTGTATTCTCATAACTTCATCAACAACATTGATATGAATGGGGATTTACTATTTTCAAGCCAACAAAACTCTGGTTGGAAGCAATCAATTTCGAACGTTATTTAGCGCTTTTCGGAGTAAAATTTCATCGTGATTTCCTCGAATATGTAATTTTGAAACCCGAAGTATTCGAAAAAATTGTGGTGATTAGAATTTAAAATCATCATCAATCAGTCCATATTAATTAGGGGTTGCATATCCACACCATCTCCATTTATTTGTCACTGGATTGATTTTGATCGAATTGTTATAATTCATCATAACTTTTCTCGATCACAGTTCTCACATATAAGACGGTCATTTTTGAGTTCTCGAAGTGCAGTGAGTGGAACGTGAGAAGTGAACAAAGCCAGTATAAATGAACTTTACATTCTCAATTTTAATATCAACCTTTTTGCACATTATTTACTGTAGAAATCAAATTGTACATTACGTGAATTTGTTTCAAACTTTCTGTGGGAAGAATTTTTCTGTAATACAGTTTCGTTCGCGTTGTCTCTGATTTTACACTCAATTTCTCCCTTTATCGACAATTTTACTCAATTTTTACTGGTACATTCTCTGTGGATCCGCTGAAAAACTCAAGAGAAAAACCAAGAATTGCAGACGAAATTTCAAAGGAAACATTTCCTAACGAGATGTTGATAAAAATTTGATGCTGCATCCTTTGATTTGATCGAAGTTCTTGGATAAAAACTCGATGCAAAAAAAGCACTGAAATCCTATCAATTCTTCAGACCAACTTTCGCGAACATGTTTCAATTTTGCGACCTATAAACTATTGGAGCGATCGAACGAGTTTCATCAAAGAATTCCCTCAACAGGACATTTTCTTGATGCATAAAATATGCTCTTTCAGAATGCTAAATGTACATGCATATCATATCATGTTTGATGTCCTTACATTAAGGGTTTTGCTCATAGGTTTGAGAATTCTGAATTCCCTCCGTGAAACAAAGAAATATGAAGAAAGAAACCGACCATCCGCGTGAAAAATGCATGACGCATGTACTTTTATAACAAATGTTCGTTCTCTGCTTTAATAAATGTTAAGTTATAGGGTTTTTGTTGTTTCTGGCGGAAAGCTAACTTCAAGAAAGCGGGAATTAGAGCACATGAAGCGTCAAAATGTTTTGACCCCCTTCTAAATCGCCCCTAGAAGGGTCTGTTGAAAAATTTCTGGACAAAACTTCAGATACACGTAACGAAAGCCATGCCCAATTAGGTCACTGGAAATCTGAGGTGCATGCGTATGAAATTTCAGGGAAGAAAATATACATAAATGTGTAATATAATACAGTAAAAAATTGAAAATTGAATTATTTGTAAATGAATTTTCAGTTCATATCCCAAGAATTTTGAATTTCAGTTAAACATGTGATTTCAAAAGTTATGAAATCTCAAACAATTTTTAACAGTATGGTTACGCTTGCAGGCTGTTTCATGCGCTTCATTTTATAAAATATCATTGTCAAAAATAATCGGAATTTTCCTGTATACAGCAACCTGAAATTCCCAATCATTTGATGGGAAATCAATTCCTGATATATTCGTACGCGATTTTCATTAAGGACGGTATGTAGAGTCGGGTCTCAGACTAGGGCCGGTCCTACGCAATGTATAAGCTCACACGGAAAAAATTAGTGATCCAAATTTTCGTTGACCAGTATATGTCAGTTTTAGACGGAGCACACATTCGAGAAGGATTTCGTACACTGGATTCTAATAATTCATTGACTTTCTGATCATCGAAATAATCAAAAGGGTTAAAGAATTTATGAAATCCAGTATTAGAATTCTTCTGGAATTTGTGTTCCGTGCAAAAGTGACATACTAGTGTGACGAGCCCGTCAAAGTTTGAGTGATGTGACGAACTCGTCATTGAATCCAGTAACCTGCAACAAATAAACATCATTATTATAACGAACTTTATAGGTTTAGTGTGGAGACGATACAGCCTTACCGTAACATTATTACATTGTTGGGGTGCAATCCTACTCCCTCGTCTCACCAGTCTCAGAACGTAAAACCTGTAAAGAATTGACGATTAGAAAAAGAGACTTCAATAATTAAAACATTGAATAAGGGGATAGGTGGCATACCTTTTGAAGTCACCAACTAATCCAGCGCTAGTGACCTGAATGAAGCGTAACCTGTAAAATAGAGAAAATCAGTAAAGGTCTATTAAGAATTGACAAAAAGAACGATACGTTATTTACCACGCGAAGGCCCAAAAGTTACCTGTAGATAGAGACATAAGATCATAAGAATAAGTGAAGGGGAAAGAGAATACGTATTGAATACGAAAACTATATGTTACCTAAGTAGAGACATAATCCAGATGAGCGCGAGGGGAGTTTTCAAGGAATTTCGGTCCTTGAAAGCACTTCACGACACTACAAGGTGGTTTTCCACTTAACACTCGCGATAATTCACATATTAAAACTTTATGCGAGGGGGATGAAAGGTTGTAAACAAACCTGGTCATCCATATTGAATTTCCCAGTTACTGACCGCGCATGTGCAGGGTGTGTTCAATTCGATCCTCGAGCGAGACGATCGATAGTATCGAGGTCAACCCTGGTTTACGCGGCCACCGATAGGTGGCGGAGTCGCCCGTGACGTGAAAATAATTCAAGCCGGGAATAAGAGGAGGTACCCGAGAGGTATTCTTCACTTCACTATCCAGATCGAAGCTGATACCACAGTACAGATCACAGTGATAGCTGAGTCCGTTGGGTGCTTGCATCCAACGTTAGCTAGGCATTTGTTTAGGGCCGGGGGTGGTCAGCTGGTGAGAAACCGCTGCCTAAGAGTAAACGCTGGTTAGGGCACTACATGACGGGGATGGTAATAATACTCTTACGTCATTAGGGGCAAAATCCAGCCCATGCACGGAGAGAAATTTGTAGTTAAATTTACTATGTTATTATTGTTCCCGAGGAACAGACTGAATTCTGTCGGATTTTATTACGAAGGGCATATTTTTACTATGGTACAACAATAGAATGCTGATCA
This sequence comes from Gonatopus flavifemur, assembly GCA_018340375.1. Classification (NCBI taxonomy): domain Eukaryota; kingdom Metazoa; phylum Arthropoda; class Insecta; order Hymenoptera; family Dryinidae; genus Gonatopus; species Gonatopus flavifemur. The sequence continues at coordinate 39,638,293 of JAFFJZ010000001.1, read as the reverse complement.
TATTTACTATGTTTTATGGGGGAACCCGTCATAGTTCAGTCTGTTCCTCGGGAACAATAATAACATAGTAAATTTAACTACAAATTTCTCTCCGTGTGGGGTTCAGTTAGCAGCCACCCTCTCACGGCTGAAAATACTGTGGAACCAGTGATGCCAGGAAAGACGATGTGGACCGAAAAATCAGCCCCTCTACCGCGCACACGATGAAACTTTCGTATACATGTGAGTCACACGTATACGAACGTGTTATTGTGTGAACAATGGAGGGGCTGATTTTTCGGTCCGCCCCGTTCTTCCTGGCATCACTGTGTGGAACTCGCCTTCACAAGGCAGATTGCTTGAACTTTCCGTTAGATCTTGGACGGATTCCTTCAGAATCCATCAGGGCACTCGGTGGCCAATTGGCTTTCAAGATCTCCAGATCTGCGACGTGGTTGGTCTCCTTCTGAGATGCACGGTCGCCTCGTCATTGGCCGAAGTCTAGTTTATCACTAGGATAACTCTCGATTTTTGAGCCACGCGATTGGTCCGCGAAGTAATCGGTCATTTACAATCGCCGCGCGCATTATTCCGTTGTAACCGCGCCTTGTCATGTCATGTACAGTCACCGCATATTAGAATATACGCCTTGTTTCCGTTGGATCCGGTCGAATTTCCAACCATTTAACGTCTTTGCGCAGAACACGTATGCACACGTTAGGAATAGTCGACTTAGGGTTCTTAGACTTCAATTATGCCTAGAATTACCTAGTTTGTAAGACCTTGTCAAATTATGTTTGAATTTAATTTTCTATTCTTGTTTATTCACGAACTGACCAGTTCGATCGTTTGTATCAAAAGTACTTCGATAAATGTCAATTCTATTTTGTTAAACATTTAAAGCTCGTCTTGTTATTTTTAATGTTAATAATCTGTGACCCGCGTTCCTCAACCTAGTAAATCCGAACCTTGGTCTTCCGACGAGCGAGAGGCATGATTTGAGGGTGAATTCTGGAATTTACGATATGTTCATATATCAACGCGTTAGGGTCTTTGAAACGAAACGTCACACTAGTCAACGAAAATTTGGATCACTAATTTTCTCCGTGTATGGACTGGGACCAGGATCAGTCTCAAGCCTGACTGTGCATACCGCCCTATATTGCCGGACAGGCGCGTAAAATTCCTAACGCATGTATATACACTGAGACATAAGCGACATGGTCACAGGAACCATCCTTGCGTAGTTAAGGACTTGGATAAACAAACCGTTTGATCCTTGCCAAATCTGATTGAATCTTGCACAATGTTCTGACCAAATCCCACACTGAGAAAAATCATCTATTCTAAATTACTAGCCTCATTAGTATATCGAGGATATGATTGCATTTTGAGGTTATATACCAAACGTTCTCCTCAAAAGCACCAGACTTTCTATTATGAAATGTTATCATTTTATCATCAACTCATAGAAAGTCTGGTACTTTTGAACAGAATGTTTGGTATATAACTTCAAAATGCAAGTATATCCTAAATATACTCGTGAGTCTAGTAATTTATAATGGAAAATTTTTCTCCGTGCATTAAATTTCATTTCATCAGATTCTATGGATTGTTTTAACCAGGGTGGTGTAGTGACCTAAATTCTGCTTATGATAACAAGGAAAACACATCACATGAATCTGATTGTGGCAACTAGATGGAATGGTCAAACGCAAAATGAAGTACGTCGTCTGGTTATGAGAACCAGATTTTACTCCAAGTGTGTCGATTACTTTACATAAATTTATAGGAATTTCCCTATAGAAATGTTGTACAATGTATGTATCACAATCAAGCAAATATTGATCAACATTTTTATAAGAAGAGAATGATGAGATTCGGTTAATTGATAAGAAATGAAAACATATAATACAATAGAGAATTAGTTGTTTCTATGAGCATGCGTATATAAATAACTTCTAAAAATGGCTTCCTTTGATCAAAGACTGGAAAATTGTCTTCACGAGCTTGTCGGTTTCCCTTGGGCACGTGCAGACTTTATTATCGATAGACTCGACGTCTAATCCAGTCCAGTATTCGCGGTAGAAGACGTGTGGTTGAGCTTTATTCATATCGCATTGCATGTAAATCAACTCATGCGTGATAATATTTTAACTTATGTTCAACAGCTAAAGAGTTTACCGTTAACCCGTAGAACTTTATTAGAGAACTATCGATCGCTCTTCCAATTCATTTTCATTGAGTTTGATTCCATAGCTTATGCTTTCTTATGGACATCAGAATATTGTTTGGTTCTAACAAAAAGGTCATCGTTCATGATAAATTTGATGTTTATAAAAGACAGGAAGATTGATAGTTCATCGAAACTATTCACAAGTAAAATAATTTGCTCTTTAATTTACATGATTTGAATTATTCGCATTGTTATTCGTTCCTCGTGCATAGGAACAGAAAATATGTTCTTGCGTCTTACAAATAAAACTATAATCGAGTTTCAAGACGTCGATAGACAACTAATGAACAGAAGAGAACTTGACTCCTCAATATTCATGACTTCAAGACACATCTCTTGGTTGGATCTGAATTGAGACAAGAAGTCACCAGTAAATTCAAGCTAATCGAAATACACTGGGAAGCAGGTTATTCTAGCATGGAGTGGAACGTTTACTCACAATGATTGCAACTACATGTTTTGGTAAATTTGATCACAGGGAGTGGAGAAAGGAAAGCCTGAAAAATTTTCTTCAATCTGTATTTTGGGAGAAAAGTCCATCAAATATCTTTCGAAAAATATAAAGCTTTTCGCAAACGAATTCATCCCCTGAAAAATTCAGAAATTCAAACAAATATTTTATACAATTTTGTTCCCTATACACGTTTTATGAATTTGAAAGAGTGAAAATATGGTTGTTCACTATACTTTTGAATGGATATTTCATTCGTCCGGATTGAAACAATAATTTGAAAATTAACACGAATCTGATATTTCAGACTCCACCTTCGAATTTGTCCTGCAAGCAAGGACGAGTTCTCTTTTGTAATCAAATGAATAACACAATGTAATGTTGGCCCTGTATAGATTAAGGTACAACAAAGTTCGCTGCGGGACTGAATTTACAGAAAATCGTAGTATTTCCTTAGTGCATGTGTCTTATAGATATTCTGATTATTAAAATTCGACGATATTTTAAACTAACCAAGTTCTTTGATCGGTATAGAATTGAAAAATCAGATTTTTTATTACAGTCAGTGAATTGTACGTATAGTGATTTGACTGCGAAATGAAATCCATAACTCAACCCATACGATTCAGTCAACCTACCACAATGACAATTATCACATTGTCATCTCTCAATCGGAAGAATAGGTTCGTTCTTTCAATCTCTACTGTTTGCAGAACATTGACTTGTCAACGATATTTTCTATATAAAACACGTAAAAAATATCGGTTCGTGGTGTTGGAAATTCAGTTACGATGTCGTGAACAAGTATAATGAACACGTTTCTTTCCCAGAATGGAATTAAATGAAAAACTGACCAATTTTCCATGAGGAAAAAAAAACAAAACTCGGTGAAATTCAATCTGAGAGGAAAAGTGAAATGTAGGGAAATCGAATTTCACGCACCGAATATGATAACCACATTATTGCTGTTAAGAGTTTCGCGGATATCAATTATTATTTCACTAATTATTCAAGAATGTTTCGATAAAATCATTTTTAATGTACTGCATGACATATTCCAGAATATGATACGACATATTCAGCATCTCCTCTGATGAACTTTTTGGTCGGATTCATTAAATTGTTTCGAATTGTTTGCGCGTATTCGCTATAGTATTAGTGATAGATCTTCAGTATAGATCAGTATTTTCGTATAATTGTAAAACAATTCCAAAGGAATTGCACATCTATTTATCAAAGTAATGAAAATATACATTGGTTAGAAATTCTTCGTATTACTCTTTCAAATTTACGCTCCAATTGTTGTCAAAATAAAAGGTGAATTTCGTATACATAAACGCATTCGTGTGCCTTTGGTGCGAAAGTGGACCAGGTTTTCCTCAGAATTCCTTTCGCATAGAAGATTTGAAATCATCATATCTTTCAAGTGTGTTGGAAGCGTAGACAGGTTGACTTCTGTTGATTTTTCAGGAACGAATACTAGAAAAATGCTCGATTCACAGTAATTTTTCACCCCAACGACTCACAATCCATCAAATGAAATCTGATTGGAGTGACGGGTTATCCGCAACTGGCTACCCGAATCGTGTGGTGTATTCCCTTTTGAATTCACACTTTATTATTTCCTCAGTTATCACTCTCTTTCTTCACATTTGTACATTTTAATCCATCGTAAAAATCCTGTCCCTTTGATACAGCTTCAAAAATTCGTGCTTTGATTAAGACTTTCTGCGACAGATTCAACTTATATACATCGTCTCGCAAAAATAATAAATTCGACCCGGAGGGTATACTTTGAGGGAGGCATTCTTTTATTTGAACATAAATTTGCTAAATGTAAGAAGGAATGTGATGGATTTTTATACAGATTTCAATTTAATTCAATACTTTGAATAGAATATTTCCATATGAAGCGGCTATTTCAATACGAGATTTAGGATTATTGTGAACAATACAGATTAATCAGTGTTATGATGTTCCAAATAAAATATTGAGCGCATTAACTCACAACAGAAAAAATATATGAATGCTTCTTAAACCCTTAATAAAATGAACCTCACTTTATATAGTAGCTTATGAGATTACGTTTGAGTGAGGTTCTTCCACTGACAGACCACATTTTTCTGCCAGTTTTGGATGAAGAAAGTTTCCATAGAACTTGGGTCAAGACTCTGATATCTGATATGAAACTGTGAATCTTCTTCTTACATAGAGATGTCATAGAGTAAACGAAATTAATGTTGAAAATCTTCTTAATTGTGAGACACGGGGCTGTTATTTTTGTGAAGCTATTCGTTATTGTGTTCAACAAGATTGTATGTCAACGTTTTTCAAGCTTTTCGTTTTTTTTTTTCATCATATTTTTCCAGTTGCATATCTTCTTTCTATCGCCAAATGGAAAACAGGTGAAATTGATTCAATAGTTTGATTAAAATAACGAAAATTGATAATAGTTTGATAATATGAAATCCGCAGAAGTGAATTAACGATAAAAAAACAATGAATAGTAATTAAAAAATAAAGTTATGTTTATTATAACATTTCCGTATCATAACTTTGTACTTTGTACGTATGAATCAATTTTATTGAATCATCAGAAGAGAATAATAATTGAATTTCAAAAAATCTCATACTTTATTATTATTCACTTCATATAAATTATATTGTGCAGAGTTTTGTATCTTCCAATATTTCTCCAAAGTTAAATGTGAAGTATTCGATGCCATTAATCCCTTTTACGAGGAGAATAATAGGAAATTTGTAGAACACAAAATCCGTTCCTGGTTTCTGTTGTTAACCATACACACACGTATCTGGGAAACTTCGTATCTACACTTTCTGCTGAGCAAATTTTGCTTCGGTATTCCATTGAAGTAATTACAAAGTTGTAACCATCATCTGACTAGCTATTTCTTAAGACTAATTATAAACGATTTCGCAGTTACGTTATCGGGTTTTAAACTTTGACCTCATTCCAGTTTGTACCTGATTTATGATTATTATTCGAAATACGATAGCATTTTGGATATCGTAACCAAAACATAACGGGATAGGAGGGAAAAAACATTAGAAATGAATATTTTTTGTAGGGAGAGCGATTTGTGCCTCTTTTTTTTCCATTCTCTCTCGTTAGAAATTGGAAAGAGAAAACGGAGGAGTTTCTTTTGCTCTCGTTACCAAACGAACTGGAAGGAACATGCTCGTATTGTGTATGTGCACGAATACATATATGTATATACGTGTTTTTACCATTACGCAACTCGGTATCGAGGCAAACACAACCGGAAGAGCGTCTTTGTATCTTTGCGCTCGGGAAATAGATAGAGAAAAGAGAGAAAAAAGGCCATCCAATGAAGTAAAACTTTCCGTAAACCATCGTCGTCCAATTGAACTTTCTAGCTTTTACGCCTTCTTATCAGCTTTGGCGTTTGCTCTCCGAACACTTTTCTTTCTAAACAATTGCGTTCCTTGTTTGTTGAATAAACTGCACTGTTCTGTTTGCCATTCGATACCGTTCGATTCAAAGGGTTATTGGATTTTGAAATCTTTTTTGTCCTCTCTTCGTTATGAACGGTGAATTTCCAATTTTAACGGTCTCACTTGAGCATTCTTGCGGAGGTATCGAACGAAAGTATCGTGAGGGATATGTAGGGTTAACTACCCAGTAGATAAACGATGGACCAGTAGATGAACGACTGATGAAAGAATCGTCTATCAAAAATTTCTGCTACCTTAAAATAATTTGTTTGTTTTCACCATAATGTAGAAATTTATAATAGTTACTTCTTTCATGAATCTTTCATCTACTTGGTAGTTCACCCTATACTTGTTTTTTTATTAATTTCTCTACAGATGCTTGTACACAAAGTTGTTTTCAAGATGAAATGGAAGTTCAGCTCTCAAAGAATACAGGGGAAGAAAGAAATCGACTCTTAAACCACGAGGTATATGATACGTAATAATGCAAAGTGAGGGTAGTGGACGGATTGGAGATTCTCGTTAAATTTTGAAAGCATCGAAGGGGAAAATACGGAAAGAGTATACTATCGTTTACAATTCGAAACGAGTGCCGCAATACGTGGTAATTTTCATTACTTTGCCATGACTGTGTTTGTCCGTGGAGACGATATTTTTTTCACAATCATTCTTTTCAACTGTATTTTTCGTTTCGTGGAATATTCAAAAATAAACGGGCACTGTGAAACATTGAAAAATGTTGATGGTTGTTGAATGTCATGTTTCTTTATAAATATCTTCTGGCAGTGATGCTACAATTTTGTATATGTGATGCATGTTAAATACCGTTTCAACGACGAAACATTTGAAAAAAAATGATTTGTGTGATTAGGTATACTTTTATCATAAATTCTGACAATTTATATTGCAAATACTATGTGATCCTACCAGTTATGTTTCCACAGTTATGTCATAGTGGATACAACCGAAATATTACTTCACTTGTAGTATGTTACGTTTAAGGCTAAATTTATCCGCAATACAATTTTTATTCTGTGAAAATTCACCAAGGGTGTCTGTTTTCAGTCAATTAGATCTCTGCCAATGTTAGAACGAGTTTACACCGAATTGTGTTGTTTCAACAACTCGTGGTGTTATTTTGATGTCGAACACTGTTAGAAGAATTCTTAAATTTAATAAGAAATTCTTTATGAAATATTATATTTCTATATTGAATTCAGCAATAGCCCTAAAATTTGATATCAATGAAGGAATTTCAAAATTTCTTTCTGAAACGTAACAATTGTTTGTTAAATTTCACAAATATGTTATTTACCTTCAATTGGTATCGTTATTTTTATGAAAATTTTTCAAATCTGAATACTTCAGTTATTGTTCATTTCACGGTGTTATTTCCACTTTAGCAACACGGAGACGTTTTGAATTCAGAGATTTATGGTCAGAGAATGTTCTTAAATCCAGTGAAATAGAAGATTTGAGACATTGAAACTTTTTCCTCAGAGGTATAATTTTAGAGGGTTAAAATCAAAGAAAAAATTTTCAACATTGAGGACAAAATTTTCAACATTAAGAATTATATTATCGAATACGATATTTTATTATGAAATTCAATAAACTGTTCATGTAAAAAACCTCATAATATTCTTATGAAGTTTCAGGCAGATTTTTCTAACAGTGCATGGTATTGATTTGACACTGTTTGAATTTATTCTGGACTTCTGTAGAATCCACGCTGTGTTAATTTTGACACTGATTTTTTTTTCACTGCAATGGAGGTTCGTGCACTTTTCAAATTCACATTCCATATATCTTCGTTCTTCATTCAGTATTCCGTTTAGTGGGTCAAAAGAACGAGAGATCAACGTTTTTTCGCACTGAAAATGATCAATAAAATCTTCTGATGATTAGATTTTAGGTAGAAACAAAATAAAACGTTTGAAAAATTTCAATTTGGATCCTCATATTACTATTTCATTTTATGTGGTACGTGAGAGTGAGCGACGGGGCGCTACAACCACGACGCTTTCGATCTTACATAATTCAGTTCCACACGAGCGTTATCCCACATAAATTTTTCGCGCGACCCAATTCTACGTATTCCCGATTTTACATGAAGCGTTTTATGAAAAATGTTTACCTATTCGATTATATTGAACATATCATTGGATGGACCCAGACGAACTGAATAAACGGAAAGGTTGTGGTGAAATTGGTTTACAATTGCAATCAACTTTTATGATAGATTTTTTTTTCAATAAAAACTAGATATGTGCCCTGTAGAACAGAATTGTCTCTATCATGAATCAATGTTCACGTAGATATATGAACGAAGTTTGATAATCAATGAAAGATTTCCTGGATGTTTTACACGTTTATTGAATTCAATATTTTGAAAACTACTACTTTTTGGTGCCTGAGAGTTTTTATAAGAAATTTCTATCGTAATGGAGTTAGTCCTGGGAGGGTTAAAGTCAACACTGGTGAAAGTATTTTTCAATATTCAACTCTATTCAACACCTTTGATAAAAAGTTTATTCTTTAGAAGATTTAGTTTTAGATATATGTGTGTTCCAAAATTACATATAATTCATATATAATTCAATATTGATTATGTATAAGTTATATATAATTTATTGAAACTTATATATAACTTAGCGAATTTTTTCGCTTGGGTAGGAGTGTTACTTGAGTGTTGAATTCTACATCAACATGGAGAAAAATCAAGGAGTAAAGTTTACTTCATATAATTAGTCAACATTTTTTGGTAGTTCCTCCGGTATTTTTAGTATGGCTTACTCCTTATAAAGTAAATCTGTTCTGAACATTGGTAAAAAGTACTCCGATGGAGTAACTTCTACTCCGGAAAAAGTCATCCATACACTGACCGGGCGCTGGAGTAAAAGCTAGTGCGATTGAAATAGCAGTTACTCCTCATTTTTCTTCGTGTAGCTCACTTAGGGGTGCACGAGACGAGATTCTCGACGATACTTTGAAAGTCTCGTCTCGGTATCGAGAAATACTATCAGATGCGAGTATCGTCTCGGTATCGTGGACACGGTATCGGTATCGTCTCGTCAGTATCGGTATCGCCTAATATTTCTTATGAAAGTAACAATACTCCACCATTATACTCTGAATATCAGTGTAGCAGTATCAGCTGGTCAAATGAACAGCATAGCTTTGTTCAGTTGCTCAGAAAGACATAGAAAACCGATAATTCAGAGTACAGGAGTAAAGTTTTGGAACACAAGCCTAGTTGTATACAGGGCCGTGGAAAGAAAATCCGGGCCCGGGGGGGAGCGACTTACGGGCCCCAATTTTCTTGAAATTGGGTTGAAAAACTTTATTTTCACAAAGGAATAATACAAAGTTCCTTGACTTCAGAATCAAAAATATATACCTCATCATATATCTTTCGTTTCATTTGAGTTGGAAACCGTTTGACAAAAACGGAAGAAGATGAAGTACTTGGGAAAACTCCGGGGCCGGGGGGAAACACCCTGGCAGTCCCCCCCCCCCCCTAGTCAGGCCTGGTTGTATATAATCACTTCATTCAGCAGTAGGATCTCCATCTCAGCGAGGAACTTTAAAATTTCTCCAGAATAGTATACAATTTCGAAAAATTTCCAAGTTGAAAGTGAATTCTCTAATAGAAATATTTTATCGGAGTTCATTAAGGGGATACAAGCGTATCATTCGAATGGACATTTTATTGTAAGATTTCTCTGAAAGAATATATGAAACCCCTGGTGAAAATGAAGCGGATGGAGCGACGCGGAAGAGTAAACGGAACCGTATCTAAGCGCAAAAGAAGCGGGAATTGAAAGGTTTTTACGCTCCATCTGTTTCAACATTTTTCACCAGGGACAGTCTGAAATTTTCAGGAAATAATATTTGATACTCTATGTATTGCGCTATCGAAGATTATTCTTTGAAAATTGTAGACTGTTCCATAAATTCAGCACACAGAAGTCTCACAGACAAAATGTTTTTTACGCTGGTATACGGATAAAAATGCCGCTCGAAAATATAAGAATTCTTGTTATCTTTCTTAGTGAACTAGAAACAGGAATATAATATTTGTAATATGAATTTTTACATAAAAGTACGAAAGATTACGAATGTCGTAAAAAAAGTCATAGGTAGAATTGAAGTTTTAAACGCTGAACGTGAAATTTTATAAAGCATATAGTAAAATTCAGTTACTGATTCGTAATCACCCTTATTTTTATGTAAAAATCCATTTCACAAACGTTCCTGTTTTTGGTTTGGCAAGCAAAAGGAGAAAAAGTGGTATATTTTTTTCTCCGTGTATCTCCTTGAGATGTATGTTGAATTTGTCCTAACAACTGATGATATTCATATGGTATTTACTAGAATATTATCCACAATTCTCGTAGGATATTTTTGTGTACAGCCGAATAAATGTTCAAATAATCTATTATTTTTGTATTAATATCAATCGATTGAAGTCTGAATGCAATATGAATGTATAATTAATTTTTTTATCAGTCTTGACATGTGGAAACACTGTGTTTTCCTAATGAAAATTCCTCTCAACATATATGAACATCTTTGAAAAACTATGAACACCTCTGAAAAACTGCATTGAAAGTCTTTGAGATTTTCAGATATTCCTAGTGAAATTTTTTCACCGGGCAATTTTCAAAATAAGATCATATACATATATTATAATTCGAGAGAGATATACGACTCTTTTTGAAGAGGAATTTCCCCACATGTATCATTTTGAAATACTCCTTTTCTATTATTTCCACATTGAAAAAGATCAGCACCATTGATGATATGTCCGAATATTAGATCTTTATCCTCAATTTCGTGTCAATTCCAAAACGATACCGATATTAGTCTCGTGCTTCTATGCACCCCCAGTATCGACGATATTCTCGAGTATCGAATATCCGGTTTCGGTATCGTCTCGACTCCAAATACAACAGTATCGTCTCGGTATCGTCTCGTGATGTCGAGACGATATCGAGACGATATCGAGACGATACCGATACTGGTCTCGAGTCTCCTGCACCCATAATTGCTCACTACTGTGTAGATCAAATGGGTAATTATATCGCTCAATTTGAAAATTGCTTCTCATTAGATATCCTCTTCCAGCACGGCAAGTTGAAATTTGTATGCGTGTATACACGAAGAACTAGTAATAGAATTTCATAAAATTTCGATGAAAATTTGGTTAGTTTTCTGTGAACAAAGATCAAGTCTGTTTGAGAATTTTCAAACTTCTTCCACATCATTACAAGAAACCAGTGAGGGCTAATTCAAAAGGATGAACTCCAAACATCCGTTCCAGTTCATTTCATGGCTTTGACAAAGTTGGGAGTTGAATCCCTGAAGTGTGTGAACTTTTATTCTCAAAAAGATTTCATTCCCAGTCATCTATTCAATAGATTCTTGAAATAATTTGAAATTTAAAAAGAGCTCGAAATAATGATTACTTGAATGTTATTATAATATTGAATATGTGTGACTTTTTTAGCAGGTTATTGAATTTTATTGATAATGATCATCAGGATCACACACGGAAAAATGTCCCATGTAAATTTCACATTGGTTGTTGTTGATTTAACATCACTGCTCACATAAATACACTTGGAGCAAAATTTACATTGAAACCAATGTTATATTTACATTGTTACCGAGGTAAATGGGAGAAGTGTTTCTGTGAAGTAGCTATGATAATAATTGTAAATCCAACAGGACTGTGTTGTAAATTTGACATGATATCCTCTCTGTAATCGTAACCTCACTTTCCATGTAATTTTCATGTAGGCATTTTTCCCGTGCAGTTAGTTATGGGGGAATAAAAAAAATGCTCCAGGTGAGGCTCGAACTCACAACCCCGGCATTGCTCACACGAAACACTGTCTTATAAGTACCGTGCGCTAACCAATTGCGCCACTGGAGCGGTTGTGCCATCCCGTGACTAGTACGAGGTTTCAGTCAAGTGAACTCTCTTAACGATCTTATCAATCGACCGATAACACAGGTTTATCGTTACCAAATGTTTCCAGAAACATCGTTGTCCTTGAATCACGCCACACAATGTGTACATAGTTACGATTGTTACAATCTATTGGAAATCAAACTGAAATTATTGGAACTAATATAAAAAAATTTTGAATCATTCCAACAGATAAATACAAAGAATTTTTCGATCCAATAAAGTCTACTCTCAAAATTTAGAGAGAATTCTATCGAATAATTTCTAAAGTTTGGTGAATCTTGAAGAATCGAATGTATGTGTGTAGGTTTGTCTGAAAAATATGTTTAGTTTACAAAAGATTCGATTTGTCGAGATTTCCGCATCACTAATCATTATTTTCTATGATTATTAAATAATTCTTATGAAGATTATATACGAAATGTTTTAACTTCACTGAATCATTCGATTTTTGAATCCTTTATAAGGACACATATATTAGTTATACGCGAAGTTATATATGCAAGGCTTCTATTGAGAGAATTTTCTTCTCTCATTAGTCATTGTAACTAACAGAATCAAGGGATTGGGCGATTGCATTGGAGAAAAGTGACTTATATATAAACAATATCGAATTCTACATACATTATATATAATTTCGAAAATTTTCCTGCTTGGCGAAGAATGGAAGCCTTAAATATGGAATTTAAGGTACTTATATAAGATGAAAATCATGTGTTTTATTATATGTAATTATGTAAATTTTTCGTATGTAGCTTCATTCATACCTGATGGAGAAAATTTTCAAAATTATATATGATTATATGAAATTCATATATGAACTTTATTGAATCAAATATACTCACTAAATCTAAATCAGTAAAATGTACTGATTCCTAGTACTTTCTACTTATTCAGATTTACAGAGTAACTACTAAAATGTTTCCACTTCAGTAACTATATTTAGCGTTTATTTTATATGAATAAAACTCAACATCGCTCCAATAATTCAGATGATATCAACTTCAATAATTATATATAAAATAATATTTTATTAGTGTTTATCACTTGTACCAGGAAAAGTAATTAGGTTAATCGTATAATCCATTATTTCTCCTCGCAATGTTTGATTTCATATTAAAAATTTGATTGATAACATCATTGCTGATCGCTGGAAAATCCTCAAAAAAATGAATTCGAAATTATGTTTTAATTGAAAAAAAATGTATAAAATAGTTGCGAGAGGATACTTCCCTCTATAAAGGAATCACAAATTTTTTTACATTTTCTATATAAGTATTTCCGATTGTACGTTTTTTAGATGACGTCAGGAGATTATTATTCCTCTCTGAAACATTCAATCCTCCTCTCAAATTCTATTCACGCATTCATACCAAAAAATATCATTCTGCACTACAACCTTGAACGATATAATTCTCGTAAAAAAGTATTCTTAGGCGTGAAATGAGATTCATAAACTTCATTCAAGTGTGATAACTCGATTCAAAAAGAAATAACGTTGGTAAAAATGTGGATTAATACTAAAATTCAATTCTATGCGATCATACTTGATTAGAGAAAGTCAATCCTTTTTTTATCCAATTACATTTTTAGCAAGATGCACTCCAAAATACCTGATTTCACCGAGGAAAATCTATTTTCCTCACGAAAAAAACATAATTCACTGTGGTAGCTAAGAATTAGCTGTGGTAACTATTTCGTGTATTTGATATTCGAATGGCGATAAGAATAGCGGTAACTTTTGTTGCCACAGCTAAGAAATAGCTATTACAGCTAATTTCTAGCTATCCAAATAACAACCACATCATTTTTTTCATGTGGCTAGTAAAATTTGCCACTGAAACAAAAAAGTTGAGAGACCATTCTGGTTTAAAATTTTGAACAAACCGATTTTGGTTAGAGTGAGAGAGGATGAAATTTTCGAAGAGGCAGAGGGAATTTTGCGCTGAAAAAACTGTTTAGTTGTCGTGACTAAAAATTTTAGTGAAATACGGCCTCAACTAAAAATTTAATTCCCTCAACTTAATTTGAATATTATATTTATTAGAGTGTTTCATTTTTGGGCGATATTCTTCTTTTCTTCGTTCTACCTGAAAATTTGATATTTTATAGAGGAAATAAAATATCTCCATTGGGAAAGAAATTTTAAGTGAATTAGAGGCTTAGCTCGTCCAAAAATTTGATTTCTCATGTGAATAACACAGGAAACTATGGTCAACTTCAGATTCAACTCGTTTTCTTGTTACGAAAAGAAATGTCCCGAAAAAAATGAATATGATACTTTTGTAGGACATGAAATTTGCTACAAAAACGCTTCCATGAGATAAAACTGTACGATCAATAGTTTGGGAGTTACAGAGCATGGAAGGTGGATTTTGATAATAATCGACATCAAATCCCTTATGATTTATATAAAAATTTACATTCAGTTACTTTATTTTAATTGGTAGTCTCCAAGTTTATACATTTTGGAACCTTATAATGTGTATTATAAGTTAATTTTTCATGTAAGATCAATAAATACAAAATTATGAGGGACTTGATGTCGATTTTTATTGAAGTTTACTTTCCAAGCTCTGTACCTTTCAAACTATTGGTTGTACAGCTTGATCTCATAGGAACGTTTTTGTAGCAAATTCCATTCCCTATAAAAGTATCATATGTATTTTGTTAGAAGAAATGTTTTCAAGCCCGGAAAATCTAGTTGAATCCGAAGTTAACCAGTTTCCTGTGTTATTCATATGGGGAATCAAACTCTTGGATGAGCTAAGCCTGTAATTCACTTGGAATTTTTTTCTAACAGGAATATTCTATTTCCTTCATAGAATATTAAATCTCCAGTTATGGCAGGGAAATGAAAAATATCGCCCAAACATCAAATACCCTAATTTATAGTCCCTTCCAGTGTAAATTTTTGTTGTCACAAACAACACTGAAAAAAGTTCTCTCTGAAAATTAACACAACGTGATTGTAATTTTTTACAGCCACTTTTTTCAGGAAGATTTCGCAGAGTTTTGATGAACTCGATAGAATTCTCAGAACATTTCCTGACATTAAGTTGAAATTTCTTCAAATTTATCTGAAAAATCAGCAAAAAGTGACTGAAAAATTACAATCACATTTTCTGAATTTTCAGAAGAAATTTTTACCCTGCAGTGAATATTGTACCTCAGACAATTCAAATGTTGTATTTGATGTCGTTCTTAGTTACCACACGGAAAGAGCGACTTAATTAACAATAAACAGTTTATCTTCAATATTTAGAAAAATGATTGTCAATTTAGGGGAAAAAGAGGATCGCTCAAAAATATTCGTAGTGAGTTGATTGAAAATTCGTAGTAAAAATATCAAAGATTGATCGTCTTATTGTT
Organism: Gonatopus flavifemur; assembly: GCA_018340375.1. Lineage (NCBI taxonomy): Eukaryota > Metazoa > Arthropoda > Insecta > Hymenoptera > Dryinidae > Gonatopus > Gonatopus flavifemur. The sequence continues at coordinate 39,622,801 of JAFFJZ010000001.1, read as the reverse complement.
ATTCCTCACAGTGAAACTATCAACTTATGGTAAATTCATCACGAATATTATTCAACGACCCTCTTTTCCCTTAAATTGACAGTCATCCTTCTTAATATCAATGAACTCGGTCTTTCTGTGTACAACTGAAATTTTTCTCAGTGCATGTGGCCAAGGCATCGCTGATTGACTTTAAGTAAGACTTGTTCCTTAAACAAACTTTTCTCTGAAAACATCGTTTTTTTGGTCCACGGTGGTGATTTCTCTGGAACCACTGAATCGATCCTCATGAAATTTCAATCACATATTTTACACATGAATTGCTTCAGCTGAATGGACTTTGAATCAATATCTATCATAACACTTTCCTCAAAAAATTCATAAAAATAGCCTTTTTTTGAGCAACTGAACCAGAATGATCCCTTAACTTTCGAATCAATATTACCTCTATTGAATTGATATTTTCTGTGACATCATGACGAGAGAGGCGTTCCCAGGGCATTTGTTAGGAATGGTTATTTGGATTGGAAAAAAGTAATAATTCACGTTCACTCTATCGAGTTTGAGACAAAAATATTCTCGTCCGACTATACAAATTCAATTAAGAGCACTTCTAAATTGTGTCAAAGTCCACGATGAGAATATAGTCAACGTGATTGTTCGAAATCCCATGAGTTCTTGAGTTTAACTCTCTATCAGTTCGAATTTAATAAAATTATCCAACATTAAATTGAGGGTGAGAAATAGGGAACAACCCTTAGCGAAGAAACATCACCACATACTTGCATCGCTATCTGTGTTCCCTCTCGGCGTTCTTTGTTGCAGGACGAGGTGAATTTTGCATTATTAAAGTTTTGTTGGATAATTGACACCTCAGTAGGAATGTATTATTCTTCGAGATCATATCTTTTCAACCTTCCCTACATGTTTCTTTGAATACTTTCATCCCATTCAACGATGATCAATTTTTTTATGATGTTCATTTCTTGAACAAGAGATCACGTGGGAAAGACAATGCATTCAATATTTTATCTTTTTTTGCAAAATAGAAACTCATCATTATTCACACATAAAAATTCCCACACATCCGTTCATGTATCATATATTCAGAATTTCTTGAGGATCTTTGTACGAAATCTTGAAGAAAACTCAAAACCCGGTCCTTTCAAAAAGTTCAACGTAAGTTTCTGAATTTGATATCTAGTTTTCAAAAGGAAAACCTTTGACAAAAACATTCACCCAAGATAGCTGCTCTTTAGAAGGAAGACATTTCTACATGGCCCAGATTTAGTTGTACGTCACCGAATGAAACTCATATGTTTCTTCTGTAGCAGGAACGTGCAGGTAGGTGTTTCACAGGTAGACGACTGGTTTCAAACTTTTTTCTGTACAGGGATTTTGGTTTTCCAAACTTTTATTGTTCATTTCAAGATATTTTGGTTCAAATACGATTCAATAAAAAAACTCATTGCAGTACTCTTAAGGAATTCCATGATGTTTTCCAATCTACTGATTTTTTTAAACGACTTTCTTCTCTAAAAGTATACAAGGTATGTGCTTTTCCTTACTTGGAGTTCAAAGGGATTTTATTCAATCGATTATTCAGGGAATTTTTTTGCCTTCATTGTTATTTTTGTATTATTGTTCGGCGGCTAATCTCTTCGATGTATTTTGAACCTATGTAGACAAATCCTGGCATGATCAGATTCAAATCAGAATTGATCCACTGGAATGGAACTGTTTTTCGCTTGTGTACGTTGAGAGGAAAACGGCTTTCCTCAGCAACATATTTTGGTACCCCAAGAATTTATCTTCGTGTCTTGATCTTGAGAAAATGTGTTCTGAGTATGAGAAAATATAGTTCGCAGGAAGAACTAAAGCTCTGAAGTGAGAAAAATAGTTCTTAACTTTGAAGAAGATTTTCTCGAAACGACAGAAAAATGGATTGGATTTGTCTAATCCAATATATTCTTAGTAGGAGAAATATTTGTTCGATATATTTCGCGTATTTTGTATACTTCCATATTGAAGTTCCTAGGATATCGTCAACATTACACGGAGAAAAAAGAATTCACTGTGGCAGCGAAATCTACTTTTGCTGGGTTCCTTTTGCCAGAGCAGCAAATTTTTTGCTGTGACAGCAAACTATTTGCTGTTCCAGCAATCTTCTTAGCTGCGACAGCGAATTTTTAGATCTGGCAGCAAAAAATGTTTGCTATCCCAGAAAAATTTGTTTGCTATTCTATATATAATACTGGAAATTTGCTGGCGGAGCAAACATTCTTTGCTGCCACAGCTAAAAAATTGCTGTCGTAGCTAACACGATTGCTGTTATAGCAAATTTTTAGTTAGGTCAGCAAAAAATTTTGCTATTCTATATATAATACCTCGATTTGCTGCGTCAGCAAATTTTTTCTCTCCGTGTATTCCCTCATTGGTAAGTGTTCTCTGAATCAAATTTTAGATTTTTCTCGAAGAGAAATTCTCTGAAATGTAAGGTATCGACGAGTGAAATGAAAACACGCATGAAAACTGTTGCGGAAATAAACAGAGGGTCATGAAAAGTATTCTCAGAAACCTGTCCTGTGATTAGTACATTCTCTTTCAATTATTCACATTGCAGTGAACATATTGTCGTTACAGTGGGTTGGTATTTGATAACCAATCCGAATGGAAATAATGGAATGTTTCCTTAAATATTTATAACATTTCAATAGGAATATTATACATTTTTCCTTCTGTGTATAAAAAATTGTATAAATTCGTTATCAGATTTCTGAGGTTTCATTTGAATTTCTCAAACGATCCATGAGTCATTTACTGAATTGGAATATGTATGGGAAAAGTGATCTTTCACGTCCTGACATTTTTTGGACATTGAATCAAGAGAGAATATGTTATTTTGACTTCTGTGTTGGAAAATTTTTTCAATGACGATTCAAATCCCAGAATCTGCAAATAAAATGTAGTGAATGAAGACTCAGTGGATTTTAGTTTGACGATCATGTTGCAGTGATAAAAAAAGTACAACTTTTGATGCATTATTTGCAAAATGCATGCATTTTTTTAGAATTCTTGCAGTGAATATATATCTGATGATTAAATGTTCTACATTGATTTTATATTTATAACTTCTTTTACAAAAATGTTAAAACGGTACCAGTAGATGCTTCCGATCTTCCATCGACGTTGATTGTTGATAATGATTTATAGTGAATACTGGTGCTTGGTATCAAGTGATATAGAACATATGATTGATGACACAGTAGGTGAGCTCAATCGCTGATAATAATAACGGTGATGGACTGAGTTCACTGTTCATTGGTGTTGATCAACGTGGAAAATTGATAAACTGTGGAAGTAAGGATTGAGATAATGTTGGTTAAACCTGATGAATCAGAGTGTTGTGATGATAACATTGTATCAGAAATCAAATGAGAAATCAAGTGATCTACATTCATGACCTACAAGTTGTTATCCCATTCTCTATAAATCTTAATGAGTGAACATTTCAATCGAACGGCAATATAGGATGCCTTCTGTCTGCCTGAACAGTGAATTCTCACTTCAATAGAGTGAAATGTTACTCTCCAGGCATACAAAAGGAAACCTTTTTTCCCGTTTGAGTGGAATACTTACTTTCCCATCTTTAGATAGCATGTTGGGAAAGGCAATTTTCATACAACTGTTTTATTAATATATCCATTTTATGAAAGTTATTATATTGAATTTATGGATTTGTATCTTCTTGAGACTATTCGAATTTTCAATTATCAATATGAATCAGATATTGAACGTACTGAGACTTCTCAAAGAAAATTGTTTTCGAAATTATATATAATTTGTATATAATTCAATAGATTTCATGTATAAGTTATGTATAATTTTGAAACATTTTTCCACTCGGGTATCCACACATACCGTTACAATTCATGATTAAATGTGAATCATAATATTCGTAGATATCGCAAATTCACAAATCTACAACAAATGTTCATACACGGAGAAAATGTATTGGCGAAATATTACCCAAAGTTGAGTAAAACGGGGACATAGTGGTATTCCCGTGAAATTTAAAATCCGGTTGAGTTCATTTTACTCGACTACAGATGGAAATAAATTCGAATGTTTTCATTATCTCAACAAGTTGCTTACTGTTGAAAAACATCTGAATGAATTTTCATATGTAGTCGAGGAAAATTAAGTCAACCGGATTTCAAACTTCGCGGGAATGCCACTATGTCTCCGTTTTACTCAACTTTGAATAATCTTTCGTCAATATATTTTCTCCGTGTACGTTTATTCGAGTATTCATGAGCGGTATTTTAAGGAAAAAAGTTGAAATGAATCCCTGTGGTGAACACATCTGCGTTGCTATGATTATTCCAACATCGACTGTCTTGAGTATCACTAAATCCCTATTAGCTACGTGAGCAAGAAATATCATTTTCGAATCGTCTCTGAGAGATAATGTATGAAATATGAGTGAAAAACAACTTCCAACGTTACGTGATTCCTCTTTCGGCTCGCCGATGAACTCATTATTTCGCTATTACACGCGATGTTCTTATGTTCCTCTCGTTTCTCGGTAAAAACACAAGTTTTCGTTTGAGAAGAACTCAATGAAATGGAATTTCATTCTCTAATAGGAGTCAATGATTTTTTTAATAAGAAAATTCAGTCTTCTCAAGTACCTGGACTCGAGTGTTTCTTTCCTCTTCTTGTTCTACGTTTTTATTCAACGCGAACCACAGTTCCATCAAGAGAAACTATTCTCTACCCAACTCTAGAGCTATTTCCCTCGACAAATGTTTTTCTTCCTCTTTAGCGAGATCCAAGTTCTCTTTTTATATTGAAGGACTTGATGCGCGTTCCAGAATGTAACCCTCTTAGTTCAGGCTCTACTTTTTATTCTTCTCTCTGTACAAGAGCATGATAGAGACGAAATGATAGTCCGAAGTAAGATAGTAAGCTTTCGAAACGTGTCCTAAAAATTGCACGTCGTGTATCGAAACTTTCCGTGATCCAACTTGGTCCTTTCGTCGTATCGAAGTAAACTTTGTGTCGTCGCGACACGTACTTTTTTTCGACTTTTTTTTCATGTTTCGCTCTTCTTTTTCTGTTTTCTTTTTGTTTGTTCTTCTTTTTCAGCCGCTTCAATTCGTGCGGCAGACACGACACGGGTGTAACCCGTACGATCGGTGACTTCACCAACATCTTTTCGATATCTCTTTTTTATCGGGATTATCGAATTAACCCTCGATCGATGTATTATATGTTTCTCATGTGATTCTTTCAACGTTTCCAATGGAGAGTAGAATTTTTTATTCAGGATTTAGCGACTATATATTTTTGTGAGATTAATTAACAGATAATATTCGTGTTAACGATTTTCGATACTCCATTCTATTGAAATCAATTCGACCCTACTAGAATAATATTCCTTTTACCATTTCATTTCATCTCCACTCATATCAATGAGAGGTCTCTTGATCAAAACCTCTTTCACAAAAAGCTTGTTCAGAATCTTGTGGAAAACGGTTCAACTATTCAAGATTTCGAGTAGTACTTTGTGTTATACTTTTTGGCTTCCCCTCGATCTCCTACTCGAATTGAGAAACTCTGAGAGTTAAAGATAATATTATTGGAAGTACTAACATCAATTTTCCTCGAAACCATTCACAAAACTTTGTATTAGGATAGCCCATATAATCGTCGACTCCCTTAATAGTGATCGAGCTATGAATATCTTGATGAATACGTGCGAAAGAAAAAACAAGGAGAATAATATGTCTTACTTTGTTTCTTCATGCATATATTACACGTACACGCAAAAGTTTCCAAGTCGCACCCGGATGAATAAGATATCGACTCTAGATACTCGTGGGGAACTCTTTGCTGTACAAATATTAGTGAAATAATTCATGTATCTCAAATTATCTTGAGTGGTAGAATGATTTCTGGAAATATTTAATCAATCCTTTTGATGTCAGTATATTTGTCTTCATTCTCTGTGTGAAGTTTTGCCGAAACTCATATGAAATGTTCTTTCGCTGATATTACTCTGATGTATTTTTCTAATCAAATGTTTTGGTTCACAGTTCCTTGAAACCCTTCTCTTCGATACTAAGAATATTAAGAGGTCATCTAAAAGGTTTTCATTCCAACATGATCCAAATATTGATGAAGAGATGTTAATTCCAAGCTTATACTCTGCAATGTGATGTAGATAAATTAGGTTAGAGTTTGTTTCAATCCATCTTGAGTTAATTCCATCCTTCCCATTTATATCCTGCGGAGTCAGGATAACATACTGAATCTCAATGTCGTTCAAGTCTATACTATTCGAAATTGGGTTCAATTTTGGCTCACCGTTACATCCCCCTCAACCTTATTGTGTATGTATTTATGAGGCGAGGATGGAGAGGATAATTTTAAATTGATGACTCTGTCTGTGTCTGGAGTTGTATAAAAAATAAATTGGAAGAGACTCACGTGTATCCCGCTGTGACTTCGTAATACATTTTTCCTCCAGAAAATTCCATTTTTATATTAATTTTTATGAAGTTTCAAATATCTAATCGATGAAGGATTATAAAGGCGACTTCGAAGATTAGTATTTTATGAAACAATTTTGGATTTATTTCATTCCAAACGATAAAAGTGAATATCAATTCAACGTAGTTCCAAATTGGATTCAGTTTGAATTTCTTGAAGTATATATTTTATTGTTGAATTGTTGAAACTCAAGGACAATTTCTATTGCAAAGTGAGTAGATCTGTTTCCCCAGTTTTCAAAAGGATTGATGAATAGAATTGATTTGGGATCTAGTAGCTTTGCTGGAGAAGTCGAAAATGATCTTAAGCAGAGGCCTCCAATTTTCCAAGGAAAATTTTCATTCTTTTAAGGTGCACTGAGAAAAAGATCTAGTTATAGTTACCAGCATTTGGTAATAGTTACTATATGTTATAGTTGGATATGGCGAAATAAATAATCACTTATAGTTACCAACATAAGGATTCACAACTAAATCCTTCTAGTTATAGTCACCCACCTCTAGTTGTTATCACCAAAACCTGGTAGTGGTTACCAAATTTGGTAATAATAAACCAATTACATATTTGAGGCAACCAAATCAATTTGGTAACTATAACTAGGTTCTTTTTTCAGTGTGAAGAAACAAAGTTCACGGTTGCAAACAAAGTTGTTGAACTCCACTCGAAATTAATTAATCACTTGTCACTTTCACGTTTTTTTCAACTCTTTCTGACCTGAGTTTCGATGATTCTCAGAAAAATTCATAGCTTTCCAAAGATATTCATAGATATTCGAAACAGTTGTCAGTAAAACAACGTGCCCGATGAGTGAGAGTTTTTCATAATTTTTCAGAGATTTACAAAGTTTTTCAGAGCTTTTCAGAATTTTAAAAAATTTTCGTAAGTTTTCAGAGTTTTGCAGATTATCTCTGGTTTTTTCAGAGTTTTTCAGAGTTTCGCAATGGAATTCAGCGAAATTTTCAGAGATTTTCATAGGAATTTTTCCACCAGGGATGCTTCTAAATATACATCAACAGCTTATATTTACAATCAATAAATTTTTATTTTGGAACATTACCTATTTCGTTGAAATTCTTCATGCTTTTAGTTTGATTTATTGAATCATCAAAGTTTAATGAAGATTCATTACAGATAGTGATATACAAATATCTTTAATTTCTCCTTCCATATTCTAATTACAGACGCACCCTGTGTTCATTGGAATGAATATACCAGTAATTTCTAATATACGTCACAAAAAATTCTGCAACAACACTAGGAGCTATAGAAACTAGTGACTATTGAAAAAAAATGTTCATCATTATTAGAATGAAGTCAGGTCAGAAAAGGTTAAAAGTAGTATTTCATCTTTGATGAGTTGATATTCTTTTGAAAAAAGTTATTTCTCTCACATGATGGAAAAGATTACCTGGAATAGTTAATGAATTTGTTATCATATGGAAAGCGAAACACTTGCGGATATAACGAAAATTCTCTCCACAGAAACAGCATTTTCCGCTATGACAGGAATTTTTCTTGCTATCCATATAATAGTGAAGACATTCCGCTCTATCTGGAGATTCATGTCTACTTCAATTCACATGATCCCTTTGGACGAATGTTCTTCCTTATCTTCACTTTGTTTTAGTGATTTTTTGTTCACCATTCTTTTCATTGTATCCATATTTCAACAAGACATGTAAGTACTCAGATACTACTCTTAAAATCTCTTCTTTCGGTTATGTTTTGAATAAAATTTGGGTCATTTTCTTCTGAAATAATTCTGCCGTATTTCAGAAGATTACTGAATTTGGAACATTCAATGAGTGGATTCGTATAGAACATTGAAATGTTAGTTCAGAGCGGTAAATTACATTGCAAGATTGGTGCAATTTTGATAGTTGCAGCTTATGTTGCTGGAGTTTGAACCGTTTATGAAAACGAATTAATAATCGAATAACAAACTATACAGCTGTTGGAGACCCAAAATCATGCAGCGCATTCTGTGAACGATTTTTCCAATTCCAAACAATTAGATGCAGAAGATAAATAACGATGATTTATCATATTTAGTGGGGTAGAATTTTCGTTGCATTTCTATAAACGATTCAAACTTCCGCAAGTTTGGACCTTAATTGTATCTTTACAGAGAATGTTGGTGAATAATTGATAGAATATTGTACCGCTACCATTTATTAATGAATTGGATCCATCAGGTCATCAGAGGATCAATATCGCGCTACATTTGACTTATCATCGACATAAGATGTGCTGAAGGAATTGATTCCTTGAAAAGTTTATTTACCAGTTGAATGTTGTTCTGAGTGTATCGAACAAAGTTCATAAGAAATAGTTATCTAATAGTTATCCATTATTGAGCAATAATTGTTAAGAAAATGCAATTATTCAGATGAATGATCAAAATATCACTCACTCACTAAGTAGATGTAACGCATTGTTCAACAATGAAAATTCTCTGGAGCATTCGAATTCCCATTCGATTTTATTGTCCCCATTGTCTTTCCGCACACTCGATTACATGTACATTCTTACAAGAATTATTTGCCATGGACTCAACTGAATTCCAACTCCACTTAGTCCTTGTAATGAAAGAAAAACATGGTAACCTCGATTAAGACTTTTTAAAACTCCGTGGGGACTGGTGTGTTACGTGTACCTGTGTACGCGTACGTGTATCCGCGAGAATTTTCCAGTCTGGTACATGAAACGTTTAACTTCTTTTCTCGATTTTTCTTCCGCTGAGAATTTAGCTATTCACTTTTTACTGTTTAATTTTTTTTATCGCGCTCTTCTTTTTCTCTCCAACTAATGGCATCTTTAATGTTTTTCCAATTCCCCATGAAGGTATTTAATCCTCCCTTTGAATAATCATCGAACGTGAAAGATTTGTCGTTTCAAACGAATATTATTGCACAAAAATTATAAGAATATGTGTAACATTATATATTTTCAATGATCAGGAATGACGAGAGGGGAGTTTCAAGGAAAAAGTTGATCGTTGTTCAACTATCGAATATTTCTAAAACTTACATTTCTTCTGCTTTTATTCCGTTCAAACTTTTATATCTGTGGATAGTATTTTCTCATTACATGTGCCGCAGTGCAGTCACCAAACGTGCACCTTTTCTCGACTCTCCTCTTCGTCGGGTTATCGCCACGGCGACGAGTTATCGTCGCAATCCCAGGACGGTTAACCGATACCACCACGCCTTGGTTATCGTGGATTATGAACTTAATGCTCTTATATAGATACGTACACCTACAAAGGTACGGATGTTCTATGCAGTGCAGAAGGAATGTATATAGTTGAGAATTCACATATGTCTTTATACGATCTATGTAGTATGAGGATCTACGTGTGTGGGTGGCATATTTGAATTCTGCTTTCCAAGTCTCGCGCGGAAAAGATGATGAAGAGTCAATGAAAATCTCAAGATGGAGCGGGCTAAAGTTTAAATTAACCTTCGATATACTCGGAGGTCTGATTATGAAATAATATTTGAACCTGCGCGAAGGAAACAATATCCTTCTCAGGTTTGAAGTATCCTACAATATTGATGTTCTATTCGAAGAAATTGGGACATTTTTTGAAGGGATTTAGAGATGTTTTTTCAATATCGTTAATCAGTAATGTTTTTAGATGAAATTTCACGCATGAATATGATCTTTTTGTTACAGCATCGTTAAGTTTTAGATGTGATTTAGAAACTTGAATAGTGATTAGAATACTTGCAGCAACTATTCACGTAGTCGATTTTCGACCATCTACGAAAAGTAGTTACCGCAACTACTTTTATCAGTTGGGACAAATACCAAACAAAGACTGAAACAAATATTGATTCATTTGATTTGTCATATTCATTGAATTTCTCCTAATCTATTCTCAATCCCACACAAGAATTACACTTTTTGCATGCAACCTCAATAAATCCCACTTAGTAACGTTATCAATGTACACTATTTCACGTATGCGATGATGTTGGTAATTTCTGTTCTCTCTTTCCGTCACTTAATGTTAGCTGAGAGGAAGTTTACGAACTGTAAGTAGTTGTGAACTTTTATCATCTTTGTTATCAACTTTGAGTACAGAGGTGCTTCCGAGAGTGTATGAAAATGAATTTGTACCAACACTTGATGAAATATTAAGTAACTTCTGAATATCAGATAGATATAAAGATGACTGGGCTGCAAATCGCAAGACCTTGTGTCAACACATTCCAAAACATCATCCAATTATGCATTCCATACACAACTTTTTTGTTGATTTGAGAACTAATCCCGTGAGAACACAGACCTCCTAGGTTAAACCTACGTCCATTGTACGTGAATTCACATTAATGGAACTTCAAATGTTCGGACGTTGAATAGACCTCTATTGAACGTTCCTTAAACCCTCATGTTCTCTTAGGGAATGAAATGAAACAAGCACACTTTCGTCTTCTATCGAATGAATTTTATTCCATTAATATAGCAGTTTTTAAATCAAATATTGTAGTTGTATGAAAAAAAGTACGGCTGAATTAAAAAAAAATCGTGAACCTTGATATTAGAAATCGTGATACCAAGGACTAGAGAAAGAAGAAAAAATATAGTAAAGCTGGAACTAGCAACCGCGAAGCTAGCAGCCAGGTTTTGTAACTTTTGATTAAACGTTGTTTGGGCTTTGTTCATACCAGAAATCGATCGAGTAACATCCTGCGGAACGTTTCAGATCCTTAAATCTTAATGTAAAAAATTATGACAATCGGCTGCTAGCTTTATGGCTGCCAGTTTCAGCTGCATAAAATATAGTGGATTCAACTGCGCACCACAATTTGATATGTTCAAACACAACCCTCCATCAATTCAATCTGAATACAAGGTTCATCCAATTGTGGGTGGCTCAGTTAACCACAAATTCAACTCTTCAGTCAAAGATCTTCCGAAGTATGCTTGGTTGGATCCACTATTCTTTTTTCTGAATCCATCGATTTATATTTAACATTGAATGTCTCGTATAAGACTATGGGAATAACAATTTGATTCACCATTATAATTATTCAAGACAGTACGATTGTTCATCATTTCAAAAATCAGAGTTGATGTAATAGTTTTCCTAACGATGCAACTATGTAGCACATTATGCACATTATTCCCGAATTCACAATCAATAATCCTTATCTTCTAGCCGTAGATCTTTGAAGAAATTTGTGACCTCGATCTTCCGATAACACAGCCCTCTGAAAGCTCTAAACTATGCGGCAATTTTTCACAGATACGATGAAGTAAATTCGCGGGAGGATAGAACAAACAGTCGATCATAAAAGCGATATGGCGCCCCAGCATCCCTGTTCCGTAATTAATCCATTTTTTGCCTTCAATTCTCCACCAATCTTCTTCCCTATCCTGCGCTCTTGCATCCACTTTATCTCTCTTCCTTCCTTCCTTCTACTTTATTTTCTCTCTCGCAGTTGAAAGACAAAATGAAATCGCCGTACACTAATGCGGCCCGCGTGTACCTCATGCTTGCGGCCGAAGTTCTGTGGTGAGAGTATGGCTGAAATTTAATTAACGCCAACGTTATACTGACGACTTGAACTTCCGGAACTCTCCAGGTGTTGTTTTTTCAAATCCCAACCACCGTTCCTTCGTATGATTTTTTTCCTCGCCTTATTATAACTTGCGCATTGTACAAGTTCGCGTTAATCGCAATAAGGTATGAACACTCGACCAAATTCAACACCAGGTCTGTATGTTTTTTAAAATTTCTCATGGTAATGGACGAGAAATTTGTGATTTTTATTTGTTCCTTCTTTGGATACATAAGGAACAGCATGAATTATGATTCGGATGGAGTGGAAAAAACTGAATCTGCTTTGCATATATTAAATGAAGGTTGTAATTCAAGTTGAAATGAGAACGTGTTTTTTCCTTTCTCTGAATATTTCTGAGTGGAGATCTAATTGAAATCAACGTGAAAAGGAAAAATGTCAACATTTTTAAAAGAATATTTGATATTCATATGACACAAATACTGTGAGAAGAGGTTTAATCGGAAAGTTTGGTGGTTTGCTGGGCTCAGAAAAAAGTATTCCGAATTCATTTCAATCAAATAAGGTTCGCTCCACAAATCTCATTTGAACAAAGTGATGGCTCGTTTACAATTAATAAGCCTTCTTTGGTACACTGAGAGAAATTTGCATCAGTTAAATTAACAAAATCAAGACAGCTGTATCATTTTAGTTGGAATACCAGAAAAATTAGTTATCGCAATTGAAAAAAATGGTTGAATCAACTATAAAAATCGGTGTCGTGTTTTTCAATCAACCTGATCAGTTGAAATGACTGCAAATTTTTCTGAGTGCATAAACATAGAGGAGTATATACTTCTCTCTTAGCGAATGATTATAATTCTTATCGACTTCGATGTATTTATCCGCAGTTCCAGGCAGCATCATATGAATTGATCATTTTCATAGAAAATTGATTAATTCGTTGAATGGACAATGTTGACATCCGGGAAAGAACGAAGGATTTTGCATAATTCGTAGATCTTCAATTCGTAATTTCTGAATCTCATACTGGATTCATGTTCAGAAATCTAAAATTGAATTCATATTCAACGATCCAAGAATTCTTATACGATTTCTTTTCGCGTTTGAAGCTTAAGAATTATAGTGATTGTTTCATAATTATTTCAATAGGTATGTTGTAGAATCTTTACAATGACGAACTATCAACAGCTGTTCAACGAGCCACTCATTCTTATTCACTTTGTACAGTATAGTTTGGTAAAGTACTCCAGCTGTACGTTATGTCTTGAATGCATATGGATTTGTAGTAAACCTGAAGGTATGATTCGGTTTGTTCATCCACCATAATCTACGCAGCAATCAGAAACAGATTTCTTTCTAATTATGAAACGTTAACCTACCCACGATGGGATGAAAATGAAACTCAACCACATTCTCATATTTTTTGTGTTTATAATTCTTTTATAGTGAGTACGATCTTACACGGAAAGACCGGGTCAATTAATATTTAAAAAAATGACTGTCAATTTAGGGAAAACAAGGATGGCTGAAAAATATTCGTAGTGAGTCTACTAAAAATTCGTAGTCGATGGATTAACAATTGATAGTTTCGCTGTGAAAAATACCAATGAAATTATCAACTTCTAATATTTTTACTACGAATTTTTGGTAGACTCACCACGAATATTTTCCAGCGATCCTCTCTTTCCCTAAATTGACAGTCATTTCTCTAAACGTTGTTGAATTCTTTGTAAATATTAATAGACCCGGTCTTTCCGTGTATGCTTGGATAATGTGGATATGTTTTGCATTATAATCTACTGCTCGAAATGTTTCTTTCGTGAATTCATGGGGAGAGAACAAAGAATATATGAAACTTTTGCCTGGTACTGTAAGGTGAATGAAATTGATGCTGTGATCGGTGATGCTTTCATGGTGCAGTCATTTGTATTCCCTAGCGGATCTGGGTGAACCGACAAGCGAGCGAAAATTTCGGTTTCCTTTTTGGTGGTAAATCTTGGTTATGGTAACTTCTTGGCCATTTGAGACATTTTTTTTCAACAAACATCGACCAAAATCCAACCTAAATTCAACCAAATCCGAATTTAGTGATTTTTTGGTTATTTCCTGGGTTTTCACCTCAAAAATACCAAAAAGAAAAAGGGACCACATTTTTTGGTCACCTTTTGGTGGCAAATTTGTTTTAAGCAACCATTAGCTTTCGGTCACAAATAGGTCATTATATGATGGAAACCATTTGGGTAACCATTTTTTGATCAAATTTTCACCAAACCAAGAAATAACCGAAAATAAACCATAAAAATTGGTCACTTTGGAATCGCCAGGGTTTTCATTTTCGGGAAATTCTTTAGGTGGAGAAAGAAATATGTTGTATTAATTAGGGATATGTTGAACGAAATATTTGATCAAGTCAACGAGGAGTTCAATTTCATCTGGAATCGAGTTTCACTGACCGCATATGCAGGAATATTTTGGATCATTGCAAATTAATTTCCATCGATCGAGTTCCTCGATTGATTTTTGTATACATGCCTATGTATAAAAGTATATCCTAGTACACTGTAAAAAAAATTTGTTGAATTCCAAACAAAAATGCTTGGAAATTTACAAACTTGGTTTGGAAAAATAATTTCCGAACCTTTTTTGTAAATTGCCGAACAAAAGTTTGTGAATTCTCAAAAATCTTCGTGAAATCACAAAATTTTTTGAATGTTTACAAACTTTTGTTTGGTAATTTACAAAAAAAGTTTGTGTAAAAAACTGCCAAACTTCTTTGGCAGTTTAGGAAGTATATTTTTTACAGTGTACTTACCACATAGATTGAAACGGGATATCCATTGTTTGTACGGCTAACCGTGAATTTTGGTAGATTTAGATAGTATGATGAATACCACAATGCGAATGATCGAATTTGTGTGTCAATTTCAAATATATTCCCACACGAGTGGTAATTGATTCGTGTTTCAAATTACCGATCTGCACTTGCTAATTTTATACCCAAAGTAAATTCGATCATGGTTTCGATCAATTTGACTCCACACTCGCGCAAATGTATATCAATCTCGCATCAACATCTACTAGCAATAGAAAATTACCACTCATCGTTGTACGTTGAATGAAAGTTTAGGACAAAGGTATTTGAATTTCAAATAATTGTTGGTGGTTCTTCAAAAAGCGTGTGTATGGTATGCATTTCAATAGAACAACTGATGGAATGTATTTGACTTGATGAATCGGTAATCATAACAATAATGCTGAAAATTGGTATTTCAGTTCATACGATTGTATTATGATTCAATACCTACTACGTCTTGATGAATGAGAGTTCTTTGATTTTATTAATTTTCGAAATTGAATCGCAATGGAACGTACATTGAATGGTGGGTTCCGTTCATGATTTCACCAGTTCTGGCGCAGGGATAATTCATGAAGAGAATCATCAATTTAATAACAAAAATACTTTGATATTACTCGACACATTCAATAAGTTGATGGGATGTTTCAAAAACACAGAAATCGACCTAATCACTCGCAGGAATGGAATTTAAACATGACATTACGGAAATCAGAATCCTCAGAACTAAAGAGAGAAGAAAAAGGAGAAGAATAAGTTGTTCCAAGTCCAGAGTGAGAATACGAGAGGCGGGAAAAGAATGTGGATAACGATAAAAGTTACGACACCCAAGCAATTGAATAGCTAAAGGCGGAGCCACGTAATGATATTAAACTCGAGCAACAATTAAAGAGAGAGAACGGAAAATTCAATAGAATGAAGCATCGAATCGTTTCGGACATAGAAAAGAGTGAATACCTTTTGGATGACTGAAATGATTTTAGAGGGGAAAGGACGAATGAGTTCTAATGAAAATATCTGCTATAGAATTCGGTCTTGATATGCGTTGTCATCGATATTTCGTTCTTCTGTTCCATCCGTGTATCTCAAGGAATAGAAAATTTCATCAAATATCGGGACCCTTCTTTCTCTTCTTTACTTTTGTTTTGTTTCAATGGCAAGCTAGAACAATTCTGTTTACGTTTACAGGAGGAAATAAAGCATTATCAAAAATCGAAACAATCGTTACCTTCCCTGTTCTATATCTTTGAATCACCATATACAGCCATGAACAACCAGACGTACAATTCATCGAAATTGGTTATCGTATTTACCCTCATACCTCTAGACCCTTTCTCTTTCCAGTTATCGATCTTTCAGAGAATCCCTTTTTCCCCGTTCCTTTTTTTCTTCTCATCTATTCTATCTCTCTTATTATCCGACCCTCTGAAATAAGTCTGGAATTCGGAAAAGATAGCACGTTGAAAATGGTATTATGTTTATCACGAGGTCATTGGCAATGCGATATAACGAGAACACGTATACTCACAATAAATTATTTCAAAATAAAGTAAAATGTGACGAAATCGTTTTTTTTTCATTAATTGTAAACATGTTGAACTTATGCTTTACACCTCAATATAATAATCAATATCCATATTCATGCGAATATCTTACATTCTATGTAATATTCTCTAATGTCCAATATGCATATTCTATGTAATGCCCAATATGCATATTCTATGCAATATTCAATATGCATATTTGTATTCAATGTGCATATTCGTGCATGAATATTCTACATAATATTCAATGTGCAAATCTTCGCATGAATATTCTATAATTCATACATGAATATTCTACATAATATTCAATGTACATATTCATGCATAAATATTCTATGATATTCCATGTACATATTCATACGTGAATATTCTATGTGGTATTCAATATACATATTCGTACATGAATATTCTACCAAATATTCAATATACATATTCATGCATAAATATTCTATAATATTCCATATACATATTCATATTCAATATATATATATATATATATTATACGTTCTCATTCCTTTTATATGCATATTCACATTTCATGTGATTGAACATACCTTCCAGCAAACGAATAAATTAAATAACACATTTTGCTATTAAAGAATGTTCAATCGTGAAATTCATTTTAGACTGTAGTGCGAACTTTCACCCAAACTTCACGCGATAGATAAGACATCGTCGAGTGAACACCATGTACTTGTGATGCGTCATGAGGACAGTTCATGGATTCATCATCGATAGATCAAAGTACATTTTTCTAATCTACGAAAACAAGTCCACCATGATGGATTTTCATGGTATAAAACCCATGCATTGGGCCCAAAAGTCAGTATTCGCAGTAATAGTCTTCGCTCCAGTTTTCACCTCGCGTTCAACGTTCTTCTTACAAAATTTCAAAGTGTTCAAGTTAAATTCTTTTCAAAGTGTTAGAAATATTTTGTATTTCATTTCAAAGTGTTAGAAATATTTTGTATTTCATTTCAAAGTGTTAGAAATATTTTGTATTTCATTTCAAAGTGTTAGAAATATTTTGTATTTCTTTTCAAAGTGTTAGAAATATTTTGTATTTCTTTTCAAAGTGTTAGAAATATTTTGTGTTTCTTTTCAAAGTGTTAGAAATATTTTGTGTTTCTTTTCAAGGTGTTTAAAATACTTTGTGTTTCTTCCAAGGATTATTGTGCCATATTTTGGATTTTTCTCTTTGTAAGTGAAAATTTGACTGAGTGAAGAAATCGTAATAATTCCATTTCAATTTGTGTATTGAGCAACTTTGTTTCATCTCATATTCGAATACATTGTCTTCTAAATTCAACCCCATAGTGACGAAAATTGACTACTTGGAAAAATCTAGTTGGCTAGAATTTCTCAGATGTCAATTGAGTCTATCACCAATTAATTGTGTGGGAAATTCAGTTGGCTGGAGTCTCACATATTAATTGGTAATTCCAAATTTAACTCACTTACGATTATTCGTGGGAAATTCAGTTGGCTGGAATCACACGAGTAATTGTTTGAATGTCAAAATTGGTAGTTGTGGGAAATTCAGTTGGCTGGAATCTCGCAACTGTTAATTAGAGACTATAACAGTTAAAGTAATACCAAACAAGACCATGTATGTATTCTAGTAATGGAATATGAATGAATTAAAAACTGAAATTGAGCTTTTAAAAGATCGTATCAAGATCCGAGAAACAAAGTTGCTTCGAAATAATTTAGATTCCAAAATATGTAATAAAATCATTTTTCTTGTAAGTTTGACTTGAAAGAGCCAATAACCCCAATGTTAAAGATGAGGTCGATATATGTATACAATTGAAATATGACTGATGTAGAACAAAGAGTAGAATTTGACAAAAGTATGTTGAAATCTCTGATTCTGATTCAAAGTTATTGAAGTTGGCTGTAAGAGAATTGTTTCATGTAGGATTATTCGAATCTTCATTGTAATAAATCTTATATTTTTATAAATTCAATGTTTTTATTCAACTTTCCTCCTCCAATTGTTCTGTTTCTCCCCATCCTTGTCCATGACACAAAATAGGGGAACTTATATTTTAAGGTGTTAATATTCTATATTAATTCCTTTGCCATTGTCATTGAAAGGAATATTCTTTGAATATCTCTGGACGTGACAAAAATATGGGTTCCTTTTCCGAGTGAGGATGAAATTTATAAATAAATGTCCATCAGGAAGAAGATCTAGGTCGTGCTGAACAAAATTTTGAGTGAGATGTTCGATTTCATGTTTTTCTCTGAAATATCATTTTCATTTCAATATGCAAAGCCGATACTTTGCAAATATTCTTCGTATTTTGATCAAAATACTCACACTGAAGACTCGTCGACGTATACTTCAAACATGTATTTTATTCTACAATTCACAACTCATATCATTTTATATCATTATCATCAATTTTGAATTGTTCGATGTATTTCTTTTCAATCTCGAACAAACAACGAAAATCCTGCGGAATGAAATATTTTTTCCCCGAAAGAAAGATATATGAGGAAGTATTGTCGATACCAATGGGAGAGCTGTTTTCGTATGATTCCTGTTGTTCGATTTCTAATTTAGGTGATGAATATATACGAAAGGAGAAAAACCATCTGATGAATTCGACGCTGATCAATAAAAGTCGAAAAAGTAAAAAGTTGGGAAGTAATGACGCGCGATATAGGATATTTTTCATTTTGCCGAAGAAGTGATGAGTGGGAAAGGAACAACGAAGGAAAATGAAACGAACCCTTTCAACACTTTTTAGTTCATTGTACACGCCTTTCACGTTCAAGGAATGCATATGGTATTTCACAGCGCCACAATGCGTAAATTCTTCATCCTTTTTTTACACGCGTTTTCCAATGCGAATAGAATGTGCGATGAATTTTCATTAAAGAGATGGGATATTGAATTTGTCATATTGTATTATGTTTTCAAGTAAATTTTTGGAATTATTTGTGAAATTTCTTCTTTCATATACCTCTTCTTATAAGCCTGTTAGTTTAATGCATCCTTCGTTTTATACCCCCCACAGAACTGTGAATTCTTTATAGCGTATGAATCTATAGAATGTTGTGGATTCAAAAAACAATGTTTTCAATATTAATTTCATTGTGAAATTCATAAGCCCTAATGTTTTGTTCCTTAATAACTCTCCTTACAATATTGAGATTATTTTCTCAAAGGTAGAAAAACGGTATTATATTTCATGTTGTGAGAGTTTCACGAACGATGCAAAGAGTAAAATAACATAGAGGAGCTTTCGGTCACGAAATTGAAGAACTAAATGAAATAGTGGTAACAAATAGGCATGAGACAGGGATAAAGGGAGATGTAGGAGATTCATCAGATAAAATCTTGAAAACTGTCTGTAAACATGTGTTTACAAGTAGAAAAAACAAATCAAAAGCGAGAAAATCTGATTCGCTTCAGGCGTGATGAAAAACTACAAAGATAAAAGCGCCCTTAGGAAAATAATATAATGCCCCGGTGGTAAAAACGAAGTGCATCATAAAGAACAGTGGATTTTAATCACACGATTTCGCTTCTCGGAAAAATTTTATCACAGATGATATTGATATCGTGTAAAAAAGGGACAAGATTTTCACGTTGTTAAATGTATTGCATTTCCATATGTTGTGAATCATAGAAAGGAACAGCTAGGTGATATTCGAATATATACAAATGATTTGAAGGGTCATAAAAATGAGAGGCAAGAGATATAGCTTCCTCGCTAAAGAAAACTATTGAATCTTGCCAAATCTGATTAATCCAATTTGAAAATCTTCAACTCGATTGGGTTAAAGTCAGTGGGTTATTTTGATGCAAAACTTATTGAATCTCGCCAAATTTCATTGATCCACACAGAGAAAAGTTTATATTAAAGATTACTATATTTCTATGGTACTGGTGGGATATACTTTATCATGAGGCTTAGAACTATATTTATTTCAAATTATAACATATTCATCTTCATCATCACGAGAGAATATGGTGAATGCTCGTATACTTGTGGTTCATAACGACATAATCAAGTATATCCCAAAAGTAAAATATAAATATGCTAATATCTGATATAAAATTTTTACTGTGCATACAGAATGTTTTTGCCAAATTTTATTCAATTTTATTTGATTGGATTTCATGGGCTTCTCTAACCAGGACTGCGTGTGATCACTTGTATTCCTTGAAATATAACATACATTACGTGAGAAAACTTGTTCCACTGTTATTTAGTTTTATATCCAATTGTTAGAACTAGATCACGTAATCGTGTAAGTATCACGATTTCTCCTAACTTTGTTCAGATACATGTCTGACTATTACGACAGTTTTCTACTGATGTATTATATTCAACAGGGTTTGATTCACTCTGATTGTCTAGCGTACTTATCAGTGTCCTCATCTGCGTCAACAGTTTAGTTCACGTCCATCTGAAAGGTCTTTTTAGATATCAAAGTTTCATTTACTTCGCCAACCATCAATTCATGAGTTGTAATAAAAGTTGATAAGTCGATATACACATGTTCTCCACGGCATTTTCCACGTGTTAGTACACAGTAGAGAATTTTGTGTATTTTTAACATACGTGCATGTCCCAAACAGTCCACTCCAAATTTGTGTTGAATATTGACACGAAGGATGTGAAAAATTAACACAAAAGTGTCAAGTTCACATTGAGAATCTATCAATTTAACACTCATTTGCGTTGATTTTTGACTCGAATTTTGAGTAGACTGTTTCTAACACAAAATTTTTTACTGTGTACTGGGAAACTATTTTATCAAATTTAGTGACTCATATTGAATTTTTCCATCATTTAGAATCCAATACAAGTTTTTCATTGAACCGATACATCTAGCCACACGTTATTAATTCTTTCAGAGATTTTTTTTAATGAATGTGAATCGAGATTTCGAATTCTCATCAATTGTTGAGTATTTCATCCATAACTTTGCTCTTCCGCAGTTTTATGATGGGATTAATTCCTTGATGCATATTTAAACGATTCCCACAATCGGTCGTTTTTTTTGCGAAGTAGATTATGAATTTCCATGATTGTCTCGTAATTTGCAGGGTAATGTTGGGAATTCGCAATTCAAGAAATTACAATAGACATGGATATTTAACAGTTGTTCATTCCGACCCCTCGATCCACATTGTTGAAAGTTTCCATCAAATTTGAACGGAGGAAATGTATTGGCGTAAATATTGTAATCTTTAATGAAAATTTGAGGATATTTCTCAAAATCTGAGAATTTTTCTCAAATGCATAATAAACACAAGACGGTCCACTTTTTTGTAGAATTGTATTCGAAGGACAATGGAAAATTATCAATACTTGATAAAGAATAAAGAAACATATGAACTTTCCAAAAGTCGCATACGAAATTTCACAAAGTGAATAGTAGGATATTCGAATTTTTGTACTATTTTTGTGAAATTTCACGTGCGACTTCTGGAAAGTTCATATGTTTCTCTATTCTTTATGAAGTATTGATAATTTTTCATTGTTTTTCGAATACAATTCCACAAAAAAGTGGACCGTTTTGTCTTCATTATGCATTTGAGAACAACTCTCAGATTTTAAGAAATATTCTCAACTTTTTATTAAAGATTACTATATTTTCGACCTTCAATTTTCTCCGTGATGAGGACATAGTGGCATTCGCCCGCGGAATTTCGAATCCGGTTGATTTCATTTTACTCGACTGCAGATAAAAATTCGTTTAGATTTTTTTCAACAGTATTCAGCTTTTGGAGATGATGAAAACAGTCGGATTTATTTTCATTTGAAATCGAGTATTGGGAGTACAAATTAATTCGGTCTGTTTTTGTACAGTTGAAGATGCGTTTATTTCAGAAGAACATGAATTATCAAATTAATCAAAGTATTGTCCATCGCTGGCTATCAATTTTTCCCATCTTTCGGGTAATTTTCGAATCCCGTTACGGAAAAACGTCTCGTCTTCCGAGGCGATCCAAGTTAGGAGCCAATTTTCGATTTCTTCGAACGAAGTGAACCGGTGGCCTGCCAAATCGCGCTGCATCTGTCGGAATAACCAGTAATCAGACAAAGCAATGTCCGGCGAGTATGGCGGGTGCGGTGGAATATCCCACTTCAACGTTTCCAGATAATTTTTCACTACTTTTGCGACATGAGGCCGAGCGTTATCGTGTAAAAGAATAACTTTGTCATGTCTTTCCTTGTATTCCGGACGTTTTTCTCGTAACGGAGGACTCAAACGAATCAATTGTAGCCTATACCGATCACCCGTAATAGAATCACCAGGTCTTAGCAACTCATAGTATATAACACCTTTTTGGTCCCACCAGATATACAGCATGATCTTTGAACCATTCCTCTTTGGTGTCGATTTTGAAGTCGATGGCAACGATTGACCGGGCATAGCATAGTATTTTCTTTTCTTGGGGTTATCGTAGAATATCCATTTCTCATCTCCTGTCACAATCCGATGTAAGAACCCCTTTCTTCATTCTCTTTGAATCAGCTGCTCGCAAGTGAAAAATCGTCGTTTAATGCCTCTAGGCTTTAAGTCATAAGGCACCCAATTGCCTTGCTTGTGAATCATGCCCATGGATTGTAATCGTATGGGAACTGCTTGTTGCGTAACTCCTAATGATTCCGCAAGCTCCTGTTGCGTTTGACTCGGATCTTCGTCGAGTAAAGTCTCCAATTCCTCGTTTTCGAATTTTTGTGGTTGTCCTGAGCGAGGCTTGTCTTCGACACTGGAATCGCCATTCTTAAAACGTCGAAACCATTCCCTACGTGATTTATCAGTTGGAGCATTATCACCATAAACTTCCACAAGCATTCGATGGGCTTCAGCTGCACTTTTTTTCCAATTCAAACAGAAAACTAGCACCTCCCGCAAATGCTGCTTAGTTAAAACTAAATTTGACATACTTCACTGAGTAAAAATCGGGATTCTGGAAGGAACTCGGAGTGATATCAACTGAATATTATTCACAGGTGTCTAACCCCTCTGAAACAATTGAAAGCGGTTGTGACTATGAAATATTCATGAGAGCGAGAGTCATCTTTTCAAACCGGACCGAACTAATTTGTATTCCCAATAAAATGAAGTCAACCGGATTTCAAACTTTATTCAACGTTTCATTCGAATTAGGGTGAGTTTTCGCCAATAGATTTTGTCTGTATGAGAATCATTTAAAACTCAACCGGATGTGATTGGATTTGTTGAAAAGTCATTGACACTTTTTTGGATATTTGTCGGAGGTACTGAAATGTGCATCGATGATAACGACATGAACAAAATGAATACGAGAACAATCTGCCTCGAATCATTCGCATAAGGTGAATGGGGTAAATACTGTTATCCAGGTAACTGATTAAATCCAGTGACCCGAAAAGTCCTTCATGTACATTCAGGGACGTGTTGGTATTACCCGCATGTCACAAAGTGAAAGGAATACAAAAATGGATAATGGCGTGAGCATTCGTATTATTGTTCTGGTACAAAAATAACACTACATTCAGATGTTCTGCATTATTATTTAGGAACTGTTTTTTAAGACGTTCAGTTCAATTTCACTATGGTTTTCAACGGTTGACGACGAGTTGGGATCTGGAAAATGGAAATACAGATGTTCGAAACACTTGTTCGACGTTGAATCGAGATCTTCAGTAACTACAAGAATAATGAATGCACAGAGGTATAAACAAAAGGAATACATATAGGTCAGAAAAATCTCTCGTTTCAATCGTAAGTTAAATGTTATGCTTCTTTCGATTGTTGTTCCTGTGTCGTTTTCTTTGTCTTCGTCATTGAAGTCGACTTTGTTTACAAATGTAACAATTGTTAAGTGGAATGAAAATTATAATACGCAGTGGAAAGACTTTAAGGCAACGAAGGAAATTAGGAGAGACACGACGGAACTCTATTCAGTGAAATTATATTTGAATGCACAAGTACAAGCATCCGCACAACCGGTACGTCTTTCTTGTTTTATGTTCATGATGAGGCAAAAACGTCAGTTGCTTCACTTTATTTTCCATCCTTCATGTGGAATTCATTATGAACCTAGACTAAAATATAAGAACTCATAAGAGACAGCCACTTTCAAGAACTTTAACACACTCACGGCCCCTGAAGTGTTCTCAAAATCTATGAAGAACCATTTCAATTTACGTTGGTAATTAATACGGGAAGAATTTTATCTTATTAAATTTTCAACTTGGCGAAGTTGAGTTTTGAAGCTACCGTAAAGGTTCTCAAACTCGGGAAGAACGAGGTCAATCTTGATGCACGAGTTCATTTACAATTTTATCATTAGAAAAGGCAAAGGACGATGAATTTTGCAAAAGATTAATAGGTTTGTTAACGCGGTACTCGAGTGATAAGTTACGAGTAGCGAAATGTGGAAAAGATTCACTGTTTAAATTGATAATTCAAAGGAAATATTCTGTCGTTCGTTGGATATATATATATATGGAAATAAATTTTAACAATGCTGTGAGCGTTTCCAAGCTATAAATTGCGAGATACTTAATGACCTCTATCACTTTCCAGTCACGGAATCAACGAGAGCAAGCATCGAATCGTCTCTGCGCCAATTTAATGGCTATCACGATAGCGAGTGTACGGAATGAAAGAAATGGAGTATACCGTTGAATATGATCGAATGGAAAGATGCCTCGTAAGAATTTGATAGAACGGTGATGCTATAATGTGTCGAAATTCGTGAATTTCAAGTGTCATTGAATTGATTTCTAATTCCAAATATGATTTTCAGTTGATCATTTCTCTTTTATCGTTAGAGTTTGAAACCATTATATCGAATTATTGGAAATAAATTCACGAAGAAAAGTGTTTGATATTCCGTTTTGAATTTTGAGTAGGTATGCGTATATCAGAAATAGAACATTTAATCTAAATTTGCAGAGCCTTTTAACGTGAAAAATACCCTCGCATACTCTATTACCATGATAAATGAATAAAAATTAAAAGAATCTGATGATTCAGCATAATTCGTGAGAATATTTTCACTGAATTTATGCGTTTTTTCAAAAAGTAAATATATGGTACTGTCGATAGAATTTTTTAATTATCGGACGATTTATATCGATAATGATGGCTCGGTAATACAAACAATCCATCATTTTTGGTTGGAAAGAAAGTGAAGAGGGATGATTGTGTTTGAACAAAATGATCATCTCTCAATCGCAAGGCCTGAAAATGTGTGTTAAAATATTGGTCAGATTTTTTCCTTCCAAATTTTTCCCATTTGTTTCTCGAGTATAGTACATGTCGAACTGTTTTTACTGATTTGTCAATGACGCAAAAAAGAGACTGAAAATTATGGAACTAATTTCTCGTCCATACGTTTTTTATTAGCTCCTCGTTTATTTCTCGCCTTCGATTTTTCATGCTCTACCTTTTTTTAATGCTTCTCCTATCTGTCCTTCGCACCCAGTGAAAGGTAATATATCTCAATTAAGATGAATGAATTTTTCTGTTGCTGTCTGTATTGATTAGTAGTATGAGGGGAAAAAATTTTCTTACGATATTAACATAGGATGAGAGTTCTTGAAACGTGTTGAAATGAGTCAATTCGCGGTCTGAAAAATGTCATAGCAAGGAGAATTTTTATCGTGCTCAATTGTAATATCCGCATAAAGAGTCGAAAACTGCTTGTTGTTATTGAAGAGCAGCTTAAACAATCTTTCTTATGTATACAGCAATTTTTCTTGCTGCACATATTATAATGAGTTTACTTTTCTTCGAGTAGTTTAGATTGATATAATTTTGTGTATCCTAGAATTTTTCTTCAATTCCCTATGAGAATATCGCGCTATTCTCGGTACACATTATACTTGAATTAATGACCCTCTTATTCCTTCATTAAAAAATTCTCGTTTACTTCACCGACAAAAAAGTTATTTCCTTGAACTAAAAGCGAGCATCGGCTACTACTCTTTATTATTAACATATCCTAAGAGAATGCAAGGATCGTGAGCGCTAATGAACGTGTGTTGAACGTTTTCTGAGCTTCACAGTCTCTTGGGATAGAAACAATACAGTAACTTCATATTAAATGATGTTACGATGGTAGTAACACCAATTACCTCATACGTTACTACGTTCAGTGGGTTTGCGTTGATATTTTTTATTACCCATGAAACACTCTTTTTCTACATTGTAGGGATATTATTGTTTCGTAGAATCTCTTTCGCAAAAATAAACTGGATGCGATTCTCAATAAATCTCGTCTCCTCTACATTTTACGGACACTTATTACA
This sequence comes from Gonatopus flavifemur, assembly GCA_018340375.1. Taxonomy (NCBI): domain Eukaryota; kingdom Metazoa; phylum Arthropoda; class Insecta; order Hymenoptera; family Dryinidae; genus Gonatopus; species Gonatopus flavifemur. Next base: position 39,596,052 of record JAFFJZ010000001.1, on the reverse strand, counting down.
GATGTTTGTACAAAATATTCTTGGATTGTCTCTGATTCTTCAACTCCGTGAATCCGAATCAAGGAAATTCAATGATCCTCAGTACTTTACATTGAAAACAAGGAATCACAAAAACATGAACGTGTACACGGAGAAAAATAATGTCGTAAAATAGTATTATTTGGTCAAATGTCGTCACAAGTACTCGACGGTCTTGAAGGCTTTCTTACAGAATGTAGTAAAAATGATCGGAGTTGTAATATCTCGTTCCACGTTTGAAGAGTACTTCTCAAGAGATGAGACATAATACTCCTAATACGCTAGAAAATTTTGTAATTTTTATTGCATTATTTTTTTCCGTGTAGTACAAGTTTCATACACGAGCAGTAGTTTTTTTCATAGGAACATTCTATTTGAACTGAAAGATAGCGATCAGATTATGAAGTTGATTTTTTTGCGTACCCACAGAAATATCCAAAAAATAACTGACGTTGATTGAGAATTCATGATGAAACCCGGTGAGTATCGTAGCAAATTTCAATCCCTCGTTACATCAAACATGAAACTCCCAATTACACTGAAACCCTTGTTTCCACAACATGTATTATGTATGAGGAACAAATCATAAATATGATTCATCCTCCGCTGAAAGACCCAAACCTTCCGTATTTAGAATTCATGAAATATTCCAAAAAGGGTGGGTTCTAATTCCACGCGAACGGTCATTTCAATAATATCAAACGTCTGATATTTGAATAAAAACCTCTCTAAATTATCATTCACACATTTGTTATTTAAATCTCGTGCCTTCAAGATCAATTCATCTTCACCTGTAGAAAAAGTATATGAAAAGACAAAGCAGATAAAAAACTCCTTCGGAAACGGCTTACGTCTTTCGATACTTTTTAATGCGTATAAATCATCCTCTTAATCGGATATTTGAATTTTATGGGAATTCAATGCATTCATCTTGGTGAAATATCAAATCCTCCAGCATTCGACAAACGAAGAGGCAAAAATTGAATTCTGAAAACACAAACCCTCCAATCGATTCATTCGAATGAAGTTGACTTGGATCTTGTGTAGAAGTTTCATACGTACTTCGGAAATTTTCAACAAGACTATGGTTGGAGCCAGACATCATTTCATCCCCACAATTGACCTTATTCGAAGAAGTTATACAGTGCCGATATGTATTTCGAAACTCGATTTTATGGAATTCTAAATTCTATGGCATGTGAAATCCAATATTTGAGAGAGTATGTTGTGTAAGTTCGATATATCATCTATATTGTTTATGAGATTCTATAGAACTCCAGTCCACGATTCAGCAAAGTTCAACAATTTGACGAGTTACTTTCTGTATTATGAATTGATTCGTCATATTCAACGATTGTATCTCCGATTAATTATAGAAGAGTGAAACGTTTGTAACAATTGATGAATATTATTAGATCTTATTACGGACGAGAGTAATGAAAAACTCTTGTTTGGATAATCAATCAAATTGAACCATTTTTCTTAATTCCAACAAAGTGAAGAGTTAATCATAAATGATGGATTCTGAGTACAGTGAAGAATTCGATATATTAATTAAAGTCTTTCTTGAACAAACAGACTGAATTTGATTAATGTTCACACTTCTTCTCCACTAGTTGAGAATTATTCTATGAAAGCATACAAATTATGTTACATGTTGCTTGAAATTACATCATTATTTTACTAGCTGTGGGAAAAATTCAAATGAAAAATGTAACTGTAATTTCTTCTGTCTTCCATACATTCAATGGATATATTAGGAGTTTGGATGGAGATTTATATCCCAGACAGCATAATATATTAGACAGCAGATAATGCATTTATATCTAAATTGATTAAGTACAAATAAATCATACTACAAAACAGGCATTCTGAACTTTCCCATAATTCAATAAACCTTTGTAATTGAATATCAAGTCTTTTACAAATTCCCTATCAAAAAAGATAGAGATCACAGAGTTTTTTCCATTGTTTTCTCCCATACAGCATACGAGTTCCCGCAAAGAGTTCCCGTTATGCTAATCAATATGTATTCATTATAAATATCTTGAATTCAAAATGAACTATTAATGAACAACTCAATGTTCAGAAAGGACTCATATCGAGATTTTATAATGAATTGTCCGGGCATTCAAGACGTTTTCATTCTGAATTCAAAATATTCATAATGAATATATATTTATTAGCATAACGGGAACTATTCAAGAGGTCTTTAGGAAGTCTTTATAAATTCAAATTGATCATTTGTGCTGGTTGAGCTATATTGGATTTTCCACACTAAATACAATCGATTAGTTCTTCCACACATGAAAGATCGTTTGTACACAGAAAAAAAAAACTATTTTGTATCAAGACAGTATTGTTTTTGTTATATATGAAACACGGATGAATTGAATCAAACTCAGAAAAAAAAAACGAAATTCTTGATTCAAAACAAATCGCATTGAATTTGATACAAGATAGTTTTTTTTTCTGTGTGAATGCATTTTTAAAGTCAATATTTACATATTTTGAGTTAATAAATAATTTACTTAATTTTCCACGTACAATTTATGAATTTTGGCACACTTCTCTTCTTCAGAGTTATACGAGGGGTCGTTCACTCTCGAGTCAGAAAGAGTCAAATTAATGTTGGAGAATACTCGTTTCCCGATTGCACGATTCAAACGACTCCATTTGATTTTCTTGAGTTGAATACATTAAATAAGAAAGAGCCTGACTCGCATGATTCCCAGTGATCAGTTACTATGTGTAAAGTTGCATTCAATAATTTGGGATGATTCGCTCTGACTCGTTCCTTATTTGCACTGACTACCTCGACTCATTCTTTATTCCTATCAGTGGAATGATACATTTCATCATCACACTCATTTTGTACTAATTTAAATGCACACTGTGAAAAATAATCAGAATCTTCCTGTACGAAGCAACCGGAAAATTCCGATTATGGGATAAAAAAGCAATTTCCGGTACATGTATATAAATTCACCTTCAATTCAACTGAAAATTCCGGAATGTATAGGATTTTTACTATCATTTTCCAGTAAGTTTCTGCTGTAATACGGAAAATTCCTAACGCACGTATGTGTTAGTTACTTCCAAACGTTTATGTCAAGTTTTCCATGGAAATTTTTGACAGTGTACACTTCATTCACCTCATGATACTTTGTCAATTTTGTTATTGCAAGTCCTTAATAAAATCTCATAGAAGACTCCACACAACATCCCAGTTCTTGAGGAATTCTTAAAGAGCTCTTTTCAAAGAGTTCATTATAGATTCTGTCATGAGAGTTTTTGAAGAATTCATCAAGAATACAATCAGATCTCAAAAAATTCTTGAAGCATTCTCAAAGACCTGGTATAAGAGTTCATAAGGCACTATTCATGAATTCGCAATCTATTTGTAAAGAACCCCCCGTTCAGAATGAATCCCTGGAAGGATTTTTTTTCATCCAAAAGAACTCGAAGAATTCAGTTACAAAATTCCGGAAAAAGTCTTTAAGCATGAACCCAAGTAACACCAATGTGCGTAAAATATTCTCCTAACGTTCCTAGAATATTTAAACGTCCTGCAAACATTCTCAGAACGTTTGACGAAGATTGTGTGTTACTAGGGAAAAAGGAGCTCTTGAAAGATTCTATAAGAGTTTTCAAAGGATTCCAAGAGATTTCTTGAAGAACTTCAAAAAAGTTCTCGAAGAATTCGAAAAAAGTTCTTGAAGAATTCTTGGAGACCTCTGGAAATATTTTGCCATATAACAATATAATCTAACCAAGAGTTTGCCTACAAATCCTGACACAAGGTTGAATTGCTATGAAAACTGAAGTAATTCCTCAAATCTTGGGAAATAACCTCAAGACCATAGGAAATTCCAGAATCATTCTTGGAAAATTATTTTAAAATCCTTTGCAAAAACTTCAAAAGATCTTGAGGAGCCTGATCTTGAGGTGCGCAGTCTTTCATGTCTACGATTTGATATGATTCATTCTGACTCGCATAGATTCGTACCTGACTCACGCAGATTCTACTCGACTCACTCTTTAAACGGATGATCCGCTTTTTCCACGAGTAATTCACTCTTGTACGTGATTCTTTTCATAATAAAAATCTTCTGAATAGTACCTGCAGATTTCAGTTATTGAATCATCGCATTATTTATTTCGAATCTCTGTTGAGGGTTAAGATCGTCTGACTCGAGAGTGAACGGCCCCTCGGAGTTACATCACTTTGTTGTATACAAAACTTTAACCTGACAATCATATGATATGTCATTTGTTCTCACATATTATATGTTTCTTGCACCGAAATGAATTACGAACTGATTATTACATTGCATAATTCACTTCACTCTATTAAGCACTCTCAAAATCTCGTACACGCACCTATTCAATCAATTTATAAAAGAAAATATACTACCAAGAATTGTTCAAGAATTCTTTGATACTCTATGTGTTCATTTAGGATACTCTATGAGTTCATAGAAATGAATCCCGTAGGTATTCTTTACTCTGAATTCTCCGGGAACTCAAAAGAAACGGGTGTGCTGTCTGGGATAAGAATTATATATGGTCAAAGATTAATGATTGACAATAATGGGACATTTTTAGCGATATATCAAACAATAGCATAGTGAATTGTTATCCCTGATTTCAGTATGATTTCATTCCTTGTACTCAGTTGCTTTATATACATATTCTACGTAAATTCATTCATTAATGTATATATTGATGTATAAAACATTATATATTTCACATGCACATATGTTGCGTGCTTGTGTATAGGTAGAATCAGGGCCATTAATGACGTGCGTCGTTAATTACGTCTCGTTAGTTTGATGAACGTGTTATAGCGCTTCAACACCTCTCGACAAATCATTTCGTTGGGTATAGGAGAGGCAGTGTATGCCTTCAACTTTGATACAACCCTCGGTAATGACAACGACAACACGATGGAGGTTAACGTGAACTCGTCTGCTAAGCAATATTCTCAAAATATTGCAATTCGATCGATACTTGATTAAAACAAGCATTTGATTATCTTATCACAACTTTATGAATGTTTGAGAGTCCTGTTGTGTTCCTGTATTCACAATTCCATATTCCAAATTCATGAATAGAACGATATTAGTAACGAAGTATCTTTTCTATAGAACATTCGATGATTGGCAAATCAATGGTTTCCTTACATTCTTCCATTATATTCGAATTCAATCACATTGCAAAAAAACTTCACATACATGAATAGGAAATTTTTATGAACATTTTGAAAAATTTTATGGGGTCACATTAAAAATCCCATATACACTGACAGAAAAACGACCTGATTGAAACATTCGTGGTTGCAATAACTTTAAATCTGGTTCGATCCATCAGGAAATGTGATTTTGATGTCCAGAAAAAGTGGTTGAAGCAGAAATTAACTACATATTCTGGTTATCACACCAAGAAAGAAATATGGTTTTTCTAACCTGAAAAGTGTAGTTCATTTTTGCTTCATCTACTTTTTCTGGACATCACAACCACATTTCCTGGTGAAACGAACCAGATTCCAAGTTATTGCGACTATACGGATGTTCCAACAAGGTCGTTTTTCTGTCAGTGTGAAAACAATGATTTTGATGTATTTTTATGTGAAATTAACAATGTACAGTCAAGGAAGTTTGAAATGGCAAGAAGAATATTCGATATCCATAAAGTTTTTATAGTTATCCAGAGTACGATAGGTTGAACGCATTGTCACAATTTTACATAGAATAACCGGCTTTTGATAGTTATTTCGTTCGAGAGGTATTAGCATCGACAAAATTTAATATTGCCATCCTATTGTCTGAATAACCTGTCCCATCGTCTTGATTTTCATACTATATCAGGTTGTTAGGTTGATACGGTTGAGAATCATATGCTACCGCAGCCGATGGTGAATTTCTAGTCATATAAACTTAAGGAACTCTCATTTCCTCCTATCCCACCCAGGATATGTATTATATAATTCAATATCGGAGGAATAGAATGTTAAAATCATGATGCGATATTTCAACTGTAGATTGTGTTTCCTTGATACCAAATGACAATGGAAATTTCAATCGATTTTTATGCTTGGGAATGTATTTTTCCAAATCGGCACATCAATTATCGATCCTTTAGTTACAGCAAATGCAACTTCTGGCGTTTCAAAGGTTCATTAATGAACTCGTATGAGCATTATTGGGTCATTAATGGCTCGTTCAAATACCAGTAATCAGGCTTTGTTGAAGGTATAAGAAAATTGCAGTACATTATTGTGCATTTGTGTATTCGTTAATGCAGTTATCTTCCCACAATGTATTGGGATGTACAAATAAAAATGGTGTATCCGTGGAATATATATCACTGATTTTTCCTTCAGTCAAACGAATTTCGAATGTGTACGATATTATGTTCAATTTATTTTCCTCGATATTTTACTGTTTCATTTCGAAGTCATTGAGATATATAATGCCAAATTCACATAAAACTTTTTTATAGAGTATTCTCAAAGTAATAAATTTGATAATAAGAGATGAGTATAGTCATATTTAAAAATCCAAGATAACAATATAATATCTCTTTTTTTGCAGAGAACATCTTCATTGGATGCAGCACAGTTGCGACAGGCACGCCAATATTCGAGGTGAATGAAGAAAATTTCAATAGCGAGTCTTCAATATCACAAAAGAATATTTCGACAGTTGAAAAAGGAAATTGGTTGAACGATGAAAAATGATAGACTATAAATTTCAATGAAAAATATGTCAGTGAATGAAAGTGTTATAGGATCGGTGTGATTTTCGTGTAAATCATCGACCGTCCGAGTACGTGAATTTTACTGTGGTGTGGTAATATCTAATAAAGTAACAAACGCTCCGTGTGTATTTTTGGTGGAAGTTGGTGTGAATAGTGACTAGTTGTTCGAGGAAAATCTTGAAAGACGGAACACGATAAAGGGTAGAAATATATGGAGGTGAGTGATTCGTGAAGTCGTACTTCTTACGTTTAAATTTGAATAAAATGGGTAAATTTTCAAGCATAATGAAAAGGAAAATGAGTTAAGAACGAGACGAGTTTGTGTAAACCGTATCGTATTTATCGAAGGAAAATTCGTTTCATGCTATACGATATCATAATTCGTTTTCGTATTCAATCATGGGATCGCTTGTAGATGTACGTTCGTTTGCACCTCTTTCACGCCTCTCTCTTTTACCCCATACTATTTGTACTTGATTATTCTGATTTACATATTTCCCGATAATACCACATACTTCGGTGTACCGTGTTAGATCTATAATAGATCGGGCGTATAAACACGAGTGTGCTTGATTGCAATGCATCCAGCTCGTATATCTATCCGTGATTATACACCATATTTCAGGTCCTCTTCCCAATAATAGAAGGTGGAGTATACATTTGGCTTTGATGATTCATACAAGTCAAAGTATCCCAATATAATTGAGCGATGAATCGTTGATGTTTTTCTTTTATTCTAGTCTTCCAAGCACCTATGAACAAACCAGCCTATACCGATCCGATATCACAACTTTGCCGGCGCGATACAATGTAAAAAGATGGATTGAATGTGGTTACATCTTACTTAAAAACTTGACTGGAATTCAGTCTTTTCCGTTGTATCGGCATTTGTTGTCGGTGTTTTCTTTCAGCTGAAATAGGTTTAGTTCCGGCTGCATCTTAAGATAAGCTGATATTCAGGCTGGAAGTGAGTTTCACTTTCAACTGTGTATTGGGAATGATAACAATGGGCAGATATTCAAGTGATTTTCACGTCCTGATCTGATAAGTTTCCATGGTCACAATTAGCCCATTAAGATGAAGGAGGAGAGAGAACCATTTTTCATAGGATCCAACTGTAGAAGTGACAATTTTGTTTGGAAAATAATACAAGGACAATATCGCTACTCTTAGCGTTCTAATCCAACCTGACACAGTCAGTCGGTTAGTTAGTTAATTACCCAGATAGGGAAATTTCTCAATAATACCATCACAATAGTGACATGCATGCGAAGAAATGTTCGCATCACGTTGTTCAGGTGTTTCTGCATAAGGCATTGTTATTGGTAGGAAACCGAGGTGATGACACCATAGTGAACTCATCATGTTTATATTTTATGCATTATCGCAAGCTGAGTGAACTTCATGATAGTATGTTTACGGCACGTAATATTACAAAATATTCAGAGCATGCTTCTCTATGTGGATGACTTTATCGCCAAATAGACAATCCATAAAGAGGGAAATATACACTGAATATATCTTTATCATAATTAGATTAGATTCCAGCGCCACGAGTGACGATATTTGACCTGTATTATTCCTCAAAAAGTAATGTGTTTTGTCAGTTCTACGACGAGCGGTCTTCTCCCAGCCAGCACAAATGATCAATTTGAATTCATAAAGACTTTCTAAAGACCTATTGAATAGTCCCCATTATTCGCATCGATGTGTATTAATTATGAATATTTTGAATTCAAAATGAAAACGCATTGAATGCCCGCAGAATTCATTATGGAATCTCGATATGAATTCTTTCTGAACGTTAAGTTATTTATTAAGAGTTAATTTTGAATTCAAAATATTCATAATCAGTACATAATGACGAGCTTAACGGGAGCTCTTTGCGGGAACTCTTGTGCTATATGGGCTCTCTAATTTCACTTCGTAAAATGTTTTACTTATGATCTCTAGACGTGGTTCAAAAGGTCATTCGAATAACTTTCTGTGAACTTCTACGCATCATAAGCACACCTTTTAGAAAACATCCTTAGTAGGAACCACTTTACACTGAGCGAAAAAAGTCAAAGAGGCAAGAAAATATTTCATGCAATGGCATCTATGAAATATTTTTTGGAACCATGTAAATGTTACTCCAATTGAAATGGTTTTTGACCGCATGAAGTATTCCATCAACTAAAAACCCATTTCATTCATTAAAGTAAAATTTCATTGACGTGTAGAAATATTTCATACATACCATTGGGTGCGATGTTTTTTCGTCTCAATAACTTTTCTCCCCAAATGTATACTGAGAAAAAAGCAACTTGGTTACAGGAACTATGTTCGCATGGTCAAAGATTCACGGTTGCAGTGACGTGAAATTCGGTCATGATGACGAGAAAAACCAGACGAAACCACATGAATGTAGTTGTAGCAACTACATAAGAAGGTCAAGGCAAAAATCAACGACGTGCTTTAGTTGTGCCGACCAGATTTTTCTCTGAGTGTAGTAGTTCTTGAGACTTCGCGAGGCCTCATTAGGCCCTTGCGGAGCATCAACATAGTCTGTCCAAGTCTTGTAATGGTCTAGAAAATGATTAGAATGATTTTTACTGGGGATAGTGAATGTTTGAAATGTTGAGGAGAGAATGTTCTCTGGATTATATGATAAAACGCATTGTTTCATCTGCGTTCAACGAATTTATCTGAGAATGAATTGAAAAGAATTCTATTTCACCTCAAAATCTTTGAAGGATATTTGAGATGATGCTTTTCATTTTGTTTATACTTCAAGAAAATGAAGAAATGTTTGAATAAAGGTAGATTTCTGAATAATTCCTTGAGACTTGTAGTTGAAATGTTAGTTTCCAAGATACAGCAATAATCAAAGTTTCAAATGATAGAAACTATCCAATAAATTCCTAACATGATTATTTTTTTGGCATGGGTAATATTTGTATTTCATGAATGGAGCACAATTTTAATTTTCAAACATCAAAACTGATCCATGATTCATCGAAAGTGAGTATTTAGAATTATTAATTTGATCTACCAAGGTGAGAAATGTCAATACTGACAAATGACCCCAGCTCGGCAAAATATTGGGCTGCCAAGCATCGCTGACCAATATTGGTTCAATATACAATCGTTGGTTATTTCAGACCGCACACCGGTTTTTATAGGGAATGCCAATATTACAACTCCCAGATAGAAAAATGTCTCAATAATGCCATCATAATGGTGACATGTACGCCAAGAAATGTTTGCATCATGGTACCAAGGTGTTTCCGCATGAAGCATTGTTATTGGTAGCAAAACGAGTCGATGGTACCATCATGAAGACATAATGTTTACATTTTATGCATCATTGCAATCTGAGCGAAGTTTATGATGGGATGTTTACGGCACATTATGTTACAAAATATTTAGGGCATGGTTTTCTATTTGGGACTGATGTGAGCGTGGCAAAATATGGAGCTGCCAAGCATGGCTACCCAATATTCACCCAATATAAAACGATTCGTTTTTTCAGAACGAATACCATGTCTCATAAGAAATGCCAATACAATGGGTGGCTCAAGCTTGGAGAAATGTTAAGCTGCCAAGCATGGTGAACCAATATCGGCCCAATATAAAACCTTTTGTTATTCGAAAATTCATACCACATTTAATAGGAAATGCATCACAACGAGTAGTTGAAGCTTGACAAAACATTCAACTGCCAAGCATGGTGAACCAATATTGGGCGAATCGAGAACCATTGGTTATTTGAGAACTTATACTGCATCTTCATGCTTGTAATTATCTCAGAGTTGTACCAATATTGATTATTGTTATGATGAATAATGATTTTCCGTGTCAGAAATGGAATTTCATGAAGGATGATGTATTTTTTTCCTCTAAGAAGTATGAAGAACCAGGTTGAAGCTTGTCAAAAGTTAATATTCACAATTTGGGCCAGGTTTTGATTGGTCATATAAGCCAAGCTCCAAAAAACTCATAATGCATGTATCATGATATCTTGGGCCATGCTTAGTATTATTTTTTGGCTGAATATTCGGTACCAAACCTGGCACGAGGTTATTATCCCAAGCTTGGACCATTCTTTGTAAAAGTTTCTGGCGCTATATAAGTCAAAATCAGGCTAAGGTCAGGCCAATCGTGGGCCATTTCTCAATTCTTATCTTGGTATGCGTTATTTATAATCTCGTGAAGTTCATATGAATACCAATTTGTGATTAAAGTATCATTCTGGTTGAAAATTTTCAAAAAAATCGATTGATGTTTTTTTACATTCTTTGGAAATATATGTATTTGAAAGTATTGCATTTTTATGGTGCGGACATTCCTGAGTCACTGTCAGTACGATTTTTTTCCATAAAAAAACTTCAAACATGTTTCTTCGGTTGGCGGTGTTGATTTCTTCGAAACCACTGAGCCTATCATCGAGAAATTTCAACCACATGTTGTACACATAAACACTGCCGTACAAAGCAAGGAAGCCGTAACTCAATTTTTTTTTGAAAAAAATTTCTTCATGTCATTCGATGCGGTGAAATTTTCTGAATCGAATGGTACATGAATCTCATTCCCGAAATTTCGATTGTTACTATTTTTCCTGGCTCAAAAACCGTGAAAGAACCCGCATTCTACAAAATTTTTTCAAATGTCCCTCATTTTTTTTATTCATCCGTAAAAATTATTATCCGTAGTTCGGGCTAGAGCTACACGCATACTGGATGTAAACAGTTTTGATTTTTTCATTCTCAATGAGCCATTATCGAGATATCACCGCCGCTAGCAAACCACCTTTTTTACGGAGTTACCTTCACCCTCCATTTTGAAGTATTAGAAGAGTGGAAAAAAATCTTTCCTTCCATGTACTTTAAGAGTGTATCAGCTGATCTCAATAAACTTTTCATAAATATTTATAACAATTCCTTCCTGAAAAAATTAATTGAAATAGTCTTTTTTTGATCACCTAAACCAGAATGATCCCTAAAATCAATTGAGCGGCTACGTGAATGGTTGGTGAATCCAAAAGTTTCACTTTCGTTCCCAATTAGAACAGTTCTTTTATCTCTTATCGAGGATCATAACGGAGTGGTTACTGGTTCATGAATCCATTCATGGCCTTCTTACTTGGAAGTTATATTTATATTTTCAACTTCAATCTTCAATATTTATTAGATGACGGCGTGAAAATTTTTTGATATACCACTATTGTTATCATTTCCAATATCACGTCGGAAATGTTTCATCAGATCGATACGGAACGATTTGTTTGGGATGTTTGCGTTGTATTTATTCTCACTGGTATGAAAATATACTTCAATATTTAATTACGTTGAAATCTTAAACAATTCAATTGCACGCGAATGTTTCTGTGTAAAGTGCTTAGGTTAACATCCATTCATTTGAAGTTTTCTTTCGATGACCTTGTAAAGTCTTACAAGGCTTTTGAGAAAACTAGAGAATACATAAATAACAATCAAACTTTTCTCGTATACATCGAATATAATAAGTCACGGAGATAAAATCAGGATATAAAGTTGTAACTATTAATTGAACTGCGTTTCAATATTTTTAACACGCTAGAAACGAACTGAGTTGTTGTGAAGCATCCCCGTTGTTACCTTAATTGAGATTCTACATCCTAATTAGGGCTTTTTCTTTGTTCGAATATTATTTTCTGTCATACTTCATTTCAATACTTTGAGCTTGTTTCGTCCTCCCCAGTTCATTTTTCTAATTAACTTTCCTGTGCATTTGAATATTTTGTTTACGTTTGTAGAGTATATTACATAATTTCAAGTAAAAGTATAAAATACTTTTCATCAATGACATTTTATATCTCGTTTCTTCGTCAGACTTTGTTTTCACAATCCTAACCTGCACAAGATATAATGTAATTGAAGAAGTTTATTTTCACGTGGAAGAAAATGAAACCAAATTTCTTAAGCTACGCTTCCCCTCTAATCGTTATAGTGACATTATTTCGGACGTTGATTTTTTCCTTCGTATTTACTTGTTGCCAATGGCAACCGATTCCCTTTTAGGACAATTTCGCATGCTGGACACGTTCATCGATCCAACGCTATTTGAATTCGACGATTTTGATATTTACTTAGGTTTCTTGGATGTTCTCAACCTTTTGATCTCGGCTGAGGTGCTGATCCATGTATTTTGTAATCATTCTCCATCCATAAGGTATACCTTCTGCAAACAATCCTCCCAATTCTTGTCATTGTTTCATTTCCTGCAATCCTATGGACTGGAAAATATGTCTCAAATAACGCGCGGAATATTGATTGAGAGATGTAGGCAAAGAGGTCAATAAAAAGGGCCTGCTCTTTTAGTAATAATTTTGTGAGAAATATTACTCTCGCCGCACGGAAAAAATAATTTAGCTGCAGCAGCTAAGTAGCTAGCACGGACACGGACAGCCATTAAATCAGCTCCTGCAGCTAAATTTTAGCTGTTACAGCAAAAAAATTTGCATTTGTAGTCAATTTATTTGCGGTAACAGCTAAAATTTAGCTGCAGGAGCTGATTGAATGGCTGTCCGTGTCCGTGCTAGCTACTTAGCTGCTGCAGCTAAATTATTTTTTTCGTGCGGTCATTAAACATCATATGTTAGCTATGTTTTTCATAATGATGCTTCGATAATTCACAATATTTATTATTTATATTTTTCATGATTTGTCGTGGATTCTTTTTGAACTTTAACAACAATATCATTCATTTCTCAACTCCTGCTACCTTATATCGTTATCTTTCAAAATTGCTTGAGTAAATCCCAACATTTAACTCGTAAAATAAGCCCTTAATTGGTCAATTCCCGTATCTCGTGTTCCTTGAACCAAAAAAGTATTCATAAATTATATAACATGTTTTAGGGTGAGATGACAGCTAAATGTGATGGGATGTTATATAATGGAAACAGATGGTTTATGAACTCAAGCTATAATGATAAACAAACCAATGTCGTAAGGGAATAGACATTTACGGTGGAATATAAAACTTTTTCCAGTAAAAATAACATGATTTAACGATATTGCGCTGATGAACCTAAAATTAACTCGCAGAAATTGGGTGGTAAAATTTAATTTCCCGATCGAATGTTTTAAAATGAGGCTTCAAAAATGAAGCACACGGATGATTTTCTCTTTTATATGTGCAATTTATTCTTGGTAATGAGTTAATGGTTTGGTCTATTTTGCATCTATGCGGATTCTGATTATTTTGATTTACATATTCTCCCGTTAATGCTGTATATTGTGACGTAGTGTGTGTTAGAATTGTAATCGGGCGTGTTAACGTGAGTTGCCTGATTGCAATGTAAACACATGCAGTTCATATATCCTTGAGAGAACAGAGAATATTGTATCTTAAATCAATGTTCTTGGTTAATCACCAGCAGAATTATAACTATCTGTTTTCATGTTGGAATTTGCTTCAAACAAAATAATCATGGTTCAAGTTGATTAAATTTCATTGAATCAAATTTGAGCTAACGAGTTGACAGATCTGTCATACATTCGAATGATAATTTGAACGAATCAATATATTGAAGTCGTGAAAATCCGGTTGACGAGAGTTTTGAACCTGATAGCGTTTGAATTTCCTGTCGCATTCAAATATATTTTGTTCAGAGCAGGAGGAATGGTAATGGAATTTTTTTGTTTCAGTTCTACGTATTGTTTTACAAATAACATTAAAAACAACATAGAAGTGTTTTCAATAATATTTTTGTACTGCATTATGAAATCATTACCTTAATTACGGTAATTAACGGTCCATTATTATATATCTCATACAAGTTACCTGTCGGGTACAGCATCTACGTGAATTCATAATATTAAATTCTTTTCCTCTTCTTTACGTTGTTCCACAATCATCCCCTTCAACCATTCGATATTCGTGTATCGATAAAATGTTTCGTCCATGATTGATATGTTTCACTTGGGAATTATTCGAAGTTACAGTTTGCGGTCTAAAGAATTGGAATACATTGACATTGATATGTTCATTGTATTGCTTTTGAATTCAAGTTTCATATCCTTCCATCATTTTCCGTCCTGACAAGAATCATGTCATTTTTGAAATTAAATTTCAACATACATTTCGTACTCCTAGTCCACATAAGACACGAGCATACAACTTCACCTCATGCATGAGAATGAAAAATTGATCTTTTTTGAGAGTTTAATCCTGGAACGAGCAACGCTTCGTGTGTGCAGAGAAAAGTAATGTACGGAAAATTATAGTGTGCACTTACGAAGTTAATGCCACAAATGAGAAAGTTCACTCTTCCGTATTGTACAGCGCAATTTTTGGAATATTTTCTTCCTTTTTTCTGTTAATAATGAATGTAATTGGAAAGAACAGTGCGAGGATTTTATTCGTGATACCAACTTGTATGGGAGAATTTTTTATTTGTTATTTTGCTCCATAGAAAGTTTGAGGATACCAAGGATTTGTAATTTTTTAACACAAGTAGTTATACCGAGAAAATGTTTCCATCTTGTGCTACAAAAACTTATTTACGTGATGCAACAAGATTGAATTCACACGAAAAAATTAGAGATTGCCTCGGCTTAGAAAATATTTTCATTTCTAAGGGATTTCCTCTTGCGTTAGAATTCTTACATACTTGTTGTTCATGAAAACTCGTTGTTTTTTCGTCAGAATACGTTTCATGAACTGATGGAGGGAATCTTTGTCTAAACATCGGTAGGTTTCTCTGGAGGGCACGGCGGATTTTTTCCCGTCATTTTTTGGAGAATTAAATGTTTGAAAATGAGTCGCAGTACCAAGCTCAAGTTTGGAATTTATGAAAAATTTTGGCACATCCAAGTGTAGGGCCGAGTAACGAATTTCACTTGAACCTTAATGTGCTATGATCGGCTACTTAATTTCTTACAAGCATCACTTATAAGTGTTGTAGACATTTCTTGTGTCCTAGCTCACGGAGAAGAAGGAATTCGCTGTGGCAGCGAAATCTACTTTTGCTAGGTTCCTTTTGCCTGAGCAGCAAATTTTTTGCTGTGACAGCAAACTATTTGCTGTTCCAGCAATCTTGTTAGCTGCGACAGCGAATTTTTAGCTGTGGCAGCAAAAAATGTTTGCTATCCCAGCAAAATTTGTTTGCTCTTCTATATACAATACTGAAAATTTGGTGGCGGAGCCAACATTTTTTGCTGCCATAGCTAAAAGATTGCTGTCGTAGCCAACACGATTGCTGTTATAGCAAATTTTTAGCTAGGTCAGCAAAAAATTTTGCTATTCTATATATAATACCTCGATTTGCTGCGTCAGCAAATTTTTTCTTTCCGTGCTACAATGATGATACTTGACAACGAGTGCAGCCAAATTGAATTTTATTCCACGTCCACTTATATTATTCAAGATACCGAAACAGCTCTATGAATTCTCCTTCTTCACGTAATTACCCTAATAATACGATTACATGTCGCTGAAGTTTAAAGCGTTTGTTAAAACGATTTGATCACCGAATAACGAAATATTCAGACCCAACCCCAGTTAGAAACCCAAAATCTTGCAGCACATTCTGTAAACGATGTTTTTAAATCCAAAAATTCAATTTAAGAAGATGAATAACGATGATTTATCACATTTTGTGAGTTTGAATTTTCGGTTCGTTTTCATAAACGATTCGAACTTCCACAACATTACGATCACAAGTAATTTTCCCGATAGTTGAACTGTTTGAAATGCATTATTCCCACAAGCATATTCTTTAGCTGGCGATTTTTGCATCTTACTAACTTGACTATACACACGAAAATAAGCTGGTATGTTTTTTGGTGGAAAAAAATATACTTTTCCGCCACAGGCCGTCGTTTTCTCTTCATTTTCTCATTTAAAGGATCCAGCGGAGATGCATAATATTGCCCAATTATCGTTCCATTTTTTCCTGAAAAGTAGATAAAGATGAAGTTGTAAGCGCTTTCCCATAGTAAAAGACCATCTCACGCGAGGGCTCAGTTTTCCATTCCATTTCAATTCATTATTGAATTCAAATTCACTGTGCAGCACTTCATATCAATTTTCCTCAGTTCAAGTATTCTATTCCAACGCATTTTTTGAAAATTTATAAACATAAATTCCAATTATTTGAAATGAGAATGCTTTTCCTATTTGAGTGAACAATTTTGCGTAGAATGATGAAAATATTCAACGAAAATGACAATCATTATCGTCCCATACATTACAAGAGTTCCCGCAAAGCGCTCTTGTTATTCTAATCAATACGTATTCATTATGAATATTTTGAATTCAAAATGAACTCTTGATGAACAACTTATTTTTCAGCAAGAACACATAATGAATTCTCCGGGCATTCAATACGTTCTCATTCTGAATTCATTGAATTTTTATTGAATTCATTATTGGTTGCACAACGGAGACTATTCAAGGGAACTTTGGGAAGTCTTTGTAAATTCGGAATGATCATTTATGCTGTCAGGAGAAAATTTTGAGATAAAGGTATCCACTTTGTTAATATCGATAATATTCATATTCTCACTTCCGAGTAAAGTGATATTAAATTTCTTGAACGGTAGGTCAAACGACACCGTGTCGGTAACATATGTAATCGGTGGAAAGAGAAATTGCGTTATGTCAATAACGTGCTTTTGTGATAGCATGTTTCCTACATATTACTACTTCGTTTGTCGGAGATTAAAATCTCTGGATACATTGTTGTTGTTGTTGTGCAGAAAATACAATAATGAGGAAATGAAAAGTCTCAAATCAACTTACTGATCAACACTAAGTGATATCTTAATAGAATATTTACCCATGAAACGTTTCAAAAGATAATGTATTGAAGTCCTTGTGATACCTGTGGAAATACGTTGATTCTGCTGTTTTATAGTGAAAAGCAAATGTCGGATAGAACGGTGATAAATCTTCCTTGCATTAATGACACATCAGTCAGCCAGGTTATGAATAATGAGGCTGAAGTAACGGGTCGAGGGTCCGTTACAAGTTCAATGATCAAATGTTCAGAACGTTTGTGATCTATTTGGTACCATGAACGGATGAAATCTGCTTAGAGAGGGTTTTTTGGATCACGAGTGTAGTACAAGTTGTTAACAAATTCATTGCTTATATGGTGTTTTCAAGTACATTTAATTCATGAGGTGATAAGGAACGGAATAATTTTCTACAAAAATATGAACAAATATAATATATCTACCAGAATGTCCAAGCTTATGTCAATGAGATCATTGAACAGGAAAATGCGAAAATATCTGAGGTAGAAAAATTAATTCAAACCACAATCCCGGTTATCTGTTTATAAAATTCCTTTTCAGGAAAGGTATCGTCACCACTTTGATTATAATATTGAAAAATTACATTCGCTTGGAATTCTCCAGTCTTGCAATCGAGAAGGTTTTATATTGATACTGCTCTGACTCTGTAAAACTAATATGCTACCTTGATACGATGGTAAATATTCCATAAGCAAATGCTAGAGCATCATATTTTTTAAATTAGCTTCCTCAGTGGATCATATACAGGGAAATATCTCATTTTTCCAAATAAATGAAGAACTGCATGCACTGTGTGCATTTTACGTTTATGTTTGATTTTCGCGTATCGCAATGATATATTCCGATACATCAACGTGTACAATGTGTATTCATATTTTTTCATCTTTTTATTTCTATATTCTTTGATACGCCGCATTCCAACCATTCACTTCAACCGTTGAAGTTTGTTTAGTACACACTTGATATGTGACCAAAATGCTCTGCGTTGGTTATATATCGGGGAAGAAGATCGTTGGAGTATGGTGTATCTTCATCATCAACGTGGTTTCATTTTCCTCTTTGTATCGAAGTTTAATCTCAACATTTTTTGTGTCGATACTGAGAGCTGTGCGCACTGTTCTCAATCTAGAAAAAGTAACTCTGGACGTTGCTGCAACGCACCCCCTCAAGGTAACTTCACGTGAATATTGAAAGAGTTCATCAGCAAAGCCTGTTGATCACCGTGAGAAAAACAAACATCTCATAGTACTACCATTCTTATATAGTATACCAATCTTTAATTGAAACGAACTGAAACTTCGATCAAATAAAGTCATCTTATGGACAACAAGTGGATATATTCTGGGTTCTAAGAAACCCGATTTTATTAATGTATTCCAATATTCTGCAAGAGATTATTTTTCGATGAACTTTCTCTGCGCACGAGTACTCACGAGGAACTTCGTACAAAATATTTAGTCATACTCTGTAGGAAGTCTCGCAAGACTATGAGAGGTTTGCATGTGCTGTGTACGTTGATGTACAAATACGGGAGCAAAGTTCAGGAAGTGGCAAAGTGCATAGGAAGAGATGGTTCTACTTAACGGAAATTCCTCGCGATAAGACTCCCATACGAGAGAGAGCTTAACGCCCATTGGTTTTCTCTTGGAACTTGTGCAGACAGGTTACCACACATTCGGAACTCGAATGTCTACGTATGCTTGCTTAAGGTTATGGGGTGAAAAGAAAGACAGAGAGAGGGAGAAAATTATGGAGAAGAGAAAGAGAGAAAAGTAAAATGTTTCACAGCATCTTTACTCTCTACCATACGGACTAAAAAGATAATGGGATACTCGCGTTACCTTTGTTTCGAAATTTCATGTTTGTGGTTATCACAAAGTGCTTTGATTTTGAGCAAATAATCCGGTGAACGGTTGGAATAATCTTATAGATAGTCTATGTTTCGTTAAAATATCACGCTGATAACTTTGCAACTGTTTACAATTCAAATTTCGTTTGACTTCCTTTGAAATTATTCTGGATTGCCTTGTTTCCTAATAGAATGTATCTTGTACCTTATTTTATCCCTCATTCTTCATTGATTTGTTTGTCCATACGAATTAATATTTATAAAGATTCACGTGGTGCAAAGCATCTTACTTTCATTTTTATGCTCAAGGTTGTTTAAGGGGTAATATCACTTTCTGCACGGAAAAATTGACGTTATTTTCAAAGCGTTCCCATGGAGTAAAAAAAAATTATAAATACATGGCATCTTTTGCATATGAAAGTACTAGTCTTTGGGTACAAAAAACACTTTTTATTCAAATTTTTCAATCCGAAATGGGGGCATGGTAGTACGATCAAAATAACATTTTTTTCCTTATGGTTAAAACGGGCGTACCGCTACAGATCACAATTTTCAATGTACAACAAAAAATGAAACATTTCCTGAAAATATGACTCAAAATCTAGCTATCTACGAGGGATTTTTTTAAAAAACAAGTTTTGAAGAAAATGGCGTCATTTTGAAATTTTTTTTCCGATGTTTTCGTTAAAATCGTCTGGAAAACGGCTACAAAATCGGTGAAACAGCTGATATCGAAAGAATCCTACGTAGATAGCTAGATTTTGAGGTATATTTTGAGGAACTTTTTGTTTTTTTGTTCTAGATTGAAAATTGGGACCTGTAGCGGTACGCCCGTTTTAACCGTGAGAGAAAAAAATGTTTTTTTGACCTACACTACCATGTCGCCATTTTGGATTGGGAAAATTGAATAAAAAGTGGGTCTGAGAGAGGTGAATTTAGTTTCGTCCCATTCGGAATATTTTATTTCAGAATTTAGAATGTGAACATGTGGGTACTAATTGTATAGAATTCTTTCCATATGCGAATATTAGTATATGTAATAACAACTCCATTATTTGTTGAATCTATAGAATAATTTGGACACGAAATTATTCAAAAACCTGGAAATTTAAGTCTGATTTTATGTTGTTTTTATGAAGAACTTTGTTATTCCATTCTGATATTGGGAATATGCGGTTCAACTGCTTGACTTGATTCATTCAGATCATCACAGTAAATTCAGATGTAGACTGGATTGATGTATTCACTCTAGATAAAGGTTCACTGAGATGTAATCTGTGATACCGAGAAGAACGGGAAATGCACGATATTTGGCTACAGTATCATCGTCATCTTATGATGCCGAGATGAGCTCGAGAAAGTAGCCCGATTTTTCTATTCATACACTGAGAGAAATTTATAGTTAAATTTACTATGGAATTATGGGAATAAGGGAACATACTAACTTCTAATGAAATTTACTGCAAAAAATTGTGAATTTGATCAGGTTTCTACTGTTATACGGGAAAAAAAAACACCACTGGTTACTGTGAATGACAACGATCGGTTGAGAAACAAATGAAAACAATCCTGGATAATAAAGATTATCGCGTTCACAGTGATGGGTATTGTCATGAAATTCGTCAATGCTGTTTGGACAGTAATTAGGACTGGGAAACGCAGTACTGCATCGAATGAATTTGAGTTTCAATGTATTTTTGTGATTCACAGTAACCATTGCTGTTTTCTTTTTTCCGTGTATGCCGTAGTGAATTTCATTATGTTATAGTAAATTTCATTGGAAGTCAGTATGTTCCCCCATTTCCATGATTCCATAGTAAATTCATTCATAAATTCCTCTCAGTGTGAGCAGGATTTTCAAATATATATTACTACGTTTTGTCGCGGCCCAGTACTCGGGCTACTTTAGCCGCGCTAATTTCAGCCTCGCCTTCTTTTTCTACAATTCCTATTTCATTTATTATTTTATAAAGCTTGTAGTTTTTGTAGTTCCTCAAATGAGAAAAAATTTCGGTTTTTCATTACCATAGCATGTATTTACCCCGGCCCAGGATGGGCCCAACCCTGCCAATATGAGCGCAAGATTGGGCCAGAGTTCATACACGCTGGGGTATATATGTCTTATTGTTCTTGACCCCAGACTTCCAGATTCAATTTGTAATATCTTCCTAAGGGTTTTCTTTTCTTTCAATAATTGATACGGATTTAGTATAGGGTAGACCGAGACGAACCGGATCATTTCGTCTTCAATGAATCAAAATGCCCAAAAGGAAGATTTTTTCAATAAGTATCTTCATAAATTCTCATTCTATACATCTTTGGCTTGAAGTCTATACAAACAAAAAACATTCAAATAAACATGTCTTTATTTTACAATCAAATACACAAAAAATGAGAAATATCCGATTCGCCTCAAAATCGGGGGCGAATCGGATCATAGACAGACATCATATATCCACTGATGAAAAACGTATGAATGCTTATAAACCAACTGTAAATACATAAAATGAATGAAAAAACTTTATTCCATACAAATGTGGCAAACAAATGGACCCGTGTGACTCTTTTTGCCAGCACACTTTTCGTGAGGTCATTCTTCGCATCCACTACATTGAAGTGGAATATCGAAAAATTTTCATTTCTGGCTGGGATGGAGAAGGGAGAATTTTCCTCCATTTTCAAAATTATTTTTGTAAGTGCTGTCTGTTTTTAAATGAACTCGGTGAGCTTGAAATCAATTGCCTAACATCATCGATTTCAGATTTAAAATCATTCACCTATACTATAAGAAGAAAGGCTCAATTTCATCCTCAACATCGACAAAATTCAAGACGCAACCAAAACAACAAATTTTCAGTCGAAAATCAGCTTGATCGAAGACTTTTTCATCAACAATGAAATCATACATGATGACCGAATGAGAATTTGTAGGTTATTTGCAATGAAAATTTTCATTATTGACAATTGAGAGGTTAAGGAATCTTGAAAATCAAGACACAGACAAGTTACAAATTCAATTTTACAATGTATGACTCGAAATACCCATGATCCTATTCACCCCAGGAAACGTGATCCGAATCGCTCCGTATACTATGTGCAAAAAAATATTCATTTGTTCATGAAGGGCCTGATATTATTGTCTGAACAATGTTCTAATCTCATTCTGTACTTCACGAACTATACATATCAATCAAAATCGCATGATTTTTAACATACCTTATCATTAAAAATTTAGAGAATTACAATGGTTGTTTTACATCAGGGACAAATTTCTCTCGCGTGCACACGACGTACAGACTTCTGTAATTACCCAGGACCAAATGATGCGCGATATGGTGATGCTATCTTTTGTTTTCGGTAGGTAATGAGTGTATGTGGATAACTGATGCACATAGAGAGTGAAATTGAGAATAGAAATAATCCAAAACAGCCAAAGAGCTCAGTTTGATCCGGTTCGCCTCGGTCCACCCTAAAATAAAACATCCTCTAGCAAGTACGAATTTCATCTCGCCGATAAAATTTCACCAAAACCAATATTTTATCATTTCCGCTGGAACAAATCATTCGTGGATTCAACTTCAAAATTCGGAGATTGATTTATTTTGTACTTGCGCGATATCACGCTGACGTAAAAGTTCAACTCGAATCAGTAGAGATAAATCAATGCAGTTACACGCGCTTTTTCAAGTACCGTTGTTCAAATCAATCTTCAAATCTGACCCATTGTCGTGCTTCGTGCATGAAGTAATTATCGATCGATCCCGTATTTTTTTCCTGGAAAACCTCGACTCTTGAGCGAATTTTGAATACGTTGAATTGTTTGATTGCGATAGAGAAAGATCTCGAATTCAACGGCGTGTACTGTGAATTCCTTTGATGCAACGATGACCGTGAAAATCAGTGCTCCATTTGATCCATGAAATGATTATTCTGTTCTTTCACTGACAAATCACTTTCACAAATGGTGAAAGAAAAGTTGTGGATTTAGATTATGTCATGACTGAATCCAATATTCAGTCAAAAACAGCCTATTTTGAGTGTAAATTGAGCACAAACAACAATCGGAGGTATTTGGTGGAATCGACATTTTTAATATGATTTGTGTAGAATTGTGATTGATATTCTATGAAATTCAATATAAACTCGATAAATTTTCTATAAAAATATCGATGCTGTCAAATATCACCTATTACCATCGCTGACAGGAAGAAGTAAAATTGAGTTTCAGTTAGTGTTCAAATGGGGACGCAATGAACTCAATGAAGCTGAAACTAGCAGCCATGGAGCTACCAGTTGATTGTTGTAACCTTGGATTGAATATCGTTGAAGCTTTATTCACCCCTGATAATCAATTGGATAGCATTCCACTCAACCTTCCAGATGCTCAAATCCTTGATAAAAATTTGATGCACAAAGTTATCACAATCGGCTGCTAATTTCACGGTTGCCAGTTTCAGTTTCATGTCAATTCAAACCGAAACGTTTATTGTTCGATCCAAATCCACGATTACGGATTACGGAATGAACCTTGGCTAATAGTATATTGTTCATCAAGGGGGGAAAGTGGGAAATTTCTGACGAGTATGAAGTTTGTCCTCCCGAGCCGGAGGCGAGGGAGACAATCACACGAGTGGAAATTTCCCACTTCTCCCCGAGGTGAACATACTATTTTTTCCCACAACTGCAAGGAAAGTGAAAATCGTCTGTTTTATTGCATATAAAATATTCATATGCATATTTCAGAACGAAAAGATAGTTTGTATTTTCCTCCCGCTGTGACACATTCGCTTGAAATTCAGCACTTTCTCCCCTCAAAAGAGGTCAGAAAACATCAACTTTCCGTGCAGGTATGGGAAAAAAATATATGTCATCCAAGGCCCTTCCTCAGCCTAGACCACTTTAACTCGGTCCAAGGCAGGACCTTAAATTCAAGAAGTTCCATTTATAGCAGGGAAATGTATTTGAATCGAATTCTTGATAGAAAATAATTCTAGATTTCTTATCAGAGCTACACTGAAAGAATTTGACTTTCAAAATCATATGAAATTCCAGTTATCGAGGGACAAGTGAGAATTCTCTAAAGAGTGACTACGCATACTGTAAAATTTATTGGAAATACCTTTCCAAACTGTTTAAGAATTCACTGCATAGTAATTTTTTGAGAAATTCCTACTCTTCCTGTGTTGACTGGGCTTTCACAATAATTTTTCAAAGAAAATTCTATCAGTGTGATCGAAAAAATACGAAGACTTCGTGTGCCAAAATGAGGAAAATGAATGAATTGGAACAAATTATTTGAATATCAAATATATCTGATTCATTTTTTATCTTCTGTATCTTATGAAAATTTCATATGCGGGGTGAAGTAGGGCAGTTTGTCGATGGCCCTAGGAGCACTGAGAACCCAATTTCTTAGATTCAGAGAAAATTTCTCTGCCCTTATTGTGACAAATCTTGTTTCCAATAAAAAAAATAATTCATCAAAATGGAAAAATTTTCCATTGAATTGAAATCATATTCTTCGAATTCAGGAGAGAATATATTTTTGTTTTAATTTGAAAATTCTTGGTTTGAGTTTGATGAAACTTCTCTCCATTGAACTGAATTTTCGTCGAGTGAAAGAAAGATTCATTGGAATAAGGGGAAAGAAAATTTTTTTTTGAGCTAAGAAATCGGGTTTTCAGTGTGCGGTTTGAGAGAGAATGCGGAGTTTCATATATTCTGCATACTTCTATTGAGTCATGCATAAGGAATGTGGAACTTTTTTACTTGCAGTTATATCATTTTCGTTGAAATATAATGACAATCATTTTTGAGCATGATATTGACACACTGGGACGAATTTCAACACAGGAAGCAGTCAACAAGTCCTGACTCATAAGTTCATGCGAATGCAATAACTATTTGAGAGTTGGAGATATCTGGAAGTTAGTTCTATATCATCTCACAACTCAATTCGATTGTAACTGTACAATCGTAATTCATTACGGATTATAGTTATGTCTATAACTCTGTTATAACTGATGACTGGAACGGCGAGAGATTCAATCTAATACATACGTGCATGAAAATTGGGATAATGATAGCTCAGTCTCGATTGTTGTCGGCAAACCTGAGCTGAGGAAGGAGTGGCCACGGACATGTTGAGCACTCAACAAAGCTGAGTGTTCAATTCATTGGCGTGAAGTGAATTGTCGGGACCGAGCTTGGATGAAACGAACAAATGTAGGCCATCTAGGGTAGGCTTCATCCAATATGTGTAACCAAAAGCTTACCCACAATTGGGTGATACCTTTCGGTCGCTAGTTGAGCTTGATTGTTCAAACTTGAATAAAATTTTACAGCATTGAATTAATAGCAGTTTTGGCGAGAAAAGTTTGGTGTATTTTTTCATTCGAAAGTTTCATACTCTCGAGAGACTGAAAGTCTGAGAGTTATTCGGATTCACGGGATCAAATGTGATTATATAGCCTTTTAGACGTTAATATAAACATACAAATTTTCTGCAATTAAAAAGTCGAACCTCCAATCAAATTCTTTTGAAATTTGAAACTCCTATATCAATTTTGGAATCCCTGGTGCATTTCTTTTCCTCACACTATTCAGATTTGTTTCACGCGTCATCGTATCAGTTCATCTCACCGTAAACATCCATACGTACGTCTCCCATTCTCCAATTCTCTTTTCATTCAATATTTTCATTGTTTATATTTCAAAGCGAGCATTCATTAAATTCTCCCTACAGCTTTTCAAGCTTTTCACTTTTTATTGTTGATATATTATTCAACTTTTCAATCAGTGTTTAATTATCAAATGACTACAGCGTACAAAAGATGAGTTGAAATGACGCAGTTATATTCTAAGTTGTTTAAATCTTCAGTCCATTTATCGCTGCGTTTGTGTTGTATAATTTCACTTAAGATTTGACAATTTGTGATATATTTTTTGATGCAAACAATTGGAAGAATAATGCATGGTCAAAGAACATCCATATTTTTTCCGAAACAGACGCATAAAATTGGTGCACTGCAATGAAAAACTTATGACAGATATTACAACACCTAGAAGAAATGAACTACAGCGTGGGTGATCGACCTACTCAGCGCGGATCCCTGATCTTTAATGTGTCTACCATTATGCAGCATAGCTGGTAATACGAGAATGATACTGTGCGTCACCTTGCTACAAGAGCCTTAACGACGAGTCGTGCCCTACTCGGCTTCTGGCTGGCTCGTACATTTTATGATTTCTCGTCATCGTTGGCGAGTTCGTTGCGCTCGTAAACATTTAATATTTCTGTCCCATAGCGATGAGGACTCCATGCTTTTCGGAATTACCATGTATTTCATATACCATATACGAACGTACACAAGCCATGTAAATCCATTCGGTTATTAATGGTGGAACAAGAGGCAATATTCAATTCGATCGTTACTCTTAATGCGAAGGATAAACAGGAAATGGCACATGATTCGAGCGTACTTGGCGCTTTAAGAGGATTTCAATGACGGTTAGAAATGTATCAACACCTTCCATATTCATACTCATACGCACAGAATGACAAAAGAAACGAAAGAATCAAGTCTTAAGATGATACGCCGGAAGGTGGTTGGCTGAGTCTCAAAAGATAAGGATCTCTGAAGATTTTCTCTCAGATTGAAAGCTTTTTTCTTTTCTTCTTCATCTTTTAAGATTCTTTCGTTTTCTTTTGGTGTCCTGTTTTTCTCCTCCTACTACTACCACTACCACCCACCACAATGTCATCCACAATTCCATAGCGGTACAGAGATCAAAACAAAACCTTCATGAGACAATAGCATTCCCAACGCGAATTCTAGGACCACATTAATTCACAAAAACGAGAAAAAAAGACCGTTCAATGTTCACTCCGTTAGAAATAGTATTTTCCACCAATTTCCTTTTGAACGTGAAAATGAATACATACAGATTGAGAGAAAAAAATTTGCTTTGCTAATATGACAAATCCCTTGGCATGTTAGGTATACAGACTCCTAGAAAATTTGCTGAATTAGCAAATATTTTGCTAAAATAGCAACATTTTTGCCGTAATGGCAAACGTTTTCCTCATTCAGCGAAGGAAAATTTGGAAAGTCGCTATTTCTGTAAGAATTTTTTTCTGCGTGCAGATTAAAATTTCCCTACTTCTTCATCGCCGAGATTCTGATTTTCACGTAACCCATTGAATTGGATCTTGAGAGAGAGATGCCGGGTATGGGGCAAGATCAATGTTCGTTACATGATATTGATACGAGCGTCTCAGAAGGAACGAGGATATGCCCGAATAAAATTTTTTTCCGCTCAACCTTGATGACCCTTCATGATTCTCCGTTACGTTCTCTCATCACTTACCGTAGCGAGAGAAATGAAATGTGTGGATTGCGGACATTTATCCGGATATTTATTCTCTTCCACGTGAAAAGAAGAAAGAGAAAGAAGAAGGAGGATGAAAAAAAAAACAACAGAGGAGAAAAATGGTTTGGCGTGCATGGTGAATCCTAACGGCCTCGTAAGTTCACATAGTTTGTATCCTAAAAATATATCGAATGATAAAAAAATTCCACACCGAGAAGAATTCTGGCATAAATTTTTGCGCGGCGGAACAATGTTATTATTGACGTGGATAATGGATGAATCATATTTATTCGCCAGACTGGAACAAATGTTTATTTCGATTTATATTCACATATAGTCACGTGGGTGTGCGCTATTCACATTATAACCGGGTATCTTTTTAACGGACAATCAATTCACGGCTATTGGACACCTGCCACGCTTAATATGATCGAGCACGTCTTTATACTTTTCTTCGACTCACACCCACTTGCGCGAACCTTTTCAACGTCAATAGTATACGTAAAGTATTACAAGCCCACTGGGAGAGAGTGATAAAATTCCTAAAAATTTCGGAGCAGCTTGGTGAGTTGTTTTTCTTTTTCATTTAAAACCTCATTCTTCATCCGAATTTTTTATCATTGGATGAACTAGTTACTAGTAGTAATTCCTGGTAGTTTGAAGGTTGTTTTTTCCTCTCAACACGACGGGAATACAACGTACAACCCTCACGTCTCGATTTGGATTTAGTTTTACAAATGATCATCATTTCTTTTGAATGGAAAAGATTGGAGAAGATACTTTTGAATGGAAAAGCGGCAATTGATCACGGTGATTCAGTCAGAGAATATTTTTCATGAAATTCCTCATTTATTACTAGTATAAAGTCATATCATCGTAATAAAAGAAATTCCAACTATTCTTGTTTATCCGTTTTCCAGCTTTGAATAGATGTTCTTTTTTCAGTATTCAATATGCTCTACCCATACGATTGAATTTATTATTCAGGAAAAATTACGTATCATGTGCCGTCTAGACATACGTAAATTACCCATTATTCAAGCTTCTTATATTCCATTTGAGTTTGTCATTAAAGATCTATCCGAAGTGGAAAAAATGTAAGGTCCAACGTATAAATTCAGATGATATCGAAGTGTGTTTAATTTGCACATAGCTGACAGGACCATCTCTGGGAGTCTTCCGCATTATGTATTAGGTGTACAACTTTGCTTCCGCCGTTTACAATACATGGTTGCGTCGATAAGTGGCGGTCGAAATAGGTTAGATGATGAATGTCAAACGGTAAGGTTGGACATGTGTCAACATAACAACATCGTCATATTAGTGAATTTTTGATTACATCATGAAGTTTTACTCGATCGAAGATGTCAGTTTTTGAGCCGAATCCTCGTCATTTGCGGGAAGTTCCGATTATCTGTTTTCATTTGAAGAAAACTGCGGCTGAGGCTCATCGAATGCTCTCAAGTACTCACGGTGAGACTGCTTTGAGTGAAAGAACGTGTCGTGAATGGTTTCAACGTTTCAAGAAGGG
This sequence comes from Gonatopus flavifemur, assembly GCA_018340375.1. Taxonomy (NCBI): domain Eukaryota; kingdom Metazoa; phylum Arthropoda; class Insecta; order Hymenoptera; family Dryinidae; genus Gonatopus; species Gonatopus flavifemur. The sequence continues at coordinate 39,566,732 of JAFFJZ010000001.1, read as the reverse complement.
TGATTTCAATGTCGAGGACCGACATGGCGGTGGAAGAGAGAAAATTTTTGGAGATTCCGAATTGGAGGCATTACTTGATGAAGACTCGTGCCAAACGTGAGAAGAATTGGCAGAATCATTGGGAGTAACTCAACAAAACCATTTCGAAACGCCTCAGAGCCATGGGAATGATTCAGAAACAGGGGAATTGGGTTCCGTACGAATTGAAGTCAAGAGATGTTGAACCACGTTTCTTTACTTGCGAACAGCGACTTCAAAGACAGAATCGAAAGGGGTTTTTACACCGCATTGTGATAGGCGACGAAAAATGGGTCCACTACGATAATCACAAGCGCAGAAAATCTTGGGGAATGTCCGGACATGTCCCCACGGCGACGACTGAACCAAATATTCATGGTGCCAGGGTTATGCTCTGCATTTGGTGGGATCAGTTCGGTGTCGTGTGTTATGAGCTATTAAAACCAAGTGAAACCATTATGGGGGGTCGATATTCATAGGCGTGCCCAGGATAGCCAAATTGTGGGTGCCCAGTGTAGAATCTTTCGGAATTATATATAATTTATATATAAACTATAGTGAACTATACTCGAATTATATATAATTTTGAAAATTTCCCACTCGGGGGTCAATTAACTTTTTTTTTTGTTGGATTGACATTTTCTACGCGATATTGTTTTTTTATGGATAATATTGTTGTGAAAAGAAATGGACATTAGATATTAGATATAAAAAAATTAGACATTAGACTCTGAATTGTGGGTGCCAGTGCACCCACGGCACCCACGGTAGGCACGCCTATGTCGATATCGAACGCAGTTGATGCGTTTGAGCCGAGCATTGAAGGAGAAACGGCCACAGTACTAATAAAGACACGATAAAGTTATCCTCCAGCATGATAATTTTCAGCCACATGTCTCAAAACCGGTCAAGACATATTTGGAAACACTAAAATGGGAAGTCTTACCCTATCCGCCGTACTCTCCAGACATTGCTCCTTCCGACTACTATTTATCCCGATCGATGGCACACGGCCTGAGTGATCAGCATTTCCATTCTCATGAAGAAATTAAAGAATGGATCGATTCGTGGATCGCTTCAAAAGACGCATCGCTTTTCCGAGATGGGATCCGACAATTGCCAAGAAGATAGGGAAAAGTAGTGGCTAGCGACGGCCAATCCCTTGAATCATAAGTATGTATTTACTTTGTGAGAATAAAGTCTCAAATTTTGGGAAACAATGGCGGAAGCAAAGTTGTACACCTAATAGAAAACTGTCAAGACCACTGTCATGCTTTTTTTTGACTCTCTCTCACTTTCTTCATCTATTTCTGTTGAATCTTCAGAGAATATTATGAGATTCCTCTCGTGCTAGTATAACATTCAATTCTTATTTCTGATGAATATTTATTTTTCTTAAATTCTTGACAGTAAATCATGAAGAAGCATTACATTTTTCATTAAAAGAATGAGGAAACCATATAATGAGAATAATTATCCGTGGATAATTATGCTCATTGTTTGTGATCACATTTCATTCTCTATCACCTTCCTCGCGGAAAAAAATGATGTCGTCGATATTTGGCTAGCTCAAAACTAGGTTTGGTAGCTATTTTTAGCTGCGGCAACAAAAGCTATGGTTACAGAAGTTGAAATCTAGCTTTTGCAGCCATTTTTTTTAGCCATCTAAATATCAAATACACGAAATTAGCTACCACAGGTAATTCCTAGCTACCGGAGGGAATTATTTTCTTAGGGTGGGGTCAGACTATGCACAATATTCAACTATTATGCACGGTTTATTACATGGAGTGTGAATCTGTTGTACTAACCTCAAAATTCGAACTGATTATTCAACATAGTACATAGCTATTTGAATCATACAACACAACACAAAGTAAGAAATCCAATATTTTGCCTGCAATGAGATCTAGTGATGTCCAGCAATATGTTGTCTTGAGCCTCTTGTACCATTTTACGTTATACTAAAACGTATTTGAAGGTACATTAAACATCTTCTGGAACGGGAAGACGATTTGAATCCACCATGAATTCCTTTACTTACAAATTTTCCACCGGATAACTCATGTTCATTCGGTTGATAATATCTCCATTCATCTATCCGTCAATTTCATCGAATTTATTTCAATAATTCATGAATGATAACGATAACGGGGTATTGAGGCATATGACGTATTCATGATCCATGATGATATTCCGAAATTTGGATCAGCGAAATACCGTTGAATGTAGAATACGTAAATTGCACCAAGGAGAATAGATCGGAGTGGGCGAATAATCAGTCGTTTTCTGTTCGTGTATCAGAGAGTTGTTTAGATTAAAACAGATTTTGAATGGCGTGCGCACACGATACGAAAATGAATATTCATATTTGAATATCCTCTTGCGTATTGTATACGAAAACATTTTTGGTACTCGAAAATCCAAAAAGGTAACATGGCTTCCCATACAGCAATACACTCCCAGAAGAATTCTTGAAGAATTCATAAAAAACACAATCACTTCAATCAGAATTTTTCATGATTCCCTCTAGGACTGTGGTGCTGTGTGGATTTATATGAATTATGGAATGAATTGAGTGAAAATACTGAAAAATGTATAAATTTTAGTTTTTTCTAAGTAGAGAACCATTCTCTTGCACTTTATAAGTATTTCTTTGGACATGCTCCCAATACAATTTACGCATACACTGTACTGAAGGGCTTCGCACGAGACTCCCGTCTCGAATTGAAAAATGATCTATATTTACTGTTCTAAAAATTTAAGACATGAACATTTTGAACGGAATCGAGCTTCTACCTAAGATGTGACAAAATCACATCGAATTCCGATTTTATCGCAGAGGATAACGAAGATATTTTCTCAGTCTCAGAACTAGTCTCGGTATCGGTCTCGGTGCAGGTCTCGTTGCATATTTTGTCACATATCTCTGCTAATTTTGTTTGAATTATCAAGGTTCCACCCCATTCCGTTGATTCAATTTCCACTCTCAAATTATCTTGATCATCTTGTTATTTCAAGAGATTGAAATGATTATTGGTAACTATTTTATCTTTGTTTGACGCGAGTCTCGTGCGAAGCCCTAGCACTGAATTATATATAAATTGTATATAGTTTGGCAAGTTTCCCAATGGGGGGTGTTCTTTCAGGAATGGAGTATCCAATGTTCTTCGAAAAGAAGGTTTCCTGTATATTTCAACGTTGACTTAGAGGTCAAGAATTCATTTTAATGTTAACGTGATACCAACGACTCCTGAAGATGCAATCAGACCCCTTGGTTGGAAGAGGACGCAACCAAAACTATTTTGACAAATTACTCGAAAATAAAGGCATTACATTCAAATATCGCTCTGTACGGACCTTCTTCAACCAATGGAGATGGTTTGTACAGAGCGATATTTTCCTTTTATTGCTTTATTTTCTTATTGTCAAAAAAGATTTGGCTTGGATTGCATTGTCAGGGGCCGCTGTATCTCCTTAAGCAGTGTTTGCCATGTTCTTCCCGATTGATACTCTATAACTAGACTTCCAATAATCATATCGATAATATTATCATGCAAATCACCCATCATCGCTATAAATTATTCATGATCGTTCGGACAGATAGATTTTGCCCGTAAAATCGATAAACTCCTTGCGAGATTGGATAATAACGTCATAATATATTTCATCGGTTCATGTGAAAGTATTTGAAAATTATCTCGAATAACGGGGAATATTCGACGTGCAGGATCCGCAGATTCATTCATAATATGTGATTATTCAATTTGTCGAAAAATTATTTAATGAACGAGACAATGCTCAAACCAGAATTTTAATATTCCATTACAAAAGAATACAGCGACACCAGGCATTTCCATATTTTCTCACATCACGGTCAGCGAATCTCCCACTCATTTCGATATGAATTTTATATGTTTTGTCGAATGCTTTGAAGCCCATTCATTTGATTTCATTGAAAACACATGAATTCATGGTACGGATTTCGATTTGCTTTCATATTTATCCAAAAAATTTTTTACATGTTTGCGTTGTGATTAATTTGAAAGTTATTACACGGAAAGATGTAATCAAAGTTTTCATCCTTCTCACCGGCATTTTGTAGTTCTTCGACTGTAGATAGCTGTAGTGAATACCAATTGAAAACACATTTATTGCAATCGAGGGATTTTGGTGTGATGGAATTTGTTGAAAATTGAATTATCCCAACTGAGAGTAAGAAGGGAAGAAGTAGATATTATTTTGGGTTTCCCTTCGATACTGAAGACAGTTTATTGAGGTATCCCACACGCCTTCACTAGCCACAAGGGAATTTGATTGAAAAGAATCTTCGAATCCATAAAACATCACATAGTATTATACTTGACTATCCTTCTCGTGGCAAATTCATTTTTTCCCGTACATCTGGACTGTTCTTGGAGCATATTTGATTTTGTGGCTTCGCAATATCGTAGTAAATGTACTGCACTCGTTCATCCATTCAATTGCTTCTATATGTTTCACGTACACGTGCAAGGAGATCAGGTATGAATTCATGAACCATTGTACGTGGATTGTGTAGCCATCTGCATCGTGATCACATAAAAATCTTTGCTCTAGAATCGAGTGGCTAGTATCATGAACGAATGTCGTAATTCCACAGAGGATATCGAATTCGTATTGTTTCCGATAGAACTGTGCAAATATAATACCCAAGAACATAATAAATGTATCGAGAATACACCAAGGGCCGCGAAAGGAAATGACAAATCTCTATCTTGATGTGAACATGCTGTACAGGAAATATACGAAAAAGTAGCGGGAACGTGATTATTTCCTGTAATACAGTTTGATAAAAATATTATCTCCTTGTCTGAGATGAAATGTTCGACTTTTTTGAAGAATTATTGTTTCTTTTTCCTATCTAGAGGGTTTTAAACGCCATCAATGTTAATTTCCAATGTTGCACAGTAAATAATGTTCAGGATTCAAGTTTGGAAATATTTCCTGTAATTATAGTATTTTTTCAATGATATCACTTGAGTGGAGAAATCTACAGAATCAGTGAAGGGATATGAAATTACATATAATTCTCACAATTCTTCCCCTTCGGCATTCAAAAATGTAAAATTTTTTTTCATTCATACAAACCAGTTACTTCAAGAGCGATATATCCAATTATATGTATATCATTCCATTAAATCGATGGTATACTTCTCTCACTTCTAGTTCATGAAGTGTAAGGTCATGAATGAAGATGGAGCATCAGACCATTCAAACAATTCTAACAGGAATTATTCCGTACGTGTCCTCCCTTGACCGCAAAACTTCAGTATACCACTGCACCATTAAGATTCATTGTAACTTGTTTTGGGGATGTAGAATCGTTTATAGTTTAACCACATGGATGAGTTATAGGAAGTGACGTCTTGACACGCTGTGGTTTCAATAAAGACATAATTCGAAAACATATTCGATTCAGAAACAAACAATGCAATAGAATTTTTCTTCAAAAATTGATCATCAATATGTTTTCATACGAAATTCTTGTATAAGAATATGGTTCCACGTTCGTTCAGAAATATTCTTTGATGAATCACTAACATTTATGTTCGCGACGCATCCTCTCGAGATCAACGAGATCTTTGCAGTAGGAGCAAATTCAGTAGGTAACATCGTCCCTTGTTCCATTCTTGTTGGATGCATGGATTCAAAACCCCTCCCCAGCTGTCGACAAACGCTACGCCCATGCGAAGCGAAGGGATTCCCTCTTCACGTGATCTGATTTACATTCGGCTGACTTAATTGGGGAAACTGTGAGAACAGTTTCCCTATCTTGCTGATGTGCTCACTCCATCCCTTCTCCAACTAAATTCCAATCAGTGTTACACCACGAGAGTCCGTACAATTCGTGATTGTCAGTTGTTTCTTCTTAGATTTCTAGACTCTCCACGAATTTTGGGATGCATTCGTTGAACGTACAAAGTCTCTGTTGTTTCGCAAATTTCATTCTCTCATAAATTCTTTATTGAATGAACCACTTGGAAAAATGTTACCATTTGATACTGAAGTGTTGAAAATTGTGATATTACATAGTGTGTCTGTAGGTGGCTTTTGTAAGTTTCATCACTGAATTTGAATTTTATACTCTATGTGATCCGCTATGTCACATATCAGGGGTGGCTCTGCTACTTACGTGAGTGAACTTTACTATTTTTTAGTGATCTCTTTTCTCGTGCGTTCAACGACCCCGGTAGAGATGCTTCAAATATTCGTAAGTATTTCAACGGTGTGCTAGACGCTTGCAAGATCCTTGGAAGTATTTCATAAGGTGGTCTAGTTTTTATCTAGTGTAGCGTTACACGGAGAAGAGTATACGGTAACGGTTACTATGAAAAATAATGATTTGGTGACATTATTTCAAAATTGTAATGAGTCCTATTCAAAATGGGATTGAATACGATAGACTGTTTACGTTACCATGGAAACGATAGATTGACATCGTAATAGTGATTCCGACGAGACCGAGACTGGTCTTGGTATCGACCCCGAGATCGAGATGAGATCGAGACTGATCCGACAAGAGACGAGACGAGACGAGACGAGACCGAAACATTACATCGTATAGATCACCAAATCGGAAGTCATCACTTACTTCCTAAAGTCACGATGAGAATTAAGGCGGACGGTAATCAGTCCCATATACTTTTCTCCGTGTACCAAATTTGTAGAGAATGGCGAAAGTCATTCCTGCTCGGAATTATGAAGAGTTTTGAGATTCAATGACAGGCGTTTGAAATTCAATTCGAATTGAAGAATTACATTTATTTAATGATCGGACAATTTTTTCTGACATATCAATAAAGCTTTGTTGAAATACACCGGCGAGTATACATCAGTATTTGCTTTGAACGAATATTCGTGTATATTTCTCTCTGTCAAAAATCTCAAGAATTAAAGAGAATACAGCTGTTGCTCCAGACCAACCTTTTCTTTTGACTTGAGAAAAAATGTTTCAAAGATTATTATACTTCTGTTAAATTGGCAGGGTGAGTGCAAGTATCGGTAACATCATCAAATAGAAATGTAGTAATTTTTGAAACGTTCTTTTTCTCTGTGTATACACTCAGGGAAATTCTTCTAGTGCCTGTAACTAGAACGTCTCAACTGAATATTCCTAATGACAGTTACGGAAAATTTGATTGATTCAACCAAGAACTGGTAGTTGATATAATCGAGCTTGTTTTCGTATCATATCCCAATCATGGGATAGGGAATCAATTTCCGGTACACTGAGAGAAATTATCTATTATAAATTACTAGACTCGCTAGTATATTGAGGATATAATCGCATTTTAAGGTTATATACCAAACGTTCTCCTCAAAAGTGCCAGACTTTCTATTATGAAATTTTATTATTCTATCATCAACTCACAGAAAGTCTGGTACTTTTGAACAGAATGTTTGGTATATAACTTCAAAATGCAAGTATATTCTCAATATACTAGCGAGTCTAGTAATTTATAATCGACAATTTTTCTCCGTGTACATGCATATGAAATTTCCCAGAAATTCAACTGAAAATTCCAATCTTTGTGGGATTTTCACTATCATTTACCAGTAAGTTTCCGATGAGATACGGGAAATTCTTAACGCTTGTATGTGTTAATTACTCCCAAACATTTATGTGAAGTTTCCCATATTAGAAATTTTTCACAGTGTGTGCATCGAAGGACTTGAGATGCTTGGAAAATTACGATAACATTATTCACGTACAAAGCGGTCTGTGTGAAACATTTTTTTGTCTTGAAGCCGATCGAAGTACTATTTTAGCAATTATAATATAGCAGCCAACAATGTCATATACCGAGAGAAGAGTTCGTTTGTAACAAAGAAGGCTTTTTAATTGTGAACAAAAAATTGTTAATAGTTAACTAGTTTTCTTTCAGTTTAGTACAGTACGATCCATTGATAGGATGACTTTGTTTGCAGAGTGCATTGAGAGGAGTCGCATTTCCATGATGTCGACTATTAAAATTAATTAACAAAGGGATTATCAGACTATCATATTTTCACTTGAACGAAGCATTAACTTGCGTACTCATAAGATTGTTTTGAAATTGTATTCTGCTAAGTGGAAGACAATGAATAGGATATCCTTGTTCTTCCAATCCTATTGCAGCATCAAAACACATAGGAGATCGCAGGATATTACTATACAAATCCCATCTGGTACGAGGAAATGACAACGGGCGAGGAGGTTTTATATTACCTATTGATTCGTTTTTTTTTCGCAATATAGAGCTGTTAATATCTTCTCTGCGAAACTCAATGTGATTGCAAATCTGGGTATATGATGAAGAATTAGTTTTAAAGATTAACATTAGGCAGCAAATGTACAATCAAATATGAATCAATCAAAATATGTGACCTGGCCTACGAAAAGGGGGCTTAGGTGTGAAAAAATCATTTCTCACTTTTTTGGCGATTTGGATGGAGTAAAATATGCTCTTTCGAATGGCACAAACCAGAAGTTTCTGACTGATAGGGAAGTTTGCTAAAAATGTACAAAAAGAAGAGCAGAAATGATTGAGAATGAAAAAAATTTGGAGATTAAATTATAAAAGAATAGACATCATTTCATATGTTAAAAAATTTTATTTCAAGGGAAAACCACGTCATTTTACATAAAAATTCACAAATTCACAATTAGAACATTAGAAGCGAACAACTAAAGCGAAACTGATAACATGACTTGTTCATCTTTAACAGCTGTTTTCTCGAAGACTTGTTTTAACACCTAAGCCCTCTTTTCGTAGACCAGATCACATATAATAAAAGTGAAAATCAAATTCTTTTGAAGCCTTCTTTCGGCGTATGGGAGAAAAAGAAAGGCACAATATAAAAGTAAAAGTCCTTGTGACAAAAGAATATTCCATCCAATGGTCTCTATAAAATATTTCTTCGAACCAATTAATCTTTATTTCAATGGATGAAATGAATTCCATCGCATGGAGTATTTTCTCCAGTAAAAAATTATTTCATTTATTGTATGAGATATTATTTCGTTAGTGTAATTTTTCTCTCTCAGTATAGAAATGTACACTCATTTCTCAATTAAATTGGCGCTGTTTTAAACAAAGGGGAAAAAACACATTGCGATCCTAGCGAATTTCTTCTTCCAATCAAAAGAACCTGATTTTCGATAGAAATTTATTCGCGTTATTACTCACATTCCGTTCTTTGAATCTTCATTACCCTGAATTATTATTCGTTCTTAATGTAAGTACATACGTACATGCACAGTCGATCGCTGAGCGAGCACACCATTTAACGGTACGGTTACAACGCTAGATCCAGGTACGATTATGTTACCAAGTGATGATGGTGGTAGGGGGAAAAGCCGCATCAAAGAGGAACCACCTCATCCGGCAGTTCCGCTTTAAGTGAGTGAAAATCGAATGATTCGCTTCAAATGGCGCATTTACTCCGTTTCGCGACACAAAGTCGTCAGTGGTATCAATTGAGCATTTTTTCTTGCCCGTAGAGAAATATGATGTATCGAATCCCATGCCTCCATTTGAATTTGCCCCAGTTTCGTATTGGAGTCATAGATCCGCGTTGATGCTACAAACGCATGTGCAAAAATTTCCAAGAGACGAATTATCTTTTTTCATTCTTTTTTCGAAGCTCTGGACTCGAAAACGTATAAATTCTTCCAAATCTCGACGTCGATGTCGATGTCGATTTTCCACCCCGAACAATACTTTTTCATGCGAAAATTGAGGGAGAAATATGGCGAGAAATGAAATTTTATCTGTGTTTGGAGTAATGTTGTATAGGTTTTGGTGGGTAATCAAGTGTGTTAAAGAGGCGCTGACAATAACTCTGATATTCACCGTCTTAGGGCGGAATTTAAAATGTTTTTTTTCTCAGTTGCTTTTATACCGTTTCGATCCAACATCATGTATCCACATATTTCTCGAATCATGCTGTCCGCGCATCAAATTCCTCCTCTTACGTTCAATGAGTTCACAAAAATGTCACGATTATGATATTACGAACACATATTTCAGAAATGATGATAACTAAGATGAGAAAACGTGAGCAGAAATAATGTTCTCCTTCTAATGATAAATAACCTCACATCCTTGCTACGTGTGATCATTTTTTATCCCTTCTCTTACATCGGTTGGTCGATTGATTTTATTCTGCCGATAGAGCAAGATGCCATCGTTGTGAATGAAGTCGGTTGCAACGTGGTCACGTGAAGGAAAAAAAAAGTGCCACGCTTAGAGGTTCGATAAAAATAACGACTTCCCATCGTAAAAAGCGCGACTAATAAAAAAAGGAGGATTTATGCTGGCCGAGAACGTGTGACGAGGATCCAGGTGAGAATAAAATGATCGGAAAAAAGTTCTAGTCGAGGGTGAACGAACCAGAGGGTGAACGGATGATATACTCCTATCTCTCCGGAATTAATGAAGAGATCTCTTGAATTAAAGTACCTGGTGCTGCTTCGTTTGAGCATACGAACCTTCAGCAAATGCGTATTCGAAAATGAAATGACAGGTAACATACCTAAGAGGGAAGGACGTGTTTTTCTTCAAAGTAATTTTACTTCCACGTATTTTATATGAAGTACAAAATGGATGTGAGAAAGTATGTACAATAACAAAAAATAAATTCACGAACTGAATGAAAAATCAGTAACAAGGAACGGATCATTAAAGCAATAAGAAATATTTGAAGTACACAGTTGGAAATTTTGTGTTGAATTCAACACATTTCACATGTCCCAAACGGTCCACACATATTTTTGTGTCGATATCACATAATGTATTTGTGTTAGCTAATAACTCAAGCTCGATGTAAATAATATAACACGAAAAGATGTTGATAAAATTTTGATTGGAATTTCCGACATTCAACACATAAGTATTGTCAAATGAAATCCAAAATAAGGAATGAATCAACAGTTCACAAGTGTAATTTATGGATTTATTTACATCAATCAAATGTGAGAATCACACTTTTTTCGTGTTGAAACAATTCATAAGAATAAATTTAAAAAACAGTACTTCAGTAAGCATTGAACATGGATCGTCGGGACCGAATTTTGAAGCTGTATCATCCAAACCACTGCCGGTCCTTTGAGTGTACTTTCTTTGCGTATATCAACTCGCACTCTATCTTCAAATTCACATATATAGAAAACGAATTTCCATTAGAATGAAAGCTAAAACCAAAATGAATGAATAGTTCTTCCGACGACTACTAAAGTTACACGTACATAGAAGTTTCATAAAAAAATAGCTCCCACCACTGGCGATCTCCCCTTGGTAGTTGAGAATAACACAATTTTTATGTTCAATCTTGAGTTGAATAAGATTTGTGTCATTTTGACACTTTTTTCTACTTGTTTGAATGATTTCACATTATAAATCAGTTTAGACCTGATTACACAAGGACTGTCTGTAGAAGTTACACGTGGTTGTGTTGAACATTTAACAGAAAATTCATGACACACGGATTTTTTAACACATTTACACAAAATTTTCAACTGTGTACTTCACGAAGCGAACCGAGCATGGCAACTTCACCTGTAAATCTGGCACGTTTGGGAGCGTAAAGGGAATAAATAAAACAAAACTGGAGAAGGAAAAATGTAATGAATTCGGAATTTATGTTTCTAGGTTCTTTTACATCCAAGAGAGGGATGTTTCGGTTACAAGGTTGTAATATAAATTCAAAAGTCTTGATGGCCATCCGCGTAGAAGGCGCCAGAAAACTGCATTGTTTTACAAGTCGTTTGTGCCTCCGCTCACTTCTTTACTCACTCCTTTACATTCTTCACTATTCTTCCTCTATTCGTGGCTTTTGCATGAAATCAGATTCCGTTTCTATCACGGAGTACAGAGAGAATACACACCTTCTTCGAATTTATTTACTGTAATTACGCGTACCGGTCTTAAATTACATGGCTCTCGCGTAACATTATTCTTGCAAATTTATCGTATCGCAGATATTTTGGAGTTCCGCCATCTCTATCGTTCTATTTTACGGTTTCGTTTTCAAGTATCAAACGTCCTTATTCGTTACTCGTGACACAATCAAAATGTAAGTACCGTGAAACTCGTTGCGGCGTGGAAAAAAAGGAAAGAGAAGGAATCCTCTCTTCTTTCTCGCGTTTCGTTAGGAGTATCGAGGTAGAATTTTCAGAAAACCTTACACAGGAACGATTTGTCATCGTGAACGAATTGTAAGCAATGATATGTATTCAAATTCTTCAACAAAATTCAGCTGATATGAAAGAGATTTGAATAGCGATGTGTGGATATTGTAGTCGATTCATGAAATTCTCCGTTCTTGTGCAACGATAAATTTATGAGTCTTGCGACCATAGTGTAAGTTTCCCTGATGTTGATAAGCAATGTCTCGTTAGGATTGGAATCGGAATCATTTCTTCTTTTGGGCGATGTGCTTCTGGAATTTGATGGCAATCTAATTGAAACAAGAAACATGTACTCTGATGTTCGAAAATGCGAATTGTTTCCCATTTATTCCATTTGGATCGAATAAAATGTTCCAACGTCGCTAAACTGAAACAATCAATAATTGTCATCATTTTTCTCATATGCGAGATAACTGTAAACTCTATTGCATTATTTTTATAATGCGAGATAAAAATTTCACTCGTATCGCAAAACTTCGAAACAATTTCTCATTTTACTGTTCATATAACTTTCATGATTGCATTTCTTAATATTGATGTTACATCGTAGAATTTGATTAGAAGATTTATCGATTTATCGATTATCGAAATTACCATTCATCGTGATCATTCAAGAAACTCTAAACGGGTATTCGAATAACCAATAATGCGATACCACAGGAATCTCGGTTAAACGGTTTCCTGCCACTCCACTCTCATTCACTCAGAAAAAGAAATAAAGAAGAAACTTGTTGATGCTCGGAGAATTTTTCATTACCAAGTCACATGAAACCGTACCTCGCAAAAGATTCGACAATTCCCTTCCTTTATGCTCTTATCTTCAATAACTCATGCCATGCGATAATTTATATAATTTTTAGTTATTGCTAATTGAGAACTTTGCTCGAGTGGTACGTTCGTGATATTCATTTTCATCAAAGGGGAGTGAAAAATGCCTCATAACTGGAATACTTTTGTTTTCATTAAGAGGAATGAGGGTTTGACGACGATATTCTCAAAGGATCGAATCTTGAAAATAATTTTCTCTAGAAGGATTGTTTTAAAGTAAAGAACAAAGCAATTAGAACATGAAACTTTGGGTTGAATCCCAAGCATGAATACTGAATTAATTTTTCATGCTTTCAATTGAATCTCGAAAGTAGATTCTCCCACATTTCAATCGTAAGAAACTCATACACCGTCTGTCGAATGAATATTCAATAATTCAATCAATATTTCAAGAGAAAATTATGATACTTCTCTCACACACTGTTAGAAATGTTTGTGAATTTCATAACCATCCTCAAATATTTGTACATTGAGGAGGGAGGGGGTTAAGTTCATTCGGCGGGAAAAATGCCCAATTTTGAGAATTTTCTTAAACGTCACAGGTAATACAAATTCATGTAATTTAGAATGACATCATAATAAAATATATGAAGGATATTTCCTGAATTTTCCACACAAAATATTGGTAATCGACTCGATGGTAACAAATCTTCAGAGGCACCTCGGTGAGACCAGTGAACAGTTTAAATCAAAATCCATTCGACCGATTCTATTGGAATTTAATATACTACTTCCTTACGTAAATGACCAGGTAACCCTGGGAGCTTTTTTCGATTTTTGAATTTTTGGTCACACTTAGAAGTGAAAACACCGATTTTCGCCTTAGAAACGGGCTTATTGGTTATTGTGAAATTGATAATTATTAAAAAAAAAACTTCCAGGGTTACCTGGTCATCCACGTAAGCAAGTAACATACTGAATCCCACAAGAATCGGTCGAATAGATCTTGATTCTAACTGTTCACCGGCCTCACCGAGACGCCTCTGAAGATTTTCAACCATCGGTTCAATTATCAATATTTTTGTTTGAAAAATTCAGGAAATATTCTTCATACATTGTCCTATGATGTCACTAGGAATCAAATAAATTTGTGTCACCTGTAGTGTTCAAAAAAATTCTTAAAATTGGTCTTTTTTCTCGCCGAATTAACTTCACCCTTCCCTCAAATTTGATAGCTGTATATGAATTAAACTCCACTATACATTTGTAAATTAAACGACAATGCAATTGACGTAAACGACATTCATATGTTCCGAATTTAATGTACAACTGTATACGGAAAAAAAAACTTCCAAATCTGGTACATGAAATTGACCACAGGCAATTCTAAAAGTGCATTTCATCTGGCATTATCAGCGATGTTTGCATTGAATAAAAGTAGAGAGCCCCTACCAAGTGATTTGATCGATGTGTTCCCTAGTAGAAATCATTCTAGGCGTGTCTTTAGCGACAGAACGGGCCATAGCACTGCCTAGAATGTCTCGCTTGTGCCACACTGTCAGAAATATCTGGAAGTTTTTTTCAATTACGTACATGAAATGAGGTTCATATACATTCTGCGTTGAATTTAATGTACCAAAACTATGCTATAGTTTACATTGAATCTCATGTAAAATGTGCATGAAACTGAATTCATGTACGTACTTGAAAAAAACTTCCAGTAAAAACATTGAAATTAATGCAGAAATTTTTAACAGTGCACACCAGGAGCTAGAAAGTTTTCTAACAGGGTTGCTTTTACGAATAACCCGCTTTTTGGATAAACAAAATTTGAATTCCAGTCTAAAGAGGATTGATAATGTACGTGAAAAGGTAACTCCAATCCAACGCTTTGAAACACTTTTAACATCCCACGTTGGGTTCATTGCATTATTTACGTACGAGATGAGAATTTCACGATTCTGAGGCTCAGTTGCTTCAAACGTTTATATGGCTAGCCACTCGACACTTAGTAATTGTTGATAACCCAAGTGCGAGCCATTATTCAAGATACCTAACGAGCAACTCGTACAATTCTAGTACTAGTAGTTCACGCTCGATAAATTAAATCTAATTCAGTACTACGTGTCTCTGTTCTACCATATACACTAATTGTATGCTACACCTATATAACAAAACGGAGAACATAGTCGAAAACTTTAACGAGAACAATTCGTGTATTGCTTTTGAATAGGATATTAAACAAAATTTGATGACGTGTACACGTAAGTTTTGTAATAATTATGTACCCGAAGAGAAGTGTACGGGATGATTTTCATATTTCGTCGAGTTAAATTCATGTTTCACAATCGTTAGATGTAAGTAGACACGTTCTACAACATCTTCAAACTTCAAATAATTCGAATTTGCGAGGATCTTTTGTCACTCTGGCGGAAAAAGCGTTATGGGGAACTATCTATTTGACAGGAAATATTATCTTATACAGGAAAAATTGTTGTCAAACATGGACCTGACTGCATATTTCTTTTCATGTTATGAATATTTTCATCTGTACAAGTCTGAAAATAACCTCATTGATTATGTCTTTGTTACTATGACTGAAAAAAATGTATAGCTGGACTTATATTTGACGATATCAAAGATTCAATATATTCTTGTGCCGAGATCTGCAGATGACGCAACAACATCAGGTGTCGCTATTGGTAAACTGGGGAATATTTTTGAAAAGGATGATACTCCTGAAATATTCAAAATGAATCATTCTACGTAATGGAAAAATACTGTGTTCAGTGAACAAAAATTTCAAAATTTACGTACACAAATATTGCACACTCGAAGTGCTCTGGACCATTTTTTCTCGTCATTGGGAATCGATCATTCACGTGTGCATGCTTTCCATATATGAAGTATATAAGTTTGGTTTTATAAAATATTCCATTCAAATACGGTCAACGATGTGAATGGGTCAACTGGGAAAATATTGATACTATCAGTTGCGTCAAAAGAACGATGTTATATAAAACGAGATATGAGTGAAATATAAGAATGTACGCGATAGGCTCGGTACTTGATCACAGAGCTTCATTAAAACTCTTGCATTGTATGATAGAAATGTTTCTCAACAAAATTCCAGGAAACCAATGTATGTTATATTCATTTTATTGTACAATGAATCAGAGTTCAAATCCTATTAGCTAACGCTAATTGGGTTCAGAATATTGAGATATCCGTATCATGATGTGAATATAATTACAAAACATCGGCAGGTCATGTATTTGTGTACCGAACGATATTGCTCTTTGTTTATCGGTTATGAAACAGATAATTCAGTCCTTGGTCATGTCAATGTGATTCATAAGACATTCAATCAATGCCTATTGATAGAACATACATACAATGGCAACATAAGTGTTCGAGGAGTTGTACACTGAAAAAATCGTATACCAGAATTAAGAATATTCCTCTAAAATATGAGGCTAGTACATATTCCTCTGAGTTTCAGAAGATTGATGTGGGAGTTCCTCTGAACGTTAGGAGGATTACCACTGATATTAAGAGGAAAATGTGCTAGGCTCATATTATAGAGTAGATTCTAATTTTTAGAATATGATTTTTTGGGTGTATAATTTGGATTAGTAAATACAACAGCTATCGGCAGAATTACATCCGATCACTACCTGAGATAATTCATTTCGAATATCATTTCCTTCTTTCTGAACTACTCATGGAAAGAAAAAACACGAAAGAATCTTTCTCGATTATGTAAATACCAATTGATCGTTTGTAATTCAAACAGCTGAAAAATGAATCGAATTTATTGCTGAATTGCATTCCTCCTTCATAACTTGTTTCTAGTTGAAAATTAAACAGGCACCAAACGGCGTCTCATCAATATGATTCAAGCGAAGGAGATATGGAGAATCCAACTGCAGCCTTGGAAACTGATCAGTCTACGTACTGCAGTACATACCTGATTCTCTTTGAGAAAAGCTAGTGAACTTTGATTCCTCTCTGTCTCTATGTCTCTTTCTCTGTCCCCCTTCTCCCTCAAACATGTGACCCCCTTTCCTTAATTTCATCCCATGGGGTCGAGTTATACAACGTTATTCTACATCCCAAAAGGTCCATCGAATACATTCAACTAATTTAATCTCATGTTTCAATTACATACTTTTCCCTGCTTGGATCAAAATACTTAGAAACCGAATCGATTGTTTCTTGGTTGAACCGACATCACGATCGTTAAATATAAATTGATTTTAGTTTGTTTCATGCGTTTTTTTATGTTTCAACCCAGATAACACACGAAGAATTCTTTCTCAAAAACAAGAATAGAATTCTTCAAGAACTCTTTTCGAACTAATGAATTCATAAAGAGCTCTGGAGGAGTTCAATGTTTGGGACATTAACGAGTTCTTTGAGAGTAATAAAACAATACTTCCAGCATTCTCACAGAACTCGTTAATGTCCCAAACATTGAACTCCTCCAGAGCTCTATATGAATTCATTAGTTCGAAAAGAGTTCTTGAAGAATTCTATTCTTGTTTTTGAAAAAGAATCCTTCGTGTGTTATCAGGGAAAACAATGAGTCGTAATTCGTTCTGAAGTTCAAAGAATTGCATTGAGCATTCACAATACCGTGTACTATTGAATATGTGTTATTATTAATGTATTGTATGCACGGAAAAAATGAATTCGCAATGACAGCAAAAACTTGTATGCTGAGTCAGTGTCCTCAGATTTGACTCGCAAACGTTAAACACACAGATACGACTGTACATCCGTGTGAAAAAAGAGAGGGTATGGTTGCGCGCGCATGCTAGCATGCTTTCTCCTTCGCTCTCCCATCAAATATTCTATGAGCAATAGAGGAAGCATGCTAGGTTGCGCGCGCAACCATACCCTCCCTTTTTTCACACGGATGTACAGTCGCATCTGTGTATTTAACGTTTGCGAGTCAAATCTGAGGACACTGTGCTGAGTGAATTGCGCTACTGCAGCTATCATTATAGCCATATGCAGGTCTGACGAGAAGGGGGGACTGCCAGGGTGTTTCCCCCCGGGCCTGGATGTTTCCCAAGTACTTTATCTCCTTCCGTTTTTGTCAAACGGTTTCCAACTCAAATGAAACGAAAAATATATGTGGGGTATATTTTTTTTACTTTGAAGTCAAGGAACTTTGTATCATTCCTTTGTGAGAATAAAGTTTTCCAACCCAATTTCAAGAAAATTGGGGCCCGTAAGTCGCTTCTCCACGGGCCCGGATTTTCTCTCCACGGCCCTGACCATAAGTGCTGACATCGCTTTTGTGCGTCGACAAAAAATTATCGCCGAAGGAATGTTGCTGGTGAAGCAATTTCTGTAGCTGTAGCTTACATGCCTGGAGAGAATAAGATGGCCGCTAAACATTCAATGTGAATCAATGAACATTTGACAAATGCATAGACATTTTGAGGTTCAAAAATTTTCAACAACGCTAGTAACAAAATATTTAACCTCTAGAATAATCATTTGTTTGCATGCAGTTTTGCGAAATCAAATTTCAAACATTCTGCTGAAGCTACATGTGTTATTGGAACAAGACTCGTTGAATGGGTAGGGTGGCTCAAGCGGTAGCAGCTTGAGTTAGTAACCGAAAGATTGCGGAATCGACACCCTCCGCTATGCAATGAATTTTCTTTTCTACTCGGTCGGTCGTTCTTTTAGCGATTCTTCCAAGCTAGTACAGCGAAACACTGATTGCAAAGAAAAATCGCTATCATAGCTATTCTTTTCGCTATCCAAAAATCAATCACGAAGATCAGCTACACTGAGAAAACGTTTCTCCCAGCCAAACAAAATTTTGGTTGAAATGAACGCAAAGAAACTTTTTGGTTGGCTGAGATAAAATTTATTTAGGGTAAATAAAATTTACTTGCCTGTAAGAAAGGCTTAATTATTGTGAACCAAATTTTGTTCATTCCAAACAAATTTTATTTCAGCCAAACAAAAAGTTCCTTTGCGTTCATTTCAACCAAAATTTTGTTTGGCTGGAACAAACTGTGTTTTCAGCATATGACAGCTAATTTTCAGCTGCCACAGCGGATAATTTTTTTGCTTGTGGTTTCGAAATATTTTGAACTCGATAATGTAACACGAATGAACGAGATAATTGTGATTCGCGTTGAATAGAACCAATACGTAACGCGAAATAATAAACTGAAAGCACCCGACAAATATCATTAACAACCCTATCCAAACTTGTGATCGTTCATTCCCCTGTCACAAGTTATCACATTGATTTGCATCACTGATATCTCGATTGATTCAAATTTTCCAGAGAAATACCATAGGGTATGAATTATATCAAATTTCATATTAATAGCAAATGTCACAGCAATTATTATTTGTGGAGTTGAAACGTTTTTGTGAAAAGTTGTTACAATCGTAAACAGTTGCAATGAAATCAAAATTCGAACAAAATCTAAAATATAATTGTGATTCAAGATCGGAATGAATTTTCCGTAATGCATTATCATCGTACAACCGTCGTTTTTTTCCTTTCGTATACAACCAAGTGAAAGTATCAACTTCTGAATGTAGGCATACACTCATAGAAGACTGAATGAGTTCATGAAACGTTCACATTTCGAAATACAAAGCAGCTACTCCGGTGAATATTCTCTGAATTCTCAGGAATTTTCAAAACACAATTGTTGCCTGAAGTTAATTAAAATGTACTGATTCAACTTTAAAGAGCACGACATCTTTCGCGAAACATAGTTCATTAGCAGATGTTGTAATTATTTTTTCCTCGTAGAATGAGGAACGACAATGATGCGCAGAATGAATGCCAATATATACACAAACAAGAAGTTATTCTAATTTCAATTTCGAATTGACGATAATAGGGAAAAAAGAGGTTAAAAATTCGAGATAATTGTTTATTCTTTGTATGAAAAAAATGTGCAGTTCCCTCGCATTTGATGTGAAATTTATGTAAGAAAGGACGAATATATGCGAATTTATGTATATATCTACACATATTAATAGGATTCATAATTCACTCACTCTGTCCCTCTCTCTCTCTCTCTCTCTCTCTCTCTCTCTCTCTCTCTCTCTCTTTCTCTCATTTCTGTCCAACACGAACACGATTGAGAATGCATTAAAGTGAGATAAATATAGTGGATGTGGAAACCCCACACGCACGTTCTCTATGATAAACGTGACTGTTATGTACTTATTGACGCTCCTAAATTAACGTGTGTTGCCTTGCTCGATGCCTACCCACAGTAATCACTTGAATATTGGGAGCTATCTGTCGTCTGACACAAATTATTTTGCTCTACTAGTTTGACTGCTTCTTTGACGCGAATTAGCAGTTACTACTGACACATGTCGTATGATGGCTGACAAACAGTAGAATTTACTACTGAATCGGGATTCGTTTGTTATCTAATCCAGGATAGACATTTTTGAAAAACATAAAAGAATAAGAAAAAGTTAGGAAATTTTATCAGACAAATTAAATGGTCACTCAATCTAACTGGAATGGTTATTGACAATACAGTAAAATGAAGCTGGAACTAACACCCGTGAAGCTGGCAGCTGATTGTTGTAACTTCAGATTGAACATGTGGTTGAAGCTTTGTTCACACCAAGAATTCGATACACAAAGTTATCACAATCGGCTGCTAATTTTATGGCTGCAAGTTTCAGCTAGGTTCATGATATTGAATCTAGACACCTCTTGTTTGTCGGTGTATACGATCTTGGTGGAGTACAGATCTTCTCATTCGGTTGCATTTAAATCTTCATAAAGAACCACGTCAACTGAAGGGGATACTAACTACCCGAATCGTTAATTCCAAACTGTTTAGAAGTAGTTGATTGAAATAAAAATATTCCTTTGTATAGCAATTCTTGAATGCATGCAGAATTGTTGTAAAATTTTTCTTGAAGAATTTTCGAACAGGGAGGAAAATATATGAGGATCTGGGCAAGACCTAATAGTGGAAACCAAGCATATCTCAGAATTCTCTGATCACGCCCTTATGAGTGATTGGGCAAATTTCTAGTTGCGCGTTTTTTTCATTACAGGAACTCACAGTTCAGATTCGATTGAACGACGCAGCGTATCAGACACGTACCTTCGACCAGCGCCGGATTTACCCCAGCGGGGGCCCCTGGGCACTTATTGTGGTGGGGGCCCCTAGATTGTCCAAGCACGAAAGCAAAAAAAAGGTGCTTGGATCGTATGATCATTTCCTATCAATGCCGGTTTATGAATATTAAAAATATGAAAAAACAGTTTACAAAAGCATTTTATTTTTAATTATGACGTACATATCAAAAAGTACTTTACAATAATATATAGTAACGGAATAAATGAAATGTGTCCAATGAATTTTTGAATAATATTCGTAATCTACATGTTTTGTTGTATTTAAGAATTAACTTTATCCACAAATATAATCTGTTCCTTGAAATCAATAATTTCCGCACTGCATTTTCATCAAAATAAATCATAAAGAAGTTACATAAATAATGACTCATATAAATACTTTTCTAGCTTTTTTCAGAGCGAAATT
This sequence comes from Gonatopus flavifemur, assembly GCA_018340375.1. Taxonomy (NCBI): domain Eukaryota; kingdom Metazoa; phylum Arthropoda; class Insecta; order Hymenoptera; family Dryinidae; genus Gonatopus; species Gonatopus flavifemur. The sequence continues at coordinate 39,545,162 of JAFFJZ010000001.1, read as the reverse complement.
GTTTATTACGTCGTCAAACGCCATTACTATCAGATGGTGTCCGTGCTTCAATTAGGGCCACCGTTTGGAATCTATGATGCATCCAGTTATTATATATATCAGTGATCACAACTCGTCTTGAGGGCGCTGCAGATTGGTCGCAACTTCGAGCGGGAATTTGAATTACATGACAACATTATACAGAAGTATAATTTGTATGAAAAGTTTTCAAAGTCTTAAAACATTATCCCCAAATGATTTGAACTTTGAAGATATCATTAATCCAGTGATGATAGAATACATACACTGTAAAAAATGCTTCTGGAACACACCAAATATTTTTACCAGAAATCCATTGTTTTTGCAGATGTTGAGCACACGGCTGAACGGCAATAGTCTCGAAAAAAATTTGGTTATGTTTCTTCCCATTTGCAGACGATTAGTAATGTATAACGGGACTATTCCCCAAGAGAACACTAACGTTCAAAAAACCATTAATAAAAGTAAAATAAAGCTATGGACATTTGAAGGTTAAATGAACGTTCATTGAATGTAAATTTATCTAAAATCAACCTAAAATCGATCTATTTGGCTCATGTTCTCTTGGGGTTGCCATTCGGGATTATGAACTTCAGGTCTACTGTGCTCCGAGATTGTATGCGGGCTTATTGTGGTTTACCTTTGGTCATATGATGTCCTGCCAATCAAAGTATGACCAATAACCCGCAATAATTCTTCGAAGCCCATTCCATTCGGGTTTATTCCGGTTAACGAACATTCGAGTCAACTGTTCTTGGATCAATTAATCCCTACCAGTGGGAGATCAATTTTAGATTGGTACAAAAATCTACGGGTATATTATAGTTTTCATACTCTGATGCTTCCCAGATAGCACACAAGAGTCCCAAATGAATTCGAAAAAAAGAACTCTTCAGTAACTCTTTTAGAGTAAAAAGAGTTCTGAAAGAGTTTCAAAAAGAATACGATTCGTCAGACATTCGCGAGTTCTGTAAAAATTCTATGAGACTTCTTTCAGAACTTTAACTAAACTCGCAAATGTCTGACGGATCGAATTCTTCTGAAACTCTCTCAGCACACTTTGTATTTGAGGAGTTTTTCAAGATTTCTTTTTTCCGAATTCATTTGGGAGTTTGTGTGTTGTCTGATATGACAGTTAATAATGAATTACTCTCATTTTCAGATTCTTTTTCACAATACGAATATTCCATGGAATTTATAAAGAATTTATAGACTTAAAATAAATTTACATCAAAAACACGGGTAAAAATGTCGCTCATTACTTATAACTTTTTTCATGCGCAGTGCCAGATTTACTCTTTGGAGAACTTCAACTAGGGTATGAGGAAGCGAATCGATTGATGATTCATTTTATTCCTGTGGATTTTGGGGGGCCCCTTCTTTGGGGGGGCCCTGGGCACGTGCCCCAAGTGCCCTTAAGTCAATCCGGCGCTGCCTTCGACACAAATGACACATAATAGAGTAATGCTTGGGAATCCATTTGCTCTTCTCCGTGAAAATAGCAGGTAGGAAGACGTGATAGCTGGTGAATGAACCTCAGTTCTCTCTTACCGTTGTCAGTCTATTGAAAATGTTGAACGACGGGTGATGAGTCTCAGAATTCTACCTTTGTCACGTAGGTTTGATTGAGGTTGCCAAAGGGTACCTTGGCCAAACTCGTTGAACACATAACCTCCATAAAGTGACTCAGTTGATGAATAATCGACGAAACATGATTCATTGTTATAAGAGAATACAGGATATAAATGGAATCATATCAGTGAATTCTGAATACGTCCGTTTAGAAGGAGATGATTTGAAATTATGTGTGCCATCAAACGGAAAAAAAATACTCCCTTGCGCATCACTTTCTATCCAATATATTAATTAAATATCTTCCTCGCTTAGAGAAGTCAACTCCAGAAACGTATCGTTCCTTCAAGAGAAAAGTAACACAATGGCATGCGAATCTCGATGAGATTCAATCCAAATAGGCATTCTTTCACTCCCTCACCTCAAGTATTTCTCACTAGTCGTAAAATTGGAAGACTTAGGAGCTTCGAGAGAAGCACCGAAAATAAAGGTGAAAAAACAGGGAAGAAGAAAAAGGGAAACGAGTCCAAGTATCGTAAAGTGGCGATTACCCTGGGCAAAGTGCCTTCCCACGGCAATTTCCACGTACTTCGGTCTAGCTATCTAAAAGCAAGGCGAAGGAGAGAGAAAAAAAGGGAGAAGGAAGAGAGTTTCAATCGTCCAAAGTATCACGAACTTGGTCCAGTCAATGAAGGAAAAATAGAGGAACGTGATGTTGTTCAAAATTTCTCTTTCATGTTGTCTAAATAGATGTAAGAACAATACGATGGAAAATTCGAGTCTGAAAACTTCCATACGAGAAAAACTGTTTGTCTTTCGAATACAACGTTCTGGTTTCTGATTTCGAGAATCAACGATTTCGAATGTACACGTTTTTCACTTTAACAACAATTCAATGTAATTCGTGCGAATTGTGAGAGAGAAGTCGCAATACTCAAAGTCAGGGTTGAATTATTTACAATCTCATATATCGTTGACTCCCTTTTCTTTCTTCTTGCGGGTTACCACATCCGATATCTTTATATATATATTTATTTTTGTTGCACAGTGATTTTCAATCCAAAAACACGAAGAAAGCACGCGAGGAAATTCATTGGAAGAAACGTGATGTAAGAGATTTTTTATCGTTTGAGACAAGGTACCGAAGAGTGGTTTCTCATTGACCTAAATACTTTGCCAGTTACGTACAACGTCCTTCTTTTTCTACTTAACGCATTCTTTATGGTCATTCCGTATTGGGATATACCACAATATGTTTCCTCTCCGACTAATGTACAAATACCAATGCACTCTTTGGATATTTCATACCATAGCGTGTTCCATTTTCTTCTAAGAAGATGTAAAAAATTCAGTGGAATTTTTTATTTGAATTATTCAACGAATACTGGATATATTGACATTTTTCTTGCTCGCAAGAGGATGGTTCATTGCAAACGTGGTGCATGAACGCTCAAGCTAGTGTCGTATTTATGCATTATGAATACTGTGTCTCTCTTTTACACGGATTGCGGCTGGCATTCAGAAAACATTTACTAAAAGCAAAATCTTGAGGTAAAATGGTTATATTTTGAATCTCTTTTATGAAATGCGAATGAAAGGCGATGGTTTATTGTTCGAGATGAATGAATCAATTCTTTTTTATATTGATTTGATCATTATATATAAAATGCAGCACTCTATATCCTTTTCCAATCATAGTTTCGAGCTTCTTTTTCATTATTAAATTTTCACTTGCTTCGTGAAGGTTTGGAGTATATTGGAATTATGGTAGAAATGGAATTGAAAGCATCTTCAAATTTCCTATAGTACTGGAAACTTACCTGCGAATAGCAAAACGAAATAATAATAAATCTGATATAAATAGGAAAGAAATTTCTTGATTAACAAAACATATAGTGCCATCTCAGCGTTTCCAACTAAAATCTCACTGTTCGTTTGCTGACTTGAAAAATAATTGAGAAATCAATTCCTTGTAGCATGTTGATGAATTATCAATTTCATCATCAATCCTTGTATTGTTTGAATGAATTCATCTCTTTCAACTACCCATTCTGTTGACATTTGGTTTATCATTTTCAACCATATATATAAATTCAACACACCATGCAGCAATCCTGTCTTCTTCACCAATCGATAAATTTTAATCAAAAACTTTTCGATATTACCTAGCGTTCACCGACATGGGATATAATTTCTTTATCCTTTCTGGTGATCTCAAACATGAGTCACAAATGAAAAAAATGTAGTCGATGAGCATTATTAGTACAATGTATATCAATACATTGATGTGAAATTCGAATGGTTTTAGAAATTTATTTGATATTACAACTAGAATTTTTTGCAAATGCTGATGTATCATTTTTGGTTCGAATATGACAATAGTCACTAATGCATCAATTAATTCCTCTCGTCATGAAAGAGATGCATCCTCACTAAAGAACCAATTTATCACTGCGTACGGCATACTTTCTAATTCTTTTAGTACCCTAGTGGGTAAGTTTAACTCTGAATTTCTCTCATTGTAGTTTAGAGTTTCGTTCTTGTCTCGCCAAGACTGACTGGGCCTCGATCTCGGAATTTATAATCTCGTGTAGGTTTCGCTTTTCTCTCGACAAAATTAGTATCGTCTCGGTCTCGAGTCAAGATTCTCGCCATTCTCGGTTCCGACAATGCATTCTATACGTTTTGGTATCGTCTCGATTCCGAGGAGTAATTGTTCATCTTGTCTCGTATCGGTCTCGGTCTAGTCTTGGTCTCGTCCGAAACACTAGTGTAGTTCATTTACCAATTCTCGGCAGTCTTCTAAGGTTTTAGTGTTTTACGAAATCCAACATCTATCGAATTGGTGTATTTCATAAAATACTCCCCTACCTTCAGAATTTCATTCATATTTTTGCATATTTAAAAAATCAGCTGTGAGTACCCACCACGAAGTAAGATTAGGGAGGAGAACAATCTTCGTATAACTAACCTGGCACATTGTTTTGGGAAATAATACAAGTCAAATATCGCCACTCGTGGGGCTGTTGTTTCAGGTAATACGACGAAAATATATATAATGTATATTTTCGTCGTATTACTTGAAACAACAGCGCCACGAGTGATATTTGACTTGTATTATTTCTCAAAAACATGTGCCACTTTTCCGATTGAATTCCATGAGAGATGTGTCTCCTTATATCTTCCTTCGTGGTACCCACTCAGCATTTCCGTTGGAACCTTGCATTAACATTGCATCGATGTCGATGCGATCTCGGAAGTACCTGTTATGAGAATTACAACAGTAATATCACAACATCCAATTACAAGTAAATTGCAGCAATATTACGTTGTCAGGTGATATTTCAACGATATTCTTGCAAGTTACTTTTGTAATATTGCATTTGTAAATTGAAAGACAAGTACTTTCAAGATCGCATCAATATTGCTGCAATGTTAATGCAAGGTTCTAACGGAAATGCTCAGTGGGTAGATCCTTAACAACTTGCGATTATATCCATATCGATCACAATTTGTCACTTTATCTTCGTCTTATCATTTTGTTCAGTTTCCTGTATCAATGATCAAACGCAGAATTCCTCGAGAATGAATGCACAAGTTTCAAATTTGGAATTTGTCATAGATAATATTTAATTGAAATATGAAAATTTTATGGGTTCCGATCTTGATTGTTTACGGAAAACAAAGACCGCGTATTATGTTAATCACGGATCTTGTAACACAAATCGAATCTCATTTCCATAATTATGTTATACTTACCGTTACATATATTATAAATGTGAATACAACAGCATTGATATGCACAACTCATACAATTCATGTGAATTCGTTATTATACCTGGATATTGTTATCCACATGAACTCTGTTTATACGTTGGAGAAAATGCTTGGAAAACTTGTACCGTATTCGAAAAAGGGATCATCGAGGGATGTAAAGACTCGAATAGATGTTTGTGAAATATTCCAGGGAACGGCGATGTTTCAAACTGATTGTTCGTTATCCCCAAGAATCGTTCATTTCGACAAATGGTTTCTAGCAATCTTCTTCAATGTTCTTTCGATATTGAGGACGGAGGTAATATTGGGATTAAAAATGTGAGAATGTACAAAATGAAGTTGAACGCTGATGGAAAAAAAATGTCAATTACTGTGGAAGACATAGAATGCACTTCAACTTCGGTGCATTCTTGAATATGCCTTCCCTGATTGTGTACAACGACTGTCAGTTGTTTATATGTTGTTGAAAATTTTCAATATGAGTTTCGAAGAACCATAGATTATCCTCTCATACAATTCATAGGTGTGTTCTCATTTAGAGAACACGGCCCTGTGTGTTTTATCGGAGCATCAACGAATAATGTACACTCTTGTAGGTGTGTTATTGGTATCATAAATTTTGTATTCTCAGGACAATAACATTTGAATACAAAGATTATTCCCAACTAAATATTCTCATCAGGATCTGAAGAGGTTACTCCAATTCAGGCGTACGTCTCAAAGCCCTGAGTGGAATTAGATGTGGATGGACTTAGCGAGAATAGACTTATTCTCTCTGAATCAGGAATTTCAGGTCCTATCCCATATAGCACTCTCGCTCCAAATCAATCGGAAAAGATTTCTCAAGAGTTTTGGAGTCTGTGTGTTATCTGGGTTTTTGATGAATGTGAATATTTTTTGGATTGAGTCTTTTTCATCAAGTCTTCACAAAAAGTCTAAACAGCATTCGGCAAATTTGCTGCTGATGGGGTGAATTCAGCAATAAGAGCGGTTGAATGTTTCTCTTGAATTTAGTGCTACACGGAGGAAAAGAATGTATTAAAATAGTATTATTTTGTCAAATGTCGTCACAATTGCCTGATGGTCTCAGAGGTTTACTTACAGAATGTAGTAGAAATTATTGCAGTTGTAATATTCTATTCCGCATTTGAGGATTACTTCTCAAGAGGTGAGACCTAATAGTAATAATTCACTACAAAATGTTGTAATTTTTTATTGTATTATTTTTCTCCGTGTAGAAGTTGGAAAATTATCAACATTCAGAGAAACCAGCATTCTTGGATAATAAACTGTGCTCGCTATGATCTCATCTCTAGGATTTAAAAAGAGTTTACTTCACTCCTACACACATGTAGAAAGACGACGTTTCAAAAATTACTACATTTTCTACTGAACTGGCAGGATGAGGGAAAATATCTCTGTAATTGTTGAACGGTGTAGTAAAAATGTGCGCTTAATCGTGTGGAAAGTTGCACGCACACACTGAACAATATCTGATCGATCACCTATCTCTTAACTGTGCTGTCTGATAATAACACACAGAAGAAAAAAGATTATTCGAAATAACTATTGAACTTGTGAGCGCATATGGATCCATATTTTTCGTTAAAATAACAAATTCATTCATCAATTTAAAAATTGGTATCCTAAGGAAAAAGAATGGGTCCATATGCGCTTACAAATTCAATGGTTATTTCAACTAATCTTTTCCTTTATATTTATTCTTTTCCTAATATTCTTCCACGAAGAAAAAGTACCATACTTTTGTAGATATTTTCACGTAAATAATTTAATGTGGACAAGAGTAATGCTCGAGCACTATGAAGTATGGTACTTTTCAGCAGATCTTTTTTTTCGATGTATAAGCTCATGAAGATCTGAATGCTACATTCATAATTCATACATACATGAAAAACGTCTATTGAAACCTATTGATAATTCAATTTTATTACAATTCAACTGAATTCAACTCTGCAACGGTAATTGATCATTCAAATATGTTGAATTTCCATTGAATTCCATTGATTTAGCCGGTTCGAATGGGTTTCAAAGGATTTGAACAAGCACTGTTGTCAGGGTAGTAACGAACACTTTCTCTCAATTGGTTGTGCTTTCTAATAGAAGAGTATGATTCGATAATTCCGTTAGAAGTAGTATTCGCCTGGCCACACTGTGAACTAGTGTGAATGGTTATTTACCGTTACCAAGTTTGTATCAAATCTCTTTGACCAATGGGATTTGATAAAGTTTCGGAACTAGGGTGAATAATTTTTGAAATACTAAACAAAAATGTAATTATTCCAATCTCACATAAAAAACAAATCCTTGAGTGAGATAACAAAAAAATAACCCGAGTCAAAATACAAGAATGAAATTTGAAAGCGCAACCTGGTGATTATTCAAAGAAGATAATTATACACACTTCGAATAATGTTATTAGTGGTACAAAGTTGAATGCATGTAATACTATAATCAGTACGTGGATAGAATAATCAGTATATGAATTGCAAATTCAAAGATATTAGGAAGATCTACGATAAACTTTTTCTTTGCAAACACGCGAATTCTTTTTAATCCTTGTTAAAAATTTTCATATGAATGAGTTAGTATAGAATTATATACATCAAACGCTTGATCAAAATCATGCAACGTGGTAATTCCAAGTATGATATAGAAGTGGAATTTTTCCAACCCTTGTTTGTAATGAAGAACTTGATTTTATATCGAGTCTTGGGAGAAAGAATAAACAAAGTGGATAGGATTTGTGAAGATTACTGGTGAACGTTTTATTTCATTTTTATTGCTCGCATTCGCTCCCTTTCTTTCTTTCATATGCATTATGTTTATCATCACTTCTTGGTTAAAATTTGGTGCTGAAATTGAAAGAAGGATGATGTGGAGCGGAGGATCATGTTACTGATAACCAGCACCTAGAAACTTCGGAACGTTCTTTAACAATGGGTAGAGGAAATATATCTTGTAAGATCTTGAATCATTGATTGGAGTTGAATAACACCGAAGGGATGGTTTATGCTGACATTTAATGGGACCTATATATACTTACCGAACATCAGTCTCCGTCTGAATCAGCTGTTATCCTATACCATCTATAACGATCATTTTTATTCAACTGGATATCAATTATTTTGATTATTATTACATCCAATCTATACAGGAAAGTGGGGACACTTGCACCACTTCTTTTACATTGTTATAACCAGGGATTTCAACGTTATTCACTTCCGCTACTCGCGATATGGAATAAATATATAATTTGTGTAAAATATATATATTATTATACACGGGAAGACCGTGCCTTTCAATATTTGGAAAAATGACTGTCAATTTAGGGAGAAAGAGGATTACTGAAAAATATTCGTAGTGAGTCCACTAAAACTTCGTAGTCGATGTATCAACAATTGATAGTTTCACTGTGAAAAATACCAATAAAACTATCACTTGTTAATATTTTGACTACGAACTTTGGGTAGACTAACCACAAATATTTTCCAGTGACCCTCTTTTTCCCTAAATTGATAGTCATTTTTCTAAATATTAATAGACCCGCCCATATAACAGAAAAAGCTTCTAAAATGCATTTTTTAATGAGAAAAGTATTTTGAATCCTTTTTCGAAAAACGGACATGTTTTTTGAATGTATTTGTAATACATCGAATATGAATTTTGTATACATTTTGAATACTTCTGTTCGAATGTATTTGAAAAGTGTTTTCTGTTTTATGGGCGGTCTTTCCGTGTATATATTTCATACATAATGAGTAACGAGAGTGAATAAAGTTAAAGTCCCTGGTCATAACTTTCATGTATAAGTTCATTCGATACATTACTCATAGGATTTTCACAGAGCAATCATTCCTTTCCAGGTTGCAAATGATTGCAATGTCGAATCCAACGTTCTATCAATGATACGAGTACCCTCCAAAAACATTGCGATTGGTGCAATCCTCCCTACTCGACCGGGAGACTTGCACCACTCTGTTGGCAATATCGCACCACCTTGCGAATTAATTCTTCATCTCTTTCTGTGAGTAACTGATCGCTCAATTCGAATAATAATCAAACTCAAAGAATTACTTTGTCAACATCACCGTGGAATTCCAGTACTAGAAGGACAAGTGAAAATTTTTCAAAAAATTACTGTGCTGTCTGTAAAAATAAGTGAGTTTTTGAACAGTTGGAAGTGATATTTTCAAGAAGTTTTACAAAGTACACAGGAATATTTTCAAAAATTCCTACTTGTTCCTCGATCACTAGATTTCCACGGTAATTTCCCAAATAACATTCTCACAGTGCATTATTTTTTTATCAATTTATGAATATTTATGTGATAATTGAAAAAAAGTGATACAAAAATGGAGCGATTTTGAGAGTGCCCAAGGTTTTGCTATAAATAAAAAAAAACAGAACCATTTCACATTCCTGTGGACTCGTGTGGAGTTAGGGCATTCATACAGCTAGCGGAACGTGCAATCACGATTTGGAAATCTTTTTAAGATCAAGAGATAACCGCTGTGGTGCATATCACCCCGTGGTGTGAGCGTCCCCACTTTCCCCTATTGTTCTTGAAATCTGAAATGAAGATGCAGACTCACGAAATCTGATGAATCGTCGATATTTATCTTTTCGAATCAACTTCTTGGAACTGAAAACATTGTTCAAAGGATGTATTTCAAGATTTTGGGTCCTCAAAATCTAAGTATTTCATTATTCGATTACCTAGTTCCAATAAACGTTTCAAACTTCAGCAACATCAATCTGTATCATAATATCTTTTACATATTTTTATGAAGTTTTTGATTTATTTTGCGCGTAGTATGTTTCATAGTGGTATTCTTCAAAGATTCATTTATTGGCTTCGAGGAGAGCGGCTTCAACGTGAACACATCTTTTAATGAATCACTGAGTTTGAATGTAGTTCAAGAATTCGAGTGAAACATCAGCACTATCCCAGATAGAAATTTCTCCAATTGAAAAGTGGCCCTGTCTGGGCCCTATCCGGGCCCAGACCCTCCTAACCAGGGCCTGAACAGGGCCTGTTGGAAGTATACAAGGAATAGAAAACGATGCGTAGCTATTTATTATGCTATTTATTATCAGGAAATGATCGAATTATTCACAATGAACTGTTTTGTTGATTTTGACAGATGTATGCCTCTCACATGTGCTTCAACGCATACCTACAAAAGTAAGGGTTCACGTTCGCGTTCGCTTTGAAAACATCCAAGATTGATTTATATTGCTGTAAAATCCAAGCATTTCTCCACTTTTTTCCAACTGGTGGGCACTCAGAACGAACCTTGGTTTCTCTGTAGGAGGACACGATGAAAAATGTCAGTCGCATGAGTAGCTGCAGACTCATCTAACCGTCAAATGGATTAGCTCTAAAGATCACAACAGTTCTATGTATAAATAGTACTGTATTATAGGCGTATCCTCACATGCGCAAATGTACAATATGTCACGTTAATGATCTTTAGACGAAAGATATTAAATCTGAAACTGACGAATAAGCTCATTGCGTCCAGACGATCCCATAAAAATGTTGTTTGTCCAAGAAAAACCACAAACAGACTGAGAGGAAAAATTAACCTTACGATACGTCTAGCTCGCTTTTATGAATCAACAGAGTATTATTAATATTCATCTCCTGAGATTGAATCATTTTATTGTATTCACAAGAAAATCGTTCCATTCAATCAGGTTTATCGAGAATATGCATTCCGTTATAATTCCATATTATTTTCTTACGAAAAATTTGATTAAATTCTAGCTGTTACACTGAGGGAACGATCTGGTTATAGTTACCAGCATTTGATGATATTTATCAAATTCCATAGTCAGATATACCGAAATAAATATTCAATTTCAATTAACCTCGTTACGTGATCATCTCTCAATTTTTGTAATAATAAATTCGATAACAATTGCTAGTTTTTCTTTTCCGTGTGGGTACACTAAAAAATCCGAGATTCATACATTATTCGAGATTCTCTTCAACGAATTTAATATTTTGCAGAAAACTGGATTTACACTCACCTTTGTGACTCTATATTAGAATGTTCCCAGAAAATACAAAAACCAGTACACAATTTCATTCTCATACCGCACAATCAACTTCCCATCCATGAAATTCGGAATTCTAGGAGCGGATAGCTTAAATACCTCAGAGACATTTCTCCATTTACCCGGTGAGAACAGTATAATTTTTTTATTCTCGAAAACACAAAGATTGTATTAAAGTTTTATCAACGGTGGAATGAAAATAGCGGTGGTGTATGTTTCGGGGGAAAAAGGAAAAAGAAACCGTGCAACAAAAATCAGTAGAAGAGAAAGAAAGGAGTACAAAGAGATTGAGCGTTTCCGTTTCAGCAAATATCCGATCTGCCTCCCTCGGGGACGAGATTTAATCGTACGTTGAGCCACTGGCTACGTTCATGCCAAACCACAAAATACAATTTAGTAACGGGAACAAAGTCGACCCTTTTCCTTCATATTAGAGTAGCTTTTCAACTATTACTACGGTTAACGAGATTAAACATAGTTTTCGGAACTTGAAAATTATACCAGTGTCATAATTAACACACTCTCGCGTACGATGACTCGATTGCACGCAGGCATGATTATAATTTGTTGAAATTTCAAATCTATATTGACGTTGGAAATGCGGAAAAATTCTCTAATTCCCGGAAAATGAATTGGATTATAATTGTCGTGATATATGATAACCTTACCCAAAAAAAAGTAATCTGGAAATGAGAGGAAAAATCCCTCTCAATCAAAAAAGATATTTCACTTTTGTTTTCTTCTTCAATTGAGAATGTCCCGTTAAGATTTTGAACAAATAAGTAACTCTCAAGTGGAGAGGAATACTTTTGATATTATATATTAGAGGAGAGGGACACTCTTAATTTGATAATAATTCTTTTTGGGTGCTACCTAATGATTTTTTCATTCGATATGAAATTACAAAACCTCACAAAAACCATTGAAACTTCAATTTGAATGAATTCAACGGGAGTGGTAATCACCGACAACAGACGATATGTTTTTGTGATTCCTGAAGTATTTTCCTTCCATCCGTTCCATAGAATGGGCTTTTATGTCAACGATGATAGAATTCTAAATGCAAGGAGGGTAATGTGAAATAATTGTTGGTTTTAATTAAAATTCATGTGGTGTGACTCGATTTTTGTGAAATGAAATTAGTTTGAATTCACAAAGTTTCACACTTTCACGAGGAAGGATTGGGTCGGTGTAAAAGTGATGTAACTAGATGATCCATATAATGGATGCATGATGTCGTTTTTTGGTATGTCAAATATTGAATTCCAACGGAGGATGTAGAAAAATACAAGACTGAATTGAAATATGTTGTGCACCCAAGATATTAATATCAAAATACGAGTATCTCATTTTGATGCAATTTCTCATCTGATATATGGTATTCAAAGTATTTCTCTTCATTTGAGAGGATTAGCCTTTGTGGTAAAAGAATTTTCATTTGTTTAATGTACTCTCAATCGTAGAGGCATATTCTTGATTCAAGAAGAAAACAAAAGTGGAATATCTTTCCTGATTGAGAGGGATTTTTCTTCCCATTTCCAGATTACTTTTTTTTGGTTGTGAAAATGAAAATAAATAAAGGGAAAAACAGGAACCTGTTTCATTGAAAAAAATGATTTGTAACAGGTATTTAAAAGTAAAACATCTCAGTAATTGTGCCAAGGTGAGCGATTGGTGTTTCATACTCCCACATTAATTTCTCATTCTGAAACACTTGTTATAGATCAGGTTTCGCAGTGTTCACACAGAGGTCAGAATCAAATTCCAGGATTTTTGAATTCACTTGAATGCATTGCCGAGATTGATCGCACCAAGTCCTCTGCATGGAGTAATGGTCATTGTACACGGAGAAAAATTGTCTATTATAAATTACTAGACTCGCTAGTATATTGTGGATATACTTGCATTTTGAAGTTATATACCAAACATTCTCTTCAAAAGTACCAGACTTTCTGGGAGCTAATGGTAGGATAATGACGTTCCATAATAGAAAGTCTGATGCTTTTGATGAGAATGTTTGGTATATAACCTTGAAATGCAAGTATATCCTCAATATACTAGCGAGTCTAGTAATTTATGATAGATAATTTTTCTCAGTGTAAGTACTCACTAAGATACGTGCAACGGTGTGCGAATTTGAAAGTCACTCAACGGATTGAATATTATGAAATGCACGCAAAGATATTCGATACATTAACATTTCTTTTGAGTTCTCTTGGATAAAGAGATGAAAAGCTTGAACATGGAGAATTTCATCTCCATGACTGAGATTATATGCTTTCTTTCATTTATGCTCTTATGCTTCATCCATAAAAGCTATTTACTAAAGTTCCAGATATGACTATCCAAATATTCTATGATTTCCTTCATCGTTTCAATGGGTCGGTAAAAAATTCCGTCTCTGACGTTTGTGTTGCTCTGAATGCTCCACGAATCCATGAGACGAATTATGACGATAGTTTGAAAATCAAGTCGTTCATCCTGAATGAAAGAAACTGTGCTAGAATTACAATTCTGTATTCTCAATCTGTAATGGATGCCAACAAACATGATATTAGTTGACAAAATTTCTTTCTTTCATAACATGGTGATATTCTTGAATACTTCATGAGTATTTTGTCACTGTTTTAAGGATGCATGCACATCTCCAACGCTTCTCCCATATCTACGTTCATCAAGAATCATTCTCGAAAGAAACCTCCAAGAAACACGCAGTTCCCCAAGAGCCGCACTTTAGCGTAATCACCGATTCATAGAATGAAAATTTTTCATCGCATAATAAATGTTGAGTTTTTCACTTTCCTACATTTCCATAAATCACTTTTCAAATTCTAGCAAGTATATATAATTCTTGCGTTATTAGTACTTTGAATCTTGTTAAAATTTGAAGAAAAAAACGTTGGGATACGGTTTGATAACGTTGGAATTACGAATTCATATCGTTATACGAAGTATAAAACGAAAAGAAAGACAGGACTCCCTTGGTGAGAGACCTGGTTAGCGTAACGAACAATGTTCTGGCGCGGAAAATGAGGAATTCTCTTCCTCTTTCTTTCCCACCCTAAAAATTTCGCCTGTGTCTTTTTGAGTGCCGCGTTCCAATTTAGACACTTTCTTCGGAGTTATTTTGAATCGAATCTGATAATCAAGATTCCTTCGTTATTCGAGGATCGATTGTTGCGTGACGATAAGCAAAGAATTGGGACCGATTTCAATTCAAAGAGAATGAAGAAAATGAAAACAAAAAACAAAAAACAATGGATGAACAATGAAGGTATTTGTATTCGCGATAATGCTCGTTTCAGGGGAATATTTATAGGAAGCACTCTAAGAGTGTATATCTGTATACAGAGGAGAAGGGAAAGAGCTGTGCAATAAAGAGAGGAAGAAAAAGAAAGAGAGTACGAAAGAGACGTGAAGAATCGTGGAAAACGGCAAAGATTCTGATACGATGAAATGGCTTTGCCAGCTGCCACACGTGTCGTTCGATATTGACTAGCACATCGACCTTTATCGACTTCTCGTTTTCATCGTACGGGAAGCGTCGTTGTCGCGTCGTTAACCCCAATTTTAGATATTATCCTGAAACACGACTCTTGGATCAATTTTCATGAATCAATTAAAATACCTGAATCGATGATAATTGTAATTACACCTTCCTGGGAATGACTTTCAACCGATTTATGGTTGCACTGGGTTTGAAATTCGCTTCGATAAGGAAGCGAGTATAGTTCCAAATGAAGGACATCTATACCCGCAAAATGGAACTCTCCAATTTTGGCATAAGCATAAAATTAGGGCGTGCATAACATCGTACTAAAATTTTCGCTTATCCAAATAGGTCAATTGAAAGATTTGATCAAGGGACTTTTGTGTTATGGCAAGAGAAACTTTATACAGACATTCCGTTCCCTTCTATTTGAGATCCTCCGTTTGACGGGATCGTTTATTACAGTGAATGTTTGTTGGAAGAAACCGCACGATTACAGAAATTACATGAAGGGGAGAAACAACCCTTTAACGAGATTAAGTAGATCGTGATGAAAACGATGACATTATTCCTTGGAACAACAGCCCATCGGAATCCCGGAATGCGCATGAAAAGGGGAAAACATCAGTTATTTTAATTGTATCATTTCAGTTGACCTGAGGAAAATCGAAGGAGGAATGAAAGTCAAAATTGAAATCACAAGGGTTGGGTTGATTGAGGTTCAAGATTTAAACACGCGTAGATTGATTTTTTCCACGGTTATTGAATTATTAATCCCTCAAACTCCTTCTCCTCCAACTCTTTTGTGGATCTACGAAATTTGAATTATCGCACCACTTGTGACCGAAAGAACGAGTTGATTGATTCTCTAGATACTTGGCATCAGAGGGTTTCCCCGAGTGCGGTTTGAATTCCATTTAGAAAGTTATCGATTCCTTAGGAGTTTCATACCTCCTTTCACCTGAAAACTATTTTCGATTTTCACAGAAATTATTTTCGTCTTTCTTCCATTCCGAAGAGGGAAGATTGAAAACAAACTTAAATTGCATTTGTCGCGGTAGAATTTCGAGATTTCACTTCGGATTTAAGAAATAAACCACTTCCACAATTCCCAAAGAAAATTTCAATTACCGTTGCTGTATTGTGAATGCTATAGTGACATTTTCTGCACCTTATCTGTAGTTTGAGAGCTGAAATTCAATTGTTAAGTATATTGATATAATTGTTATATCAACACATTGTTGGAGTATAAAAGGCTAATAAAACAAACTCCACGTGTACGCAATGCATTCATTCAACTTCCTTTAAATTTCATATCCTGAAGCGTATATTGATAGCGATCAAGATTCAACAGTAACCAAGCACTTACCGTTATTTCAAAGACGTGAGAAGAGGTGAATATCAACGCAAAGATGAGATATAAGGAGATCGCGAAAAGAGTCATTTGAACAGTTCGTGAATGAAAAGCCTGAGAATGCACAGGAAAGCAAAAGTGTAGATGCAAAAGATAAACGAACGAAAATGAAAATACCCTCGACCGTCCTTTCAACGAAAGAGTATCATGAAACCTCCTTAGGGTAATTTAAGAATATTCTCGACTCAATTTGAGGACATGGTATGAAAATTGTAAGTACTATGAAAGTTCGTGATTCAGGCTCCATGAAGATTCTTTTTAAAATCCTCTGGATTCTTCACAATAATTTTCAAGTTCTCAAAACCATCATCCATTTCATCAAAGCTTCTGACGAAAGTTACGAAAATGTGTACGGGTGATTCATTCATCTTTTAGTTTCCTGATGTAATTCTACGTAGTTTTGTATACGTAAATGTGTGTACATCATGTAACCTTGATGTGAGTATGTCGAATGAAAATGTAGGATAATTAACAATTAGACGTAACAAGCTGACAATACATCTCATCCATATGTTGTATTGTGTGCAGATAGTTGACACCTAATGCAATTTCTGCAGATACTAGTCTTCTAGTTGATTCCAGTAGAATTTAGTAAAGCATGGAAAATCAAACTGTGGTAGTAGCGGCGACTTTGGCGAACGTTCTTCAATCGTTTTGTGAAAACAGTTCCTCTGTCCACATATTTGCCGCTTGGGAACAATTAGTTATCACAACAATGCTACTGTTGAATGTATGCCTAAATTCGTAATAATATAAACCAGTACTTGATTTTGTGATAGAACAAATGGTGATTTCTGATTTATCCTAATTTTCTACAGCCCATCAAAAAAATTTGGTTACAATCATTTCAATCATACTTAAATACTTTCTCATGGAGAATAACCAAAGAAAGATAGATTGAACAGATTCTATCGTTCAGTAATTGTGGAATGTCAAATCAGATTGAAATGAGTGATAGAATGTTACTGAATACTGAGGTGTTATAAACTAAATAGTTGTTATCATGAGTGATAAACAGTTCCAGCATCTAGTATTGTATTCCTCCTATTCATTATTATCCATGTTTCTTCGTGTAGTGAATTTTTGAATCTGGAAATTTAAGTACGAGATTTCACACTCTCCTAATTGTCTTCAGTGATATAAAACCTTTTAATGCACGTGAAAAAGGAAGCATTGAGGAAATACATTTGCAATATTATTTTATTTACGAGGTCAAGTACTTCAAAGGCAATATAATTATGATTCTCATTGAATATTGCCGTCTAGGAGAGAAAGGGAAAGATAAAGTGAGCATTCAAAAGAGAATAACATTGAATTGGTGCTGAAACTGGGAAATTTTTCAGTGTGTAGAGTAGTCAACACCAACGACGGCAGCAATTAGGACGAGTAGCTAATTAGGTCGTTAATGAATGAACTGATCAACGCTTAGTCGAGAGAAAGACGCATAATGCTTTACGAGGACATATTGTAGAGTATGTGGAAGTGTGTAAATACATACGTGTGTATGAAATCACGGTAATTCCGGAATACAACTACCCTGATTCAAACTGCAGACCGAAGACGATGCCAACAAGGCGTGAACTAATGGTAGCTTCGAAGTCCATCATCGAGTAATGATATCGACGTGAGATGGACATGACGAATAGTTTCGTGATTTCGTAATTGTTCCCTCTCTGAGACGAACACACACAATTGCTCTACATTTCCAGGACTCCAAGTAATTCTGATCAGGTTTTATTCTTTGAAAATTTCAAGGATACGATTCATGTGAGAGGATATGTGTTTAATATCGATTTCATGAAGAGAATTCTCTTGTTCTAGCTGTATAATCATTGTAAGCAACTCTTTAATTGGAATCATTCGCATGGGAGTCTGACCACATGGATCATTTTTCTACTGATTTTGTATCGATCGCGTAACTCTTCCATTCAAATTATTCTTGGATACAAAATTCTATGAAATTTTTCACATATATTGTGAAGATTGTTTCATTGTGTTAATGCACAGTGTTGCTTGATGAAAATAAAAATAGTGAAAATTTTGAAGTTTTCAAATATTTTTCAACAAAGTACAAGACCGTGCAATGAGCGGATTCAAAAGATGCATCAATCGAACACGGTACAGTTCTCATGTATACCGAACACGTACATACTTTGCGCACTTTTCAATTTTTAGATACGATGCCAGTCATTCGGCATCGATCGAACTACTCAGAAAAATGAATAATTCAATCCATTCTGCATGTAACTATGTTCTTTCCATAGAATTTATCTATTCGACTAAACTTCCGTGTATTGTAAAAAACAGTTTGATATTTCAGTCAGATTTGTGCTCGAGTTGCCTTTCAATATCGTGTGAACGAACAAAGATAATAATATAATCTTTGAAGCATGAGTGAAAATTCGCAACGATGTACGTGGAATTGGCCTCCCCGAGCTAGTACAGATGGAAACAAATGGGTGTCGTTTTCGTTTTTCGTAATTCAGACTGATGGCAGGTCGTTCAAAATAACGACCGATTCATTTTCAACGACGAGGCCAGACGTCCGGAAGGTAAAAGGAGAAAATTGTTTCTTCCCATCAAGGGATGAAGGGAAAAATCGACACGCTGGATGTATACACGTTATAACAATATATTCTATTCTTCAATGTGTATCCTATGCTTCACACGATTGTTACGTTCAGTTTTCTTCGGTAATCAGGGGATGAACGATTATTTATGGTTTGATAAATTGGAAGAGTTGTTGGGGAGTGTTCATAGGACATTCGTGTTTGGTTAATGGAACATGGAAATGATTTTGGATTGACCAAACAAGGGTTGGACGGGAAATGTGAAAAATGTGTATGGGTGATTCTCAGTTAAGAGGTATAAGATCTACAGGTTTGTGGCAAACGAACAAACACATTCGATTCACGATATTTCATATTGATCAGCTTATTTAGATGTAACTCATCCATTTACTGAAAATGGCCAACCAATTTATTCATTGTCCATGATTTTACAAGAGGCCAGGGGAAATATTTGGACCAGGGGAGATACGAGATACGAACTTTTTGAGCTACTCAATTTTTTAGGTGTAGAGACGATCTGTAATCACGTTTGGTTGTTGAAATCCATAGTTAGACGTCAATTTCTATGGAATAATGTTGAACGTATCACGTGGAATTTTTTGTAGACACTTTGTATCTCCCCTGGATATTTTGTATTTCCCCTGGCAATTGACTGATCAGTTGGCCAGGGGAAATACAGACAGGGGAGTTACTTTTTGGAAGGGATGTTGAGATTAAAACAAACGTAGAGTTTTGACTCACCTGAACATTTAACAAATTCAACACTCAACTCATTATAGTGTATCACCAATAACGAAGATAATGAATAAATCGTTCTTTATTGGGAACAATCAATCGAGGGAAATACCATCATCACATAACCTAGTCCTCAAACCACGTTGGAAAATCGGAAAAAGTAATCAATGGGAATTGCTAAACGATTCGATTGATATTTGTTGGTAAGTTGACATCATTCCTCATCCTTCACAGGTGGATGAAAATTTTCGTGAAACATTCGATGACTATTCACGAGTATAAAAGTATGCCAGGGGAGGATACATCAAAGTTGAGGGACATAATCTGAACTGAAAAAAAATCACTTTCGAGAAATACGTTGGTAGTTCCAACCCTACAACACGATAATTCATCAATGGAAAAACATCACTGTAAACAGAAAGTCTCAAATCCAGCTCATTTCGGCTGAATCTATGATGCAAACAAATTAAGCCGAAAAAACAATTGCTAACAGAATGGAAAAAGCATTGTCTGAAATTAAGATGCAAACAGATTAAGACTTTCTTTTTACAGTGATATATACGGAGTATTATAATAATATGATCGGAATGGGATCTCGTTTTCTAGTGATTTCGTACGACGAACGAGGAAATGACAGGCCAGGGAAGATACATACCTTGCACTTCATCCTAAATTTCAGAAACACCATTGAAATTTCATCACTAAAACATGATGTACCTCATAGATAACGAAGTTATGTATCATGCTAGCCCTTTTGGTAAACTGTAATGCTCAATTGTCAGTATTTTTCTTCCATTGCCGCAGGAAACCTCCTCTTAACCGAGGACCAACCGTATATGAAGATTTTCGAAGAGAATAAAACGAATTTTAGAGCAGGATAGAAATAATTGTCATTCCAGTCATATTGAAACAATAGTCATCAGATTTTTAATGAAAATTCCTCCCAGTCGTTTGTTCCCTGCTCTCGGCAAGGTACACATTTTCTTGTGTGAGGTGAAGAAACAGGAAATAATTCAAAGCAAAATGAGCACTTCCGAAACACACGATCATTATCAGACATGAAAGCAGTCATAGTAAAACATGCACTAAATACGTTCGTTAAAGTCGATCTCATTTCACCACAGACCCAACTCTGTTGACTTTTGTTCATATCGACGTTTAGAATCAGTATAATCATCATTATAATTTTGAAATCAAGGTCTCTAAATCCGAATATACCTATGGATAAAAAATAGAAAATAAGAGAAATCATATACATTACACATGAATTTTCAATGATTTTTCATCTCCCAATCCAATCGTGAGTCAGGGAAAAAAACAATGGTGGTGCTTCATCACCGTTTCACGTTCAACGCCGATTTTACCTTCGTAATTATTTCGTTCATCCTTCATGTACACTCGTACGGATTCATATCGTGACGTATCCCCTTATCTTTACATAGTTTCACGAAGCGATAAAACAAAAGAGGTACCCGTGTCAAAGTTCTTTTGTCCTCTCCTTTTTTCTGAATGTCTGACCTGCGCCCCATCCATCAGACAAAAAATACAGGAAGCGAAGAAAAGAATATATATATATATAACATGCGACCGAATTTCTGGTCCCAGAAACCCATTAACGCGTCGAGAGGAACAATGTCTGAACGAATAATGCAAATTATCTTTGCAAATGTCCGTAGTTGGGTCCTCCTTTCATTCATTTTTCTTTCTCTTCCTTCGGGTTTTGTTTTTCTATTTTTCTTCTCTGCAACAATCTTCCCTTGAAGATTTCATAGTATAGATGTGTAAAAGTTCACTCGAGTGATTTAATCGTACTGCTTTTACAGCTGTGGAACTCTGGGAACTCTGTTTCCTTCCAACGGTTTCAGAATAACGCTCGCAGAATTCAAGCGTCCAAGTTTATTCTTCGATTCGAGAATGAATTGGTCATATTCTTCTTCCTCCCCTCCCTGTTGAGATAACTATCTCCATCATCGATAAACCCAAGTGAGATAATTTTGATGAAATCAAAGATTCATGGTGTATTTTTATCAATTATATTTGTATATTGATGATTATCGAAAGAATTCGAGGAAAGAACGTTATTTCGGGAGAAGAAAGAATGAAGAGGATGATAAATAAATGTAAATTGATGAGCCAAGTAATCAATAGTTCTTTACATCAAAGTTCATGGGAGTGAAGTTTACGAGGATGAGAGTGAAGTTGAAAAACGTGTTTCCTTCTAGTCTATTGAACTTATTCTCCTTGTGACAAAATACTGTGATTCATAGATTGGATTTCCTCCAGAAACTGTGACTCAGACAATGTTAATCCCAAGAGAAATTCCTCTTGAGTTTTGGCCCAGATATTTCACCGTGATTTTTGCCTATGATGGAATTAGAATTGTTCGAATAGAATTTATATCTGGATTATTGAGAAACTCTCTTTATTGCGAATAATTTATGGAATGTGACGAGATTCGATATATGCAAAAAGAATACCAAGGTTCAAACCACAGATGCATTCGAATATCTGATTTCATCCCTAGTAGAAATTTTGAATGGGAAAATACCAGGGCCTGACGAGACATGTCTGATTTCCTATCAGGTCCTCATCAGGTGTCGTTACGGTTTCCCCTATTTCGCGCGGTTTTATGGAAATCTCATCCGAACCCTATTGTACCTTTTCGTTACAACCCTATTTGAATCCTCTTAGGGAAATCAGATAAGTCCCTTGTAAGGGTCTCATAAGATTTCCCTTATTTCCTCCGGATTCTAACCTGATTAGACTTTTATTGAAAATAGGGAATGCCTGATCACTAGGGATTTTGCACAGCCCACACAATGCGTTTCTGAGATTGATGTCTCTCAGAATTCTTATTCATGATCATCAATGAGGTCTCCAAAAGATTCCTGAGAGAGATCTATATCAGAAATATGGCATACTGAAGTCGTTTCATTGACATTAAATGTTCATCTTTGGAATACATCAGAATTTGACTCTCAAGAGTTTTGTATGAGCTCGGTCAGAGATCTTTTTGATGAAAGTTCCTGATATCAGAATGAAAACACTGTTCTCTTTATGAAATCTTGTAGAGTTCTCTATGTTGTGTGGGAAGTATTTGATTAGACAACAGATTCGTAGATTTGAAACAATCGTTTGCACTGAGAAAACTGTTCAATTATCGTCACTCAACATTCAGTGGAATACGACATTGAATGAAAAATCTATTTGTCTGTATAGAGTGTCAGTTCCTTCAACTGAATATTTTTGTTAAAACCACCGATATTCTGGTTCAGGAAACTGAAATTCTTATTACTAATACTAAGGAGTTTTTTAAGCGTGCCTTCGTGATCTTTGCAACATAACAGCAGGAGAATTTTTCTATGGACGAGGAACTTTTTATTACGATTCGGTGGTTGTCCAAGACCCAACAAGCAAAATACTCCCTCAAACATTTTTGACGCCAAAATTCATAATTGAAATCAAAGAAAATTCCTTATAATTTTCCTAGTGCCCTGTCAAGAGATTCTGTTTTATCTTTTTTTTTCTCAGATATTGTTTGCAACGTTTCAATCAAACCATTTTTTATAATGCACTAGTATTGTATTTCGACGTGCCTGAAGGTCTTTCGCATTATCTGCAAATGGGGAAATTTAAAATAATCATATGTTTGAATTCAATTTTGCTTCAAATGTTATTCTAGAATCATGAAGTGAATTTAATATTCTCCATTACGTTGTTTAAATCATGAGTCATAAATACGGTTTGGTTCAGAATTAATGTCGAGTAAAATGGAGGAAAGTGTATACTGTTGTTCGAAAACATGGAGTTGCATGGAAAATTATTTTTCTTTTGTCTTGTTGCTACACTGTAAAAAAAGCGGTGTCAAAACGGTGTCAGAATTAACACAGAATTGACACAACGTGGATTCTATACAAGTCCACCCCAAAATCGGTGTCAGAATAACACCAAATAGTGTTAGAATGACACTTTACGGTGTGAAAATGACACCATGTGGTGTTGAAAAAACACTATTTGGTGTGAATTTTTTCTAACACCGCCAATTTTTTACAGTGTATAATATACTTCATCAAATAACGAACCATACATATCAGTGATTGCTTCCATGTCTATTAGAGAACGAACGAAAGCTGCTATTGCTGCTATGATCAAAATCATATCAAATATTCTCCCAGAGGCGTTCTTTTCGAATAATTCAGTTCAATGTATACGAGGAAATGAATTTATTCCAAATTTGCTCAAATTTTTTCTCCATGATCAAACAAATACATTTTTTTTTTCATTGAAACCATCTATTATCTGGCATTGAATAAATTAGTTGTAGGCTACACGGTAAAAAGTTCAACTGAATGTGTTTGCATCTTACTTCAAAACGTGACTGACATTCCCAATCAGAAAAATCGGAATAATGCCAATGTTGACAGCAGGTGCATTGCAGTACATTGCCAGTATTGGGTCTTCAGCACTTGGCCAACACGGGATCAGTACTGGATACATGGAAATGCAGTACTATGCCTGTAACTGATAAACCAATACAGAGAGCTCAATGCCGGCCAGGTACTGATCTAGCACAGGCACTGCACTGATTGCGAATAATAGTATTAGTACTCAATCCCTAGTACGGAAAAGCCTTATCATCCCAGACGAATGTCAGTCCTCTGCCAGTCTTGGAAAGTACTGGTGCAGTACTGCGCCTGCTGTGGATTTCTGGTTGGGTTCAGTCTTTTCCATTGTGTTGGAATTTGTTTTCGGCGCTGACTTTCATCAAATCAGGACTAGTTTTGGTTGCATCTTAAAATCAGCTGATTTTCAGAATGGAAGTATAAGTTTTAGTTTTTACCGTGTACATACATGTCGACTCGTTTCAATAGCAATGAACGTTTGACATTAGTACATTTTACGAATTCTGAGTGATAGAACTTGTTGAGTGATAGACTTTTCCCCTAAGATTCCTTTCACAGTCGATTCAATGATTCAAGATGAGTGGATGATGTAAGTACTTCGGATGGAACCAAAGTATGTGTACAGTGTTGAAAATCGATGTTATAGGTCCATATCAGCGTGCTGATGACAAAAGCTGTTACATTGAATTGTAAAAACATCAGGGAATCCACACCTGCAACCTCCCCATACAGCACAAGGGTCCCTTCAGAGAGCTCCCGTTATGACAGTGAACATGAATTCATTATTAATACTCTGAATTCAATTTGAATTCTCGATGAACAACTCAGTTGTTCAGGAAGAGTTCATTTCATGAATTCAGAGTATTTATAATCTATTATATAATCGAACTATTCGAGCATCCAATATGTATTCATTTTGAGTTTATTGAATTCATGTTTACTGACATAACCAGAATTGTTCAAAAATTCTTTGAGAAGTTTATATGAATTCAAAATGATCATTTGTGCTGTCTGGGTATATATTTCGAAAAAGGAGAACAGGGAAATTTCGTTGGAACAATGAATTGCGATGAGATCACGTTATTTTGAATTTCATGGTATAAACAGAATTTTAAATCCGCGCTCAAGTTGAAAGAAGTCCGTAACTCAAAGAAGCTACGCGGTCTCAAGAGGGGTAATATTCTAAGATTTTTATAAGACATATATAGGAATTCCGTACGATGCAAGATGATATTTTCCGGAAAGATCCCTTTTCAACAGCAAGTCTCTTACGAAATGTTGTTCAAAGTATGAAATGTCTGGAAGATGTTATTCTGAAATCCTTTGAAACTACATGTTCACCACAATACGCAAGACAACATTTTCATGCTCAACAGCTATCTGATATTCGTGTTATATCCATCACAAAGTTGGTTAAAACAAAATAAATCACTTTGAACATATGATCTGTAGTACAGGATTGTGATATCAATTTCAAATAATACGCTGAGGAGGAGTTTCTGTCGAATTCACTTCTATTTTTGCACAAATCTAAGGCTAGTTAATTTCTGTCTGATATTACCCTGGTAGGAATTTGTCTGGGCGTCCCATTTACCATCCACGTACTAGATGGGACCCACATGGGGGCAACTGGATAACACATTCCAGCCTAACCTTACCCTAACATTCAGTTGGTTTATGTAGATTTTTCATGCGTCAACTGATCGTGCAGTGACATTGATAGTCCATCAACGCGGTCAGAGGAATAAAAGGAAGCCCCAACGTTTCAATTTGTCACTCAGAATTATTTTATGGCAATAAATTCAAAAGCAACGTTCTTGACTGGAGATTACATATCAAAATACATTGTTACCTTATGCATAGGTGTGATTTTACAGAAAACACATGATTTCACATTTCTAATTCTCTGGGGCATCAGGATGGGCACAGGCTAGAAAGTGCGTCACAAAACTAGCTAGAAACCGACCTAATATCTGGGAAAACTAACTGGGGCCCATCCAACTCCCAATCCTAATTTCTACTAGGGTTGGCTGGATTTTCAAAGTCAGGGCTAAACCGGATGGAACCTGATCCTCGATTTGTGCGCAATTCAGCTATGTGAATTTGACATTCTATGTAGTACTTTGTATAGAAAAAAAGCCATCATTTCAACAAGATTTTCCCCTCTGCGTACATGAAGTGAACTTATAAATTGAGCGATTATGCTAAATTGAGAAGGATAAGCACTGATATAGAAAAAGATTCATACATATTTTTGATCACAGCTAACATGTTTGAGGTTTAATAGAAATTTTCTCGGTTCGAAAGAAGATTTCCTCAATTCAAAAATTATATGCTCAATTCAAGAAGAATTTCTTGTAATAACTATAGAAAAAAGGGACGATGGAACTCGATTGGAAGGATTAAAAAAAATCGTTTTCCATGCGGTTTTCTACCCTTCCAATCGGTTTCTATCGTTTCATTTCATCAGGACAAGATACATGTTTCTGAAGAAATAGTTTGTTCGTAAGGAGGGAATATGTTTTCGGTCAAAGTGATTAATTCTCTCAGTGTATCTGAGAACTTGATCAGTTAATGAACAAATTTCACATCAATGTAATGTCATTTGTGAATTCCATCAAATAACAACGAACGAATTTGAAAATAATACCAACAATTCATCAAGATTATACAATTTGACATATGTCCTATCAAAGTCTCTCATCACAATGTTATGACACTAATCAGACGGTTTCGTGGAAAAGAGAAGTCAAGTAACTTTCAGTACATCTGATATATGGAAACAACAAAATATTCTTCAATTCACAATTCAAGGCTCCTTGAGAATTATTTTCTTTTGATATACGGCCTTGTCGAAGAATGTACAGCTTTGATAAAAAGGACCTTTCAGATTATATGACAACTATCCGAAGGTCAAGACACAAAATGTATAGAATACTTTAAGAATGATCTATCTTGTACTGTCCATCTTCGAAGGAAAATCAAATATGTTTTCTCTCGTGAATGAGAATGCTATTCAAGGAAACCATATATCGTTCTCAACCTATAATATCAAAGTTCACGTATCTTTGGGATAGTCTTTTGATTTCTGTACTCGACTCTATCGTACAAAAAAGAACAGACAACTTTTTTTGAGAAAGATTTTTACAGAACGAAAATTAGATATTTATTGAACAGCTTCGAATCATCGACTGATATGAACAAATATTTGATTATTAAAATACCCTAAAATACGAAGTACTGACCATGGAGATATCAAAATAAAAATAGGTCACTGAAGTTATGGAGGGGAAAACAATAAGAATTTTCGGTAATAGTATGACATGCGGTAAGTGCGGTCTACCTCCATTCCATGGGGGATCTGATTGGATTTCTTTCTTAATTTTGTAAAGTAATGAATAAGCGTTGATATCTCCTACTTTTTGAATATCTTCAGAATAGTTTTGTTTGTTTGTCATGAAAAATAACATAGTGGTGAATTTTCTATTCAGTGGAGACACGATAAGGAATGTGACCAGACAGCCGTGTGAGATCCAAAAGAACACTTGTAGAGTTCATAGGTGCGAGTTGGACATCCTAAAAGAGGATGCGAAAGATAACATAAAGGCTCATAAAAGAGTTCCAATGCGTGGATATCAGAGCTCTATCAGATTTGTATTTTTGTCCTCTATAAGAGATCTAGCAGACAACTTATTCTAAAAACCTCTTACGTCAGATCTCTGTGAGATTTCTTCAAGATAGGATCTTCTTTTGAATGACAAATATATGTGCTCTGAAAATTGACTTCGAATGGAACTAATAATGTTATCTTGGAGAGCTTTCTGCTGTCTGTGGTATTTAGTACTTCGCGTGCAGCTGTTTCACAAATACTATTAGATCCAATGAGACTTTTACGGTATCCAGACGTCAGGAAATTAGTCATTGTATGATAATAATACTGTTCATGCCATGAATTGAGTTGCATTATGACATCGAATCATGATTCAATTGTGGAATGTTTCGTAACGATGTTTCCTTCATTTGTATAAATAAGTGAATTTATGTAAAAGAAGATAGGGAAGACGCTTGTTACATAATTTTATAACGGAACGAATCGAAGAACAACTGAGTGGAATATTGATTTTCCGTCACAAAATCCTATTGAAAACTGATGAATATGGACTCATTGAAAGGTAATGTCAGTCTGGAGTCGTGTGATTCTTTTATCCAAATGGTTTTTCTGTTGAGAAAGGAACGTTTCTCCATTAGAGACGCATTGCTCACGAGATATTGTATTACAAGCATGAAATTGAATATTCATTACGACTGGGCAAATATTATTCTATGGTCATCTTCAGTATACAAAATCAGTAGAATTATATTCTCTTCCAGTTATGTTTCGAGTGATCCAATTTCAATTCACTTTTCTTGATTATATCATTTTCGAGATTAGAACTCACACTTTCAAGT
The DNA here is from genome assembly GCA_018340375.1 of Gonatopus flavifemur. Lineage (NCBI taxonomy): Eukaryota > Metazoa > Arthropoda > Insecta > Hymenoptera > Dryinidae > Gonatopus > Gonatopus flavifemur. The sequence goes on along the minus strand of JAFFJZ010000001.1, from coordinate 39,516,650 downwards.
AAAAATACTCTTTTCTTAAAACATTGAGTATTCTGTAAATCGATTCTTCTTCCTCAGAATTAAGACCCCATTTTCTTGTCCGAGTGGAATAGAAAAGTCTGGAATTTGTCAAAAAATGAAATTAATCAAGCTCTGGTAACAAAAAATGCGCTCATGTTAACTATTTGATATGATATGAGTCAAGTTAACTGAAATAGGAGAAGTTATATGTTGTGAAAAAGAGGTAGAATAAGAAATTCCTTGATGGGAAAATTCAAAAAATAATATATAATTCATCAATATATATAAATTGTATTGGATTATTTATAATTTTGACAATTTTTCTCCACGGGTTATTGATTTGAAATTATGAATTGTTTCTGGAGGGTGGATTTTTTGTAGAGTATCGTAAGCCCTAAAAATCATACGTCCGAATGTCCGTAAGTCAGAATTGCATAATCCTGAATAAAAAATCATGAATTTTGGTATAAATCGATTATCAGATCCTTTTATATGATTCAAAGCATCGATAAACCATCAACAGAAGCATATTCCACTTTTCAATTGTATGAAAGTATCTAATAATTGATTTATACTAAAATTCATAATTTTTTATTCGGGGTTATGCAACTCCGGGCTCACGGACATTCGGGCATATATAGCCTTCCGAGTTTCTGAAACTCAGGCGTATGATTTTTAGGGCTTACGATACCCTATCTAGATTTTTCAATAGATTCTATATACTTTTCTTACAATTTGTATACAAATATCTCCAGAAGTTCTTAACTCTTCTTCAATCGCCAAAATCTTCACAGTTTCTTGGTCTTTCGAGCGTATGCTACCTAAGTATTTGATAACAATTTATCGTTCTTGCGAATTTTGAATACATTTAGAGAAAGTCGCCTAGCTGTGGCAATTAAAATCTATCAATTTTCTCAGCTAAATTTCAGTTGGCAGAAATAAGGAATCTAATTGTTTAGAATATGAATAAACCAACCCTCTTGATGATCGATAAAGGATTCAATTGTAACAAATACAATTCATTTGGTCAACTGTATTTTCATTTGAAGTTACTAAATTTCTTGGCTGTCTGATATTCAAATAAACCCTTTCTCCTAAAGAGTAAAATATAATTTCCCTCCACAGAAGAAATTTGCTCGCTGGTAATGTATCTCTGAAAAACAGACCATTGTGTACGTTGTTCTCTTCATACCAAGTCAATGTGTCGCATGAGCTGTGTAGAAGATTGACGTAGATTCCTTCGTGATAACGAGGGAGAAATGATCCGCTTTCGGAAACCTTGCATCGTCGTAAAATACACTGTCGAGAGTCGGTCACACGCTTGTTCATTGAACTTTGAGAGTCCTCCTTCGCAACGACATAAAATTAAGCATGTGCCTATTTATAAACGAATAGGAGTTTTTGATTCTTGTAAAACTGAAGAAGTCCAATCAATTTTCACTCACCCTTTATTATCTGTTGCGCTTACCTCTCACGTTAGAGCTTTATATAATTTTCTCCATCAATTTCAATTCTCATTCCAATTACAGTCATAAAATATGTTCAATTTATTCATCATTGTGCATAGGAGAACTTTACACATCCTCGAAGCGTACACGGAAAGACCGGGTCTACTAATATTCAGAAAGAATTCATCAACGTTTAGAAGAATGACTGTCAATTCAGGGAAAAAGGGGATCGCTGAAAAATATTCGTAGTGAATCTACCAAAAATTTCTAGTCAAAATATTAACAGTTGATAGTTTTATTGGTATTTTTCGCTGCGTTAATACATCGACTACCAATTTTTAGTAGACTCTCTATGAATATTTTTCAGCGATCCTCGTTTTCCCTGAATTGACAGTCATTTTTCTAAATATTAACAGACCCGGTATTTCCGTGTATCGCTGCATATTGCATGTTCTAATCAATATCATTCTTCAGAGGAGTCTTAAAAGGCTTTTGATAAACATGGAGAATCGCTTCCATTTACAAATGTTAATTAAATTAAATAATGATAATTAAAATGAAAATTAATCGACAATACATTTATCGCGAGAGCGCATAAATTGACTCATATTATTATTCAAATCGTATAAATAATAATTATTTATCATTGCATTTCGAAAGTGGTAAATACTCCAATCCATTCATTGGAAGTGATCAATTGTGAGATTACACGAAACATACTGATTACCCGAAACTACGCACTGCTATTACGTATTCTGATAGGAGAGAAAACGTTTTTAAACCAACGATTGCTTGCCTCGAGAGTGAAAAATATCCTCGAACCTACGTTTTTCTGTTTTTAACGCATAAATTATTGTACGTGTGTCACTTGCCATGCATCCCATCTGCATGTCTCACTTCTCATTCGGTTTGGAAATGTGTACGAGTGGAGTACTTACAAATTGTTTATGGATACAACTTGAATTTTTATCAAAACTTTCGTACGTACAAGAGAGTACACACATTGTATTGTGCGAATCAATACTCATGTATACGGATGTTCTTTTACCTGTTTTTTTTATTTTTATCAATTAAAAAATTCAATTGTTTTTATTAATTTTTTTATTCATCCAACTGCAATCCACTGTACATGCTGTAAAAAGGTTCTATGGGAAAATTCCTATACATTTATACTTTCGCACTTGCACGGAAATTCACTGTGAAATGGCGGTCAGAATCCCATAAAGTCTGAAATTTTCAATTGAATTTATGGGAAATTTATTTCCATCGAATGATCGATGTTATCCGGTTGCTGTCCGCTTTTTGAAGTAAAACACCCAGAAATCATATTGATATCACTGTGATTGTTCCGTACGAATTCCATACATTCTTTCGTCGACAAAGGTAATTTCGAAGCATTGTGCATTCGGGAATATACAACAAGAAGATTACGAATTCGACAGGTGAGAATAGAATGAAATAAGAGAATGAAATACCTCCTCTTCATGAAGAAAAGAGGTGCGCGATAAATAAAATTCTCTTTTTCCAGAAAAATGAACAGTAAAGAATATATTTCCGGTGGAGGTTAATATTAAACCGTATTCGAAGTACATAAAATACGTATATTTCATACCAGCAATTACCCATGCAAAAGACAAACAGATAAAACTCTACAGTTATCGGTCCCTGTACAGCTATTGACCTCGGTCCATGTCCCCGCAGTCAAATAATATTCCATTATGCAGCAGTAGGTGGTGCAGATATGCCCGTTTGAAACGGAATGCGTTGCACATATCAAACCCGACTGCCTTTGCATACAAACGAAACGGATACAACCTCGTATCTGACCATATTTTATCACTTACGGAGCAAGTTTCCTAATACGAAATCGGATATCATTTCTAGTTCCGTTCCTTACGATATCCGCGAGCAGAACTCTATCAGAAACGATGAAAGAGCATTGAAATGTCACTCAGTTGACTTTCGTCACATGTGTATTTTATATTCACATGGTGATAATAATAATCCGACTTTTAGATGGATTGAATACGCGAATGAGTTCTTTGTAAAAAGCTTCCATCGCGATCATTTCTCGTTTTATTATATCATTGCCATAAATAATCCTCTTTACTTTGGACATTATTCATTCCAAATGGATCCTCTCCCTCACGTTACGTACTAATTCCGGAATCGCTTGGCACAAAATGTAATTGGATCGAAAGTGCCAATTCGGTTATGCAGCGGTGAATAAAAACAGTGATGTCCTGAGATTATCGCATTCTGGTATTTCTTTGTGCTACATATTTTTTTCTCGTATGATCTCTTCCTTTCATCGTGAACCTTTTGATCATCGTTTTTGAACTCATTGATCTCGACTCAGCGTGTAGTGTTCCCTTTAACAAGATTAATTCTCTTGTTCATTCATCGGAGTGTGACGAATGGATTTGAAAACTAAAATCTATGACGGGAGTCGAGTCATTCATAGGAGATCGATAATTAACTGGATCAATTCTTTATTAATCGAATATAACTGAAGGATTGTATTTCAGTGTCAGGCCAACCACAATTGATATACATCTTTTAAGAGACATTATTATGGAGTATAATGTACGTTTCGTCCATAATAACCACGCGACAGGGGACACAATAAATTCTTTAAGCTACCACGAATTGTACGATTCTCTGCTTCAGGTTATATCCTATAGAATTCCTTGAAGCAGGTAATCGCAGGGATTTAAGTCAAAGCTGCAGAGGAGCAGCAATGGTATTGCACGATATCCCACAGAGAGATAGTGACCATCTTACAGCTTTAAGTCTTGAACCTTTCTATGAGGACGGCGGTCGTTCATTGTTGACACAATGAATTCTCCAAGTTATTACAAACTTTGTGAGATCTGAAGCGGAGTTTCGAATGGAACCTATAATGAGAAAACAATAGAGCGTTCTATGATTTTGAGTGGAAAGTTTCATCACGGTGATATATACGAAATTCACTAACTTCCGAAGAAGGAAGAAATAATCGTACATCGAAGTATATAAAATTTACCACGAGACTGATGTATTTTTTTCCACGTACATACGCGCGTCAAATTCAACCACAAATAAATGCTTCGTTATCGCACGTTTCCAATCGATCTCCCAATGCATTAAACACTCCCGCATTTCCTTTTTTTCTTTGCAAGTGAAAAGTCAATTACTGTGGAACTTGGACCACAACATTCTGGTTTTATCCTGTGTAACTACGCTTTCGACTAGCTTAGTTAACGGCTAATATTTCATTACTCAGTATTGCGAGTGGCGACGTTCTTCATACTCGAAAATTTTCGGTTGTTCAAATGCACGTTGTTCGTGGTCCAATATATAAAACGAATATGAACGACCTGTGTGTTTTCCAACGCTGTAATAATTTAACACCACAAAAACTGATGGGGATGAACAAAGCTCGAGGGAACAGGCTTTCAGCTGTAAATTCAACACCAACTCGTCGCATTTGTATACGTATCCGTATATACATTGATATTTCACACATCTGCGAAGTGATCAGGAAAAATCAAATCTGTGAAACAAAGGATCACGAGTTCTTAAATCATCAAAGGAGAAATTTGATTAGCTCTTTCCGAAGAGCACATTCTCGTTGATGATTAATCACTTGATTCTCGATTCTTTAGAAACATGTGATCACAAATTTCATTAATTCCAAGTTTTCGATGTTTTTATCTCCATTTGATGATTCCTGCATGAAACTCTTCCTATTTACAAAACATGAGATCGTTTTCAATATTTTCCCTGTGGGTATCGTTTTTTCAAAAAATCGTTCGTTTTATCTTTGATTAAAAACAAAAAAAAATCGTTATTACAGCGTTCAGAATCCACGTTTGTCTCTTTGTGATTGTATCAGTCGTTTTTCAAACGCATTTCCACCGTTCAAATGTGTGACACATTTTCAAGGGGAACAGAAGTGAATAGATAGAATTTAGTGTATGCAATACTTCGACGATCTGATGTGATGGAATTAGTCAATTTTCATAAATATTAATTGATCAGTCTAGAACAAACGAAACAGGATAATATATTCTACCATGCTTTTGAATATATCATGACTTGAAAGTTTGATGAACAGAACCGGGTTGATTAGATCCATTAGAAATGGGATATCGATCTCTGTTCTTAAGACTCCAAGAGAATATTAATGTTCAAGGAACGTTCAATGGAGGTCTATTCAACGTCCAGACATTCGAAGGTCCTTGGACGTGCCATGAACGTAAATTTATGTACAATTGACGTGAATTTAACCTAGAAGGTTTGTTGTGTGCTCTTGGGGGAGTTTCTCAATATTGAAATACTTTCAAGTGTAGAAAGTCGTATAGAAGCAAACGTGTGGTAAATAATGGCGAATAATTTTATATTGAAGATTGTTTCCGAATAATTCAATGGCTTTGAATTTATTTCGACCTCATTTACATAGATGTAAATCGTGGTACCCGTTAATAATTGAATACCTTCATGTTCTCATATCGTGGATCAATTTATTTCCTGATTGATGATATATTTCATCCATTGTCTTATCACTATGGAATTCAAGAATCGAAAACTTTTCTTCGGTAAAGGATAGCTTAACAATAATCTTATGGGGAGTTAATAGATTCTTTTGTGTCTAAATTGGAATTTTTCCATACCAAAACACAAGTCAGAGTTTGAGGATGAGGAACTGGTCGATGAGGGTGGAAAGTTGGTGATTTTTAAATGAGCTTGGGAGTAATTGCCTGAGTGGAGCCAACTCCAATCCGCACGAGGTGTACACACCATTCATCCAAATACGGTACGCACAAGAATTTGCCTCTCCATCCCAAAAAAGTTTCATGGTAAAGTGAAGCAATGCGGTAAAGTAACATCAACGCATTGTTTTCAACTGAATGGAAATCAAAGAGTTCATGCACGCAATGCAGGCGTACACGGGAAACAATGCAAGTCGAGAACATTGTAAGGTGAGAGCCTATATCCGATCAGTGAACGTATACCCGATCAATCCTTACATTCTAGGTCTTTGTGATCTTGCTGTGCAAAAACTCTCCAATTAAAGCAGTTTTTGTAATTAATGGATCGAAAATGAACATTGTATTTCAGACTTCTAGCTTAATTACTTCGTAAATCCATGTAATAAAGGAAATGATCGGGTCCTAGTCTCTGACCGGGTATAGGGTCTCTTACCTCAATTTTTGATAGAAAATCTCAGCATATTTCTAAAAATCTGAGAGTTTTTCTCAAATTTGTAATAAAGATAAAACGGTTAACACTTTTGTGGAATTTTTCATCAATACTTGACAAAAAATAGACAAAAATTTGAACTTTCCAAAAGTCACGCATGAAATTTTTTTCTATTTTTTGTGAGGTATTGATAATTTCTCATTGATTTTCGAAAAAAATTCCACAAGAATGTGAATATCTTCATTACGAATTCAAGAAAGACTCTCAGATTTCAAAAAATATGCTGAGATTTTCTATCAAAGATGACTATGTTCTCGACTTGCATTTTTCTCCGTGTAGAAACGTACATTTCGTGAACTACGTTAAAAAAATCCTCTGCGAATTTCATTATAATCATATCATCAGAAGACGAGGTATACATGTTCACAGAAATTATCATGTTAGGTCATATTTTCTTTCATTTACCCGATTAACAATAAACGCTGCAATAATAGCCCTATCCTGGTGAAAATGAAGCGTATACACGAAGCGGGAAGGAAGCGCATACGAAGTGAAAAGTGTTTCAATTCTCTCTTCCTGAAGCGTGTAATGCCCGCTTGCTGAAAAGTGATGGAATCATACGTTCCATATACGCTTCATAAGCTCTCGATCCCGTTTCACACACGCTTTATGTGAAGTAATAGTAAGTTACATTAAGCGTGTGCGAATTATACCTATTCTGACTTCAAATAATATTTGTAATTATCTTGGTGAACGTCATTGGTTCGATGCTCCTTATGGGGTGGAATTTTTTTATTTAGGTTTCATGAATTTCATCCCAGACAGCACTGAAACGTTTTGAGAACATTCACAAAACATGGTTGGTAATATACGAAACATGCAAAAAACGTCCCAGGATATTTTAAAAACGTTACATGTATGTTTTGGAAACGTGAAAATGTCCTAGGAAGTTTTATTTACGTTTTCGAGGGAGGTTATGGAAACATTTTACCGAACATGATTTAAAAACGTCGCATAAATGTTTCCCTTATTTCTTTCAATTATTGGAATGTTCCAAAAATATTTCAAGAACATGAAAATAATGTTTTCAAAATCTAGCAGGATGCATTAAAAAAAACGTTTTTAAAACATCCAGGATATGATGTTTTCAGAATCAAATCTAGGAAACCAGAAACAAGTTTCTAAAATGTTCCGAGAATTTTCGGTGCTGTCTGGGATATGCTTCTTTGGCTTCAATTTCCTCTTCACCCACTCTTTGTATCCCTCTCATTCAAGCTCCGTATACCTTTCATTAACGTTTCGATTACTCTTCCTCCCCGCTTCTATTTTTACCAGGGTTGAATGTTTTCACATAACTTCCAGCTGAATCAACAGAGAGATGAGATGTTCATAAAAAAATCTGTTTCAAATCGGCATTATATATCAATTCGATTCTTTTCTTAATTTCATTCAATTCTTAATTTTTTGAAATTTTCGTATATGTTGCTTATGTTTTCATCGACATCATTATCACATCGTGTAAGAATTTTGGTCCCACTCTGGCCCAGTCTTGGGCCCATATTGGCAGGATGGGGCCCATGCTGGCCCGGGGTGGGCCCCATGGTATATACATGCTAGGGCAATTCAATCAAACTAGTCGAGGAAGCTATGTGCCCATCTATTGACAGCGTATTTCTATTGGTTTCCAAGAAAAACTCTCATGAAGCTTCACAAAAGGTGACACATAAGAAATATATGAATTCATGGTCGAATAACATGGCAATGAGTGATATCTGTAAAAAGAAAGGTTTAAAAAATTCTTCTGGCACAGTTCTTGTCGTGTTTTGATTTCAGTCAACGTTGTACGAGTAACCATGAATCACCACTTGCCAGTTACAACAAAACGGTGCGTGTTCGGAGTGACATCAGTGTCTGTTCAAACATGCACAGTTGTAACTCGACAAATATTTCTTTTGTTTTTTCTGCTGGAGATTCGATTGATGCCACGTTTCTGGCGGAAACAGTGTGCTACGGAAGAATAATTTCACTGACTCTGTGTCAAATTTCAGTGCTTAACGTTGATTTGTATATTTTTCACCAAATTGTACATTGGCAGAAGAATTTATTCATAGTTAACAAACGTATCTCATTCATCAGTTTCATGAAAATTGTTTATCAGCTAATGTTGTTCCAGGAAAAAACGTTTTTCAAATGATAATTATTGCGAAGAATTGTCAGAGAGACTTCCACGTAACAAGAAACTTCCATAATTTGTTTTCTCCGCACGGAGAAAAATGATGGTTTAAATATTACTACATTTTGTACGGAAGAAGTGCTATCAGTGAAATAGTATAATATTTACAACTGGGTGTAGTGGAAGTTTATTCATAATGATTTGGAAAATCCTTCGATTTGTCGCAACTCCACATCACGAAGCATGAATTTTTATTACATTCGGTTGTAAACATTATACTATTTCACTTATAGCACTACCCATGTGGAAATAGCCAGAGTTGCCAAATGGTACGGTACTGGCAAAGTTTTATTTGCCAGACTTCGGCAGGAACAACTGTATCCATTCAGAATCATTACCAGTTTTCCAACTAGCACCAAATGTTCGCCGGATTCCAGACGGTACTGGCTTACGCGGTCAGACGATCTTGAGCCAGTATCGAATTAATACTGTTCGGAGAATACTCAAACCGTACAGGAATGGAACCGCGTCAGTACCGAGTCAGAGTTGGTTGGATGGTGAAATGTGAAAAAAGACGATACGACACCGATATCGATGCAACCTTGTTCTAATACGGAAAACATAGTGAATAGGAATTCCACAGATCTTTCCAATAACACGGTTACTTTGATGAGACAATACTGCGCCAGTATTGAGCCAGAGTTAGTATTAGCATTCATTCAATATGTTTGATAGATGACAATATGCCAGTATTGATAGGACTTTGGCTGACTATGAAATCGGTAGTCAACTGACGTTAGAATCACGATCTTGGCAATTCGGCTGTTGTAGTGAGCCGAAGTCGCGCCAGCATTCGGCCACAGTTGGTATCATCATTCAATATGTTCGAGAGACAACAATGTGCCAGCATTGGTAGGACTTTATTCCACTACGGAATCTATGGTGAATGGTATGACTTCAACGGTCCCATTACAATGAATGGGAATTTGAGTGATTCATCGTCAACTCGGAGATCTGATATGATAGAGGTCTGATCGGAGGTCTGATGTGATAGAGACTAAGTTTCTCACTCGCAGGACCTGAGTTTAATCTTCACTAAGTGGACTTTCAAGAAATCACTTCCAAAGTGCCTTTTTCCGATGAGGATGATGAGACCAATGAATCATTCAGATTTCCAAAGTTCGAATTTAATGTGTTTTCTTTCACTTGAAATATGATCACTCTTGGTGACTCCGGTTACCGGTACTCTGCCAGTACTGGGTCGGGTTTGAATTTCTACATAGGATGTCATCATTTCGACTCCTTGTCATTTCTCATCCAGCTCTAGCGAGACAACTGATCCTGTTGCAATGCCAGAGTTGCCAATTACCATAGAAGGCTCACATCAAATATGGCTACCGCGATGATGATAAATGTTATACTGGCCCTTATGTAAAATGTTGTTATTATTTCAACTCCTTTGCCAGGACTGGCAATCCAACTGGCCCCATAATATTCGCTCTAGATTTGCCAGTACTGAGACCTCCGGCAACAATAGTGAGCCAGTAGCGGCCCGTGTTTCCATTTCCACATGGGTACTTTAGTAACAAATGTAGTAATATTTAAAATATAATTTTTCTCCGTGCGTATATTAAATCGCAGTGGACTTCTATGTTCTCAACGCATCAATTTTCTCAGGATATAAACACAGTATATGTTGAGTATCATGTCACAATTATAACGTTTGTATAAATCCTAATAGAAATATTGGCGAATGATCCCCCTATCAATAAAACTTGAGATAAAAACGATGAAAAATGGATACTCGAGTCCATTAATACTTGTACTCCTATGATACGCACAGGAATGAAGAAGATAAATATACTCAGGAACAGCAGTAATAAATAAGTGAGTGTGAAATATCGCGATTCAACATTCCCTTCCCTGTATCAAATCATCATATTCTAAGACATCGATTAAATTACTGTGAACACAGAACAGATTCAAGAAGAATATTGAAAATCATATTCCGCAAAAACTCATTCAAATCTCCCAGACAAATTGATTTGAATTTTACTTTTATTATTTATCATTTCATCTAAATCTAAAACGATCAAGTTTATCCGGATGTTGAATCGAGTATGTGACAATATTGCAAAGAATGGGAAAGCAACAAAGTTGTTGATTAACGGCAGTTCAAATTCTCTACGAGGGAAATCATTGCTTCGCAGGTGCAGCTTTCAGTGGCGATGAAAACGAAATGCTCGTTCGTGCCCTTCTCTCTGAAAGTTAAAAGCTTCCGTGCCGTATCTGGATGCATGTGCCGGGAATACTTTCGGCTGGATCACGGCAAATTAACTATCGTCGTTGCGCACACCCGTGTCTCGGTCCTCAATTAGCGAATTTCCAAGTATTTTCACAAGGAAGAGGAGCAATGCAGGATGATACACGAGATAACCTGGAAGAATTTGGTTAAAAGAACTATACATTCTTGTCACGCGTAAACAAAAGCAACTCTCGACGGAGTGGCCAACTTTTCCATTCGGATGGAATACTGTGGACAACGAGCGAGAACAACGAAATGAGTGAATTTTCTGATACAATGCACATCAAAAGCACGTGCTAATGAATTGTATTGAATCACGCGTTCGTCGGAAAAACGGAAATCATCGAAATTCGTCAGTGTTGGACGTATCACCTGAGGTATTTGTTTTTGTTTGGTGATGAAAAATGAAGATATCTCTATCTCTAGAACTACACTGTAAAAAATTGTATCGGAAAATTCCTATATGTATATTTATGTGAAGTAATGAACACATACATGCGTTAGGAATTTCCCCAACTTGTCCGGACATTTACTGTGAAATGTTGGGAAAAATCCCATAAAGTTCCGAATTTTCAGATAGATGTATGGGAAATTTCATATAAATGTACCGGAAATTGATTTCCTAATTAGTGATTGGAATTTTCCGGTTGATGTACACAGGAAAATTCCGATTATTTTTTACAGTGATACCAAATATTATATTACGGTCGTGCTGCAACAATCATATGCACAAACCGTGATATGAGCGAATAAAGCAGAGTGATGAATAAGTAATTTTATTCTACAATATATATATATAGCTTCAATTTAAGTGTAATAATTGAAAGTTTCTTAAGCGTTTGAACGAAGAAGCGAATAATCAAAGAGATTCTTACCATGCGAGAAGACAGACCGGGAACAGTTCAATTGCAAACGATCGGTGCTTCAATAATCGAGGTGCTTTTGATTAATTAACTGAATGCCTCGAAGAGGACTAAGAGACACGACGATTACTATAGCGCGCTATCGTTTGTGAGAATTAGATTTGTGCAAAGGATTCAACAAACATGTTTCGAGGAAAAAATATTAGAAGGAAGAATTGAATGTTTCATTATTTCAATTCAATATCTTCTGGAAAATCAATTAAGAAAACACGAAGGTTATTGCGTAGAACGTATTTCGAAATATCCAAATGTAATTAGAATACATTTTCGTGTGAATCTTCATTGAACATTGAGATAATACCATCCGACAAAATATTTCAATTATCCGTAAGCATTTCCGTATAAAACCATACAAGAAATTTGGCTAAATTCCCAATGCTATCCCCTTGAGATTCGAGGATCCGCGTTGCCGAATTGAAGCACGTTGCGGAGCATCGGCGTGACTTATCGTTGCAAGTAACTTGAGTTAACCATTGATGTCAGGGAATATAAATGTATTATATTTGCATTACATGAGAACATAGAGTTACAGTTCATGGAAGGAAATGATGATATGTTCCCAAACTTGTTGAATAGCAATTTTTATTTCATACCAAAAACTTTCCTCAATTTGAATACGATTAATTCTGTTTTTGTAGGATCATTAGGTTTATATTAAGCTGTATCTTTTTATAATGTATAATGTATTCCCTACCGTCTCAACACACATATTCCTTCACCACGAGTTTTGTTTTTACAAATCTTGACCTGTATTTGTTTCGAAGAGTAATCCGCACTTACCGTTTTCGCAGAAACAAGCGATTTCTTTTGAAAAACTGAAAAAATTTTTTCTCTCCCGTCTTGCTGCGAAGTGAATATTATGTATGTACGTTGTATGTACATCAAATATGCACGTATGCTTGTCGCTAGTTCGAGGTACCATTTTTTACATGCGATACTGCAGGATTCGCATACGACAAATGGAGACGCGGAAGAATTCAAAACGATGAATTTATGCATGAAGTTAGTTCGTCGTTTAAGAAGAGTTATGATCCTTCGATTACTTTCAGATTATATTTATATATTCCATCAATTTCTGATTATTGAAGAATGAAATCAATTGTTGCATCGATCCAGATAAATTTTTACATTAAATTACAATAATCAGATCCAGCATACATAAAGATCCTTCAGACCTATAATTGATGAAAATTGATACATGAATTTCAGAATCACCCAATTGACGTTCAGAGTCTTCGATTCTGTCATCTTGCTTGACTTGAGAATCGTGACTGGCGTCAGGGAAACCCGTGAAACCTACATTCCATACATATCGAGTCAGAAGTGCCATCAATTTCAGAATTACGTAATTGACGTCCAGTATCTTTAATCTACTGATTTTTACTTGATATCCATATTCAGCATCTTCAAAACTCCCTCACTGCGTGTTACTCAGTGAGTCTGGGAAGCATCCGATTGAAGTTTGCTATATTGGATTCATTTTGAATTTCTTAGGTTTGACATCCACTGTAAAAAATGTGGGAAGTTGTCACACTGTGGGTGGATTTCGTCCCCTCGTCGTTGGGGAATTGTTTTCCTATCAAAAATGAGGGATTTCTCCACCACTTTGAGGAACTATTTAGTTTTTTGGATGTTGAATTCTCTACAAATGAAGGAGAAGTCTACCACAGTATGGCGAAAAATTCCCCATCTATGAGGGAACTTTGCTGCCACCATTTTTTGAGGGAAAATTCTCTAGTCATTTTTACAGTGTCAGTCACATCAACACTGTCGGTTCAAGCTTGTTTCGGTCTCATTGTCCCCAAGCTTGGGGAGAATAGACGGAATAGATCGCAAGGGAAGGTATATTTACCAGTCTTCAAACTTATTTCAACAGGTATGTTTTTATTCTATTAAATTTTGTTTTTTTATTCAGAAGGCAATGAATTCGTAGATATCTTTCAATGGTTTTTCTCAGGATCAGAATAGCTCGAGATACCTCAATATATGAGATATTTGAGAATGATATATACATTATTTCATTCCTTAGAGTAACAAATTAAATTCATACTATTGTAAATTTGTCCGATACGATTCACATTTGGTCATATCGTATCAACGAGTGGAAGCTGTTGCGAACAAAAAAAATACTGAAAATTATTGATCTTACTAGTTCATTCTACTTTTCATCTTTTCACACAATTTTTTCTCACTTCTTTTTCATTTCAAGTGTGACATGAGTGACCCTAATTGGCAACATTGCATCTGAGTGAGTTTTTTACTTGAAAAGCTGTCGAAGCTTTACGATAGAATCTTCTAAAATCTTTTTCGACATACAAAGTGAGCTTCCACCTTGCATCATTGATGAAAAAGGAGTGGTACAGTTGGTGCTCTCATTAAACTGTTAGGAATAAATCCAAAGCCACCTTCGAGAGATTCTTTGTGAGTAAAATAGCACGTGGAGAGAATTTAGGAGGAATGTATCCGTGCAAATAATAAAGTCACCGTAATTGCTTTTTTTTATAGACATATTATGTGTATAATTTGAAGACAGATTCATCAATGTTCCATATAACAAGTGAAACTGGATGCGAGGAGAACTGTACAAGAGAATTCATCTTGGATTAAAAAAAAAAAAATATAATTATTAGAGAAACACATAAAACCTATCTCAGAGGGATTCCGAAAATATTCGATTAGAAATTTTCGTTTCCTGTTTCACAATATTTCTATTTATCCGAAATAAAATTATGGCGAGTATAATTTACATCTATTCATACATTTTTCTTAACTCTCCCACAAACGAGAGTATAATGAATGAAATACAGTATTCCACGTAAGATATTCGTAATCCATTTTCCTCTCCCAACCGACGAATTCCTTGAGAATTTTCTTCGTTTCGAGTTTTTCCCCCGTCATTTGAAATATTCTAGAGAAACAAGCTGGAAAACCCTGTCAAGTGAAACTTTTTTATCGCGCATATACGGGTGTATACGTGCGCGCACCACAGCACATCGTCGTGCGAATAAAACGAATTTACATGCCACTATACATAAAGCTTTTCATTTTTACATTGCCCGGACCGTCAATCATCGTCGTGTGTGCCACGATGAAAGGACCTCGCAGTTACCGTGAAAACTGAATTTTTGTAGACGTCCGAAAGCGTCATGGAAACATTTGAAAATTGAGTAAAAACGTCGAAACATTGACGAGTACGTATTACGGATCAATGGATTATACTATAATTTTTTCATTCCCGTATGATTGATGGAAACAAGACTTTTCCCCGTTCGAAAATCCGATTTCGTAAAAATCCTTGTTGAAGTTTTGGTCGGGATATTGGGATTGTGAAGGATACGTCAATGCAGGTTGGTGAATTGATATTTGTGGATAAAAACGGAATCATGTGATCCAAATTGAGATTTCAATTATCTTAATTTCGGGCTGATAAACGGTGCATGTGATAGTTTAGAAGGACTTGACTAGGTTTGGGTACACAGGGAGAAAATCGTTGTGATTATAGGCACAGCATTAATCCTAGTAGAAATTATGATTGGGAATTAGATGGGCCCAAGCTAGTTTTTCCGGATGTTAGGTTGGTTTCTAGCTAGTTTCGTAACGCACTTTCTAGCCTGTGCCCATCCAGATGTCCCAGGGAACTGCTAATTAGAAATGTGAAATCATGTGTTTTCTGTAAAATCACACCTGTGAATAAGGCAACAATGTATTTTTACATGTAATCTCCAGTCAAGAACGTTGCTTTTGAATTCATTCCCATAAAATAATCCCGAGTGAGAAATTGAAACGTTGGGGCTTCCTTTTATTCCTCTGACCGTGTTGATGGACTATCAATGTTACTGTATGATCAGTTGACGCATGGAAAATCTACATGAACCAACTGAATTTCAGGGTAAGGTTAGGCTGAAATGTGTTATCCAGTTGCTCCCATGTGGGTCCCATCTAGTACGTGTATGGTAAATGGGACGCCCAGACAATTTTCTACCAGAGTTTATTTTCCTGGGATATCTCCCTGGAGTATTAAATATCTTCCATAGCTGTCATGATCAAATCAAGTGACCTATGTTCTCTCCAAATTAAAATCAGTGGAATTTCACTGTTTCTGCAGTTAAAAGTCGACCACCGAATGGAATCGGTGAAATATCAGTGAATAATCACTGGTTATGCAGTTGGAAGTTTTCCTGACTAATTGAATCAGTGAGATTCCACTGCCAAGATCAGTTAATATTTACTGATTGTGCATTGTATATGCACTGATTCTCAGTGGTCAATTGTCCACCGCAATCAGTGGAATTTCACTGATTCAAATTTAGAGAGTTTATTTCTTAGTAAGAGATTAAACGATACGTTGCCAGGTAACATTGACGGTTATATTTTTATGATATGCAGTGTGAGCTGATGTAAAACAATATTTCACTCCCAATTCAGCAATAATATTCAGTCTTCGAGATGTAAGGAACTATTTCGATTCTTGATGGATGGAAGACCGTGTCTAAAGATGCAGGTACATGTATGAAAGTAATAATCATTGTGTTCAATAATATAAATGATGACTTATTCAAGGAAAGTCCAATCAACTCATGAATTATTTTTATATATTCAAAATGCAACCGGTAGATTCATCTCAGAAATCAGTTTGTCAGATTTTCAATGAGAAATTTATGATATATCATTCGAAATTCATCATGTTTCCATCACACGTGTCAGTTTGCATTGAAAATTGATCACAGCGCCACAATCTTTCTCTCTTAATATAATTTATATCATATTTTATAGAAAATTTACGATCGGTTTTGTAGTTCCCACTCAAGGTTTTATGATACATAAAAAAGAAAATATTTTTCCTGAAGTTTCTGATTTATTGCTTATCGTAAAAACTGAGAAAAATGAGCTATTGAGTGTGTTCAGTTCACTGTTGTATATGTAATTCTAAATATTCCTGTCGTATATTTATGATCTAATAAGGTTTGCATTAACTGTTATAATCATTTGTTACCTCACAAGGAAGTGGGATTCACTATACTGCGCACCGGAAAAAATAATTTATTTGACCGACTACACTGAAGTTAGTTGTGAAAATTAGTTCCGACTAATGAAAGAATAGAAGTCGGTGATAAAAGCTGTAGTAAAGGTAACTGCAGATTAGTACCAGCAACTAAAGTCAGAGGAATCAAATTTGAATTTAGTTGAGCCAACGTCCGTTTTAGTTATCTAAATATCAACCACTGTATCTAGTTGCTGGAACTAATTTGGAGTAAGGGTAACTAATTATTTTTTCCGGTGCGTTTCCAAGCCAAAAGGCCGTATCTCAAAATTTTGATGTTTCGAGATATCAAGCATTTTATTCACACTTGTTCAATGATACAAACACCGTAATGTTTAAATCAGTGTTTTATGCAGTTTTCAGTAGTGTCAAGATTTTTTTCTAATTGAAACACACGATGCATGTTTGAATGAACGGAGATAGAGATAAATGAGTTGCTGAATCCACCACTGGTTATCTAGATCATATACTATCCAATAGGATTCTATTGGATACATACTCTTTAAATGTGAAACGATGAAATCTCACTGATTGCAGTGAAAACTGCGAATCAGCGCAAATATAATGGACACTCAGTGAATATCAACTGATCTTCGCAATGAAATTTCACCGATTCAATCAGTCAGAAACAATTCCACTGTAAAAAGAAAGTCTTAAGGTAGTTCTCCGGGAGAATTCAGGATCAAATTAGAAAAATTATTGTCAAGCAGAGCACCAAGGTCGAAGGACTTCGATAATCATATTCGTTGGGACTTATATTCTTATTTATGACAGAAAAAGAACCAACTCGAAGTATAAGTAAACAACCTTGTAACAACAACGCAAAATTTGACATGGTGTTTTTTTTTTAATTTTTATTTGCGATCCGTTTATGACTTATGAGGGCTCATTTTGTTCCTTGTGAGATTTGAAAAACCTTTACCATGGGGATTTTTTATATGAGTCATCATGACACTGTCACACGCTTTTATTTATGGGAATGTATTTTACTATCAATAAACAAAAGCGTGTGATGGTGTCATGATGACTTATATAAAAAAATCCCCATGGTAGAGGTTTTTTGAATCTCACAAGGAACAAAATGAGCCCTCATAAGTCATAAACGGATCGAAAATAAAAATTTCAAAAAAAAACCATGTCAAATTTCGCGTTATTGTTACAAGGTTGTTTATTTATACTTCGAGTTGGTTCTTTTTTTGTCATAAATAAGAATATAAGTCCCAACGAATATGATTATCGACTTCCTTCGACCTTGGTGCTCTGCTTGACAATAATTTTTCTAATTTGATCCTGAATTCTCCTGGAGAACTACCTCAAATTCAGCTCATTTCATGGCTGAATCTATGATGCAAACAAATTAGGCCGAAAAAACAATCGCCGGCACAATGGAAAAAGCATTGTCTGAAATTAAGATGCGAACAGATTAGGACTTTCTTTTTACAGTGTCCAACTGCATAACCAGTGACCATTCACTGATATTTTACTGATTCCATTCGATGGTCGACTTTCAACTACAAAAATAATGAGACTTCACTGATTTGAATTTGGAGAGTAGGTGAATTACATCATTCTGAATAAAGTCTTATCGTATAAACTTCTGTCCTTGTTTCTAGTACTTGCAAACATTTCTTCTCTATGGAAGAAATGAATGGAATAGATTAAACGTATGCTTCTGAAGCGTTCTATTGTAGTATCTTGATAAGCCGATGTGATGAAATCTTTTATTCACAGTGGGAACTCACGCAAGGAATGGTGTTTTTTTGTTTCAAAATCAACAAGTCAC
Source organism: Gonatopus flavifemur (assembly GCA_018340375.1). NCBI lineage: Eukaryota > Metazoa > Arthropoda > Insecta > Hymenoptera > Dryinidae > Gonatopus > Gonatopus flavifemur. The sequence continues at coordinate 39,497,793 of JAFFJZ010000001.1, read as the reverse complement.
TCTCTTAATTTGATACAGTGAAGATTCCACTCGACGAAAAGATAGTTTCCATTTTGGTTACATGAAGAGTGCAATTTCACTCTGCTGAAATGAAAATTCTCTCTTCAGGCAGTCAGGAGTAAATTCACCTTTCATTTCGTGTGAAATTCTCACTGTTTCAAGTTTGGAGAGTATTTTGATTCGTTCCATCGTACACATTAAGGGATTAGCAGGAATCAGCGGTTTTAGCGTGCATAAAACTTTTAACAGGGAATATACGAATCACTTGCTAAGATTTTAGAGAGGAATTCCGTTTATGAACTATTGTATCATATCCCAAAAAGAACGACTTCATGTAATTCATTGCATCAATCGTACTATGAAAGGGAATCCGAATTTTTGAACAACAGCTATGAACCCTTCTGGAAAAGATCTCATAAAAACTGATCCATGGAATCTATGAGACTCTATAAGATTTTATCTGAGCATTCGTCCAAGGATTTATGAGATTTTATATCACCTTTATGAGAATTAATGAGCATAAAATTGGATTTTATTAGATTTTGATGTGTTCTTCCCCAGGAGTTTATCAGAATGTATCAGCACGTATCAAACTTCTCCAACACGGCAACTGAGGGTTTTTATATCCTTCACATGGAAAACACGACCTCACAAAAATTCATGATTGCACATTTACCTTTTCAAATTCCCTACAGAACTTGATGATATCCCGTTATATTTACGATCAATCGATTATCGCAGTTGGCGAAGATCAACAATCAAAATGTAACTTGAAATTCCTCCGTAATATTCTCATGATATTGGTATTCGATTCAAGAATGAAAATTAGATTCAAAACTACGATTCTATTGGCGGTGCATGCAAATTTGTATCCACATTTACAAGCGCAATCTATGAATTCGAATTATCACAATATTATTCTTATGGTACCATATCAGAAATTATCACCATACATGAAATATAATTTGCATTGAGTACCGTGGACCATAGGGTATCATAGTGATGCCAGTGAACATTTGTCCATCGAAACAATTCAGGTTCAATGATCAACAGCTGAATCGATCACAATTGGAGGTTTGCAGTGAGATATTCCATTATGGAAATCTACCACTATTACTTCCCTATTTTCTGATTCATATATTACTTTTGAATAATATTTTAGGAAGAGATTTTTTGATGAAATGTTCGATTGTATTATTAATCCATATACAATTTAATAGAACTTTCATAGGAGTGATTTTATAGAAATTTATAATATTTCTTGGTTTGGATAATTAGATCTCAAGTTTCAGTCTAAGGGTTCATCATTTCGCATAATTACTGCATGAATGAGATAATTTACTCCACAACAAGAGTGTCGTTCCCTTGGTCTTGAATAAATTTTTCCAACTTTGGACTGCACATATAGCCAATTCATGAAGTATCCCCTTCTACAAGTTCTATAAATTTCATAAGCCGGGAATTTGTGATCTTGTCGTTGTTTATGAAATTTGAACATCTTTGATTCATGGCAGAAATTTTATTAGCTGGAATTACGATGATTCTTCACAGAAATGTACGAAACACGCTGTAAAAATGCGGGGAATCACCCGCTTTTTGTACAAACAAATACAATGATTGCTTCAAAACGGTAAAAACGTTTTGTATTTCGGACAACGAAAAATCAGGAGATGCGATGTAAAATTATGCAAGTTCGTGCTCAATGTATATGATGGAATTCTAAGTTCCCGGTGAACTCGTGAAACGTAAGTTTTCGTATTACGAAACTGTCACTCCATAATAGCACTTCCTCCCTCAGTAGAAACAAAGTACATAATGATTAGATCCAGCATTCAAAGAGAGAAGAGCAGTTTGTGGGGCAACCTTCGTTCATATTGAACATTCATTCCCGTCGAATTGAATTTTTGTGTAAACAATAACACCATTAATTTAACTTCTCATAACAAGAAACTTGGAGAAACAAGATATACGACGCATTGCCAACGATGTATTTGCGGATTTACTTGAGAAACACCGGGGCGTAAAGTTTCCACGAGAACGAGAATCGTGAAGACGAAATTTCTCTCGATCCTCCTGTCTGTTTCGTGACTCGCGACAGAGGGAGAGAAGAAGATCGAGAAAATGTGGAAAAGACGTACCAGAAAGAGAATGTAGCCCCTCGATAACGCGAAAGAGAAGAGAACGAAACGCGGTGTGTCTCTTCTGGTATTCTATGAGCATGAAATAGACTTTTAGTCGGAACAATGCAGCTGATGCCCTTCCGTTTCAAAGTGGATGCACAATTAAATTAATCTGGACCATAAACAATAATTAAATTATAATGGAATCACTGGACTTTGTTGTTCTACTGTCTGCCTTCCCCAACAAAATCATAATGTATAGGGGAAATAATGTGATTAAACTATAATCGCAATTCTGTACATAATCGTATTTCTTTTTAGGGACGTGCAATTTCTTCCCAAGTACAATTAAAATTTTCCATATTGTAGTATTTCGCATTTTATTCGAACGCGCACATGAATCGATTATCAACTGGAGGATTTGTCAATTAAATAATCGATGTTGGATCCATTGAATGAGAATTCAAGAGCTTCCTGATTAACTTTCATAATAAGAAATGAGAAAATTCTTCTTCAAGTAGGAGTGGAAAGCGCGCTAACGAGTATTCGGTTAGAGAGAAAAAGAGAAAAATTCAGTCCGGTGCATTGCAAATGAGGAATCCTATTAGCCTCGTAGTATTCGAGCAAAGAATCGACGGACTCGGCGTGATCTACTCAGGGAATAAATTTCTCCCGGAAAGCAAAGACCCGAGACATTATCTTAAAACGCGCATACACAAAGAAGTGCGATCCGATCTTGAGAGGGGCATCAAGTATATTATTTCCACCTGAAGTTATATTCAAAGGAATCTATGAATATCTTACAATCTCGACCCGGAGATATCTCTCCATCTCCCAAACTAAATCACAGATGAATTCTTTTCAATTAAGATTTATGAACTCCGATAAAAAATATCAAGACCCCTCGATTTTTTTCTTCCCTACCCTCGAATTCAAAGCGGAAAAACAAATTATCTGTATTTAAATGAGCGAGAGAGAGAGAGAGAGAGTCTTGATTAAATTCTAACAATGAAATGTCAACGATGTACGAGATTGGATATCGAAATTGATAGTCCAGATCCTCACTTCACGTTTGAAGTTGACGATATTTTAATGATAACAATGGATTCTCGTTGGAGATCTCTTCTGATACTCGAGCCGGCATGAAAAGTCGAACTCGCGAAACGCTCAGAATCAAAACCAACCAAGTCCAGAGCAGTAAATTTGTAGAGAATTTGAAAGCGTGAGAGGAAGTAGAGAAGCTCGAGAGAATGAAGTTCTACGAGAAATTGAGTGTGAAATTGAAACTGGTTGAACTGTTTTTCGTGTGGATACTAGTTTGATTTTCAGATAGTACCATCCACGTACTTCATTACTTGTTATAAAGAGAAAATGCGTGAAACGTACAGAGCATGTTCAGAACTTTCAGTTTGGTTTATTTACGGAAAAAAAAAATTAAATCGAAATAAAAGAGAGTGCATTCCACGAGAGTGCCTTTGTACCGTTCCATATATTCTCCCAATCAAATGTACGGTGTGCGATCATTCAAAAATTCCATTTTTCCATACTCGTATTTGTTTCAATGAAAATTTTTATGATCGATCTCACTATTGTCTTACGAATGTGTGGGGTAATATTCAAACACTTCGGAGACTGATCATTGAATAAGTTCATTTCTGAAATTCAATTTTATACGAAATTCCATAGCTTCATGACTAACGCACACATTCAACTCAAAAGAAGTTATTTATTATGGATATTAAATTCCAATAGCTTGCGTTCTAGATTTTCATTCCGTATATAGCCTTTCTATTTTTTTTTAATCATATTTTTTTCGAGTACATATACAAGGTGTTCATAAATAATCGTAGTATCAACTGGCAGTTGGTATGAGCAGAAATTCCTCAACAATTGGGGAATTCGTTTTGTGTTTCAAAAATATATTTGATCGTTTAAACTGTATACTTTTTATTTGGGAATTTTGAATCACGTTTCAGTATTTCGAATTTGTTCTATCGATCGACTGTTCGAGGGATTGATCGATGTTTGTTTGAAAGAATAAGTGTAGTGTTGGTTCGCAAGAGTACGAAATACACGAAGAAAAACAATACGAAGAAGAAATCGAGATGCAGCAATCATAGTATGGAAAAATAAATAGAGCAACATTTCTTCAATTTAAATAGAAATGGAAGATTGCTTCGAACTTGTGTTATCACATTCAATAGTTCGAATGGATTATTGAACTAGTTTTGTTTGAAAAGCAGGTATTGCACTTTTGTTTGAAATTCTATGGTTATTTCAAGTGTATATTTCCGAAGTTATGTGTAGACTCTGCCAAAAAACTTGTGCAACATACGATTTGTGAACCTTGGCAAGACTTCCAGTGTTGCTGAGATGCACAAAACGGTTCGTGGTGATCTTCAAATTTCAATTGTGAAGAATAGGCATTGGCTCAAAATTTGGGTTAGTATCCATGATAACATACATCATTTTCACGATATATATGTCAGAGATGGAATTTTTCGCTGTAGAGCAGGGATGTGCAGCCTCAATTATTTTTTGCACTCGAAGTACTTTTTTATTTCCATAACATAGAGATTTTCAACGTCAAATTAGAGTGTACTTGACAAGAAGAAGTACAAAAAAGTAATTGAGGCTGCCCATCCCTGCTGTGAAGCAATTGAATATGACCTATCTTACCCCCTGGTTTCGTATTGCTCCATTCTGTGCTACGGCTGAATTTCAATTTTATTCGTCCTTGAAGTGAAGTTGATCTACTTTTTCAGTTTCAATTCCGAAGCAGTCGTTTTATTCACACCCTTGTGTCACTGTGGATGACTTGTTACGTATTTCTTTCCCTTCTCTCCTTCACCTGTGTGGAATTCAATTTGATAATCTCAATGTGTTTTGTAAAAATTTTGCACACTGCATTCCTCGTTTCAAGATTGAAGCAAGCACTTGAACACTCGATTAACTCCAAATCATTAATTTAAAAAAACAGCTTGTCTATTTTCATCATTCATTTCTGTAGAATACTCCACCTTCAAAGTTCCTGTATTATAATATTCACGACTTTGTCCTGCCGAAACGAAGAAAAATGCTTACACAAAATTTTCATACTCAATTTCCCTCACTTTTTCAGAAGTTTCCCTGACTATCCATGAACTTTTTCTTGAGGATTCCCATGACCTTCCTTCGATAATTTCTATGACCATTGGCTACATAATGGGGATGAAAAAATGATGAAGTGATATTTCAGTACACCTCCTATCGGAATCAATGATATCCTATTGGTTTCTATGTGTTCATTGTCACAGCAGCTATAGAAATTCATGGGAGTCTATCGAACTTTCCAAGCAGGGGAGTCAATAATGAAAACATAAACTTGATGATCCATTGCATTTAATGAACGGAATTGGTGATTAAAAATGAAAACTTACATATGACCAAAAGAACGAAAGGTATATACTCGAACTACTGGTATAAATATTTGGTATATTGGCAATCAAAAATAAATTAATCAACAAAAACTTTCGTCTTATTTTGATAGGAAGTGAAGAACACGGAAGAATGAATTTAAAAATCTCATCACATATATAATCAAACTTCACTTTTTATTTGAAACTGAACTTAAGAATTGATATCACGTATCTTAGCAAAAATGTTAGTACAATACTTTTAGTTGGAACAAAAATCAATTTTCAATCTGACTTCAAATTAATAAAACTGTTCCAGCAGAGTACTGTATGTTTATGAACATATGTTCAAACTCGCCGAAATAAAATACACGAAATTCAATGGAAATTATCCTTTCAAGAGGACACCATACACGGAGAGAAATTTGTAGTTAAATTTACTATGTTATTATTGTTCCCGAGGAACAGACTGAACTATGACGGGTTCCCCCATAAGACATAGTAAATATGATCAGCATTCTATTGTTGCACCATAGTAAAAATATGCCCTTCATAGTAAAATCCGACAGAATTCAGTCTGTTCCTCGGGAACAATAATAACATAGTAAATTTAACTACAAATTCCTCTCCGTGTAGAGAATTACATTACGTACACAACAAAAATGATAATTTCCTTGAATAAAATGAAACTCTGTGATCAAAAAGTGAGGTGAATAATTTGTTTATAAAATGTAAATTCTTGATTTATTCTTCCAAATTAATTTCATCCCTTTCGAAGTAATCCCCGTCCGATAAAACGCACTTTTGCCAACGCTTTTTCCAGTTCTCGAAACAGTCGGAATAGTCTTTTTTCGGTATAGCCTTCAAGACCTCCTTCGATTCGGTTTTTATCTACTCAATCGTGTCAAAACGGCGTTCCTGCATCGGCCTTTTGAGTTTGCTGAATAGCCAGAAGTCGCACGGAGCCAAATCAGGCGAATACGGTGGGTGCGGAACGATATGAATCGAATTTCTGGCAAAAAAGTCGCGAAGAACCAATGCAGTGTGAGCCGGTGCATTATCGTGATAAAGGAACCAAGAGTTGTTCGCCCATAATTCCGGCCGTTCCAGGTTTGGGCTGAGCCAAATGATATTTCAACACTATCAGCGAGGTATCTAATTGTCAATCGACGATTTTCAAGCACCAAATCTTTGATTTTTTGGACGTGGCCTTCGTCGGTAGACGTTGATGGTCGTCCAGAGCGCGGTTCGTCTTCAACGCGTTCTCGGCCCGCTTTGAACTCATTGTACCACTTACAAACGTTTTTTTGTGCCATAGTTTGATCATCAAAGGCCTTCCGCAACATTTTCAATGTGTCCGCACAAGAACCCATATAAAAATCTTCAGGCTCCGCCAATGCTGACGACGGAATATAGCTAGACGCAAGGCTGCCAGTCAAAGCTGGGCAATCTATGTAGGGACAAGGATGGTTGACAATGGTCTAAACATTGTACCAATATGGGAAGTCATGAATCGACTTCATTGATCCATCATTGATCATCGGCTGCGCCACGCTTGGCCCATCCTTCAACCAATATTGCTTAAAGGAAAAAGCATGCTTTCAACAGAGGCTCTCTAGGGCTCGGCGGGACACTGCTCCAAGCATTAGGCAACTCTGAATGACAATGGATTCTCATGTTGCATCAAGCATGGGTCGTAGCTTGGTCCAGCTTGGGCAATAGCTTGGCTCAGTTTGGGCGATGGCCTCGCTCAGTTTAGGCGTTAGCTTGACTCGACTTGAGTAATAGCTTGGCTAAGAGTGAAACTTCCTTCTCAAACAGCAAATTACAATAACTCTCACCAGAGTGATGCTTGTTTCCTGCGAGTGACGAACCAAGCATTCAATCAATATATAAGTCTCCTTTAAAGATTCCATGACAGAAATAATTCTTCATCTGTTTCCAGACCCGCCTACTTCTACGCCAGGACCACCGGATTTACGTCATTCATCAGTTTAAACTAATCAGAAAAATTACATGTTGAAATTCTCCGACATTCATTTCGTTCAATCGAAATGATAGAATGGATCTTTTATTTTATTTTCAATTACAATAAAAAATAAAAGTGACCATTGGCATGAGATGGGCGCAACCCTGCCGCAAGATTGCTACGGCGTTGGCTCATCCTTGGCGAACAAATTTTTGTATGGTCTGCCATTGACGGCATATGCTATCACAACCCTGTTTCCAGTGTTGGGTCTGATGAATGAGAGATTCTCAAAGAACAGCAATAACATATTATCTAAAGATTATTTCATCAGAACTGTATCGGACTTGTTACACCAACTGTACATGAGAACGATATTTTTGTCGAAGAAATATTTATTCAGACCGATTTAAACAATAATTTGTTAGATTCAAAGAAATACTTGTTTCTTTGTACATCTGTCAGGCGTTTTTAAGAAGCTTTTCTGACTCAAGGGTGATTTCCCTGACTTTCCTGACTAAAGGGCGATTTCCCTGACTTTCCTGACCAAAAGTCGATTTCCCTGACTTTCCCTGACCTTTCAGGTCTGTGGGAACCCTGCATTTATTGCGTTTGTATTCAAATTCAAGGTGAAAATTCATATTGCGATCAAGATCATTCAGAAACTGTGGAATCGAATGCACATTGGGTACAATACGAGTTACATGATCCACTGAATGTTCGGAATTCCGAATGTATTTCGAAACTATTGACGAAAGTATCACCAGAGAGTTCAAGCGCATACACCTGCTCTGGGATGGGTTAAAATAATCTGGATTTCAAATCTGTACCGTGTAACTTCCAATGAAATTTTCAATTGGAAATCATGATAATAATACCTCATCAGAACAGGATTTTATTAAGAGTTCAGATTTGGAAGTCCACAAAAATTCTGCATAAATTCAATATATGAAACCATTTTCAAATAAGTTTTCGTTATCAAGACATTCACTTCTATATACTCGTTTCGAAAACCTTTTAGCAAAAAGTTAGCACACGACTCAACAAAATCCGATGAAAGAGCATAAAATAACATATTTATATTATACTGTCCGATCTTCACCACTTAGACTTATACATCACTTAGAACTTCGCCGTAACTTTCAAGCGAATTCGATATAATATTTCAACACTTTTGAAAACGCTTTCTTTTTCAAACTTTGGCAGAAAAGAAAAACCCTGTCACTTCCCATGAATTAGATCTCCTCGATATTATATAAAAGCTTCTGGCGTGAGTTCAAAATCAGTTTCATCCAAATTTACACTCAATTTGCGTCGATTCTTTGAGAATCTCAGTTGCAGAAATTATTCAACGTCCAGCGAATGTGTCCAGCGTCACGTACTTGGACGAAGTTCTCCTTTCCGTATATAGTTTAATATTAACTTCACAGCGAATGAGAACGGTATCCAGAGTTTTTGCTCGAGAATTGAATTTCATGTGATAGAATCCTTTGTGAACATTATAGAACATGTTTTTCAATCCAGAACATCGAGCAGTGGTTGCATCATCGACGCTTCGATTACAAAACTCTTCCAAACAATCATTTGTTATTTCAGCTGATTTTGCTATCCATGTTCTTACTCAACATTTTCGAAAGAAACAGATCTGAGCGGAAGATGAGTTCTTGCAGTATTGAATGCACTTGATCCAAATACGTTCTCACCCAACGTCACATCTCTTCATATTGTCCCAGCAGGGTTTACTTCATGTACAATTAACTTCCTCGAACTTGTGTAAACTATCTTGATAGGAAGTAATCTTCATAAAGTCAGTTCCTATTTAACATATTTAGAACAACTTCACCTAAAATTTCCTTTGAATTTCTAACTAAAATCCGTTTCGGAATAATTTGACGTTAAGGTGTGAACCGTATCAGCTTAGTTTCTTTTTGAGTTATTTTGAAAGTTCTACACTTTTCTATTAATTGCAGGATGTTTAATTTTTTGAGTTTCACTTTCACTGCATTTGTCCTGGAAACATACGAATATAAAAATAATTCCTCGATTCTGATTTATTTATTCTTAAATTTGGAGAAAAAAACAACCATGTATTTATACTCGCACACCAAAAGTGGGGCAATGATGCAATTAAAAACCCTGCCCAGCTATATATGATTCGTAGCATTTCCAAGGTCTCATTAGGTTCTGGAGAGGGCCTGAGAAGAGAATGTGATCAGAAAACCTGGATTACACATAAACGAGACGCATCAACAAATTTTGTGACATCGCAAGATCGATTCTTCCCGAACGACGTTTAGTTTCGATCGTTCGCGTTTCCGTAAAATTTATTTTCATCGTCTACATCATCTTTGAACTCCTCATCCATTTATAATCCTGTCATAAAAAAAGATAAAATATACATTCTCTTCCTATATTTCAGATCACAATTTCCTATGTACATGATATAGTTGTGCATAGAGTTTCGTGGTCGATCGATCTCCTCGACACGTCTCTGGGCTACATGTCGCTTCGACTATGAACCCAAACAAGATCCTTACGAGCAGTCACTCCAACGAAGTCCCAAGATCATAAATCATATGCCGTAGGATCGTGCGCTGCTTCGAAAGATACAAACGATGCAGAGTCGTGACGCGTTGACAGATAAATGATTCACCGTGCTCTAGACAATCGTACTGAGCAACGAGAAATTGCAAACGAAGTTTTCAGATAAGCAAACTCCGGGACTTTTTCTGTACGTTGAATATCTTGACGTTCCATGGTTCTTTTTATAGATACACCCACGGTTCTCCAATCTCGTTTTATCCGCGATACGCGGTAACATCGTCTCGATTGTAAAAAGTATCCTGAGTGTTCAAAGCGATCCCTGTTCCTTCTTCGTATAATGAGATGTATATTTTCATCTAAATTAGATCCCGATAAATTATTTCTTCCCCCCATGGGGTGAGGAGAAAGGGGTTTGTACCGTATTTTACAATTCAAATTGATCTTCTTGCATGAATTTGCGTAAGAGACGCGGTGGGTACGAGATTTTGAACTGGGTTCAATAATCTGAGAATTCAGCACCATAAATCGTACATCGTACCAACCCATCAAAAAGTTATCGAGGATGCTCAGGGCTCAACTGATAATAGACAGATATACCCTGTATCAACAATGGTTATCCATATATCACAGTTCTAGGGAAAGATCGATTTTTTCTTTCTGGAAATCTAAAAGTAGTATCGTCGTGTTTTTTCAGTGAATTTTTGGGGAAATTTGTCCTTGTCTCATTGAATATTGCTTAACTTTCACCATTATTCATTTGGTTTATATTCACAGGAATATCATTGAATTTGATGTTAGAATATATGATCACATACTCGTTCACAATTCAATGAGATTATTTGCGTTCAATTCGTTATAACCGCGTCATTTAATTGTTCACTACACTGAAAGAATTCTGTTGTAAAAATCACTGTGAAATTTCAGTAATCGAAGGACCAGTGAAAGTTCTCCAAAAGATTACTGTGCAACTTGTAAAAATGAGTGCATTTCTAAACAGTTGAGAGTGATATTTTCTCCAAGTTTCATAGAATGTACAGTAATATTTCGAAAAATTTTTACGTGTTCCTCGATCACTGGAATTCCACGGTGAGTTTTCAAATAAAATTCTTTCCATGTACACGGAGAGAAATCTGATGATTGGGAGTGGTAAAATACGTAGGTAATATCATAATCGAAATTGGTAAACTGAAACTATTGAGAATAGCTTGGTAATAAAATTATCACGATGGTAAACTACACTTTGTCACAAATTCCAAAATTTCTTCAGGAAAACTAACAAAGGTAATATTGATGATTTCAGGCAGTGCTGATACTTTTTACCATCAGCGATCGTAATGTTTCTTTACACTTTATTTCAAGATTCTTACAAGCAAGAGTTCTAAAAATCGAAGCAAAGGCAATAATTTTCACCATCAATGATGGTAATATTATTCACTAAAATGAAAAAAAAAATTTCCTTGCAAAAACATATTTTCAGGCACATCTGTTAGTTCATGTTGTCCAACCGTCGAGTTATTACCACCATATTTGTTGATTGCAATCATGTTATTTCTCATACATTGTTGAGTACAGTTTATAATGAAAAATCCCAATTACGCGGAGGGGATTTGAACTTAAGAATAATTCACTTATATCTGTCTATAAACCTTACAATTGAAGCCGCTTTGCTACGCTCGCACTTACGAACTCGCTGTTTTGAAGTTTCATTGAAAGACCGAACGAGGGAACCTAAACTGGACAATTTGTTGTGTGCGATAATTGTGAGAAAATCTCGAGCGCTGTTGGAAAATATTACCATCAGCGCTTGTATTATACTGACCTGTCATTGGTAGTTTTAATTGTGATTCGTGGCTTTCAAAATTCAGAATAGTTGTTCAAACAAAATCTATTATTGTCAAGTGATGATAATTTTCATTAGAGAAGGTATTTATTTCGTTTGTTCATAGTTGTTATCACTGAAATATATTTTCTTCATCTTCACCATCGTAGCTGTCGATTATTTACTATACGTGCGTATAAAATAATACACTTAGGTTACAAATTACTGTCAATATGTTCCAATCACACTAGTTTACGACAAAAAATAATCACTTTCGGAATCAAATTTTTCTCCGTGTAGTAAGAAATTAAAAAATTTCACTTTTGTGACAGTTTTGGATAGTTGTATGTTTCAAGCCAGTCAACATATTGCTAGTTTGGATACTATTCTTCATGTTGATACATAAAGTATTGTTGGAAATTGATCCACAAGAATGAGTAGTTTAGATTCAAAATGGGAAAAAAACATCCTCTTCAGTTAGTTTGTTATCTATTAAATAAAATGAATGCAGGAACTTCAGGTGTTTTCAAACATGTATGGAAATTCTAAACTTGGAGAGCAGCTTTTCAATGCCCAAGATAATAGTTGATTGAATCATTGGTTAATAGTTGGCAAGTCTGAATAAGGATTAGGGATTTGAATGGTCTGTCACAGACGCTGCCTTCTCGCAAGTATGCAGTTGAAAGTGGATGATGAGGACAATTCAAGCGACGTAATATTACATATGTATGAAGAGATTAATCACGTACAATAATACATGGCAGTGTATCCTGATTAAACCGCTGCTATATTGAAAGGTCTTTGTAATAATTCCATTCAAATAACGTCTGCATTATCTTTGCTTCCTGAAGTTTTTGACTTTCTTCACTCCATAGAAACTCCAATTCATGTAAGGTATGTATTATCTCCTCTCAAAAAAACATATTTCAGAATTGAGTTTCTAATAAATGGTTTTCCATAATTGAATCGTTATAAATCGATCAATACATATCCGACAATCTGGTGTGAATAAATATTCGTACTATTTCATGGAAATGATTCTCTACAGTATTCAGAAGCCTCAGACATGAAAAAAGAACCTTATCATATTTCTTCCTCTCCTTCACTGAGAGGAATTATTATTATACGTATAATACAAATAGAGATATCTATAATATATAGGGTGTTTCAGAATTCATCATCCGGATTTCTGTGGTGTATTCTGCAGCAAAAATGCAATAATTTCTTGTTCGAAAAAATTTTTTGGAGGTTTAGTTTTTGAGCTATGAGCATTTTCAGAATTTTTTTTGAATCCAAATCACCCAAAAGCATTGTGTTCTACATTCTTGAGCCTAACACCATTCTCTCAGCCGGAAAACGCCAGATCTCTGGAAAAAAATTCAATTATCCTATCATCCTTTTTTTCGGAGCTATAGTAATAATTTACAGTTGCTGAATTTTGATTGGCTAGGAGCCAGCAAATTTCGTATCGCTGTAGCTCCGAAACAAAGAATGATAGGATAATTGAATTTCTTCCAGAGATCTAGCGTCTTCCAACTCAAATAATGATTTGGATTTGAAAAAAAGTCTAAAAATGCCCATAGCTCAAAAACTAAGCCTCCCAAAAATTTTTTTCAAACTGGAGTTGTTGCATTTTTGCTGCAGAATCCACCACAGGAATCCGAATGATGAATTCTGAAACACCCTGTATAATAAAAGATATTAAATATTAAGTTAAATTTTTTACGCTTTTAATGGAATTCATCATATTATATAATAAGTTCACATCTGTATAATAATATTTATTATATATCTCATAAATTTCATTGTATATGATTGTCGCTGCGCCTATTCTCATTATACATTTCTCCCCGTGTTCATTCAGTTTCAATGAGAAAGTTATATTAAAAACTGACATTTGCGAGATGATAAAAAACCATGAAATGAATTGCACAGGTTCACAGTTTTATTCATGTCTTGTTTCAGCGGAGTCAGGTTAATGATTTCCTCCATCCATCAATCTACCTCACGACCCTGTTTATTGGAATCGCCGATGAATACAGTTCCAATACAGTAACGGATTACGATATTTCTTCTACTTCATGTTTCTGTTAATTATTTCAGCTTCGTTCGAAATGAATCTTTGTAGCGTTGAGAGGTGTTAATTATCGTTTTCCTCCTGTGCTCAAAATACGAGGAGAGGTTGTATCTTTCTGTTTTGCCCACAGAAATATCTTGAAATGCTTATACGTCGCATGCACCCTGCAACAACGGTCCTTAAGTATACGTACATGATGAGGTGAATCAGCTGTAGGTGGGAGTCCGTATTCGTTCAACTTGGCAATGTTTACCGCATTGTGAGATTATATTGTGGCTTATAGTGCACTACACCAAATATTTAATGGAGTGATACAATAGCGCAAGGATGTAGCATACATGCATACGTAACTATGGTACAGATATGTAACTTGAAATGCATGCAGGTTAGATATGCCCGTACGAACACATGTGTGTATATTTAGCTGTATCTGTAATCTGCCTTCCATCCTTTGTTCTCGGTCTTCTTCCCCTTGTTTATCTTCCATCTGCCTCCACCATTTTCACCTCCTCACACTTCCTTATCCACGTTGTACCTTTTGAATTTTGAAATTTTACATACCTAATGAGAACAAAGATGCTGTAAACGGTTACAACTTGAACGTTCTTTTTGAAAGAAATCGTGCAACTCCATCTTGACTATGTGGGCTTACACGAATATTCTTTGGAATCCTGAATGTATCGGATCCGTTTGATGAATCAAATTTCAACACTGAGGGAAAAAGTTTCCGGGAACAATGAAATATTAAGTCAATTTGAATAAACTTTCATTGAATCAGTTGAATAACTGTTTCCATTGATGAATTATTTCATAGCATATTAAATATTTTTTGAATGGAATGAATATTTAATCGAGTCGATGAAAGTTCGTTCAGATCAATTGAGTATTTTATGATGATTATTCAATTGAATATTTCATTGTTCCCGGAAATTTTTCCTGTAAGTGAAGATTAGAAATTTGACATGGTGATACGAATAGCTCTTTCTCATTGTGTTGCTTTTAGACTCGGAATATTTCATTTAAATTCTCGTGTATGTGAATTTTTAGAATGGAAATGAAATTCATCAAAACAAAAGAATCAGTTCAAATTAGTATCATAATTTATAACACATAATTGGGGTGAAATACAAAAAACTGTCGTTTGTTCTCATGCAGATTCAGAGAACAACGACGTTCATGGAATCTGAAACAATATTTTCTTTGTGCAGATTTAGACAAAAAACATGAATTTGTAAAATAAAGCATCAATTCTCATATTCCTTTCACAAGCTTCACGTATATTTTTTAGTTGATGTATGGGAGAATCAATATTCGAATAACATGTACGGTATTGATTTCCTATGCAATGTACGAAGAATAACTGATATTTTACAACGTAATGTTTTTTTAAGAGAGGAATTTCAACAAATCAAGTTCTGAAATGATGTTTATCCGTTGCATTTTTCAACGGTTGTACTTGCTGAAAAAAAAGTTGTGAAGAATTAGAAAACAACCACATAATCTCGTATCGATTTTTCCAGAAAATGCACCTATGATAATCTATTCAGGGTTTTTCTCCAGAAAAAATGCGAATTCTCGAACATGTTTCCTTTATCTGACGTTTTCAAATATTGAAAGAATTTCAGAATTCTTGTTGGAACTGCAGAAACCGCGTTAATTTATTTCGAACTTCAATCTATGTCTTTGAAAATTGCAATTTGATGCGAAAGGAACCAAAACGGCGACTTAAACGCGGAAACAACGTCAAAAACGGAGGATTTTCCATTCGAAAACGATAGACTTTAGAATAAAATGTTACTGAACGGAAATTTCTTAGGATCGAGCAGAGAATCCATTTGAATTTTTTAACACTGTTTCGAAAATTTCAAAAATCCCAAGAACTATTTTTTTCTAGAGTCCATCGTTACCCAATGAAAAATTCTTGGTGTTTTTGTTGTTCTTTCTTCATTTTAGCAGCTACTTTGCTTTTGTTTTACATCAAATTTTGCAATTGTTGAAAACGTCAATTAAATTTTACGATCAATTGACGGGGTTTTTGTAGTTACGACAAAAATTCTGAAATGATTTCGATGTAAAGACATGGAATGAGGGAGAAAAGGGTTAGAAATTCGCGTTTTCAGGAGAAAATCCTGAAGAGAGTTTCCCCACGTAGCATAAATGTCTCAGCAATATCATGTGAATATTCTGACAATATTACGTCTTCAAAATGCTGCAGTATATTCTGGACATATTACTGAGACATTCGTGCTATGTGAATCACAGGTGCATTTTTTGGAAAAATTAAACAGATTCTGGAAGATCATTCAATTTTATGTCGAAAACGGTGGATTTAGGATTTTTCATGAATTTTTTTTAGAAAGTAAGAACGTTGCAAAGTGCAACAAAAAATTCAATAGAGTGATTCAACCCAAGTTTCAGAATTCAATAGAGTGATTCAGCCCAAGTTTCGGTTAAAGATCCTTCAATGAAGGATTGACCACCCTGCACTAAAAAAAATTTATGATTTAATTTACTATGGAATTATAGGAATGGGAAAACATATCGGCTTCTAATGGAATTTATAGTATTATAATATAATGGAATTTACTATGGCATACCAATAGAAACCTGATCAAATTTAAAATGTTTTACAGTAAATTTCATTACAAGTAAGTCCATTCCCCCATTCCTATGATTCCATATATAGTGAATTCAACTATGATTTCCTCTCAGTGTGGTGAAAATCAAGTGTTAACAATGCAACGAAGTGTTTCGCAAATTAAATGCGAATGTACACCGAGAGGAATTATTTAGCGCATTTCAGAGTGTAAAATTACACTCCTGCAATTGAATTCCAGAGAAGAAAACAAGAACATTGACAATGGTGAAGAAAATTACAGATTAACCAATTACTTTTCCATTCGAATGAATTCTGAGAATTGATGAATTCTCATCATACATCGAGATAACAAACGAGAGTTCCAAGAATATCCTTCATTTCGATGAAAAGTAGATGAGAATAATTCCGATGCAATAAAGTTTATTTGAATCATCATCGTTCTCATTCTGGTGATTATATATCCACCATTCAAAAAGTAGGATCGATAAAGAAATTAAATACGGCATAATTCAAGTTTAATGAGTTCTCTTCCTCAAAGATAAGAGAGAATATGTTTTTTTCTCTTCTTCTTGTTTTTTATCTTCGCTTACTTGCAACCAATTAACCATAAATCACAGAATGGCGAAATCCAATTAACGTTCCAGAAGATACAAATATCTTCAATGCACGGTGGAGAAGTTACAGATAATAATGAGCGCGTATTCATACAACTGGATATCACCCTCTCGAGAACACGTGAGATAGCATTTTCATCGTGTTATCTAGATTTCGTATCTATACAACTGATATGGTATCACGAGGTAATACCTACGTCGACTCAATTATCGTGCAGCTCATTGATGGTACTGCTATTACCACGCGCGGAATTTCAAAACCCTGAACCGATGGTATATCATACGCGTGTATGGAATCAAATACACTTTCCCGGAAGCCGATTTTTCCTAACCATCAATTATTGTATTCTACACTCTCAGGTATATGAAATGAAATGTATTTCAAGCACGTGAGAATCCTTGAATCGCGATATATTCGATTTCTCTGAGGTTTGTGGGGAGTTCGAACGTTTCGTAATGGATGTAATGACACGTGCTGTATATAGTATATCGAAATAACGTTCTCGCGTTGGAAAACAGATCAACATTCACACTTGGACATTGCGATTTCAGGAAATTGTGATTTCGTTAGCATGAGAAAAGTATGGATTCATTCTATTCACAAAGAGAACAATGTTGGTTGACAATGAGAGGTTGAAGAATAATCCGGTTTTTCTTCACGCTCTACATGAAGTGAATGATTTTCATCAGTAATCATGTCGCATTTTACTAACTTGGACTGTTATAGTAGAGATATATGTGGAGAAGGAAATTCATTCACAAATTACATTGCTTCCAAATGGTATTCTGAAATGTAGAGTAAAGTGAATGCGTAAATCGAGAGAAATACAATGAGCAATTCCATCAAACGGACCCAACTACATTTTCATAGTGATGGTTACCAAAAGAATGACTGTGGTTAGCAAAAAAATGGTCATGGTAACTAAGAAATGGGTCAATTCATTTAGAACATGGTTGGGTTGCTTTGTATTATTTTTGTTGGATAACAGTGATTAATACTTTCTCTCAGTGTGGCAATGATTTGAAAGCAGGACATCCTTTTTGATGAATAGAATACTGAGTTACAATGTTGAGAAGAAAGGAAAATTGAAGAAGTTCAGTTTCAGCTATATAGAGAGAAATGTGGCTGGAAAATATGGAGAATTTTTCCTCACTTTAGTAATGGATTCCATCTCTTGATCGTGGGACGATTGGTTTTTCATCAAACATAAGGAATTTTTTCTTCATTTTGACGGATTATTCTGCTTTTCGGGTGCCGAACTCTCTAAAAAGTGAGAGGAAACTCTACTCAATCGTAGGAAAAAGTCTCTCATCCTGGGGAAATGTTGCTGTCCACGCAAGAAGCTCAATTATGAAAATCTAGTCGATGACCAGCTAATACCCCTGATCGAAATTCACTCTAGTCGTTTACGAGTTTTGTAACGCTTAACAAGCCAAAAACTAGACACTTGCAAGTTCCCCCTGAGGCTCTGGTGAGGTACTTGTAAGTGTCTAGTTTCTGGTTAGTTAAGCGTTACAAAAATCGTCAATAACTGGAGCATTTCTACTTGGGGAGTTTCGATCTGAATCTCGAGACTTTGTTCACAGACAAAAGACAACGATCCCGTTCGTACAGCCAAAGATGGAAACACGTGGATGAAATTGGATTCAAGCTGATCAGCCGGATCATGTGCCATCAAACGGAACAATTGATAATCGAGCAGCGCAATATCTGGGGATTATGGCGAGTGGGGTAGGACTTCCCATTTGAGCGTTTCTCCCCAGGTTTTCACGGGTTTGGCAACACGAGGCCGAGCGTTGTCATGCAGTAGAATAACTTTGTCGTGCCTCTGCTCATATTGTGGCCGTTTTTCGCGCAGTGCTCGGCTCAGGCGCATTAATTGAGTCCGATACCGTTCTCCAGTGATGGTTTCGTTCGGTTTCAACAATTCGTAATAAATAACACCAACCTGGTCCCACCAAATACACAGCATAACCACCGCAGCTTGAATATTCGGCCGAGCGGATGACGTAGAAGCATGCGATCAGGCAACTTCCATGACTTTCTTTTCTTTGGATTGCTGTAATGAATCCGTTATTCATCACCCGTCATGATGTAATGAAAAAACCCCTTCCTTTTTCACGGCTGAAGCAGTTGTTCACAGGTGAAAAAACGACGCTCCACGTCCCTTGGCTTCAACTCATGAGGAACCCAAGTTCTTTGCTTTTGAATCATTCCCAACGCATGCAATCACTTGGAAATGGCTTGGCGGGTAACTCCTAATGCCGAAGCAAGTTGGTTTTGCGTTTGGCACGGACCCTCATTGAGCAATGACTCCAATTCAGCGTCTTCGAATGTTTTTGGCTTTCCTTCACGCAGACGGTCGTCAACATCGGAATCGCCGTCTTGGAAGCGACGAAACCAATCTCGGCACGTTGTTTCACTCACAGCAGTATCTCCGTAAACTTTTTGGAGCTCTCGATGCGCTTCAGCCGCCGTTTTTCTCCGAATGAAATAAGAAACTCAACACTTTCCGCAAATGACGATCATTTGGCATAAAATCAGACATTTTCACACAATCAAAAGTATATGACGCCAAAACGAAATCACTACCGTGTCAATACGGTTTGTCTACCACGTGTCTGAGCTTCGTTCTCATGACGTTTTGGATATGTCAAAATCGATTAGCACTTACTGCTAGAACCATTTATTGGAGAACAGCGAGAACTTAGTTGCGCATCTAATATTATTTTGCGTAAGAATTTTATGATCTCTCTTCAAAGTGTAATTTTCGAGAATTTCTGAGGGAATTTTATAGTTCTTTTAGTGATGGTTGAACGATTCAAATCTTGTTAAATTTCATTTATGATAAGGAATCAAAATTTATCAATACATAACAAAAGTTGATCATACAGATAGTTATTGTTTCTCGAAAATCTGTTTACCCTTCTAATATGTCAGTTTAGTTGTGGAAATGTACACGGAAGAAACGAAACATTGGTCAGTATTTTCAGACACGACTGGTTCATGTGATGAAAGCAAAAGGAGTCTAACACCAATGGTTAATCGTGTCTTCACAACTGACAATACTGTGGAGACACGACTTATTCATGTCTATACATCAACCGGTAGTTTTGAAATTAATTTGTTTTCCATAGCACGAGCCAGTTGCGTCGGAAAAATACTTACTGATGTTTCATTTTCTCCGTATATATTTCAGAGCGAGAAGACGGGTAGTATTTCCCTCTCGCTTTGGCATATTCGTTGGAATTCAGCACTCCACCCCTTCCCAAAAAATAGGTCAGAAAATCAACTTTCCGTAGAGATGTAGGAGAAAACTTTGAAGACTTCGTAGTAGAAAGTTCGGACGGGAAAATATCTGGGTCTAACGAAGCATGCCTGATTTCCTATAAGGTCTCCATCAGGTTTCGTTACTATTTCGCTCGATTTTATGGATATCTCATTCGAACCCGTTACAACTGTATTTGAATCCCTTTCGGGAATTCAGATAGATCCCTTGTGAGAGCCTCATAAGATTTTTCCTCCTCACGGTTCCTGGATTCTGACCTGATTAGGACCTCATCGAAAATAGGAAATACCTGACCAAATTTCCACCAGGGCACCACTGATCCGTGTTGATACAGTGATCAGTGCTGGTGCTGGACTTTTTTTGTTTTCAGAAACGCAGGAGCCAGTCATATAAAACCTACCAAGACGAGATGAAAATATCCACTTTCCGCGTGTAGAAAATATCAAATTCCCCTCCCGTTTCGGAATATATATACAGTGCACGGGGAGAAATTTTTAGCTGTATCGACTAAATTCTAGCTATCATAGCTATCAATAGCTAAATATTTTAGCACCCACAGGGCAGCTGATTTCTCAACAACATTGGCTGAAATTTGGTTGTTGAAGCTAACAATTTTGCTGCAGCAGTTGAAATTTAGCTATTGGAGCTAAAGAAAATGGCTATCCATCGCACAGCTACTCGCTTTTAGTCATGTGTTAACCATGAATTGCACATTCTACACAAAAGAATGAACAATTCAGTCTTTCCTTGTTCTTTGGTATACAATGTATTATTAATCACAACACCCAATGGTTTTCATATATATAATTGATATTTATCTCTTCCAATATCTCTTCAAAATTATACCTGTGTATCCTAAAAGCAATACAAATAAATTGTTCCAGATCAGTCTCATTATTTGACCAAGAATAGAAGAAGAAAAAGGTTGACACTCTCAACTTCAAGTTTGGAATATTTTCATCTTTTTTTCACCGCAATACAGTAAACGCTATTCAAATTCACTTGTTCCAATTTCAGTTCAGGTTTTTCCCGTCTTCTTTCATCTCAAATTCAATCAACCGAATGAATTCTAAGTCAAGTGTTTGAAATTGATTCCCCAATATTTATTTGATATTCACAGTGAAGATAAAAGCAGGACACGGCAGTTTAATTGCGGAGTATGTAACGTCGATTTCATCGATTCTCTCGCAATTGACCTTTTCGAATAAGATTTGTACCTTGATCAAAGACCATTAAGACTTTCTTATCGAGCTCAATGGGTTTAACGAGACTCTCGATAAAATCCCTTTCGTTATCCCTTGAGGGTTCCTCCCTTTATTCGTAACCGCACATAAAGATTCCAACGTCTTCAAAAATACCCGCTAGTCATGATTCCCCAATTGAGCATTCGTGACAATTACGAAGGATCAATTGATTCACGATACAATGACCAGGAATTCAATGCGTTCGAATTTCCAAATTTTTTAACATATCACGTGTGGATTTTTTTTTAAGCCAATTTGAGTATTTGAGTCATGATTACAGAATGATCTGAGTTTGTTATAATCAGAACATAGTCCGCTAGTATATTAATATAGTGATTATAAATTTGATTCTTTCAGATAAAAGTTGATTAAAACATTGATAACAATAAAGAAATTAGTTCTCGTCCAATTTTGCGTACTCATTGCAGGAAGAATATATCTATCAATATTTCATGTTGATTCCTTTAATGCGCAAATGGAATATACATTTTTTTGTTCCGACGTTAGAATTGTTATTGTCGGACAACCATATCTTCTATTGTGATTGAACGAAGAGAAATTGCGTATGCAATGTCAACGGAACAATTTGTGGCATTTCGTTGGTTTCCGTTACCGGTGAACGAGACCAACAGACAATCAAATATTTCATGGCAATCTATGATCGATGACACTGTATGTGAGAGCCAAAGTTTGACGCATATGTCATAAATAAATCACTTTCGGACACTCGGAATTATTGCTCTGAAAATACTATGAATTCCTCACGAGGTGATCAATTCGTCGACAAATTTAGGAAAAATTTGCAAGTTCATTGAAAATGATACTTCAAAGACATTGGAGACCTTTGTTGGACGGTGAACGAATTCATTTTTAATTCAATACGCAAGGTGACATAAATTAATAAAGATGATCAAGGAGAAAAAACTAAGTGAGTGAGTGAATAATGAGAGAATAAAAGATGATCACCGAGTTGAAAATTTCCATCCAGCAACACCCATTACACTTATGACGTCATTTCTGCTTCCACGCGTCGCACATTCACGGCTGAAAGGATAATAATTGAAGCATCGTGTGATGGAATTTGGAAGATCATTCGGTACAAAAGTTAATGTTTGAAAGATGTTACGGGTAAAAGCAAGCTTGTTACTTGCTATATCACGTTGAATAATATACCGCCAAAGTCTGCTGCTCTGCATAAGAAAACATCGAAAGACACGAGAAGGATAAAAACTTGTTACAGATTTGCGGGATCCTTGATCGTATTACACGCTTGCTCGTTTGGAACACGTATATACGTATACTATCCAAGTATATTTGCGTGGGTAGAGCTTTCTTAGCTCGCGATGCTTGGCTCTTAGCTGTGTATCCCACCTCCACTCACTCGTTTAATTTACATAAAAATCTTCCATCGTACAAGAAAGGAAAATTGAGGGACTGAGGGAGCTGGATATGATAGTACAGGTATGATAGTATGAAAAGGATTTACGAAGTTTGCGTTGAAACCACATAGACACGAAGCTTACCGAAGGAGGTTGACGATTATATGTACTCTTCGCCAAACCTTAAATTAGCGTGTGGTTAACCTTCAGAGTCTCCACAAATTCGCATTAAGATTCCTTTGTGTAGAAAACACAAAAGCACGCGAAAGAAAAATGAGTGTGGACGAATGGAGAGCAATTTTGTATGGAATTTTGAGAGGAAAATAAAGTGTCATCCAGTGTCGTCGCTATTCGTTTCGTAATTGGATAAATAATGAGATTGTATCGTTGAGGCAGATTTATTGATTTTCAATGACTGAGCAGGAGGATTTGAATTCGAGAGGAGGGTTTTAATTGGTTATTCTTTTTTTTTCACAACTGAACGAAATTCTGCTGGCTTTTAAAAATATCTTGATGTGCTTGTTATGGAAATTAGGAAGCGTAAATTGGGTTACGTTGTTCATTGTGTTGCTCCTTATCGTACCAACTTCAAATATATTCAGTATGACAAAGAACGCGATGATAAACGTACGTACGTAATTTATGGATGACCCTCACAAAATTTTACTCACCTTGTCTTGCGTCAACGTTAATCAACTGAGATCACGTGTTTGAACAATTGTTGAATATTCATTTATAGTATCAATGTATCTTTAAGTGAATTCTTGTGAATGAGGGATGTCTGAACTGTTACAATTTGGAAGTGGAGCTTGGAAATTAGTTGTACCGAATCGTTTGGTAATCGTAAAAGCTCTTCTCTTACATGGATAAAGATTTCACATTTAGTAAAAATTATGATTGGGAATTAGATGGGCCCCAGCTAGTTTTACCAGATGGTAGGTTGGTTTCTAGCTAGTTTTGTAATGCACTTTCTAATCTATGCCCATCCAGATGTCCCAGGGAATGGCTAGAATGTTGTTCAAATTGGTAATTAGAAATGTGAAATCATGTGTTCTGTGTAAAATCAAACCTATGAGTCAGGTAACAATGTATTTCGACATGTGATTTCCAGTCAAGAACGTTGCGTTTGACTTCATTCCCATGAAATAATCCCGAGTGACAAATTGAAATGTTGGGGCTTCCTTTTATTCCTCTGACCGTGTTGATGGACTATCAATGTTACTATACGATCAGTTGACGCATGAAAAATTTACATGAACCAACTAAATGTTTGGGCACTGGAGTAAAATTGGCTGAAATGTGTTATCCAGTTGCCCCCACGTGGGTTCCATCTAGTACATGGATGGTAAATGGGACGCCCAGACAAATTTCCACCAAGGTACTCACAACAGGAATTCAGCAATCAAAGAATAGACCGATTTTAACGTGTCAATTCACGCTAATACAGATGATTACGGCTTTCAACATATCACCTCATGCTTCAAGTGGGATTGATGTTTTGTCAGTATAAAATTCCAATTCCCGTGACTTTTGATATATTGAAGAGTTCTCAATGAATTAGCCAATAGACGAAAAAAACAATGGTTCACTTGAATTTTAACCTACCAGAAATTTCATTGGGTCCAATAAAATTTCATTTGATTCAAGTGAATTCATTTGAAATTAATTGAAATATCATTCACATGAGATCAGTTTCTCATTTGATCCAATTAAAACTCTACTGGTTACATATTTGAATAGAAATTTAGTTGAACCAAATAAGAATAGTCAATCCCAATGAATCTGAATATGTGACCTGGCCTACGAAAAGGGAGCTTAGGTGTGAAAAATCATTTTTTACTTTTTTGGCGATTTGGATGGAGTAAAATGTACTCTTTCGAATGGCGCAAACCAGAAGTTTCTAACTGGTAGGGAAGTTTGCTAAAAATGTATCAAAAGAAGACCAGAAATGATTGAAAATGAAGAAAATTTGGAGATCAAATTATAAAATAATAGACATCATTTCATATGTTAAAAAATTTTATTTCAAGGCAAAACCACATCATTTTACATGAAAATTCACAAATTTACAATTAGAACATTGGAACATCAGAAGCGAACAACTAAAGCGAAACTGATAAAATGACTTGTTTCTCGTTAAGTGGATACCAGCGTTTGTCTCGGACCTTTCTTTCTATCGTATAGGTTAGTCCTCTTCTAACCAATGTGCTCTGATGGTAACGCTGGTATCCTCTTAACAGCTGTTTTCTTGAAAACTTGTTTTCATACCTAAGCCCCCTTTTCGTAGACCAGGTCACATATAAAGTTTTCCCCGATGTACTCATAAAGAAACGATGGATGAATCAACTCAGCTCAGCTGAATTCAATGCTCTTCCAATGACCAATATTTCATCAAAATTCAAAGTTACTTTCTATCTAGTCAATAATAAAAATTCGTTTCATTCATGAATTGCAGTGCTACAACTATACTACAAACAAATACACGAATTCCATCCTACCCATGCCTTTTTTCTCAGTGCATTTGAGAGGATTGGTTATAAAAAGCTTTCATGCACAACAGCATCAAATAATAACACTTCAGGTGCATTGAATTTGAATATCTCTGGAGTATCGAACGGATGTATTTGAACCATACTCACGCCACGCCATACAAAACGTTTATAATCAAGCACTTCAAACGAATTAAAAGCAGAAAAATATGGGGAGTTCGTTGAATTTGAATGTTTTTACTGTTCAAAGCGAGGAGAAGAATTGTCGATATGCTGTTGATCTTGTTAGAATGTTGAATTTTTATCCATTCCAAATAAATCTAAACACAACCGGATTTAGAAATTCTGTTTCCCTCTTCAACGCACGTATAACAAAGGATGAATGATAGACGGCAGCCTAGTGTTTATCTTTTGTTACACGTTGGTTAAGAAGGGAAAAAAAATTCCAAAATTCGGCGCTGAATCTAAAATAACACTCACAATGAGAGAAAAAAAGAACAAAAATTACAATCTTCATTCACATAACGAGGATATCGGTGTAAAAAGTTGACAATCACCAACAAAAATCTACGAAATTAAAATACGATGTTTGAAGACAGTAAACATCGTTTATATAAATTACAATCTATGATTAGAATATTCATATTTATTGTAATCAAAATATTGTATTGATTTTAACCAATCTTCAAATAAAGGATATTTGAAATTTGAACTTTTCAACTGTAATTTTTCATCAAATTTCTGATGTTTCATTATTAACAGTATTTTCAACACCATTCATTATCATAGATTGTGATTTTCAGTAATTCGCATGTGATTGGTCGAATCACAGATTCCATTTAAAATGAGCGCAACAAAATGTTCAATGCGTCACGTGGTGCTCAATCGTAGTTTATTGTTTTCGACTTGTTACATATGACAAGAATGGAAGAGTTACAAGCCATTGGACACGTAATAAATCAATCCTCTTCCAAAACTCATTATCATATCTTCATTGGACAATTCTCAAATTTAGATACAGCCACGGAATACTTTTTAGAATTGATTAAATTGAAGATTTTTCATGTGATAATGACATATTGTAATCGCTGAATGTATTGGAAAATGTTACATCTCAGGTTATTATAAATATTCCATTCTGGAAAATAGTTGAGGGTACTTTATCAGAAGCAGCGGGTAAAATTTGCGTTGATATTTTTCATCAATCCCTTGATAAATCCGAATTTGAAATAGGTGGTTATTTCAGGAGTTTGCACACCTAACATTGAACTTCAAATATAAAATTAGGTTTCCTCTTGGTTTGCAGGTATTAAAAAACAAATTTATAAACATTTTGATATTTGTAGGTTATTACTTTTGAACCCCTCTTATATTCGCCAGGAATCAGTAAAAGACTAAAACTCATATTCAGAGACTGATCTTCATCGTGGATTTCATTGTTATGCAGTTGAAATTCCCCGTAAATGTGTAACTTATGGAAAAACTCAGCGCAACAGTTGACTCGCTTCTTCTGATGCTTGAATGCCTTCAAGTGTCGCCGAAAACTCCCCAATCTCACAGTGGTGAATTGGCTCAGCGGTTCGCGTGTTATCTTTCAATTACTTGCGTGAAACCAGAGTTCGTGTCTCCCTGGGAAGCAAAATTTCCTACGAAATTTCAGTGTCCAAATTCCGTCATTAATACAGGGTAATTCAATAGTATAATTGGAAAACGTATAGTTTGTAAGACTTTGAATCCGTGAATATGGTATACCAAGTAGGTGTCGAGGCGTTGTCTGTAAGCTGATGTGAATTTCCGATTAATTATATTCCAATAGAATAACTAACAACAAGTTCTCTTCTTTACAGTATTTTTTGAATCCCTGTGATGAAATAAAAATTACAATCTTCCATTTCAAAATCTCAACCCTCTGAATTTGACTCAATTGAATAAAAATTACTATCTACAATTGCAAAATGTTAATCTTCTTCTAATAGAAATCCTGTATTATAAATTCTGTGGTCAGAAATTCAGATTGCTACTATTATGACAGTAATTTCCAGACTTGGTCCGCGATATCTATGTTTTGGAAACAAAAATAATGATTATTATCCATATTTTGAATGGAAATGTTTGTTTTTTTCTCTCAGTGCAGGATATTTTATATACACACTGGAAGAAGAGTTTATTTGTTATTTAATAGAAATGGTTTTGGTCACGGTGGAATGAATATTTTTTTCCATCTAAGCTTGGCTCATCACCTGTAAATGAAGTTAATGAATTGTTGGAAAACCTCATATGATGTTTTTAAATTATTAATGAAGTCTATCTCAGAATACAAATAAGCTCTGGTTTCAATGCATGTACTTTGCACAAAATTCGCATCATTTACTAAAGATTTCTTCCGATGAATGACACTGACTGATAAGCTGCCTTGTTAATAAGTGCTCAGGAACAATTCAATGCAGTGCAATTGTTGAAACGAGAAGAGTTTCGTCGAACTTCCTACACGTGATTCCCCTATTCATTGGAAGTGCCTCCCGAACATCGCTTTCTGAATTGGTAACACCTGCCAGATGTTCTGTATGCCGAGAACAGAACCTTTTCGTGGGAATTGTGAGTATAAGCGTTTGGTAGTTCAGCTCAGAGGGTAGTTCTCATGTATTCCAGATATTCCTTCATTGCATACTTTTGTATCTAAACTGTGCCAAAATCATGCTCCAATGATTATGAACAAAGATTCTTTTGACAGAGCATCTCATGGAGGAACGATCAAACATCGGCCAATCTTGTCAGTGCTCCAGATTTTCTTCGTTGTATTCGATCCCAAAAGATAGTCCAATTGGAAACAAATCCGTTGAATCGGGAAATAAAATGACACATAAAAACCAGAAAAAAGGGAGAATTTGGAAGAGTATTGAATTGAACAAAATTGTTTGGAGAAATACTGAGGATAAGCAAAACTCTGAATTCTAGAAAACTGTAGCCATGGCTTCAATATTCACCGATGATAAGATCCTTCAGTCAACAGTTTTGTTTGTACTTTTTTCGATGTTCTTCATGGATTAAAATTTCCATTATTCGTATTATTGTTGCTTCGAATCTCTGCTCCCCTTACCTTGTCACATGACTATCAATTCTCTCATAAAATATCACAATCCATGAATTGAATTTGAATATTGAACTCTGGATTCCAATACCGATAATATATATTACTGCTTTCGTGACATTCAAGTGAGATATTACATTTTTTGATTTATAATTCGAATAAATTCAGGCGGTGAATGGCCGTGTTGTCCCATTGAGGAATTAGGATACTTTGGCAGGTACGTTTTAATTAATCAATCTCTGTTCCAGAACGGGACGTTATACGAACTTCTGCCATAGGGAATAACTTCCTATGTTCAAAATTAGCAATTCGCCATTGGAGTACGATTTATTAGCGGTAACACACCTTCGCATAGCGGTGCAGGGTTATTGTCAAGGCTCTTTCTATGTATTCGAATTATATGCTATCGAATACATCGACTAACTTCCATAACTCTTAATTGAACTGTGCGTGGGAGTATTGAGACTCTGGAGTAATTATATGTAACCCCCACTTGCGGATTTCGATTGTTACTGAACTTTCCAAGTTGAATCAATCAATTTTAAAGTTACATCGCTTCCTCCGCGATTCAAGATCATTGTCTTCAGCGTACAATTTTGGAATGAATGATTATCAAATTCCACGACATCTCAATGACTTTTTATAAATTTCCAAACTTAGAATACAAAAGTTCTTTGAACTGATCGGATTCGATGAGTCGTTCAAATGTTGAACCAAGAGAACTGTATCTCACAATTTCAGGATGCATGTTTGGTTTATTAACAGGGTATCTTAAGTTCATATTGGATCTAATGATACCCACTTGCACGTGTATATATTATGCATTTATGCAAATCCTTGCGTGATAGCCTTTAACCACGTCTACTTTGCTCATACCTTAAGCTCACCGTCACTGACATTCCATATATATGCATATCAGCGCCATGTGCATCAGTGTGGAGTGTGGAACGATGAACGTGTGAAATTACGTCCACGAATTACCCCTCGTTCATATACATAACTCATCGTGTAGCATTTGCTGTGACGTGACGCGATTTCTTGCAGGGAAAAGAGAAACGTAATTACATCGCATGCCTTTGTGTACTTTTGTACCGAAGGATCGACTTCATCTTAAATGTCCTGTTGGTTTCTTATTGCTCGAATGTGTGACATACTTCAAAATATCTACATTAGATGTTCCTATTCCGTTTTTTCTATACTTTTCATGGATTTCGATAGAATAAAATAGTTTTTGATGATCATTCGACGATAACTTATTACAAAAATTTCAATAATTCATCCCTCGATGAAAAATATACCTCCAAAACTTTAGCAATCATTCATTATTCAGCATTCTTCATTTGTTATATTGTAAGAGAAGAAATACCGTATCCATTCAGAAAGAAATCAAAAAAGAAAAGACTGACCCAGATGTAGCGGTCGTGAACATTTATTTTGATCTTGTTCCAAAATCTCATCTTGCACGAATAACTTTTCGCTTGATTAAGAATTTGTAGAGATTCTTGGAACGGATATTGTTGGAAGGTATACAAAATCAGGTGGACAAATCACGTATGTATACACATTGCTCATTTTGCAGCATTCACCTTGACGTGATCCGATTTTCCTATGAGAGAACAAGTATCATTGTACTCCTCTTGACGTTTATTGGGTCAGTTGTGATGGGAAAGGATACAGTTATACCACTGTTATTGTGTACATATAATACTCAATTCAATTTGTTCATATATTAACGTCGTATAACACAATACGTCATCATGTCGTTGCATGTATACCACCGCTTTTGATTACATTTCCAACCAAAATATACAATTGCTTGAAACGAATACAGAAATAATACGAAAATCATGGAAGATTGCTCATATTCTTCAGTTTTTACGTTAAAGATAACGTTTTCTTATTTTATAGAATTTCGAATTGCCAGTCATTGCGAAAATGTGTTCCGCAATAGTTTCCGTAACACATTTCACGTTGTTATTGTGTTCCTCCTTCTATATCCTACACCTTCACGAAATGAGACTGTCATTCCATATTCGAGGTACGATTCTACATTTCTATGTAAATTTAACCATTGTATCACATCGGGATCCTTTATTTTCAACGATCTACTTTCCACATAAATATTTTTTACGGGTTACATCCTATAAATTTGAGCCAAGATATTATTGTACGTTTTGATGTGTGCTCGTTGACGAAATTCGTTTATAACATCGGAGTGAAGAAGATACGTAAAGAAAACAAAAAGATGGGAAGTAATATAGTCGAGACATGTTATGCATTGGCAGATCGCTTCTCAGGCCATTTGTCGTATCCCATCTTCCGTTTCGAGATGCACCCAACTTGGAGCTCGGGGTTGGGGTTGGGTGCAATTTCGCGCTTGCTACGTATACAGTTTTTCATGGCAAATCAATGTCTATCGACATAATGTTTCGCGATATTTTATTTCTTTTCCAATATCCCCTGTGTATACATTGTCTACCCAGTCTACCCGAGATTCGAATGTTTCCCTGCACCCTACCATGTGTCATCCATTACCGGTTTATTGGGCGAAATTTGCTGCCACCAACAGTTACCGATTTACCACTGTTTGTTGAAACGAATGATTGTACATGGATTCGTAATCCAAATGTGAATCAAGGTCCTAATGGTGCCTCGTATATCTCGTAATATGTTTTGGATCTCCAACGTTGAAAGTTTGCGTGGATTTAATGTACATAAATAAACTTCTGTTTATAATGATATTAGGTGAATATACCTCCTGTAGAATGAAAAACAAAATAAGATGACTTTTTCTGTTTTTAAGACATCTTAGATACACAAAGGATGTCCGATTATTATCAGTATTAGGCTGAAAATACACGCAACGATCATAATATTGTCACTGTGACTAGAAAAACTGTAATACAGATCACGTTTAGAAATATTTTTTCTCAACTATACACTGTGAAAAATAGCCTGAAATTTCCTACATCAGATGAATATGGAAACCCCACAACTTGTAATTGAAATCTAGTTCAATCATGGATTCATGAAATTCACTGAAATATATTAAAATTCATGTAAAATCACAATTCTATATGACATGTGACACAACTTTATACGGACACTCAGGAGAAATTTTGAAAATTATTACAAAATTTATGTTTTAATTGCTTCACATAAATTCATACGAGATTTTGGGAAGCAATTTTTCTACAGCTTATACGTTCTTTAAATGAACCAAAACATTTATTCTATAGGTAATTGGAAAGATATCGTTCTTCCTCTCACACGCATCGCATATCCATTCGTAGAATAAAACTGTATCAGAGAGGAATTTGTGATTGATTTAAGAAAATACGTTTATCGATCGTCCTGATAAGGGATTCAACAATTATTTCCCGACCCATCTGTTTCTATTTTCATCTAAATTCGTAACTGTTGGATTTGAACTAACGTGCCTGTTATACGAGACAGCAAATCAATGTCTATTGACATGCCGTTCCAGTATATTCCAATCTTCATTCGATTTCACGTTTCAAACGGTAAAATACTTTGAGCATTCTCTGTGTAAGATATATGGAGAAATAATCGTTTCGATACAAGAATAAGTTCTAATATCGAACATGGCATCATGCATCAAATATATCCGACAGCTCGTATGCATTTCATTTTCGTTTATAAAAGAAAATAAAATACATGAGAGTAGAATGAGGGATTCCGTGATTTGAGAATAGAATCGAATTTCTTCGACGATGAGGAATGAATTTGACGGAGCCAATATCATGAAGAGAATTCGCTTTTCACTACTTCCAACTATTTCGAATTGTTCAACAGCGAGTTAGATTTTATACGGGAATATTTTTATCGCAAATCGAACGATATGAATCTTCATTCGAAAACGAGACTATACGAAATTTCTTCCACATCTCGCACCATTGCTACAGGGCCGAATGATTCTTCTAACAGTTCCAATATCGGAAGGTCGATCGTAGGATTATTCGAAAGTGATATCGATTCGTATATTTGGAAACGCAATTCGAGAAGTATTTATCTCACCATGTTCCAAACTTCTCAGACGTCATAAATTACAAACGTCGTTGGTTTTTGTACCATTTCGATTTGATCGTCACCTAAATATTTCGAGGATGTTCGAACGATTTGTTCGGTACTTCAAAGTTACCACTTTTGGTGCCCAATTTGGAGACTTTTAAGGAATGCGAATTCCAAGGGCTGCTGAAAATTGTATGCAAATACAAATCATAAAAATAAAATCAAAGTGTGTTTCTATGGACTTTTCAATGTATGAAATGTTTTTCGAGCATCCGTTTTATCGTGTTTTTCAAAACTCCTCAACAGTCATGTTAGTTTATGATTGATTTTCTTATACATATGCAAAGTAAATTCATTGTGAAATTCGCTTGTTGTTTTCTCATGGTTCGGTATTTCTTGAGTTGTAAATTTTTTCTCCTCAAAAATTTAAATCGGGAAAATATCAAAGCACGGTTCGTTCGTGCGTTATAAATGTAAACCATCTTCAAAGGGTATGAATACATTCAAGATGGTTTACATTTGCAACGCATGAACGCATCTGAGGGAAATTGAAATGTATATAACTTGTAAACTATCAAGAAACAACAATGATTTCTTGCAGATTTGAATTCGGGGGAATAAACGTGCAAGAAAATTTACTTGTCTTCGCTTAAAAGGAAAAGAACTGTAACTTTATCATTCAATTTTTTTTTCTGTTTTTCTTTTCAATGTTTCCAAACCTGCGGATCAGAATTCGTTTTTGTTGACTGTCTATGTTCGTTCTGATGGATTCAATTTATAGGCAGCTCAGTCATTTCCATGTATATGAGAATCAATTCGAAATGACGATTCATAACTGAACTATAAACAGTCATCATCAGAAACCCCATGGCTTATGTCAATGAGATAAATGCTGAATAACTTGGATGCCGATTATCCAGCAACGAAGTGATTCAAATTGAATGCATTGGAAGGATGGCGAACTCGATGAATAACAGCAAAGGATTGATATAATAATCGTTTATGGGCATTTAGAACCGTCGTTTGTTGCGTAATGTTCATGAACCATACTGTATGATATTCCTATAGATACCTTTGTTAGGCGAGGACGAGAGATTTTGATAATAACAGCGAAACACAGCTAAGCGAGACTGCAATTCAATGTTGTTCCAAACAAAATCAATTCTTTCAATCGGAGAAGAAATGAATTCCGTAAAAAGACAGTTCATGCTTGTATATTATGTCAGAGTTTGAAAAGAATTGAAATACATAAATTTTGAGCTTCAATTATTCACACCTGGGTCGACATATGAGTATGGTTTTGGAGCTAATTATCAAGCTCAAATCTGACTGCATTCGTGCTGATTTAGCCCTGTTTATACAACTCCCGAGGGAAAATGATTCGATCTGAGCAGATCTGATTTTCGGCCAGATCTGAAAAACTGCAAATTAACTTGTATTTGCTAACACACATGTTCAGATTTGAATTCAAACATGGGAAAATATCACATAACTTTTGGTAATTGAACAATCAAAAAGATAAAAAAGATCAAATGAAGATTAGATCCAACCAGATCTGTCAAGATCTATTCAGATCTAAATCTGATCTTGTGAGCCAAAATTCGAATCTACTCAGATCTGAAGAGATCCAAATAGATCTGATTCCTTCCCCGGGCATTCGATATAAATTTTTGAGCCATATTCATGACTCCCATCCAACCATTCAAAGGACGATTTCAAAAAAAGGAACCAACATTCAGTTTTTATTTACCACCTTGTCTTCAACGGTGCCGCAAGCTTGATGCACGAAGAAAAAAAGTTCGCTACGACAGCAGAATCTAATTCTACTAGGTACCTCCTCCTGGAGTAGCAAATCTTTTGCTGGTGCAGCAATCTATTTGCTGATACAGTAATCTTATTAGCTACGACAGTGAAGTTTCAGTTATGGCAACGAAAAATGTTGACTCTCCAGTAAAATTTGTTTGCTAGGTATTCTATATACGTATAATACCAAAACTTGCAGGAAGAGCAAACATTTTTCGATGTCACAGCTCAAAAATCGCTGTAGTAGCTAACAAGATTGTTGCGATGACAAATAGTTTGATGTCCCGACAAATTCCTTCTTCCTTTTTGTGTAATAGTTCCGCGACATTGAACGATACAAACTTCTTCTATAAAAGCATTGATCGTTCAAACTTGAATCAATGCTGGCGTCATTGGTGTTGTAATACAATTTATCTTCAGTCAAGTTCGTTTAGTTCAAATCCCCGTTACCTTAAATCGCTTCAGGTATTTGAAGATTCGCTATTTTCAGTTATAAGAACGAACTGATTGTTTGATATAAGTTGAAGCAACTGAGGATACGTAGAACGAGTTAACCTTTCGTACTACCAGTACAAGCACGATGATACTTTTGTTGTCAATCAATTTTGGCTCAATAGAAATTTCTTACGCTTAGCAGCTGAATTTTTCCCACAGAATTTCACCTTCCAACAGCATTATTTGACGATCCGAACAGTTGACTGATATTTTGTATTGAAAAATATAAATAATGCAGACAGATTGCTCGTATTGTTTGTTCAAATTACTTCTCTTTTCAAGATCAGTCTCAAAAAGACAAATTATTGTATTCTTCAAGAAGATGATTCACGCTCTCTAACTTGAAATTCAATTGCATGTTTTTATGCTAACAAAATACTTGAATATTGAAGACTAGGATGTTTCGTAGTCCCTATAACCCTTTGATGAATCAGATTATATTTTTTTCTCCACGTAAGCACCGTTATAACATTTTTGAATTTTGCACATCTTAATATGTGCTTGCAATTTATGTAAATTTCACATTTAACATGAAATTTCTGTACATTGCGCCTACATTGAAAGTCCAAAATTCAAAAATCTTATAAAGGCAATAGGATCGAAATCGAAACTTTTCATATTCGGTCTCAGATCTTGAAATTTGATATTCTAACCACATGATTTTTTAATATACATTTCTATAAAAGCTAACAGGATGTTTCAATTGCAAACTTTATCAGCTTCCACTGATTCTCTGATACAACGTGTTTTGAGAAACCAGCATGAAACTGTGCAAATGACTAACTTGTTTTACTTTCCTTTGGACTATACTTGGACTCTATTCAAATTCAATAGAACTGTTCGGAACGTAATTATTTCAGTTCAAAGCAGTTCTATTGAATCGAATTTCACATACCTGCATGCTTCTTCCTTGACAATTTTGAAATCAATTCAATTTTCATGCACCAGACACGTGAATTTTACCGTTTCATCATACACGTACTATATATCTTATGCAAAGGACGTGGGTTCATGCGACTTGGTCGTGTCCGTCCACTTGTTTGAGCGTATCATGTAATGTTCACATGCGAATGATACAGGCGATCGTATAGATTCGAACTTGTATATCCATTCGAACCGACGCCTATATCGAGGTTTGAACTCGGAATTGAATTTAGGGACGAACGATTCAAAGGATTCAGTGCAATTCGTGATACGATACGTGGATATTGATTCCTCTCATTACTGGAAGTAGAGTTATATTCGATTTTGATTGTTGATACAAGGTTATTACGTGTCATCGTATGATATCGTGTGGATTCAAGTTGCGATGAGATGGAATAACCTTACTTTTTTCATACGATGAGTGCATTGCTCTTGATTTTCTCTCGTCCCCGCACCTGGATTTTCTTCAAGCCCATTGACTTGCTGTATGTCTTTTTTTCACTCTCATCACCGTCTTTACTCGATCAACCTGCAAAGATATCTATTTTTTCCTCTTTGACTACATTTACCTTTCAGTTCTCGCTGGGAGAAAATAAGAGAACATTGTACAAACTTAACCGTTGAATGTAAATTCACGACACACGCGGGAGAAATTTTTTTTCAGATGAAAATAGGGTTTTTGGGAAACTGGAAAAAAAATTAATGGCGAGGGAGAAGTATTTTGGGGTAAAAATTCGATTTGTGAATTATCTGGTTTCGCTTGGAGATGAGTTTTCGAGTTGCACATAAAAGGAAATTAGGGAATTTTGGAGATGTGGTTTGAAATTGATAGTCTTGATGATTGATATTTCAACATAAATTTCTGAATGAAAGTTCAACCACATGTAAACCAAGCAATTTCCCCTTACGCACTTGAAAACTCAGATCGAATCTCAATGGTTAAGCAAACCATTTTTATGGCGAATATTATGTAATGAAAACCGAAAATTCAATTAAACGTTAATGAATCTATATTTCCATCACCGAGAATTGGAAATTTCATCGACGAATGTGCTGGGAGAAAGCAATGGAATCTGAATAAATTTCTAACAGTGTAATGTAATTGTTCATATTAAAACATACAAAATATAGTCAAATTAAATTTTATCATGAAACCGTTGTTTTTCTTTAAATTACTACTGTTTCGATCAATTTTTCTTTCCATTTCCCTCTCCTAGCAACTTTTCGAGGAAGACATTATACTTATCGAGTCACCTTCCTTCTCCAGACTGCGTAACAACAGTTTATTACTGTGAAAATCGAATCGATTGGTAAAATCCGCTATTCAGCTATCCCGATGCTGCTGTAGTTAGACAGTGGGAGCGCTTAACCTCTTTCCACAATACGCTGACGGTTGTATTGTGCTACTCTCTCGTAGTCTGACATTATGATAGAGAGTTAGAGATTACACGGTTGTGTTCTTTTCATGGCATTATTGTGTGTACATCACGTACAGGGTACGGTTGCGAATTTTCAAACAATGTTCTGGAATTTTCGGGTACAGGTATATTGTTTGCTGAATCATTCACTGAGTCTTCGTAACGAGAAATTGAATTATCTATAAATTTCAATGATCATAACGAATGATTCAACCAATTTAATAGTCAAAGAGGTATTGTTGAAATGTAATTCCCGAGACATGTTCATCAATTTTACGTTCCTATTCCATATCATGGGTATTCATTCTTTCGTTTTATATGAAATTTTCAAATGGAAGCTTGATTCGGTTGGTATACGGCTCACATTATTATTTCAATATATGAATATGCAGAGAGGGTATATATTGAAAATTTAGATTCAATACGGTAGTTTATTTGAAAGAGGATGGATTTCATCTAATCGATGCACGTGAGAGTAGTTTTGAAGATTGAATCATTGTGAGTATTGTAAAGTAGGTTGAAAGCATGAATGCTATGATACAGACTTGGCAATGTGTTGCGAGACATGAGTAGAGAGGAACCAAATGGAATGCTCTCTTCTATCATAACCTCCGAAAGAACAGAATTATTCTGGCGATTACGCGATTGACCTTATGATCAGTTATTAAAGCCATTCGACTATTGATCCTGCCTGGTAGAAAATATTCTAGTTCCTACTCTGACGCAAACAAGGCGCAAGCGGAACATTCTGGGCAATTCTAAAGGCCACTCTTTGTAACATGACATCTGTTACATCTATATTCATACCGACGAATATTAGAAGTGATGTTATGGTAATATAATGAATTGAACTTCTAGTATATAATATGCAATTCTTGGATCGTGGATTCATTTATGAGCTCACACCTGAAAATCGTAAGAATTCACAATTAGGAGGAATACACAGCTCACAGACCGAGCGTCTACACGGAAAAAAGAAAACAGCAATGGTTACTGTGAATCGCAGTAATTCATTGAAAAAAAATGAAAAATCAAATTCACGCCTTTCATTACTGCGTCTCCCAGTAACCGTTAATGTCCAAGCAGCATTGACGAATTTCACTGCAGTACACATCACTGTGATCGCGCTAACCTCTATCATCCAAGCGTGTTTTCATTTGTTTTTCAACTGATTGCTGTTATGGACGGTAACCAGTGCTGTTCTCTTTTTTCCGTGTAGTCATCCTTTAATTCCTTTATCTTCAGTATGCGAAAGAGCATTTGTTTCTATTTTAATTTAATAATTACTCGTGTTCTCATTCAAAGAGACAAATCCACACGCATACGTTTATCAAAGTGAGATCGTGATAGTGTACTTTCAATCAATCATGATCAGAATTGAATCAATGCTTTGTCTCTTTTCATCACGATGTATGTGAATATTAGGGCATATTTGAATGTCCCATCGTTATTTCATGAAAATATAGCAATTAGCAGATCACGTAGGGATGTGCTATTTTTGATATTAACTGGAACGGATAATTACATCGCATGTGTGAGATCTCGAATCGCACGTTGCGAATAGAGTGGTCCTAGTTTCCGAATACTTGATTCAATGATAATTGAATTCATCTTTTCTTTGAAGAATGATTCGGCAGCACTCTCATCTCCTTGACAGAAATCAGTCGACCTTCCTTCCTTGATATGAGAATAATATGGTACCAATATTACTCAACAGTAGGATCCTTGTATATAACTTCGTTTATATGGATCAACGTTATTATTAAGGGAGGAAATACAATTACATCGACCCAAAAATAGGTGTTTTTTTTCCTCTAAAAGTTAGCGAATTTCCCGTAAAATACGCCCATGAAAGTCCCGAAATGAAATTCAGGCTCCTTTTGGTCTTACACATCGTTTTTCGAAAGTAACTTTTTCACCGCGCAGCAAGTATATTGGAGCTTTGGCCCCTTGCGTCTATTGTGCTTCATTTTGAGCTGGATTTATATAGCTGAGTGTACTATACTCTTGTATGTGAATGTACATGAATGTGTTTGTATTTGTTTATATATATATATATTAATGACGATACCAGCCTACAGAGCCCGCGAGAACACCGACAACAATATTCAAATATAATAGTTGGTGTATATAACTCGTCTGCTCATCAAAACATCACGTGTATACGCAGTTGAAGTAAATAACAATGTCTTATCCAAAAGGTAGTAGAAGTTTCAATAGTCGCTCAAGTCGGAATAAAAGGAAGAAATTTCAAGGCAACCAGTTTAGTAGTGAAAACAACAGTAGGTCTGAGTTAGATTCCTCGAGTTCAAGTGCAAGTGCTGGAAACTAACCAATGTACACCACAATGATATATCAAGCAGCCCTATTCTTGCTTACCGCATAATCGATTTTCTTACAGTTTTTGATTTCCTGTCTAGTATTTTAATCTGTGGCAATTGTAAGCAAAGTATAAGGTTCGAAGAAACATCATCTCGTGGCTTGGGTTTTAAGCTTGTAGTTGTTTGTCGGTGTGGCAGACAATCCGTGGATCCAGGACCACTTATACATACAGGTTACGAAATAAATCGTCGTATCGTACTAATGATGCGTTTGCTTGGCGTAGGAAGGGACGGTATCAATTTGTTTTGCAATTACATGGACATTTGCAAAGGTATATCTCAATGGTCGTATGATTGTATAGTTGAATATTTGTATACAGCTACCTTGTCAGTGTTCAATTATTGTTGTACCAAAGCCGTGGAAGAAGAGGAATCCGAGAATGAGAAACAAGGAGCACCGCTTTTAGAACTCCAAGTGTCCGGCGATGGAAGTTGGAGAAAAAGAGGATTTCAATCTTTATTTGGCGTGACAACATTGATAGGATATTATTCCGGCAAGATAGTTGATTGATTGGTTAAATCTAGTGTGTGTAAACAGTGTTCTCTAAAAAAAACCAATTAAATACCGAAGATTTTCTTACGTGGTACGAAGATTGCTCCAAAAATCACGATGGATTTGCCGGAAAAATAGAAGTTGACTCAATAGTTGAAATGTTTCAAAAATCAGAGGGAAAATACGGAGTGAAAGATTTCAACTACATAGGGGATGGTGACTCAAAAACTTTGAAGGCTTTATTAGATGCTAAATCATATGGCGAGGAGCTCATCGTGACCAAGGGCGAGTGCATTGGTCACGTACAAAAAAGGATGGGCAGTCGTCTAAGGAGTATAAAAAAGTCTCAAAAACTTGGTGGTAAAGGAAAACTTACCGATTCGTTAATAAAAAACTCACTACTTATTATGGCCTGGCCATCCGGCGTAATATTGACAGTGTCACCAAAATGAAAAAAGTGATTCTCGCAACGTACTACCACTTGTGCTCGACTGACAAGAATCCACAGCATTCGTATTGCCCAGACGGAGCAAATAGTTGGTGCGAGTGGAAAAAAGCTGAAGCTAATGGAGCAGATGTGCGGCTAATAAAACAGATGTACAAAAATCTACTACCAATCTATGAAGACCTCTCTAAAGATGAGTTGCTACATCGTTGTTTGGGCGGACATACTCAAAACGCTAATGAGAGTTATAACAGCCTTATATGGCGCTTGGCGCCCAAACATCTGCATTCCGGAGTCAAAATAGTAGAAATTTCAGCCTACATATCTGCTGGAGTATTTAACGAAGGCCAATCATCAATTTTAAGGGTCATGAATGCTATGGAAATCATTGTTGGCAAACAGAGCTTAGAATACTCGCAATCGAAAGATTCGGAGCGGATCAAGAAACAAGACGTACGGACCTTTAAAGCCAGTAAAGAAGCTCGTAAGGCTCGAAGAGAGCTTTATCTGATCAACAACAGCAATTACGAAGAAGTTGAAGGCCTGCTGTACGGTCCTGGTATCGCTGATTGAATTGTAATGAGCGTTTTTCAGTATTTGAAACTTTAAACGCGTTTTTTCGGAACAACATTTTCAAAATCTGCGACCATCATTACTCGAGAACTACTCAGCCGATCTGGCTAAAATTTTGAGGGTATCTTCTATATACCTGTAGGTAGTCGGTATACCTTATTGTTTTTGAATTCCATGTCGCATAATTGATTTATTCATGCAAATACGACGAGAAAATCACGAAAAATTCGTTTTTTTTCTAAAAAAACGCCTGCCAATTGTTTATTGTCAATTTCTTAATTTTTCTCAGGTATACCGACGAGAACTATATTTAACCTAAATTTTCTTCCTGAGCTGTAACAGATAAAAATTATGACGTCCAGAGTGGTCGCCGTTTTTTTTGTAGGTCTACTTTGCGTCATTCTGTAGCCACCATTTTGTTTAAAGAAAAAAAAAATTGTTCGATATACTCTCAAGTTTTATTATCATATGTAAAAAGTTTCAAGATGATTAATGAAATATTTCTTGTTGGAAAATAAAAATTAAAAATGTCTTTTCTTGATGCGTCTAATTGTATTTCCCCCCTCAAAACTCATATCAAGCTGGAGAGTTTCCTTGTGGTTACAACGAGAGATTTTCGTGATCTGATTTGTACACCATACACGATGAAGGTTATTCAGATAGAGAGAGAATCCAGTGCGATAATTATAACATATAACGTATCCGTTTTCCCCTTCCCTTACTCACGACCACATTGCCTATATTCAACCAATATTACAATTCTTATGTTTTCTTTCTCTCATATGTGCAAGAGCGAAACATCTATTACATCTTGCACCACAGACACTCTTAGAATAGGTTTTCACCATAGCGGGCTTCAATGGAGTTGTGTCGGGAAAAAGGCCAGAGCGCTGCCATTTTGGAATACTTTTTGACGGGGATTTTTTCATTCCTACTTACATATATATATGACTAATAACATACTGTTACTCGAGTGAAAATTTTCATTTCGGGTTCGCCAAACGGGACTGGTGTTGCGTTTTTTTGCGGTACTGTTGCATGATGCGCCCGCACTACATCTGCAACAGTACCGCACGAAAATGCAACACAACTGCACCAGTCCCGTTTGGCGAACCGAAGTCAACATTTTTACTCGAGTACTACCTTTTTTCCAATCACCAAAAAATTCGTAATAAAGAACCTGTATTTTTTGGATGGTTACAATAACCATCTTCTCTGATGAAATCCGTTGGCAGACTAGATTTATTTTTTGACTCAGAGAAATGACGTAGGTTTGGAGTTTAACAAGACATTGAACATATCCCTAGCGTGTACAGCCATCGACTTAGTGCTGGTCCGAACCTGTACTGGAGGTGGTAAAATTTGCCCGCAAGTCTGGTCTAAGCTTGTTCCGATAGTTTTGTACTCTGGCGTAGTATTTTACACTGAGAGAAACAAATCTTCGAACAAGAAAATATTCAATTGACCGTGTCCAATCCGATATTTTCTTGATTCAAGGAAACTTTCTTTGAAGGGAGGGAACATTTTCTTCCCAATAAACATACGCACGTTTCAAAAACGTCAAAAACAGTCAATAACCACACGTTGTGAATTAGTAATATTCTTGCGTTAATTCAACGTAAAAATGTCGCGGCCGAGCACGTGTTTTCCAACCGTAAAATAACTCCATATCAACGGTTTAAATATCGTTTGGAAGACGTTAAGTATTGACGTGTCCCAATGATGGTTCTAAAACGTGAATTGAATCCAACAAATTATTTTGAAAACTCTTCATTCAATATCGAGAACAATAGTATTTCAGAGTATGACAAAATTTGGAAAGTATGCCACACTATTTACTATCTTGCTCTTTGTTGAAATTCTAACCATTGTTTGGTTTCGTTCGATATTTTTAGCAGAATTTATCTTCAATTGAAGTTCAAACACATTTTAAACGCGTGATTCAAACCCGTTCAAAACACGTTTCTTGAGAACGTCGTTGGATGGTTACTTTTGAATATTAGTTTAAATTACACGTCATCAGAATGCAATTCCTGTTCGTCTATTTCCCTGTCAAATTTCAACTAAAAATCAACGTTATGAAATCAACCACTGACGTCCGTTTGACAGTCTAACGTTCTTTCAACGTTGAAATAATGTGTGTGCGTTTATTGGGTTGGTTCAAAATTATACAGCTCAATTTGAAGAAAATTTCCCTACCCCAAGTACACATCTTCTTTGGATAAGAAGAATGAATATATTCTTAGGACAAGAAAATATGTTCTCATAATGAAGCCAATTTTTTTCTCAATGTACTATTCTCGTGTTTATTTGTACAAGGGAAGGGTTTATTCCTCAAATAGAAAAATTTTTCAATAACGGCATCATACACCCAGGAAACGCATATGTTGAAAAGTCATATAATATATTGAGGATCAGCGCTAGTTTGTGACAGATAAAGTTATTTACCTGAATTTACTCCTAAAAGTACAATAAGTAGATGTATTTCTACGAGAAATTATGGTTTTATTGACGCTATATTCAGGTCAATAATTCTATCCATCACAAACTGGTGCTGATCCTCAATAAATTATAGGACTTTTTGAAATATATTTTTTTGCGTGTAATAGTGACACGCATGCGGAGAAATGTTCGCATCATGTTGCCAAGGTGTTTCCGCGTGAAGCATTGTTACTGGTGGCAAACCAAAGTGATGACACCATATTGAACACATCATGTTTACATTCTATGCATCATCGCAAACTGAGCGAACTTCATGATAGTATATTTACGGCACGTTATGTGACAAAATATTCAGAGCATGTTTCCCTATCTGGGTTCTACATATGCACGGTACGAAAACTAACACAGGATTTGAAAAATAAGTGA
Source organism: Gonatopus flavifemur (assembly GCA_018340375.1). Taxonomy (NCBI): domain Eukaryota; kingdom Metazoa; phylum Arthropoda; class Insecta; order Hymenoptera; family Dryinidae; genus Gonatopus; species Gonatopus flavifemur. Next base: position 39,453,737 of record JAFFJZ010000001.1, on the reverse strand, counting down.
GAACATTCGAATAACAGCAAAAGTACGTATCAAATATATTGCATCAGTAGAAGCAGAGCGTCAATGGCCAGACATGTCAAATTTGAGAATAGTTTCTTTCCACCGTGATGTAATTGCAGCTGTTCATAACTTAGATCATCCTAAAATGTTACACCTACTATGTAAATTAAAAACAGCGAAATCTCACTAATTGCAGTAACCAATATTAACCAACAAAAATCATTACCGGTGGCAGGCACCAATATTAACTGACCTTTACTAGTGTTGCCGCGACATTATCATCAATAATTTGAAATAATCGATTATCTTAATTCCCATGTGTTTTAAAGGAATATTTAACGCATGGATTTCCGAATTCTTACACAATGAAATGGAATAATGGATCATCCTTGTCTTGTACACTAAATGAACCAAGATGCTTCCATTATCGTTTTATATCCTCACGATATATCAAAAAGATAATAGAAGAATATCTTGGTTTATTTGGTGTACAAGAAAAGGATGATCCATTATTCCGTTTCGTTCTGTAAGAAGTCGAAAATCCATGCGTTGAATATTTCATCGAAACATACAGGAATTGAGATAATCGATTATTCCATGTTATCAACGATAATATCGCGACAACAGTAATCTTTGCAGTCAGATCTCATGGATTCAATTAGTGAGAAGGACTTCCAACTGCACAAAAGTGATTCTTCACTGATTATGCAGTAAAATGGAGCTGAATGAGCTAGCGGCGAACTGATATAACTGGTGATTGCACTCAATTCAAATTTTTTTTCATACCAAAACTTGATTGGGTGGCTTTCAAAGAAGCGCACTGTGAAAAATTTCTATGGGGAACGTCACATAAATATGTATGGTTGGAGGTAGTGAACACATACATGCGTTGGGAATGTTCCGTATTTTAACAGAAATTCACTGGAAAATGACATTAAACATCCCATAAAGTGTGAAATTTTTAGTTGAATTTATGGGAAATTTCATATACATTTATCGGAAATTGATTTGCTATCGCAGGATCGGAATTTTCCGGTTGCTGCGTACAGAAAAATTCCGATTATTTTTTACAGTGTGATATAACGAATTGAATATTTCAAAAAACAATTCTATCAAAAGTTACATCAATCCGCCGCTAGCTGAAATCTCATTGCGTGTATCTGATTGTTTATTAACTGCTACCATCAACTATCAACTGCGGAAATAGTGAGATTTCACTGATTTGAATTTAGGAAGCAGGTTTTAGTAACGATTGAGAATTATTCCAAGTGAACGTATCATTATTGTAAAAGAAAATGTGTGATATTATGATAAAAATATGACGTTTGAAGGAATTCTTTTCGAAATTATGTAATATTTCTCTTCTGATCCAGGTACCTTCAATTTTCATTTTCTCTTCTCAATGCTCTTTGATATTCACTCTATTCTCTGATTCCGTCTCCCTATCTGTTCTTCATCGCAAACTTCTTGTCCTGTTGGAGAGAATCATCCACTCACGTCATCTCTCGTACTGTTTTGAACCTTCAAACCCATCAAATTTTTGTTGTGCTAGCGTGTCGTGGTCAGTTGTTTTCCTTTGCCTCATAAGTCATTCTATTATTCTTCGCTCTGTGTCCTCAACATTGCCACACTTCCTCCGAAAGTGATTCTTTTGGGCTATTTTTACATTTACATTCGAAGATAAACAGAAGAATTGGAAAAAAGAATTCGATATATCATTAATATCTCTGAATTTCTGATGAAGAATTCAATATTCCCTTCGGAACGTGATGTACCACATGAGATTGTTCCCACGATGTGGCGTATTAAAATGACTGATACAGTCTATGTTTCATCTTTAGAGTCATACGCGGTATACATGAATTTATCGTATATCTATCAGGTAAAGCTTAACTTCGAAAAAGGCTTATTTTGATGAATCAACATCCTGTGTATCGTACGAGACAAGGAGGGAAAAAAGTATCTGATTTACTGTACCATAAATATCTCTAATCTGCACCAGATATGTCACTCGCTCTCTTCCTCTATTTTTCTCTCACCATTCTACGGGTGTTATATCAACGAGACACTCTTCCCCAAACGCTCTCTTTACGCTAGTCTAGTTATCCTTCCGTTTTCCATTCTTCATTCACGAGTGGAAAGGGCAATGGAAAAAAAGGACCTCTCGGTGCACTGAATCATAATGAGGGGACGAACAGCAGAGTTCGAGAAATTCGAGAATCTGTTCTCCCCGTTGGCAGTGACAATGCGTTTATGCTAATGGTCCTGTTTCTTCCTCTGCTCAACGGTGGTGTCCGAATGGGTATGGTTAGATTTTCAGTCTGCTTGGGGGTGAACGAAATATCAGATATTCTGCTTCAATTATCGAGTGTGCGAATTTATCTCGAATAAACGAGTGTTCCATTCTGCGCGTGATATATCTGGATGATAATAGGCTATTTAATGAGAAAATTCTAGGAATTTCTTTGATTCTGTCTCACTAGATCATCTTCATTACTCTCCACTCAATTAACTTTTGAATTAACTTTCAAAAAAATATGCTAAAATTGAAGCAGTTCTAGGATTGACTTTTCATTTTTTTTATTCATCATTAGTTTCAATTCCATAAAAAATTTAAGGACATAGATCGAACTGCATCTTGGAATTCGACATAAGACTTGATTACGAATTTATAATTATTTGAAAACCTGAATATGTCTGTTGAATATTACATCCATGTGAATTTATTTTATGAATTATTTAATTAATATATCATTCGTTTGATTTCTTTTCAGACCCAGCATCCAAAAAAGGCAAGTACACCAGTTCTTTCATTAGAAATGTATGTCAAGAGAAAAATTAACTCATCACGCCGAATTTGAAACAGAAGACTTGACATATTTATGGGAGCCTCTCATTATATCGGGGAAGGTATGTGTATTGTATTGCGAGCACTGAAAATTTGTAGGATAAAGAGCATTAAGAACATATGGAATTTTTCAAATAATTTACGTGTTATATCATTATGAGGATGCTGTGATCTCTAATAATTTCACATGGGAAAAAGTGACTTGCCTACACTTGAATAGCTGAAAATCAGCTACTGGAGCTATTTTTTGGATATCACAGCTACTCTGTCAGCTGCGTGAGAGAAAAATGTAGCTGCCAAGGGAAAAATATCACAGATGAATTGTTTCCCTACTAAAATATCAATTCTTACAATTTTGTTGTCACAGCTACAAATTCGTGCTATGACAATTAAAATATATAACCATGGTCACAATCATTTCAGCTTCATTAGAGAGAAAAGTAGGTTAAAAAGGTCAGTAGTTGTCGTAGCAATTTCATTCTTTTTATGAAACATGAAAAACAAAACCATTACAAATCGTACGTACAAAATTGGCAAATGTTTCATAAAAATCAATGTTATTAAATGGGATATAAGAACTATCTACAATTGAATATCACTTTTCGTGCACAAATATATCTCATCGCAATACATAATTCGAATTTCTCTTTCCATTTGCTTTTTCATACCGACCGTTGAAAGGACTTCATTCGAACTTACTCGAAGTGTAAATGATTGCACTCTGAACTGAAATTTCATTACGAGTGTACATTTTATAGGACTTGGAAAGCGATATTCGTCATCCATTAATATATTTCGCATAATTTTGCATGGGATACAATGAATTCAATTCCTAAAACTTCACCCAGCGTACATGAACTTTTCATCACCAGCTCACAACTGTCTCATATAATAACTTGCCCTTCCGTTTTCTGATACTGATACCTCGAATGTTTATTCTTCCAATTGTTACGTAATTATAACAAAGAATTCATGCATATGATTTGATCATTCTTCACTTCTCACAGTATTTATCTCTAACTCAACAAGTTGTTGAAACCCTGAACAATACATTCCGTGTGAATAGCGTATGAACATATATCGTGTATCGCGCAATGAATACGTTTAACTGAAAATCGTTGATTTTTCATGACAGGAATTGTTGATTGTAATTTGAATATGTAACAGATTCCGAGAATTAATATAGTATGTAATTGATTTGTATTTTTCAATCGAAAGAGCGAAAACTTCTCAGAATTTTTGTATATTTTCCAAAATTGTTATCATTGAAATATGCGAATGAGGCTATCATAAATTGGATTAATTTGAATCGCAATTCATTCTGTGTCATAAACAATCATTGATGCGTAACGTTACGAGGCACTCGAAGTTAAACTCACCACTGGTTCGCAGTGTCCTGGAACGGTAAGAATTTCACTTTATATCTCGCCACCTCGAACTTACCCCGTAAACTGAACGAGATCATCTCGAGTGTTCGATTACGCGAATATCGTTAATGTGTAATTACGGAGCTTGAGTTTCCCATAAAGTCCTACTAATTAACTTTAACGATATCCGCTCTCCGTTACCTGTTACGTCATCATCTTCTCAAATTTCGCTTCCCCATCCATCCCTATCATTCCTTTTACGTTACGAACAAAGCCGTCTATCGTCCTTCCATCTCATTTCTCAACTTTTCTCTGAATTCTTCACCTTGAACAGAATCCTGGCATCGTGTCATGCACAGACAGCAGCCATTGCTGCATTGTTCAAAGACCAGAAGAGACACGTACAACATCTATAAGACCATTTTCAACTCCATCTCTCTTTTGTCTTTGATCGTTGGTCGGGTTCGCTCTCTTTCGTATATCGATTTTACAAACCATTCTTCAGCAATTTTGTTTTCAATGAGATCATTTCGTTGATTAATAGAAACGAATATTGTACCGATACTTTTATATTTTTCTTTGCTCTCAAGATGATTTCGAGTGTAAGGCGATGACGATTTCATGCAATTGATTGATAATATTGGGACGTGATTTGACAGTATTATGATCGAACGATCGTGAAATTGTGTCCGTCTGATAATGTATGGATCTTCAACAATGAAATTCCGATTGTTTCCGTTTTACCATGATTATGTATCAAATCGAACATACAAGGAGAAGGGAGAAACTATTGTGACCGATTACTCATCTCATTGCACCTCGTTGAAACTTTATTCCTGATTTCCTACTCAACCTTCGCGACAGTAAAGAACAAGTATGACGGGCGATCGGTCTTTTTCACAGCACGAACACGCCGTACTATAGCACGTATACGAACGTCGGTCCTGTTTCCAATATTACTTTGTACAGGAATGGCAAGACAGTTACCAAACACAGAGAGATACAAGAAAATATATACATACATGCATACATATGAGTATATATAATACATCAATTTGTTCTGGCGTCGTTCCATCGCTCTTTCTCCGGACTCAACTAACAACAGCTCTTGTTGGCTCTTAATTCAGCCTGCATCTTTTTTCCCCCTGGTTCTTCCATTTGGGTTGCTGATATAAAACTTTAGTAATCACAACATGAAATACAAGGTCATATTATAGTTTGGTTGAATGTGAATATTCGAATTGGAGGTATTACGTCATACTGCTTTTATTCTTCGTATAAAACAGGAAGACAATTGCATTCCAATTGAAATGAAATTGAAGATTCTTCATAAAAATGTTAGAATACTATAGTAAAAAGGGGAACTCATTCATTTCATATAAACGTGATTAGTTCGAACTTGTTCTTTTCTCATGAAAATGACACAAGGCTCATAATGATCACAATAAGTTTATATGTGGCAATCTAACAAGTTTTTGTTATTTCTCGATGAGTTGAAATTTGAATTAGCAATAAGGAAATGCAAGCATTCGTTTGGAGTATCTAAATATGTATATCATCCAATTTCAGCAGAACTTTTATTAACTCTCATAAAATGCAGTATACACCTGCAATAATATTAGCTGTTATATACCATTTCTTTTTAGTCTGGAAACTTTCACTGCTGAAATCCAATAACTCTGTGGTGACTGACTTTTGAAACCGTGAGTACGAACCATTGATGAAAGTTTGACGATTTTCGAAAGTTTAATTTTCCTTCTCCGGATCAATGTCCCACAAACCAGTGGAATAAATTCATCCGTAGCGTTGTGAATATTGCATACACATTGCATTCTCATTCTCTTTCCTTGAAAGTTGAGTTTTAATTTTTCTAAGATTCTATGTCTCGAACTTGGAAAGTATTCAATAGAATCTTATTCACTCATTTCAACATATATCCGCATCATTTTTCACAAGTGAACGCACGCAGAAACTTCTTCAATGGAGAATATTAAGTTTCGATCTTCCACGTACATTATTGGATTTAAAGTCAGTTTTTTATTCATCCCATATTTTTATCGGATAGCAAATTCTTCCACAATAGTTTTCCTTGAAGAAGATAAAAACAAGTGTTGGGTAATAGAGAATCAACGATTGCAGAGTTTACGTTCATAAGTCCTGAAAATAGTGAAGGAATCCTTTTACGATCTTCATAACGCGGAAATCATAAAATGGCAGAGATAATGCGCCAAGTTTCAGGTTGATTATGCTTCGAAAAATGATCAACCTGCAATTCCGGAGATTGCAGTTTAACAATTTGCCGAGAGTACAGTTTTATCTTAACCACATTGAGACGTAAAAAATATATAGTGCACCGGGACGATAAATTCTCACGCTAACAACGATTTTCTTCTTTACTGATTAAACGGTATTATTTTCTCATTGTTTCTGGATTACGATCCATACGGTATTGTACGCAAAATCTCATTGTTTCGGAAGAAAAACTTGATTTTCGCAGAAATTTTCAGCTTGTGTTTATTTGGTATGAATATTACAAGTTCGTGTATTTTAATCTAGATTGTATTACCAACGGAGTTGTTGTTGTAACTGTGACTAAAATATATATCTTAACCCTCAACCACGCACCTTCGAAAAAATCCCTAATCCACGCACCCGGGTCTTTTGGACCCGGCTCATCTTATTTTGGCTGCATTTTCTTCAAATATTATCCTTTTGAGATGATTTTTCTTCCAATCGATTCGTCGTAATGTCAAGAATAGTAATTAGCATTGTGGAAGAAGATTTTCTTGGGATTTCTGTGAGTTATGTAGGAAAGAAGGAACATAAATCTGAAAAAAAACAGTGAGAAAAACGATTTTTTTCCAAAAAATCATATCTATCCCGCACAAAGACGTGAAGACAAAAATCACCACCGTTTTGTGATCAGAAAAAGTTCAACTTCCAGGAAAAAATAGTTCCTAATGATAGCTAGGAAAAAACATGATTATTTACAAGAGTGAAGTTGGGGTATTTTGAAGAATCCACAATTAGTGAATTAAAGATATTTATCGGAATATTAGAGGGAAAAAATATAGAAACCGATAAGAATAATGTTCGAAACGCTTTTATCCTTCGAGACTATCCTCTGTTGATTATGAATACCCTCAACGCATATAAGTACATATAAACTCAAGAAAAAATCATTTAAACTGAATATCCATTTGTTCTTTATCCAAAAAATATTCATTGCTATCAGAACTACAGTAGATGGAATGGAACAAAAACGATTACACTGGCGAAAATTAACCGTAAAAAATGCCATGGAGTGTGGGTGGAGTTAGAAGCGAATGTACCCTAAGAGTCATTTTGTGCTTTTGGAATGTAACATGTTACAGTTCCTTACGCGAATGTACATTATATTTTTCCCAGAGGATTTGTAGGAATAGAATTCAATTACTTTAATTCAATGCTTGCCCAAACTACTCAACATCTCTGAAAGAACTTTAATATACTCATTTTGAACTTTCATAGTTCCCAATGAATTCATTATGAACTCTTTCTGAACTCATGTGCAGCGTAGGTAATCAATATCACCAAATATAATACTCGCCAGACAAAAAATAAGTGTATTTGATGCAAATATATATTTTTTAGTGTAGTTGAATGGGTTATGATTCAATCCTCTCAGGGGGGGGAGGGGGGGGGGGCCCTGCACACGTATGTATACTTTTATCATATCGAAACAATACATCCTTCCTCAAAAGGATACATGAACATCTTCTATGCAGTCTTGAAACATTTTTCAGTTTTTCGCAAAAAAAAGTTACACAACCACGCACATCGGGTCCAAAGGACCCGAGCTGAATTTCAAATACATGCTACTCGAAAACTAAGTGGCGGATCCCGGATTTCCGAAAGCATTCAAAGCAGGAAGGTTCGAAGTTGCTTACATTACAATACCAGCCCTTGGCTGTGCATTGCAACAGAATGAGAAGTAAAAGAAAAAATTGCTCGGGTCCAAAGGACCCAGGTGCGCGGTTGAGGGTTAATCATCTCTCTTCTGGCCCAAAGCGGAAAAAATTGTATCCTCTCCAAGGGGAGGTTTCCATCAAAAGAACTCAGAGATGAGGTAATTTTCTCAAATTTTCCTTCCATGGAAGAAACTAGAGAGTACACATCCAGAAAAAAAAAGTTGTAAAGTTTACATCTTGAAGAGTCAATATTTGGGGGATTTCAAAAAATTATTCGAGTTAACACAATTTCAGTTGATTTCACAGCCAGGAATGTAAGATATACATGAGCCGTGGTGTATCTCACATTCGCTGTGGTGAAATGAAATTAAATTGTGGTAGCTCGAACTATTTTTGAAATCGTCCAAATATTGATTCTTCAAGATGCAAATTTCAAAATTTCTTTTTCTCAGTGCATAAAGGACTTGAGTTTTTCGACACTTATGTGACGAGTTCCAAAATACATGAAAAGGATTTTTCTAATATAAAAAATCCGTGTTCCGGAACTCCCAAACTGGCGGTTACTATACTCAAAAACTACTGGATGAATCGATTTCATGTGTTCTTTTTCAGAGTAGATCAAATTCATACCTAATCGAGTGTATATCTGCAAGTATATTACGCTGTATTTTGTTTTATGATAATACTCTGGAGTGTGGAAAAAAGAAATCAAAAATTGGTACTAAAAATTCGTATCTTCGCCATTGTATCAATTTTGGACTTTTTATTGACAGTGCTGATATAAGCTCCAATAAATATCATGTTTCTTAAAAATCGTTGAATTTTTGATTTCAGATAACTTTTAAAAGTGCTAGAGCGGCCCCTGATTGAACATCTTTTTTAACACGTTACAACACGTGTCACGGATATTTGTGTACTTATTCACTTCAAAAAAATTCGAAAAAATCACCTTATTTCGTAATCAGTTGATGAAAACCTCCCCTCAAATTATATCCACAATCACAACCATCATGCATCATTTGTTCAATAATTATAGATGATTTTTGTACAATTTCGTCCACTTCCATCCATTTTTTTTTTATAGTTCTCATGATTTTTACATATCTCCGGTGTTTCGATACACCGTTTAATTTATAATATAATTCAGCTATCAATAAGTTATTGCACATTTAATAATTGCAAGGTACAGCAATATCGTGAATTACACGCCTTATTCGTTGAATCAAAACAGAATACATTCATCAGTATTTACATTGAACCAATTATTGTGACTGTTCATAAGATTTTAGTCGTTCCCGTCGAATGACGCATCATATTATTAATACAGCATCACCCACTCGGATTCACATGATTATAACAAATTCATTGAACAAATGTTTAAAATACCTGATAACGTAGAATAAATCTCTCTATGGACAATAGCATTCGGTTTGGCATCGTTCCATCGTTCGTTTCAACGGAAAAAAATATACAACATCGAATGACAAAACCCTCTGTTGTCTCCTAATTGACCTCACATAGTTGTTCTTTTCTTTTGTCTGGATTACTAACTGATATTGGAATCTAGGGCTCAGACCATCCGATTTAACGGAGTTGTAGCTTCTGCTAACTTCTATTGCTTTCTATCGGTTATGAAATACTGGGTCAATGCCTGAGTGTTGAATACGCTCAGTGTTCAACAATGAACGTGTGATCGATTTCATGAAATTGAATTATAAAACTTTTCTGCAACAATTGTGAAGAATATTGTCAGTCCATAATTAACGAAGTCAACGTTTCATACACTGTAAAAAAAAACTGGAAATTTACTGTGCAACTGGACTGGAAATTTCCAGTGCTAGTACTGGAATATGGATATTCCAGTACATGTACAGAGATTTTGTTGTTACGTTACTGAAAATTTACCAAGCATAACTGAAAATTCAGTCATTGTACTGGAATTTTCAAGTTTGAGATGATGTACTGAAATTTTGCCATGATTTCGCGAAAATTTTACCGGCTCGTACTACAATTTTATAGTTCTTGTGCACCAAAAAAAAATATTCCCTCAAAAAGGACTTGAGAAAAAATTTGGAATTTAGAAAAAAAAACCTAATCGTTGGTATACTGGAATTATACAGGTTTTTAACTGCAATTCTCAGGTTTTGTGATGGAATTTTCCAGTTACTATGCAATTGAATTATACAGGTTTTGAACTGCAATTTTCAGGTCGTGTGATGGAATTTTCCAGTTGCTATGCAACGGAATTTAATCACTGTTGCACTGAAATTTTCCACTTCTATTGGACTTCGTCATTTCTGGCAGGAAAATTTCAAGTCTTTATATTAAAAATTTCCTGATTGAGATTTTGAATAATAATTGTAATTGTAGCCAATGAAATTGATATATGAGGTTTTTCCAAGACTTATCCTCTTGTGTTCTAGATATGAAGCATATGTAGTAACCCAAGCTGGCCTTCCAACATGTCGCGCTATAGCTCATCGGTTAGGTCTTAGGTTTCAGTTGGTAGGCAGGTAGAAAAGTGTGGGTTCAAATCCTGTTGGGTAGACATGAGTTTCTGTCCATCCAAATGAACGATCAAAAGTTTCTCAATCATCTTGGAACACAAGGACCCTGCAAAATCACTTTGCGTGAGCAATTTTTTTTCAATTTTCATGGATATTTTCAGCATTAATTTTCCAGTACATGTCCTGGAAAAGTCCAGCTCGTGTACTGAAAAATTCCAGTACCGAGGCTCAGAAAATTTCCAGTTTTGATGCGGAAATTCCATAACGTTTGCACTGAATTTTTGCAGGACAAATGTGCTGAAATTTTCCGGTACATGTACAGGTTAATGACTTCCAGTACATGTACTGGAATTTTCCGGTGAAATTTTTTTACAGTGTAGGAACACTTTTCAGTAACGTAACAACAAAATCTCTGTACATGTACTGGAATATCCATATTCCAGTACTAGCACTGGAAATTTCCAGACCAGTTGCACAATAAATTTCCAGTTTTTTTTTACAGTGCACTGTGAAAAAATTTCACCGGAAAATTCCAGTACATGTACTGGAAGTCATTAACCTGTACATGTACCGGAAAATTTCAGCACATTTGTACTGCAAAAATTCAGTGCAAACGTTATGGAATTCCCGCATCAAAACTGGAAATTTTCTGAGCCTCGGTACTGGAATTTTTCAGTACATGAGCTGGACTTTTCCAGGACATGTACTGGAAAATTAATGCTGGAAATATCCATGAAAATTGAAAAAAAATTGCTCACGCAAAGTGATTTTGCAGGGTCCTTGTGTTCCAAGATGATTGAGAAACTTTTGATCGTTCATTTGGATGGACAGAAACTCATGTCTACCTAACAGGATTTGAACCCACACTTTCCTACCTGCCTACAAACTGAAACCTAAGACCTAACCGATGAGCTATAGCGCGACATGTTGGAAGGCCAGCTTGGGTTACTACATATGCTTCATATCTAGAACACAAGAGGATAAGTCTTGGAAAAACCTCATATATCAATTTCATTGGCTACAATTACAATTATTATTCAAAATCTCAATCAGGAAATTTTTAATATAAAGACTTGAAATTTTTCCTGCCAGAAATGACGAAGTCCAATAGAAGTGGAAAATTTCAGTGCAACAGTGATTAAATTCCGTTGCATAGCAACTGGAAAATTCCATCACACGACCTGAAAATTGCAGTTCAAAACCTGTATAATTCAATTGCATAGTAACTGGAAAATTCCATCACAAAACCTGAGAATTGCAGTTAAAAACCTGTATAATTTCGGTATACCAACGATTAGGTTTTTTTTTCTAAATTCCAAATTTTTTCTCAAGTCCTTTTTGAGGAAATATTTTTTTTTGGTGCACAAGAACTATAAAATTGTAGTACGAGCCGGTAAAATTTTCGCGAAATCATGACAAAATTTCAGTACATCATCTCAAACTTGAAAATTCCAGTACAATGACTGAATTTTCAGTTATGCTTGGTAAATTTTCAGTAACGTAACAACAAAATCTCTGTACATGTACTGGAATATCCATATTCCAGTACTAGCACTGGAAATTTCCAGTCCAGTTGCACAGTAAATTTCCAGTTTTTTTGTACAAAAAAAATTTCACCGGAAAATTCCAGTACATGTACTGGAAGTCATTAACCTGTACATGTACCGGAAAATTTCAGCACATTTGTACTGCAAAAATTCAGTGCAAACGTTATGGAATTCCCGCATCAAAACTGGAAATTTTCTGAGCCTCGGTACTGGAATTTTTCAGTACACGAGCTGGACTTTTCCAGGACATGTACTGGAAAATTAATGCTGAAAATATCCATGAAAATTGAAAAAAAATTGCTCACGCAAAGTGATTTTGCAGGGTCCTTGTGTTCCAAGATGATTGAGAAACTTTTGATCGTTCATTTGGATGGACAGAAACTCATGTCTACCTAACAGGATTTGAACCCACACTTTTCTACCTGCCTACCAACTGAAACCTAAGACCTAACCGATGAGCTATAGCGCGACATGTTGGAAGGCCAGCTTGGGTTACTACATATGCTTCATATCTAGAACACAAGAGGATAAGTCTTGGAAAAACCTCATATATCAATTTCATTGGCTACAATTACAATTATTATTCAAAATCTCAATCAGGAAATTTTTAATATAAAGACTTGAAATTTTCCCTGCCAGAAATGACGAAGTCCAATAGAAGTGGAAAATTTCAGTGCAACAGTGATTAAATTCCGTTGCATAGCAACTGGAAAATTCCATCACACGACCTGAAAATTGCAGTTCAAAACCTGTATAATTCAATTGCATAGTAACTGGAAAATTCCATCACAAAACCTGAGAATTGCAGTTAAAAACCTGTATAATTCCAGTGTACCAACGATTAGGTTTTTTTTTCTAAATTCCAAATTTTTTCTCAAGTCCTTTTTGAGGGAATATTTTTTTTTGGTGCACAAGAACTATAAAATTGTAGTACGAGCCGGTGAAATTTTCGCGAAATCATGGCAAAATTTCAGTACATCATCTCAAACTTGAAAAATCCAGTACAATGACTGAATTTTCAGTTATGCTTGGTAAATTTCCAGTAACGTATCAACAAAATCTCTGTACATGTACTGGAATATCCATATTCCAGTACTAGCACTGGAAATTTCCAGTCCAGTTGCACAGTAAATTTCCAGTTTTTTTTTACAGTGCACATCCACCATATAGTCCTGACCTTGCACCATCTGATTACTTCTTGTTTCGATCTTTCCAAAACTCCTTGAATGGTGAAAATTTCAGTAATGATGATGATGTCAAATCGTACCCGATTCAGTTTTTTCCTAATAAAAACCAGACGTTTTAAGAACGTGGGATTATGATGCTGTCTGAAAGATGGCAAAAGGTCATTGATCAAAATGGGCAATACATTACAGAATGAAGTTATTTAGTTCCATGAAAAAAGTGTCTTTGATTTTCTAACAAAAATCCGCAATTACTTAGTTGCCAACCCAATAATACCTTGATTTGCTGCATCAGCAAATTTTTTCTCTCCGTGTACGGACCTAGATTAACTTTCGAAGAGTCATCCCTGAAAATTTCAGACTTTTCTATGAGTCCAGTTTCGTATCCTCTTAAGGGACTAGTACCGGTTAGAATTATGAAAAAATTCATTTTTTTTCTATCACATTTCATGTAATCTTATACCTTCAAAAATCACCTCCTAAAATTTTATAATGAAATTCGAGAAAATAAGAGAGTTGCAGGAATGGGCAGCCGGGAGTATTTTCGTACTCCTGGAGTACTTTCAGTGGGGTACTTTCTTGTCTTGTGTAAAATATGTTGTCATATGGGGTCAACACGAAGTATTCCCTACTGAGAATACTCCGGTAGTACAAAAATGCCCATCCTCGGAGAGTTTTAGTAATTCAAATGTTCTTAAAATTTATCGTAAAAAAACTTCAAACGCGTTTCACTCAAAATAGCATTTTTTCAAACTGCGCTGACTTATTCTCCGCAACTACTAGATAGATTTGTTTTATTCTTGGTGCATTTGTTTATTTTGATCTCCTCTACCGGAGTTCACCAGAAAATTGCAGAAAAGTTGGTGAAAAAAATTTGGCAAAGGGAAAAAAGGTGGAAAAACACGTGTTTTTTACATCGCTTTTTTCACAAAGCCGTCATTTTTTTTTTTTTTTTTCTCAAAGAGGTGGTGAATTACGATGTGAATTACCTTCCTCTTTGAAATGCTCCTTGAAATTTCTGTTTGAGACATGCCAGTTTTGAGATTATCTCAGCGCAGTGTGAGGGTCTGATTTTCGAGGACTCGAATTTGGTGCCTTGTAGTAAATAATGATCGATAAAAAGAGAGGGAAACAAATTTGTATACCCTCCCAAAAGATGTACAAATTGAAGGCAAGAGCTTGTATAAAGTTTTGTAATAAAAGAAACAAGAAACAAAAAGTTAAATATGGGTCGTTTTTTAGTCTTGAAACCGGTATTAGTCCCTCAATGTCGTGAATTCTTATGGAGAATAAATAATTTTCAGACCTAGATTTTGTGATTCAATCACTGCGCTTGTGAGCGGAACGATTATATCAGGGAAAAACCGATATTGGAACAATGATTCTCAAGCAACTCTTTGTTCCTTTTCAAATGCAGCTTCATTTGAAGAGAAAAAAACTGTGAGTCGAAATCCAACACGGTGATATCGATTTTCGGAAGTTTGAATTGCTTCATGTGGGAATTTTTTAATGGAGTTCTCATAGTTGTCACTGAAAAAGAAAAAGGAAAAAAAACGATGAGGTTGCATGGACTGGATCATAACAACAGTTACTGCGATTTATATAATTGATAACGCAATTGTGTTACGCGTGAACGCCCTGTTTTATTGCGTGAGTAGGAACCGTAGTCATGGAGATGAAATATTTCGATCTCTCACACGATTAATTTTCATCCAAAAAGGAAACGGAGTTCATTATTGAAATGGTACATGTTCATTAGGGTGATTCAGGAAAAAAAAAGTTTCTGATTTTCTTCTCGGTACCATGCTCGAAGGCTTCGTTTGGATGCCAAAATAGGCCTGGTTAACCCTTAGCTGCCACACTGGGGTCAGACTGACCCCAACATGATTCAATCTTGAATTACCATCAAGAAACTCTATAATTCGAACTCTTCGCGCAATCTGGTGCCACTTTAGAGTTTCTTCACCTCACTCCACCCTAGCGTGACATGATTATCCATGTTTCATATAATTTTTTTCCATGATACAGTGATAATTTCATCTAGAACCGAGAATATACCCATTGATCGATGAAAAGAAGCGATGCCATGTGTGCTGCACACATAATTTTTGCACAACTTCGAAATCAATTTTCCTTTAGGTAAATTATTTGACTGGAAATGGGAATAGTTTTAGTACTCTCTAAAATTTTTCCAAGGCTCATGTACGCATAGCTTGGCTTTGGTATACATTTACAGTTGGGGTCATCATCGACCCCAGTGTGGCAGCTATGTTACACTGGCGAAGTGTGGCAGCTAAGGGTTAAAGATAAGCCCTTAATATTTATATCAAGTACTTCCGCATCGCACTTTTGGATTTTCCATAAGAATAACATGGGAAAAAATTCCTTCTGTTTTTTTTCATTTTTATAGGTACCGAACAACATGTCGTACTGTAAAGCTCTTGAGATATTTTTCTAGAGAATTGGATGCTCTACAAAAAAAGGTCTTAGGTCATTTTTCGATAAGTCGACTCGGTCAAAAGTTATTCATGGTCAAATTCAGATTCACCATCAATCTGGCCGTTTTCTCAAAAAAAACTCGTATATTTTTCAAATAAAAGTTTGAAAAACAGAAATATCGCTTTTTGTCCTCGAATATCACTGAAATTTTATAGTTGAATGATTTGAGTCCATAAGTAGCAGGAAATACTATGAATGGCCTGCAGAGTTATCCGTTTTTTTCTCCTCATTTTTCATGATTCAGACCAGAAAACAAATGATTCCATTTAAAATATATGTTCATTTTACGTATAATTATGAATTTGTCAAATCTAAAAATAATTTTTACATGTTTATGTTAGATTGATCTTGCTGAAGGGGTGTCTAACTGCAGTTGGGATATTTCTGCTGATGTTCCCGAACTACTTGCAATGAACATCACAGTTGTTGCTCGTCTTTAGTGGAGTAATTATTATACTCCTCATTGAGAATTCAATTCATGGGAATTGGTGATTGAATTCTCTATAAAAATATCTGAAGAACTTTACAGTACGACATGTTGTTGCGTTACTTATAAAAATGAGAAACAGAGAAGAACTTTTTTCCCATTTTATTCTTATGGAAAATCGAACAGTGCGATGCGGAAGTACTCAATATAAATATCAAGGGCTCATATTTTACAAGGCCTATTTTGGCATCCAAACGAAACTTTTGAGCATGCTACCGCAAAAAAATCAGAAACTTTTTTTCCTCTGAATCACCCTAATGTCCATGATTCCTATACCATAGAGTAACATTCTTTATTCATCAGAAATCGTTAACATCTCTCCACAACGCATCGAAAATGTGAATAATCATCCAGTTATTCCGTCAGAGGGATAAAACCCATTTCCGCCAATTCAAATGAAACTCCCACCGTTCATTTATCAGTTCCATTTCATACCAGTTTCAAACCGTGAAAAATGAAGATATTTTTCCGTCGATTCGTGTGCTTACGCATTCACTTGCATTCTATAAAATTCGATTGCACGTCATTGTGTCGCGTCTTGATCAGCAGTTTTCGCGGGTCCCCGCTGAATTCTCGTTGAATCGCAATTGGTTACGTTGATTGTATACGTGTAGATCGTATACTCACATATATCTATTTCAGGAAAAAAAGAAGCAAGAACAGGAGGCGGAGAAGTCGGTAGGAAAGAGAGGTCAGAGAAAGACAAGAAAGATTCCTGGAGATCACTTTTCAGGAAGGACGCAGTTACCTCGTATCGCGCGATCAAGCGAAGGAGAGAAAGAAAAATGTGACAACACTTAACGTGCCGTCGCTTTTCTCGTTTCTTCTCTTGGCATATCCTCCCTCCCCTTTGCCCCTTGCATTTCTTTCCCTTCTCTTCATCTTTCATTTTCAGCTGGAGCAATTTTCACAGCGACAATGCCAGACGGAAAAGAAGACATGGGGACCAGAATTGTAAAACACACATATATCTACACCTGCAGTTTTGTACTTGTCATCTACAATCGTCGTGCGCACACTATCCCTGGAATTCACTTTTACCTTTCTCAATTGAGTATTCACTATCTCTCATTCGAATTTTGAACTCCATATGCTACCAGTTGTTTTCGAAAGACTTCTCTTCGTATGTGACAGATATTTCTTCCGTTTTCTCTTGAAATCAGATACCTCAAAATACGCGTGAATATAAATTCACATCATTCTCGTTGAACAATCACAGAAGGTAATCAACGAAAAGTTACGCAGAAGTGAAAGCCCGAAGAGAACATGAAGCTTCAGTGAACGTTCAGATTAGATCTGTATAAATCGGACAGAAGGCTCATGAGTGCTAACTTTTGACGTTTTGATGAACGCTTATATTAATTTATGTTCGTTGATTCATTGATTATTCATATAAATTGATGAAAATTAATATAAGTATACATATTTTTATGAAGCTTCATCAAACTTTCGATGAACCTTCAACGAACGTTCCATATATGTTTCCTGAAAGTATTTCGAGATGGGCATTTCAACGTTCGTAGAACCTTTGTCAAACGTTTTTTAATCTGAAAGTTAGCTTTTATGAACCTTCGGCCCGATATATACGCAGATCTAATCTGAACGTTCGTTGAAGTTTCATGTTCCCTTCGGGAAGCGATACGACACAGTGTTCTGGAAATTCGATCGGATATTTTCGGTAGAGAATGTTTTGATTGTCATCAGGGGTTTCGGTAAATGATATTTCATGATGGCAAGCGAACTTCAGTTTTGAAGAACGTTGAAATAACCGTAATAAAATAAAAAAAGACTTCTATTTACGATACACTTCACGATATCGTCACATCGACATCGTCTTGGGGACGATATAATCTATATTGACAAGGGCATCGAACAGTAATTTTATGGCAAGGCGTAACGATAACTAAAGAATAAAATGCCATTCTCTGTTCTTGAAGGTAACGTCGTGAATTTGTGGAACGATTGGAAATCGAAAGGAGTACTTAATTATTGAATATTAATTGAAGCTTGAAAGCGTGTGATAAGCGATTGATGAGTTATAATTCGATATTTTAGTTACCTTGCTCACGTTTCCAATAGTTACCTATACCTCAGAGCGATCTCAAGAAATCCATTCGTTGGATGCACAAGATGAAGAATCATGAGAACGAAGAGGCGTATGAGATTGACCTTAAGCCCCGAATAAAACGTCCACGGAGTGATGACGTTGAGCTTAAGAATTCCTACCCTCGTTGCCCACCTCGACTCCGTTTTCTCGTTTTTCTTTTTCCTCTTGTCTCGTCCCGATGGGTTTATGGCGTCGTTCCGTTCGAGGCGATTCTGTAGCAAGGGCGTTTCTTTTTTCTCTTTTTTCGTTGTGAAATTAAGATCCAAGACCGAGAAAACCGTTTACTATAACTATACTTCTCCTATTACTTTCGGTATTACCACAACTACCACCGCTCTACCACCACTACCGCTGTTAACTACACCGTTATTGCTGGTACCATCACGTCCCGCCTATATGCTTTTGTCATGACGCTTTCATTGCTATCTTCTCTCAAAAGCATTCTCCGACACTCACTTTATTATCCTTCAGGAAGTTCAAAGAATTCATATTATATATTTCTATGTACTCTCTGCGTTGACTGCAAAAAATACTTTGGGGGAAAATAATTTGAGAATACCATTCATCGGATCTGTATTATATTTATAAGTACTTTTTGAATGATCTAAAAGTAGAAATACCAACAGATGAGAAAAAACAGGAAACGATGAGAGGAAGAGATGGAATCACTTGAAAAATAAAATATACATTCGTACTTTGATTTCCTCTCAAGGAAGAGTTGAGAAATAAGATTTCCACGACGCGTTACATCTCCAAGATGTTATAAATGAAAACGTTGAAGACATCATCTATGTATTGTTAGGTTCAGAGATTTCGTCTTGCAATGTCGAAATGGATATTCTTTCGATAATGGGAGAGGAAAAAGTTCGTTCATCGGGCTTCTCTGTGACATGAAAAAGGTCCGTCTGGAGACTCGAGAGCTCATCTACCTTCAATCGTGTGAAGAGGGATGAATCGTTGGTCTTTATTTTGTTCAAATCAAGAGCCGAGAGGGATAGAAGCCTTTTGAAAAGCATGAAGATATTGAATAAAACATCCGATTTACACCTTGATTAATTCAAGATTCCGGAGAAAAATACCAAAGCAAGATAATTTGTTGCTTCTGCAGAAAACATAGGGGAAAAGATTGTTCCCTGATCAAATGTTACTGGAATGGAATATATATCCAGGCGGTTTTTGAGTACTTTCTCTGTCTTGTTTGCAAACGGATACGAAGATTAAAGCTCCTGGTGATGAGGATCATTGAGATGAGAAGAGATTTCATCGGAAAATAATTAGGGGAAATACAAGACTGGAGAAAATTGAAAATCACATGTATGTTACAAATGTTGGATATTGAGTGGATGTTTCTAGGGTTGAGGTGATGTCAAAAATGATAATCGACAGGTGTTCGTTGATGATGTCAGTTTACGACGACCAATGTATATCGAAATAATCCCTAGTAAAAATAATTATAGCGTTTATCTAGCACCTTTCAAGGTACTAGCAGTCAAACTAGTCACTATAAAGGGCCTTGAAATTAACTATAAGGTGGCTAGAATCATTTCTGCTAGAACCGTGAGATTCAGCCTAAATCTGGAAACCTTGCAAACAAGAATCGTGATTCTATGAGATTATCATGTGCCAAATGATTATATTAATTATGTATTCATTCTCCACAAACACAACTGACAACTCTTCTCTATTGAACAAAATTAGAAATTTCACTGAAGAAAATGAAGGAAAATTTCATATCTTGAATGTATACACCTTCCGTGAGGCATTTTTTTTCATGATTGACGTTTTATGACATTCATGTTGTCATCTTATCAAAGATTTCTGTAATTCCTTACGTTGACCTTGTTCTAGATTTAGGACATCGAACTTCAGGACCATTCAGATATTACATGAACATTTAGAAAGCAGAAGGTGAAGTTGCAGAAAATCTCATGATTACTTACATGATGAGAGACGGAACAGAATTTATGCTCGTATGTGATATATTGAAACTCTTTTTCTAAAGAACTCAATTTCCTGTGAGAAAATATGAAGGGAGGTAGAGAAATTACGTCTTTTATTATTCAAAAAAGAAATTCATGAAATTTTTACCATGATTCTGTTGGAAGGAGGGAAGGGTCTGGGTTGACAAGCATATGTGGATTTCGAAATATTCAATTTCGATTGATACGGAATTAAAGTGGTTGAGTGCACAACCCAGTGAACACTTATGAGAGGGAGAGCTCTTTAAGAGGTCCTTTGAAAAAGTTCTGTCAATGTTATCATATTGATATCTGAATGGTATCATTTTTCTGAGACCTCAGAAAAAAATCCTCTTGAAGAGTTCGTTTGGATGACATTCTAGCAATCTCTTATTTTCCTCAGAAATCGATGGATCTGTCAACATTCTAATATCTTTATGTTAACCTTCTAAAAGGTCTATCTGACCTCTTACACATATTCAGGAGATCTTCAGGAGCTCCGGGTGATAACATATTGTTCACTGGGGAGGTTGTATTAAAGTAACGTCTTTGTGCAGTTGCCCATGATTATCATTCTCATTTAATAGAGTTCTCAAACCAATGGAAATAACACTAACATGAGTTAGCTCCTGCATCTCTCTAAGTCGAATTCACTCAAGTAAATCTCAAGTGCGTAATGAGGCATGGTATTTTGCTATGACGAGGATCTCGTGTGGATATCGAAATTGAATTTCGAGTCGATACTTGAATCAAATGTACATAGCATTCCAACGATCAGCGAATCCAACATTTGAAGTTCAGAAATAATTGTCTCCAATGTCCTTAAGAACCATGAAGTCCTTCAAGGAATGGGCGAAATTTTGCTACGTAATTTCTGATCAACTAAGCAATAAATACAAATCTTAAATCTGCAGTGATGGAGTATATCCATAAAATTGAGCTTTGAATATGGAAGTGGAACGGCGAATGATTTCTAAGAATTATGCGAACGATTATATAAGCATATTAACCTATAAATGTCAAAAATTTTTATAACTTATCTTCTCATGTTTAGGAATATGTTTTTGGTTTTGGATTTATATTTAGGGCCAAAGCCCAGCAGTGTACTTCATTGCTATATATATTCAAGACTTGTAATCATTGATCAATTATTTAAAAACTACGTAGCAAAATTTTTCATCGAAAAATTATTCATATTCAAATCGCAGAAGTCGGATTTTTCCCCGCGTTGTTTGGATTCACTTTCAATACAAACCTATTCAATAAAAAGTGTGTCCAAAGGTTACCCAAGTTTTCCTCATCCAAGTGTGAATGAGTCATTGTTCAGATCCCAGCTTGCAGGGCACCGCGCAATATTCCAGCTCCGGACTCGTAACCGTCCGGTTGAAGTTCAAAGCCGTAGATGATCTAGACAAGTTCAGAAAATAATGGACGTTCCATTTGAATTCAAATGAAAGATTCCGTACGACGTTTGCAATAGGTATGAATCATACATTGAGAATATGAATAGAAAGAACTGGTGATTTTGAAAAATCTGCAAAAGCGTACGAGTGGTGAATCAGAGAAGAAGGAGAAAAATTCTACGATAAATCTTCAGGATAAAAATATGTTTGATTCAAGATGCTTTTTTGTTCATTGATTATCCTCTGCAGTTCTGCACTAGTCAACCCTTATTATTATTTCTGTGGATTAAAATTTATTGTATTGTCTCATATCATTTATATGTGACTTATGGTCTATTGCTGTTCTCAATATTCATGACTCGAAATGTTATTGAAAGTTTTGAAGCAGTAGTGATCTGGGAACTTGCACGTTTTTTTAGACTTTTTTCGGAAATATTGATTTGTGGGGACAATGAAATCGAATCGGTTTGATATTTTGATATATTATCAAGTATATTTAATCATTATCATGAAGTAATCAGTCTTATAATTGATTCGATAAAATCTTCCAACCCTGTTTTTTATCTTCTAAACGCTCAATTTATACATATCTGACAGCTCTTATCTTGTATGTTTTGCTTCATATAACTCAAACTAGGTCTACCTTTGAGAGTTTTATCATTCATTGAGGGCCATAGAGCATTAGCAAATGGACAAAATTTTGCTGCGTAGTTTTTAAATAACTAAGCAATGATTATATACAAATATCAAATATATAACAACAAAGTGCACTGCTAGGATTCGGTTCCAAATATAAATCCAAAGCGCAAAACATATTCCCAAACATGAGAAGATAAGTTATATGAAATTATCGACATTTGTAGCTTAATATGTTCATAATCGTTTGCATGGTTTTTGGGTATTATTTGCAGTTCCAATTTCATATTCAAAGCTCAATTTTAGCAATGTATTTCATCCCAACGGATTGAAAATTTGCTCAGTTGATTAGAAAGTACGTAGCAAAATTTTATCCATTCTTGAAGGACTCCATGGTCCTTAATAGTATGGAAAATACTCATAGTATATAAAGTATACTACAGGAAAATGAAGTTATAGTTCACATATAATGATACACAAAAAATTTCTTTTTGTTTGTTTTTCAATAATTCATTGTGAACGATTTTTAGTATCAAAGTTAAAGAAGGAAGGTGGGTGTCTGGTCCACATGATTGTGTCATTTTGGTCGGAACTAGGATTAATTGAACAATTCCGTTGAAAAATAACAAAATGGCGGACTTAAAAAAGGAGTCACTGCTCTTCAGAGGGAATAGGGCTGTAAAATGGAAAGTTAGGGATGAAAAACAATAAATCCTAGTTCCTGCGAGAGGTGTTGATAAGTAGAATAATATATCCAAATTTCAGCCCATTCGATTGGACAGAAAATCTTGTATAAAGTTGGCCGACCGTAAAAACATTGTTTCGAAAAGATTCCCACACAGCACTCGTTGTTTGAGTGATATCTTCAGGAATAATTGAGAACAATGCAAGAAGTCTTATGCAACATGAATAGACATCCCATACAGCAGAAATTTTGCTTTCTCCAAAAGATTTCTACTGGATATCTAAAAGATTTCTTATGCAACAGTTTTCACTGTCTTTAAGATATCTTCGTTTAAGAAATCTGAAGGATGTCTTCAGGTCTTTTTTATATGTCTCTTAGATTTCTTCAACTAAGACATCTTAAGGATGAATTACATACACTGAGAGAAGTGGAATGTAATGATTACCATGTACAAATCGTAATTGGGTGACAGCTTCGCGAATTTGGTTTCGGATACTATGGAGGATCAAGGCGATGTTCATGCACATGGGAATAGTTACCATTTACATGAAGACGGATACCAAATAACGTAGTCCCCATCTTCAGCTTAGAGATTCTGTCATTCAACTACCATTTTCGCATGGTAATGGTTACAGTTCACTTTTCTCATTGTAGATTTTGAAAATAATACATCGCTAATGGCCCGTGATTCAAAATATGATCCATGGCACAGTAAAACTACTGAAGATAAGTTCGAATGACTCTGATCCGAATGTTTTCATGAATATTGAGGAAGATATTTTTTTATTCATCTTCATTTATATATGGTTTCAATCTATAATCTATGAATTAATGGATTTTAACTTTGATGTAACTTTTGAAGGAAGCTCTGAATCGATTTGAAATTTTGCAGGAGTATTTGTTTGATCATTAAGAATCGTTTCGCAGATTCTCGTGAGTTTTTCATTATTTCAAAAATAGGTGTAATACATCCTTAAAGACAGTGAAAACTGTTGCATGAGAAATCTTTTAGACATCTAGAAGAAATCTCTTAGTCAAAGCGGAGTTTTTGCTGTATGGGATCTTTTAGAAGTCTCAAACTGGTCTTATTCCTAAAAGATGTCTTCAAGAACGATTTCAGAGACCTTTTAGAGATATGTCTTTAAGAAAAATCTGAAAGGTTTCTGAAAACGTTGTTGAAGATATATTTTTTAGGAGTAAGAACAGTTTAAGATTCCTAAAAGATGCCTATTCATGTTGCATAAGACTTCTTGCATTGATCTTAATTATTCCTGAAGATATCTTTTAGACAACGAGTGCTGTGTGGGCCACGTTCAAAGTTTTTATGGATTGATTATGAACAAAAAAAATCATACTTACACTGATCGTCTATTCCTGGTGCTTACAATAAGCCTTCGACCTCTTCATATAGGCCTCAGTTATGATTGCTTTGTGATCAAAAGAAAAAATTCGATTTTTCCAACTCAAATTATCAGATTACTACCTTAAATCATTGCCACATTCTGACGGATTAATTATAAGCGGGGAAATTGGTGTACAAAATTTGCTTGCTCACGAACTTCTAATGTTGCGGTTTCAATAATAAATTAATCTCCGTTCAAAGATTGAAACTTTGCTGCTATGGTATTTAAGGAGAATTCCTCAATTATTCCTCTCATTCCAAGTGACCGGGATGAAAAGATTTCCCTGAGATTTGACGTTCTGAGGAATACCGTACGATTGTACTGTAT
The DNA here is from genome assembly GCA_018340375.1 of Gonatopus flavifemur. NCBI lineage: Eukaryota > Metazoa > Arthropoda > Insecta > Hymenoptera > Dryinidae > Gonatopus > Gonatopus flavifemur. Next base: position 39,428,829 of record JAFFJZ010000001.1, on the reverse strand, counting down.
TGGAGCTCCACCACAATGCTCAAGACATCATAGAATTTACACATAAATCCATCTGATATGATAACTAAGCCATTTTCTCGATTCGGAAATTCATTCGACCCCAAGATAAAACTTATATTTTTTGATACGTTAGAAATCTTCTTCATCTCCTTCTTTCATTTACCATATATCCCTTCGCTACTTTCTTTCTCTCTTTCTCTCTCGTGATTATGCTTCCTAGACAGTTGAATTCTTCTATCTCTTCTATCATTTCCGAACTCGACCTGATTTTTCTTTTATTTTCCTCCTTTACTTGGCTTCATACCAAAATCTTGGTTTCGTTCTTATTGATCTTCATGTTGTTTCCTCCCACTAAACGTTGTATAGAAGTAAATTATTGATATTTATGTGAAAGATTGAATTATCGAAATCGTATTCGTGGAATATGTGGAAGAATCGAGGAAGTGGTGAACGAACGATTCACACACACTCCGCATACAATTGCAAAGAATCGTGTCAAGTATGCATCTAAAATGATATAGGTTATATTTTTTGATTTGGTAAATTGAAAAACAGAAATGTAATGAAAGATTGTGTAAAAAACTTCCAGAGAATTTTCAGTGGATGCTTTTACAAACTCTAGGCTATTTAAATACAAGCGCTACTGTTCAAAAGATGAGCGTCCTCTTTTTGAAAAAAAAAAAGCAAAATTATGTAAAGTTTGTGATCTCAAGGCAAAGTTCTTTTGAGATTTTCCCCTTTGGAATGGAATCAGACATTTTTGTGTGAATTAGAATTTTTTCAACAACATTCGTTGGGTAAAATCTTGTTACTCATTTTCTCCCTTTAATATACTTCGAGACAGATTTTTGCTAGCTCTCTTCCTGGAGATCTTGTGGTGGTTTCCAGGCATTCAGTAGTACCCTGTTTGGAAATGTCTTCGAATTTTATATATTTTTCATGTATATTCGTCAATGAAATTTCCAATTTTTGGTGATTGAGATGAGAATTCATTTACACGCGAATTTTAAATTTTTGCTATATTATATCGTAACTGAAATTTCGTTCAAATGTAATTGAAATTTTAATAAATTTTTCAGTCACCCGAATAGTTTTTGCTTCCATTATATGTGATTGGGAATTCAATCATAAATTTCTAATAGTGTATACAGAACACAAACTGTGGAACGAATTTCGAACGGGGTCGGATTTCTGAACGACGCAAAACAGGAAGAGGGTGAATCTTTTTACTTTTTGTTTGAAATTTCAAAATCACTCCTCAAACAATCTTTGCTGGCATATCAATCCAAATTATTATTAGGAAAATATATTCATTCGGGCTATTTTATTTATTTGTGAAATTGTTCATTCAACAAGAGAATATAATTCAAATTCAACATTCGCTGCAACCATATGCATCTGTTGGGCACGAGAAAGAGAATATATTCTTGGATTTTTGGATATCAGGTGCATGGAGAGAGTTGTGTAGTGAAAATTGATATATTTATATCATAGCCGTGGGATATACTTTATTGTCGCGTAAAGAACCATGAGTATGCAACAGATTACCACAACTCTTCTTCAAGTCAACATGCGGAGTACTAAGAAAACACAAATTTATAGGTCCTATCGTCACAAGCGGGTACGATACTGCGTCTAATAATCTTTAATATATACTTTTCTTCGTGTGTAGTATACGTACACGGAGAAATGTATATGGGACTGATTACCATTCGCCCTAATTCCCATCGCGACTTTAAAATAGGGACACTGTAAAAGAATTTCTTCTGAGAATTCAGAAAATTCAAAGTGCCTGAATTCAGAGAATTCAGAATTGATATTTCCGTGAAACGGAGAATATTGGAAGATTCGAACGGTCAGAATTCACAATCCCGGGTTTCGTGCTGAATTACAGCAGAAATTTAGAGTTGAAGCAGACAAGGGAATTATAAATCCACAATATTCTGTCTGATCAAGCAATTCTTTTTGCTGAATTGTATTGTAACCGAACGATTGTGATATAACCAAAAAAATGATTATGTACACTGTAAAAAAACTTTCCAACAAAGGTTTGGGAGTTTTTTACCAAACACTTTTTGATAAGTTCACAAACATAGTGGGTGAAATTACAAACAATTTTTGTCAATTGACTAATTTTTTTTGGGAAATCACAAAAGTTGATGGAAATTCACAGAAAATTTGTGAGTTCCTGAACAATTTGGAAATTTACCACTCTGTAAGTTTTTCACCATACTTTTCTGCTTGGAAATTCACGAATATTTTTTACAGGGTAGTGAATTTTTTCCCAAGTGGATTCAAAATGATCGGAACGAATTGGTCAGTTGTCGGTGATTCTTAGGTCTGGTCAGAATTAGGTGATTGGTAGGTGGGGGAGTGGTGATGAAGGTTGTTCTTGAAAAATCCATGGAAATTGTGAACTTATTTTTAAGGCTAATACTGAGGAAACTGTTCAGTTGCAGTAACCAAAAACGACATCAAACCAAAAATCTAAGTTGCCTGGAATGAAATATTGTTTCACTCAGCAAAGAGAAGTTGTAAAATCTACATCTTGCAGAATCAACATATCTTTTACAGTCACTTCCTTCTGTTTTTTCAGAAAATTTTGCTGAATTTTGAGACACCTGACTGAATTTTCAAAATACGCTCCGCAATTCAGTTGAAGTTTCTTGAAATGCAGTAAAATTTATTTTCAAATTCAGAAAAAAGTTGCTGTGAAACATTAGTCACATTTTCTGAATCTTCAAAAAGAATTTTTTTTACAGTGAAATGAGTGATGACTCGCGATTTGGTGATCATTACGATGTTAACCTATCGTTCACATGGCAACGTGAACAGTTTACCGTACGCACTTCGATCCTGAATGAGACATTACAATTTTGGAATATCTGTCACTAAATTACTATTCTTTATAGTAACCGTTACTGTATACTCTTCTCCGTGTATATATTTGAATTTGAATAAAATGAGCGGAACTAATCCAATCAGCGCAACACAGTACACTACAAAGATGTAGTTTGAGAATGAACAAACAAAATCTCCCTCAACAGAAGCAACCCATTGATTCTGGAGAAAACTAGAGGGAGATATAAGACTATACGTGTCTAGAGAAATACAACTTCTTCGTACCAATCGTAAGATGAGAGTTCAAGTGATACAAAGCTGGTCTATTATCGAACCGCAGCTCGATTCCCTTAATGGCTCAGGAACAAAAACCTCTTGAAGTACTGAATGAAATCAATTGTGGGAAGAGTTTAATAGAAAACATATCGGTTTTAGCTTCGATGAGAATAGGAGGAAGAAAAGAATGAAAAATACGATATACAAATAAGGTATCTCATGGTATCGACTTATTTCTCATTCCGCAAATACAGTTGCTATTCTTGAATTGAAAATCCCTGATCCGAACCGCTCACTTTGTGTGACATTTCTAAATGCACAGGGAAAATTGATTGTTGAAAAACTATCCAAAGGTGAATCTAATGGTGCATAGAGACGTTTTAGCGAATTTTTGAATCCGGCTGAATTCACCTCACTCTATCACAGTCGGAAATTCATTGGATTATTTTTATTATCTTGACAGTGTGAACTCCACACGCTGGGAGCTTACGAGATATCACATCACCTAACCTTCCGTATTTTTCCAGCTTACAGCTGACGTGAAAGAAAGTCAACCAGAGTTGTTAGTATTCCCTAGAAAAATCCTCAGATTTTTCGTTCATTGGGCATTTCTTTTGAAATTGAAAATGTGATTGGTCGAGTATACAAGAAATGAGCTATCATCAGATGCTGAAGATTTTACCTGGCAACTCTGAAGTCAACCCGTCGGTGATCCTTCATCACCAAACTGCTTGGTTTTAGATCTCCAACTTCAAAAGCATTCTGTGGACCCTCAAACTACTTTAAGGGAACTAGATAAAATGGAATAAAACAACCAGCCAGACCTTGTTCCATACGAATAAAAGGTCTGGCTGGTTGTTTTATTCCATTTTATCTAGTTCCTTTCAAGTACTTTGGGTAGATAGATCTAGTAACTCTAGGGTCTACGAGATGCCCTTATGGTGAGATAATACACTGACAGGAAAACGACCTTGTTGAAATATTCGTGGTCGCAATAACTTGAAATCTGGTCCGATTCACCAGGAAATGTGATTGTGATGTCCAAAAAAAGTGGTTGAAGCAAAAATTAACTACATTCTTCAGGTTAGAAAAACCAGATTCTTTTCTTGGTGTGATAACCAGAATATGTAGGTTATTTTGGCTTCAACCACTTTTCCTGGACATTACAATCACATTTTCCGGTGAATCGAACCAGATTTCAAGTTATTGCGACCTCGAATGTTTCAACCAGGTCGTTTTTCTGTCAGTGTATCACCAAGATTCGAAATGTATGTTCTCCGATGTCGTGATATTTTTTCACGCAGTCGGAATTATCTGATCTGAAGAATCATCTCATCGCGAGATGAAGAACCACGGAAAGGTTAGGTGATCTCGTGGGTTCCCTGCGGGCAAAGATTAAGTATAATCAATCAAAAGACACACGGAGAAAAATGCAGCTCGAAAGAACAGTAATCTTTAATAGAAAATTGGAGAATATTTCTTAAGATCTAAGAATTTTTCTTAAGTTCGTAATAAACATAAAACGGTCCAGATTTCTCTTGAATATTGCTCGAAAAACAATGAAAAATTATCAATACTTAACAAAACATAAAACCAAATATGAAGTTTCCAAAAGTCGCGCATGAAATTTTACAAAGTAAATAACAACATTTTGGAATCTTATCTTCAAATTACAGAATTTTGCTATTCACTTTGTAACATTTCATTCGCGACTTTTGGAAACTTCATATTTGTTTTTATGATTTGTTAAGTATTGATAATTTTTCATTGTTTCTCGAGCAATATTCAAGAGAAATCTGAACTGTTTTATGTTTTTTAAGAACTTAAGAAAAATTCTTAGATTTTAAGAAATATTCTCCAATTTTTTATTAAAGATTACTATCCTTTCGAGCTGCATTTTTCTCCGTGCATCTGAATTTTGAGAATTTCCCATTTTACTCAGCTTCCAGTGATCTTGCATTAACAAATTCTCTTCATATAATGATAAATCGATCGGAATCAAAATATTTGACCTGATAATTCCTGGAAATTTCATAACGATCTAATATCACAGTGTTGTAGATTGTCCCAGGAACATTATACCTCTCTCAATGGGTGATTTCTGATGCAAAAACAAGACACCTTTTCCTTTGACAAAAGGAAGCTGTGAAATGCGGTATGCAACTTATTTTTTCATAACTCAAAAATTAAGCATTTTCAAATAGTTTACTAAACAACAAAGTGTCTCATTCTCGCCTACAAAATGTCTTTCTAAAAGAAGCGTAATTTTTAGCGAGACACTCTGTATACAGTTATTTTGGTTTCCTAAAGGTTGAAAAATAAAATCCCAGGCCACCGCCAATGTTCCTTATAGAAAGAGAAATAAAAATCATCCTCTTAAAGCACTTTCACGTTTCAGTGGCTGATTCAAACAAACACATTTTGCGGCGATGAAAGAAGAAAAAACGCAAACGTTTTCTACGTGCAAAAATCAATTGACTTGCGACATCTGTGTTGATCCGACTAGAAGTACTTCTACCAATTGTCTGATGAATGTAAAAATTTTGCTTTTTGGAAACTTTGATAAAAGTATTTCGTAAAGTACTGTGAAATTAAATATATCCAAAGGTTTCTTGAATGTTCATTCTATGTACGATTTTTATCCTTCGTAAAAATAGCCAAAAATTGTATTATTGTAAAATCCATTTGTGGTCAAATAAAACTGCTCTCATCGAATCTCTCTTGAACTGAATTACTCGTTTGAGCGTGGGACCTGATTGATCGTATCTACTGTCAGTTTCTGTTATGACTCATCAGTGAATTGGAAAAGGATGATCGATCTGCCTGAGGTTTGCACCCTCGTGTTTACCGAGATTTCACTGCCTGAAGGGTAATATACCAATCGTTTGGAAACGGGTTTCACCAAATGATATAGAGTAGTTTATTAAATATCATGATACGGTTCATGTGTCACCAGGACCGATCGATTTACTACATTCTATCATATTGATATTTCTAGACCACGAACTTGAACGAGTCTCCCACAACACAAAATTGTTGTTATATAAATAATTGATCACGTTCGTTAGTTGATGGAATAAATACATTATCGGCCCCTTGTAGAAATCATTCTAAGCCCTTCTTCGCCCCTAACATGGTGCTATCGAGGCAAACTGGGTATCCCTGTTCCCGATATGGACCAATGAACCGCCTAATATGATTTCCACCAGAGGCATATCAATTAGAATTGATCATGACACACTTCACGGAAGTGTTAGCAAGAACTTTCCTTTGTCCGCCCAACTGCATCACATCTTGAGAGATTCAACAAACTTTGTATGAGTTCGTATCCCCTATCCAGACCCTCGGTAGACGTCTTGGATTAGCCTCAAGAAAAACTGTAATTCTCACAGATTTTCATTCACGTGAGTGACTTCGCATAGCGATGCACAAATCGTAACTACCTCAACCGCAAGATCAATCGATAAACTGACGCGGTGGACAATACCGAGGTGAATATAACCGAAATGGTAATTGTTATTGCGGTGGTTAGCACATTGCCATCGTGCAACCATGTGCTGCTCGGCCATGGATTAACAATTCCATCTATATTAAAGCCGTGAGTTCGTATTGAGATCCCTTTTCTTCCTTCCTTCCTTCCTTCCTTCACTCCTCTACCGGCGCGGTACGTTGCTACCGGTTCAATGAGGCGGCTAATGAATTTAAGCTACCGTCTGCCATGTCTACATCGAATTCCTGGTACATATGTGAGTGTGTCGAGCGAGGTTGTATGGGTTAGGCTTTGGTTAAACTCGTCTATAACACTTTCTGGTCATTTCGTGACCGCTTCCATCGGGATGAACCTCTATATATTTAGCTTTTGGTCACGTTATGTCGTGTCCCGCTGCTTCGTCCCCGACCTTTCGTCGTTCTATATCATGACGTTCCGATCTTTACAGAAGAAGGAAGAAAATTCGACCCAACTACTTGGACAACAACAATTTGTCGGAAAATTAGAACCTATCTCTTCGTAAGGGATCGGAGAAAGGGATCTTATACGTTTTTCCTCAGTCCTGTGGAATGTTATTGAAGAAAGCTAAGATGGAGCGAGGAGTTTGATTAATTCCAATGAAGTCGTGATAACTTTGCGAGAATTTCTTGTTGAAACCTCATTAATTCGTCGAGGATAATGTACTTTTATACTTAATTTCTTTTGTCATATTCCATTAACAATTCCTGGCGATAGGATTAAAAATTTTCAATATTCAAGGGATTCCATTGTTACCTAATAATTTATCATTGTCGCCTAAGATTCGTTGGATATGCGTGTACGGATCTATTTTAATCCTCAAATTTAAGCCGACGTGAATATTCACGTGAGATCCTTTTTTGTTCAATCCCAAGTGAATCCTAGCCATCTTTCTTTGACCCTACTAAACCTCCCTGCAGTGAGGTATATTTTACATAAAATACTGATGAAAATAAAGGGTTCGGAGTATCCTTTGTCAAGTACGGTATACTTTTCAGTATACAATAGCATAAATTTTCTGTTCATTATCAAAATGCAATAGTCTGTCACATAAAATTTGTTTAAATGAACTCGATCTGTACTGAGATGAGAATTTTTGTCGAGAGAACATTATTGTCTATAGAATTTGGATGACATCGCATGTTTGAATGCCCAACTCTGAATGATCTCAGATTTCATCAGATCATCCTTCTCAAGTTCCACTACAGTGATATCATCACATTCTCGTGATATTATCATATATAATAGAGAATATCTTGATAAGGGGATAATTCTGACGTTCAATTTCTCACAAGTTCAGAAGTTTCTAAAGTCTGTGAATGCGATTCACCGTTGATAGATATCAATTATGTTCATCTAGCTGTACGTCACTTGCAATATCATGAAACCAGGAAGAGATTCTTTGATCGAATTCAAATTCCACGGATATCGAGAAATCCAGACGCTTGAGAGGTTTGAAGAGGGGAGAAACGGAAGAGGACTGATAAATCTATATGTTATAAATTATGTTGCGGGTTGAACAATTTGAGAACTATGTGAAAAATAGATCCAAAAACATGTTATGCTTCTTATCGTTATCAATTTTATACAATTAGGATTTCAACCCAGTGTAAGTTCAAGGATTGCTGAACTTGCGTCAGAAACAAACCTCCCGACCGTCGTCTGGCCGATTTAACGCCATGATTCTATCACCGTGATTGATCAGGTTTATCGTATCCTACCATTCCCTCGACCTTTCGTTGTTTTGTCGTCTATTCCGGTTCAAAAACACTCAACCCCTGATCTGTATTGTCAAGATTTCATCATATGTGAGCACGTTACGAGGGATGACCAAATTTTTTCCATCGATCGAGGTGGGCTATTCGGTCGATTAAATTTACGAATTATCAAACAATTATTCAATTATTACACATATAATATATATAATAGAATATTGATACCTCATAATTTCCCTTGCAAAGGCTATTCAGTTCCAAGTTGTAATGCTTGAATTTATTTAGTGGTATACGAAACCCGTGCAAGAGCAGGAAAAAGCAGAAGAATCAGATAATCCAAACTTTTTCCATTCCCTTTACGAGTAGTTTATTGAATTCAAGATAATTAGGGTGTTCGAAACGATCTCTTGACCATACAAAAGCATGTATAAATAATTGACATCCCTCTGAGATCGCACGATCTCGTCCGAATTTTACTAGCACGCTATACGTTGCATGAACTTTTTCAATTTTTACGATCGCATGTAAACGAAGCGCCACGCAGTCCCATTTCTATCACGTGTACCACGTGCATCCGAAGACCAACACTCGAACGTATACGTGTATGTATCTACATCCATTGAATGTACTTCCAAAGGATAGAATTTTATCGTGGAAATTACCAAAGTTTTCGGACGATTTTTGAGCGCAGCCGTGACCAAAACTTTTTATCGTTCATTTTCCATCAAATTACAAAACATATCGGCCTTTGCTCAAGGTTTCTAACATTTTTATCGTCAAAAATCGTCATTCCAATTTCTCTTTGGCGAGTGAATAAATTTCATCTATGCCAGCACATTCTTTCACTCTCACAATAATAATATCATTATCATCCTAATTGTTTTTTAACTGTAAATCATGTGAGTTTGCTTTTTGTTTTACGATGTTCTCGCGTGCTTTCTCTTTCCACTATTGTTTACGATACCCATGTTTCACAAACAGAAATTAGTCGTCGTATTTATGCACGTTTCTTACATTAATGATCACCGGACAATGATTCAGTTTCATAAACGGCAAATTACGCTCAGCATTTCGTTCTTTGCGCAAGGTTTTATGACTTCGAACTATTTTCTTTGTAACGTACGTTATTTGCATTTTAGAACAATGAATCACATATTCATGCGGGGTTGGAAATGAGTTTGAGATAATGTTGTGTGGTTAGGAGAGCCAATGTGTTTTTCATTCAAAATATTTTCTCGGAGTAGACAGTCCGTTGATTAGAATAAATTCGAATTTTTGAAAAAGAATACATCCGGAGTTCGAGAAGCATGGTTGTTTTATCTTTCTTATCAATTTATAACATGTCAATGAATGATAAATTCTGGATTGACGAATTCTCATGTGATGCATTTGTTATTAGGACAGTGTTGTAGATGTTGAATATGTATATGCACTTTCAAAATAGAAAATCTCTGCATCGTTCTTTGAAGGAAACAATGTCACCAATTATTTTTTTTTATCAATATCAGATGAACGCATGTTTTTTCTTTTCCCCTTTCATAATTAGACGATATTTTTAGATGTGAATCTCATCACAGAATCCTACATTCTTTCAGGAATAGTGTCGTTCAGATAAAGAGGAATGCTAAATCAAGCACATTTTCCAGGATTGGAATACAATCGTCCATGACCTCATGTTGCAGAAGAAGGGTCCCATACAGCACAAAAGTCCTCGCAAAGAGCTCTCGCTATGACAGTATACATCAATTCATTATGAATAGTTTGCATTCAAAATCGATGATTTTCACGAAGTATACAATGAAGTACAATGGAGCGTCGGTTCAACCTTAGTCGGTTGTTTACTTTACTTTGACCTGAGGATGTAATGTGTACACACGTATCGTAAATGCCTTGTGACATATCGGATAAGCCAAAGGTATTTGAGACATTGAGGAACATCATAATATATTAGCAACCCAGATATTTTTTCTTATTCACACCCAGTGCTGCTTAGCATTTAGTATTTATACGAAGGATCAATCGAATAGTCGTAAAGACATATTTAGTTGATTCAAATGAATGTCTATTGAATCTATCAACCAATGATAATGAATATTCAATTGATTCAATAAAACTTCATTTGAGTCCATCAAGTTTGTGTTGGCGACCATTCAATCAGATATTTTATTCTTCCCGAAAATTCTTTCTCTCAACATGTTTAGATCGCAGATCAAAATTGTGGTTAATCTGACCAGGTACAGGGAATAAATTTTGCGCTGAACATATAATTTTGTATCGGTGAATGAAGCTTGTATATTTATTGCAACATAGTTTTCGATTGATCGATACATATTTTCTCTTCTCGAATCGCTCCGTTGATATGAACTCATTTTTCTTGATTATCGTAGAAAATATCGAAGTGGTTCGCTAAGATCAACTGATATAAAAGATGATACTTGAACCGCGTTGACATTAAAATGTCACTTAAAGAATGAGAAGTGACTGGAAGGAAACGTATAAGAGTCATGAAATCTCGTTAGTGCAAATAATTCCGTTTGAAAAATGGTAATCAGCATGTACCCCTTAGAAAAGGTTCAAGTACCGACTAACTCGACATTTTTAATATTCTCCAGAGACATCGAAGATTATCGTAAGATAGCGTTGCACTGTACAAAGGGACAAGGGGCATGAGTTTCTCCCAAGGGAAGTCACACTTTCTAGTTTCTTCTCGTTTTCTCGTTGTCTCGGTTCGTGTTACACTCGCAATCCTCAGGGTATTTTCACCGAACGATCGTTAGATCTCAGTATTGTAACTTCCTTGAAAAATCTTGTTACACTCCTGTCATTACAATGCTTTGAAAACCATGAATGTCTCCAATCGTCGAGGGGGTTATGATATGTTCGGGAGAAATTATCGACGGTACTGTTCCGATTTATTTCTGAAGAGCGTGCAAGTGTTCTACTAGGAAACATGTAGGAATTCTTTTATTCGACTAGAAATAAAAAGCAGATTATTCGCATTCATGCGATGACTGTATTAAATGTTATTCGCGTTTGCATTATGGCCATTTCACAATTATTTTACACTCACTGTGAATTTGGGGTGGTAAGAAGCATAGCCATGGCGGAAGATCAAGAAAAATTGAAGCGTCGTAAAATGGTTTTTGCCTCCTTTATGGGGATAGTGAATTCGTTACGGCGGAAACGAGTGAGATTTGCCTGTGACTGCACGGAGTGAATTTGTAAGAAGAGAATTTATGAAGGCGATATTTTACACGTTACGTACGTAAGTTTTGAATTTTTCTGATTCCATCTTAACTTTGTACGAGTGAACAAAGGAAGGGATTTTTCATGACCACTCATAATATTTCCTCCAAAAATTATTGCTAGACTGTAAATTTCCTTGCACAAAATATTGAACAAACTTATCTGATTGTGGAAATACCACACTGAGAAAACGTTTGTTTTGGCGAAACAAAATTTCGGTTGAAATTAACGCAAAGGAACTTTTTGGTTGGCTGAAATAAAATTTATTTAGGATGAACAAAATTTATTTGTCTGTATGAAAGCCTTAATAATTGTGAACCAAATTTTGTTCACCCCAAATAAATTCCATTTCAGCTGACTTGAAAGTTTCTTTGCGTTCATTTCAATCAAAATTTTGTTTGGCTGGAACAAACTGTGTTTTCAGTGCAGTAGGGGAGACTAGGTACGGTTGGAATAGAAGGTTGGTTGAAATATCGCGAATAACTGACGATTGGCTAATAATATGTCATAAATAATTGACAAAGAAGTTTTTACATAGAAGGAGCTCTCCGATTTCTTGAAGCGATCTCAGCTATTACGAGCTGATCGTTAGTTGGTCGGGGTCTCCCAACCGTCTCCAATCTCCCTCAATAGAACTTGAAATGGTTTTGAATATGAATTTCCTGATTTCTCATGGTCTGGTGTTGAAGATGGATAACCTAATGTTCAGTGAAATTTTATTTTATCACAAGAAAACAGACATCTGATACCTTCTGTTTGAATTTTATCTACTCTAAGGAAAGTGTATGGGATTGATTAGACTGAGAAAAAAGTGACGTGGTCACAGAAACCATCCTTGCATGGTTAAGGACTTATGGTTGCAGTGACTTGGCAGCTAGATGGAATGGCTAAAGCTAAAAATAACTACGTCACCTGATTAGGCGAACCAGATTTTCCTCTGAGTGTACCATTTGATCTAGTTCTCATCACGACTTTAGGATAGGAATTGAGTGCTGACCCGCGATCTGGTGATCGTTCCTATGTTAACCTATCGTTCCCATCATTGCAAACTGAAGTGTGTCAAAATTGACCACAAAAACACGGATAATGTGTGTTCAACACGGATAAACCGTGTATAATAACACTGTCTATCCGTGTTTACACACACCCTGGTAGAAATTTCCGCTAGTGAATAATGAGGCACTAGGGAGGAAAATTCACAAGGCACTCACTAGAATGTAACACTCCAACTAACTAGATTGCATTAATCAAAACTAGTGGAACAGTCATCATTATTTAACAAAGAACTTATTAGAAACTAACATGGCATTTGTGAGAATAATTAGGGTGAAAATAAAAACTTATTATTGAATTCATAATTGATTCAGATATGTTCTTAGTTTGAACAAATTTGCTTCAACTCAGAGAATTTTTTCATTCGAGAATTTTGTTTTCTGGTAGTAACATTGTTTTCTCGCATCAAAAGAACACTGTCTGGAGAGGATTCTATTTTCAGAATAAAGAGACATGTTTTCAATTTGATTAATAATTTTTTTTAGTGTACATGCATGAAATATTTTTTTTACCAGTCATCCAGAAAAATTAATTCATCCAAATATGAATCTAATAAATATTTGGCGAATCTAATGAATAATACTCATCCAATAAATAAAACTACTTGATAATGATTGTAGTTAATAATGTATGAATCTCATCTGAGTGATGTTTGGATTAATCTTGCAAGAAATTCACAAGTTTTATTCAAACATCACTAGTCAGATAAGATTTACAAGTGATTCATTAGTCACTCACTAGTTTTATTTGAATAAGTTTTTCCCTGTGAATAACTCATGAGTCATGGGGAAGAACTTGTGATATTTCTACTAGGGCGTTATCCGTGTTCTTGTAGTCAATTTTAACACACTTCAGTTTGCAGTGATGGTAACGTGAACAGTTGATCGCACTCACTTCGATCTTGAGTGGTACTTATCACAATTTAGGAATATCTGTCATCGAATTCCTACTCTACCTAGTAATTGTTACCGTATACTTTGCTCCGTGTGGGAGGGTTGATATTTTGAAACAACATCGTGCGAATTTGATGCAAACGTAAATAAAAATCGCAACCCTGGTCGAAATGCTTTAGTAATTGACGATTTTTGTAACGCTTAACTGGCCAAAAACTACACTATTAGAAATTTCTGATTGAATTTTCAATTACATGTAATGGAAGCAACTTCCACTCACGTAATTGAAAAATAATTCGCACTGCACTTGACAATTTAAGAACCAGTTCTTTAAATTTCATGCACATGTTCTTGATTGTTGAGAGAAATCATGATTGAAAATTCAATAACAAGTTCTTTAAATTTCATGCACATGTTCATGATTGTTGAAAAAAAAAATCACCTTCACAAGATGTGAACGCGGGACGTCGAAGTCGGACGCCAAAGCTCTGTCACTCAAGCCACTGCCACTGTTTTGTTTTTGTTTTAATTTATATTTATTTTATCACCATATGAATGTTACAGTTGTTTTTTTTTAACTGGACAATAAATATAATGAAAAAACCAGTGACATTTGTTATACAATTTGGACTTATGGCTATACTTAAGCATCTCAAAATCCACTTGGTTGCATGTATTTTCAGTAAGTGTTTGTCTTATGGATACATATTAAAAATGTATTGAAGTTAACAGTATTATAAATCGGAAAAAATGCGGTGGAAAAAAAACCGATTTTCTTTTGTGTGCACATTACTTTGGGGTTAATAAATATTTTGGGGGGTTATGTACATTCGGGGGATATTTCTAAGTGACTCAAACTTAGATATATTTCAATTAAATGGCTGTTATGTTTATAGCCAGCTAGAGCTATCAGTCCTCAGATATGGTATGGTTATAGTGTTCAGACCTTAATGCCTACGGACTATGATAAATCACATGGTTGTTAGAATCACAGCTTTCAGTTATTTCTTATTCATATATTTATGATAGTTATAGCTAATTATATGATGCAGTTTTCTTAGGTACTATGTGAGGAACAATAGAGAGAGCAAAGAAAAAAGAAAAAAAAGTTTACGCTCGCGAGGTAGAACTATCTTTCTACTATCGATATTACACATATGCTCTTAGCATGCATCGGTTTTAGTAATACACAACTGTTTTTACAGAGTAATATTGTAACAATAATTCAATCATCAAGAAACCATCAAAATAACTTTTTATTTCTATAATTAACTTTAGTGTCTTTAGGGGATAACGCAGTATTGTATATAAATTTGTCCGCATTGGAATTGAGATTTAGGTTTGGATCGTAATCTATGGATTTTTTGTAAGCTTTTCTTGATATGTGATAGATTAGAGGTATGTTGTCGTCATTTTGTATAAATTTTTGTTGATCTAAGAATAGGAATGCTTCGGGTGAAATGAAGTTTGATGAACAAATGTTGAGATGATATTGTGGGTTCGGATAGAATGGTCCAAATATAAGACTATTCGTTTTCGTAACGCTAGCGTGAGCAATATGTTTTCTGGTTAGGTTTAGCATAAAACAATCTATCCTAGGTATATTTGCAATTTTATACAGCTTATGGTTACTTATCGTTTTCGTGTAATTTGATTGGGTGGTTCGGAAAGTATTGATACACGCTCTTAGGCATTTTCTCTCAAATATTCTCAATCTTTCCATAGTCGTCGCGTTTACATTATACCATATTGGGCAAGCATAAGTTAAAATAGGGCGAATAAGTAGCATGTAACATATTATCTTTACTCTAACGTCTAATAATCTTGAATAGAACAGTCTACTATACATTTTGAAAATTATGTTAGCTTTTTCAAGCTGTGTATTTACAAGGTGATAGTATGATAATCTATTGTCAATGTGCACGCCTAGATATTTAACTACCTTTTTGTGGGGTAGTTCTGTTACACCTTTGTGGTCTTTGATGACGAATTTGTTCCAATTTTGAGCTGTATTGTTGTTGCATTTTCTGACTGGGAGTCTAAACAAAATTGTTTCGCATTTCTGTATATTAATTTTCAATCTCCAGTTTTCGTAGTAAATAGAGATTTTAGAGAATAGGGTTTGTAATTCTTCTTGAACCCTAGTTACTCTTTTATGTGAAGCATATATAAGAAGATCGTCGGCGAACGCCACCTTATAGCTGATATCGGCGGAATCTACATTAAATAATTTCAATAGATCAGCTGTGTATATATTGAATAGAATTGGCGAGTTAACTGTCCCTTGTTGTAAACCATTCGTTAGTTCAAAGATTGTGCTCTCATTATTCATGCCATCCACAACATAAAATTGCTTTGCATTGGTCATACTGTGTATTAGTTTAACTAAGTGATTGGGGAACTCTTTTTTGATGAGTTTGAATAATAGACCTTTTAGCCAAACAGTATCAAATGCTTTTTCTAGATCAACAAGTACAGCCGCCACACAATGCTTTTGATTTAATGCCCAGCAAATATCAGATGTGAACTTGTTTATTGCGTGTATAGTAGAGTGTCTGTGTCTGAACCCGAATTGATTATCCGGTATGAGGTTATTAATTTCACAATGTTCGTTAATTCGGTTGTTAATCACTATTTCGAAGATTTTCCCAATATGAGGTAGCAAACTGATTGGTCTGTAACTATTCGGTGAACTTGGGTCTTTATTTTTCTTTCTTATTGGGACCACTTCGGCCATTTTCCACTTTTTAGGAAAATACCCATTATTCAGTGCGTTATTGAAAATTATACTATAAAGGTTTATCCCTATACCGGGTAATTGCTTCAACGCCACATTTGGTATATTATCAGGCCCGTATGATATTTTATTTCTCAACTTTTTTAATATTAAACTAATTTCTGTTTTTGATGTGAAATATCTGGGCTTAAAGGCCACTGCCACTGATGTGGAAGGGAGTATTTTTCTGCTTATATGACCTTGCGTTCATTCTTCAAAGTTGTGAATCAAGATGTACTTGTAATGTAGAAACACTGAACAAACCGTGTGATCTAACTAGTACATAGTTGAAGTGGATACGTGGATGACTTCGTCAAAGCGTTAGTATACAGGGTGACCCATAGTGAGAAAAATTGTACTTCAAGGGCGTATTCTGCAGCCATAATGCAAGAATATCCCGTTTTTTTGAAGGTTAGTTTTTGAGATATGAGCATTTTTAGATTTTTTTTCAAATCCAAACACACTTGGATCATTTTTGTTATTTTCAGTTGGATGCCATTAGAGCCATGATTTGATTATGATTATAATGATATTATTGGGTTATTATACTGGATTAAATTTTTCTAAGTTTTTTCAATCACCTGTACATTAATTTCAATTTTCATGCACAATAACTTGAAAATTCAATAACATGTATTTGGACTCCTATTTCAGTTCACAAAAATTGAATTTTCATTCACATATGTACATGAAAAGTACATGAAATTTCAAGCAATTTTCAACAGTGTAGACGCTTGCAAGTGCCTCGTGGGGTTCTGGCGAGGTACTTGCAAGTGTGTGGTATCTGGCTAGTTAAGCGTTACAAAACTCGTCAATAACTGGAGCATTTCTACTTGGGAAGTCTCGATCTGAATTTCGAGACTTTGTTCACAGACAAAAGACAACGATCCCGACCGTACAGCCAACGATGGAAACACGTGGATGAAATTGGATTCAAGCTTTTAGTGTCTTCAATTCATAAATCATCACCGCAGAATGATTTGTTTTGTTTTTATTTCAAGCATATATGTTATTAGATCATGAATCGATTCTCTATATTTTCCGCTTTGTCGACGACTCCATCAAACTATTGCGAATATTATGAATCATTACGATTCTCAAGAATGTTGGGGTTGAGAGTTCTCGATTTGCGGACAAGGAAAGACGAAAGAACACAACTTTCTGACCTCGATAATTCATTTGGAAAGCCGCAAAAATGTACAATATCCACTTTCCTCGATTGTATTTGATCACATGGCGTTACAGTTCAATGTTTTTCTTTTTTCCCCCTGAACGCGTGAAATTAATGTTCCGTGAGAATGACACCGATGGGTTATGTAGGAAGTATCCGGTCAAACGCAGAAACTGATTTATATGATGATTTATCAAGTGGAATATGAATCCGTGAATATTCATAACTGCGATTCGACGTAAATAACATTGATTTGTTTTCGTTGAAATTTACGAACCCTATAACAGTTGTCTGTATATTGCGGTATAGACACAACGAGTTCCAACGATGGATATCGTTTTCATGGACGAAACAATACACGGTGCAGCGACCTCGTTAGCTTACCCACGTAACGCGTGCACGTATACATTTCGCATTTAATGAAAATGTGTTTACGCGGTAAACCGGACTACTGCGTATAATACAGCAAACGGACGGTCGAATGGATGTGCAAAATGTACATTGACCAAAGGTTTCTCGTCGTGTTTGCTCAATGTGAAACAAAAATGAAAATGTATACGTCCTATGAACGTTATGCGCGACTTTGCGACGTGTAACCTCTGCGGATCATCATCTGGATGCACGTAGAATGTTGCCTCGTTAAAAGTACATTTGAATCGTGAGGAAGAACAAAAAAGAAACAACAGCGACAACGCGTTATGAAAATATAGTTTTCGTAATTATCGTAGGATGTGGAGCACGGTGGTGCTGTTCGTTTGATGACGATACGCTCTTGTTCAAACACTATTTGCATAGGTACACAAATTCGTTGACCATCCGCGTGTTCTTTTTTCCCTATCCTGTACAGCTTTCATCCTAGAATCCCACATTCGATGACCTGGCTGAACTTTGTCAAATATTTCCTGACTTCTGCTTTGACTCTTTTCCTCTTGTCTGAAAAACAATTTCGGCAACGCAATTGAATTTCCTGACGCCAGATGAATTGGCTCTACATATAATGAGCGACCAATTTGGCGCGTGGGGTTCGACATGGCACGTAACGCTGTGACACGTACTTTATGGTTGTGTAGAACACGTTCAGGCTACCCTGTAACGTACTTGTTCGCCAAGCCTGTTACTGATAACTAATGTCGTGCACGCCCCTTCGATAGGTTCATCGATCTTGGAAAAGGGAGCGTTAGGATGGAAACGAAAGAGAGAACGATTAGAAGTCCAAACAGCAATAGTCGAAGGGAAAAAATGGGATCGGTTGCCGGGATGTACTTGTCCACGTGAATTTCAGGTCTTTCGCTTCATTTCTCGTTCATACCAAATCCCGAAAAAATCCTTTTTACTTTAAATCGAACTTCTAGAATTCTTTCAATCATGAACATAAGTATCAGAATCTTTTGATTCGTGAATTAATGTATCTCATCCAATTATAACAAGGTTTTTCAAACAAGAACAATTGGTAACTCATCCGTGCTCGCAATTCCGATAAGATATTTCACCTCTGCCAACCACAAATATTTATACTCCTGACTATAAAGCCCCAATTAATCAATTCCGAAATTATGGTTTCAAATAAAAACGACCGATCCTTCGATTACACACTCGGTACAACTCGTGATCAATTGATCGGGGTCGTGCAAATCACGACGAACTAATGGAACGCGAGATGTTTGGATGGACGAGCGACAAAAAAGAATTCACACAGCAAGGGCTAGCAGGAAAGAGACACTATCAGGTTTTTGTGTCATTCTCATTGAAACGAATGCCGTCCCGTGATTCTACTTTGTTTGTCGTTCTCCTTTTCTGGTCATTTATTCACCAGTGAGCTTGGTGTCCATGCGAAGCTTGAGAACATTATCGAAAAACCATAGCGAGACTGAAACGAATGTTGTTTGGGTTTTATCCGAGGGATGAGGATCGGTGATTGATACCAATGCGGTTAGAAGTCTTGAGATGGATAGCTCGATGAAGGTGGAGTTTGAAAATTGAACTAATCATGATACTCATGATGATAATCGAATACTGACATTCACTTTTAAAACTTTTCTTGGTTTCATATTTTATTGAAATCGTTAATGAACTCTATGGAAAATACTTCTTGATGTATGAAGAACTTTTGATTTTCTTTGGAAGCATCTCCTGACTCGCATCACTTTTATGATTCAAGTAATTTTTACTTCTTTGATTTATTAGTAAGTTCGTTCCTTTGTCAATCTTGTGACATGACTTAAATTCTTTGAGTCAGGACTCGTTAACAAGCCAAAGAAAATCTCTGCGATGAAGTTGTTTCTTGCCATGCAAAAGAGAGTAATGAAGTGATTTGGAATTCTTTGACGTTAAATTCATATAAAATTTCTCTTCCTTGCGCTGAAAATGTTAAAAGACAACCATTTACTGTGATTGGAAGTGCTATGTCAGGTTTTTTTATATAATATTGTAAACAAATTCACTTTTTTTAACAGTTCTCTAGTTTCTAATGTCGATAATCACCAAGGACCTGTATTTTAACGTTCAGGTACCTTCACAGCAATAAAGCGACACTCGATTTAATATGGCCCGAGGTATATCGTTATCACGTACATCATCTACTTCAATGCTTTACCTTTGTGTATTTTCATTTTCAGAATGCCCACAAACGTTTGATAGCGCACGGTTTATAGTTGACACACAAGTGTAGAATGATTCGAAAATTCTTGGTGGTTCTCGTATTTTTATGAATACGAATGAAATTGTCATAGAAACAATAAATTTTGTTCTGTGATTGCATGTACGTGTGTTTGATCAATTTTATATGTTCATCAATCTTCCATTTGAAACGTTCAGTTGATGATAATATCAAAGATATCGGATTATATAATGATTCATAACAATTATAATTATCTATCTAACCCAGCTGATCATTATTTTTAGAAATGCAATTCTCTTCGTGTGAATATATTGAAATTTTTAGACTTTGAAAATACAAGGAATATCTAGACTTCAGAAGAGAAATTTGATGAGTTATTTATACAAACTGATCAGTTTGAGTAAATTCAAGTTTTATTAGCTCACAATATAATCTCCTGGTCCTTTTTACTCAAGAAATGCAGAGTGGAAAGATCGATTTAATGATTCCAACTAGTCTCTCACACAAATGGATTCACTTTCTATGACGGACCGATTCACAAAAACTAACTAATTTCATTCACAAAATGCTATTTCCTATTTTCTATCAAAATTCACGTGAACCAATAACATAATTTTACCAACATTGAAGAAATATCACAGTGATTCATTAAATTTTCTCATTGGAACGGAATAGGAAGAAATTAAAAGCATCATGTGTCACATTCGTTTCCGTAACATCGGGGGCAGCGTTATGAATAAAACACAGACTACGCAGACAATGTCAGCTGTGAAATTCAATATGAAATCACATTGATATTCTTACCCAGTGATATTTCAAATATATTTCGTTCGCACAAATTTCTGTGAACACAAGACACAGATGAAATTAAGAATCCGATCAATAATTCATGACAGGATACAGGGAAATTTTAATCCTCCCAATCATTTTTTTCCAATCAAATGTTTGATCGAGGGAAGAAGAAAGGGTGAATATGGTATTTCATTGTGCAATATTCAATGGAAAAAGAATTGGAATCACAAAAAGGGAATCAATGGGAGATAGACAGTATGAATCAAATATCTGAGGATAAAAGAAATTTTCATCGGGAAGGATTTTTCTATGGAATTTCGAATAGTAACGTGGGGACACAAAATTGGAATTCCAATGTTGGGAAAAGAATGTGAAAAATGAAATTGTTTTCATGATGTTGATGGGATCAAATGACATTTTGCAATTATATGCAATTGTGTCGGAAGTGATTTCAATATTTTTGTGATATTCGTCTTTTGAATGATGTTTTACAGCAGCGTATCATAAACGAAAGTTTGGAGGCAATCAACACGTACGTTTGTATATCACGTACACGAGAAACCTGTATGACTGTCATATCCAAACATTTCGGTATGTAACCAAAATTGTGATTGTTTTAATCTAACACGTGGATGCAATATCTGAATATTGCAAGTCGAAGGAGAGGAAGATTTCATTCCTAAAGAGTGGGGTTTCACTCTTACCAGAGGGAAGTTTTAACTCACTTCGGGGAGTGAGATTTCACCACTTTATAATAGTGAAATCCTCACTCCAAGAGAGTGATAATCCACTCTTATGGAGTGAAAACTCACTCTTCAAGAGTGGAATTTCACTCCAAGAAATTTAGAGAGTATGAATGCACTGAATGCAATCTTCGTTGGGGGATGTACGAATATTTCAGAGCAACGGATATCAGTACCAGTCTTTTGATGTACTATTGTGGCTTTTAAGTCTCATATGACTCAAAAAAATTCATTATTCAAATCACCTGAGTAAACGTGATCCGAATCACCTCGTATATACTGAAAGAATTTTATTTGAAAAATTGCCGTGGAATTTTAGGGATCGAGGGGAATTGGAAATTTTTCAAAATATTACTGTGCATTCTGTAGAACTTGTAGAAAATATCACTCTCAACTGTTTAGTAATCCACTCATTTTTCCAAGCTGCACAAAAATTTTTTGAAGAATTTTCACTTGTCCCTCGATTACTGAAATTTTACGATGATTTTTGCAAAAATAATTCTCTCAGTGTACTATTTGGGACAAAACATTCATTTGTTCATGAAGGACGTGATACGTGATAATTTTGTCTGAAAAATTTACTCATCCAATTCAGTAGATAACGAACTACACATATCAATGAAACTCACATGATTTTTTTACAACGTGTCTTGTCATTGAAAATTTCACAAATCGCGATAGCGTTTTAACATCAGCGATAAAATTTTTCTCTATGCTACAACTTGTCTCATTGCCTAGGATTAAATGATGTGCGTTGTGGTAGTGTGATCTTTTTCTTCTGATAGGTGGTGGAATTATGTAAGCATCTGACACGTTGAAAGAGTATAATTAACAATAAAAATAATAAAAAACCCCCAATATGCTTATTTTGATCCGATTCGCCTCGGTTCACCCTACTGTTCATTCAAACAATCAAGAATCTACACTGGACAAAATTTTTATGCGGAATTTTACATACATGGATGTGAAGTGATTAACACATACATGGATAGGAAATTTTCCGTAAATTTTGGGAAAAATCCTATAAATTTACAGTAAAAATTCCATAAGAATACCAATTTCAATATATTTTTATGTGAATATTCCTATACGTGTACGAGAATTCGCTTTTCCCGTACAAGCATAGGACATTTCTTTTACATAAGTATGGAAAAATCTTGAATGTTCTTGACAGTGTATGTTAATATTGATTGTTTGAATCCCTAATGCCTAATTATATGTTCATTTTATTCTACTCCTGCATTTCAAATTTCAACATGCTAACCAACGGAGATAGGAGAATAGAGATATACACTGAGAAAAAAAATAGTAGAGCCAACCGCATATGAGTTTGGATATGGCGAATCTCGCCGCGCGGTTGACTCAACTGAATATTGATTGAAGTAAATGCTCATTCGGTCATTTCAATCGATATTCAATTGAGTCAACCGCGTGGCGAGATTCGCCGTATCCAAACTCATATGCGGTTGGCTCCACTATATTTTTTCTCAGTGTAGTCTTCTGCATTGAATTGTTACTTCAAAACATTTTTCAATTGCTCGATTCATATTCAGTTCGATTTGGAAATCGATGATTCTTCTTTTGTGTACATAGATGTTTCAATATTTCCTCTCCTTTTCGTACCGGAATGTGTTTAGTGAGCCTGTTAAGGGCATTCCCTCATACACGAGAAGGCGCGCTTGAGAATTTTTAAGTCTTCTCATTTATAATCAAGAATATATGAATATATTTTGAGGAATCGAAGCATAAGAAAATGGAATTTAATTATGCATTTATGCAAGCACAAACACACCCGTGAAACGAAGACTGATTCATTCTCAGAAAAGTCTTACAGTGGAAAGAATCTCCATTTGTTATACATGAAAATTATTTGCAAATGCAATCTCTTATAAACTTATTATCTTCTTGTTAGAATAATTTTACTCTTGAGAGATGAGTTATTCTGATATGCATAATGTGACATGGAATTCATGCCTCTACAAGTGAAGGGATTATTTGTTTCTTTACTATAAGTCGGATCAATGGTTTCTCAGATGATGATGACCTTTTTGTATTAATTCCATTGGAATGAAATTGTTTCACACTTATATTCAAATTCCCTCTGAATCATCTGGATCACACTACAAAATCGTGTAGTCGCTTTTCCAACACTTGAAAGTGTGTAAATATATCAATAACATAGATTTTGTGTTTCATAATGAAATATTTCGTCCATTTTGTGCACGGAGAAAAGTTTTATATTAAAGATTACTATATTCGTATGGTACTCTTGGGATATACTTTATTATGAGGCTCAGAATCATATTTATTCCAAATTCCAACATATTTATTCTTCTCTCCGCGAGAGAGTATGGTGAACTCTCATATACTTGTGGTTCATAACGACATAATCAAATATATCCCAAAAGTACAATATAAATATGGTAATCTCTAATATAATATTCTTTCTGTGTGGGCATATTCCCGCACTTTTGAGTGTTCGAAAAATTACTGCACGATTTAACCCTTTCTGACCTGATGACCATCCCAACCGACCCCATGGCCAACTCTGGACGAATAACTCCAGTGATATCTCCATGGACACCACCATCGTCTCGTCGACAAGTTATAAATCCATGGCGAGTCAAGAAACGGCACAAGGGGATGATTTGACAAATTCATTATGGTTTTTTATCAATTTACTTCCCCCACATTACACCGTCACCACACTTGGATATCCACCGAGAATGCGAATAATGACAATCATTGGGAAAAAAACACAGATACTCCAACCGATATACTCGTTCTCTCGTTACCTTGTGTTTTTTAAAAAATTTAATAATGATTTTCATTTTGTACCTACAATCACGCGTAATGGAAAAAAGTTCGCATATTATTTTGTTTCCTATCATCATACTATGAACATCTTAATTCGAATGAATTATAAGTTAGATGAATTGTAATAGAAGTTTGTTTTGTAACGTTATATTACAGATTTTCTTATTTGTATCTTGAAAAGGGGTCGAATCGACCCGAAATGTCGACGGCTGTAGAACATACGAAAATATATCGTTCGGCTTTCAATTACTTGGGATTTGAGACTCAATTTCACTCTACCCTTTGAGTCAACGAATTCCTTACCAAGTACGTCCCAATTAGGATTAGAATTTGGAAAATTATCAAAACTGTTCCAAAAATCAGAGCAGTTTGAAACCTATAATATCATCGAGATGAAAGTGTCAATTGACGATAAAAAATTATTTAAAATAATATTTTCAGTATGTTATATTTTCAGATGGAAACGAATCCCACTGATTCTACAGCATGCAATTTGAACATTCAACAAAATATATTCAACTTTGAAGAGATTTTGAGTACCAAAAAATGTTTTCCATATTTTGAATTATGTTGACACACTGGTAAAAGTTATCATATATATTCTTGTATACGATCAATTGAATATTCAATAATATTCAATAATATTCGTCAAATAGTTGATGACAATTATTACATTCTACCCGTACTAGTCTATCAAGTTCATCTCTAACTTATTTTTGATCTAAACAGCGCTGAATTTTGAGATGATACAAGGTAATAAAGAGTACATTGTCAATAAATATCGATTGCATTGCACTAATTGGAGAATAAAAAAAGGCACCGTTCATTCTAATGATAGAAACACCTGAAAACATCTATCGCAAAGAAAGAATAGGCACACGATCTTGCTAAATGTGATCACAAATCTATTCAAAAACTCATCCACACAGAGAAAAGTTTATATTAAAGATTATTAGACACAGTATCGTACCCGTGGGATATACTCCATTATGACGATAGGAACTATAACTTTGTATCTTCCTATCACTCCGAATATTGAATTCAAGAAGAGTTGTGGTAATCTGTCGCATACACATGGTTCTCCCCGCCACAATAAAGTATATCCCACGGCTACGATATAAATATATTAATTTTCACTACAAAATTTTCTCCGTGCAGGATTGTAAGATTCAGGTTTTTTATTTACACTTACTATGTCTCAAAAATATCATAACATATACCTTGTGATCAGGGATCAATTCAGTATTATAAGGTCTATAATGTATACATGTATATGTATGTATAAATCCAAGTTTTTAAATACTGTCGAATTCATTCCAAACAAAACCTCTCACCGTTCCGTTTCTCCCAGTCCTTCGTCATCTTGACATGACGTTGATAATAAATCAGGAGGGAAATTTTCCTAATTTCTCTCCTGATTGTGGCTGGAGGAAATTCCTTCCATAGAATTTCTGGACGTGACAGTAATCTTAATAACGCTCCTGTGTGGTAGATCGCTTGGTGATTTTATGCAATGTATGAAAAAACATCAAACATTTCGCTCAGCATAAAGAAGGTTCAGTCAGCTAATGGTCATGTTATTCCAATCCTCCATTCACTCCTATTTCCATTTCAAATATTGAATTGCAATCAATATTCCCTCGCATCATGAATTTTGTACGTTCAACAATTGAATAGTTCATGCAAAGTTTACCAAGTGTTGACAGCAACAACAACATATATTGACCAGTTTTATTTTCTTTTTATATAACAAGATATTTCATCTTTCTATAGGGTGAGAACTGACAGAAATGTGGCTATTCCCACTATGTCGATCATTATTTTTCGTGCTACATTTACACTAAAGTAGAATATTCCAGGCCATGTTCTAGATTCACCTATGAAATGAATATGCTGTTAAGACTTTGTCTCACCTTGTATCTCCTCTACCATTTGAGAAGTAGATTTTCAATTAACTTCATCTGAAGTGTAAATCGAATAACTCTTCTCCTTCCCCTCCTCACAGAAAATACTCAGAAAGTTTCGAAATTGATTAGAAGAATTTAACAACACTGTATGGAACTTTGTTTGTACTCCTTAAATTGCCCAGCGCTTTCTTGAATGTTATAAATGTTCAAGATTCTTTTATATAAAATGCTTGTTCATCAAACAGAAAGATTCAGTAGGAATCAGAGTTCATTGTTGTGAGGAACTTCACGTAATCATTAAACCGTTGAAGATATGTTGGGAAATCTTGTTCTTTCTTCGCGATCCAATTCACAAACTCGAAAGATTGAAATCGATTTTAACTCGGTGATTTGATCAAAAATCCACCATTGAACTCATTTTACAATTGTTTCCTCTAATTTTGATACGAAAATTCGTTCCATTCCCAACGAGTATCGTATTTACGTGGTACGATGAATTGAACCCTTCTCAAAGATCTTGAGAAATTCGAGTAGAACACGATAAAGGAGCGGATATTTCAAATATCCTGTTCTGAGAATGTTTCATTCACTTAAGAGTCCTCCAAACTCATCTCGGACGTAAAAATTTTCCCTCTTTCGTTTTCTATCTGTTAGAATATTATGCACATGCGGGGGAAAGCTGTATTGAGATTAAGTTTGGATCGATAACACGTATCGGATCTGCTTTGGGTTAATGCGAAGAGTGAAGTATATTGCGTCTATTCTGTATTTCAACAAACAACAGATTTGACTGTGCTCTCCATAGGAACAAGAGTGGAAAATACATTTTTTGCTCATTCAAACTAAACTGCAAAGAGTTGTAATTGGGAAATCCCAGCAATTTACTGGAAGTCTTCAACAATGTACATTGGACTGAAAATTCCGGTACATTAACGAAAATTTCAATGAAAAAATTGAAATTTGGTAGCACAGAATTCGTGGAATTTCACTGAACATACTAAAAAATGAACGTGCTGACATTTTCTCATATCAAGACCTCGTAACTTCCAGTTTCTTTGACAGAGTATGATAAAGCGTGTTTAATTATGGAATTCAGAAATAAGTAACGTGAGACAGAAATCCTAATAACAAGAAAAAATGAAAAACTGTGAAGAATTATAATCCCACATTTCATAAAATTTGTTGGGAATATTAAAAGCCAGTCATAAAACATCCTATCCGCAAGCGAGACGTTTATTGGAATCAGATTGGATCAACACCAAATAACAATCATGGTCCGTTCCACATTTTTCATCTAGACTTCATCATCGATTCGCGATACAACAAACTAAATCCTAAAAACAACTCTAATCAACGGCCAATTTCATTTCCTCTTTGACCCGTTGTTCTATCTTTGAAAATTGAAAATCCGGCTTGTGTCGATGTGTAAATACACATACTCTTATCGAACAAACTTTCTGTACAATTGAATCATCTATAGAATCTGCGGTAAGGATGTTCTGTTTGACTTCGACCAACCGGCTGATTTATTTCGATTCTCTCCTTGTCATCGCTTCTCTTCACAATATCTCATGTCTCTCCGATCAAGATTTTATTCGAGAACGCTCCTCGTTCTTCGTCTATCTATTTTATCTGTACTTCTTCAACATAACTCAATAAACGAGTAGTAGATGTATTGAAAGATATACTTTTACTCTGAAAGGTTTCATCAAAATTTCTGTGAAAATTGTTTCTCGGATTCGATGATGACCCAGCCTCTCGTGCGTAAGACAAACTCGTTTGTTTTGTCTGCTGGATGCAATGAGAATTTCTCAGAACCTACAGCAGCGCTCAAATTAATTGGAACACCAGGGAAATTACTACAATTTTTACATGACACACAGTTTATTAATCAAAAAAGCTAGAAACAGTATCCTAATGAATAATATGTCCTCCTTTGTTCTTGAAAACCCAGGTAGCAGTGGTGCCAACTTTCGTACAGCAGAAAGAGCACAATTCATTTGGTGTTCCAATTAATTTGAGCACTACTGTATATACAGGGTGCCCCATTTTAAATAGCCAGGGCTCATACCTCCCAAAGTAATGGGGCTGGAAAAAAAATCCTCGGGAAAAAGTTGCAGGGTTCAGAGGGGGACATTTGATGATAACCTCGATTTCGACCTCAGACTTCATCTTCAAGGTCATTTTGAGGTCAACTTGTGTTTTTCAAATGGGACCCCCTATTTTTGACTACATCCTTGGAATGTGCGTTGAAAACCAAGAAACTTTTTCCTGAACTAGTTTCCTGAAGTTTGCGAAGGTGGCGATCTAATCGATAAAGAAAGAAAGGAGATTCAAGAAACACTCTTACCGCTTTCTTTCCGAAACGACACTTACCTCTTCAGTTATTCCTTTCCAACAGGGCCGATTAAGGGCCAATGGCCCCATTGGCCCCCACCTGCCCTAATCCGGCTCTGGTTCCCAATCTTCGGGGAACTGCCGTCGGCATTAACGTTACCTAATGTGCACCACGAGGAGGTTGCGCAATCGGACTTTGCACATCACTGTGGCCCTGAAAAGGGCCCATTATTTCGACTAGAGAGGTATGTGTCTGTGAGTTTTGGGAATAGTCGGGTTCCGTAATTGAGTGATAATTCCCTGATCCAATCATCTCGTGAATTCACCCGTACAACACCGGACATTTCCACGTTGCCTCCATGTTACCTTCACGTGGGATCTCCGTTCATCCACGTTCTATCCACGTCCACCATTGGTCGACGTGGAGTCCACGGAGATGCGACGTAGAAATCGGTGGATGTGCTGTTAGGGACTAAATGCTCAAATACTTTACCTTCATTTGCGATTCATACACGGCCCTGTTGAGGAGAAAAAACTGAAGAGGTAAGTATTGTTCCGCACAGAAAGCAACAAAAGTGTTTCTTGAATCTCCTTTCTTTCTTTATCGATTAGAGCGCCAGCTTCGCAAATTTCAGGAAATTAGTTCAGACAAAAGTTTCTTGGTTTTCAACGTTCATTCCAAGGATGTAGTCAAAAATAGGGAGTCCCATTTGAAAAACACAAGTTGACCTCAAAATGACCTTGAAGATGAAGTCTGAGGTCGAAATCGAGGTTATCATCAAATGTCCCCCTCTGAATCCTGCAACTTTTTCCCGAGGATTTTTTTTCCAGCCCCATTACTTTGGGAGATATGAGTCCTGGCTATTTAAAATGGGGCACCCTGTATAATCGTCCAAGAAAGAGTTTATATTTTTATAATATGATCTGGGTAGAAGGTTCCTCGATTGAAAACTGGACCATTCGAAGCCCTGTCTGAGCCCAGCCCATCCCAACATGGACCCAAAATAGGTCTTGGATGCGCCGATTTTTATTTCCATCTGGGAGGTTTACGAGATTCACTTTCTAAATCTGGAAGCGTGACAATTCCATTTGATGAAAAAGAAATTCGCTTCTGGCTGTTCGAGGAGTGAATTTTTACCTCACAGAGTGAAACCCCATTTTTTTTCAAGCAGTGAGAAGCGAACTCACCTTCTCGTTCGAAAGTAAATCAGTGAAACTTCACTGATCGAACCAGTGGACGACTTAACCCTGTTTCTCAATGCATTATATTGATTCAGATTGAGAGAGTTCTCACTCTTTTACATCAAGATAGAGTATAAAAACACTACTGTACACAAGTTTAAAAACAAATTTTATATAAAGTTGACTCCTTTCTTGAAAAGGAGAAAGTTTTACTGAATATTTATTCGAATTTCTTTCGCACGAGTAACGCGAAATAGGTATGTTATTGAATGCAACAGATTGTCAATTGAGTTTGGACGCGATAATACACCGTTTCTTACTGTTTTGACCAGCGATCGATGTATCTCTTTTATTATATTCCTTCAACCGAAAAATGCGAGATATTCTTTGGGTTCTGGAAAAAATTGTAAGTTCACACAAGGCATTTTCAATGTTACAGTTTTAATGGACGTTTATACATTTATTGCGTGCTTTCATTAACGTTCCTGTACACGTTCACTTATTCCCCAAGGACGTCCTGCACGATTGCATCGTTGTATATCTCTTTTCCTCGTTGTAACAGAATAATATCTTCCTTCAGTTCCACAGGGTATAACGGGACAGAGCGAGGAAGTTATTGACTGTATCATGGAGGTGTGAAATGATATTAATGCTTTCTGTATTATTCGTTCCATCTTCGCTGATATCTTTTGTTTATTAAAGACCGCGGTGATGTATAATTCTACTATGAATACAATGAAATATTTTCGAACAATGATTTATTGCTTTACTAATACAATATAATTATGAACGATACATTCATTACCGCGACGTAATTCTCCTTAAGCTCGTCGGGTAAATACAATCGTTGTGTAAGGTATTACATCATTCATTGAATAATGAACATGCGAATAATTTGGCCTTTTGGATTCACCGGAAGTCTACGTTTCCGGCTTATTATTCTAAAATAATTAGTTACACTTTCCAAGCTGAATTTAGTTATTGTTTTCTTTTTTTTCTCACTAGTTTCTTGTTGCTTTGAACAATTCGCCTTTCCAATGATTCGAACTAATCATCACACCATGGGGAAATCATCGGAATTCCCCTGAATCCAGTAATTGGAAGTTCTCTATCAATCATGAATACGAAAAATCAATTTTTGGTTCATGGGTGAGAAATTTATGATGAATGATATGTTAAAATTCTCAATTAAATCGATTTTTTACGACAATTCAGAAGCAAATTTCCAAAAGAGTACCAAAAATTCCTTAATTATTTCACACACATGCACGTGAAGTTTCCCATACAAATTTTCTACACTGTACCATTTATTGTACTTTGATGAAGCAGTCTTTTATATTTACCCTAATTCCTCCTTTTTTCAACACATTCTTGTAATTCGACTGTTCTTTCCTTCTTTTCGTAAATCCTCCGCACCTTATCTCATCTTCCCCATTTTTCCTTTTATTTCATCTCCTCCCGTTTTCTTTTCCATTGGATCATCTGGCTTTCCTCAGTTTAAACTTAATAACTTCTTCGTGTATTCATCTCGGAACCCTTCTGTCGATTCAACTCCCTGTTGAATTTTTTCTGAAACCGAAACTCGGGGTGTTTATCCGATCTGTTTGCTGTTTTAAACCATGTCTTTTTTACATTTTATTCCCCTTCCTATCTTCTTTCGACTGTACAATATCTTTTGTTTTCCCGATACTCAGTTGAAGATCTGTTTCATTCAATATTACTTCTATTTTCTTTGTGTTTCCTGAGTACCAATGCACGGAGAGAAAATGGGTTGCTACTATAGCGCCTACAAAGAAATTTGTTGTCCTTGCAAAACTATTCACCCCAGCAGCTGAGACGTTAGTTCTGTCAACAAATTTTTTTATGTCAGCAAATAAGTTCAGTTGTGTCAATCATTTTTCTTGCTCTTCCAACTAGTTTTTTTTGTAGGCGCTATAGTAACAGACCTGCTTGTTATGCCAGCAATACTTTTTTCTTCGTGTGTATTGTCTGCATACGAAGCAGTTCTAATTCTCACATTCCTCACCTACAGTGGGGGAAATTTTTCTAATATGGGGAACATAGTTCTCCAAAGATCTGTTCCAGAGTTCATCACATGAACTTTATATTGTACCTCACTTTCACGTTTGTTCCTGCGTATACAAGGTGTCCTAGAACCAAGTACCGATATTCCCCCAGCGTATTCTTGAGAGAAAACTGCACAACTTTTCCATTTGAAATTTTTCGACTCGAAGCTTAGTTTTCGAGTTCTGAAACTAAGCCTCGGATCAAAAGGTGGTAAATGGAAAAGTTGTTCAGTTTTCTCTCAGGAACACGCTGGTGAAAGGCCGATACTTAGTTCTGGGGCACCCTGTATATATACTTCATATCCAGAGTTTCCGGAAATAGTTAAAGCTATGCGATATCTGTAAGATTGCTATAAGATATCTTTGAAGTTCCTAGTAATGATCTTTGAGATGTGATAGAATTTTTGTTTTCTAGGGTAGTTTGAAATCTTCCAACGCACGTACTACAATTTATCTAAAGATATCAGACTTTTCTTGAGAGTTATCTTTGTTGTCGGAAAATCTATCTACTGTTTTCCACACCCCCTTTTAGAAAGATAGGAATTTTTGCAGCATCAAGAAAATAAGGAAGAAAAATTTGATACAAATCTATTGTTCTCTACTTTTCCGAAAAACGACCACCATGAATTAAAAATGAATACATTGATTTATTTGCGTATATAAATAATTTCACGAGAGTCATTAATTCACAATATTTCTCATTTTTATTCTGCAACTCCTTGCAAAGATGTTGCAAATATTGTTATGAATCACAACTTTCAACGAACAAACATTATTTTTTTGTTACAGGATACAAATATCAGATAAAGGAGGCGAACGACTTTGAAAAACCAGAAATGAGTTGAGGATCGACTACGATGTTCAGTCGCTTTACAATCGTGGTGGCCTCCATCTTGGTTCACCAAATATATTTTCTGATTACCGCAAATACTTTGGGTAAGTCATTGAATTTCATTCGACTTTACATGAAAGAAGATTGAAAATTTCGTGTCCAAATAGAGCTCATATTATAACAATTACGATATCCACGACTCTTATAAAGAATAATTCGTTTTTCATGAGAAATCCTTCTTCAAGTGTGAAGAAATTCAGTGAAATGAACTGAATACAAGATAAATTTCTATTGGTTAGGCATCGAATGGATTGACAAGTTCATGATTGATTTGAATTAATTTTGATTTGAAGTATGCGGAGTATATGTCAAATATTTAACATTTTTCATTACTATCTCAACTACACTGAGGAAAAAATATTGCAAAATGTATGCCCACACGGAGAAAAAAATCTAGGAACTAGTGCATGAGCATCCATCACGTATCAGTCGCAAGAAGTTTCACCGGTTTATTCCGTGGAACTCCTTGGAATCAAAGTATGAACCTATGCACTTATCGCATTGCCTCATCGGGATGAGCGGATAAGCTCATGCTTTTATTTCAAGAATGTCTTCTTGCGATTGATATGTGATCGGTGCTCATGCACTAGTTCCTAGATTTCTTTCTCCGTGCAGCTACACTTTTTCGTGTCACAATGGCAATGTTATGATTATCATGGCTATTTTCAGGCTGATAGTAATAAAATTGTTAATGTAACTAAAAATATGCATTTTGGCCGATATTTGATATGATTTTTCTCTGTGTATAAACATGTCTACGAGGTCAAATTTATTGGGTTGAATATGCTGTTTTTTTATTCTGAAAATTATCGTGATTAACAATCGGACACGGAGAGAAAAAATTTGCTGATGCAGCAAATTTTCAGTATTATATACAGAATAGCAAACAAATTTTGCTGGGATAGCAAACATTTTTTGCTGCCACAGCTAAGAATTTGCTGTCGCAGTTTACAAGATTGCTGGAACAGCAAATAGTTTGCTGTCACAGCAAAAAATTCGCTGCTCTGGCAAAAGGAACCCAGCAAAAGTAGATTTCGCTGCCACAGCGAATTTCTTCTTCCCTGTGGACAGATATTGAATTTGTTTCATTGAACCAGGATGACGGATGGGTAGCCTCAATTACTTTTCTTTACTTGAAGTACTTCTCCTTATCAAGTACTTGCTAATTTGATGTTAAGAATCTCTATTTTATGGGAATGGAGAAGTACTCAACAGAAAAAAGTACTTCAAGTACAAAAAGTAATTGAGGCTGCCCATTCCTGGATTGAACGCATTTATGGGCACAGGCAAAGAATTCCATTCAAATCTATTCAACAGTATTTCAACCGAATTACAGTATCGACACAAGATATTCTTGCGAAAATTATCCTAGCCATTCTGATCGCCCTACGAGATCTCACCAGACCTTTGCGAGGGATTTACAATCAGAATGATTTTTACTAGAAATCAAAAATCCTTTAAAATGCCGCGTGTCTTTTTCTTAAATCTACTATGTGTCTTCACCAAATGTTCAATAATCATGATTCAGAATTTAAATACGGTTAATACGATTTATCACACATTTCTAAACGCTGATTTTTTAACATGCCAACAATCAAAAAGACTCACTAAGAAAGCTCAGCGAGGCAAATATTCACCATATGATTCTCTATGATTATCATCCCTTCCAAGATTCATTCCCACAGAAGGAATATCACATTCCAAATTCCTGCCGTAGTTCACTATCCGTGGACCATGTTGAGAACCTGAAACTCCTGACAATAAAAATTGTAGCATTTTCATCTAGTTGTGCAGAAACACTGCAATTATCATTGTGAACATCACAATTTTTACTATGTTAACCAACATAGTTCGAGGATAGGGATCCATCACAATAATTTCGAATGTAATATTCCTTCCATATGCAATTATCGATTAGACTTCTTATGAGAAAATATATCTCATTCGATCAATTCATAACATCCCCCATTTCTGATTGGAATACATGGCACGATTCTTTGCATTTACTGGAAATCGATTTTTGAAGTTCAGTTGGAAACATAATGAGAATATCAACTTTGTAGGGTGGTTATCGTGATTGTATAGAGGGAGATGATAGAAACGAGGGAGTTTGGATTTGTTGAATCACTGCCACTGCAGGATAACGAAGTGAAATGGGGATATGATCAACTCAACTTATCTTATCATCTTTTGAGATTACTTATCATTCCTTTGATTATTAGATCAAATCTTCATCTGCCCTGATATGAAATCTGTAATTCATAATTCAGCTATGGTTGAATTATGATTCGATTTGATTCATAACTTTTTTGAGGGTTCCAAGTGAAATGTCGAATAATCCAATTCATGTCACTCACAGTATGTTTCCACTGTATGAGTAAGGCGTGATTCAAACTTTGTATAGAATCAGTGTAAGGGAGACTGAATACGGTTGAAATATCGCAAATAACTAACGATTGACTCGTAATAGTTTCTCGCGTGTAGAAACTTGTTTGCCAATTATTTATGCCATAATAATAGCCAATCGTCAGTTATTTGCGATGTTACAACCGATCCCCTGGTTTCGACCATACTTACACTGTAAGAAGTTCAACTGAAAGTGGCTATCTCTTAATTGAAAGCTTGACTGAAATTCAGTCTTTTCCATTGTCTCGGCATTCGTTTTCGGTATGAGAGAGAAGCTAGCGTCAACGACCTAGCAGCCGATTGATGTAACTTCTTGATTGGAATTGATTATAACATTTTTCATATCAGAAATTCATTCAGTGTCTTCCAATTATACGGTTTAGCTGCTGAAGTATTGAATAGAACGATTCTATCAAAAGTTACCTAAATCGGCTACTGATTCGTCGCTGCTAACTTCACTCTCGTGTTCTCGGTACTTACTTTCAGCTAGAATAGGGCTAGTTTTCACTATATCTTAGAATAAGCTGATATTCGGGTTGAGAGCAAGTTTTACTTTGGACTGTATAGTTTCCTCTATTCATGTGTAAGAGCTTCGCCCGTATTTATATGATCTAGATGGCACTCCCCTGGTGACAATGAAGCGTTGAAGCGCGACGAAAGCGTAAGCTGAGAGTCATCAAAGCGTAACAAAAAGTCATCTAGGCGTACCCTGTGAAAAATTATTGGAGTTTCCCTATACTCAGGCACCCGGAAAATTCCGAGCATAAGATAGGAAATCAATTTCTGCTACATGTATATGAAATTTCTCATCAATTCAAATGAAAATTCTCAACTTCATGGGACTTTTACTATCATTTACTAGTAAATTTCCGATAAAATACGGAGAATTCCCAACGCATGTATGTGTTAATTTCCACATAGCACCACAGTCGCGGAAGAATTCTAAAAGAATTTATAAAGCACATAATCAGTTCAAAAAGAATTCCTCATGAATTCTTCTGGGGTTGTTGTGCCATGTGGGTTACATGCGAACATTTCTGTGTAGTTTCCCATAGGAATCCCTTGCAGTCTAATTTAGGAAGAAATTGGAACATTTTCATGCTTCATTTGTGGGTCAGAATTTCTGAGATCAGTGTAAATCAAATTTTGACCTTCATAATTCAATGGCATCTAGCGAAAATGATAGCTCTTTATGTTAGAAATGAATCTGCCAAATGAGTTAGCGAAATATTGTTTTTTGTGGAAGTTATGGATAATTGAAGTTTCAAGGAACTAGAAGTCGGAAAGTGCTCGCGAAAGTTGACTTGCGCCTCAGTACCTTTTGGGCGCATCAATTTGGTGATTTCCTAAGGACGTATAGGATTTCCATTTGGGCTTGAGACTTTGGGGATGCATTCTGTAGATGGTTTTCAGATCTGCACTCAGAGAAAAAAAGATACTGAAACGGCAAACTTCGAAAATTTCCTTTGCTGATATGGCAAAACTTGTGATTGAATTGGTACAAAATTTGCTATTACAGCAAAAATTTGGATATTCTAACAAGCCCTTACCATTCAGCAATCCGGAATTGTGGATAGACAGACGGCTAGAAAATTTTGCTGAATTAGCAAATACCTTGCTGCACGTAAAGACCGGGTTTATTAATATTTAGAAAAATGACTGTCAATTTAGGGAAAACGAGGATCGCTGAAAAATATTCGTAGTGGGTCTACTGAAAATTCGTAGTCGATGTATCAACAATTGATAGTTTCACTGTGAAAAATACCAATGAAACTATCAACTGTTAATATTTTGACTACGAATTTTCGGTAGACTCACTACGAATGTTTTCCAGCGATCCTCTTTTTCCCTAAATTGACAGTCATTTTTCTAAACGTTGATGAATTCTTTCTGAATATTAATAGACCCGGTCTTTCCGTGTGGAATAGCAATATTTTTGCTTCAACAGCAGTCGTTTTGCTAATTCAGCAAAGCAGATTTTGTGGAATCGCTATTTCACCAAGAAGTTTTTTTTCCGTGTGACGATAGTCATCTGTTGCAGTCCTTGTCAATTTGAGCAAGATTGAGGTCGACCCCACCAGATCCAGCACAGATAGTGTAGTATTTATAAAGACTTTTCCCAGAATTTAATGTCAAGTCTAGAGTTTTCAAAGAGCTCTTGAGGAATCCATCGACAAATTTTGTGTCATCTGGAAAAGAATGAATTTTTTGTCAAGGAATTTCAAATACAGAAGTCGCATATTGTTCCCTGACAATATGGACACAAATTTGTTAACATGCACTGGAGAAACATAATTTATTCGAGCTGATGAATTGAAGTCAGTTGTGTAAATTCATCCCGAGTAATAGAAAAATAGAAGACGGTATTAAAAACTGTTTTCAAGGCAATTTAAAATTTGTAACAGGAGCTGAAGTCAGCAAAAATAAATTCAAATGTCATCGAGCCAACATCCATTTGAGTTATCCAAATATCAACAACTGTATATCTATAGTTGTCGGAATGATTATGGAATAGAAGTAACTGATTGTTTTTCGATTTGTCACTCGTTCATATGATATATTTGAATATTATCACGAAAATCCCACTAATTGCTTCTAAAAATGTTGATGGAATTCTAGGATCGATAAACACATAATCAATTGATGTTCAGTCAAGCTGGATGATATTTCAAACATCGTAGGGATCGTTCGTTCGTGGTGAGATGATCTTGTCTATGTGAACATTGCTCGTCAATTTTTCATCCCTCAATATTAGCGTGGTCATCAAATTCAGTTTAAGGTACTTTTTTTCGTTTTACCTACAATTGGATCCAGGAACTCATCGCTCATCAATGTGCTCATCAACTTCCACTTATCCGCTGTTACACCGGGAGAAACTTCTTCCAATTAAATGAATATTCATCCGGTCTCTCTCCAGAGAATATTTATGAGTATCAAATGGATAATCAATCGGATGGATTGAGTTATTACTTGTATTAAGGGCGTTAACGATCACAATGATCAAGTTATTGGGTATCAGCTTGAATAATCAGCTCTTCGATCTGAAGGATCATTTGATTATCCTCAATACGAAGTATTTTGTTTTCAACAAATCCAGAACTGGGATGAATATCAAGACAAAATCAAACTTTGTCTGTTCTTTTATGGTAGGGTGAGCTGAAGCGAATTAGATCATTTTTTTTTCAATTAATGCAAATGACCAAAAGGAGAGTTTTTTCAGTGGATCTGTGGATAAATCTTCATTGTGTACATCTTTGACTTGAGATCTATGCGAGAAAAGAATATTTAAATACACAGTTCTTTGTTTTACAACGAAATAAACATAAAATGACAAATATTCGATTTGTCCCAAAATCGGGGGCAAAGAGGATAATTGATAAAAATGGAATGTATATCAATCAAAAACGAATTTATACTTTGAAACTTTTTTTTGAACTCTGAATACGTTTAATAAATGAAAGACTTCTATTCCACGCACTTGTGGCAAATCAACAGTTCTGTGTGACGTTTCTTACCGGCACATTTTTCACAAGACCATTCTTTACATCCATTGCCCTGAATCCAGTCTGCGTTGGGTGGATGTGCAAATTTTTAAGAGCAACAGATAGCAGTAACAGTCTGTTGATGTACAATTGTTGCGTCTCAGTCTCATGCGACTGAAAAAAAACTCATAATTCAAATCGTGATCCGAATCATTCTATATACTATTTGGGAGAAAACATTCATCTGCTCATGGAGGACGTGATAATATTGTCTGAATAATCTCCTCATCTAATCCAGTACATCACGAAATATACATGTGAACCGGGTTGGCATGATTTTCAACGTATCTTGTCATTGAAAATTTCCCGAATCGCGACAGCTTTTTTACATCAGGGATGAAATTCTCCTCCATGTAAACGATGCTACAACTGATATCATTGCCCAGGACTAAATGATGTGCGTTATTTTCATGTTATCCTTTTTTTCCAGTAGTTGTTAAAAGAGTGTGATTGACAATAAATATGATCGACAACAGCGAATATGCTTATTTTGATCCGATTCACCTCGGTTTACCCTACACTGAGATAAAAAGTATTCGAAATTTATTTCAATCAAATAAGGTTTGTTGACTATCAACAAATCTTATTTGACCGAAACGATGGTTTGTTTACGATTGATAAATCTTCTTTGTCACAAACTCTTCTCTCAGTGTACGTTGAAAGGAATATGCTTTTCCAAAGAATACACTTTCTGGTTCTGAGAAAATATTCCCTTCCCTTATCCTAAGAAGATGTTCATTTGGTGTGAGCAAATTTCCTGTGTATTACGCTTCAGAAGTTGAGACTGAAAGTGTTTTCCCACTCAAATCAATCCATAACAAATTGGACTCGGTCAATCCAATATTCCCTTGATTAAAATTTTTTCTCTTGGAATGTAGATCATGAGTATATTGACGCATGAATCTCATATGAGAAGAGTAATGAATTCATATTCCAGTTCAATTTTCACGTTGAAATCAATGCTTGATTCGTCTCTATCGTCTGTTCACGCGCGTTGATAACTGTGAACCTCCAGTCAAAGCAATTTGAAAACGAATAAATAAAACGTCGTTCAAATCAGAAATTCTCTTACACAAAATTATTAGTTCAGTACTGACTAAGACGTCTCACTTCAAGTTGATTCCAAGAACTAAATGCAATTTCCAAAACGTGGATGACTAAAATCAATTTTCGATCAATTATAGATTCATATTCACTTTGGCTGACTTTCGCTGATGTTCAGTTTTCTTCTCTTCAGTTCTCATTACCAGCTTGTATATTTCTTTCATTATTCGAAACTAACGTCCACAACTTACTTCAGATCATCAATTCAAATCAATTGTTTCTTCTTCGATGTACGCATCTCGTATTTGAATCCTGAAAATGACGGATGTTATTCAAACCATACAAATCTGAGCTATTTCTTTGTGTTAGTATTACTACTAGGACGTTGCACGAGACTCGCGCTGAACAAAGATAACATAGTTATTGTGGATTCTTGCAATCTTTCACTGTTGAAAAGTCAGTATAGAACTTCAAAATATGACACAGTAAACAGAAAAACTTAAGAGGATACTAACGGCGTGGCAGCAGCCAAAATGTTTCTTCCAAATTATTTGAAAGTGGTGTAATAAAACCAACCAATTTTCATTCACCTACCTGGTATATGTGTCAATATAGGTCTCTAAATGAAAATTATCAAATTTTATTGTGAAACTTTCGAATAATTGGAAAGAAACATTTTGGCTACTGCCACGCCGCTAGTATCCTCTTAAGGGATTATATACAGTTAAGGGGCGCAAAAAAGCGATTTTTCAAGAATTTTTCCTGAAAAGACAGTTAAATTGATTATTGTAAACATTTGTACACATAATGAGATAACTTCGACCTGTATTTTAATAATTTTTATTCGTAAAAGTAATGATTTCGAGAGCTGTTATAGCTGATCTTCAGGAGCTCCTCTAAAATAAAGCGCTTTGTGATAACCACGATATCTCAGGACTAACTCTTTTGGAATGAAAAAAACAAATGGATTTCGTTAAAGTAATGCATAATCTAGTAATTAATCGAAAGAATAAGCAAAATAAAATTTTTTGAGAATTTGAACTGTATATAACCCCTTAAGGGCATTCACCAGAGGCAAAGTTACTAGATCTCTCCCCCCAGTTTTCTCAACGATTAATGAATATAATCGATTTCAATGAGCAGGTGCGTCTTCTTAGCATATCAAAGAAAGTGCAGCTACTCTTTATTTTACATTTTATTTGTTCGTTTCTGAGAAAACTGGGGGCGATTTTGGAATCTAGTAACTTTTTGGGAAGGTGGTAAATGCCGTTAAGGGTATCTCGTAGAAGCCGAAGTTACTAGATTGTTTTCCCCAAAATACTCAAAGATGGCCCAATAGAATGGGGTATAACAACAAGCCAGACCTTCTTCCGTATCAACAGAAGGTCTGGCTGGTTGTTTCAATTAATTTTATTCAGTCATCTTCGAGTATTTTGGGTAGAGAGATCTAGTAACTTCGGCTTCTACGGGATACCCTTAATTTCAGTCAGAATATGAGCTGAATTCAATATGCAGCCAAAAGAAGACTCATTAGACTCGAAGTCAGCCACTGAAAAACCAAGAATACAAAAGAAGAATACAAATCAAACGAGCTCACATTGATCTCTATTGAATTGAAATTAAAATTGATTCTGAATTGAGATTCAAAGTGAATTGTTCCTGATAAATGAGTTCGTCTATTGTTCTCTTTTTTGTTCTATTCAACATGGCGTTACCTATACTGTGAAAAATGTGGGGAGTTTTTCTTCACGCTGTTGATGGATTTTGTTCCCTCATCGTGCAATGTAAAAAGAAAGTGTTAAATTCAGCTCATTTCATGGCTGAATCCATGATGCAAACAAATTAAGCCGAAGAAACAATCCCCGACACAATGGAAAAAGCATTGTCTGAAATTAAGATGCAAACAGATTAAGACTTTCTTTTTACAGTGTGGGGAAATTGCTTTTCCATAAAAAATGAGGGATTTTTTCCACCACTTCCAATGAAAATCATCCGATACCAGACATTCAAAATCATTTTGATCAATGGGAATCTCTCATTCCACTCATGTTAGTCGATTCCAAAGAATATTCCTGTCTAAATCTCGAGGTGAATGATCAATCACATACGTGTGCACAGTAAAAAGTAAAACTGACTTTCAACCTTAATATCGGTTCATTTCCAGATGCAGCCAAAACTAGCCTCATTTCAGCTGAAAGTAAGCATTGAAAACAAATGCCGACCCAATGGAAAAGAC
This sequence comes from Gonatopus flavifemur, assembly GCA_018340375.1. Lineage (NCBI taxonomy): Eukaryota > Metazoa > Arthropoda > Insecta > Hymenoptera > Dryinidae > Gonatopus > Gonatopus flavifemur. Next base: position 39,386,769 of record JAFFJZ010000001.1, on the reverse strand, counting down.
TGAATTTCAGTGAAGTTTTCAAGTAAGATGCAGCCACTTTCAGTCGGGCTGTTTACAGTGTAGGATGGGAGAAATTTTCAATCGACATGTCGATTTTTGAATTCGTAATAAATTTCCGATAACACATTTTTTGTTTAACCGTCGCGCGGAGATCAAATCGCATCATAGTAGTTTTTGTGAAGAAAATGCCTTTTTATCTTTTTCCGATTAAATAGAACATATTCCATCAACTATGTTTTGACAATTTCAGATGATAGAGAGAAGAACGAACAAACGGAAAGAAAATATGAGAATAAATGGAAAAAATGGATTTGTCAGCATGAGCAAACATTACGATAACCTCTCGGTAACATTCCTGTTACCGATTTTTTAATTTTTCTTTGCGATATGTCACTGCTCTGAAAGTAATACATATCTACATTTGCATTGACTAATCTTTCGAAAAATATCAAATAAAAAAACTTTAATATCTTTCAACAGTTCTCAAATTTCATTCATCGTAAGAGGGAAATGGAGGAAGGATGATTGAATTGCAAGAATTTTCTATGGATACACTGTACAAAAATTTCTTCTGAGAATTCAGAGAAGGTGACTAATTTTTTACGGTGACTTTCTTTTGTTTTTTCAGAAAAATTTTGCTCAATTTTAAGACACTTGAATGAATTTTCAGAATACTCTGTGAAAACAAGGTTTTGAATTCAGATTGTGTCATGACTGAATTTAGAATAAGTAAAGTGAGTATAAAAAACAATCGCCGAAATAATGGAAAAGGTTGAATTTCAGTTAATTTTCAAATCAAGACGCAGCCAGTTTGAGCCTCACTGTTTATAGTGTACGCTCCGCAATTCAATTGAAGTTTCTTGAAATGCAGTGAAATTTATTTTAACATCCAGAAAAATTCGCAGTAAAAAATTACATTCACATTTTCTGAATTCTCAGGAAGAGTTTTTTCACAGTGTACCATCCGTATAAACGTATTATCAAGAAAAATGTATGGTTCAAAACTGGTGTTTTAGCTCTCCAGATGGATGAATTTCTGTGTCCAGGAATATCCTCTCGGTTTCTTTGAAACAGTAGTTGCAAGAAGAAGATCTCGTGGACATATATATTGGATGAAAACGATCGACTGAGAAAATAATTTCGTGGCTACATCTTCTTCTGCCTTTCACCAAAGTCCGTTGGCGTGTCTTAGATTCCAAAGTGTGATCATGGTTGCGGAAATGAGAAAGAATTCCAGTTTCTTTCCAAGCGAACGAAGGGTAACGATGCAGCCGTAGCCATAGCCGTGGTAGTTACCGTTTGAGTCGAGCTGAATCGAGTGGAGCAGTATTTGATCGAGAGATATATCATTGTTCATTCTTATGTCCTTGGAATTTTTATCTTTCTTTTTCTCCCTCGAACAAGCCATTCGTCCCCTTGATTTTCACTATTTATTTAGCCCTTCTTCTCCAGAGCTTTCATTTTTTCTCTTCATCCTCAAACTCCTTATCGAATCCGGATATTGCTTGATGTCTTTTGGACTCGTTTCTCAAAGAACGAGTCTATCACAAACACGAACTTTATTACGCGTTCCTCTATCCGAATGAAGTGTGAAGGTATTCGAGAGATAGAAACAACGGTGGTGAGGTTATCAATGATTTTGATGAATGTGCTATGTACATATTTGATTAGGACATGAAATTCGTGGACAGATCAAATGAGGTACATAATGAATACAAGAAGGAACACGTGTTTCTTTCCGTTGTTTCTCAATGCATGATTGACAATGTATATATAGCGTTGAGTCCATTCCATTCAGGTTAGAATTAATATGGAATTGAGAATTGCAGAAGAATTATTCAAGTGATTTTGTACATGCGTGAAAACCTCTCCACGCAAATGAGAGAATAAATAACATTCATGTATACATACACAGGGTGTGTAATCACCGTCCTTTTTTATGCAATCAAATAAGTTTTCTCCACAGTGAATTCTTATAGTAGAAGTTTTCAAATTAAAATTCAATGTTCCTCATCGGGTTCCCTCTTGAATTACTCCTTGTTGTTGTTGAGTAATCAAATTACAGCATCTCTTGATGTACTATCACTCTTCCTGTAAAAAATTGATTATCTTCTTCCCGGACTTGTTGCATATTTATTTTAAGTAGCAATGAATTTGATGGAAGGAAATTATTTCGGAAACCTAATTCTCATATTGTATTCAGAAGCACTGTGTAGTTTGTCCGATTCTTAAAATTCAATTTTCCATTCCAGCTGGAGTTGTACAGCGTTGCTTCTGCTTCCTTCATCGTTCGACTGGCATATGAAAAATGCAGTACAGATGGGAAGACAATGTTTTACAATTCAATCGTTGCGTGGAATTGTCAAGAGAATACTCAAGTTCGGTAATTTCATTTTCTCATTCAAATCAGTTCCTCACGTTTGAATTTGTTTTTTTTTCCTTTCGGTCTGATTCATTCCGATCGTGTGATTGGATCGTTGGAGAATAATAATTGTGATGATAATGATTTTATTTCATAACATCCAAACCAAATCTGCGGACGGATTGTTAAAACCTCATTCATGTCCTCATGATGCCAGAACGAGATTCAGAGGCTCCATTCAGTCTGTTGTCAAATGTCAGAATCGAAATAAAATACGCTTTCGTTGTGACATATTCCATAAATCGTGTAGCTGATTTTGATTGAAGCGCTATCTCGTTCTTTCGCGCGTATCTATCAGCGTGAATTTGATATTCATCTGAATACAATCCGTTATACACAATACTTGTATTCGACGAGAACAACCGTGCATAAGCACGTGCTTATCTTTATCGTGATGAACATGCGAGCCAACTGACTGCGTGCAAACTCACAGATGATTGTGTGATGATAGAGGGTTGAAATTGCATATTAAATGCACGACCATGAAATTTAATAGCTCATGAGATCGTAATTCATTTTCTGCTATAACCTTGATGCCCAAACCATATTCGGTAACGTGAATTCATTTGATTCCCAGTATTGTCATTGATTTGGTATGAATTTCAAAATCGTGAAATACGCGCTGAAATTCAGGATCTCGCACACGATTTCGTATAGTTCCACGAACAGCCTTGTGAATTATTTCGCAAGAAATCTCGGATAGTCTTGAAAATGATTTCGCAAATAATCTCGGTTATGAAATGATCCGAGATATGAATGAGATCTCGTCAATAGTCTAGCGGATCATCTCGCAAAATTATCGAAAGATTGTAATATTTTGACCCAGAATCAAGAAATTACATTCCTGAACGAAAAGAAACCATTTCATTTGGAATCAAATTTGGATCTTCGTGATCCAAGATCCGACTTTCTTGTCGCTCATCTATGATTCTGTGTGAATATAGCAGATCTTCAAAATTGATATGAATTTGACTCGATTACAAATGATTTATAGATGAAATGAGTGTCCTCAAATGATCAATTTTCACCAATTGATAAGTCTCCTATACGATTCGATAAATTTGGTTACTGGAATTGTGTTGACAGTACATATTACATCTTTTTTATACACCGGAAATGTGAAATGTTCGTATGATCGATTCAACCATAGGAATTTTCATATATCTCTTAATAGTTCAGGTTCATGCTCTATCAAATGAGAAAACAGAATAATGGAAAAAAGTCATCTCATGAATTAATTAGAATACAATAAAGTGCAAATGGGCTATGATTGTCGATAAAAGAATATCATTTGATCTCTCTCCCTATCAATTCGCCATGAAATAAGTTAGGTCAACTTCAAGTGATCATCACATTTTTGAAAGATAACCTCAGAAAGATATTCTCAGAAAAACTTGGAGAATTATTGGGGAATGAGATTTTTCAAAATAATTGCTCATAATTAATCAGGTTATAGCCTCATAAAAACTCTGGCACAAAGTTTGCAACGAGCTTTCGTTAACAACGTTGTCCACTGTAAAAAGAAAGTCTTAATCTGTTCGCATCTTAATTTCAGACGATGCTTTTCCCATTGTGTCGGCGATTGTTTTTTCGGCTTAATTTGTTTACATCATAGATTCAGCCATGAAATGAGCTGAATTTAGGACTTTCTTTTCACAGTGTCGCTGAAAACGATCCAGCCTCTCCCTAACAAATAATACGAATAATACAGTTTTGTGTGTTGATTTGACATAATTGTGTGTTGTCATTCAACACGAATGTGACAAATTGTGACACAAAAGTGTTAAATATTTTACACAAAAATGTGTATTATGGAAAAATTACGCGAGAATTCTCACTGTGTATTTGGAATTCCAAATCCTCAATGAATTCTTGGATTACCGAGCCTAGTACCCGACTAGAAATTCGGTCGGGCAAACTTCAGGGCCTTATGTTACTTTATAAGGCCCCTACTTTTACCTCACCGAATTTCTAGTCGGGTACCTCCTCAAGAACTACAATATAATTCAAATTATCTCGATTTTTGGAAAGGGAAATTGATTTTGAAGGAAATCCTTTTTCTATAACGGGAAATCGCAGGATCGATTAGTTAAAGATGAAAAATTAATGCAAGCATCAATGGAAGTTCAATGAGGAAACAATATATTTCATACGTTGAGGAAAAAGGTTCAAAATTTGAGTTATCTAACTCTGTTCGTACTATTTGTCTCTAAAAATTAAAACAACACTACGCGAGACTTTAAGCGAGGTTATTAGCGAGATCCCGCTAAGGTATCGGATTGTTCCATAGGCGACACGCTTTTAAAAAAATACAAGACTATTCACTAGACTGTTGCGAGATTCCGAATTTCCGCGCGGGGTTGAATAAGTACGTTTTGAAAAGATTATTCATCTGGTGCAATGTACAAAGGAGATTCAAATTGACAGGCAAATCTTTGGTGTTACGGTAAACCACCTCCTCTATTATGAGCTTGAGTTTTCGGGTGTTTCAAGGCAGCAATGACAGGGACGCTATACATACAAAAGGTCAGGGCCTTCGTGGGAAACCAAAGCAGAGAAAAGGCGGTAAACCACTAAGGTCCTGTGTCAAATTACTGTGCCTCTGTTACGTACCATCCACATTGTACGCATACCTATCATCATGGTCTCTTATATTCGTTCATAGGTACTATGTTTGGAAAACATAGAAGAATTCTGTTTTTTTTCTTCCCGTTCGTTTTATTATCTAGTTTATTTTCACTTGCAAGGAGTGGTTGTCAAACGGGGGACACCGATTTTGATGGAACCTCGCTGGTTTGGAGGACTTAGTATAAGACTAAAATCCTCCAAACCATTTATCGAGATGAGCAGGCGTTTTTGAGATACAGGAATTTTTTAATATCTGACAGTCGTGAAGTACGACTATAATTGTGCCGTAAACAAGCAAATCTCGGTAGCCAAGCGGTCAAAGTGATCGGTTGCAACACTGTAGACCCGGGTTCAAATCCTGAGAAGAATATGAATTTTTTTTTTCATGTACTGGTGTTTGATTTTTTCAATTAATTGTGAATATTGATAAAATAGGCGAACGAGGGGCTAGTTATAACAGGGGTCAGTAGTAACACGCAAATTATTCGATGGATTTCAAGTTTTGCCGCTGGATTTTGAATTAAATCTCCTATCTATGTCGTGCTTCATTAACTACACACTATCGGTATCTCGTGAGACAGTGCTGTGAGTGTCTAGAAACATAGGATCCATTTGGGTCAGAAAATGAAAAAAACATCATTTTGCAAACATTGATTTCAGTCCTATTAATCGATCCTCTTCGAATATGTAAGTGACTATTTATTTTGTCTATGTATTGAGCTTTGAAATGCTCGAATAACTTTTTCATGAATTCTGTATAGTTTTTTAATAGTCAACTAATATATCCGAAATCATATGATGGGGTAAGTTGTAAAACAAACTTTCGGGGCATATTATAACATGTTTCGGTTCGTGTTTATTCGACTTGGTTTGACTGATTCCTTTAATTCTTGATATGCAAATGTCTTCGTTCCATCCATTCTTCTTCCATCTAAAAATGAGAGATCATAACAGAAAATCTGAAACAGGTTCAGAAAATAAAGATGTCCTGATTCAGATATCATACAAGAAACAAGTGCAATACACAATAATGCTAAATTTTGCTAGCATTACTGTGTATTACACCTGTTTGTTTGTGCTATTATATGTTAAATGCCCGAATAATTCTTTATGGAATTGCGATGTGAATCCTTTTTGTGCATTAGGGTGTTCTTCAAGAGTTCATTTTGAATCCAAAGTATTCATAATGAATCCTCAATTGATAATCCTTATCAAAATTACGGATCTTTATTGATTCTATTTTGATCGATTGAATATGATTCAATCTTAGTCATAATTATAAGTGGCTACGAAAATTAACTGAATAATATCGGAGTCCCCTAATGATTGTGATAATAGGCTAATAAGTACAGGATGAAAAGTTTTGAAAGCGACACCTATCAACCAGTACAGGAATCAAAATTTATACGCTATTTTTATATTTCATCCTTCATTTGAAGACACACACAATTTTATTCCGATCTGTCAATTCATTCTTTGTTTACAAGCCATTCGAAGTTGACATGTCAGTGTATTTTGTGGAAATGGAAAAATCCGAATATCGTGCAGTGATAAAATTCTTTGTTTTGGAAGGTTTATCAGCAACAGAAATTCATACTAAAATGAAGAAAGTGTTGAAGGAATCTGCTCCTTCGTTTCCAACTGTACATCGATGGGTTTTAGAGTTCAAACGTGGTCGTACAAGCGTTGAAAGATCAATCACCTAGTGGACGTCCAAAAAGTGCAACGAAATCAGACATCATTGAGCAAGTCTATGATATTGTTTGTAAAGATCCAAGTTTGACTAAGCGTGAAACTGCTGATACCATAGGCATCCCGGATGAACGAGTACTCCATATTTCACACGAAGAATTACATATGAAAAAGCTTTTTGGAAAGTTAGTGCCGCATTCGTTGACAATTCAACAAAAAGTGAATCGAAAACCAATTTCTCAGCGTAATTTGGAGCGTTTTAAGCAGAATAAGACCGATTTTTTGCGTCGTTTCGTAACTGTGGACGAGACTCGAATCTACCATCATGATCCTAAACTGAAACAAGAACTTTTACAGTGGACTGAAGCTACTTGTTCAGCTCCAAAACGGGTGAAGTCAGAACGATCGGCAAAAAAGGTTTTAGCATCGGTTTGTTGAGACGCAAAAGGGGTTTTGTTGATTGATTATCTTTTAAAAGGTAAAAGAATCAACTTTGAATATTATCCCAACTTTTTGGACCAGTTGGATGAGAAAATTCGTGAAAAAAGACCCGGTTTACGGAAGAAAAAAATCATTTTTCATCAAGACAATGCACGTGTTCACACAAGTGTTCTGGCGATGGCTAAACTGAACGAATTGAAGTACGAATTGCTCGAACGCCCACCGTATTCACCAGATTTGGCTCCCTCCGACTATTACCTTTTCAGAAATTTGAAACATTTCCTTCGTAGAAAGCGTTTTTCGTCGAATGAAGGAGCTATTGCAGATGTGGAACAGTATTTTGCGGAGCTTCCGGAAAATCATTACAGAGATAGTATAAAATTATTGGAGGATCGTTGGAATAAGTGTGTTGAAGTTGAGGGAGACCATATTGAATGAAAAAAATCATTTCATCAAAAAATACACATTCTTTCATTTTTGCTTTCAAAACTTTTCAACCAACCTGTAATAAGTGTTGGATCAATCAGAAAATAGTCAGCTCAGCTCATTTATTAATAAGTATCGTACCATAACAAAAAGTTAACATGTTTCCAATGAGCAGTTATTCTAGTGTTATCATTTTCCCCAAGCCTGTTACAACTAGCCCCCAGTACGGGGTAAGTTGTAACAGCTGACTTGTTTTGGAATAATGTCTGTTGTGCTGAAATCAGCAAACTTTTTGATGAAAGTCTTTTTGCATATGATGAGTGAATGTTTACGCTCACGAAACATTCAATGATGAGCAAGAAAATTCACAATATTAGCATTTTTCCAAAAACTGTTACAACTAGCCTCTCGCTCCCCTACAACATAATCAACGTGAATGAGAAGAAAATAAAATCCACTTTTTCATCCATCCTGCTCCCTAATAAATTCTGAGATCACGTTCATGATTCATCATCATTTTTTGCTGATTCTGTTGAGATTGATCCCGTACAATGTTTGGGATAGTGAACTCTATAATATATTGGAATGTGCACTTTCTGGCAAGAAAACAATCCAAAAAAGAGTGACAGAGAGATCCGAAAAATTGGGACAGGATATTTCTCTCCAATACATACTGTTTACAAAGACAAAGGAAAAAAATTGGGTGAGTTCCACTTTCTTTCGCTCATGCAATCAACTATACCACTCCGATCACGCGGATCTAGGGAGAACTCATTCCAGTATGTTATAGAGTTCACTGGTTTGGGATTATAATCATCATGAAAACATTTGAAACGCAGGTATTTCTCACACCATGCACATTTCACAAAACTGACATTATTACAAAAAAAATTTATTTTTCAAACATGTTTTTCTATAACACTTCTGAGAATAAAATTAAATGTTTTTGTATTAAATGGAATTAATTTTGTGAAATTATGTGCATGGTGTAGAAAATCCCTGTGTTCCAAATGTTTTTATGATTGTCGTTCCAAACATTGTACGGGATCAATTTCTACAGAGGTTGCAGTAAACGATAATAATCAAATCATGTGGTCTCAGAATTTATTAGGGAATGGGATGAATAAAAAATTTTATTCTTCTGTAATTCACATGAATTAGTTTGTATTTTCTTTATATTCACAATGAATTGAAAAAAAATGTATACTCTTCTCAGGACTTGAACCTGGATTTACAATGCTGCGCTTAGTTACGGCATGATGATAGTCGTACTGAAAAACGGCAGATCTTTAAAATGCTTATGACTCAAAAACGGCTGTTCTTCTCGGCAAATGTTTTGAAGGATTTTAGTCTTATATCAAGTCCTACAATCCAGCAAAGTTTCATCAAAATCCTCAGAGCACATACTACTGAAGCGAGCATTATCTATGATTTCAATAGGAATAAGGGTGCTCAAATTACAAAAGATAGGGATTCGACTTTCAGGCAGTTGTCCCTCTTTTCATCCAATGGAGTTTGAATAAAGATAGCATTGTATAAAAGTCGGGACTCTCATTCTATCTTTAATTCAAACTGACCATACTTCTCTGTAGCTTTTGCTCGTTCCAGTAGTAAATGCTCTGAGTGAAAATCGGTGTCCCCCGTTTGAAAACCTCTCCTTGTTCGTGGCACTACATTGAAAACAACAACAGTAAAGTCAACCTCACTGCGAGGTTAGATACGATGAACCTCGCCACAGATTCTGTTCTACTATATTTGTTCCAATGTAAGAACGATTGAGACTCATTTCAACATACTCATCCTTATCAAGAAGAAAAAATAATGCTCAAACATTTTTACGTTAGTTATAAAAACATGGTTTTGTGGAATTCTGTTCCGTGCTTCAGAAATAGAATGTCAGACATGAAGATATAATTGTAGGATATCAATGGACTGATACTATGGGTCGTCTACTGATTTTCTAGTTCGCCGGCTTTACCGAAAGCTTCATGATATAATATAAGTTTCTCTCTTATGTTAACATATATTCCACCCATCAGTAACCATTCAATACATTCCTTATGAGTTTACTTGATCTGTTACAGGTATTAAATCACATTCAGGTTTAGAAAATTTACCAAGGTCATTGTGGCATGAGCTCAGTTCACCCTTCACCGAGGTGAGTTGCATACGATTTATCGAATTGGAATCTTGTTTGTAATTTTATTATATCATCCTTCAATCCGCAAAGTCTTCGAATCAAGATCATCATCTTTTATTTTGAAAATTAAAACATATTACCGTAAAAGTTTCTCAGAGCATGCAGGAGTGCATATACTCATACACGGATTTCTTATTGGATAGGGTTATGAGGTGGAGAACCCAGCAACCGAAACGGTAGCTACCACTGAACCAAGACCTTATTTTGAAGATCCTGAAACTAATCTCACTGTGCAACTTGGTGCTTCAATACACATGGACTGCCGGGTACAGAATCTTCAGGATCGCACGGTGAGTTACAAACTTTTCTTCTATTGTGAAATTGACTGGGTACTTGAAAAACGAAGTCTTCGAGAATACAGGAGTACATTCTATACTCAATCAATCAATCCATTTTTATGAATGATGAGATTATTAATTCTTTACCAGAACTTATACTCTTGTGTTCATCACAAGACCATATACTCGTAAGAAATATTGCCTCTTTCAACAACTCGATTCATTCATCTCATTCAGCTTTCATTCGGTTGACAGTTTAATACGATTTAACACAGTGAGAACAGTAAGACAATCGACTAGAACTAACCTAATGCATCGAGAAGGATGTAATTGACATAAAACAAAGAAGGCATTGAGATAAATTGAAAGTCGGACCATGTCAGTGTAACAAGAAGATTTAATTTTCCAGTTTTTCACTTCTATCGTCATGCGAATCTCACTAGGTTAGTTTCAATTTCTCTTTATATACGAATTCTCTTTTCGTATCCTTTTATTTTGAGAATGTTTCTTTTCTCCTATGTAAAAAGATCTTTCGAGTTCCTCCGTAGTTCTTTATTTCTCTCTATCTTCTCTGATGATATCTTTCCATCTTCATTCCTACTTCAGAATTTATCCACGTAATCTTCTCGGAGTCTTTTTGAGAAGTAATTCATGATTTGGAAAAGATTATTCTTCAATTGAGTCGTTGAATAGTCCGCATCATCTCAACTTAATCAATTTGTTACCCACTATACGCCGATTGATACACACTACGGAGAATTGAATTATAAGAAGAATTAGGATAGGATTTTCTATCTAGATAATAAACCTTAATTTTCTTGTGTGATGAAGCTGAAAGGAATAATTAAAAATTCACGACCGATTGATGTTATTTTCGATAGAATTATTTTATCAAATATTCAAGTAATCATCCCGCACAGTTGAGAAGAAGTCAATTGCATTTAGATATGAAAATTTCTCGGATCAAGTAAAATCAGAAGTTGCGACAATTAGCTGTTTTATTATCCTCTCAATGTATCTCAAAATACCCTCAACAGAGTAATAGATCAATACTTGAATCTCATATCCCGTCACACATCTCTGTCTTTAATTTTGAGGATTTTAGAAACATACATCTTGAGTTTCGGTTCAGTGTTTTGCTTTCGTTGTGAGACTTGGCTATGTGTCAGCACGAATGAGAGAACATAAATGGTTTGTGAATAGGAAGTTTCATACTTTCGAACTCTACTGTTCTTGCTTACATCCGTACTTCTGAATCCACATATATCTCTGTTTCCTCTTTGTGTACAAAATCTTATGCCACTAAAGATTCTGTTTTGCTCACAACAACAGCTTTTCGGTTCGTAAAGATTGTGTCATTCGTTCCCTGTAAAACAAATAATATAATTCTCGCATGAATAGGAATCCTAAGAAATTCTTGGCTCGTTTTCAGGTTTCAAAGATACCTCATAAGGATCTAAAAATAGGTTCAGAAGGATAAGTATACTGAAATGTCGCAACGTGTTCGTGGAGTATGAGATTCTTCACTGAGGACTTTATTTGTTGGGTCTATTTAGGATGTGGAACTTTTGTTTCACTTCTTATGAGGTATTGAAATCAGCAAATACTCCAGTAAACGCTATATGTAGACGGAGGAAAAATGGTTTGCTACTATAGCGCCTACAAAGAAATTTGTTATCCCTGCAAAAATATTAACTCCAGCAGCTGAGACGTTAGTTATGTTAACAAATTTGTTCATATCAGCAAAAAAGTATAGTTGTGTCAATCATTTTTCTTGCTCTTTCAGCTCATTTTTTTTGTAGGCGCTATACTAACAGACCTGCTTGTTAAGCCAGCGATACTTTTTTCTCCGTGTAAGCGTCACATCACAATATACGTGTTTTTCTAAATTTTCGGTTTGATTAAACCAATCAAGAAAGCCATTCCAGTGCATACTTATGAGAGGAAGAGCTCTTCAACAGATCTTCTGACAGGGCTCTGTCGATGCTATCATATTGATATCCGAATGTTATCATTTTTCTGAGATCTCAGAAAAAAAATCCTCTTGAAGAGTTCATTTGAATAACACTGTGATATCTTTACGTTAACCTTCTGAAAGGTCTATTTGACCTCTCACACTTTTTGGAGATCTTTAAGAACTCTTGATGAAACCAGGTCATCCAATATGTCCGTAGGATAAGTGAGAAAAAAAGAAGTTTGACAAAACTCGATTTTATTATTCAACATAGTTGCCTTCGAGGGCGATAAAACGAGTATAGCGATTTTCCAACTTTTCAATACCACTTTTATAGTACGATTTCTCTTTCTCTTCAGAATAGGCCTCAGTGTCAACGATGACTTAACCATTGGACTCAAATTCCTTTCCAGCAAGCTTTCTCCTGAGATCTGAAAACAGGAAAAAGTCGCTGGGGGCCAAATCTGAGGAATACGGTGGGTGGGTAAACAATTCGAAGCCCAATTCATTCAATTTTGCCATCATTCCATCGATTTCTGACACGATGCATTGTTTTGATGAAACCACACTTTTCTCTCTCACAAATGTGGCCCCTTCTTTGAGATTGCAGCCTTCAATCGATCCAAAAGTGCACAGTCATAGTCGCTGTTGATGGTGGTTCCTCTTTGGAGATAGTCGATGAATATTATTCCCTTCGCATCCCAAAATACAGACGTCATCGCCTTACCGGCCGACTGTTGCGGCTTTGCTCGCTTTGGATTCGATTCGTCGACTGTTGTCCACTCAGCTGACTGTCTTTTGGATTCTGGTGTGTCATGGTGAAGCCATGTTTGATCCATTGTCACATATCGACGAATGAATTTGATCTTATTGCGGTTTAACAGCGCCAAACACTCCTTTGAAGCATCAATTCGTTGTTGTTTTTGGTCGACTGTGAGCTCACCCACGTTGCACAGAGTCTTCGCATACCCAAATGTTCGTGTGAAATGGTAAACACTACCATCTGATATCTTTACAATGTTAGTTAGCTCGTGCACCTTCAATTTGCGATCGTTCATAACCATCTTTCGGATTTTTTTTATGTCTTCTGGAATAACAGCCTCATTTGGGCGTCCACTGCGCTCTGCATCATTTGTGCTGGCACGGCCACGTTTGAATTCAGCAATCCACTCCTCTACCATTTGTCTCGATGGAGCAGAGTCCGGATAATGTTTATCAATCCATTGTTTCCATTATATTTTTTTTATCAAAAAGCAATGCTTTATCAAAACTCGAAATTCATTTGTTCCCATGGTTTTTTTTTTTCAATAACAATAGTTGCTTCACACAAAATGCTATAACTCACGAATCAATAGTCAGATTGCTATCAACATTACACACGTATCGTTCATAGGTTAGTACTAAATAAAAATCATATGAAAAAATTCTAATCACGTCATCTATGTGTCATCCTACGGACTTTTTGGATGGACTGTTAACATATTATTCACTGGCATGTATCTATTTTTTGACACAATATTTCCTCCTTTTGTTGACTTGTGTAACATTCAAATGCACTTATGCATATGCATTCCATACTCCCATTCGAATACGAATTAATTTCGGTGGACATTTCCTTTCAATGTATCACGAACCGATTTGTGTTTTTGAAACCTGCTCACGGTAACAACCTCGAATTTAGATATGTGGTTGTATTTGGTCTATAAATTAATTACGAAATAGTCTATTATTTGAAATCAAAACAGCCAGAAGCTGGTTATAGCACTTTGAATATTTGTTCATGACACGACAAATGTCGTGTAATGCAAACAAATGTTCAATAAGAGAGGAAGGGGAAAAGAGGGAAATTGCGTTTGTGAGCAAGTTTTACTGTTTACTCCAACATAACGCTTGGTATGTTAATACAATTTGTTACATAAACCTACTACCGGCATAATAATTGATTTGAATGGGAAAAATCCTCAGCTTCATATAAAATACATGACCTTTTTCAACAATTCCAATTACTTTGTAAATTGATTGAGAATTATGATTATTCTCTTCGACATGCTTCATATTCGAAGATCGATAATAATCATTTGATAGAAACTTTAGGAATATGTACAGAAGATTCCTTTAGTTACCACGTAATCATACGAATAGTGTGATTTATCATACGACACACTGGGATGGTTCCTCCAGCTCGAGATGTACGACAGTTTTTTCATCACCGTAAATTGCCATACTTGAGAAGTAGGTTAATCCCTTAGTGGTAATACCAGATATTACGGATACACGACCGAACTCCATAGTCGATGCACAATATTGAATTTTCATTCTCTCTTTCATAAGTAGAGACTTTGAGAATACATCGAATCATTTCCTGTCGCCTTTCCAGGTGATAATCAAGCTGGTCTAATGAGGATAATCGATGAAACGTAAAAGACTACACAATAACAAAGTCAACTATTGACTCTTGGGAAGTGTTGTCGATTTTACATCATGAGTTATTTTAATGATCAACGGATCAATGATTTCCATCTCATTGGTACGTGATTATAAAAGCTCAAACGAGAGCTCGTTATCCAGGATTAAAGTGTCTATCTTCGAGTTGGAAAAATGAGTTTACTTTTTATTCCATGTATTCTGAAGAAATATGGTCCTTTGAAAAGGGGTTTAATGAAATTAAATCGTTTCTCATTAGATTCGGAATATCTGGAAATTCAATCTCATTCGTATAATTCCAGATCAGAGTCCAATTTGAAATTCCTTCGGCTATCGCAACCATATGATCTTGAGTGTTATGAGAACATCCAGTCCCTTAACACACTTCTTTCATCTTATCTTGAGATTCTTTCATCTTCGAGTAATCTTGTTACCAAATTCACAGACTTATTCAAAGTTTCTTCCCTCAATTTGATCACTTTATCGCGTTTTACAATAATCATTGATCGATAAGATACAATGAAGTTTCTATTCCATGAGGATCCTTTGAAGATACAGTGTGTTACAGTTATGTACTTGTTCTCTCTTCCCCCATCCCTTTCATCTCAAATATCACCAATAACACGGTGATTTAATCTTGAATATAGCCTGTAGGCTTCTGAAGGAAGTTTACTCATTTAATATTATGTTTTGCAAGGTTCGAGGGATTGGGATGCTATCATTACCGAAAGACTCGCGGGATTAAAAATAACCTGGTTAAGGGAATTCAGTTCGATTGGTATATTTGATGAAATATCTCTCATATGATGATTCCAGATGTTTCGGATTCAATGAATTCTCTCAATTTCTTGGGATATACTGTTGAAAATTTTTGCAGGAAGTTTTAATTACATGAAATGGGAGCGATTTCCACTCACGTGATTGAAAAAGTTCTTGAAATCCCAATCACACATGAATGAAAATTAGGTTACCAAACTATATTCTTATGGGTACTGTAAGATAGCAAAAATTGAGAATTTGATTGGATGTAGTTGGAATCCTAATTCAATCACCAAGAATTAGAAATTTCGTTCATAAGTGTACTTGAAAAATAAATGAAATTTCAAGAAATTTTCAACAGTGTAACTATTGAAGTGAATTCAGTCATTCCTACTTTCCATCAAACATGTTCTCGAAGTTTGAATCGTTTATAGAAACAAAACGGAAATTCAAACTCAAGAAATCTGATAAATTATCGTTACATATTTTCTCGAATCAACTTTTTGCCACTGGAAACATCGTTTGAATGATGTACTGCAAGATTTTTGGGCTTCAATAGTTGAATATTATGTTATTCGATTGTTAATCAGTTTCAATAAACGATTCAAACTTCAGCAACATTCATAAAAGGTCAATTATTTAACACAAAATGATTTTGAATCTCATTATTCGATTTCAAAAATCACGAATATGAAATTATGACTTGGTATATTCCTGAGAAATTCTAAAGGCTGTTATATTCGAAATATTGTCAGAATTCTACCGCAGATGTTTCCCGGGAGTCAGACAGATCGACAGATCTCCTCGTTGTGGTTTGTCTAACACGTTTATAGAATACTTCATGAACATCTCTACGTATCATGAGTTCCTGAACTATGCCTCATCGGTCAATTCAATTGTTGATTCAGGGGATGTGATTGCCTCATTGATAAGGATTGCGGTTTGATGGGAAGAGAACTTCACTAAAGCTTCATACAGAAGGAGTTTGGAGCTTTATATCCTTCCATCAGTGAAATTCAGTATGATAGATATTCAAACACAGAACGAGAATGTATTGTCAATACTATATTCTGAGAAGAAGAAGGAAGAGCTGATATTAGAATCAGTAACCGTTGTTAAATTCAGAAGTCAGAGTTCAAAGACCTGCAACAACAATTCCACCAACGCTTTGGATGCTCCAATTCCTTTGAAACTCCATCACCTTGCGTAGTTATCTAGAGATTGTTTTTCAATTCATACAATTCAATCATTCAATTTTCAGTGAATGAACAATTTCAACATTTCTGCTGTAAACTTTCAACGCTTTCGAACTTAATTGATGAGATAGAATTAATGTTCGTTAATACAGATTCTGATATAATCACAAACCCATGAATAAATTTGTATGTATCTGTGTATATGGTTATAAGTGTGGATACAGACTTCTTCCTGAGCTCTAGGATTGACGAAGTTTAGTTTGTTCCACAGGGAAACGTGTTGTACGTGTGCATATCAATACCTGCTTTTATGTACAGTTGGAAACTTCAATGACAATGTAACTACAGTCAAGTTATGTCCACTCTCGATCAATAACGTTAATAAACCAATCATCCTTGCGAATAGTTTCTCGTGCAAGAAGTAGTCAGGCATTTGTTTGAAGTGTTTTGTTCTTTGTTTTTGTCTGCGGTGGATAAGAGAATCTATGGGGAATTGATTTAACGTTCTTGTGTCAGATCCATCGACCACCTCGTTTAACTGATGCTAAAAATACAGCAACACGATACTGCTTTCGTTTGGTTGTTTAGGTACTCTTTTCTTTTTTCCCTTCGTCAGAAAAAGGTGTAATTGGATCTTGATACCTGGAATTACCTCATCCAGGAATTGGAAGTCAAATACGTCCACAAATTCCTTGATTTACCAAAAGGTAACAAGGGTTACCAAGTTAGTAACGAGGTGTTTTTCCTCATTCATTAAGGCAAACATTTTCTTTTCTCAAGAACACATTATTCGTTCTAAGGAAAGATGCCTTCTTTCATCCAAACAAGATTTGCACTTGGCGCGGAAAGATTCTTTCCACCTCACGGTATATAAATATAGAATTTGGAACTGAAAAAATGTTTCCTCCATTTGAAGAAAGGATTCGGTAGTTTTTTTCTTAGAAGAAAAATTTACATCTCCGATGTGTTTTAGTCGATGTTTATATAAACTATTGAATAATATTCATTTGATTCATTTGTTACGTCCAAATAGCATCCCAGATAACATGTAACCCACACAGCACTCGGTGTCTAAAAGATATCTTCAGAAATAATTAAGAACAATGCAAGGAGTCTTATGCAACATGAATAGACATCTTTCAGAAGTCTTAAACTGTTTTCATTTCTGAAAGATATCTTTAAGAACGTCTTCAGAAACCTTTTAAAATTTTCTAAAAGACATCTTTCAAAAATTTCTAAAAGATTTCTGAAAACTTTCTTGAAGATATCTTTTAGAAATAAGAACAGTTTCAGACTTCTGAAAGATGTCTATTCATGTTGCATAAGACTTCTTGCATTGTTCTTAATTGCTTAAGATATCTTTCAGACAACGAGTGCTGTGTGGGTAACCTTGTCGTGTGTCAACTAGGAGGCTTATGTCAACCTTGTCACAAGCTTCCCTGGCAACATTGCAGCAAGGCTGAATTGCTATCTGGGATAGAACCGGCAAGCTCTTGGTAACTGACGATATAATTGCAACAGCAGTCACCTTGTTGAAAACTACTGTTGAATTTCGTTTCCTTACATATCGATGATCGAAAATGAATTTCCATCCCTACAAGGGACAGAAATTGTACTGGCCACCTCACAATCAAACCACCCCCAAAAGAAACAGGGAACATAAATTATCTCACGTTTCGCTTATGAAATCATAGTGCGATGAAAATGATATGAAAAATCTCAACATACTCTTTTATATCAATATGTAAATCCAATTTTATTGCTTCGTGTGTATCATTCTGACTGGAAAGGGAAGAGACGCGGGAACAGAAAGATCGCGGGAGAAGAGTAAGAGAAAAAAAATCCGCAGCCTTCAAAGAAAAATTCTCAGTCGATTTCTATTTCGCAGCGATTCTTTTTCACACGCTTGGAATCAGATTTCCTTCAAGAATCCATATATATATATATATTTTTTTTTTTCACTCGCAGATAAGCACTATGGAAATATTTTTTCCACTTTACTCGAGTGGCGGAAGAGGAGGAATTTGGTTTCACGATACTTAAAGAACGAATGTGATTGAAGAAGATTAAAAAAAAGAGAGAACGTGGAATAAAAAGCGAGAAAAAAACTTGACAAAATGGCTGTGAGAGAAGTTAAAAGGGACAGTGAGTGGCGTGCGCGCGCAAGTCAACGCGTTAACCGAAACAAGAGGATTCGGATTTCTTTGTTTGTCGACGGTTTAATTCAAGCCCAGTTCCACTTTTACGCGGATGAGACATCTTTGAAAATTCCTTTTTCTTAGTCCTCCTCCTCCTCCTCCCATGTGTCCCATGAGAATCGTCATCCCTTACGGATTTTCCATATCCTTCTTGCGCTCGCTTTCCCGATTTACCGAGCTCACGAGGAAGAGAAGGAATTTTTTCCTTCAACAGAATGCCCTTGCTTAATCCCAAGACTGCCAGGCGATGCGTATCATTTTGTTTTATGTGAAACGAGGAAGGAAAAAAAAGCCAAGCAAATGTTCTAGAAATGAAATATGTGATCTCACATAATTTACGAGTGAAATATAAAATCTCACATATGAATAACAAATGATGTCACATCTCGTAATATTGTCAGGTCGGTACCGTCGTGATGTCTCTTATCATCTTTTCTCATGACGAGATAAGTACGATACGAATCTTTTTTTTTCTTTTCTTGCACACGAAACAAGGATGGATATCGTTGTAGTCGGATTATTCGATTACCGTGGATCAAATGTGTCTCGCGGTGTAGAATTGCGATTATCGTGAGATTATGTTCGGCCGTAGGGTACTGTTAGGAGAATTTACATAATCATGGAATTCATAGAATCCTTCTGTTTTGAGCTTCTCATTCTTGGAATGATGGTGTATCCGAGATGAGTCATGTGGTTTCATCTTGACGCGGATTCTCATCTTATTTTATGCAAAATAATTCAATAATCTGCCACATAATTCGAATCACTTCAATGCTAGAAACTTTTTCATACTCATTTTTCATGTACTTTGGATACATAAATTCGAGCATACATCTCGAGCTTTTGAATTTCACTCTATTCCTATGCGTTCGAAACATTTGATTCCTAGAGACATTGACCATTTTTTACGGTTCATAGTTTTGTATCCACTTATGGAATTCACATATTTCGCTCCATGGATTATTCATGAGTTTGAAAAAATTCTTCAATCAAATGCAATTTAGAGGTGAAATATATACTTCAGACGCATTTCGCAATTAGATTTAACTTTCTCTCCACATTGTCCAGATTAACTTCTTTTCTCATGCTCTCTAAATCATCGAGGTGGCCACATTCTGGGAATTGTAACGGAATTGATCAATCACACATTCAGGTCGAATGAAATGATCAATGAGGCGCATAACATTTCCAGGTTGTTGACATCCCCACATAGCACACAATGCCTCAGTAATATTCTTAAGATATCACAAATATCTCACTCAAAACATTCTATGTTGAATATTTCCACGAGATTCCATAGATATTGCAAATAGCATATTTCATTACAAATATTCTGAGAATCTTGCAATTGAAATATCGCACATATGACATTCTGCAATGTTCTGGGAATCTATGATGAGGGATATTTCATGTTTGCGGCAAATGGAATATTCTGAAAATATTTCAGTAGGAATATTTTATGTGGCAGTTAGAATTTTTATTCATCAGACCCAGTCCACTGAGAAAAATGAAATGTGAAAATACCCTCTATTTCGTATATTTTTCATCCGTTAAATAATGAAAACTGAAGCCAGCCTTTCAAAAGTGAAAAGTACCTTTTCAGTGTTGAATTTCACCGTACATTCGGTTCGATTCACCAAAAAGATGGCATTTATCACCTAGCTCATGGTAATAATCACCAGAATAATGTATTTTTCACCGTCAAATACATTACTATATTGAAACATGATTTCTACAATGCAGATTTTTCTCAGTGTACTTAGTAAAATTCACAAGTCGAGGGCGAAAGAAACCTCTCTCCCACGACCTATTCAATTTCAGTTTTAGAGAATTCTGAATTGATTGGTCTATATCCCACGGAAAAGAATTTATCAGAAACACATCATTATGATGACGAAGAGTGACACTTTGAGAGCATTGAAGTCATCTCAGTGATTAGCTGAGGTGATAGAGGCCTTGTCTATGACTCGGAGAACTGGGGTTCGATCCTCACTGAGGAAACTTTCCTAATAATCGACTCTCAATGTGTATTTCTCTCACAAAGTCATCCAAATCATATTCTATACAACATTCGTAGAGGGTTCACTCTGAAGAAATTTTTTTTCTCACCGGAAGCGGTATTTTACACCACTGTTGACACACGTAATTATGAGATGTTTTTCTGTATAAAATATCCCTGAGATGATCACAGCAATATTTCAGAATGTTCCCAGAATATTACGAAAATCATCTCAGTAATATTGAAGAATGTCTCCAGAATGTCACAAAGATGGTGACATAAGACATTCTGGAGACATTCTGACAATATTATTGAGTTGTTCGCCAGAATATTGCAGATTTCAAATATAATATTCTGGCAATGTCATTGAGACAT
Source organism: Gonatopus flavifemur (assembly GCA_018340375.1). NCBI lineage: Eukaryota > Metazoa > Arthropoda > Insecta > Hymenoptera > Dryinidae > Gonatopus > Gonatopus flavifemur. The sequence goes on along the minus strand of JAFFJZ010000001.1, from coordinate 39,365,777 downwards.
TCTGTGCTATGTGGGTCCTGGTGATGAATGAAGGGAATTATATTGAGAAACATTTTGATGATGTGGAATAAATTTCTTAGATTTTTCACGCACCTTCTCATCGAATGAGTTAATCCATGATCCAATCCATCGTTTAGTTTTTGTTCAATTCCCACTGAGAGAAATTCCTATAGTCACTGTAACTGAACCATCTCAACTCAACATTCCTGCCCTGGTTAAAATGGAAGCGGGAAGGAAGCGTATGTTGGAGGGTGACCGAAACGTTAATGAAAAGTATACGGAGTTTGAATGAAAGAGATACAAAGAGTATGTGAAGGGGGAATCGGAGCACAGGAAGCGTATAAAATTCATGAGACTTAGGTAAAAAAATTGCACCGCATAGCGAAAATCAAACCGACGATTTTCACTATGGCAGACGAGGGTTTATCCATTGAGCCATGAATCATCGTTGGTCTCAAACGCTTGAAGATATTATTTGAAGTCAGAATAAGTATGATTTGCGCACACTTTATGTAACTCACTATTATTCCACATAAAGCGTGTGTGAAAGGGGATCGAGAGCTTATGAGGCGTATATGAAACGTACGATTTCATCACTTCACAGCAAGCGAGCATCACACGCTTCAGGAAGAGGGAATTGAAACATTTTTCGCTTCGTATGCACTTCCTTCGCACTTCATTTTCACCAGGGTGATGAGAGCCACTGAAAATTTGATTGATTCAACCAAGAAAGTATAGTTGATTCATCGCTCAATTGTATCAACTATACTTTCTTGGTAGAATTAAACAAATTTTCAGTAGCTTCTACTAAGAATATTTGGTTGAGGCGTTTTGGTTACAGTAACCTCAAAAATTCCTCTCAGTGCACAGCAAAAATCTTGATATTTTGTTATTAATGATACCTCTTTTCCAGGTTCATTGGTATATCGTAAAATATTCATATTTATATTTCACCAACCACGTGCATATTCTAGTAGAACTTTTCTTCTATGTTGGTTCATAAGTTGCTCCTAAATAGAGGATGGAGCTTCATTGACATTTTTAAATCGATTCTCACACCTTTCAGAACGCTCGTTCAACTACAACATGAGGGAGTAAAATCCCACGTGACGCTGTAAATACACTCAACGAAGATCATTAGAGATGAAATTATCCTCGGAGAATATCATGGTATAAGAACCGATTCCAAATGAATAATACATTCTTCGAATGAGGATTTCGAAATCACTGGATGCGACGTATTAAAGTTTTTTCAATCATTAAAGATGATATGGAACATCACGATATGCGCCTGGTTGAAGAGATCTGACAAATACAATGACGAGGAAAAGACTTTAGTGAAAATATGAAATAGATGAACTTTGTGTCAAAATGAATTCTGCAACAAAGAGAATACAATCTCATCTTCTCTAATTCGTTTCAGAAGATATTGAAGATTCAGTTGCCAAGTTCACTAATGTTTGACCATAATGTATTTTGAAATGTTTTCTGGAGAAGCGTGAACACACTGTTTAGCCTGATATTCGTTATATCTTAAGCTCATAACTACTCGCGACTTCGAAGTATTAACGAGGATTATGTGTACGTGGATGAAAAGGAGGATAAAACAGCCATTAGCAAAGGATCAAGGTGGATTCAGAGGAGCATAAAGGCAAGAGCAATGGTGAATCAGATAATGATCTTGGAGAAACCGACTTTCATGGATTATAAACATAATGAGCAGGAATTGATGATCTGGATCGTAAAATTATCCGTGACATCTGCAGAACAAAAGATGATGAGAAATATTAGTGACAGTCTTACATCTCCAAGTGACTGATATACAAACCCTGCATCGATTAATAGAATCTCCACTGAAGTCTAGAGACAGAGAAAATTTCAATAACGATTCTATCACTTCAGGTCAGTCAAAGAAAGAAGGCTAAAAACAAATTTTGGTGGAAGCACACTGTAAAAAAATTTCACCGGAAAATTCCAGTACATGTACTGGAAGTCATTAACCTGTACATGTACCGGAAAATTTCAGCACATTTGTACTGCAAAAATTCAGTGCAAACGTTATGGAATTCCCGCATCAAAACTGGAAATTTTCTGAGCCTCGGTACTGGAATTTTTCAGTACACGAGCTGGACTTTTCCAGGACATGTACTGGAAAATTAATGCTGAAAATATCCATGAAAATTGAAAAAAATTGCTCACGCAAAGTGATTTTGCAGGGTCCTTGTGTTCCAAGATGATTGAGAAACTTTTGATCGTTCATTTGGATGGACAGAAACTCATGTCTACCTAACAGGATTTGAACCCACACTTTTCTACCTGCCTACCAACTGAAACCTAAGACCTAACCGATGAGCTATAGCGCGACATGTTGGAAGGCCAGCTTGGGTTACTACATATGCTTCATATCTAGAACACAAGAGGATAAGTCTTGGAAAAACCTCATATATCAATTTCATTGGCTACAATTACAATTATTATTCAAAATCTCAATCAGGAAATTTTTAATATAAAGACTTGAAATTTTTCCTGCCAGAAATGACGAAGTCCAATAGAAGTGGAAAATTTCAGTGCAACAGTGATTAAATTCCGTTGCATAGCAACTGGAAAATTCCATCACACGACCTGAAAATTGCAGTTCAAAACCTGTATAATTCAATTGCATAGTAACTGGAAAATTCCATCACAAAACCTGAGAATTGCAGTTAAAAACCTGTATAATTCCAGTATACCAACGATTAGGTTTTTTTTTCTAAATTCCAAGTTTTTTCTCAAGTCCTTTTTGAGGGAATATTTTTTTTTGGTGCACAAGAACTATAAAATTGTAGTACGAGCCGGTAAAATTTTCGCGAAATCATGGCAAAATTTCAGTACATCATCTCAAACTTGAAAATTCCAGTACAATGACTGAATTTTCAGTTATGCTTGGTAAATTTTCAGTAACGTAACAACAAAATCTCTGTACATGTACTGGAATATCCATATTCCAGTACTAGCACTGGAAATTTCCAGTCCAGTTGCACAGTAAATTTCCAGTTTTTTTTTACAGTGCAGTAAAAGACACAAGGACCGTTTGCCAAGGAAATATTGACAGAGAATGGCAAACACGTTGTTGTCTATGGCTTCTTGTTTTGTGTTGCTTTTATTATTTCTACAAGACTTTAGTATAGCTTCATGCTGGTAGTAAAATGGAAGGAATAAAACGATGGTACACAATGCATCGAATGATGTTTGTCACGAGTTGAAAATAAACCCTGGCACAGGGTGCTGAATCAACGACTTCTCGATATGTATATTCTTGTATCGTGATAGAAGCAACATTTTTTCCCTGATAAACGTGAACTGGTTTAGTTTTTTATTTTGCTTGTAAAACAAGGAAAAATCAACTGATGGGTGAAAAAATGTTCGTTCATACGCGGGCTTCAAACTCAAGATAATAATTCTGCTGTTGCTTTTTTCCATGTCTGTACAAGGAGTAGTATTTGAATGAGAATCAAATTTTCAAATTCATTCCACCCCAGATTTATTTTTTCCCGTTGACTATCGATTCGCCAAAAATCAAAGTCAACTCAAATTCGTAGAATTTATCTTTGGATCGACGATAAAACAATAGTGGAATGGAATGTGAATGTCAAAAATACAATTTACTATCAGCATCGCTTCTTGGAGAAGTGATGATTATTATTTCCACCGTAAAAACTATTGCTCTTGAGATTCAAAACAATGAAACTAATAATAATGAAGAGTGCGTATTCGAGATGAATAATTATTTCAGTTATCAAAAGAAATCTATGATAATATCAAAATGTTTTCTCTTCCATATCTAAGGGAAAAACGAATCATAATAACTTGGTGATTCAAAACAAAGTTCCGAGTATGAGAGAAAAATTCACGATTTTCAACTTTATAGATTCAAACTTATCATGGCGCGATGTGGGAAAGTTGGAGCACATGAAACGTTAACGAACACTCGGTAACTTGATGTGGATTATATATCTCCTTCGCCAGTCAAGAACTTAAGAATTTGATTCCTAATACTTTGAAAACTTCTCGTTTGAAATTGTTTTCACTTCGTGGAATAATAAACTAATGGTTATCTAGACTTAAACGGATCTTCTTCTCTCGATCGATTGTTTTCCTTATTGCACCTTTCGCAACCACTTTATTCATTATCGTGCTACTCGCACGGCTACCGCTCTACTAAAGAGCTCAACCTTCATCAACAAGAAACCATAGTTTCCCTCCTACTTTCTTCTTCTTCTTCTTCTTCTTCTTCCTCTTCTGTTTCTCTCGTTCGTGTATAGGGGTCGAGTGTAGGAAGACCAACTTTCGCGGTAGTTCGTCAATAAGATCCGGAAGCTAATTAAAGTTTTCCAAACGTAGCTTCCTCTGAAACCCGCTGTGTGTCTGGTAGAGGTGTACTCTCGTTCTATGGGAATTGGAAGGAGAGTCAATGAGGGAGTGGAGGAGTGAATGAGAGTAGGAGATATTTCAGATCGGTTTCAAGCTGGATGCGAGGTCTTTGCATGCGGTACCACTTTCGATCTGCCGCAATTTTTTACGTCCGTGAAAACTATCCTCCGCCTTCTTCCGCTTCTCGTCTAACTTTTAGACCTTCTTACCTCAAAGTTGTACGATCTTTCTCCCTGGCGGAGCTTGTCTGTCTGTTTCTCGGATGTCACGCCGTTTTGTTGATAGAGCGAGAAGCCAACCCGGAGAACTCAATTTTCCTTTGCCATGATATGAACGTACTCGTACTCGCTGCCTGACTGAACCGGAAACAACTTCTCGTTAGATACGCACGACATTCCCTGAGACCCGCTGTATTCGTGTACCGAATAAATATATTTCAAGTAATCTGATCTTCTAGGTGCTATTTTTTTCTTCTAATTCGATTTCAATATTGTTTGAATTGAGCTTGAAACGAACATTGATAAATATTTCAAAAAGTTTGATGGATGGCCCGGTGAATAGCTTATCGTATCTTTGAAATACAATGCTGGGACATGAGATTTGAGTTATATATTGGTTATTTTTGGAATTGGAGGAGTTCTTCAGATAGCAAATAGAATTTTACACCGTACACGGAAAAAAAGTATGGCTATTATAACGATCTGAAGTATGGTTAAGAAGAGATAGCTGTAGTGACAATACTGTATCGCTATGGTGACGATACAGATGGCTGTGCTGGTGGTCTATATCGTTCCTCGGGCGATTTGTATGATCGTAGCAACGATACTGATCCCACTAAACTTTGGATAGCTATCGCAACTATCCAGTATCGTTATAACAGCGATATTTTTTTCTCCGTGTACTCGCATGCTCTTTTCAATCAATATCCTAAGCAAATGACAAACGAATGACAGAATTCTTCTTACAAGCGGTTTCAAACCAAAGCCTAAATATACGTGTTATTCTAATTCAAAGTATCGTTAATTTGAACACAGCCCAAATACACATGGTACGAAGAGAAAAGACAGCCAAATTCTCTCATAGTTCATTAAAAACTCAAGCAGGTGTGGAATTGTGGTTGAGAATATCAAAACTTCCCGAGGGACCTATCAAAAAGTTTGTAGAGGGGATTGAAACGATAAGAACCGAAGGTCGGGAAAGTGTTTAATTTCCGGGCCGATTGTACGTTTTCAATCTAATTCTGGACTTGCGGTTTCTGTGACTCGATGAAGTGGATACTTTTGCGGAGAATGCTTTCGAGTTGAAACGCTCTAAAATATCGAAGCTAGCGAGACACCCTCGATGGTAATTCATCTTCTTTCTTCGATTTCTCATAGTTATATTGGAAATATACACTGGAGGATGAATGTTGTCAATATATGTATACATATGAATACAACTTAATAATTGTTATTTTTCTGATACCATTCACGATTGGGAGGGTATATTCAGATCAGTTGGAAATGAAATAAATTTATAAAGTTCAATTTTCACGTGGCCACCTCATTTGCTCTCTCATCACGGTACGTTGATTAATCTCACATTATCGTGATATCCATTGCTCTCTCATCCTCCTCGTATCCTCTCAAAATTCAATCTCTTGGTACATGCGAAATAACTCCTGTCAGATTCGAATGGTGTAAATTGTCGCAGTTTTCATGTTTCACGTCCAAATATTTATAGACATTCTGGTAGGTTATTATGTGTTTCAACTCACTATTTCGTTGCATCAAAACATTGTTGTATCGCAATTACGATTAACATCGTTATTTTACAAACGTGAAGCTGAAAATCCAATGGCAACTCGTAATAGATTATACATTATGATTCCTGTATTTGAATTATTTTATACACACAACGGATTAACATAATAAATTCAATTGTAACTATGAACTTCGTGGAGCATTAATTACTCAAGCAGATTCACACATCTTAGTTGATTAATTATGAAATCGATTCGTGCATAAAATGGATGCTGCAATATATTCAATGAATTTCAATTTCACTTCAGGGATGAATTGAAAGTTTCAAAAAATTGCAGAATAGAGATAAAGACTTGAGATTTCAATTTGCAGTGACACATGAGTTTACTTTCAATAGATTTTTTCAATGCAGGAAATATATTCGCTGTTGATCAGAATCTGGAATGTATTTCATGTGATTGAAGATGTTTATTCTTCTTCTTTTTTCAATGAATAGGAAATTTTTTTTTTATTTGAAAAGGAGAAATCACTCTCCAAATCGGAGCGTGGTCACGTGTTTGTTGCAGAGACTTTGGAACTATTCAATGGAACACTAACAAATCTACAACATTGCAAAAACTGGTCTATAAAAATTGGTTGAAAATGAGACATTATTGTATAATAAAAAACTGATGATATCCAAGTAGCACGAAAGTACTGGTAAAGTAGATACTACCAAAATGTCACCTGGCATCCATCCACCTGGATTCCATCGCACGTTCATAGAACGTTCATTTTCGTGAACGTCTTATGGAGATACTTTGAAGGTATTTATGATAGCTGTACCAAATGCACGTGATAAAAATATTTTTTGAACACTCATTACAGATCAATTTTTGCATTTGGATTCTTTTTTTTTGCCAAAATATCACGTTGGAGTGAATTGCCTTGATGTTTTTATTTGCAAAGAGAATAATAAAATTGTCAAGAAAATCAGTTCACCCATTTTACATTATGGATTTCGTACAAAAACGTACCTTTCAACGGCAGGAAAAGAAAAATATACCTCGACTCGTATACCGTGCGCCTAAATGTGCTAAACTTACGCTAGGTGTGATGGGTTTAGATAGTGTTAGAGCTTTACTCATATACCTCATGCAACGCCTGTTACCAAAGAGAACCGGAGTTCGGACCTCCGCCGACTCAGTAGATGCATATAAAAGATCAGTATCGCGTGAGCATCCCGATGATAGTCCTTTCAATTCAGTTTAGAAGGTGCTTAAATGCACTTTGAAAACCCATTACCATGTGATAACATTGCCATTTCCCGCGATGTTCTTATGCTGTTGAAGTTTAAATCGTTTATAGAAACGAAACAAAAATTCTACCTCACAAAATCTGTTGAATAGTCGTTATTTATGTTCTCAAATTGACTCCCTGGAACTGGAAAGATTGTGGAAGTAATGAAATTTATTTCTATTACTTACACCATATTACGGTTCCATGACCATGAAATTTGAATCGGTAAAGTGGGAGAACATGAATATAAAACATGCGCCAGAATCATATTTCACATTCTTGCTACATATGTTTTGTGATCAAACATAGAACGTTTGCTTTTGTATCATTTGAAGGGTTTTTTTTTCAACGTTATGAATCGTGAATGTGTCTTTTCAAATACTCCATTACAATGTTTTTTCAACCTTTTTGCATCTAGAATGTCATTCAACCGAATGTGAGTGATGAAAAATTCGAAATTGTCTCTGGCTGAGATCTGAAAATGTTATCTTATCAAGTCTGATTTTTCTCTGCAAGCCGAGGAAATCGACAAATTTTGACTACAATTGTTCTAGGGTCATTATCATTTCCATCATTAGCGACAGCAAAATAGCTGTGCTCTAACAACTTTTGTCTTTTCTGATAGTAAAAATTATCAAAAATCGAGAGCAATTATAGCCGAAATCTTTCAATGTTCTCGACGTACAAAAGAAACAAAGGATTTTATACGATGAGCTTTCTCTGGGAAAAATCTTCCTGTTCGTTTTGAATTCCAACACGTTGTGATCAAATTCATCGCATTTAACATTTTATATCGTTCTGATGATGATCACTTACGATTCTGAATTATCATGTCCTGCTCATGATATAATTCATTGCCATCCGAAAGGTGAGAATTGAGAATAGCTTAACGTCCTTGAATGAGAGATAAAAATGAAAGTCTCCACGCACGACAATGAAGCTTGAGCTGGTGCCAGCTTGCTCACGAACGTAGCATATTCATTTGTCGCGGTTTAAGTGATTAAAAACCCTGTACTGTGATTTGAAGTTAAGAAACGCTATTCTTCCTCAACATGTGACATAGTTGATGACGAATATACACGACACATTCATGATTGAATTGTATATTCGGAGCAACAGGTGTGTGATACGTGTACAACAATATTCCGTCGCAGTCCGGTAAGGAAGAATGGCATCATGATTCATATACTTCATACACACCTACTGTAGATAAGCACGCGAGAACGAAAAGCACAGTGCAGATAATACTTCCAGTCACAAATTGCGTGTGTCTGCAGTTACCAGCCAACTGCCAACATCAACGTTTCAATCGACATTATGAAAATTCTTATAGAAAATTCTTCACTCCAATCATTACGTTTCAGAGATACAGTATTCTGAAATCACTTCCGTTCGTTATCACTTTTCGTATTTTGTTTCTGATGTCATCAAGATTTTTATGCTACTTTATGAATGAATCGTGGACTCCAAAATTGATTTTTAAGTAAAAAACGAGGAAACACTTATTAGAATTGTGCCTGGGAATTCTGATTCTAACTGAGATCATTCACATCCAATCTCTGGTTAATTTTCATTCCTCTGAAAACCTGTATTTGTGGCTAGATAAACTCGGATACTCTCTATTCGAGTTTCATCTACACGGAAAAAAGAAAACAGCAATGGTTACTGTGAATCACAAAAATACATTGAAACTCAAATTCATTCCATGCAGTACTGCGTTTCTTTGTCCTCATTACTGTCCAATCAGCACTGACGAATTTCATTGCAATACCCATCACTGTGATCGCGCTGATCCTCATTATCCACGCGTGTTTTGATTTGTTTTTCAACCGATCACTGTCATTCACAGTAACCAGTACTGTTTTCTTTCTTCCGTGTAGATTTGGCATCCAAATTTTATCCGGTTTCTCTATCTGGTTTTGTTCCACCAAGGGAGAGTTGTAGTTATTACTGTAGTGAATTGTCAATTACTGGTAATTGCCTTATCAGGTACTCGCTAGTGCCTGCTTAGTTTCCCTGATCAGTCTCTTGTTAATTAGAGAGTGTTACATCCCTCACCAGTTACCTGGAAATTTTCTTGATAAGGGCCTGGCTAATGAAAAAGATGAACCAATGAGATTATAACACTCATAACTGTGCATTTCTATTTTAGCAGTTCGAGAATTTCAACTTGACGAACACTGAGAACTCGAATATATAGAAGAATGGAAAGAAACTATAACAAATATATCAAGTCGACGGTTCGTTGATAAGTCAAACATACATATTTCAAGTATTTCAATAATATTGCATGAACACTATAATAGCAGATAATGAAATATTGTCGAGTATTGTTCTTGAGTTCTTCTCACATCATCCTTCCGCGGTAGGGAGGAGAAACGAGCTGCGGTGCACATAGTCGAGCACGAAGTTACTAAGATGTAATTATTCATTGCTGAGTCCTATATAATAATGACAAATGACTTTCTACTCTCTCTTCTTCAGTCGTCGAGGATTGCCACCCTCGTTCCTAATAAAGTACGACTCTCGTGTAACAGCCTTCCTTGAGATTCCGCTCTCTATACAGCGCGATGCCTAACGATTCTTTAACTTTTGAGTATATATCAAAGTTTGGAGTAATGAATACAAATACGGAGTTAAATGCACGATTCTGATAGTAGGATATACACAGCGAAAAATTGGTGTCACAGGAGATCCACTCATAGTTTTTGTTGGAAACAACATATCAAATTCTGAAATTCACAGATGTTCAATGTAAATTCAACATTTTTGTGTTGATTTGAAACATTTTTTGTGTTAATATCTAACATAAATTGCGAGTGGACCTCCTGGAACATACACGTGTGTTGAAAATACACGAAATTTTTCACTGCAGATAGAATGTTCAAATTATTCAATGTTTTTCGTTATTTAGATTCGAATACTCCTCATTGTATCTATATTAGTTACAGTTCGATTTATGGTATCTTCACTATTGATTTTTTAGTATCATTAGAGCTCCTGTTCTGATCGTTCTGGAGGTTTCAGATGTGTTGTATGGAAGGGAGAATATTATATAGTATACCCAAGTGTGTATGCACCAATGGCCCAATAATAGACCAAACCTGACACAAGACCTGCCGAGACTTGTCTTGAACAATTCACCAAACTTGGCCCAGGCTTGGGAATGATAAGATCAGGACGAGCTTGGGCCAGTGATTTTGCCAGGCCCGGTCCAATTCATTGACCAAGCATCAACCAATGCTTCTTTGTCGCAGATATGGATGAAAAAAGTAATTGATTCATATTTCAGTTCATGACTTTCTCCCTCAGAATACCGTACATGAATTGTCGTAAAACGATAGAAAAAATGTGACAAGACTGGGAAAAGCTTGTATGATTATTGGCAAATTTGCGTTCTTTGATATTTAAATCAATTTTGATTCTATTGTTGAATTGTGCTCAAACTAAACTAATAATGTACAGATAGATCAATAAAATCCAGCTTGGTGTGTAAAACTACACAGTAAAAAAAATTCCGTCATTGTGTAAAAAAGAAGTACGTGTCAAAATTCAAGGGTTGAACATTTAACACTTTCGTGTGTTCATTTAACACACTGATCGAATGCTGTTCGATCGATTCATTTTCAACACATTAAAATGTTATTCGAGTTCAAATTAACACTTTATAAGTGTCACTCTGGAATCAACACACATTAAGTGTGAAGAAAAATAGTTAACATTCGCTTGTGTGTTGGATGTGACGAAAAATTTTTTACTGTGTAGTGTGTAGGATTAATTATGGCAGGAAGATCGGGCCAGCCCTGGTCCGATGGTTATCCCCAAGTTTTCAGCCATTGTAAGTTCAAAATTCAGTCAATACTTATAAACATTGTGCCACTCATGTGGGCAATATTGGCACAATTGTTCTCAACGAATGCTCGATTTCTACACTTGTGCCAAGCTTGTACCAAATGTAGTGGCCATTTCAAAAATATCAACAAATATACCATGACTGGTATATGACAACAACGGGACAATCATGGAACAATATTGGGCCAATTGTTCTTCCCGGAGGTTTGTTTCTGACACATGTACCAACCTTGGGACAAGCTTGGGTTTTTTTCAGTCTTGGCAATACCTGCATGGGTAATTGTCGAACCGATGAACGTTGTGGTGTGTCTGATTTCTTTTGGTGTGGAATTCATTTCAATACTATCATTATTCTATCTACTTCAATGTAATTTTGGGTGAATTTGACCAATTCTCCCCCTTGTACACTGTAAAAAATGTGGGGAGTTCTTCTTTACACGGTTGGTGGATTCGTCCCCTCATCGTGGGGGAATCGTTTTTCCATAAAAAATGAGGGATTTTCCCACCACTTTGAGGAATTATTTTGTTTTTTGGGTATTGAATCCTCCACAAATGAAGGAAGAGTCCACAAAATTATGGTGGGAAATTCCTCATCCGTGGGAGAATTTTACTGCCACCATTTTTTGGGGGAAAATTCCACAATCACTTTTGACAGTGTGGGAGCTAACCAAATCTGATACAGTTAGATGAATTTCTGCTATAGTACAAAAACAGGATCGAGAAATCATTCAAAGTTAACAAAACCTTGATTTTATACCAATTATCAACCTGATATTACAAATATGTGTGAGTTCATAGTTCGAAATGATGTCAAATTCTACAATTGATCATTGGCCAACGGTATGTTGAATAATTCATGGTGGGAAAATCTCTTGTAGCGTGAATGCGAAAATGAGTGGATCTGTATGTGAAAGATACACAATTTCACCATTGCGAAATTGTCACTATTAATGCTGAGTCTCATATTTTCTATCGATAAATGACAGATTGTTTGAAATTTCATAACTTTTTCAGTTACATCTGTAACTGAAATTCCAAATCCCGGTATTTGAATTGAAAATTCATTTACAAGTGATTGAATTTTCAAATTTTTACTATATTACATCACACGTTCATGTATATTTTCGTAGCTGAAATTTCATACACGTGTATCTTAAATTTTCATTTATCTGATTGGAAATTGCTTCCGTTACGTGCGTTCGAAGTTTTGTCCAGAAATTTTTAACAGTGTAGAAAGTATGGTAATTTTAATGACAAAACCTAACACATGATCACATGATGTGATTTTGTTCCTACTTCATCGTGCAGCTTAGTAATATTTCAGGAAACCTTTCTCTGCGTGTACTTATTCCACATACTTGGCCCGAGTCAAAAAGTGAAAACTGATTTAGATCTGATTTGTTGCGTATCACGGAGTGAATCAGGGTGGATTTCATTCTTCACCCTGATCTCGCCCTGCTCTCAACCTGATCCTGCTTCAGAAATTCTCACTCAACCTAATGTTGATCTTCTTTCGACCTGGTTCAACTCTGGATCGTTGCGTATTACGGAATAATGAGGTTTCAACACGTATTGCAATTTTTCGACTCGGGGGGGTTATTGTGATGATTATTGTGATGATGAGTGTGGTGATTTGATTATTAAATGTTTTTACCAAAGGAGCTTCCTACACGCTGTACATCATTCTGTACATTCCATACATCACTGTCGAAACAATGCCCATCAGTGCAATATTCAAATACACATGAATTTCGAATGATTCTGAATTAGTTATCGTTTATTGATCACGTGATCTTCGCTGCAATTCATAGTTTAGTTTCCGTTACTATGGAGTTCGATCTGTCCATAGATTATTAATATTCTTCCTTTCCCATGTACATTCGATTCTGGAGGCAGAAATCGATTGAATTGAATATAATATAAACTATCAAGCAGTTAATCTGCACTGCCGCAAATGTGATCGATATTCTCGTCTGACGGAAGGAATGAAGTAATTGTAGTTACATTAGAATGTGGAAACTCGTTCGTTTCCATTCAAGAATTCTCTTATCCCCATGTGAAAATTTATCAGTGGCGCAAGGTTGACCCAGCCCTGACGAGCATTGGCGGAGTCTTGGGAGAAAGGCTGACTGAGGACTGAAGTGATAACATCGTTTCAGTAATTAACGAGCCTCAATTTTGACGCCTGGGGCAACGGTGGTGAAAAGGTCGCCAATGTTGGCGTAAACTTGATTCAATGGTTCTGCCATTATTGACTGATACAAAACTTTTGCTTTAAAACCAATGCTGGTACAAACTTCCGCCAATACTGTTTCAACACTTTTCATGTTTGTATTGCCGACACAGGTACGATATTATCTCTATTGTCAATCAATGTTGGCCCAAAATGAATCCCCTACGCTAGGCTGCCACGCCTGGCCCAAGCCATTGCCCGTAGTCAACATTGGTGGAATCGCTCAATTTTAACATGTGTCGCCTTATTCCGTTTGATTCCAGCTGAAAGAATGAAAAATAATTGAGACGATTGCTACATGCGAGTATAACCATGTCAGAGATATTTTGATTATTTGTACAATGTTGAGAATTCAGGGAATTAATTATTTCATCAACAATTCGATTGAGGACACAAAACAGAAAAATGTGGACTCAGACAGTTCAGCTGCAGATTGATCAATTATTACCTCGCTATCTTTCCATATTCTGTTGAGGGTTTGAACAGTATACAGACATCAAAAACATTCCGCCCATTTGCTTTTGTTTCAGCTCCAATAACGCTAGAATACGCATCCAAAAAACCTTCAGTGAACACGCACACGGGTATTTGAGATCCCAGAGATTTTCGAATGGCTGTAATTCATCTGAAACTAAATGGAGTTGAACTCTCCATGGGTGGTTTTTGTTCGCCAGTGTGTATAGTTCGGAAATATTTGAGTCAAAAATTGTGTTCAATGAAGCAGAAAATATCACCAAATAGATTCAAAATATGGTTTAAACGAGATTCTAAGGGAGAAAAAACATACTGCACTGAGAAAAATGAAATGTGAAAATAACCTCTATTTCGTATGTTTTCACCCGTCAAATAATGAAAACTGAAGCCAGCCTTTCAAAAGTGAAGAGTACCTTTTCAGTGTTGAGTTTCACCGTACATTCGGTTTGATTCACCAAAAAGATGATATTTATCACCTAGCTCATGGTAATAATAACTAAAAAGATAGTATTCGTCACCTAACTCATGGTAATAATAACCAAAATAATGTATTTTTCACCGTCAAATACATTACTATATTGAAACATGGTTTCTACTGCAGATTTTTCCCAGTGTGGAGTCTGACAAACTTATGTGTGTGTTCTAGGGTTCTAGGGTTAATAGAAGCATTATATGATCTCATGTATCAGTTTGTATTTCACTCCTCAATTCATTTATCGAATCGAAGGATTCCTCTCTCTGTCTGTTTGTTCAGTAGTGTTTGCGAAATTCGCAAAAATGTTTCAAATTGCAATAATCTACTGAAATAAACTTCCCAGATCTCTGTAATATAACAGGATATATCCAATCCAAACTTGATATCATCCTGTATTAGAATAACCCTGCGCATGGAACCAACAACGTTGAGATGGTCGGTGTAGAATCTCAATTTTGGTAGTCGAATGCATGTCGTGCGTGTCCGGATAACACATTCTCACTGGGAACCACTTGATGCTGTTCACGGCTGCACATACAAATTCAGGAAACTCGGGAACCTTCGGAAGTCACCGAATTATTGGCCAAACTTTGAATTTCGATTCCTACACTGCGATGCACAGAAAATATTCTTTATTCATTCTTGAGATAAGAATGTCACAAATAAAGTTGATTTTTTTCAACTCACTCCTCATGAGGAGTCAGTCAAGTTCCTACACGCAAAGAAAAGTTGCCTAAAAAATTACTACGATTTCACGGAGGAAAAGGAATAGTCGTAGTAACTACTTAAATAGTCGATTTTCAACCTTCTACTTAAATATTTGCTGCAACTACTTAGTAGTCAAGACAAGTGTCACGTTAGCTGCCTCAACTAACTAAAATATTTTGGAAGTTGCTAGGTATTCACGTTAGTTAGTGCAACTATCAAGTTAGTTGAGGCAGCTAACGTGATACTTGTCCTGAATACTAAGTAGTTGCAGCAACTATTCAAGTAGATGGTCGAAAATCGAATATTTAAGTAGTTGCTGCAACTATTCCTTTTTCTCCGTGTTACAGTAAGGGAATCAAAAGAAAGTTACAGAATCAAATTGTAAGGTCATGTATTGTGTTTTGTCATCAAAATTACTATACTTTCTATAAACAAATAACAGAATTCCGTCACTGTCCACTAGAAAGCATGGTACTTTTAATGACGAAATATAATCCATCACCCCACAATGTGATTTTGTCCCTACTTTACCGTGAAGTGTAGTAATTTTTTAGGTAAGTATTCTCTGCGCGTAGCTGTCTCATATTTGACTGCACTCTTTTTCTCAGTATAACGTGCATAATTCTTGTAATGAAAATCACTACAATGGTATGCTAGTTGAATCATGGATGAATGGGTGGAAATTGCAGAACATTACAGAACAAGTTTCGTAATACAAGTTATGAAATCTCATGCGTTAATTTGTTCACTGGTCGTTATATTCAAATTTAGAACAAAAGAGCTTATGTTGAATGCGTATCTCGAAGAATTCCAAGGAGAACGAATAATAAAGCTTTCCGTACTAAGAGATAATAAAAATTCACATCAAATGGCATGTATGTGAATTGAAATTGAAGAATTCATATGAATTTTCTCGAGACACGTGTGGATTCAAGAGATTCAATTCACGAAAACATTGATGCTTCCCATTCCTCGTATATTTGATATGGTTGGAAGGGAGAGTAGATAATTTCGCAATATTGTATTATCCGAACTTCAGTAAATAACGTGAAAGAGTTAACACATTAATTCCAACTTCCCAGGAGAAATTTACAGCATAAAGCGGATAATCGATACATTATATTATGATTTATGATTTATCACATTTGTTGTAACATTAGTTATCAAACGATGACCCAATTTCCCGAAAAATTCAATTGATGTATTGACTCATTCCCCGTTCATACGTGGTTTTATATGGTACACTTAGAAAAATGAGATGTAAAAATCACCGTTATTTTGTACATTTTTCACCCGTAAAATGATGAGAAATGAAGCCAGCCTTACACAAGTGAAAAATACTTCTTCATAGGGTCAGGGCTAGCCTATTAAACTATGGTTAACCTATTTTTCACCTCTCTTTTGGTTTTATCGAACAATCGAATGATATTTATTTCCTCAGTCATATGACAACCATGAAAATAATGTATATACTACCGTGAAGCGCGTTACTATATGAAACGGTAATTTCCACAACATTTATTTTTCTCAGTGTACATCGAGGAACGAATAAATGCACGTATCTCTCGAAGACATTAAATTTGAACATGTATCGGGTAGAGTAATCTTTCTTTCATGGTATCCCGGCTGTTACAGAATTCATCATTCGCATCTCTGTGGCATAAGCTGCAAATAAAATGCAATAATTCCCTGTTTGGAAAATTTTTTTCGAAGCTAAGTTTTTGAAGTACGAGCATACTAAATTTATTTCTAAAATCTGGATCACTCCAAAGTATTGTATTCTACATACTTGAGCTTGGCACCATTCGCCAAGTGGTAAAGTGGCGGGTTTCTGAAAGAAAATTGAAGGATTCCGATATTTTTCGATGAAAAATTTTTCATTACAGCTCCGCAACAAACAATGGGAGGATAGTTTGATTTTTTCCAGAGACCCACCATTTTCCAACTCAACAAATGGTGGGAAATCTCAAGTATATAAAACACAGTGCTTTGAAGTGATCTGGATTTGGAAAAAAAATTTCTAAACCTTCATATTCCTAAAAGTAAACTATGATAACAATTTTCCAAACGGGAAATTATTGCAACGGAATATGCCATAGAAATCCGAATAATGAATTCTGAAACACCTAGTATATCGCTTGCATGTGTGGTACATTGTCGTTTGATACAAATCGAAGAAGAGAGGAGGATTTCTGACTTCAAAGGTATGCGTTCAGGCGGGTGACATTTATGATATATAAAATGACAGACGGTTCGGAAGAACATTCTTTTAGAAGACAGATAAAGAATCAGATTCAAGTTCAGTATTTCATTTTGAGAGAGATACATAAGAATAATAAATTTTCTGAATCAATTGTTTTGTGCTTTTTCATTCGTTTATTATTCCGTAAACATTGAACTGTGTCATTGATTTTTTTCACTGAAAGATAAATGATACTTAAATTGAAAATAATTTTTTCTTGTCACTTATGACACAAGTACTTGATTTCCCGTTCAAAATAATAAATCAATCAATCTAATTATTCGTATGGATTTCAATGTTACATTATTCTATTATAATCGTATCACACTGAGAAAAATAAAATTAGTTAATCTTACCAAAAGGACCCAACAATTATTCTATGGTAATTGCTACCAAAAATATGAGTATATGCAACCAAATTGATAACTCTAATTTTTTGTCATCGATAACAATGTAGATTGCCAATACAAAGCTTTCAGAACTATTGGAAAATAATTGAATTGAATATATTCATTGTTAATGATAATTAATGATGAATTGTGATTATAAACTTCAAGTATCAAGGAATACTTCACGGAAATAAAACATGAGAATCATCATTCTAGTTGAGACAAAATTCCTCCTTTGAAATCAAAATACAGCGGTACGATATGTGCATATGGAGGTTATGGAAATCAAATAATAATCTGAAAATGTAACCTTGAAACGAAAAATGCTAATCTCTGAGTTTTTCAATGTTATGTTACTTGCATAACTCAATTCCAAACAATCAACCACATAAGTGATGCAAATATCACATGAATAATAATTTAGGATGTTGCTCTTTTTTATTCAAAGTACAAATATATCTCACTCATAAAGGTCGATGTCATAATGGTAACGGATCTCACCTCGTTGATGTTCAATGAAAACTTATTTTCGAAGATGTGATACCTGGATTGAGCTTTTGCAAAAACAATAATAAGAGTTTTGGGTTTTTTTACTATCGATTTATCATCATCATGACAATTGTGACTCATCAAGCAAGTTTAAAAACAATGTTTTTTCAGAGATTCTTTCTGGTTATTGGTATGAATTACTGATTGTACACGGAGGGAAAAAGATCATGGAATGATCGCTAGAAAAGATAGTAAACTGGTGACAACTACGAATTTCTGTACACAGTCGCTAACAGGGACGAGTAATGGTTCCTATTTTGGTATACTATATTGTATTTCAATATACCAAAATAGGAACCATTACTCGTCCCTGTTAGCGACTGTGTACAGAAATTCGTAGTTGTTACCAGTTTACTATCTTTTCTAGCGATCATTCCATGATCTTTTTTCTCCGTGTATGTTCAACCGATATGAAATAGTCAAAATAATCAGCATCTATTAGTAATGGTTCACAATTCTCATGGTACGTAATACATTCAGTCATCATTACAATACAAAAATAAAAGGTTTGTCGAAGCTGAATTCATATTTAGTTGTGATTACCAAAAATAATTGGTTGAGTCCCTTTTTAACCACTTTTCTTAGATATCGATGACTAATACCTTCTCTCAGTGCAGTTCCTCCCCAGATAACATGTAAGCTTGTCATAAGCTTGGCAGACTTGTCATTAGATTGTTTTTGACTTGTTATTGACAACCTTGTCAGTGTAAGGTTGTGACAACTCTGCTGCAAGGGTTTTGTAAGTTTGCACCCTTGTGGTGTGTCAACTAGGAAGCTTATGTCAACCTCGTCACAAGCTTCCCTGACAAGATTGCAGCAAGGCTAAATTGCTATCTGAGTTTGGGTAGTTGAAAATGATATATTATGAATTATCTAATGTTTTTCTCCGTGTGTGCCTTATAATCTTGTGAAACTTTTTATCACTTTGAGAGGGAAAAATCTTCAGAGGATACCATTGGTTACCATGTAATTTTTCAGATTTTTTCATCCATTCAGTTTCGAGTAATTAGTAGAGAAAAATTTTGCTCGGTCGGTCCGCTGGTATCCTGTCAAACAATGAAATTATTGGATCGACCCAGTCAAATCCGATATTTCCTCGATTCAAGAGCACTTTCTTCAAACAAAAACAATATTTTCTCAGATCTAAGTAGTACGTTACAGCGGGAAAGAAAATTTGTCCCACTACCTATACATTCCCTGGAGACCAGGAGAAGAAATATTTTTTTAGAACAAAGAGATATTAGGTATTGGAATCACAAGAGTACAGTATTTCGTGATCTACACATGGAGAAAAGAGATCTTCAAAAAATAGGAAAATTTGTTGTTATACGTAGCACAGAGCTACCCCTGATATGTGAAACATTCAATTAAATCACGTCGCATTTTGATTCAAAATTCAAATTCAGCGATGGTAATGACAGAAGTTGTTGCTTCTCATAGTGATTCACAAAGATAACACGTGGCATTGTACTTTGTCATACTTTTCATCACATAATTAGTAAATTACATAGCTCATTCTACTGGAAACATATTAGAAACATGTGTTGCTATATCAGATAGTGAACTCTGTTATTCTCCAAAAAGGCACTTTTCTGCGTGCAGTAATGGATTCATCCTGAAACAATTAATAACACTTCATAATTCCTTGAATATGTCTAAATTTTGATCGAATGAAGTACTTTCGCGAGGATTTTGAATTCATTAATTTAATGTGAACAAAAGTGCTGCTGAAGCTCATCATAGTGAAAATGTAGAGTAGAAATTCTCTAGCTGACCAAACGTGTCGGAAGTGGTCTGTATATTTTAAAGCTCGTGATTTAGACTGAGATGACAAGAAGTGCCCTAGCCACTGGAGAAAATTTGAAATGAATGATTTGGAGGCATTGTTCAATGAAAACTCATATCAAAAATTTGAAGAATCGTCTATATTATTGGGAGTTGACTTATCAACGGTAGGGATACGTCTCCAAAGTTTGAGTACACTGAAAGAATTTTATTTGAAAAATTAACGTGAAATTTCAGTGCTCGAGGGATGAGTGGAAATTTTTTAAGATATTATTGTGCATTTTTTAAAACTTCTAGAAAATATCACTCTCGACTGTTTAGAAATTCACTCATTTTTACAAGCTTCACAGTAATTGTTTGAAGAATTTTTACTTGTCTTTCAATAGCTGAAATTTCACGGTAATTTTTATAACAAAATTCTCTCAGTGTATTGAGTCCCATATGAATTGAAACCAAGGGACATTGTGAGAGGTTTTTCGATGTGTGAACTCCTGCTTCACCGGTAGGGAAAGAGTTTTTTTTTGGCACACCAGAGGTGAAGTGAGTGATTCATGGGTCTGAGTGGGTTCCTGCTTTATGTGCAGTGGGAACAGAGGGGTGTGATTTATCATGAACTATTGGAACGGAATTGAAACATAACGGGGAATTTCTACCGACTACAACTGATATGCTTGAGCCGTGTATGGAAAAAAAAAGTGCCGGAATATTCCAAAAGGTACGACAAAGTCATTGCACTGCACGACAATGCTCGTCCGTACGTCCCAAATCTGATACGAGCATACCTGAGAATATTCAGATGGGAAGGCTCAACCCACCCGCCGTGTTTTCCAAAAATTGCTCCTTCTGATCACTATTTGTTTCGTTTGATGGCTCATGGCATGTCTGAGCAGAAGTTGATTTCTTACGGAAATTGCCAATATTTCGACTCGAATACCAATAAACTCTACTCGCAGTTTCTATTACCATCTATTACAGTTGATTGAATAATTTCCTTATCCCGCTCGTAATCATAATCATCTGGAATTTGAATTTGAATATTCAAATGAGTGGAACCGTTATATAAGAATAAATACACTTCAATTCACACGAATAATTTTGAATCTCAAACTTCTGTTGGAAGAACGTAAAATGCTGGAAGACTGCATTTCGAAATTATGGAAATCGATACGTCAGAACCCGATTCAAAGTCATTCGGATGATTATGTAGAGATTTCAGACATTGATGGGAAACGCAGAAACATGTTCTCTCTTCCATTATACCGTAAGTTCGTCCATATTTGCATAGTTTAATAGAATACCGTTGATTATTTTGCTCTATCTTTCACATCATCGTAGACAAAAGCGGCAAGGAAAGTTATTAATGAGATTTTATCTTCGATACACTTTAATTCCGAACTTCATTTACTTCAGGAGATGGATATGATGTCATATTATCATAATCGTTTAATTACATTCTGCTGTCAGTGAACTGAAGGATAAAGTCCAAGATCTGGATTAAACTCGAATGAATGAATGAATGGAGTATTATAAATGCAGATAAAATACTTCATTCACTCACATCGATATGTGGTTTTGTAAATTTCGAGATTGAGGAACTGAAAGTACAAATAATATCCATCATCGGAATTATAATCATGAGAATGAACATCTGTATTCCATCTGTAACAAAAATACCTGAGAAGATTCTAAGTGATATTTGTTATATAGAAACGTACCAATGTGTTATTTGAGAAAACCTCGTTCAAAGTTTAGTTTTGAAAATATTCACGGTTCCTAGTCTCTCTCTCTCTCTTATAACGTGTCTCATAACATAAAAGCAAAATTCACTCTATGATTCATTTTTCAACGATTACGATTCATTTCAACCCTAGTAAAAATGGAGTATGTAGAGTAATGTTCAAATCATGTGCAGACAGGGTTATGCTGCTCATAAAAATATGCATGCACACTATTCTCTATTTTCTCATGTACTATCTCAGAATTCTCATCTAATAAACAGCATGTACGCATTTTATACACTTTATTTGATTGTACGCTTTCCTTGCATTGTCGAGTTAAACATCAAATGCACTGAGGTCGCAGTTTATTATGTGTCTCATATGTGCATTCTATTTCGAGGTAGCCGGAAGCTTTTTTCTGAACTTTCATATTTGGAGAATTTACAAGTTGACCTCGAAAAAAAATGTGGGGAGTTTTCCTTTACATTGTTGGTGGATTTCGTTCCCTCATCGCGGGGGAATTGCTTTTCCATAAAGAATGAGAGATTTTTCCACCACTTTGAAGAATTATTTGGTTTTTTGGGTTTTAAATCATCTACGAATGGAAGGACAGTCCACCAAATTATGGTGAAAAATCCCCATCTATGGATGAACTTTGGTGCCACCATTTTTTGGGGGAAAATCCCACGATCATTCTCTACAGTGTAAAGAATTCTGAACTGATTGGTCTTTATCTTCTAATCTAATTCTTCCAGGTTTTTCATCGATGCGATTTTTAACACTTTGATGAAATTTGGTGATATTAATTTGTCTTTGAATCCTTTTTTTTTATATTCCGTGCATCTAATGATATGGGAATAATTGTTGATTTTTATTTGTTTATCAAATGTCAAAATTCCCTCTCATTACTTTTCGATCCCATGTTCTTGAAGTAAAAAATGCATCGGTATTATTGTAATAAATGACACTTTGAAAATATTATCGTTACCGCAAAGATCGGCTAACATAATTGAAGCATAGTTTCCCACTCGTAGGATGCACGTTCAATTCTTGCTGCACAAACTTCCAACAATTTGATTGTAAATTAGTTTTCTTCGCACGGAGAAAATAATGAAATTGTTGGAAGTACGGGCGAACTACGTCTGTAACAGTATTACAGAAGAAAACTGGACGGTCGCAAGACGTTTGTACTAGGTCCGTTTGGTGAATTGAAAAGAAGTATATTCTAGCAGTGACATTGTGTGGTTGATTTTGCGCGGTCAATGCACTGTTTATGACCACGAGTTGAACACGCTTTTTGTGTCCCATCTTCCACTTCCCGCATACTGTATGGATAATGTTGTTTGAACATCATCTCAATGGATCGTACTTTATATCCACGTCCTTTTTTCGAAGGTTTGAGCATTCCATGCAGGTATTGCTAAGACTGAAAAAAACCCAAGCTTGTCCCAAGGTTGGCACATGTGTCAGAAACAAACCTCCGTGAAGATTGTGAAGAACAATTGGCCGAATATTGTTCCATGATTGTCCCGTTGTTCTCAATGGATAGTCAGTCATGGTATATTTGTTAATATTTTTCGAATGGTCAGCCCATTGGTACAAGCTTGGCACAAGTGTAAAAATCGAGCATTCGTTGCGGACAATTGTGCCAATATTGCCTACATGAGTGGCACAATGTTTATAAATATCGACTGAATTTTGAATTTACAATGGTTGGAGACTTGGGGATAACCATCGGGTCAGGGCTGGCCCGATGTTCCTGCCATAATTAATCTACCACACTAGTTTTACACACGAAGCTAGATTTTATTGATCTAAGTGAGGATAGAACTTCACTCAATGGTAATAGGATACTTTTGAATGTCATCATATACGGAGATCGACTGATTTTGAAGAACTCTTCACAGAATTTTGGGATGTCTGGCTCATTTTGAAGACCATGGATTATGATGAAACTTTGCAGTTTTGCAAGGCCTAATATTGAACCCAAAACCCTCGAACCATTCGTCCAGATGAACAGCCGTTTTTCAGATATAAGCATTGGTTGATGCTTGGTAAATGAATTGAACCGGGCCTGGCAAAACCACTGGTCCAAGTTTGTCCTGATCTTATCATTCCCAAGCCTGAGCCAAGTTTGGTGAATTGTTCAAGACAAGTCTCGGCAGGTCTTGTACCAGGCTTGGTCCATCATTGGGCCATTGGTCCATACACACATGGAATTGTTCACACATTTTATTTTTACCAGGGGAGAGTCAAATTCTATTAGCTATTTTCTTATAGTCCTTCGATATTCAAAAATACTTGAAAAAAATCCTAGTTCATCCGTTTCAAATAGAAGAATTGAGGCTGACCAAATCTCTTGTAAGGTTCATCTGAGAAAACAACTATCTTGTCAAAGTATCTATTCTGTCTCTATCAACAATCCTCATCGTTGATATCCTGATTGAAATTGTTTGAAAACGCATATGAAATCAAATTTCATTAAATGAAGATTTCCGTCGTTTTTACATCAAGGCTTTGTCCGAGTTTGGTATTTTGAATATGTCATATCACAATGCGTCATTCACACACCACAAGCGAAAAACACATTCATGGAACGAAATGCGAGTAAAACTCTTGGTATTGTAAAATTACAATTGATATTTTCCAATTGTGAAAACAATTTGCTTTTCAGGAGTGGAATATTGAACACATTCGATTAACTGAATGCAGTTGTTTTTGTGCATTTGTCAATCTCGATAATCAAAATATGTAATTCATTTCAATTTGTCGAATTCATGAAATATACAATACAAATAAAGACTTTGTCAATTCAAGTATTTGTATACAAGAAGAGAGAGATTATATTTGATCAAATGGTTATTTTGTTGGGTGTCGTAATATTCCCTTCGTTCAATTATAGCTCGTTCCTCTCAAATGGATATTCTCTAATAGTTGATGAATCATTTAGAGAGAAAATTTTCTACAAAGAATGAAATACTCAATTCAATAGTTGCAAAACAATAGTGCAAAAATTTTTGAACTTCGATTTGAAATTTTGTCCTTTGAAAAAATAAAACTTTGCATATAATCCATCGGATCATAGAAATATCTTGAAAAAAGCTAACGTATACGTGTATACAGGGTGGGGCATTTAAAGTGTCGCGGGCGTTTTTTCCAAAAATAAAGTGAGATACGAGAAAATTTTTCGGACAAAAGTTGTAGGGTACCGAGGGGGACATCCGATGGTGGCCTTGGCTTTGACCTCAAATCTCATCTTCAAGGGCATTCTGACATCAACTCTTGTTTTTCGAATAGCATCTCATATTTTTCACTGCAGATTTGGATTCTAGGTCAAAAACCAAGAAACTTTTGTCCGAACCATTTTCCTGAAATCCGCAAAAATGGCGCTCTAATCGATATTGTTCCATTTCGAATCTGACATTCGAATAACTCGAAAACGAAGGGTCTTGCAAAAGGATGTTTCGTACGAAAGTTGTCAATACACAACACATTTCAATCGTCTACATTACCACCATTCAGAGCTCACGCGATGTAAACAAACGACGGGGTTCAGTGAAAATTCACGATTTTGAAAGTCAATTTGTCAGTTACATTTGATTATTACTTGGTTTATGACAAATTGAAAATCATGGATATCCGATACACGGTTTCTGAAAAGATCGATATGATCTACATTTACGGTGAAGTGCATAAGAACCCCAGACAAGCGTATGACTTGTATGCAGAACGATTTCCTGAAAGAACAACGCCATCCATTAGGTATTTTCAACGCATTACAAAATTATTCTCAGAAACGGGAAGTGTTACAAGGGAAAAACGACATCGAATGAGAACTGTTAGCGGAGAAAATGCGGAAGTTAATGTACTAGCTGCAGTAGCCAATAATCCACACGTGAGCTCTCGTGAAATTGAACTCCATTCGGGAATTTCTCGAAGAAGTGTTCTTCGAATACTGAAACGTCACAAATTCCATCCGTATCACATTTGTTTGCATCAAGACCTTCACGGTGATGATTTCGAAAATCGTGTACAGTTTTGTCGATGGGGTCTAGCGCAAATGCACAATAACAACTTCATCAGCATATTATTTTCTGATGAGTCGACGTTCACCAATCATGGTCAAGTAAATCGACATAATATGCATTACTGGGCGACAGAAAATCCAAGATGGTTACGTCAAGTAGAGCATCAAAGACAATGGGCTGTGAATGTTTGGTGTGGTATTTTTCGATCTCGAGTAATTGGACCGTACTTCATTGCAGATACGCTAAATGGAGAGAAGTACAGACATTTCTTAGATCAAGTACTTCCAACATTACTTGAAGACATACCTATTCAGGAACGATTGAATATGTGGTATCAACACGATGGTTGTCCATTCCATTATGCAGTCACAGCTCGAGAAATATTGGACAGAGATTATCCTGGACGATGGATAGGACGTCGTGGACCAGTTCATTGGCCTGCCCGTTCTCCGGATCTTACTTCTCCAGATTTTTTTTTATGGGGATACAGAAAAAATACAGTTTATCAACAAGCACCGACTACACCTGAGAATATGCGTCAACGAATCATCAATGCATGCGCGAGCATCAATGAAGATATTTTAGCACGAGTTCAGCAATCTTTTGTAAAACGTTTTGAAATGTGTATTGAAGTCGAAGGCCATCATTTTGAGCATCTACTGCATTAAAATTATCCAAGTGATGTAGACGATTGAAATGTGTTGTGTTTTGTCTGTTATACCCCATCACCTCCGTTTCAGTTCAAGGGGTCCCCCTTGGAATCAGACAACTTTTGTCCGAAACATTCTCCTCCAAGACCCTTCGTTTTCGAGTTATTCTAATGTCAGATTCAGTATGGAACAATATCGATTAGAGCACCATCTTTGCGGATTTCAGGAAAATGGTTCAGACAAAAGTTTCTTGGTTTTTGACCTAGAATCCAAATCTGCAGTAAAAAATATGAGATGCTATTTAAAAAACAAGAGTTGACCTCAGAATGCCCTTGAAGATGAGATTTGAGGTCGAAGCCAAGGCCACCATCGGATGTCCCCCTCGATACCCTACAATTTTTGTCCGAAAAATTTTCTCGTATCTCATTTTATTTTTGGAAAAAACGCCCGCGACACTTTAAATGCCCCACCCTGTATAGTTGTTTTCATGGAATTGTAAGAAAATGATTGACTGAAGGATTATCTTATGAATCATAGTATTCTCACTGGTCAATTCATTTTCCACCCAATATCTCTCGGAATATTATATTAAACAAGTGCAAGCTTAACAAGTATCGGTTCATTCATAATTTTTCTTACGCAGTCTACTTTAAGGTACTGATAATTAACGTACTTCTGAAATAAGAGATAATTAATAATGGAGATATCTCTGACTTGAAAACAAGATCTACTTGATATCTGTTTTCAAGGCAAACATGGTTGAGGTTGATTAATCACGTTGCTGTTATATCGAATACCTCACAGTGATAAATAATTTTTGTAAATTTCGGTTATTTGCGACGTTAACGTCTGAAATTCTTGTAACATAATCTAGATGAGTGGATTGCAATTTATATTTTGCCAAGCAATGAACTAAATTCTCTGCATAATGAAACTTGATTAATCATCAGATTTATTTTGTTTTCAAGAATAAATGTATCGGACTCGAACGCATCGTTGGCAAATAATGCTTTTCTCAATTTTGAGATCTGGTAATTATTAAAATTCTTCATCAAGCGAATTGGAGAATAGAATTATGGATTCTTAAAATCGAGAAAGGATTGTCAATTTTTAGAAACTGCACTGAATTTGTATTGGTCTGTTATGCCAATCTTGAATAAATAATCTTTCTCTATGAATTCTCAAAATTGATATCAACAGGTTCAGGAGTTGAAGAGAAGTCAACAAAGTACATTGGATGGTAGTCGATGACCACCGTGAGTAGTATAAGATCAATTCCCAAACAATATTATATTTCAGTATGAGCAAATCAAAGTGTAACCAACAAGAGGGTAATAATAGATACTATATCGATTTTCACTGTTGATACCTGGATGTGTCCCATATTGACTAGAGATACGGAATATCCCAATCGTGGATCTATGTTGATCTAATATTGTCCGACCAATTTGGATTACCTTGATCCAATCATTTCTCGTACACACTGGGAGAAGGATTCAGATCTGGTTATTGAATTCATTCATTTGTACATTTTTCAGATGAAATTCAGATGGAAAGTTGGAAGGAATTCAAGATTCACAGAGTGATATTGGCAACGATGAATTGTCACACCCGGGAAAAATTGATATCAAAATAAGAATATCCCTGTCATTCTGATGCAACTTCTTCTTGAATATATGGTGTCAAGAGTATTCCTTTTATAATTGAGAGGATTGGTCTTTGTGGTAGAAAAATTTCCAATTGTTCAAAATATTTCAATCGTAGAGGCATATTCTCATTTGAATAAGGAAACGAAAGTGACATCTCATTCCTGATTGAGAGGGTCTTTCCCTTTTATTTCCAGATTACTTTTTGTATCTATTTTTGAATCTTAAAACATCGGATACCAGCTTTTTTCCAGATTTCTCTTTCCATCTTGTATCAATGCGCTTGGAAGGTAATGCTGCTATCCTCTTAATTCCTTTGTATTCATTTATGAAATCAACTTGTTTTATAAAATTGAAAAACTTAGTTGCATTGGAAAAAAAAGACATTTATCGGATCGTATGAATTCTGTTGAACAAAATTCGATTTAATAATAGTGTTTGAGTACAATTATAATTCTGAACCAGAGGAATGTAAATGACATGATTAATACGGAACAAGTTTTTATACTGTATCAATTTTCACAGGTTCCTCTGAAAATACTCACGAGGAAAAAAGATTATGCATATTCTCGAGGAACTTCGGAACATGAAAAAACGATTACTGGAAGATTCACGTAGAAGCATTTATAAACTCAACAAAATCTTACAAAAGAATACCTTCAGCGAATCCAATTTTTGACCATATTGAAAATGTGATATTCAATGCAAGAATGAAACTTTTCGGATAATCGACCATAAGTTTCATCACAAACTCCAAGAGCTTCTGTTTTTCTCCGGTGGTGAATTGTTTTTGTACGAAAAAAAAATTTGCCAACGTGGTAAATCAAGGTATAAAATCGCACACTTCTTTGTTATCCTAGCTGAAAATTTGCTGCCATAGGTAACTAGATAGGTGACTGAGGGAACGATATGATTTACTGGAACAGCGGAGTAGCACACCAATGTTGCTGGAGGGATAAACATCTTCTGCAGTCTCAAATAGAAAATAGCGAGTAGATTTTGGCCAATCATTGACTCTCAACGTTCTGGTTTTAGATAACCTCACAAGATTCTTATTGAATTTCAGTTCAACTTGATGATGATTTGTACACAGTAAAAATTTCATATTAGACATTAGCATATTTCCATTGTACTTTTGGGATATATTTGATTATGCCGCTATGAATCACAAGTATGCGAGCATTCACTATACTCCCTCATGAGGATGAAGATAAATATGTTATAATTTGAAATGAATATGATTCTGAGGCTCATAATAAAGTATATCCCACGAGTACCATAAAAATATAGTAATCTTCAATATAAACTTTTATCTGTGTTGTCAAAGATTATCATGAATCATCGGATATCAAACCGATTGAGGATTGTTTTGAGAGAATAGTTAGGTAGATATTTACTAATGTCCAAGGGTGAACCCTATGGCTCAATTGAGCAGAAAGTAGGAAATAAACACTAAAATTCCGATATAAAACATAAAATACAAAATATTACATCACGCAATATGAAAAGCAAAGAACAAATGGGGAGTTGATTATTACATGAGGCACAATTACACCAACATTACATATAATATATAAAAAATCTCGTATTTTGTATTTCATTATCAAATATTTATTTATTGTTCTTGATGAATATTTCATGCACATCATATTAACGAACTTGCTCTAAAGATAACAGAGAATAATTAATCGAATTATCAAAGTAATCATTCTTCGTATAGAATTAAATAATTTACTCCAACATTGTCTCTCGACTCTTTCATCTTCTGTTTATTCCAAGGGAAGTAATTAAAGAATCATGAAAACAGTCTGTATTGAAATTGTATCAACCATAAAAATATGTAATTGAATATCATTATTTTTCTGTGAATCAGGAAAAATCCTCATGATTTTTGTGACGGTTTTGTTATGGATATATCATTAAACTTCATCAATCGTGAAATTGGACGCTCGCTCATTCCATGGTTGCAACAATAATTCCCAATACACTCTGTATCCACCATTGTTCTCGTTTAATGATCAAAAGAGAGGAGAGTAAACTGGTTCCATGCCTTCGGTGAATATGACTTTTGAAACAACATATACTCACTGGATTGTTTGATGCGAACTGAATCATCGGTTTTTTATAGAATAATATTCGATCGAATGAATTCTAACCGCTACTTTATGTGACAGAAAATGTTATCGGGTTATATCTTCCCGTTTATAATAAAAAGTACATCTACATCACATGCAGTGTATCGAGTTGGCTTCTGCATTTGATGAACTGATGATATTACTCATTATTGTGAGGTATATTTAAAGACAGGATGCGAAATTCGGTACGCAGTATTGAATTTTAAAAGCAATTTTCAAGCCTAAAATCAACGGATTTTCTTTTCTTCCTTCCTCCCCTGTTTCGATAGAAATCCGCGTATGCGTTTAATTTTTCTATTTATGCATTTGGCGGGATTCTCGTGGGTAGAATTAGCTGAGATCAGATATCTCAATCATATTCGATTTTTCCCGGGTAGTCCTAAATATTCATTTCGTAACCAATAGTAACCATCGCAATAATTCTGAAATCACATTGTCATCATGGTTTTTCAATTTAACCCGTTACATTTCTTGATTCGATAGTTGGTGACACGCGATCCCCCACTGTTTAAAAGAATCCGACGAGTCAGCGCATAGTTTGGGTACTAATTTTCTTATTAAGGGTAATTATTATTGTTGACGCACTTTTAGAAAAGCGGAACGTCGCACTTCGAAGTCTCATCGAGTGTCCATGATATTGACGAGGAATCTATCTATTTCACTAGCCGTCCTTGAAATCTAGGCGCGATGTCTTGAAATCTAGAGGTAATCATACAGCTACATTCACATTAGATTTGCATTTTTCCTCAAGATTCAAAGGAATCCAATTAATTCCTCCCATGAAATACCACCTCCAATCCTTCATCCAGAATTGAGGTGGAGCATAGGTCAAGGAATGAGAGCCGTGGGAATAAGAAAGAAATAAAGGAAAGTTGATACAACGGAGAGGCGAGGAAGAGATGTCTACCCCCTGTTTTGTTTTCCATACATCCGCCAATATGAATTCTACCGTAAACGTGACCACGGCGGGTGTCACGGATGCCATGCTGCGTACACTGGATTACAGAGGGGTGCCAAAATCAGCATGAAAATCCAATTCTTATGGCTCGAAAATTAAAGATTTCTACACGGGAGAAATAATTCAGTTGCAGCAGCTAAGTGACTATTACGGACACGGACAGCCATGAAATTCAACTGCGGGAACTAATTTAATGGCCGTCCGTGTCAGCCGCCTGGCTGCTGCAGCTAAATTATCTTTTCCGTGTATACAAGGAGTTCAGGGGCGGAATTTTGAGCCTTGACATACACAATAGTCGGACTCTGGTCAGGCTTATGAATTTTACTAAAGACACAGTGGGCAGACATTTCTCCGTTGCCTTTTCGTTGCATTAATGAATACTTTCCCTGATTTCTCTCTCATTTCTTCATCTATGTCCCACCTACATTTCACCAAAGTCCTTTATGGAGGATGGATGGTTATGCTGCAAGAGTGATAATTTACAATATCCAAATATTCCTCTTCAAGATAATTCACCTTGCACTCCTCAATTCGAGATAACAAGTACATAGTGTGAAGTATCCAGTCCACACGATGTAATTTTATTGTATATTATGTGTACTCCATTTCGTTCATTCGATATCCTTCAAGTTGTTTCATATGTCGATTCCCACCCGTTTATTCCACGAACAAAAACGAGGCTTTTAATTAGCGATCATAATTGATCAATACTTCTCGTATGATAGCTTCTTCATATACTCCATACTCTCATGCCTTTTTGTACACTCCCATACATCGATTTTATGGAAAATGTTCATCAAAGGAACGAAATTTATCCATTCAACCTCATCCAACATACATCGTCATGGAAATCAGCTATCGAGTCTCACTGTTTTGAACAGGCACCAGTGCCCTCGTGATTTTCTGTGAAAGCAATCGTTTGTTTTATTACATATCCAAGAGAATACGGCAGATTGAATGTGTGACGTGAATTACTTGAGCGAGGTATTGTGTTTGAAGTTATTTTCTTTGTAGAAAGCCTGCATGACAATCATTTGAATCCCTGGAAATTCCAGGCAAAGGATAAACAGTAGGTCTGGGTAATTCCATCGTTATTATGCATCGGCATGTGAAGTATCTGAAGTTGCACGGTACAAAAATTATTTGATAGGTCATGAAACATGAAGAATTATGAACATGTGATACAGCACTAGTTATATCAAACTTTGGAAAGAATTCAACATTGCGATAGTACTTTAAATCAGTTTGCGTTAATCCATCCGTTCAACAATCCATCAAAAGTTCATGGCAAATTCGAATGTTTTCGTTGATGAATACAAAACTTATGCGTTTTTTGGACACTTGTATCAATAGAAGACATTTGTATGTATATTTGAAAATGAGATATCCGTTTCCTTTTATGTACCTATCAGAAGAGCTTTTACTCATTTCAAGCGATAGCGTATTAGTACCAACTTTGCAGTTATCAAGATTTTCATGCCTCCAGAAAACGGTATGCTGGAATTGAAGTGAGTGATCCTTTCAAGTGCTCCAAATATCATTACAGCTGTTTCAAGTATTATTCTGTTTGGGACATGTGTAATATTCTTAATATAAGGATAATTACACTTATTGCAAGAAGAATAACACTAGATTTAAAGATAAAATATATTTGATTCGAACGTACATTATGCTCATATTGAGGGGTTCTTATGCTTGATTCAAGTGTATTTTATGTTTGAATCACGTATGCTTACTCTTGCGATGAGTGTAATTATCCTTATAATAAGCATATTACACATTTACCAAACAGAATAATACTTGAAATGACTGTAGCGATATTTGGGGCTATGGTGAAAATCACTTGTTTATTTCAAGCATACCGTTCTCTGACTGTATCAATCATGAAGTCACTACACTGTGAAAAATGATTGTTGAATTTTCCCTCAAAAATGTTGGGGGCAAAGTTCCTCCATAGATGGGGAATTTTTCACTATGATTTGGTGGATTCAACACCCAAAAAACAAGATAATTCCTCAAAGTGGTGGAAAAATCCTTCATTTTTTATGGAAAAACAGTTCCCTCGCAATGAGGAGACGAAATCTACTAACAGTGTGGAGGAAAACTCCGCGCATTTTTGACAGTGTAAGAAACATCGAACATTCATCGAGAGGAGATATTTTTGCATACGATGCATTTCTTTTCAGCTGATTTGAAATA
The DNA here is from genome assembly GCA_018340375.1 of Gonatopus flavifemur. Lineage (NCBI taxonomy): Eukaryota > Metazoa > Arthropoda > Insecta > Hymenoptera > Dryinidae > Gonatopus > Gonatopus flavifemur. Next base: position 39,332,306 of record JAFFJZ010000001.1, on the reverse strand, counting down.
ACATGAAATCACGCATGAATGAATCGAGTCAGGATATTTAGTACTTGTGAGAAGTACCTAGATACTTCTGACGAAGAACAAACTTCCTGTAACAAGATTGTGACTTACCCTTTGAATAACTTTTCAAATTCATTTACCCACAACCTGAAAACACGAAGGTGTCTGCTTACAAGAGTGACTTGATCATCATCTCCATTCTCCCATGAATTTTAAGGATAACCGAGAAATCCAATTCAATTCAGCCAAGATACCATTTCCAAGATTTTAGAAACCCTTTTCGAGAGTAAACAAAATTTTTCTGAGATTACACGCAGGATGAAAATTCACAGCAAAATTTCACTCTGCTATGTATCTTTCGCTAAGATTGCAATCTATTTGGTGTAATTTTATTAGTTACGATAGCGAGTTTCCACATGGAGAAAATTTTGTAATAAAACTTGGTATATTTATATCGTAGCCGTGGGATATACTTGATTGTGGCGGAAAGAACCATGAGTATGCGATAGATTACCACAACTCTTCTTGGAGTCAATATGCGGAGTGATAAGAGAACACAAAGTTCTAGTTTCTATCGTCATAATCGAGTATATCCCACGGGTACGATGCTGTGTTTAATAATCTTTAATATAAACTTTTCTCTATGCAGCTGTTATAGCGAAAAAGCTAAAATAGCCAAACATATATAACAAAATGAGATCTCATTGTAAAAATCAATTCCTTTCTTCTCCGTGTGGGTATAAGATGTTACCCTAGTGCAAAAAAATTCCCCAACTATTATTCAGATATCTTGAAGATATCTTCAAGAAGTCTCAATGCGTTCGTGAGAAGTCTTAAGAAACTTTCTAAAAGATACCGAAACGAATTCTAAAAGATGTCTTATGAAACACATATAGAATTCGGAAAGATATCTTGAAGAGTTTTTGAAGATGTCTTGAAGAATTCTTGAAAATGTCTTGAAGAATTCATAAAAATGTCTTGAAAGACTCTTGAATTTGTTCACAAAAAAATTCTTAACCTTTTCTTTTTTCTTCTCCTCCTGTTTCTTCAACTGCTCTCGCGTTCCGATGAAGTTTACCTGATTTTGACCCTTGTTACGGGGATCGAACCCGTTCATTTCACAACGTATTCACGCTTCAGTCGCCTGAGCTATACATAAAATATGGTAGAGACGCCCTTAGTTGTGAATATGACATAATGAAATATAATGTCAGTGGTGTATAGTTCCAAAGTAAAAATGATCTTTTGAACAAACTGTTATTATACGGATAAATATCAAAGGAGTTGAATGTACTTACAAATAGAAAAAATGAATTAATTCAGTGAAACATATTCAGAAATGGAATCTATGTTCTATACTGGTCGGTAATATTTCGTGAATATCACAGATTCTTTCTAAAGTATTTCTGAAAAATTATTGTGAAGGTGATATTCGGTAATTTTAATGTGCACATCGTAAGGCCACAAAATCGTACTCTTTACAAACTTTCAAATTTCTTGGTATCTCTATGGTTGATTCAAGCTTTCAATTCATAGATGAATTCATTTCATTTGCAATACGATTGTAATAACAGGTACATTCAAAGTTTTATTCTGTGTTACTCATGATCATGTGCTCATATAACCTCCAATCTGCTGAAAAATCTATCTTCCTAATCGTATCCTGATCAAGACATCTTTCAGAAATATTTCCAAGACTTCTAAAACATATTAGAGATGTGCGAATCACGTTTTTAGACCCTCGAATCGAATCAAATCTTTGACAATTTCAGCGAATCCGAATCGAATCGAATTGTGAAAAATCACATTGAGTCGAATCGAATCGAATCGTGAAAAATCACATTGAATCGAATCAAATCGGATCGAATTAAGGATTTCGAATCGAATCACAACATAAAATCAATACTGGATATGATAATCATTTGAATGGAATTTATGCATACGTATTGTGCTAGTGTGGATGTACCATTCGGAGGCTCTTTAAGCCTTCTTAGCCCATTGAATTCGTCTTAATTTTTCATATTTTAAACATAAAAAGTGAAGTCCTCATATTCGCTATTTTATATTCGTGAGGAATTCATATATATTAGCTTGATTTGTTAATTCATAATCATCGATCAAAATGAGATGAAAAATCTCTGATAAACTTTGAAAAAACTTTGCCCCAATTCCATCATATTTTTCATCGAAATTTTAGAGTTGATCAGACTTTTTCGGATTTGTTCAAAAATAAGTCCGGGTTTTTTTTCTAGGAATAATAGAGAAATTTTCAAACATTTCTTGTTTGAATTTGCAACCCAGATAGCATAAGAGTTCTGAAAGAGGTCATAAAGAATATGAAGTATTCTTATAGAACTCTTTTGGAATTATTGTGCTATCTGGGAAGTTTTGCACAAATGTCGGAAGCACCCACTGTCGGGTTATTATAACCAAACTTCGGGTTGTTGTACCTATTTTTTTTCAGTGCCTATAGCGCTCGAGTCGTTTTGTTATCCGGTCACTGATTCGTTTTAATAAATGATTCAAATTTCAGTAACATTGAATTTTTGTTAAAATGACGTTTCTTTGACTAATGTGTTCTACTTGAATATAACTGCGGTAATACTCCTTGATACACCGTGGAAGTTCAAATGAAGGTCAAAACAATTCATAAAGAATTTCCAAATTTTATCAAGAATTCTTTCGAATAGTTGTGTAGTATGAGTCGCACAGCCAATAACATTTGACAATCTTTCGATGATGAATATCCAATAGAATTATTTTGCGAACAATATTTTGTACACATTCTCAAATCAGGTACACTGAAGAAAAATGTATTTGGCTTGAGTTGAGTTTTTTTTTTCAGTGTAACATTGATTCGGAATCGAATCATTGCGATTCGAACATTCCGAATAATTCGATTTTAGATTTTTTTGATTCGATCACGAATCGAATCGAATCTACAAAAATTTGTTCGATTCGACTTCGAACTATTCGCACATCTCTGAAACATATCTTTAAGAACTCTTCAAGAAAGTTCTTGAAGATCTCTCATTAAGGATTCTTTTAGATATCTTCAAGAACTGAAATCTCAGTTGAGGAGATGTTTCTTAGATTGTTCATAGATCATTGTCAACAATTGAGAATCGAGGAAGTCTTACAGTAGCTTTACGTCATTCAATTAACGGAAACTTTGATGATTTTTCATTTCATTCTCATCACATATCGAAAAGTAATGTTCGATAGGGATCTAACTTTATGGAATCGAACAAAAATATATCTGAAATTGGAGGTTCTTGATTCATTCAGTTGAATTTAACAGAATGAAATGTGTTGATGTTTTATAGATAACATCGAAAACATCGGTCCCACAAAATGAATTCTCTGTAACACATTTTGAAAATTACAAAATGAGTAAAAAATTTCCAAACATCACTGATAACAATTTGGCACAATGAATAAAACATATATTCTGAAAACTCTTGTTATATACATTCCCGCACGATTAAACATATTCACAAGTCGTGGAAATGAAAGAAAAATGTTGTTTCGAATGATTTCATCATCGATAAACATACTGGCAGCAAACCCAATGAAGTTCTATCAGAAATTTTTTCTACCTAATTTTTTATTTATGAATTCAAACGAATAATTCTTCTCATGAATTTATACAGCTCATTGAACATATTTTCAAATACGCATGAGAGTTGATGAGTTGGTTTTTACTGGCGTACACGCCTTCGAAGAAAAACAACGAGCGGGGGTTTTTCATCTCCGCGTTAACATGAAAACACGACAGTTGTGTATAATGTATGAATAGAGGCTTAATACGATCGGATTTGCGATATTTAACGCTCATGATTTGTATCGTGACGTTTGATGTGACGATTCTGACGTTGATTTGCATACAAGTAGAAATACATCACGGCTCGTCGATTCTCATGCGCAAATATATTGAAGTCTTCGTGTATCTCATTATGTCATATACATATATGAGCAGCGCGGTTGGATTCATACATATTGATTATGAATTCTTAGTGGCTTAACGGGGATTATTTTGTCAGGGTTGTGCTTGATGAATTACAACATGATGTGTTGCTACAGTTTCTTCAGTGAGAAACTCTGACCCTCTTACGTAGAAAATCTTGGATTTGGATGAACCGTAAAATTCAGAATAGTACTGGCGACAAACTAGTTATCAACGTTGGCTTTTAACATTGCGTCAACCACTGTTATGAGGTTGTTGTGTTGTAACATCAATATACAATTATCGCTAGCATAGGGCCCCGTCCTGCCAATATAGGCCCAAGACTGAGCCAGAGTGAGGCCAGAGTGGACTTGTTTTTTTGCACTTGACACGTATTGTGTGCCAATGTCCCCCTGAATCCAATTCTACGGTATCTATTGGTATGTTTGTACGATTCTGATTGGATCTGCTATGTTTCGGCGGTGTAGAACTTGAGCAATCGGTTGTCAAATCTTGAGTTGGTCAGAGTTTGTTATAAGGACTCTGAAAAAAGTATATAGGGGTGCCACATTTGATCACGCACGTGGAGTCAGTATTAGATTGTTGAACATCAGCAATGGACCAGAAATAGCGGAAAAAGACAGACCTACACTCAGAACCCTATTTCTTAGATTTAAAGAAAATTCCTTTCCCCTCATTTTGCACGGAGAGAAAAGAATAGTTATATTCTCAATGTAGCAATGGAAATGATTACTATGTTACATGGTGACGAAAATTTGTAGATGGTGCGAGTCACTTGACATAGTGATGCTCCCGATTTTATGTGGTAACATTAGCCCTGTTAACATAGTAATGATTAACATGTTACATTGGAGACAGTACTATGCAACTAAACATGAATCCAATGCTATGAAGTAATATTGACCATGATTTTTTCATTGATTATAACCTAAATTAAACTATTGACATGTATATACACACAAGGCTTTTCAGTGAATGAGGTTATAAATAAATAAATTAGGTTATGAAATGGTTAATAGGAAGGAAAAGGAGCACACAGTCATAAACAAATGATATCAGTCTTCTAAATAATAACTGTGTTTTTACTTGATTCTTAATAGTGGGCTGACTACCGTGATAATACGTATAATATATGTATGTCTATACACGTCGTGTCGATATTGCCCACAGCGTGCATATTTTCATTAACTGGAATGACAGCTATTGTAACATGGTAATCAGTACCATTCTACATTGCTCTGAGTTCTATTTGTCTGATTTCTATGTAGTATAGTAATCATCACCAGAAAAATGGCGAAGAATTCTATTCTTACATAGTAACATTTACGATTTTCAATAAAATAAGAACGAATACTTTGTTAGAATGGTGAATATTACCATACATTTCTCTCCGTGTGATAAATCTTGTTTTCAATGGAGAAGATAGTTCATTCCAATGAGAAAATTTTTTCATTGAAAAAAATATTTATTAGAATGAGGACAAAGAAAATTTTCTTTCAATCCAAGAAATTGGGTTCTCAGTGTACGAGAAGCAGACGCACAAATACTGAGTCAATGCGATTTCACGTGTAGGTCTGGCCTAAAATGATAGTTACCACTGTACTCCGCTCGAGGACTGGCTCGCATTTCATCAAGAATAACTCTCTCGGGATATATCAGAAGATGCTGTTGAGTGCAGTGCTTGTTGTTGTGGGATAATTTGTCAACAGTTTATATGTCTATGGAATAATGAATTGTAGGATATTTTTCCCGGGGATAATTTGTACTTGCATTATTCTGCTAATGAATGTTATGTCGGAATATTTTGACGTGGCATGAATTGTCTTTCTCACAGGTATCATTCCATCGGAAGCACTGTTCAGAACAATATTTATCTCCGTTAGATTTGAAATCACTCTTGATGAACCTTTGTCTTTCAACTCAACGATCCAAATACTGACTATTTCCAACGTGCACGCGTGTTTAGAAACCATTGGAAATGTTTTAGTCTAATTCTTCCGATCGATACCATTCTCCTTTTCTTAATAAGATTGAGTGATTTTTGATTATTTCATGTGTATTTTATACATTTAATGACCTGTAAACCGCATTCCCTCACTTCTGAGGCACACAAGGAGTTAATTATTAAGATAATTAGGGATAATTAAGTTTATCAACACGTAATCATATTTGAAACGTTACAATGTTGCGTGAACATTACGTATTTTTCTGTACGGAGGTTGCCACAGAATGAAAATTCTTCAATGAAACACGATGATTGAAGATTTGATTTTATTGTTTGCAGGTATCCTGGGTACGTCGAAGAGACGACGGTTTACATTTGCTCACCGTTGGTCTTGCAACTTATTCGAGTGATTCAAGGTTCACTCTGGATTATGAGAAACCCAATAATTGGCGATTACTGTTGAGTTCAGCCACAGAACGAGATGCTGGAACTTACGAATGCCAAGTCAGTGTTCACCCGTCCATCGTGAGGACAGTTCATCTCACTGTATCAGGTGAGTACTTACCTCGCGATTCCTTTAATTTCATCAATATCTACAGGGAAATTGGTTGAAGCAATTTCTGAAGACGATTGTTCTCGTTTTACATAATCGTTCAAGTTGAATGTTGAGCATGCAGTGAAAATTGCGTGAGATCTCTGGTCGTTGTACGGGAATCTGTTATAATACGTGTACGCGTCTCGAGGCGCATTTTCGCTTTGATCGTAAATCACGGAGGCTTGGTGCCGTTAGGTAAGTCTTTGTCGTGGTATAATGGCGATCCTTGGGGTTGGTAACGATGTCCTCGTGCCGGGTACTCTCGTTCCAGTCGGTATATATGACCCTTAATTGGAGTCTCTTCATCGTCGGTTCTGTATCTTTTGTACCATTCGCTCGATGCTTCTTCATCTCAGATAACTCACAATCTATATTTTCTGACTTGTAATCAATAATACTTTCACACTCATTGATTCTTACTTATCCTTTTGATTGCTTCTTTTTTTCTTCCACTCAGCATTGCATTTTCTTGCTGTTGCAGGACTTCTCGAAACTCTCGAGTCATGCCGAATCTGTTATTTTTTCCCCTCCAGAGCGTAAAAGGTCGCTGTTTTGTCCATGAGGATATCCAACGGATAACTCTATGCATCGCTTAGAGCATTGTCGACGCTTTTCCGGAGTTTTATTCACACAATTCAAAATTGATGTAGAATTATTCTACAGAAGGTTAAATTCGCATTGTTTGAGGATAAGAACCGGATTGAGAATGAAGTGAAAGGTTTATTTGGAAGGATGAATTATTTTATATATTCTCTGATTTGAGAAATCTATAAGAGAAGTTGAAGAAAGGACATGGAGAGACAAAAATCACTGTTTCAGATATCTAGGTGACATTTATGTGAAAGAATATGAGAGCACATGTAGCCTAGAGCAATTTATTCCATAAAACGAAAGATATATTTTCAAATGAGATAGAATTTGAGAAAAGAAATCGAGAAGTCATCTGTATATGTATGAAGGAATATGTGTATTTTCACGATTTCAACATTTCGAATCAATTCTTGCTTGTAAGGAAATTCATAATGATCGTATCAGGTTTACAATTCAACTGATCGTATCTCCAATTACGCTTTCACACGAGACAAAACAGTAACAATAGAAATAATAGAAATATCCATGAACTGTGAGAATCCATGTATAGGTACAACAGCTGTTCATTACGATCACATTCTTTAAACTCACACTCCGATATTTTTACGAAATATCGAAAAGTGAACTATCTCAGCACAGTTCCTGTTATTCTCCTATAGCCAACATTGATTTGTTACAAGAGAAAAATCGTTCTGTAATGAAGTTCTTCTAACATACACTTAAATTTAACGTCGTTCGCTTACATAGATCCGAAGGATGAAGAGTATTTCCTTTGAGATTGTCGTTTGAGATTTCAATAGTCTGTAACTACACGTTACATGAGCTCGCAATTCAGAGAGTTCGTTTATGTCAGTGATACGATAAGAGGAAAGTAGGATGGTGGTACTGGACGTGAAACGGTTATGGTCTTACGTTTGTAACGTAAACGCAACTGAATGCGGATACCGAGTTGTGTGTACGTAAGTACATATACGCCCAAACATCGGGGTATCGTTTTAGCTGTCTTGTTTCGTCTTTGCAATATACTTTTGCGGCTATGACGTGGAATTGAATTACCTCTTTCCACCTGTAAGTGTATATTACGAACGTTTATTAAAAAGAACTTTGAAACTAGAATTTTTGTTCTAGAAATGATATAATTTTTTTCATATCTCTCCTGGGTTATCTAACAGTGAAACAAGCGGTTCTGTTATTATTACAATTATGGAAGAACGCTATCAAATGTAATGTAACGTGAAACGTTGTGGTATATACGAATTGGTATGCAAATTTTGAGTACTTGGAATATTCGATATTTCTAGAGTAACTACGTAGAGAATAGTATTCAATGGATCGAATTGATTACATGACAGAATTAGTGCAATTTTTCCCTACTCCAAATGGAAATTCGTAAAACATATTTTTGTCTGAAATTGCGAGTTTCCCTGGTGGGCAGGAATCTATCGTGTCCCGCGCGACCAAACATCAAGAAATTTTTACTAATGAGAATGGTTTACATTTTTGTTTCACTCGTCACTTGGTCCGTGAGCCACCAAATCAACTATCGAGAAGGTTTTGTTAGAGATGATCAATCTATTTTTGTTCTTATTTGTACTTGCTGCTTGGCGTGTAGGCCGCTTATCCTTATAGAAGTCACTTTGGTAACCCTCTAGGATTTGTAATGGCCCAGAGAATTAGTAGAATAATTTCTACTCCGACTCTAAATATATGTATAGTATTGGCATCGATGTCCATAATGATGACACCTCTGAACATAGATGAAAATATTCTTTACTTCCAATCGACGTGGTAGACGGCGTGATGCTTATGAAATATTTGAGCGGAATATACCACATTCAAGGAATGACATGAATTCCGATCTCTCGTTTCCTTCGGGTGTGAATGTATAGGAGAAATACTTTGCGGTATTGATAGGCAAAAGGATGAACGTCTCCCCCATGAGCAATTTGAATTCAGTATATTGTTTTCCAGGTAGGAAGCGAGCTGGAAAACTATATTTTCTTTTCTTGTTTTGACGGAGTATGGGAACTGAGATGCTCATTCGATTAAAACATTATGTCCAATTTGACAAGTATTTGTGCGCAAGTTTCACGTCATTTCAATTTTTAAACGAGATTGGAATTTATAATCGTATGGAATTCTGAATTTCAACAGATCACCTAGACCACGAAAAATTCGTCAAAGAATTCTTCATTCACTCTTCAGGAATTCAGAAGGACTAACAGAGTTCTTTGACAATTTTTTGACAAAAGCTTAGCTGTCTAAACAATCTCCTGATCATGGGGAACGCTCTGGAAGATCAAAGAATATATATTTAGTACCCAATAGGACTTCTGAATTTGAATATGCAAGCAAATATTCAATAATCACATTGTACTAAACGATTTATACTTCTTCTCAGTTGTTTATCATCGTCGTCAGCGAGGCATCAATTTTTCCAGAAATTACGTTCACCTGTGATTTTCAAGTATGAACAATATTAGAAAGAAGTCATAAAAAACTTGTTTCATCTATTTCAAGAGTCTATTTATCAAGTTCAATAAACTTCATATCAATATCCATGATAATACTTTCTTCAAAAATTTAGATGCTTATTTTTCGGCATCTGAACCAGAATGATCCCTTAATTTATTCTCGAAAGTGGCATGGCATTCCCTATCCGAGAATATTCTGTGTATTCAATGTTCAATGGAATGATACCCGACAAACATTGGACGGTTGCCCGAATGACGGTGGTTACAATTTTGCTACTATCGTGGTGGTGAGCTGTCATTGGTGAAGGGTGATGGCCTGGCATGTATATGTACTGTAACGTAACTGTACATAAAACCATTGATCCAATAGCATGAGAGTAATACCATGATTTTTCGTTTGAATTTCCACATTCTGAAACAAAATGAATGTTTGATTGAAATCTTGGAATGATACTGATTTATCATATGAGATATGATTTTCCTGGATCACAAGAGATTTAGGTTTCAGCACTAAGGGGACATCCATAAACTACGTAGCCCTATTTTTGCGACTTTTTTCCCAACCCTTCCCTCCATGTAGCTCTACCGTATCTTTTCTTTGACCCTGTTTAGTTGTGATGGTTTACTTTCAGAATTCGAATCAGCGAAATCTCACTATTTCTGCATTTAAGAGTCGACCACTGAATGGAATCAGTGAAATATCAGTGAATAACCATACAGCAAAAATTTTGCTTTGTCTGAAAGATTTCTTTCAGATGTTTAAAAGATTTCTTATTCAACAGTTTTCACTGTCTTTGAGATGTCTTAGTCTAAGAAATCTAAGAGACATCTAAAAGAGATCTAAAGACATCTTTTAGATTTCTCAAACAAAGATATCTTAGAGACAGTGAAAACTATTGCATAAGAAATCTTTTAGACAAAGCAAAATTTTTGCTTGTATGGGTGGTCACTGATTATGCAGTTGGGGATGTTTCTGGCTAATTGAATCAGTGAGATATCATTGCGAAGATTAGTTAATATTCACTGCTTGTGCATTGTATATGCACTGATTCGCAGTGGTCGACTTTTCACTGGAATCAGTGAGATTTCACAGTTTCGAATTTGGAGAGTAGATATTCAGTTGTCTCCACAAATTATTACTTCTTCAAACTACCTAGACAGCACATATTTTTTATTGTCTTAAAGATTTCCATTGGGTGTCTCAAAGACATCTTATGCAACCATTTTCACTGTCTTCAAGATATCTTCGGTTAAGAAATCTGAAAGATGTCTTCAGATCTCTTTTGGACGTCTTTTGGATTACTCACTGGAGATATCTTGAAAACCTTTGCACAATACATCTTCAAGATATCCAGTGGAAATCTTTTAGACAATGACAAATTTTTGCTTGTCTGGGTTATTTGATGCTATTTTTATGCTCAAATCAAAGGCATACTGTGATAACTGTACTCCCATTTTTCATGGATAAATGAGCAGAAAGTTTCTCAATTTCCCAGTTTGAGCATATTTCCAAAGAGATTTTGAGAAATGATATTTCATATTCCGCAGTGTGAGTATTGCATTATTGTTAATGCGACGAGGAAACACATTAATGTTTCTGGAATAGCGAGAAAGCCTCTTCGGCAGGAGAGAGAATGGAGTATATGGTTCTTGTTACACTACTTATATTCTCGTACATTATACAAGCAACTCCGGATGACGATGATTATAATAAAAAATGTCAGATATTACATTCAAAGTAATTTGACGCGACGATGAAAAACGACGAAGTGTCAAGAATTTCGAAAAAGATGAGATAAACTTTAGTACCCAGTTACCAAGCATCATGAAAACAGGAAAATAGCCGAGGTAATGAAATTCTAAATGAAGAATTGGATTTGAAATTTGACCTGTGTATATTAATTTAAAAATCGATGTGCATCCTTCGAGTTTATTCTGTTTCCTCGTTTTGAAAAATACCTCGTGAAAACGTTATTCATGATTCGATATTACATCGAATGGAACGATAATCGATTCCGGATGTTTTGCTCTCATTATGGAAATTCTATCTTATCGGGAAAATTGTGAAAATTGATAAAGAGGTGCGTCAGATCGAATGAGTTTGTTATATAAATGCGGATCTGCTTTGAATTTATGTCGAATATACCGAGAGATTGTATGATCAACTTTATCAAAATATTTTCATAATTTCTTTAGAATCGAAGAGAATTCTCAAATAATCTCCCAATATTATCAAGAGAAGAATTTTTGCATGTTGGATACATTCACTTTACGTGGATTAACAAATTTTCCAAGTATTAAATGTGAATGAAAAGCTGTATAACATTGATCAAATTTACAAATTTCAACCGCAAACCAACCCGAACGCCTGAGTATATTCAATAAAAAATTCATCAAGCGACGCGCGTAGAATGACGACTGGGAATAGTAAAATGAACGGTAACATATCTCTTCAAGTCTCAGTGATGTAAGTATGGTAATGTCATGCCATTGAAAATATAATTTACCGAGAATTCACAAACATTCTGAAAATAGATTTATTCTGTTTCCTCCCTCAATCACATACATTGAAACGGAGAAAAATACATCCCTCAACTATGCTTGGATTAATATTGATGTCAGAAGCGATGTGAGATCCGAATGTTCTGAGATATAAACATGGAGTTAGTATTTCATCCAGTATTTATAGTTGGTATCGAATATTCGATGAATCCACTTGTCACAGGACTAACGTAGGGTACAGAAAATGTTGCTCAACAATATGACACTGTTACAATATTCCTAATCTTTAGGAATGAATCTGTAGATCTACAATTCATTTGTTACTATTCATTGAAATCTGCTTATGCGCAAAATCACATCATTCTCTCCCCGACGAATAATGTTGAAATTCTTTGTATTTCTTTTTATATTTTGCTTCACTTTCTGTGCATTCCTTCACATGAGAATTCTAGAAACACGATCTTTGTTTCAAAATTCTCATCTTCTCCATGTGATTCTTATTCCAATCCATATACACGCTCAGGACCTTTATCCAAATTAATGTACGCCAGGATGGTCACGGGATATCCGAATTATTAGAAGTTGTTGTGCGGGTTCTAACTATTATTCATGATGTGAATTGCTTTTAGTTTCCTCTAAGTGACATTCTATGTTACGGAAATGTTCTTGCCTTTTCATGATTCTGATGGACTCTTGGTCATTTCCTTCTTAATAGGAAGTCCATCCGAATTCGCGCGTGTGTGGGAATCTTTTCATTCGGACAAAACCTTTGATTAAATTGCAAACTCTTCTTCCTAATTCCATGGAGTTCAGAGAAATCTTATTATGACCCTGCTGAAAATGACGGAAACAAACGGAAAGAAAATTTTTCCTTTCCGTTTAATATTGGGTTTTGTCCCGTAAAATACGGAATAAAACGGAATGAAGATTCATTCTCCTGTTCAGAATTGGAAATACGAAGGAAAATCTTGATGCTATTGATCCACATTCGCAGAGAATATTGTACCGATTTCATCCATATCGTTGGATGAAATAAAATGAAAAACCTCTCCGTTGCCGACTAGAAATGTGGAAGAAAATTTATGTGGTATAGATTTGGATTTTCAATCATTAAATTTTGTCAACTGTATCCGAAGTTTCAGATAAACTACACTGTGAAAAAAATCTTACCAAAAAATTCCAACAAATATAAAAATTTGAACAATCTTATAACGCGAAGGAACTTTGCGTGTTCTTGTTGGAAGATCATTGAGGAATCTTGTCCACTCATGTAGACGAAGAGAAAATCATATCCCACCTAATGGGGTTCGAACCTGAAACCTAACACCTAACTAATGAGCTATGGCGCGACTTTGCAGATGGTCAGCTTCAGAAAGCACATGTGTCTTCTTTATGTTTGGATGTTTTTCCGTTCCCATCCGCATACGCGCACCATTTCGATGGTATTGATCTGGATTTCCGACTATGAAATTCTACAGTTTTCATTCGGATATTCGGAAGAACGGAGGTGGAGAAAGTCTTTCGGTTTTCATCCGCATATGCGGATAAAAATTTTGATGGTATCCCTCTCTGGATTAACAATCATGGAATCCTACCGGTTTCATCCGGATTTTCGTATGAGTAGATATACGAGAAGCGTTCTACCTTTTTCTGGTGAGAGGGGTACGGGGAAAGGGAGGAAGGAGTTATAGCGAAGACAAGTGAGAAACAAAGGAGCAGGGAACTGTGACGTCACATTGGCAGAAACATTCAAATTCTTCGTGATCTGAGTAACGGCGTCCATCGAAGCTCGTGATGTCATGATGGCGGAAAATTTGGATTCCAAATATTCAAATCAATCGCTCGCGCTGAACCCGTTGATGTCACGTCGGCGTGTGAATTCGAATGTGAGTTCTTGAGGATACTAAAACAATTCCTTCAGTATTTGAGCTCGTCAATGTCCCGAGAAGTGAGTTCTTTTCAACCTCTTTATGGATTCATGAATCCGAAAATAGTTCATAAAGAATTCTATTTATGTTCTTGAAAAAGAATTCTTCTATTCCTATATAAAATCAATCGGCTAGTCAGACCGGATTTTCACGTAATGAATTCATATATTCGTAAATCCAACCTGAAACGGAATGAAATGTCCACACTGTGATACGGAAAGAGAATATGGTCGTTTTATCCAACACTTTTGAATGCAAACTATGAACTGTCATTGAATCATTCGGTTCGTCGAAGCGGGTCGAAACGCAAAAAATTTGTCTCCGCAAATCCAACATTGAGCGGAACTGATTCCATATGTGTTGGTTACTTAACGGAACCATCTTTTTGCATGTCCGCATTTGCAGATGCAAACGACGTCTTTCGCTCAATCACCCGGCTTCTCGCACCGCATTGAACGCAATTGAATCATATCCGCAAATCCAACCTACAACGGAATGAAATCTGTATACGGTAATTACGGGACCAGAATATCATTATTTTGTTCAGCATTTCCGGGTGCAAGCTGGGAACTGTGATTCAATCATTCGGTTCGTCGAAGCGGATTGAAACGCAAGAAATTTCTTTCCGCAAATTCGATTATGAAGGGATCCAATTGGGTCGTTGTATATGCTGATCAAAACGGTAATATATTGAACCTGTCATTCGGGGGCGTCCATTAATTACGTGGGGTGTTCAGAGGGAGAGGGGGTCAAGCTAAATCTCACAAAATCTTACTTGGGGCAGGGGGGGGGGGGGGTCTTAGCAAATCTCACATAATTTTTTCTCTAGCGGAAAATGGTGTAAATATGCGTGAAAGTGAAGTTAAAAAGGTGGAAAATATTTCTAGAATAAACTATGGCAAAATCTGACACAACAGTGTTCACACTAATTTACGCATTTACACCCGAAACAAAAATTTTTGAAAATCTCACGTGGGATTTGGGGGGGGGGGGGGAGGAGAGGGGTTTGCGGAAAATCTTACGAAATCTCACCAAGGGGGGGGGGTCAAAAATCCTGAGAAATTACCCACGTAATTAATGGACGCCCCCTTCCGGACAAATCCGAAGGATTCGATAAAAAATAGCAATTGCGGATGAGAACCGATTCACTTCATTTCCGCTCTTCCAGTCGCTGTCCTTCTACGGAAAGAATTGTACACGTTTTATTTCCGTCACAAATTTTCACTTCTGCTTCGCGGAATGAATCGTGAAGATTTGCATGTATATTTTTTCCGTTTCATATGCCGTCAGTTTCATCAGGGCGAATGATTACAGTACTTGAGTCTGTTCAGTCTATTTAATTTCCAAATAACATGAAGTATTGGAGTTTCAGAGGAATCGACATGAAATACGCTGATCAACATTGTTATACAGTAGTATCTTATTCGAATAAAATTCATTGGAAGTGCTACAGTCTTTGTGAACGTGATATACTTCATCTGAAGTATGCTACACGTACCAAACCAAATGAACACATGAATTGAATGTTTTGAAATGGGTATGTTTACCAAGCGGAATGGAACATCCAACAGCATAATGCAAGAGGTGCTGTAATCAACATTCATTATCGTAAATTCACCACCTAGATTTACTTGTGCACTTGTAACCGAGTAAATGGACTGACCAACCATGGTTTTCCCATTATTATGTACACAGAGCAGTATAACACCTGAGTAGACTTATCAAATATCACGATTGTTTACCGATTGCTATAACCATGCGATCCATATTCCATCAACGAATTCAGTCCACAATTATATTGATCTGGATTATAACATTGATGATTCTAATCTATCATAGCCGAAGCCTCAAACCTTCTATATCTTCCTCTTCGAAGATCCCAAATAGACAATCCGAATTCCATTTGATATCCGAAATATGTCTGAAAATTTTTTAAGATATCTCAGAATTGTTTCTGCAATAGATCTCTAAGATATCTTAAAGATATCGGACGCAAAACTATCATATATCTTCAAGATATCTGAGGAGAGATCTTTCAGAAGCTTCTCTATGAGATCTTATGGGAGAGCAAAATTAGAAATCCGAAAAATGATATATTTCAGGAGTCACACAAAAACCCTGGTGGTAGGTAATGTATATCATAATTTGTCATGATTCTTTAAATTCCCTCATTTGTTACAAATTCAAGGAAAAAATATTAGATTTTTCTTACCGAATTTGTCATTTATGAGGAAATATGAAAAATTGTCACTTTTATGAGAAATTATGAAAAATCATAAGATCTACCTTCGCCAGGGAATCGATACATGAATTCGATGAAGATGTTTCGAGAAGAAGAGAGCATGGTACGAATTCATGTATTCAGGTTCATAAATTCATTATTGTGATAGTTCAAGATATTCAAGACGTGCAATTGCGCCTATGAATAGGATGAAATCTCATTGAGTAAGTGCATGATATTTTATTCTTATATATATTGGGAGTACGAATTAATTCGGTTCATTTTTTTACAGTTGAAGATGCGTTTATTTCAGAAGAACATGAATTATCAAATCAAGCAAAGTATTGTTCATCGCTAGCTATCACTTTTTCCCATCTTTCGGGTAATTTTCGAATCTGGTTACGGAAAAACGTCTCGTCTTTCGAGACGATCCAAGTTAGGAGGCAATTTTCGATTTCTTCGAGCGAAGTGGACCGGTGGCCTGCCAAATCGTGCTGCATCTATCGGAATCACCAGTGATCAGAAGGAGCAGTATCCGGCGAGTACGGCGGGTGCGGTAGAATATCCCACTTCAACGTTTCCAGATAATTTTTCACTACTTTTGCGACATGAGGCCGAGCGTTATCGTGTAAAAGAATAACTTGTCATGTCTTTCCTTGTATTCCGAACGTTTTTCTCGTAACGCACGACTCAAACGAATCAATTGTAACCTATACCGATCACTCGTAATAGAATCACCAGGTTTTAGCAATGAGTTAACAAAAGGGTGTTATATACTATGAGTAGTATATAACACCCTTTTGGTCCCACCAGATACACAGCATGATCTTTGAACCATGAATATTCCTCTTTGGTGTCGATGTTGAAGTCGATGGCAACGATTGACCGGGCATAGCATAGTATTTTCTTTTCTTGGGGTTATCGTAGAATATCCGATTCTCATCTCCTGTCACAATCCGATGTAAGAACCCCTTTCTTCGTTGTCTTTGAATCAGCTGCTCGCAAGTGAAAAATCGCCGTTCAATGTGTCTAGGCTTCAAGTCATAAGGCCTTGCTTTTGAATCATGCCCATGGATTGTAATCGTACGGAAACTGCTTGTCGCGTAACTCCTAATGATTCCGCAAGCTCCTGTTGCGTTTGACTCGGATCTTCGTCGACTCAAACCTCCAATTCCTCGTTTCCGAATTTTTCTGGTTGTCTTGAGCGAGGCTTGTCTTCGACACTGAAATCGCCATTCTTAAAACGTTGAAACCATTCCCTACATGATTTATCAGTTGGAGCATTATCACCATAAACTTCCACAAGCATTCGATGGGCTTCAGCTGCACTTTTTTTCCAATTAAAACAGAAAACTAGCACCTCCCGCGAATGCTGCTTAGTTAAAACGAAATTTGATATACTTCACTGAGTAAAAATCGTAATTCTAGTAGGAACTCGGAGTGATATCAACTGAATATTATTCACAGGTGTCTAACCTCTCTGAAACAATTGAAATCGGTTGTGACTATGAAACATTCATGAGAGCGAAAGTCATCTTTTCAAATCGGACCGAACTAATTTGTACTCCCGGTATGTAAACGACGGCAAATAGCAAGGTTAGGAATGCCGGTGATGTTTTCTAATGCTGATTTTGAGAAAGTATACAATGACATCCAACGAATATACGAATAAAATATCATAAACTTACTTGGTGAGTTTTCATCCCATGAACAGGTCAATTGTACCTTCGAATCCCTTGAATCCTAATATATAACATTCTTATATATAAGATTCAACATTTCACACGTACTGCACGCGAGAGAATCAGGCAGAAAAGTGATGCGAAAGGCAAAGTCGGTAGACGCCATCTTTTCAGAAATTGAAGTTCTGGAAGATTTCTTATAGATGATATTTTAAGAACTCCGATGCAATAGATTTTTCAGATATATTTCAGATATCTTATACAAGCACCCATAAGATATCTTTCTGAACATTTCTGATATACATCTATAAGACATCTTTCAGGCACATCTTGAAGGTTTCTTTCATCGGATATCTTATATTCATCTTCAAGAACTTTAACTAATCTTCAAGAGGTTTACTGGGATGTACATAACTTCCACAAATTTGAATGAAGAATCCTGCTGATAATTTTATTTCCACTTGTCATTTACTTAAGAATTTGTCTATCCAAGACAAAGGAGTGAAGTTTGAGAACTCAAAGCCTCCGGTAACATCAATTTACTCTGAATTGAGCACGAAGTATTGAGGAACATAAAATACTGCCTGTATATACATTCATAGGTCCTCGCATCCTCCTTTTGTCACGTGTTTTTTGTCTCACTTTTATAAAACCTCGCATAAAACTTAAGGAACAATTTTTTCTTCCTGAAAGGAAAAACGAGTTCTACGCGCGCGCGATTCGAAAGCTTTATTTTTGGCAAACGTTCAAGTAGTTGAGAACTTTAAATTCCAACCAACACATACGAGACGAGTGAATGAACAGGAGGATGTTAGTCCAACGGTCTCTTACACTCTTGGGATGCAAAATGCTTCGTACGATTCTCGCCGGTATACTATGCAAACTCTTGCGTCCGAGACTTCAATACCAATAACGGATTTTACGTAGCCAAAAACTCTTTTGATCAAACCCCGATAATGATGCTCTCGATGTTTATTTTTCTTTGCCCGGGAGCGATATCATTAATGATTCAAGAATCAGTAGGATTAGTATTGGAAGAAACGTAGATTTATCACATTTATCTTGAAAACTCGTAACCCAGAGTACCATGACCTGACGATAAATCACGAGATGTGTGTTGTTAGGCATGCGCTTTGAGCACTACATTGAGGTCGTTCAAATAACCAGCGATAACTCTGAGAACAGACAAACAAATTTTTAATATCAATATAATTGATTGCTAAAATCCGTACGACTAATTTTGAAATAACATCATATCGTACACATATGAAATTATAGAATTAGAATCCTGTGGTGGTTGTTTTAGTTTAGGAATGAACTTGAACGATATAGAACAAAGTGCAGTTAGGTATGATTTGATGAAATGTATTTGTCCGTATTCGAGTTCATACTTATAGAATATATCTCAACGAAGCAGTTTATTTCTCACCCTACAACTCAACGACGAGAGAAATAACGACATTCATCTGTACTGGTATGTGAGTCTCATGAGTCCGAGTTCTCATGTTCTTGTTTCGGTAGAATTTCAATTGTTTGTACTTATCCAAGGGTCACCGTGACGCATTTAGAAATGCATATGAGTTTAGGTTGAAAGCCAAATTAGCAAGCACATTGAACTGAAGTCTATGCTTGACGCTTTTAGATCCGTTATCGATTCAACGATAATTCAGTCTAACACGTTCTTATTTATGGATACTTTATTTGGTAGGGGCTAAATTTGCCGAATAAACATAATTTGACAATCGCTGGCCACGTCTCAGTAATTAGTAGACATGAAAAGTTTGTTCGGCAAGTTATATTATTTCATTCAAATTTTGATTGAAAAACTTCTCCTCATATCACTACAAAACTCGAAACGTGAGTTTAGTTCTTGAGAATGAATCAATCATCCTAGAAATATCAGTAGAAGAGAATTTTTGCGAGAATAATTATTCAAAAAGGATGGTTTTTAAAACTTCACGTGAGATCACGATGCTTGTTTTCGAATAAGGAACGTTATCAACGTCAGAAGCAGTTAGTTTTTGAACATTAAAAAAAGATTTCTCATGTTTATAAATGTGTATCAAACACAATACATTATCATATTCCACATACATTCCCAGAATCTCTTGCAACATCGCAAGCCATACGTTGGATGTTACATGGATCGTGCACACATAATTTCAGAATTCATTCTCATGGATTTTCCAAATCACATACATAACTTTTTTTCATGTAAAACTTATCTGGAGCATTGCGCGTGGAACCAAACTAGTTCATCGTATCGATTTTTGTTTTTGTAAACATCTCACTGGTTGTTTTACCGGAGAATATTCAGAAATTTATTTCATTGTGCTATTTCATACGCGTTCGAGGTTCGTAATATAATTTATGCCCAATTATCTTTTATTTCGGAACTGAATACGATTATTATGGGGAATAGAAAATAGCGAAACTTGAGCGAGGTGAGAATTGATGTCACCATAAATTATATGGACAAATTTTGTGAAGTGATCAGTCTGATGACTGGTTTGATGAAATCCTCCAATTCTGTCTAGTATTCGCCAAACGCTCAATTCCCACATATCTATGACAGCTCTCAGTCTTCTATAGTTTGTTTTATATAACTTAATCTAGGTCTACCTTCACAGGTTTTGCCATTCATTTTTCCTTCTAATATTGTTTTCAATAAACTATCATGCCTTAACGTGTGTCCTATCAGATTACTTCTTCTTCTAACGACATGTTCCAAAAGATTCGATATCGACTAAAGAAAAATAATGAAGATTAGAAGTGATGAGTGACCCATTTCACTTATTGTATTTCAATATTCTGCAGTTCCAATCCAATATAGAGACATTATCATTGTTAGGGTGACTATATATTTACCTTATCAGATGCCAGTAGAAGAGAAAAAGGAAAATATCTCTCAGCAGGTTTAGAAGATGTAAAAGGATAGATTTTAATTGAAATTCCTAAAAACCTAATACATACTGTAAACAATGGTTGTGGAAATTTCCACTCAAAAATGGTGGCAGCAAAGTTCCTCCATAGATGGGGAATTTTCCATGTTGCTGAAGTTTGAATCGTTTATTGAAACGGATTAATAATCGAATAACGAAATACTGAGCTATTGAAGACCCAAAATCTCACTGTACATCCTTTAAACGATGTTTCCAGTTCCAAGGAGTTAATTCGAGGAGATAAACATCGATCGCTCATCAAATCTTGTGGGTTTGATTTTTCATTTCGTTTCTATAAACGATTCAAACTTTACTAACATAATTTTCCACCATAATTTTGTGGAGTTTTCCTTCGTTTGTAGATAATTTAACACCTAAAAAGCATATTATAATTCCTGAAAGTGGTGGAAAAATCCCCCATTTTTTATGGAAAAACAATTTTCCCACAATGAGGGGACGAAATCCACCAACCGTGTGAAGCAAAACTCCCCAAATTTTTTACAGTGCATGGATAGAAGTATACGACAACGGTTACTTTGGAAAATAGTAATTCAGTTACAGATATTCCAGAATTGTAATAAGTACCATTCGGAATCGGAGAAAGTACGTTCATGTTACCATGGAAGCGATAGGTTAAAATCATCATGATCACCAATTCACGAGTCATTACTCAATTCCTATTCCAAAGTCGCGATGAGAACTAGAACGAATGATGATCAGTCCCATATACTTTTCTCCATGTATAATTGGGATCCTAATTCGTGTGATTGATTATTCCATTTCTACAGAACAAAATTCAAGATTGTCGATTTGACGACGAAATTGTGAAATGATGGAACCATAACTCCATGGTCATGTGACATTAACAGTTATTGAAGAAAAAATATTCCCCCGATATTATAAAACCTCGTAGAACATCAAGAAAGTAATATCGTTGGGCATGGTGTTTATATCGCCTCGTCGAGATAAGTTGAATTCCTCTTACATTATTCAAATTTTATGAAGATATTATATGTTCGACTTACATATTCGGAACATAAAACTGTCTGCCAACCGTTTTTTCTTAATCTGAATTTAAGCTACCAACCCACGTGTTTTTTGCCCTATACTTTTGAAACATACGTGTAGGAAAAGCAATAGGTGCAGCAACTACTTATATCGTCGATTTTCGATCGTATGCGAACATAGCTAGGGCACTTAATTACTGAGTAGTCAAAACGAATACTACGTTGGTTAGCTTAACTACTACAAAAGTTGAGCTGACGAACGTAAATACTTCGTTGGTTAGTACAACTAATCGTATTGATTCAGTCAACTGACTGAATTGTTGCCGTAACTACTCTTACAGACAGTCGAGAATGAACCGTGTAACCAGCCGCTGGAAGTATTCTTTTTTTCTGCGTGAAATTGTAAAATACATCAACAATATTCATGTTTTGGACACTGAGAAAATCGTATATCAGAATTAAGAATATTCCTTTAACCCATTTAGTCCGGGAAATACAGGATTTCAACTGTAATTTTAAACGTTGCAAATGATATATAAATCATTAAGAACTCATGGCAAAAATACCTTACCTACTATTTTCGAGGTTGCTCTTTCGGTTGCTGAGGTCAGAATTACCTTCAGATGGCGCTGGAATACCGATATGGCCGATTTTAAATAAAACGTCGACAAAAAATTGGAGGATATTTGACTTTGTGATTTTTTCACGGGTCGAAAATGCACTCAAAATTATTCAAAACATCAACCAAGGGTGCACAAAATATCTCAACTTGACGATAGAATTTTTTCCCAGACTTGAAGGAAAACTTATCCCTCTCAATTTACCATATATTCACCAAAATAACTCGCAATTCTGAGAATCTAGAGAAAATTGACAGAAGTACCCGGAGGTTTTTCAAGGTCGCTGACTACGAATCAAACATCAGATTTCCAAAATTCAAAATGACGGACGAAAAGTTAGAAAAAGCCTCGAAAATGGATGAAAATCGGTATGCTTAGGTTTTTGAGGTTCCTGATTAAAAATCCATTATCAGATTTTCAAAATTCAAGATGGCGGACCTAAGATGGATGAAAAGTGAAAAAAAGCTTCGGAGATGGATTGAAATCGATCCACCGAGGTTTCTGAGGTCGCTGATTACGAATTCAGCATTAGGTTTCCAGAATTCAAGATGGCGGACCCAAGATGGAGGACGAAAATTCGAGAAAACTCTCGAACATGGATGAAAATTGGTATACTGGGATTTTTGAGGTCACTGACAACGAATCCAGCATCAGATGTTCAAAATTCAAGATGGCGGATTCAATATGGCATACCGAAATTCATGACATCACTCAAAATCATGCAATAATGTTCATACGTGAAGTTTCCGCAAGAAAATTGGTTGTTTCCGTCCGTTAATTATTCCATGTGCACGTTTCCCAAGTCAAACTGCGTAGCAAGTTTATGGTCTTGTATGTTCCCCAATAACTCAGTTCTTCATGCGATAAACTTCGTCTTTATTTCCTCTGATTCACTTGATGATAATGTCAAATTCAACTCCCTAATAATAACTGATATTCACTTCTAATATTTTCATCACGTGTCACTACTTTAATTACACTTTAGAATACTAATATTTTCTAAATCATCGAACTCGAAATTCAGACATACTATTGTTTATCCTATACAACTATATTGATTGTTTTTCTTTGATATTCGAGTATTTTTCCTCACCTGCCGAGGGTAATTGATTTTCAGCCCACTTTTTATCCTTCTCGCACTTATTATCACTTGAAATATGGCACCAAAACGCAAAAGAAAGTCAACAAATCGTGAAGATTATGAGGTTGACACATCGGATGATGATTATGATCAAATATTACTCCTACCAAATTCAAATGATTCTGGAGAGTCAGATGAAGAATCCGATATCGATTACGATGGCAATTCCAATGAAATAGATGAAATTCTATCCGAGTGTTCATACAAAAAAGTATCTAGGTCATATGATGATAACCAAACAAAGTTGGAGAAAGATCATGATTATGTTTGGGTTGATGGTGAGAAAAAGTATAACAATGAACTAATGAATTAATGTTTCCTCAGTGGAAGTCAAAAAAGATCTATACGTGAATCTCCACATGTTCAACTATTTAAACACTTTTTTCCAATCGGAATGAAAAATTATATAGTGGAAGCCACCAAAGAGAATGGATATATAATGGATATAAGTCTGAATGATTTGAACACTTATTTAGGAATTTTGATTTTATCAAGCTTCAATGAACGTAAATCTCAAAAAGATTATTGGTCCCTTGACCCTCTTTTAAGTTGCGAAATTGTTCGATCTGCCATGTCACGTGATACTTTTCTTGAAATCAAATCGAACATAAAATATTCAAAAACTAGCGATGAAAAAAAAGATGATAAAGCTTGGCGAGTTCGGGTATTGTTGGACAAGTTCCGTAAGAATATTCCAAAATTTGGGTTTTTTGAATCTGCGTCATCGGTGGACGAAATGATGGCTAAATCTTATGCCAGAACCAGCTTGAAGCAATTCATCCGCGGAAAACCGATACGATTCGGTTTGAAATTTTGGGGACTTTGTTCAGCAAACGGATATTTGTTTAATCTCGATCTGTACTGTGGAAAGGGATCACGAGTTGTTAAACTAAACAAACTCGGTACAAAAGTGGTCATGCATCTATTGGATAAATTTCCCAAGGATACACCGTCCTCTACCATATCGAAATGTCATTTGTATCATGAGAATTATTTTACTAGCGTTGATCTCATGTTGCACCTGAAAAAATTGGGACTGAAATTCACAGGAACTATTCGAGACAACAGAGCATCGGCTGAAAACATAATTGATAAAAAAGCTCCCAGAGGCACATTTGTTTCAAAACATGATCAAAAGAGGGGAATCAATTATGTCAGTGTGATGGATTCTAAGCAGGTCTCTATAGCTTCATCAGCTACAGGAGTGACTCTAATGTTACCCTCAAAACGATATAGTGCAAAAGATCATTCAAGAATATCTCTTCCATTTCCTCACGCTTTTCATGTTGACAATCGATTCATGGGTGGAGTAGATCTCCACGACAGTCACTGCAACAACATGCAGACATGTATACGTAGTAAAAAGTGGACTTATGTAGTTTTCACAGGTTTAATTCAAGGCGCAATCACAAATGCACTTGTGATGTATAATTTATCAAATCCTGAATCAAAATAGATTGGTACGAAAGATGTTGCTACGAGTGTTGCTAGACATTATTTGGATATCTTCAAGGAAAAAAAGTGGAAGAATAGAAGCTCTCTATCGATAATTCAGGCTTAAAGATGAACAGAATGAGCTTGTTCAGTCATGTATAAAGTCATGAGTGAAAAAGAGGAAACATAAAAAAGACTATGAAAATATAATTGAAGAATTGAAAGAAAAAAAATAGAAACAATACAAAGAAAATTTAAATTTGAAAAATACAAAAAAAAGGAAAAAAGAAGAGACTCTTGCCTTCCACCTCCACGTGGTTTGAGTTGGGAAACGGCTAACGGACGGAAATAACCAATTTTCTTCCGTGAAACCCTGTATAAACATTATTGCATGATTTTGAGTCATATCATGGATTTCGGTATGCCACATTGGATCCGCCATCTGTAATTATTGAAATCCAACTCCAAATACGTTGTCAGCGACCCCAAAAATCTCCTCGTATACACATTTTCTCGTGGTTTAAAAGCATTTTATGAATTTCAGTATGCCATACCCTTGTAAAAATGATTCATATATGGCCCATATATAAACTGTATTTGATTCATATATGGACTTGGTACGAATCATATATGATCATATATAAATCATATGTAATTCATATATGTGGCATATATGACCATATAAAATTCATATACGATTGTTCAACCCATATAAGTACCAAACATGACCCATATACAGGGAACATAACGCCATATATGAAATGCATATGGCCCGTATATGAATGTCTGAAATCATATATGGCCCATATATGAATTATATAGGGGTCATATATGAATCTGTGGAATCATATATGTACCATATGTGGTCATATATGCCGCATACATGATTCATTTTTACAAGGGTATTGAAACCGCCATCTTGGATTTTGGAAATCTGATGCTGGATTCGTTGCCAGTGACCTCAAGAACCCCAGTATACCGATTTTCATCCATCTTCGAGAGTTTTCTCGAATTTTCGTCCGCCATCTTGGGTCCGCCATCTTGAATTTCGGAAATCTGATGCTGGATTCGTATTCAGAGACCTCAAAAACCTCAGCATACTGATTCTCATCCATTTTCAAAGCTTTTTTTGACTTTTCGTCCGCCATATTGGATCCACCATTTTGAATTTTGAGAATCTGATGCTGGATTCGTTGTCAGTGACCTCAAAAACCTCGGTATACCGATTTTCATTCATTTTCGAGGCTTTTTCTGACTTTTCGTCCGCCATCTTGGATCCGTCATTTTGAATTTTGGAAATCTGATGTTTGATTCGTAGTCAGCGACCTCAAAAACCTCCAGGTACTTCTCTTGAAGAATACTGAACGAATAAAATCATATGTTCTGTCAATTTTCTCTAGATTCTCAGAATTGCGAGTTATTTTGGTCAATATATGGTAAATTGAGAGAGGTAAGGTCTCCTTCAAGTCTGGGAAAAAATTCTATCGTAAAGTTGAGATATTTTGTGCACCCTTGGTTGATGTTTTGAATAATTTTGAGTGCATTTTCAACCCGTGAAAAAATCACAAAGTCAAATATCCTCCAATTTTTTGTCGACTTTTCATTTTAAATCGGCCATATCGGTATTCCAGCCCCATTTGAAGGTAATTTTGACCTCAGCAACCGAAAGAGCGACCTCGAAAATAGTAGGTAAGGGATTTTCGCCATGAGTTTTCAATGATTTATATATCATTTGCAACGTTTAAAATTACAGTTGAAATCCTGCATTTTCCGAACTTAATGGGTTAATATATGTGGTTACCCAAGAAAAAAAGATTAGATCTACACGAAAAGACCGGGTCTATTAATATTTAAAAAAATGACTGTCAATTTAGGGAAAACAAGGATCGCTGAAAAATATTCGTAGTGGGTCTACTAAGAATTCGTAGTCGATGGATTAACAATTGATAGTTTCGCTGTGAAAAATACCAATGAAATTATCAACTGTTAATATTTTCACTACGAATTTTTGGTAGACTCACTACGAATATTTTTCAGCGATCCTCTTTTTCCCTAAATTGACAGTCATTTTCCTAAACGTTGATGAATTCTTTGTGAATATTAATAGACCCGGTCTTTCCGTGTACTGAGATCTAGGTAGATCTCTTGAGATATATATGTAGATCCCTTCAGATTCAAATTTTGGCGAAGAAAATCTACGGAGATCCACAGAGATCTCCAGAGATATCCAGAAATCTTTTTAATTTTTCTATATTTTTGTGGATTCCATGCAAAATTGGAATTCTTGGGAGTGAGAGGATATCAGAAAACTCCTCAGATTGTTGCCTGAGTTGAGGTGTTCAGATGTCAGTAGATATGAACAGATTTGTAGAGATTTTTGCCAAAGTTCAGATCTGATGAGATGTCCTTAGATCATATTAGATCTAATCTTTTTTCTCGGGTAGTAAATATTCCTCTGAGTTTTAGAGCATTGATGTGGGAGTTCCTGTGAATGTTATAAGGATTACCACGAATATTAAGAGAAACATGTACTAGACTCATATTATGGAGTAGATTATAATTTTTTAGAATATGATTTTTTGGGTGGAGAACGTGAAAAAATGGAATATTCAAACAAAATCTTACAGTAACCTGATGAAAAATTTTTGCAGCCTTCTTCTTCTGATATTTCAGCAAAATTTTGCTGCATTTGTAAGAAATTCGACTGAATTTTCAGAATGAGTTTCGAAATTTAGTTGGAATTCAGTAGAATTCATCTGAAAATTCAGGAGAAAGTGAATTGAAGAGAATTATAGTCACTTTTTTCCGAATTTTCAAAAGGAATTTTTTTCTTAATGTTTACAACTGAAGCGCTGGAAACAGGCAATCGCCACCAATCTCGTTGGATGACTTTTACGATGAAAGGAAGTCATATATTCGCAATACCAAAAAAACTTCCAGCGGCAAAGTTGTTGCAAATATATTCAACAATACTTTGAGAAATTTTGAAACAATTCTGTACTGTGGTTCAGGAATTAACACCGATTTAGTAGGAAAAGACCATATGCATCGATTAAATCGATTCGTTTTCCATTGAATCTGTGATAATTTCTAACCTACAAAACGGAATTGTTCCAAAATATGTCAAAGTGTTGTTGAATATATTTGCAACAACTTTCCCGCTGAAAGTTCAGATCAGCGGCGGTTGCCTGTTCTCAGGTGCACAAGACGAAAGTTCACGCGCACAACCGATTATTCGATTCGGCCCTCCAATTCAAGTACATTTTTTAAATGATCTAATATCGTTATCGTTGCACATCACGCAGGAGAAGGGTTGAATTTATTCTCCCCTAACGTGCACGTAAATCATTATAGAACGAATTTTAAAAACTATCTATGTAACCTTTAAGTTAACCTAACATCTCAATCCAGGAACACCCCACATAATAATTCATGTCTTGCGATGTTTCTTAGATAAGTTTAAGATGTCTTGCGCAACACATTAAGATGTCTTTTAGATGTCTAAAACTTCGATGTCTTTTAGATGTCTAAAAAAGAAGACTTCGGTCTCGGTATCGAGCCCGAGATCGAGACGGGATCGAGACCGATACGAGACGAGACGACAGTCGCGACCGAGAATCTCGACTCGAGACCGGGTCAATCTCGGCGAGACGAGACCGAAACGCTACACGTATTGTATTCTTGAAGAGATTGTATAAGCTATCGAGAGAAGCATCAATCAAGCACACGTGACTGTATTTATTTCAATTCTTTCTTGCGGAAGTTCAGCAAAAATCATTGTCCTCGATGCATAATGTGAATCAGATCCACAAAACTCCTCCTAGGAACTCCCGATCGGTTTCCGTTGAAGTGTACTCAACTGAAATTCGCTCAGTTTTTAGTCCACGTTATTTTTACTGGGCCTAGCATTTTAATGGACTCTTTGAGCGAGGAGAGTGGTTCATCCTTGATTCTTTCATTCATACATTTTGAAGGAATTTGATAACCCATGTTCGGTAATTTTTCCTGAAATGAAGTCGATATTAAATTTGTACATATAAATAACCAATGTTCGGAAAAATTCTCTGATATATTCCTACTCCCTACAAAAAATGTTACACTAATTGCAACACTATTGAAGAAGGATTTGTGAATTTCATCCACAAAATTTGGAAGCAATTAACGCACACTTTTGTGTGTTAAATTTATCATAGATTTTATGAGATTCGAACCAATTTTTGTATGAGAACCATTTCAAGATAATATTGTGTTTGAATTTCAATAGAAGTGTGGGAGACTCAATACAAAAATATGTGTGTTAATTGCTTCCAAACTTTCGTATCAAAATTAATAAAAATATTTTGTTCAGTGAAGTACATGCTTCATATATATATATATATTAGAAGATTCCGTTCGTTCAATCAAAATAAGATCAACTTAACGCCCAAAATATCGTACAATTACAACATACGTTCCCATAAACTTTCCACAATATTTTGTTCCTTGTGCTCGGATCACAAAGTTGAGCATTAGATTTTTCCCACCAACATGTATCGTATAAAATATTGAAGATTACCCTGGAAAACTGAAGATCGTTAATTTTACGAGCCAATTTTATTTCAGACCGTCATAAAAATTACGATTCTTAGAATTCTAGGGATAATGGCAAAAGCAGTGATTTATAACTCTAGAACCGCATGGTTGGGGTCTTATCTTACACGTTATTAAAACAGTGCCACAAAACTGGGTAATAACTGGCGAATGAGTTTGTTGATCCTCTTCCTGATCTATCCAATATCTGAAGGAGGGCTGTGAATTCTATCCTCGTAACCAACGTACATTATTTTCAATTGAACAATACATATTCAAAATACCATGTCTTCCACTCAGTTTGGGAATAATTGTTTCCGATCAACGAAGAAAATATACTCTGTTTGGTATTTGTTCAAGAGTATATCACAAATTCAGTCTTTCATCCTTCTATTAACGTGAGAATAGACTTTTTTCCCCTGTTTTTGTCTCGAGAGATCGTAGTTTTTCGTCTCCTATGTATACAACAATAGAAGAAATGTAATTCACTTGTACCTAACAAATATTTTTAATTTTTATTTTTGAAACATTTCAAGCGTCACAAACATTTAGGAAACAACACTTTATTTTGTTCGGATGTAGCATCCAGCTTTTTCCGAGAGAGCAGATCGTTTCATTTGCATTGCAATAAACTGTTTTCAAAGGGAGTAAAAAATGGACTCGCTGGTGTATGAAAGTGAATGCTAGGTTTTTTTGTAGTGCAGTGTAACTCTGATATATTTCATTGGGGAAAAAAGGTTCTGAGAAAAATATTCAATTGAATGAGAACGATCAAGTTTCCCGCCTTTCCCTATTTGAATATTCAACTGAATCGGGTTTTTCATCTCTTGTCATAGTACAATATTTTTTTTATGAAAAAATATCCTCGATAATTCCGTTGGATATGAGTTCTTTCGTCTTTTATTCCAAGATTATTGGAGAGTTATGTACAAATGTGATGAAATATAATTATTGTTTTATTTCAATTGTTATTATTTCGTTTTCCCGTGACCTAAATTTAAATTCAAGCAAGTTGAAGTTCGAAATCACCACGACGGAGTGTTGAAACTTAGATTGGAACTTGATTTGACTTTCGAAGGAAAAAAAAACGAAGAACATCGATGGGGTAGTAACTCTAGGCCTTGTTATCCCTCCAAGAAACGCTGCATGAAACTGTATTGAAGTGAAAATTTACTGTCAAGAATGATTATGAAATTATCTCTTCAAAGAATGGGCTCGGTCAGCAAAATTTCTCCATGATGAGGGATTTGTCCCTACACTGTTGAAAATTTCTGCATTGATTTTAATGTTTTTACTGGAAGTTTTTTTCAAGTACGTACATGAATTCAGTTTCATGCACATTTTACATGAAATTTAATGTAAACTATAGCATAATCTATAGTCTTTTCATGTTTTTGTACATTAAATTTAATGCAGAATGTATATGAACCTGATTTCATGTACGTAATTGAAAAAAACTTCCAGATATTTCTGACAGTGTACAATTTGGTAGAACTTTCTCTTACTTTTTGGAAGAAAGTGGAGGAAAAATCTTCAATTTTTTCGAACAAACAATTCTTCTACGATGAGGGGATGGAATCCATCATTGGAATGTACTAGTAGAAGAACTCCCCACGTCTTTCATTATGCGATTCCTTTTTGTTTTTCTATTTGAGTTCAAAAATTCACTCAATTCTCCTTGATCAGTTTTTCGGGATGACCGTTGCAGTTTAGAACTCAAATTCTTTATTGCCTTCAAACCAATTTGAATGTACAAACGGTAAATAAATGTTCAAAAATGATACTCGATGCTGCGAATATGTAGTTTTGGTATAACAGAAGATATTCAAATATCCTAACTCACTGTTCACTGTGAAAAATATTTTTATTTATTTTAATACAAAAGTTTGGAAGTAATTACCACACATATTTTTCCATCGAGTCCCCCACACTTTTATTGAAATTCAAGCCTAATACTATCTTGAAATGGTTGTCATAAGAAAATATGTTTGAATCCCATGAAATCTGTGGTGAATTTAATACACCAAAGTAATGTGTTAATTGTGTCCAAATTTTGTGTGAAATAATTTTGTCAACAGCGTTGTTCAACAGATGATCGTTCTATATCCAATTTTTTTCACACTCCATGACTGCTGGTAATCGTACAGTCCATTCATCCGTCAAAAATCAGATATGACAAAAAGTATCATCATAATTCATCGTTGGTATGATTTTTCCTCGTGAATAAGCAAAGCCAAAATATAGGGTTAAAGACGTTCAGATACATTTCTATTTGAATGAATAGTGGATGAATGGACAAGGAATCTTTTTGATATCACGCTCATACTTCGTATTATATCTTTGTGAAAAGCAGATCATCAACTCATCCAGTTTTGAATATCCTCTTGAAATATTCCATACCAAGATATACCATCTCTCTTTTTGATCTCTTCTACGATCACAAACTGATTTCCAGTTGTTTTTTAATGGATATGTATTTTTCATTCACGTTTGATTCTTCGAATGGATTTTGATGACATCTATCTTAGTTTATGTTCATAAGTTCCTTCTATCAAAACGAGAACAAAAGCTACACCCAAAAAATCATATTCTGAAAATTAGAACCTACTCTATAATATGAGCTTAGTACATCTTCCTCTCAATATCAGCGGTAATCCTTTTAACCACAGTAAAAAGTAAATCATAATTTCATGATCAAGTGATTTTCAGATCAGACTTAAAATCAGCAATATTATGATGTCAGCCGTTATGAGGAATGAGAATGAGTTAAGATTAGGTTCAATCGAATTGAACCGCGTAATACGCTGTTGCTTAGCACTTCATATCTTATAGTCAGCCACGTAGAGCTTGATCGATAATTCAGGCTAAAATAAGGTTGAAATTTGTTGATTCTTAGTATCGAAATGGTTTATACCTGCATACATGTGTACCTGTAATTAATCACAGTTTCAATTGAATCTAATTATTCGATGTTTTTTATTTATTGCTCAGTATGCGTAACAAATTCGGTGAAAACTTTGTAGTATCAACTTCATAAAAGTTTGTTCCTGGACTTTGTTTACGTACGCACATCGTTTATGTACTCTTCGATTTTGAAACTTCCACTTGAACATCACAACGCGTATTTAGAATAATTCAAACTTCCAAGGATATCCACATTGCTACTGATTTTCAGTTTCTCCTAATATGTTTTTCAAATTCTTCTTTGACTCCACACATTACACTTACTGTGAAATTATAACATTATAAAATGATTTATCACACCACTCGATCGCAACTGCAGCATGGCAAAGTGGTCAAACGCAAAGGACAAGGACAGGATAATCCAGCAAGGACGTACATGGAGAAACTGTCACGCCGATTATTGGCCAATGTGCAGGGAAAGAAATTTTTTTCGCATTGACCTTTAATGCATGAACATAGGCGGTCACATGTTTACACATTGGTATCCAGTGCGTACACGGAGAAAAAAACTAACAATAATATTACTGAATTGACAATAAAATATTGTTATATATCAATCCACAATAAATACCGTAAAAATATGACCGTCACCATTGCTAAACTGGCAACAATATTGTATTGTCAACATTATTAACAATTCAAATATTCGATTTCGCAATATCATGTTGTTATATCAAAAGTTTATATTTACCTATTTGAATAATATTACTTATGATTCTACAAACATTCTATTACGATGTGGTTTGATTCATATGTGAAGAAACGGCGATTGTAAGTTCCAATGTTCCAATCTCCAAGGTGACAACTGAGTACTTGAATTGCCCTTTATGGTAATCCCCGACTGGAAATTCAGTCACATTTGATCGGGTTAACCTGGTGTTTGATGAGGACCCGAACAAGACCTGGTCGGGTCCTAATCAAACGACGGGTTAACCCGATTAGATTTCTAGTCGGGTCCTGGACTTTGTTCAGAGTTAACGATGAAGATATATTCAAGACAAACATACAATTGTAAAATTGAATAAATGAATTAGGATTTGAATCACAGGAATTTTCTCAAAAACGAATGAAACTCATCAAATTAGTTTGTTGAACTCATGTAAGGTTTGTCAATTAATCAAAAATTGGGATCGATTTTTATGTTTGTGAATTCAAGGAAAACTTCATCGAAGAAGGGTTTGTAGAAGAATGTTTATCACTTGGATATCATTTTTTACTGTCTCCTGCAGTGGATCAAAATAATTTCTCACAGGAATAATTATACCGCTTTATACGTTGAGAATATATAGCTGTTTTGACAGTGAATGGATTTTCTTATTACAACTTTTTTTGTCGAATCTGTAATACTCATTGTTATCACTGCTTGATATTGTATTGTCAAATTAACAACGTTCATTGTGAGTTGGAATAGCATCTCATATCGTCATTTTAACCATTGATTTTCGGCAATACAATTCTTGTTAAAGAAACAATCAGCTGTTGCTGTACGAACAACTTATTGTATAAACAGCAATAAAATTTTGACGATCCTTATATTGCTGGTTCTATCATACATATTTTTCTCCATGTAAGCATGTGAAACCTATGTTCACACATTGAAGATCAATGCGAAAAAAATCCTTTTCCTTGCACATTGGCCATCAGTGTGCGCGAATCTGAATATCGGCGTGACAGTTTCTCCGTGTAGGCTCGAATCCTTCAAAGAGTCCCGATCATGCATGTACCATGGGCCCAAGACTGGGCCAGAGTGGGGCCATAGTGGGCCAGAGTTCATACATGCTGGGGGTGTTATAGGTTTTCAGCCTTGAATAACTATGATCATGGTCCAATCGCATAGTCATGAGTGAAGTTGAATAGTTCATGAGAGAGAAAACTTCTTTCTGTATCCGTTAAATAAACAACAAACATATTCCTCATTATCGATAGGTAACACCATGTTGAGTGGAATCGAACAAACAACAATGGACGAACACATTCATCAGAATCAATTTGCTTTGAATTTTAGTGGTAACTCAGTCTTGATTTCAGTCCAATAGTGATTAATGTGAGCTGTACTGTTTTGTGAGTTGAAAAAGGTTCTCTAGTGGCTGACTTTAAGTCTAACGAATCTTCTTTTGGCTGCGTCTTGAATTCAACTCACATCCTAGTTGAAATTAAGTTCTTCTTTTTACCGTGACGTTCAGAGGACCACTGTGTTAAGACTTAAAGTGACTGCATCTTACTTAAAACTTGACTGAAATTCAGTCCTGTCCATCGTGTTGGCATTTGTCTTGGATGCTTACTTTCAGCTGAAATAAGGCTAGTTCTGGCTGCATCTTAAAATAAGCCGATAAAGGTTGAAAGTAAGTTTTACTTTTTACTGTGAATTCTCCAAAACTCAGAGGAATATTTACTAGCTTCATATATTAGAGGAATATCCTTGATTCTATTATACAATTTCTTCATTGTAGAAATCGATTTCAAGTTTAGTTGGTGGAGAAATGATGTTTCAGTCACAATTGATTTGACTTTATTCATTATTTTTGTTGTTGATTGTTGAAGGGACAATTGATTCTTCAAACTTCGCGGATTAAATAGATAAAAATCGAGATATCAATTGAATTTAATTAAACGTCTGTGATCGCTTTCACCATTCCACAATTCGACGATCAAAAATCATATAATGCACATTATCGAATTATCCAGTATACTTTGTACCTCATTACTGAGCGAATCGTACACAAATCAATTTTCATTGTGTTTCATGATCAATGTATAAATTTGTTCCATTATACCGACATCGAATTGAATTACTATAGGAAATATTCAGTTCCACACCAATAACTCTACGATTACTTTTCCGATAAGTTATCTGTCCGACGCCAATTGTCTGACAAATGCATGTTGGTAAAAGCACTTCTCATGAAAACATTTGTCAGAGAAAAATCTGGGAAACATTTTTCAAGCAAATGTACTTATCGGGGATGCCATTTATCAGGCAAGTGATTATCGGGAAATTGGACTGAACACTAAAATGTCTTCTCAATGTACAAACGGGTGTACGTACCGACTAACAACGTGAATTTTTCCCTTTCATTCGATTGCATTCAATTTGAGAAATAAGAACAGAGCACTGGCGTAACGAATCTATCCCATCCCTCAAAGCGATCGAACAATGAATTAAATATGATTATTCTCAATCCTGCTGATTTGTTTACCAGGTCTGCGAGAATTTCTGAAGACTTAGCTGATTGATAGGACCTAATGATTGAGATATGTATACTTCATTATGGAAGATTATGAACAATGAAGATTTAATTTTGTTCTCAAAATTTATTTGCTTCAACTAAGATTTAGTTGCATCAGCCAAAAAGATCCCATCAAATCTCTTTCAGTTCAGGTGATCCAACATGTTTTGATAAAATCACTAGAATTTTGGTCATGCTAACTTTTTTAGTGAGCATAACAGAACAATTTTTTCAGTAAAAGTTCCAAAAATCCTTTCACAATACAAGAATATCACGCATGAGAAGAAACTTCTGTTCCTGTTTCTGTTATCATTTTCCAATAGTTTAGTACCAAGTGTAATTCGCATACCTTACATCACGTAAAATCACGACTCTTCGATATACACGATACGAGAATCCCAACTCAAATTTCACGTAAAATTAACTATCGCACTTTCAACTCTGTATCCTCAATTTACGTTATTTCATGCGGTATGCAGTTTCCTGTATGAACATAACTATTCGCGAACGAATACATTCCTCCGATCACATTGGATATCAAGATATAAATATACTCCCTCGGCAAATAATAGGTTTTTTAGGTAATATGAATAACTCTCAGCCTCCCACGGGAGGAGAAGGCAAAATCGATCTGTTTAACTCACCCTCCAGCCAAGCATGATCTGCTCTAGATATTGAAATCTCCGCATCGTACATCCTTGTTCCTATGCCATTGTGAAAATGAAAGATTACGGAGCGCGCAATGACGTATAAGCGCATCGTCAGGAGAAGATTCCATGAAAAACGAAAGACCGTCATTAAAAATTTGTGTGTCATACTTTACGGTGGTTCGTTACGTAAATTTCAATTCAAGGTTAATAGATCTAGGCCTTTTCTCCTATGTTTCTTGTAAAAGCGTTACGGTATTTATGGCGAACGGTGGCTCTTATCGACCTTCGCGTGAAAAGCTTTCAGAGTTAATAAATTATTCCCGTCGATCTAAAACGAAGGAACATTCTTCTGAAGAAACTTTCGCATTCTCGTTACACTTGTTACACATTGCACAAAAATGATACATTCCTTTTTGTATTCATTATTTGAACGATGTGAGTTGCGGAGAATTTCAATCTTCCGCCCCGATCCTGTTCATTCATAACCGTCGGAATGGATATTGCATTGG
The DNA here is from genome assembly GCA_018340375.1 of Gonatopus flavifemur. Classification (NCBI taxonomy): domain Eukaryota; kingdom Metazoa; phylum Arthropoda; class Insecta; order Hymenoptera; family Dryinidae; genus Gonatopus; species Gonatopus flavifemur. Next base: position 39,295,341 of record JAFFJZ010000001.1, on the reverse strand, counting down.
GATATCACAGTATGACATATTGATGTAAGACAGTGAAACTGATATCGTTCTCCTATTCACCATTGACTCAGAGTGTTCGAGTAGAATATTATGAAACAGAGATTTCATATATATTAATATATATATCTGTTTAAATTTTGTGTCTTCGTAGTTATCTCATTGGAATTTTGCATCTTTTGATGTAATTCCACGTCATCGAGTTCGGGTATAAAGAGAGAAATTGAAGAATTCTCATGAAAATTGATGTTTATTACAAAAATGCAAATTTCATCCTGTTAAAGTTCATCGATCACTCCCGAACGATAGCGACGAGGTTTGAACGGATATCGAATGCTGCTAAATATAGTTATAAATCATATGTTATTGAATTTTGTTCTTTTTATCAATACATAAATCATACGAAACATCGCTCAGCGTATGAGAAATTCAAACTTGCGGTGTTCAAATACTTTTGGCCCATCCAAATTGAATGGTGGTGGTTGAATTCGATACATTGCTTCTCCGTATCGGAAATAGAGGATATATGTTGAATTCAATCCATTTCCTCCGATCCGTTAGAAAGTTACAGTGAGAAAAGATGAACTCGCGTACTTTCATATATCCGCATGTACCTCAATGCGAATACCATCTATAAATGTGGACCGAACGTTTCAAAAATCTGTTTTCCGAACTCTTCAGACAGACCTCAAAACCCATCGAAATTCCGAAATCGATTCCCATGTTCATTAAGTAAATTCCTTCATGGTACTATGAAGGAATGAAATAGCAAATATTCAACATTCATGCATCCGGATCAATAATCCGAATGTCGAATTCATTCACGTATTTCTGAATCTATCACGAAGGATATGGAACTGGGAATCAACGACCTTGTGGGATGTGATCAATATTCATTGAAAATTAGCGATAAACGTGATCTCATCAAGTTAGATTTCATCATTATCTTTTTCCAAACATCGAGTGAACTACAGAAAACAAAAGAAAAATTTCATGCTCATTTTGATGTATATCAAACCAGTTCAGAAGATGTTAAAACGGGTGTCGGGACAACGTCCTCGGGCGAATCGTACGTGCGAAGTTAGTTCCATTTGGGTTATAAATCCCAGGTAAGAAGGATAAGAAATTCCAGTGGCATAAAGGTGAGTATAGCCATAGAGATGGTATAGAGAATATGTACATACATTTTCTGGGTCGGATGAAAGAAAAGCAGCAACGCGCGAGTCGTTCTCACTGCTGATCGGGGGCGTGTATAGAAGATGGAACGTAGAGGGAGATATAAACCGTATAGTCCGGGGTGTGGTATAGAGGTCATACGTATAGGATGTACACACACAGGAGAGAAGAATATAGATCCACTGCAGTCGACTCAGAAATAAATCAGACTTGCCAATACCGGGCGTTACGAGCTTTTATTACACAATCGCGATCGGCGCTACGCTGTGTTCGCAGTCAGTCACCGCTTATTTAAAAGAGAACAGAGAACCGAAGGAGAAAAAGAAAGAAAAAGAAGGTGCGGTACATCAGCTGTCCAATTGTTAGCTCGTCCATCTATTGTCCATTTCCACGCTTTCATACATAAGATTTTTGAGAATCTTTTGGTAATCTCAAATGATGATTCGTTCATGAATGATGCAATTCATGATTCGACCGTACGAAATCCTTCATACGAAATGAGGAAAGAAAAATACGTAGAAAATGTTTTATATGTAATTAATTCCCCATTCATGAATAATTCATGATCGTTGGAAAAATAGAATAACGTGAACTGAGGGATCGTGAGAAATGGGGTATTCTTAACAAATGATTTTAATATGATCAGTTGAATACTTTCAACTCTTATCAACTTTTAATGCATTATTAAACTCAATTATGATGCGAATTATTCATGAATTTTACGTTGTAAATTGGAATATTTTCCCTCACGTGAGTTTGGTATTATATTCAATGTTAGGAAAATCTGTACTTGAAATATCTACTAATCTTCATAATCTGATTCACTTATAATAACTGATTATTTACTTTGATGAGACGTTTGATACATTTCGATTTGAATAGAATTGATAATCATCCTTTCTATAAAGAGAAAATAATAATCATAATAACTGGAATATTTGAATTACAAATTCCATTCAATCTACAAGAATTCTGTTTTTTTTTGTACAATTAAGCCGCGTATGAACTATTTGCAAATTTCTTTGCAATTGAAGTCAGTTTTGGATCAATTCCGCATTTCAAAATCCATTTTAACATTCTTTGCTTGTTTGGAATCATATGAATTAAATAAAAAACTTTCAAAATTCCAATGAACCGCAAAATGAATGATCTTGTAATGTAATTGGTTTGTGGATGATTGTTGCACGTTCCTGTTGTGAATGAATATTAAATCAAAACACTCTCCGCAATTCTTTTTCCCTGGGGAGTACGAGGAAACCTCCCTGGTAATGGAAAATATTGAATCACGTAGAACTTGACACACACAAACTTCTGATAATTCAGGAATTCGTGGCACAAGTGGGATAAGGTTACACGATTTAATGAACGAGTAAGTTTGTACGTCTGAGACGCTATGTCTACGCTCAACGGTGTTCCACCATCCATTCGTACGCTCAAGTAGAAACTCTGTGAAATATGATTGTCAGATGTAAACAATCCATTGAATCTATGAGATTGGATATCTAATATTCCAGTAATAAAGAGAAACTTTGTGAATGTTATGGATATGTCTTTGTGGATACGATGTTCTGAAAATTCATACCTGATAGTCGAATTTCAAACGATAACATCATGATCGCGAATTGAATTATATGACTTGAATAACATAATTGAAGATATCTTATTTGAAAATAAAAATTGTGCTCATCAAAACGAATATCTCATTCCTAAGCAACTCCATTGTGAACCGCTGTTCAGCAATAACGTTGAGTCAGAATACCCACATCACGTGTTGACATTTCTCACTTCGTATCATCCTACACGTACCTTCATTCAACACACTTGGTTAGATATGCAAAGGAAAATCCAGACGAGTCGCGTAGACCTTCCGCTGAGGGTTATTTCGCGCGACCGATATTTCCGTATTCCCAAATTTTCCTACAACGATAATTCCAACCGCTTTCTATCATTTTGACGAAATTCCGATTCCAGCAATCGTGAAAGAACTAATATCACATTTTCCTTCCTCCTGTCAAGAATTTTTGTGTTTCCGAGAAGAAGTCTTTCTAGTTCCAGTTGGATAGAGCAATCACGGCGAGTACGGGAGATGACCTAGAATGAATGTGAGGGTTTTTATTACTCTGTCGTAGATCGGATGAAATCATATCAAAGAATTCCACCTCTTCCTTTGTCTCTCTTCTCGACGCTTCGAGGAACAATGAAGTGAGAAACGAAAGAGAGGAAGCAAGGAAGTAAAGCAAGCAAGGACATTACCCTAATGAGACAATGAGATTGTTGGAGAGAAGGGGCAATGCTCTAATGTCTCCTGGCTTTTCCGGCTACGCCAAAGTAATATACGTGGCATCGAAATAGATTACATTGTATAAACGAGCCATGCACTGTGCTGTTATGATGATAAATTGACATCTACCAACTGGTAGTTGAATAACAGCTTGCATTTCTCGATTACATTCTTTGTTACTTGTTTTCTTGTTCCTCTCAAATAATTCGTGCGATAGTGAATGTGATGAAAATCGATATCGAATAATATCACTTGATGATAGTCGATTCTCTGGGATATTGTATGATGATTATTCATGTAAATGCCTTTACCTTGAAGCATGAATGACTGATTGGAATTGAATGGGAATGTTGTTACTTGAAATCAGCGCTCAATCCAATGCACTCTATCTCTCATTCTCCGTTGATCAGTCGTATCATATCTCTCGGATATGATCGATGATGCGGGAGTTTACGTTTAACCAAAGTCTGCTTAATCCGACTGGCTGGCGCTTAGTCGACGCATCACCATTCAATCGGCTCATCGTGTTATTGTTAATTCACGACCACCGTGTTCTCGAGATCTGCATTCTATTTATTAATAAACGTACACAACATTCAGCACATTTACATCCAGTAAAATCAATGTAACACATTCGGAAATTTATTCCTTCTGATTTTTGTAACAGAGTTTCGATTCATAAAATCATTTTGCAAGTTTCCAGCCCGTGTAGAAATTTCTCCCGGGCTCAGACCTGGGTCAGGTTCATAATCCCTACTTAAAAAGTGGCCCCAACTTGGAATGTCACGCTTCTCAATCTAGGCCCCGTAATAGTATCAAATACCCGGGCAAAACAATGGTAGCCAACTCGGGGCCTATATGGGCTGTGGGTGGGCATACCTGGATTGATATATTCCAGTAATAAACTGGCGACCCCAACTGGGACCCACATGGGCCGTGGGTAGGCAACCTTGTATTGGATGCCTAAGATATACTTTTACGGGGCCAGGGCCTACCTTAGGATGCCCAGGATTGATTTCCACACGGGAGCATGATCAGCCCTATCGATTCCCCATAGAAAATTTCCTGCTCCTACGATTCAAGAAACGTTCTATTGCTTTCAACAACGGTAATCGGATAACCCTTGTTGAACGTGAATTCATTGCAATTTAATGATCAGTCCTTAGAACTGATATTAAAACAGGAATAAAAATCAAATAATAATCCTCTCGATGATTTTAACAATTCACCCCTCAGGATGTGAATTATTATTCCACGAATTATATACATTTCAATGGGGATTTTGAGCATCATCATAAATCAATTACAATACCGTTCACGCGGTATGCATTTTCACAATGGATTTGGAACTTGTCAATCATCTCACTCCTATTTTACGAATTTATTATTAAGAGAACAAAGTATTCCGTAATACCTTACGCAGCTTCTTCGTTATACACTCTTATTATGCCCTCCAGGAAATCCTTCACTCAACTTTATTAGAAACAAGCATATATATATATATATATATATATATATATAAGTATGATAAAATTCTCATAGGCGTACTTGAGATAAAAACCCTTCTCGTAAGCTCAGCGTCAGATTAAACTCTCGCATAAATGGGAAGCCCCTCCTTCGTGATATAATTATGATTTCATCGCGCTTAAACGAGCCATTGGGGAAAATGATCGGGTATATTCTGTTCTATAGATGTACATTGGATGATAAAATCATATACAATCGTCGGAGTTCCCGAAATTATGATGATGTTAGGTCGAATATCGCTGAATGGAAAAGTCGAATTATTATAATTCCCATGCACAAATATTGTCGGTTTGTTTTGAAATTGTTCTCGGTGTCCTTTCAAATAATGAGAGATAAGGGGAGCAATTGGCAAGTCTGATAGTTTTACATGATGTCGAGTGTATCGAATTCTCATATCATCACCAATTTTGAGAAATGAATCTGGTACTTTATATTCGTTCATAAATACTCCCTATGACAGTTTTGATGTACTCCATAACTCACACAATTTATTTCAATACCCCGAACAAAATTTGAGAGAATATTTTGCGAAAGTACGAAGAATCACCTTTCATCACATTTCAATCAATCCATTCCTTCATAATGTGCTTCAAAGGGGAGGGAATACGTATATATATATATATACTACGAAATCAATCCCAATGGATTTCAAATATCGTAAAACACGTACCTTCAGAGACTGACGGAATCTGTGAAGCATTTTATTTGATTTTCTTTCCCAAGTTTCGAAAGGTTCAAGGTGAACGAACGGAATTCGTTTGCAAATAACATAACACTCGTGCATACGAAGTTTAGAAAGATCTGGGGAAATAAAATTGTACGAACGTATTCCGCTAAGTTTCAAATTCTTCTCAAGTAGGATGGAATGATTTTCGAATTTGATGCATCGTGTTGAGTGATTTGATTGTCGGTATACGTGGTTTATAGAAATTGACATGCACTGTCAGAGATATGTGGGAGTTTCTCTCAATCACCCTAGTAAAAATAGTTATAACGGTTGTCGAGCACCTTTCAAGACACTAACAGTGAAGCTAGTTACTAGGAAGGGCCTTAGAATCATTTTTGCTAGGGCATGTACATGAATTAAGGCTCATACACATTTCACACAGTAAGAAGTAAAATTTACTTTTAACCTCAATATCGACTTATTTTAAGATGCAGCCAAAACTAGCCCTGTTCCAGCTGAAAGTAAGCATCCAAAACAAATGCCGACACAATGGAAAAGATCGATTTTCAGTCAAGTTTTCAAGTAAGATGCAGCCACTTTCAGTCAGAATTTTTACAGTGTACATTACATTTGATGTACAAAAACATGAAAAAACTATAGACTCTAGACTACAGTTTACATTAAATTTCATGTAAAATGTGTATGAAACTGAATTCATGCACGTATATGAAAAAAACTCACAGTAAAGAAATCCAAATCAATGCAAGTTTTTTCTGAAAGGGTGAGGATACTACTTATAAGTGATAATTGAATTGAGAAATACACAGTAAAAAGTCGGACTGAATGTGGCTGCATCTTGCTTAATTGAAAACTTCACTAACTTTTACTAAATATAAAGGAATCGAATGATGAATTGAATTCGATAGGGTTGATAGGTTTGAGATACGCAGTGGAAAAAAGTTCCCTGTCCTCTTTGTTAAGATGATGAATTATTCACTATGATAGAAATTTTTCCCGGTATGACAATGAATTCACAACTGTGACAACGAAAATTTATTTTTACCTTTTTCATCCTGTATGTAACGCCTGAAATTTAGTTATCTTTGTAAGTAATTTGCAATTACAGCCAATTTCAGCAAAAGATACATAGCAAAACGAACCGAATGCTCAAATTTTCAGTCCAAAGCATATAAATTGTTTGTTACCTCAGTTCTTTAAACGACGTTGATCGGACAGCTTGCAATGATATCTGAGAACGCAATCCACCCTCCATATCATCGTTGTACCTGGAGGTGCCTTCGAATCCTGCCCGATACCAGCAACCAAAAAGAATTGCAGACAACCAGTTGTTCTATTTTTTTTTCACCAACTGCTAATGTGTCGAAGTTTGAAAGAGAATACTTCAACAAAAGTTGGGGCGAAATTACTCAGAATGAGACTACTTAAACCGCGATTCAGTGAAATCAGACCGAACTTTCGTCAGTTCTTTTTTCCTTCTCTCATTTATTCTATAAGCCTACTTTTCTACAAGTTTCGAATGAACAGAAGTAATGTCGTTGGTACAGTGAAAGAATCGATTCACCAAAAATATCGTGCAATATGTGATGGTGTGTTTCAAAGGTGAAGGGATGATACACTTCCACTGTCTTTTTCCCACTCACCTTTAATGTCAAATAATAGACCCCTAAAACTGCATTCATTGTCTCTTCTTTTTGGGATGGATATGAATTATGAACTGCAAAGAAGTAAAAACAATACAAATCTGGGTTATTGATGTTGTTCAGGATGAAATTATTGTGAGAAAATAAATGGACCTTCTAAGCAGACGATAGTACTGGGAATATCAACTGGAAACAGTAAACATGGAATCATATTAAAAGGAAATTATTCCATACTGGAACCGATGAGTTTGATTTATTCATCCGTCGTGTGTTTTTCCTTTCTCACGTTGAACTGACTAATTCTACGCCTGCATACCCGGCAAGCAAGCGAGCAAACATAGAGAAATTATTCACACTTCTAAACTTGCCAACAACGTACGATATTTCATTCCTGTACGACATTCGTGTGCAAGATTATACATAACATTTAGTACACTGTTAGAAATTTCTGATTGAACTTCCAATTACATGTAATGGAAGCAAAAGTTATTCACGTGACTGAAAAATTTATTGAAATTTCAATTACATTTGAATGAAATTCAAAATAATGAATGATATACCATACACTGAGAGAAGTGGAATGTAATGATTACCACGTACAAATAGTGATTGGGGGACAACTTCGCGAATTTGGTTTCGGATACTATAGAGAATCGTAGCAATGTTCATGCACATGGGAATGGTTACCATTTACATGAAGATGGATACCAAATAACCTGATTCTGTCATTCAAGTACTATTTTCGCATGGTGATGGTTACAGTTCACTCTTCTCAGTGTAGCAGAAGTTTAAAATTCAGTTGCGTGTAAATGAATTCTCATTTCAATCAACAAGAATTGTAAATTGCATTCACAAATCCACATAGAAAGTATATTGAATCTAAATAAATTTTTCACAGTGTATGTATTAAAATTTTAACAACAAATTCGGTCAAATTCAGTGATTGAAGAACTGACAATAAGTCAAAAGTAATTTGGTATATGATTATCAATTACATATTGTATTGAAAATTTCTTCAAGTTTGGATTCAAACCATTAGTATCATATTTTTATTTCCCTCAAAGTTCGCATCGATCCTACGGTACGTGTGGATAATTGAAATTTGTATCGTATAAAACGGTCAATCGAATCACATATTTTTTTAACGAGAGAAAAAGATTCACCGCTAGAAAAACTGTTTCATTTAGACAGACTGTCAATCAAAAGTACAGAGTACAATGAAAACTATCATTTCTCTCATCGATATTACCCCAGGTGAACAGTTTTATAGAACTGTATTGAGAATTGAATACAGGTTTTATGAAATTTTAGATATAATCAACGTTGAATTCGTATGGGATGGAATTTCAAAATATCACAAAATTAATGACCTCTTCTGGAAGTTTATAGATAATCGAATCTATTTCCACGTATATGATTCGATACGAATTAATCACTAGTCGTCAATCATTTCACTTTACTCGTTGAATTGCTTCCCGGATTGGATGATTCCGTTTTCACAATACGAGAAAAATATTTGTCACCGATACTTTGAGAACTTTGTTATACGAATCAAATATGAAAACTTCAAATCAATAAATCGTGACATCAGGTGTTCTTGTAACGAGATTTCAACATTTTGCATTCGCTCTGTATAGGATGGTCTGGAACGAGCCTTCTGTGATGGTATTATGGATTTTGCTGTCGACTAAACTTCCGTCTCGGTTGTCGTCGGGAAACGCTCATTTATTTGTGAATTTATTTTATCGATTTCCCAGGGGATAACCAACGCCTTCCCTTTAATCGAGGACAGCTAGGTTATGAAAATGAATACTTGGATTAATGTTTTTGCGTTGTACATTTTTCATGTCACGGATATCATGTGGATGATATCGTACTGTATATTGCTTCACATGGACGTTGGGATCAGAATTGTCATCATTCATAGCGCCTAACTAGCCTGGGGAGTAATAATCTTTGGACTAGAGACCCTGATATGTACTCATACTCTGAATTAGATGATTGTGAGAAACATTTTGACCTCATATTGAAATGTTTGATAGTCTGAAATGAGCTCTGTTTGAAATTGTCATCGGGATCGAAGGACAAAATTCCATTTAATCGAATTTAGTCGCGTTGAAAGTTCACCAGTGCTTGAAAAACGTTCATTTCCATCTCCCATAGACATATGAAATTGATAGAGACAATCAAAAAACTATACTGATATCAATTTTTTTATCTTCCGCTATGATTATGAAAGTTTATCGAATTCTGCCAACAATTTTCGACACTATAGTATATTCATCCAACGTAATGAAAGTAAAAAACAAGAAGATGTGAAATATATCTGTACATTCATCAAAAATAAATCATGAACCAATTTAAGGATAACCTACTTTTGGAAATAGATGTATATTACGAATCTTAAATTGTGAATTTCCGATACCTCATTGAATCGAAAATCAGTAATCTGAAATAACTACGGAACACGAATTCCTCCACTTTAATTGAATTAATTAACCGTGAATCTCTTTTAATTTCATTTCCTTTCCATAAGTACATGCAAATTGCATGGATTGTGGTTTTCATTCTCCAGAATTTTTCCAATTCTTGTAGAATAAAAAGTGCATCACCAACGATGCGAAAGTATTGAAAAGTCGTATCCTCCTGAATTTGAATAATCGATTTATTTCAAATGAGCGCTACAGTGAAAATTATTTACACGGTGTTTAATTGAATGCACGAATGTGATTGCATTTCCTTCGGGTGTAATATGTACGTGTGGCTGGCTATGAACGTACACGATTCTTCATGTTGATCCGAACGTTCTGTGACAAGTGGAAATATTCCTGTGGATACGCTTATGATTCGAGAAAATAAGATCTGAATAACTGAAGAGAAAATAGAGTTCGCGGATTGAGTTTCATGATTGAAAACTTGTGAGATGCGTTTTTATTCAATCATTCATTGTTTAACAACATCCTGCGCCATATCCAGAATTCCGTTTGATAATGTCGGTACAAAAGTGTTGAGTTCATAAATTTTCTCAAGCAGAAAAAAGTTAATAAAATATGAATCTTTTCATTCCTTATTACTTTTTGGATTGTCATAAGATTGTTCAAACGGAAATTGTGGGCAGTACAATTTTATATAACAGACAAACATCGCCGTTCATTGAGAGTCAGGTATAGAAGAGGATCAAATACGTGATAAAAACCAGAGAAAACTCAACCGACATCCTCCCACGTTGAAACTTTTAATGCCGTTCTCGCGGACTTCTGTGCAAAGAATTTCATTCCATAAGTTTTTTCTCTCTCGAAATTAACCTTCTAATGTGCGTGAAAATTTAAATGCGATTGATAAAAGAAACTCTGAATAATAATGATTGATAGTTTCATTGATTTCACCATAATTTTATCACCAAAGTACGTCTCAATTCGAGCTAAATCTTACAACTATGATTAGTAACATCACAAATTGAGGTAATTTTCTCTATCCATATAAAACAGGGGAGTCAACGTGAGAATATATTACGTATATATAGGAATACACATCGTTAAAGTACGAAAGTTGTCGATGTAAATACAACTCTCCCTGCGATACATGATGTCATTCTCTGTTCTACCTACGATACGCACCCGAGCACATTATACGTTGACGTTCTGACAATCCTCTTGTTCATCCATTTGACCTAGGTGACTCTTGAGATTTTCCATAACTGAATGCATGAGCGTACGTACGAATTTAATACACACTCTAACACGAGACAAAAGTTTATCGTAAATTCAGAATGATGTGTGCATAAATAAATAGATATCCCGACTATCTAAAGTCATATAACAACATAAGTGTAGCATTCCCATGCATAAATCTGCATCATCTTCCTCTCTCCGCGAGCCCATTTCGACGTCACGTACTTGTAATGATCAAATCCAGAATATCATTATTTTTTGTATTCGAATTCGATTCATCGGATACTGAGAGACAGTATTTCATCATCTCGTCCTACTCACACTCTGCATTGATATAATTATTCTGATGGAAAATTCTACCACCTATGAAACTAGAATATCGAAAAAATAAATTTCACTTACAGTGCGAGGGTAAATGAGAAAGCCAATAATCGACCGAGAAAGGAAATTCAATCATGGTCATAAAGCAAGAGCTCGTTGGTCGATGTAATGCTCGCACTCGAATGAAATTTTGGTTCAAAATTCATGTCGTTCAAACCTTGAACGGCGAAATTAATGATTTTCAAGAGATGGGTGAGTTTGTGACGACAAGCGTCCGTCAGATCGTTGGATAAATGAGTTGTTTGCAGGTGTCAACGACCAGCCATCAGATCATTGTTATTCGAATCAACGATTGAAGAATTCACTGTCTCACTTCCGTCACATTTTACACCAATTATTCGCCGGTCGTAAAGAATTCAGTTTTGCTTCATCACAATTTTATTTTCAAAATCTCTGTACCAGATCCCTCCATCGAATTGTTTTTCCTCAGGGAAATTGAATCGCCGAAAGGATGAACGGTATTCAATTCGTCTTTTTGTTCAGATTATTCAAATCCATCGATTCCATTATATGGATTTGTAAGAAAGTTCGTGACATATCCACATTGGGAATATGAAAGTTTTTTATGCATCCGGAATATGAGGTCTTATATTTTTTATTTGAAATTTTCAGTTACAATTTTGAATTCAATCGCAATCGATATGAGATTCAGTACCACAGGGTGGATTACAATACCCGTGGTCTGATCATGAATGGCAGTCCCTACTGCACCCGCTTCTCGAGCACTCGTGTACAATGCTTCGTTTTGAAACATTTCGAAAGTGATGATTCTACAGTGATTTCAGTTTCTTATTTGATTCCATTAAATCGGTCTTACAGGAAATTATTGAATCCATGAATATTCGAATATCGAATATTGAAATCACCTCTTTGTTTCTCTCTTGAAATTTTCCATAGCTCATAGATGGATGATTCGGTTTCAATGATTTCACTTGTACTTCAGATTCCAAGAATGTAAGAAAAAAAAAAGAAACGACTGTTTCGTGGATATCCTTTGCAGAAGACGGACAATCCTTCAGGATACATCACTCTTTTCAGATATTTTTCTTTCTTATTTATTCGCGCGCGCACACAGATATATTTACGTGGGAGGAAATAAATTCACACGCCATTCCACATTTACATTTCCCTATATAACACCGGAAAAGTTTCTCTTCCTCTTTCATCTCTTCCTCGACTTAATGGCCCGTAAGGCTGTCTTAATTCAGTTAGGTATTCAAATCGTGGCTACGAGGCAAGGCGAGTCAGGCTGGACCGACCGGAGGTACCCTTGCATATTAAGCTGACTGGGCTGAATTTTATACATGGACGTATATAGTTCTACTTGACTGGCATATATCCGTTTCTCTTCCCAGATATTCCTGTTCTTCGTTTTCTTTCTTTTTCCCCCCCGAAACTTTGACTCTACGTTCCCTTATTGGAGTTCCGTTCATTCATATCCGTCTCCATCGAAGATTATTGAACAGGCTGAGCGGTTCTCTATCCACTCGAGGAGAAAATTAAAATGATGATAATATGAGACTTTCGGAAAGATAAAACGGAAAAAGAAGAGAGAGGGAGTGAGAATAATTCGGTGATCGACGCCACCGGTTTTCGGATTGATCGATGGTAGTTTCACACGATATAAACTTCAGAGAAAGTATCAAGGAGAACCTCCGATCGAATCATGATGTCCATAATCGTCCGATATATAGATACGTGAACTGTATTGGGTTATGGATGACTGCTAATATCGAGGATGTATAAGCGCGGCTAAACGGAAAGTTATCAAACTTCTTGCCGTTGGATCGTGAATCTCAAGTACTAGGAAGAGGGAAACGCACGCCCGCGTCCCCAGAGGAAGCGTCTCCCAAGATTTCAGAGGGGGTTGAAATTTTCAACGATCAGAGTACCAGGCGAGAGGAAAATTGTAAGTGGATATTGAACATTCAGAGGTGAATGTACGCGTGTTGTTTTGAAGTTGTTGTACGACGATTGGAAAACTCCACACGTTTTTATGAATGTGGCATGGAATCGATCGACGGATTTTCTTCATAACAATTAATTTGAAAATGAAATGAAAATTGAGTAGTTTAATGAACCCTCACATTCATAGGAATACGGTTTTGAATTGGAATGAACGTTATTTCGAAATGATTTTGAGGGAAAATAATTAAGACACATCGTTGAATTATCATCAACTTCGAATGAAAACTAAAATCTTGAGCAGGATGAAAATCATATAATTAGATGGATTCTCAGAAAAATGTCACTATAGGTGGAAACCAAATGGATCGATGCATGTGGGTGCACTGCGAGCATCATATCTCACTTCGAAGTATCATTGAATTCTCATAACCACGATGGATTTGAGAATCATTAATAAAATACGTAATGGCAAATCGACTAACACGGTTAAATCTCTCAATTGAAACCGTTTGTTGCCAAATTGGCATAGTGTATTGGGGGATCAACGAGCATAGCGGCTGAATCTTCAAGTCGAATAATATCTGTTGTGAATGTACCGTGGTGCATTTAATGAACAGGTATCGACTGAATAGCCATGATTATAAAAATATATAGTAGCATTAAACGGGATTTGAGGCAATCACGTTGTTGATCAGTCAATGAACGTGTTGTCAGTTTAATAATAGGAATTATCATTACCACTGTTGAATGGAACATTGCCTGGATTTGATAAAATAAAATATTTTCGATATGTTTCATTTCTGAGAAATAGGAACCAATTCTGATAATATATTCAAATGATTCAATTGTTTCATTGGTTATCTTGAGATATTCACAGAATAGGAATAGGACTGTTTTTCCATTTCCGTGAATTATCTCCCTTTTCATATGGTTAATTCTTCAAGGAGTGAGGAAAAATCCCTAATAGAACCTTCCCTGTCGCTATTTTTAGGAAGGATGTATACTTGAGCGCATGAATGGATCTGAAACGAGAAGAGAAGGATCTTTGTATCTCCTATTACCAAACTTTCAAAGTGTCTTCGAGCAATATTGTCTTCACGATGTAAGATGGAATACAGCCATTTCATTCTACATTTTTCTCTTTCAACCTCTTCCTTTCCTCCTCGATCCAATTCACAGAATATGGTTGTTCCTTGGCCACTGCATTCGTCTGTTTTCCACTCTCTCTCTCTTTTTCACCTTCTTCGTTTTCTATCTTCTCCTTAAACCTATCCACCCTCAACCAACGCCAAATGGATTGGATTATTCCGAAACGCGGTGCTCGGTTCTTACTCGTCGACCGACGAATTCCGCGGAAGGCGTGTTTCCACTGGAAGAAAAGGAGAATTCTGTGAATGTGTGGGAGAAGAAAGAAAACGAGGGAGAAATCCAAAGGACTGTAAAGGCGGTTCTCGAAATGGCAGTGAATTATCACTTTTCGCAAACACCCTTTTGCAATCACTTCGACACTTCACTACATGTGAATAATATACATTCGTTCAGAACTCAAGAGGTTCTGAGGAAGAATTGTGTATCCCAGTCTCTCGAGAACGATACAAATGCTACACAATGTTTCGTCACTCATTTGTCAAATGATACCGCCAATATGCATGCCCGAATTCCTTCCTTGAGACATTCTTTTGTTATGTTTGTGGCAGGAATTGAACGACCAAATTTATCCTCCATCTAGTTGGAAAAAGTTCGAACAAGAGCGTTTATATCTTTTTTATCTTCAATCTAGTTCTTTTATTTGAAATCGATTCAATACGAAAGAATGAGGAATTAGATCATGAACTCGAAATGCATGGAATATGTACATTGTTATCTGATCAGATAAACTAATTCCCTTTTTGGGAATCAATTCCATTACGAAGGTGGCTGATGAACAAAACATTAACGACATTATTCCACAAATCAGATTTCTCAATCTCCAGAGTATTCTATAGGTGATGAATTGTATGTAAGTATTTGAAACAGATGTTTCATTTCACACTGACTAGTACTCAACCATTAGAGGGAATGACAATATGGATTCACCAAACTCTACGATAACTTTTTCTTTATATTTTTTAACGACTTCTGGCCCAAGATATCTAGATATTATCCATACGAAGCATTTCGTAAACTTTACCGACAAAATGCTCAAAGTTGTGTGACTTTAACGAGCAGAAAAGTTCGAGAAAAGCTTTTTATTTGTGCGGTCATAGAGTTACGTACAACGAAAGCTTCCAGGACTAAGACGGTGGAACGTAACGACGGAGGGAGGAGCTTTCGCAGTCAGTCTCTCGGGTTTGAAATTGCGTTCGTATCTTCAGGTGACAGAAATGATGCAATCAAGTTAGAGAGTACAAGATTTGATGAAATAATTTTCCACAATCGTGAATCATTCTGATGTTAAGAGCTAATATGAGCTTTTTTTTTACCATTTACAAAGAATGTTTGAACTACAACTGGATTCAGAATCAATTCATATAAATACAAAAACTCATTCCTAAAAAAAAGACACGAATTGACGTGAAAAATACAAAAAATGCAAACATGGTGGAGCATATTCAACTCTTTTTCCCTCCCTCGAATTTCTTTCTATTTCCAATCACAATTCGAATAAAGCTTGTCCCAGTTCCATGACTTAACCAATACAGTAAAATAGGTTAAATCGAGCGTCCCCCGTGGGCGCTGTCGGCGCACCCTTCTATCGGCATTTCCCTCGTATCAGCACGCGGGACCCTTATTTCTTCCCTCGGAACATTTTTCTCAAGCTCAACTCGTGACGTAGGAAAAATAACCATATACCCATCAAATCTTTTCTGTAGCTGAAACAACCCTTTGAGGAGTCGTTTTAAACTTCGATCCGGTGTTCTTCCTATTCATCGGTAAGAGTTCTTCACGCGTCAGCTGTCAATTTTGTGATGTGTGTAGAGATCATTTGGAATCGATGATCCGTATAATTCCCAATGATGCATAAAAATGTATTGCAATGGGACTAAATTCCAATAAATCGTCAGCCTTGAGAATTTATCACAAAAACGTTTGGTAGATTTTTTGATGCGTAAGAGATAGATAGAGCAGAAAGAGATCCTCGAAAGTCAAGTAAAAATAACTTCCATGTCAGTGTCGGTGGAACTTGAAAGATATACACAACAAGAATTTTCACGATCGAATTCGTTTACTGTTCATTTATATGGAATATATAGATAAATGATACAATAGATTCTGTTTTTCGGTATCGCTTTGACCCGATTGTTTGTTTTCATGAGACATCGATGTTTCGAGATATCATCAAACGATATGATTTATTCAGAATCTTTTCGAACGTAATGATGGATGATGTGAACAGAATGGAACTGCATCGATCGTTGGGAAACTAATCAACTATAAATAAGCATAATCATCGTCAAATAATCGTATCATTCGTTCGGTTCATTATTACGAATGCGTTTCATTCATGAATAAATTCAGTAAGGAAATCGATAAGCAAGGTTGAATGAATTCGAAAGATGATGGAGGGTATGTGAATTATTGCGGTTCGAAATTGCAACGGTATGCTACACTGCTCCCAAATTTTGTATGTTTTTGAGGGATAAGAAATCAGAAGTTTGTTCATCAGATTGGTCCAGCACTGAACCATTTCTGCACACGATACTATATACCAGACGATAGTTCTACTGATGCATGTTTACTTGTAGAATCTGTACCCACACAGCACAAATGTCTCCAGAATATGTCAGAATATCGCTACGACATGACAGAAACTTTACAACATTGCACCAACATTCTGAGACATTACTGAGATGTCCTGTGATGTATGGGTAGCCCCTTAGATTGGTGAATAAAGAGGAACTGGGGGGTCCGGGGAGCTAGAACATGATCAGAATAATCAGAAATCATAAATCACGTTAAGTTAGTTCAGGTACTACTAAACTGAGAGGAATTTATCATCAAAAATTATAGAAAACTTGTATCGTCACCAGCGTCGGACATGATTGTTCGTAATCACGACCCTTGCTTCTTTCCCCGAACACTGGAAAAAATAGTTGTTTGTCCTCTCTCCATAAAATATTTATTTGTATAAATTAAATATTCAATTAGATGCAAAAACTGATTACTTGTGGGGAATGAATTATTTATTTAGAAGATCAATTTATTTGAGACAAGCATTCCACTATTTGATTCGATTGAATATTTCATTAATCCTAAGAAATATTTTATGGAGAGAGGACAAATAAACTAGTGATTTAGTTGGAAGAAATCTTTTTTTCCAATGAAGCCACGGAACATTCTTGTAAATGTTATGGTTTTCATTTTCCATCAATCTCACCAATTCAGATTTTTTGTTTTCCAAATTCTGTCATGAGAAATTACTGTTCGTCAAACTGAATTTACACTAGTTTTAATTTGCAAACTTCGTAGTATGAAAAATTACTGTTATGTTTCATTAATTTGTGATCTCATGCCAAGTATATATCAAACTGTTATGTCAAGTATATCTTCCGTCCAATGGGAAAACCAGTAATTTTGAATGATGAATTTTTCTCAGTGTAATTAAACTGCAAGTTGTAATCGAAATTCTCCTGCATCAACAGATTACACGGGAAAAAATGGAACCCGGAAATATAACAGTTCTTATAAAAATCGACTCTCTGAAATTTTTAGAATGAGATTTCACTTTTGAGCCAGCCAAAAATGAGCTTATTGAAATTTGGGGTGAAGTATCCACTCTTTTGGAGTGATAGTGTAAGACTTGAGGTTACAAACTTACAGTCACTCCGATTCTAGAGTGAATGTTTCACTTCAGAAGAGGGAGAGTTCACTCAAAACAAGTGAAAATCTCACTTGAAGTGAACAGGCTCACTTCTGAGACTTATTAGAATGAAACTCGTGATTTTCCACTGTTCTAGATTTAGAGAGTGAAACTTTCTTAGTTTCTCAACGAACCAAGAATGATAAAGTTTAGGAAGTACACGTTTGCATGCAAATATGAAAGAGTGTACTCTCTAAATTAGAAAGAATGTGATTTCCACTCGAATGAAAAGATAGGCAGCCAGAAGGGAACCTATATTTCCGTTCGAGTGTAATTTTTACTCTTCCATATTTGAAGAGTAAATACTGTGCGAAAAGTAAAAGCTCGGATGAAAATTTGGAACGCTCAACGTTGAATTTTACAACGCGTATAGTCAAATTTGGCGGTTCAGCATTTTAAAATTCAAACGTCTTTGTTACTTTTTAGGGGAAAGTAGGGACCCTTCGTACGGTTTTTACATTTTTCATGTTTTTGAATCACTTATTTGATCGAAAATTCAAGTGCTTGTATTTATCAATAGTACATGTATCTAGGTTCAATGCGAAAAAATTGCCAGTTGATTACATCTCATATTTATTAATTAATAACAACCTGAAGTCAATTCGAAATTCGTATGAATGTTCCCCACTTATGGGGTACTTTCGGACACTATGGAATAATATTGTACAATGGATTCAAACTACAAATAAATCATGAAAAATTTTCATTTGACAATAAAAGTAACATTTATATCAATTAATGCAATGTAATACTACAATTATTGAATAATCACAAATTTCTTACGTGTTCTTTGTTGTGTAATTGCGTCCCATGCTCCTGTTAAAAAAATTTTGATGAATAAATGGTGAATATAGCAGAATACAAATATAGAGACATTGGTTTGTCATCAATGAGACACAAAATCAACCGTTAGCAATTCACCGTTCACCTATTGTGTCTGCAGGGGTACTTTCGTACGTGTCTGAATGTGCCCTTCCTGGTTCTGTACGAATGTGCCCCATTAATGAAACAACAATAAAACATGACTTTCCCACTATATTGATATGCGAACCAAAAAATTGATTATTAAAATCATGTTCCAGGAATGTATCTTCGTTACTGAGAACATATAATTTAGAAAAACATAACATAACGAGAGTAAACATAGCTGGAAGCATCGGTGAAGAAATTACTCGCGAAATGCAAAAATGCAATGCTACCTATAACTTCACTCTCACTGCTACGAATGACCTAAAACTGCATAGACATCATGGTGACTACTCAACTTACTCGTATATGAACACTCATGTTAGCAGAACTTTTCATTCGTATTTTATAACTACTGTATGAATGTGCCCCGCGTACGAAGGGTCCCGATTTTTCCCTACTTTGTATTCACAATCTTTCATATTTGGAGTGAAAATCCGTCTTCTGAAACTCATCCTCTCTGATTAATTGAAAAATCAAGAAGACGTTTTAGATTTCCACAAAAATTATCATATTTTGGAGTTCCATTTTCCTTCGAGTAGAGAACTCCATTTCTGATTGAAGAATCAGGTTTTCGAGTCCACGTGATGAAATTTGCAGTTGTTACAGTGACAAATGTTGAGTTTCCGTGCTCTTTTTACCATTTGGCTGAAAAAAAATAACAAGATTTGATATCAAAATTAGTTTAGGACAGAACTAAATGATCAACTCGATTTCTTATGATAGAGCGATTTTTGGAAATGATGTTGAATGGATTTGTCTTTTCCTTCGATTTCTCATGCTCAGCGGTAAATCGAATCAAAAGTCAGAGCAGGCTGAAGAAAAAACTGCACCTTAATATTTCACCGATCAGAGGTTTATTCTCACCCTTTCATCTTTCCATTGCTTCGCATGAATTCCATTGATCAAGAGATAAAACATAATTCTTTTCAGATTCAATTCCAACAAGTTAACACTTCGTCACGCCTGAATCACTTTGTCGATCGAATCAATTCTCTGTTGAGGAATTTATTTGTATGTAAAATCGTTTCTCTGTAGAATTGGGTGTTCATTCATGCGAATATCATATTGTACAAAAACGCTATTGGTAAAAAATGTCCATGAAGGTTCAATTCTTCCTTTGATTGAATCGTGTTCAGTTTTAATGCTTGACATGCTGTAATGGAAATGAGAGTTTCAACTAGAATGATTCCAAATATTTCTTTGAATTGGAAAATAAAACCTCATTATGCGAATAAAAATGATCAGTCATCCTTAAATGGAGTTGAGTCTATTTATGAATGAGGTCAGAATTCGAGTATAATTGACAGTCTTTTTCAACTTGTTGAATATAATTCGATGTTTGAAATCGAGTTGAAGACGCACCGTAAAAAAAAAACTCAGGGAAAATTCCAGTACCGTACTGGAAGCAATTAACTTGTACATTTGAACTGAAAAATTACATTGAAATCATGAAAATTCCAGTACATGTATCAGAAAATTCTTGTATTTATACTGGAAAATTGAAGTGAAAAACATGAATTTTTATGTAAAATACGGAAAAATTCCGGTACAACAGGAATTTTCTTGTACGTAACCTGAAACATTCGTCATGAACAGAAATTTTCCAGTTCCTGGGTACCGGAAAATTTCAGTTTTTTTCAACAGTGTGAGCAAAATGATATTGCCAGTATTTTGAATTAGAAGGCTGAGAATGGATGGTTGAGTTGAAAAGCAAAGCCAACGATAGATGAAGCTCCGATTGAGTCAAAGAATCAGAATATGTATCAAATTCAAGACTCGGAGTTGAGATCCCACTCCTTGTATGATCTCGAGTTGGAAAATGTTGCTGGTTTTGGTCCTCCTGTTGGAATTTTACAATGGTTTTGTCCTGATTTATTATTATCGCAGACAAAATGAGACTTGAATGAGACGTACCCTTGGATTTTTTTATCCGTGATACTCATAAATCAGGACCACAACCGCTCCATTTTTTTCGACTCGGGATACAGAGGAATGACTGGAGAGGAATAGAATTATCCAGCTCAGTGTGGAGAGTAGGAGTGGTTGGAACTTCATGTCAATGCTGGTCACTTCAGTTGAGTTCAAAGTTAAATGTGAAATTTGAAATTGCATAGCTGATAGAGATGGGCAGCTCGTGAGTACTTCTTGACTTTTGTCAATATATCTTTGTATATGGTTAATGGAAAGCATTCCTTACAGATAATACTCCAGGGCTATTTATTCTTAGTTTCTAATTATATGAAACGTGGCCATGAAAGCCAAACTTACAATCAAATAACAAAGATATGACAAGAGTAGAAATCGTGGGAAAATCTAGATCAAAGACAGATTCAGCTGAAAATCAAGTACAAGACTTGAAAGAGTCGAAGTCTGATGAAAAGAACTCAATGCGTACCGGAAGCTGACATAGTTGAATCAGCACAATAGGATGACACTCAGTGGAAAATTGTGTGCTCTCATTGTACTCCGAATTGATGTACCGAGATTACAAATAACTCGATTGATGTTCTCGAAAATCGTGACTATGATGGTTTCCGGAGGGAAGGTTATGATTCGGATGATACAGACACACGAGAAAAGATCCGCTGGCTGAAACTTCGTGTTCTCCATGCGCTATTCATCGGTGGATGACCAATGCGTCTGAAAAAAAGAACAAAAATCTCAGTGGGATAGAATGAGTTTGATAGATACATTGCGTTGGAAATGACTATAAAGATATGCATTCCATGGCGGCGATCATCCTTTACACTTTGGAATTCGTTCGTTGAATTTTTTGAAGCACAAGAATGATGTCTGTGGAAGGCAAGTCAGTAGAATTTCAAGTTTTATTTGTAGATGATAATCAGTTCACTGGAAAAAATATTTGTTTGTCCTCTCTCCATAAAATATTTATTTGTAGAAATTAAATATTCGATTAGATGCAAAAACTGATGACTTGTGGCGAATAAATTATTTATTTAGAAGACCAATTTATTTGAGGCAACTATTCCATTATTTGATTCGATTGAATAATTCATTGATCCTCAGAAATATTTTATGGAGAGAGGACAAATAAACCATTTATTTGTCCGGAAGAAATTTTTTTTTTCAGTGCTATAACGCATCTCGTAAGCAGAAAATGGTATAACTTTCGCGATTGATCGTTGATGGACATTTGATTCAATTGAAAATCATCTGTGTTACAAGAATACGCAATTACCGTTCTCAAATTAACCTCTGTTACGTGTAATCTGTGTGTGTGTGAGCACAGAGCGAGTGTTGGAAAGGTTGAGATGTGAAAAAGCTACTTGGACTTCTTTTTTCTGGATTGAGGGATATCAGCTTGACAAGTACACAAATGAGAAAATGAGAGAGTCGAGTAGATTTTAGTTTTCTTAACCTGATGATAAGGTCGAAGGGAACTCATCGATCCTTGTTCCGTGCTGATGGGTTTCAAGCTAGGATATGATGAAAAATCAGATTCCTCAATCGAAAATCAATATTTCTCTTGGGTGAAGGGAATTTGATTCCATAAAATACACATCCATTTGATTCTATTCGAATAATTCTACGATCGCAATGATTTTAGAATAATTTTATAACAAATATCCTCATTATGAATAGAATTGAACTGGATTCAAGTGAATTTTACGACAGGTTTTCAATATTCAGTAAGATTCTACAACATATCGTAGAATTTTTTCTATAGATATTCTTGACTTGAAACTTGCTTCAAGCGAAATTTTGACTCTTCTTATCACCTTCATATTTGACCCTTGGAAGAGCTTCATGTTTACTGGATTTATATTTGATGTCAATCAAGAACTTGTTTGCAGTCTTGAACGGGCGGTTACTGAACCATGCTTTACATTTCAAAGTAGAAAATTTCAAAACCGTCTTGAACCCTCCTAGATCCCACATGAGACTACTAAAAACCTGTCGCATTGCAGTGTCAAGATTCTAACTATTCTTTTTGGAAATGATTCAATGAAATTGTAATTTCACCCTCACCCTATTAGAATTGAGAGGATTCAAATTTCCAAAAGGCGTGCAGGTGGCTTAAGTAATAGGTAAACCTACCCACTTGGTAGGTGGGTAGATAGTATCGAAGAAGTTCACCCTAGTTTATAAGATGTGAAATAAATAAACAATAGCTGCGGAACAACAAATGTGGAAGCTCATCAACAGGGTCAAAATGGAGATCAAATTTCATTCCGGGTAGTACTATGTGGATAAATTATCGTTGAACATTCCTGAATACGGGGAAGCTGGTATATACAAAATCTAATCACACTTTTAGATGATTCGATTGTTGTTTTAGTTTTATCTCTCGCATTAAGAGTTGGAGTCGTCATTTCATTGATAGGCACTAACTTCGTCACTCGAAATGACAATTTATGTTCGCACAGCATCCTTTCATTGCGAACGTGATGTTAGCTTATGACACTGATTCACTGTTTATGATCCGTGCTTTTTATGGACCAGAAAGCTCACAGTTTTCTTGCTTTTTTTTTAGTGTAACAAAAATTAATGTTGTCTTACATGCGTTGGCTGGTACTGTAGATGCTGAAATATATTAAATTTTTTGTTCAAGTTCAGAAAATATTTTGGATTCAATATGATCCGTTTTGTCAGCCTGAATTAGTAAAACAACACTGTTTCTCAGAAATATTCCAGAAAATTTCACTCAGAATGCTATAAGGGGTTGCCAAGCTTATCTTAAGTGAGTTCTGTCGTTTGTTTCTAAAGAAAACACAAAAATTTTTCCCCAGACTTTATCTGATCACGAAATAATGTGCGTAAGGCATCAATTATATAATAGCCAAACTGTTCAAAAGGACTTCACTCGGAACAGAATTCTTGGTGAGGCTTAACAACGCATAACAATGCACATGGTCAAGGACAGAACTTCCCCTTCGACCTCATATTTCACTGTCCTGATCAACAGTAGCAATTCATGACCTTTCATTTTGTTCATATACATGAAGAATATAATAAATATAAAAACTACAGCGGAAAACAAACTCATTTTGCGTTGAATGAATATTTATTTTCCTTCTATCCAATGAATATTCATCCCTTCAGAAAACCTGTCTCGAAAGGGGCCGCTTATTATCATTGTCAGGTAACTCCTTTGACTTATAAGTATTGACTGCCAGTGGCTACCCCCCTCCTCCGAAAATAGGATGAAATGTGTCCACAACATTTAACGAGATAATTCGATATTTACGCTCCACCCATGAAGAAAAAACGCGGCAATTCAAGAACTGAATTACGTATTTGTATGAAATGTAAATATAAATTTTTGATTAGATCTCAATAAATTTTCAAATATTTTCGAGGTGATTAATTATCCAAATTTGAATAATATATCCATATTTAATATAAATTTTTGATTAAATCTCAATCAATTTGAAAATTATGTTCAAAGTGATTAATTATCAAAATGTTCGAAGTGAAACAATTAACAATGGTAAAAAGCAGTAATTTTGGAGTATAGTTATTCCAGGGTTTTCACTTCTGTGACTTTTGTGTCTTCCTTATATTTTGGAGGGACCAGTGTGCGATGATGTTTATGATTATTGATTCACTTTATTATATTCATGTTTTGCATGACATAAAATTCATGTTATTATATTAATTAGTTGACTTTGTTGCTTTTTTGACAATATAAAAAAATGGTATAATCATATTAAACATATTGAAGGTTTGGATTCAGGTATATGAACATTTTGGTATGCAGATTCTCCTCCTCAATTTTCTTTTATTATACAATGCTATAATAAAATAAGGAAATCGTTTAAAAAAAGCATGTTTGGTATTCAAGATAATATCTTGATTTTCCCTGCTGCCATATTATTCATTTACTTCTGTAGTTAATGGTCAATGGGGGCGTTGTTAGATGTTGTGGACACATCTACAGTTGGCAACTAGCAGTCCATACTTATATAGTCAAAGGGTAACCCGGATCAGACGGAGTTTCACGTGTAGTAAATACTCAGCATAATAAACATCGTGTGATTCAAAATAAACTCATAAAAAGGGTGAAGGTTTTCTCCGACGATAGATTGATGCATTGTACTTTTTGTTACCAAATTTCTGTAATGGAAACAACATTCTATGAAGATCATAATGACCCAGAATGCAAATATTTCAATCTGTCGTCGGAGAAAACCTTCCCCCTTCATACTAAAGGACTCCGTACCAGAACTATGGGGAAAAAGTATCGGCTAAACTCGCTGGGGTTTGGATATTTTGTAGTTCCAGATATCCTGAATAAAATATATCGAGGGCAAAACCGTTTCCTGTGCGTAGTTTAGCCACCCCAGATTCTGAAAGAAGAGATTCTGTTTCATTAAGAAGATGATTATTATCGACACTGAAAACGCAGTTTGTTCCAGCCAAACAAAATTTTGGTTGAAATGAACGCAAAGAAACTTTTTGGTTGGCTGAAATAAAATTTATTCGGGGTGAACAAAAATTGGTTCACAATAATTGAGGCTTTCATACACACAAATAAATCTTGTTCATCCTAAATAAATTTCATCTCAGCCAATCAAAAAGTTTCTTTGCGTTAATTCCAACCGAAATTTTGTTACGCCGAAACAAACGTTTTTTCAGTGGAGACATGAAGGTTCAAGCAACGTTCAATAGAGGCCTATTCAACGTCCGGACATTTGAAGCTCCCTTGAACGGTCCATGAACGTGAATTCACGTCCAACGGGCGTAAATTGAACCTAGGAGGTTTGTGTTCTCTTGGGGAGGAAATGATTTTGCCAATTACATATTTCATGCAGTATATCTAGAACTACAACATATTCAAACGCCAGCCATTTTGTCCAAGATTTTCTTTCCCATAGTTCTGTTACAGGGTGCTTCCCAAGACTCTATCAAGCGGTTTATTGTTTTGGTTATCTGACTCCATGAGTAGGATAAATCGGGGTGAGGTGACGCACTTTCTTGGTCCTCTGCAGCCTAAATTAATACTTCAAATCACTCTCACTCAAGACGAATATGAACATTCCATTACAATTCTTAGATCTTTCTTCAGTGAATGAGACTTTATGTATTATTTTATGCTGTAGAGGAGCGTTAAAGTGCGTCGTCTCACCTTGATTTACTCTCATTAGTAGAGTAGAACAAGTTCACAAAATTAATTCCCAAACTTACTTGGGACGTGAAACAAATGATCCGAAGTACAGAACTTTGAAAACATTATTTGGAACGCATATTAAGACGCTCTCCTCACTTTCAATTGAAGTTTAGGACTTTCTCACTGTCCTACTGATTTTAAATATTCTAATTCAAATGAGTTATTGATATTTGACTTGATTACGACAATATCACGGTACATACGAGTACTCATTCCAATAATCCCATTATGAATTGTATTTATTGCAAATATTAGCTGTACATAAAAATTTGATCCAAATAACCATCAATCGAGGTCACCTTACAAGTTCTGATCGGATTCCTGGGACATCCCAGCTTACCCAATGACCTACCAACAATGTCTCGGGGTGAAAGACAATGAAAGTCCCACTTCAAAATGGTGGTGGCACAGAACTGATTTGAATGGATGAAATCTATCATTGAGTTCTCAACCTGTTTATTTATCTCGAATGAAGTGATTCGATTAGAATAAATATTTCATTGAGACAAGTAAATATTTTTTAGATAGAGGGCGAATAGATATTGATCTATTTTTTTTCTCTGTGTATATCGAATTATATGATGATAAAAACATCTTAACAACTCTTGTACATAGTCCAAATTTATATTACAGTCCCGAGTCGAAAAATTTGAACGGTTTTTGTTCTCATATTTCGTTTTTATACTGATTTTGTCCTGATTGTTGTGTGAAACGGATACAAACAGTAATCTTTCATGATTTCAGTCTGGATTTCTCCTCAATCACCTCCATTCGTTGGAGGAGAAATTAAGACTGAAATCATGAAAGAATACTGTTTGTATCCGTCTCATTCCACAATCAGAACAAAATCAGTCTAAAAACGCAATACGAGGACAAAAACCGTTCAAATTTCTCGATTCGGGAGATTACCATATTTATATTGTACTTGCGGGATATATTTGATTATGTGGTTGAGTACCATAAGTATGCGAGCTCTTATCATACTGTCTCGTAAGGACGACAATAAATATGTTTTAATGGGGAATAAATATGATTCTGAGCCTCATAATAGAATACATCCCACGAGCACCATAAAAATATAATAATCTCTAATATAAACTTTTCTCCGTGTAGAAACCGTTCGTTTTCTCGATTCCAAAAACGATTCTCAGGGCTGCCTAGAACGTCACGCTTGCGTCGACATTGTGTCAGAGCTAGGGTTACCATATGTGTCCGGGGAAAAACCCGGACATGTACTCTTTTCAAGAATGCGGGAACATCCGCCAGGGTTTTCGACTTGTACTCTCAGTACTCTTTTTGTTCTCTTTTCAGAGAAGGAATTAGATCTACATTCTAATATAAAAAAAACCGTATTATAAAGAGTACATGTCCGGGGTTTCCCGGACGTATGGTAACCCTAGTCAGAGCGAGAGCTGGAATGATTCCTATCAGAAAATGAACTACGACAATAAATTGTTAGAAGGTATTGTGAGTTGAATCAAAATGTCGAACTTGAGTTTGCTAACAGAATTTGAATCAATCACAAAGCCATTCCACGTGAAGAAGTTATATAGAAATTCCACATAGTACACTGTGTACAGATTTGATTTTATACAGTGTACATGGATTGTATATATATGTCGAGTATATCAAAGATCTATCGAATATTCGATACACGTCCACTGAGGGGGAAATTCCTCGGGAACAGAAAAATGTTTCATCAAATACTCGCAATAAAATAATTACTTGATTTGAATAAACATTTGACAATACATCTCGTAGAATATTGAATATTGGTTCCATTGAATTACATTGAATTGAACGATCATGATTCAATGGAATATTCCAGTGTTCCCAGAAATTTGATTCTCCCATTATGTAATTAATATATGATGTACTTAATCAAATCTGTATACTGTGTACTGTACGGAATTCCTATATAAAATTTCACATGGGAATATTTTATGTGATTTCAAGATATATTTTGAAAATAATATCCTTTCTGCAATAACATTATGATATAGCTTCATAAAAATTCAGGTTTCTTTCGAGGACTGAAAATCCAATATAGGCGGCATTGAATACCACTATTCATGGATTACATGCCCTGTGAGGGAATGTTGTGATAGGATTTTTTAATACATACACTGTTAAAAATGTTTTGAAATTTCATAACTTTTCCAATTACATCCGTAACTGAAATTTCCAATTCTTGGTATTTGAATTGAGAATTCATTTACACGTGATTGAATTTTCAAATTTTTACTACATTTTATTACGGATTTATGTATATTTTCGTAACTGAAATTCCATACACATGTAACTCAATTCTTTCGTTACGTGTATTTGAAGTTTTGTCCAGAAATTTTTAACAGTGTAACTTTTTCTTATTATTTTATTCTCGCATCAATCGATTTCTCATCACAGCTTTTCGAAGTATGATACATGCAATTTCGTTGCAGGAAAAACATGTGTGTAACGCACATCACTGCGTATAAACACCAACTTTTTGTTCGTAGTTTTATACCGAGCAGTCTTAGAGTTTCATGCATAGTATCATCTTACTACGATATCTTTCCCTGTTTGAATCATGTGCTCTTTCATTTTATAACGGTCGTACGTTGTGCATTCATACGTGTAATTCATACAAACGAGTGCATAAGTCGGGAAAATTCATTTTATTAATAAAAACTTTACGAGTTCATCGATTCCAAGAAGTCTCGCAGGAATTTCATCAACTGGAAAATCCGTTAATTTCATCTTGTGGTGGTCATTTCAACTTGAGCGAGTCTTAATTTGCTTGAACCACAAGTTGAATTCATGTGGTGTACCTTCACAGCCAGCACAAATGATCAATTTTAATTCATAAATACTTCCCAAAGACCTCTCGAATAGTTCCCGTTATGCGACCAATAATGGATTCAATAAGAATTCGAAATGAAAACGTATTGAATACCCGCAGAACTCAGCATGAGTTCTTTCTGAAGATTGAGTTGTTTATTTTGAATTCAAAATATTTATAATGAATACATATTGATTAGCATACCGAGAACCCTTGTTGACTCAAATATTTCCCCCACGACCTTCTGGTTTTTCAAAATTTAACACTCCTACGACTATTATTATTACATCAAATGTGTTACAACGAAATCCATCAAGCATGTATAGTATGCTCGTATGCTACTTATAATCTGTAACTTGAGAATATTCCATTCAGGAGTTGTAAGCAGTCAGAGGAGCAAAGAAAAAGCGATTTTTCATGAATTTCTTCTGGATAGATATTTTAATTTAATAATGCACACAGTTATCTACGTATTGTGGTAACTTTCAATTTTATGCTTGCATTTTTCATCTTGAAAAATAATGATTTTCCAAGCTGGTATAGCCTATCTTCGGGAGTTCCTCTAAAAACAGACAGCTTGCGGTAATTTTTGACGAAATGGCGAAAATGAATTTCGATTTTTCGAAACAGCTTTGATCGATTACTGGCATATATATTTATAAAGCTTATGTGAAAATGTGGGACTGATCGATTGAGCCGTTTTCGAGAAATCTTCATCAGGAGCAATCGTTCGATCAGGATCAGATCTGGAGAGGCTTATCTCGAATCAGGCCCTGATATGGAATGTAACGCACCGTTGTATCAGAGCCCGATGTAATGAACTATGATGCCAGATTACCATGCCAAATTACAAATCTAGCAGGGCCAAATCTAGTCAACCCTAGGCCTCATCAGGACCAGATCAAAATAAGGCGAGCCCTATCACTGCCCGATCGGGCTCATAATGAACATGAGGCTGGCCATACAATTTTTCTGCTCGGGCAGTTTTTATAAAAACGCGTTCAAAGTTTCAGATACTCGAAACAGATAGATTTTTTAAACATCCTGACTAAGTACAACCTTTTAACAAAAGTTGCTTATCGAGAATTGCGAATTTGTATTCATGGTTATTGAATTACGAAGTACATAATGTGTTCACCCAGGAATTACATCACTCTGGATTTTTTAGATATCCAACAAACTTCTCATTTCACAATCTTTTTATCATGCATATTCAATACATCAATAAAATTCTTGGATTGAAAAGAAAAATATTCCAAATCCTGAATGCGGAACCATATAGAATAACAGCATGAGAGTCGGCAACCAAAGTAATGATGTTTTTTCTTCCTATTCGTATGAAGATCATCGTAGAATATCCTATTGCAATTGACGATCAATTCACGCACGTAACCATGGCTCGTTTTTTCCGTGCACTATTCCACGACAAACTCTATGCATACTTGAATACATATGCTTCGAGCAGAATATTTTTTGGAATGCTGGGAGGAAATGGCATGACGACTGACTATTCGCGGGAAGTCTTCACAATTCGATAGCTAGGAAACACAACTTATATTTCCTTTCAAATATCTGAACTCTTTACAGACGAAACATAGGAGTTCATTCACATAATACATTATGCATATGAATGTATAGTACTACTAGTCTGATACTTATACGAATGTATGAGCACCAAAACAGAATACATACATGAATATAGAATATGGGTTGTCATTCCGATTCCTTCCATCTCCCTGTCTAAAACAAAATATAACTTGTGTGACAAAGGAGTATCAAATCTGTCACTTGTTTTACGGAACAACCAACCTCTTTGTTGACAGAACACAAAAAAAACGAGTCCCTACACTTGGAAATATACTGCAAATTTCGAAGAAGACGTTTACAAGTTTTTTTCCTTCACATCTTTTTTGTCCTAACAAGAACGACCGAAGTCACATATGAATCCATTTTACGATCGCAATGCATCACGTATGTGATCTATCGAGCCCATTGCCAAAGCGTAGTCTCAACAGAGGTCACAAGTGCGCAGCATATACGTGTGTGTTGCAACCAGACGAGCGAAACGATCGAGCCCCAGTTGGGTCGTAAATTTCCAAAGCAATTTCACTCATACCGGCTACGCCAAGAATGTCAAGACGGCCAGACCTATACACCTATTTACTATACCTGATAGATCCTTCGTCATCTAAGCTTTATATGTTAACCGACGAAATTATCAACCTCCAAAGACTCATAACTCCTACGGATACCACATTGAGTACTCTCCTTGACTATGAATGTCTCTCTCCGTACAATTATACAACAGATGTGAACTGGTTGGAACAACTGATCACCCTTTCTCGACTATCTCCAAGAGTTTCAATCACAATGTCAACGTGAAGTTCGTGAATTGCTCTTATTCGACCGTGAACAATGCTCTTCTAATTCACTTTGTGATTCTCCAGTTACAGTTCATTCTTTTTTCTGCACTTTAATTTTCTGGAATCCAAGTTCCAAATATATTTTCATCAGAAAAATCAAAACCTTCTCCCACAAGAGAAACATATTATATTCGAAATTTGTAGGTCAAGGTGAATTAGTTTCGCATAAAATTCTATGAGTCGTGGAATATATTGGGAATTACAATAAAAATTGCCATGTTGTCTCTGAAAATGTTGATGAATCGTGTGAGCAGGCCCAAATATAGATTCATCTCCAGCCTCGGGATATATCTGATTACATATACGTTTGATCCACTAAAACAAACTGCGGAAAATCATCACAGGTGAAGATTAACGTTCCACGTGATGTAGCGAGGTAGAGAAATGAAAAGGGGATTTGTTAAATTCAATATCAAATCCTGTACCTATAATGACGTACAGTAATATAATATGAATTCAGATGAATTGATATCATCGGAATTCATTCAGAACTTCTCCTCCTCTGGATGCATAATTTTCATATAAAGTATGTATGAAATGTATAAAAACTTTATTCCATGCCAGTTGCTTTCATATAATTCTTATATAACTTATTTTAATAGAAAATAAAACGTCCTGTTGAGATTGATGCTGCTGCATGGTTCTATTTAGAACAATATGATTGAGAATATAGTATTATTTTCTATTTTCATGAATAAAAAAAAATGGAACTAAAATTGCCACAATCATTTTTTGAGTTTGATGGAAAATTGAAGAATCCACTGCATTAAAGTGATTCTGGAATTCCAAATCGCAAAACGAGAGGAGATGAATGATTGCAAATTTAATATCAATATCCTCAAAATGATGTTTTCGGTTGAAATATTGAGATATAATAAGCATATTCGCACATCTCACTTCCTTTTCGCAGCCCTACGGTACGGTTGATGTAACCTTCATTCACATTCACTCTTCCCTTTCGTCTCCCTCATACCATCTTGTCGTCATCGGTAGATTGCCACGCGAGTGAAATACATCGCGCTCGGTGGTATCGTGAGCTGACATCAAACCGTGTTGCACTATCTTACACCGACAGCTTTTACGCATACCACCTTTCATGTTATAATCTTCCCTATCATACCTAATGAATGTTACTTTGCAAGGTGTAGTTTTCTCTTCATTTCTTTCTCTCCACTTCATTCTGCTATACCCACGCTTCAATGAATTTCACTACTCGATTATACGGTGTTCAAAGTTTGGTGTAAGTGGTGGTGTGGTGTTCGCTCTTGGATTGAATTAAAAGTAGGGTTTCACCAGGAAGCTCTTCGATGCTTTCTTTTTGAGAAATATTCGAGTATTCAATGAGAATGATGAAAGAATTCCGTTTGTCATGAGAGAACTATTAGGATTTTTATAATTTATCATTTCTAATGAATAAATATTTTTCAAATGCAGTGGAGTATGTGATATTGTTGAGGACAGAGAAATCGATACTTCTGTGGGAGATCGAATAGACGAAGCGTTTTGATTATACACCCTCTGAATTAAGGACTGGTGATCGAACTCTGAATCTGTTTTGTTGTATTTCATCTGCATTGTGTACAATAATGAACATTCTTCCGTAACAAATCACTGGAGAGATTGCTTTTTAGAATAATTTCAAGATTATACGGATGTTGGATATGTAAATTCAAACTTGATCATATATTTAAGGGACAACATCTGTTTGAAATCTGAGAAAAACGTGTATACTTGGGAATTTTTTTCAATTTAACTAAAAAAGTAATCGAAAAATCCTTCCGGGTATTTATTAATTATACATTCAAGTACGCAAAAGGTTTTTGAAGTTTTCATTTAGAAAAAAAGTGGCAGCTGCCGGCACTACGATCCGAGTCATCCTTTTCTTCAGGCCTTTGCGGCAGGCAGTAGAAGTGTCATCCATCTTAATCTCAAGGAATACAAGAGAATGTTCCATTATCTCCATCAGTTTTGCTAGTAGAGTACGTACGTATATAAAAAAATATCGATTTTTGACGATTTGGCACTGTTTTGAAAAAAGTTTTGTATTTTTTACCCAAACAATCGACTCTAATTTGATTATAAAAATCGTAATTGTCGATCACTCATAAAAATCGCAGGTACTTCACTATATAATGTATCTAAGAAGCGACGGTTTGAATTTCAAGTTGATCGGTTGAAAACTGTTTGAGATCTACTGCCTGCCGATTTTGAAAACATGATTCCGAAAAAATCGCGTTTCAAGTTCCAAAACTATTTATTAACATAAAATTTCTAGAATAATAGCTTGCTGTTTTTTACCTCTATTCAGTGATACCAGGACCATATACAGGCCCTTCGATACTCGAATTAAGGCCCTCCATCTTTTTTCTTGATGATTTCAAATTAGAACGAGCGACTTCCGCGACATCGGACGTTGAGCGCTCTCTCTCTAAATCTGGAAGAGTGAAAAATCATGCGCTTCACTCCACTAAGTCTCAGAAGTGAGCCAGTCCACTCCGAGTGGGATTTTCACTCGTTTCGAGTGAATTCTCACTTTCTTAGAGCGGAAAATTCACTCTAAAATTGGAGTGGCTGTGAGCTTCTGACCTCAAACCTCAGACTCACGCTCTAAAAGAGTGGGAATTTCACTCGAAATTTCGACAAGCTCACTTCTGGCTGCCTAAAGAGCGGAATCTCACTTTAAAAGTTTTAGAGAGTGGCACATATGGCTTCCAAGGCAAAATCGTGAAAATTCCGGCCCACAACACGGAGAGAATAGTATTGCTGGCATAACAAGCAGGTCTGTTACTATAGCGCCTACAAAAAAAATTAGCTGTAAGAGCAAGAAAACTAATTGACACAACTGAATTTCTTTGCTGACATAAACACATTTGTTAATAGAACTAACGTCTTAGCTGCTATAGTGAATATTTTTGCAAGGACAACAAATTTCTTTGTAGGCGCTATAGTAGCAAACCATTTCTTCTCCGTGTACTAGTCCAAGACAATAACACTTGATACACCATCGTTGAGAGTTATGAGAGCCATACCAGTAGTAATTTCATCAATAGTTGGTTCCATGTACGAACTGATTATCTCGATTGGCATCATATATAAAGTTTTCATGTTTATATTTCAGTTGAAAAGATTCGTACCTGCCTTTATGATTATATCTCGAGACTTTTTTTATGTCCCCCAGTGCTCAGAAGCGCATCGAAAATAGGGCTGGACTCGAGACTCTCGAGTAAAACCAACAAGACCTAATTTCACCAGTTCTGCATGCCTTGGGCATCACATGCCCAAGCTTGACTTGATCTAGAAATTTGTCTTCGAATATCTTAAAATTGAATGATATTTACTATTTTTGAATTTTGCTCAAAAGTCTCGAGTCCACCTCTAATCGAAAAATTCTTGTTACATATCATTTTTGAGATGTTTATACATCATTTTATTACATCAGTGAAGAAAAATAGTAAAAAAATCGTTTCCATACAGATGTTTGTCCCTTAACGCGAAGACCTGATGAGGAAACGATCAAGTAAAATTGATCAGGATCGTGTGAGTTGACCCCACTTTCAACAGACAAACTATCCACTCAGTTTTGTCTGGCATTGCTAAAATAGAGGATTTCATCAAAAACTGACGGCAATTTTTGGAATTCACAAATTGTGATATCTAATCAAAAACTGACGATGATTTTCTTGCCAGGTCTTGACAGGATATTCCGCTTTGGCAATAGCTGTTTCACATATTCGAAAATTCAACATCTGACAGGTTTTTGAATACTAATTACGTTCTCCTATGAGCAATTCTTCGAATACATTGTTTTTCAGAATTCAAAAGTGTATTTTTACTTTCTGTTGGATATACATAAGTTGACATGACACATGCGATATGAATAGACAACGTACTGTGTGGTTGAGTTATCATACATCGATCCTAATTAGTATGACATATATTTCTTAACTGTAATAACTAATCTACAGGAAAATTGATGCAGCCATTAATCGATCTGGGATATCACGTAGCTGATAAATTCAATTCAACACACTGTTTGCCTAATTACTGATATATTATAGCTCATCGTGATTATCTTCGTCATGGCTTCGTTATCGGGAAGAACGCGAACGGAATTTCATGGCATCGCTCGAGAGAATAATTTGATGAATATTTCAGTTCGTATCATCATTGGTAGTAATCAGTTTACAAACTGTTGGGATACAACTCTTCATCACTGTCTGTCTTCTATCAATCTCTGTGTTGGTACATAATCCCACAACCTGCACGATGAACTAGGTGCTGAAACTGTGCCTCATGATTCGTTCGTTCATGATTTTATATACTATAGTTTTATGTATCAGTTCACAATATTGATCTATTCACCTATTCAGAATTAGTTAGATCTAAATCAAGAAATATTTCACGTTGGTTGATTGCAATTTGCGTGCCTATTTCCTTTACTTTTAGGCCCTTTCCAAGAATTGAGTATTTTTGGAAAAAAATAATCAAATCTCCATAGATCCAAATGGATGCAAGTCGAGTTGGATTTTTGCATCTTGCAGATCTACACAGATCAATTGCATTAGATATCAATTATTTTTTCCCGGGTATAATACCTCGATTTGCTGCATCGGCAAATTTTTTCTCCCCGTGTCAAGTTTCATGAATGGAGTTTTCATACTGGAATATATATTAGGGTGTTCGAATATTCTTTACTGGAATTCGGAAATATTTTGATCGTGTATCAAAATGATTTCACGTCATACGCGCTAGAGGCACAGAAACGCGTATGCATGACCTATGAATACCTGATAACTGGAGCACTCTTGGCGGTTTCCAGGATGAAGCAGGAAAACGAAGTGGTATCTTATCCTGTACGTAACAGGATGCATAAGCATGTATTTGGTTACATATAAATTTAGGAAGATATGTGTTTGCAGGCTAAATCTTGCATGTATTTATACATTCCTGTATACGTATATGTACACATGATTATCTAACCGCATCCACATAAATTCATACGCACGCACATCTATGTTAACACCAGCTCACACGCGTATGGTAGCTGAGATACTCTCACGTCCTCGTCGTTCATCTTGGGTAACAGCAGAAATGGCCGAGTTATTACAAGATTCTTGCACACATAAATTATGCATAGAAGTTTACGTCGTTCAATTTCAGACAACATAATGGCCATGAGCTCGAATGGCGAAAGAATGAAAATAAAAATGACATAAACGGTTCCTTGTACATTCTCCACAATTTTGAAATTCATTTACTGCATGAATTGTAAATTATTATCGCTATCGTCAAGTATGCACATTGCAAAAAAGTTCTATGGGAAACATAAATATTCAGAAATAAATAACACATACACGCGTTTTCCGGATTCGACCGGAAATTTAATTGGAAATGGTGGTAAAAAGCCTATAAAGTTCAGAATGTTCAGTAAAATTCATAGTAAATTTCGTATACATGTACCAAAAACTGATTTCCTATCCCATGATCAGAATGTTGCGGTTGCTATGTATGGAAGAATTCCGATTATTTTTAACAGTGTGCAGCTACCCTAATAGCAAAATGCTGAGCAAATATGCAGCAAATTGTTGAAAACGTACAACAACAGATTGAAGCAATTGGCAGGGACGTTGCGTTGCCAAATGCGGAACAATATGCTGTAAATCTAGGATTTTAGTTTGAGTTGTTATTGTGTTTCTAGATAGATCGGTTTCATGAAACTCTCCATCACATGCGTAACAAATTCTCAGCAACTTCACGTAAACTTGATAAACAACGTAAGAACAACGATCGCAGAGCAACTTTTGTTGTATGGGTGAAGGATTTCAACATGTAAGGTTGTTAACATTATGTATATCATCAATTGTATTCTCTCACTACTTTTCTTAAAGTGACTGGTCTTGCCCCGCTCTTTCCTCACATATATTGTGATATCTAGATCAGGAAACAAGATTTGATGAATTTTCTCGTACTTTTCGACACGGATTTCAACAATCATACTCTTTTCGTGTAATTTTGTTGTATCATCCATGTTTTGCGCGTATGTAATTTATATAAAAAACCAATCCAATTCGAATGAAACTGGATTCAAGGAAGTGCATGGTAAAATATTCTCTTTCGTCTAGAAATATATTGAAAGATTCGAAACTGGGCACTAGTTTATTCTATAACTGCACCCTCGGCTCACGTATGAGTAGTGATCGCAAGGACTTTGGTATGTCCTTGTGAACGCAAGGCGAGAGATATTCGTGGAATTTAGATGAACTATCGAGATCATGCGACTTTAAAATTCCTACTTACTCTCCTTTATGGTAGACCTCAAATTCTTCGCATCATTCAACCGCATTTGTGAGGACGAATAATTCGGGTGCTGTAGTATTCGATATTACACAATGCTTAAGAACCTGAGGAGCTGTTAAACTTCGGATCCATATACCACAACTTCCTCAAACATGATATACATTTCATGCATAAAATTTGTTCAATCATAGCTCGTCGAGAAGAAGTAATCTCGCTGTTAAACTGGACTCGTAGAAGAAAGAAGGAACACAAAGCGACCGAGCAGCTAGTAGATGTTGCATGATCATCTCAACTATGGGTAATACTTGGAATGGTAACCTTTAATATCTGAGGGATTTATTTTTCATCTCGTTCACGGTACTCTCTATTCAGGCGGTGAGTAAGAGTGCACGATGCAGCTGTGATATCTTCTAAATAATATTACTTACCCTTTTCTTCGGGTCCGGATAAAAGGGTTAGAAGGGAGAAAAAAGACGATAAAGAAATGAAGGAACAAGAAGTCGTTGTCGTCGTCGACGTCATATTTGCAGTCACAGGAATATTTTCAATTTTTCTGAGCATTATCATCTTTCCTTTGTAGAAGTACCAAGCGAATACCAACCCGGATCCTTTTGCTTCGTGGGTAGCTTGGAGTATGCAAAAATGAGATGCAAGAGAGAACGAAAACGAGTAAGGAAAATGAGAAAGGTAGAAGTTCCATACGATAGAACGCGCGGGAGACGAGGAATGCTTGCTTATTTGCAATCCTCTCCGGACGTATCGACAACCGCAAGATCTCCTAAGTCTTCTGAATCTCCTATTGGTTTGCTTCGCTTGGTTTACCAGGGAATCAGGGTGTTTGAATTATCAATTGATCTAAATAAATTATGTGAAATGATAGGATGTTGAGAGAAGAAGATGTCAGGGGAGATTTGATTCTCAAGTTGACGGGAAACATTTGTGAAAAATTACAAGATTCGTATGAATTATCTAGTTCAGGAATTCATAAGAATAGAGATTTTTGTATTCGATAAAATTATTGTTTTAGTTACAGACGAAATCTGCAATGGACATTTACACATTCACATACCTCTTGAATATCGCATGTAGGGAATTTATGTCAAGATTTCCCGATGGAAGTATACGTCAGGATATGAAACTAGCTGAGTTGGAGCGATACCAAGGAATATCTTGTTAATATTGAAATATTAAAGATTTGCTTCACCTGACAAAACATATGTGCCAACTCTCGTGTGTGAAATCACCAAGGGAAAAAATTGATAAAGGAAGCATGATATAGAATTAATGAAGAGAAGATTTATGTTTAAAACCGGCATATATCGGATGGTACAATATTAATAAATCGTTTGTGTCCGATGGAATTTCATTCTGACGAATGAATTTGATTGAATGTGAGGATCTCAACAGCACGATTTCTTCATGAAAATAGTTTCATCTTGATATAAGAGAACTTGAATTAATCTTCACAGTACTGTTCATCTATCATTGTTATCTTCTCCTCATAAATTCCAAGAGAATCATATTATTATTTCAGAGAATTTTTACGCAATACGGTTCTGTTCATTTTTATGAATGCAGAAGGAATGTTAAGTCCAGAACAGAGACTATGTGAATTAAATGCATGCACAGACGAAAAGAAAAACAGACAGGGTGGAGGTTGACTGGGAATGGTAACGTTGGTGATTTTCAAGAAATCTCGCAAAGTGCATACGTGAAAAGAAAGAACGAGGGAGGGTGGAAGAGGCATGGGGGAAAATAGCGAGATGGGCCGGTTTTCATACGAAACGTGGCCCAGATCCATCGCGATACGCGACTACAACGACGAGATGTTGTAAGTTCATGGCATACGATATCACCGACTCTCACCATTCAATGTCGGCAAAGCGATTTACCTTTGCCTCAATCTCTTCTCAACCAACTTTTCGTACACAAAGGCATAACGAAAAATTCTTTTTGCGATTTTGTATATAACTGACCCGAGTTGCAAATTTCTTTCATCCCTACTGTACGTATGTATACGTACGAAATAGCATACATGCGGAAAATATATCGAGTTGTTTTTGTTATTTATCTGAAATGGAAGAGGGGTTGGTGGCTTCGTTATATTTATTAACCGTACACCAGAGTCAAGAATAAGTTGATTGTATACATTCGCATATATATGAAAATCAGATTTCGTTTTCTTTTTTTTCTCTTGTTCGTTGATACGAAGCGAATGTGATTTTGCTGAGCAAGACAAAAAAAACGATATCTCCAGACGAATATGTTTTCCAGAATAATATATATGTACCGAGATAACCAAATCATGGAACTAGGACAAGCTTCATCATTGGAAATGGAGAAATTTGTGATCAGAAAGTTGATAGGTTTCATCGAATTTACATGGACGTATTTTCTTGAAGAATCGTGCAATCATGCATGCAAATAGTACAAACGCAACTTGTTTTCGTGAAGTGAAATTGTGTTTCTATGTTTCATATCGAGGTGTATGATTTTTCTACCGTTGACATGCGAAGCGTGTTACAGAAGGTTCAGGTGAATACTAAGTTTCATATGGTATTGGATTTCATGCAATGTTATCCAAGTCTTTAGAACTTCATTGAATTCGGATTTATGAAATTTATAAATTGTAGATTAGCATGTGACAAATGTCATGAAAATCTCTCCACTGCGAACATTAGGAAAATTAATTCAGGACAATGTGAAGTAATGTATTTA
Source organism: Gonatopus flavifemur (assembly GCA_018340375.1). Classification (NCBI taxonomy): domain Eukaryota; kingdom Metazoa; phylum Arthropoda; class Insecta; order Hymenoptera; family Dryinidae; genus Gonatopus; species Gonatopus flavifemur. The sequence goes on along the minus strand of JAFFJZ010000001.1, from coordinate 39,254,872 downwards.
GATGTATCTCATATTCATTTTCACCCTGCCTATCTTCGGTTGAGACCTCGAGTAGCAATATCCTTGACAGTTTTGTTGAGTCGAACCACTTTCTTAACCGCCAGCAAGGGTATTGCAAGATAAGCAGGATCAACACGGATTTTGAAACTTTGAAAAATGAGATACGTGGCAAAACGCACAAAATACCGAAGAAGCTCAAATTTGTGGGGGGATAACAGGAGAATAATTTTTCTTTTATACAATCTTCTCCGAACTCCTTTCTACGGTTCATGCCGATGAGAAGGATCTGTTGAATTCGGGCGTATATGACAAGAAAATGTGAATAACTTGATTGAATCTTTATTCACTCCTCTCAGTTTTCAATCGATATCATCCTTGCAATATATCATACCGTGTTATGAAAAAATGATTCAGATATGGAATTAAAAATCCATCCCCTGCACCTGGACATTAGATTCGATCCTATTCGGATTCTAACAAGAATTGTAATGCGGGATCATCACTAAAAACTGGCCAGAGGAATTTCAACGATTGAAAAGTTTTTTATAGGTGTATGGACGAAGCCTGGCACAAGACCTGCCGAAATGTGTCTTGGATAATTCACCAAACTCAGCCCAAGCTTGAGGATGATCATATCAGGACAATGCTTCGGCCAATGGCTTTTTCAAGTCTGGTTCAAACAATTCGTCAAGCATCATTCAATGCTTCTTTCATCACAGATATTGATGGAAACAGTAATTTGATTCTTATTTCAACTTGACTTTCTGCTTCAGAATACCGTACATGAATCATGTTGAAACGATAGATTGAATATGCCAAGACTGGGACGAGCTTGGGTTTTTTTTCAGTCTTGTCAATACCTACATGGGGAAGACATTTTGAAGTCCTGTGAAGAGTTCTGCGAGATCAGTTAATTTCCGTGCATGATCTTCTTTGAAAGTAGCCTATTACCATTGAGTCAAGTTTTATTCTTATTCAGATCAACTTTATCTATCTAAACTAGGGTATGAGGCGTTTAAATTGGGGTTTCAAACATTGCACCACTCGTGTGGACAACATCGGCTCGATTGTTCTCAACGAACGATTGTTTTTTACGCTTGTGCCAGGCTTATACCAAGTGCAATAGCCATTCCAAAGATATGAAACAATCTACACCATGACTGACTATCCATTGGAAACAGCGGAACAATCATGGAACAATATTGGTTCAATCATTTCTAATGGAATTTACCGTACACGGAAAAACCGGGTCTATTAATACTTGGAAAGAATTTATCAACGTTTAGAAAAATGACTGTCAATTTAGGGAAGAAGAGGATCGCTGAAAAAATATCCATAGTGAGTCTACCAAAAATTCGTAGTCGAAATATTAACAGTTGATAGTTTCATTGGTACTTCTCACAGTGAAACTATCAATTGTTAATACATCGACTACGAATTTTTAGTAGACTCACTACGAATATTCTCCAGCGATCCTCGTTTTCCCTAAATTGGCAGTCATTTTTCTAAATATTAATAGACCCGTTCTCTCCGTGTACAGATTTGTTGTTTCTGAAATGACAGAATAGTGTAGATGAAATTATAATGTTCGATCTGTCAAGTGTGAGGGAAGATTGAAAAACAGGATTTATAAGTTTCCTGTACTTGATGAACGATGTAATAACCTATCATGAAATAGGTCTACTTTAAACTTCCTCAACCTTCACGTAATCCTTGAACGACTTTGTATCTCTTCCTCTAGGAATACATGTTCCTTATACATTTGCAAATTAACATCCTGATGAAAGGAAAGTTTATGACTCAATTCAAGCTCCAGATACATGAAGTTATATTGGAATATGAATTCAAAAGATCCAGTATTAACACGAATATACATCGAATGTAATAGAAAGTGTAATAAACTGAACCGAATCTTGTACTACTTGTAGTTGAATTTTTTCTCATCAGAAGGAAAGATAAATGAGAGCGTAAAATGAACTCTTCAGCAAGATTTAATATACTTAAATGAATATTAAATTGCGCATTAAATACGCGACGATGAATGCACATTAAGGATGTTCTGAGGTCACATAGAACAGCAAGCAAAGTAATAAGCGAAAAATGCGGTAGAGATTTTTATGCTTAGAGAATTTACCGTTGCCAGTAGATTCTACGGCGTACAGAACACGCAGTGGTAGGAGATAATTTTCTGATGATATTCGGAAATCAACTTTCAAAGTTCAATTTATAATTTCTGAGGGACCATATTGCGACCTTTCGTATGAAATACCGTCAGTTCTACACCATTTCGATGGAATTATATCATTACGCCCACGAGCATGATAATTCGATTACCCATGAGATTTGGAGGATAAATGAATGTTTCATTCGACTCCCGGCTCCAAACTCGTCTCCTCTCGTTATCGATAATTCACAGAATCACTAGACATTTTTCTTTCATTCCGAAATTATTCCTCACAGTTTAACGCACTTGAAATCACGCGAATGAAAAATCATGAAATATAATACTCCATTGCGCTCATCGATATTTACATTGTTCATTGCCTTGAGGGGAATTCACAGTGAGAAGGAAGTAATTTTCAGATATTATATGCCTTTACACAATGATATTCTTGTCGCCCCTCTCGCAAGACACTCTTGAAATGAGAGGAAGCAATTGGATGGAGTGAAGCAAATTTTCCACCCTTTCGGAAAAATGTCTGCCTCGAGCAATTAACCTTTTTGCCTTCCTGGTAAAAGGGGTAATCAAGTACTCAGGCACGTTTATGGCGTTAACAAAATTTGAAACCGTTCAACGGCAAAAACCAACTTTCCCTATCAGTTAACCATTCTTTCGTTATTACTTTACACGAAAGGAAACCCACAATTTTCAGCAAACGTGTATAATCTAATTAAGGCTCAGTGTTTTTTTTGCCTCTTTTTTTCTCTTTTTGCAAAATCGAGACACCGTGAGGTTGATTAAATATCGATAGATGTTCTAATAAAATATAAATTACTTCGATAGAAGTTTTTCATCCGACTCATATCTCTTCGTTAAAAAAGGAAATGGATAAATAAATGATAGACGGATAAACAAAACGGAGGAAAACAAAAATTAATGGCCCACGTATTTATAACTCCCCTCGTTTCTCCTAACTTCTCTTAACTCAGTTAAAATGAGGGAAAAAAAGTCTGGTGTAACGTTGAATTATTCGCATGAAATTGTACGAAAGTGCTCACTCACGTTGACGTCACGTTGTCAGCCATGTCGTTGTTTGTTCTCAAGTATGCACAATATAAATCGATTTAATAATGACTTGCCTCAATTTCCAACATCACATCGTTCCATGAAATGACGTTTATACCTTAATTGTTGATGAATTTGCAAATTCGCAAGTGCATTCTTTCAAAGTTCGAGTTTCGTTTTTACGTATCGTTGGTTTCATCGGATATCCTTGTCGACAGGTATTATTGAGAACTTGGAATATCGGTATCCAATATTCACGAACGTGACTCGGTAAACTGTATACCATAATATCAAGGAATTTCAAGTAGATAAAACGACATTTATAAATGAACGTCTCGTTATCTTTGATACTGCAATCTAGGGAGCATGGAAATATTTGAGGTAATGATTCAATTGATCGAATTTGCACGAGACAGAGCGGTAGAGGAGGAGGTTGATCAGACCTGTGGATTAACAAATACCACATAAAGAATCATTAACCTGTGTTTCCATTACTCCGACTGATTGATATTTTATCGCCTCGATTCGATCTGAAGATATTCTATATTGTTATGAGAATCGATTCTCAATTTCATACAGTACATAAAAGTGAATAAAGAGATTTTCAAAATTGATGGGTCATCCATTTCAATGAATATCCAGTTCAAGTTTCATGCAGTCAACGATTATAGCGATAATAGTTTCTTTGCTTACGTGGCTCGTATGGTGACAGTAGCAGCAGTAGCAGCAGCCGACGTAAGCCGTTTCAATATAAAACCATTTTATATCACAGAAAGTCCATTATCTCGTGCGACTTTTTTCATCCTCCCCCACACGGCCGCCCATAGTGATATACCTACACCCTATATTCTTTCAGAGTATGGACGTATGTACGTGTGGAAGATAGAAACCGTGCATTACTCGCATAATTTCAAATTTAAACGTCCTTTCCGTTACTTTATACAGCATACATATACCTACATACACGTAGCCACTCTGGATTGGACGAAAGCTTACTCGGCACGCAAGTAGAGGAGAAAGATTTCGTCCTACTCTATGACCTCACTCCTTGTTCTCCATCTTTACAAAACTGCAGAAGCTTCCAAGAGCTAGCAAGGGCTTTTGAGTGGAAACTACGGACGCGACAAAGTGTCATCACCGTTGGCTTTTCCACTTATCGTAAGTTTCTCCGTGCAGGAAGGGTAGTTTCGTGGGATTTCCGAAGTTAAACTAGCCCTCCTACTTCTCTTCTCCGCCACCCACTTCACTCTTCTCTCCCTCGACAGGCTTTTCGGTAGTTCTCCAAGCAACGGCCGGAAGATCCGCCGCCAGGGCTGTCAAGGTTTAATGCGTCGCCGGCCAATCGTTGTTCCTCTTATCAACGACGGAGGAGAACTTGGACGATGAATATAACCGTGGCTTAAATGTCTCCTTTCCTCTTACCCGTGAAAGGACGCTTATACGACAAAATACTCGACAATAAATGTTAGACACACGTAAAATGTGATAGTCGAATGATGACACGTGTAGGGGGTCAATAATAATAGGGGGGGAAGAAGAGAAGGAAAGAGGAATAAAAAATATGTTTTGTTCCTTGTTTTCTTTGGATGGAGAAATTGATGAACTCTCGATATTGTTTGTTAGCATCGATGAGAAAATCGATTTTGTACAAAATCTATTACATTTATTTTCTATTAGAATGATTAACAAATATCGGGAATGCAACGGATTTCATAACAGATATGGTATTTTTCATGTTCCTGGTACGTGTTTTGAAATTTTGTACAAATTCATCAGACGAGAGATGTGAGTATGTGATTATTTCAATTAATTGCATTGCTTCGTTTTGTGAATCGACATACTATTCCAAAGAGATATGCGGAGATTTTGTTACCAAATGTATATAAATAACATTTTGAATTAATCTTATCAAACTCTTGATCCATATTCAATCACCTTTGATGTTATTAAAAATAACCGCGGCAAAATTAGATTGAGTAACACGTACAAAGTATACGGTCATGGTTACTATGAAGAATAGTAATTTGGTGACAGATATTTTAAAATTGTAACAAGTACCATTCAAAATCGGAGTCAATGCGATAAACTGTTCACGTTACCATGGAAACAATAAGTTAACATCGTAATGATCACCAAATTGCGCGTCGCCACTCAATTCCTGTTTTAAAGTTGCGACGAGAATTAGAGTAAATGGTAATCAATCCCATATACTTTTCTTCGTGTGTAATACCATTCAAGGGAATATCCAAAAATTCACTACCTTATTCGAAGTGAATAATAATAAATTACATGCCTAGAGTTCCACATCGCCGCAAACCTTGGATGGCTAAGTGATTTCTGAAGGCTCAAAAATAAAATTGTAACATTTTAACCTCCAAACATTAACAAATTTGAATTTTTCTGTCCCCCACTTCCTTATGCTCGAGTCCCCTCAAAGGAGGATAGTGTGTTTCTGAATACGCCCTTGATACCATTATATGGATAGAGAAGTATACATATACATTCTGTCAAAAAAGTACCGGGAATTGATCATTTAAAAAGTGCGGCTAACGGATTTGTCAACATTCTTTTTGTTGTGAAGTTGGTACATTCGTCCTGTATATTGACGCAGAGTTCGACTGTCATCTGTCATTCAGTTTGTTTAAAGTGCTCGATCTTTTCAACTCTCTCAAGTGTGTCCCGCGATTGTCACAATGGATACGAAGATTGAACAAAGAATTTGTTTTAAATTTTGCGTTGCAAATGGAATTTCGTGTGCCGAATCGCTGAAAATATTGGAGAAGGCTTACGGTGAATTGACTCTATCAAAAACACGTGCATATGAGTGGTACAGTGCATTCAAAAGTGGTCGAGATGTGGTGGAAGATTTGCCTCGCTCTGGTCGTCCATCGACGTCTTTAACTGAAGTCAATATCGATAAAGTGAAGAAAATGGTGACTGAAAATCGTCACTTAAGTTTGAGAGAGATAGCAGGTGAACTTTCTGTGTCTCACAAATCAGTTCGTACTATTTCACATGATTGTTTGGACATGAAATGCGTTGCCGCTCGATTAGTTCCGAAAGACTTGAATTTTTTCCAAAAACTGAATCACGTACAGGTCGCTGAAGACATGCTAGAACGAGTCAATTTCGACCCCACATTCATAACACGCATTATAACAGGTGATGAGACATGAGTTTACGAATATGACATGCAAACCAGTCAACAAGCTGCGGAGTGGCGGCTTCCAGCTGAGTCGAAACCGAAAAAGCCACGCCAAAGCCGAAAAGTGAAGGTAATGTTGACTGTGTTTTTTTATTATCGCGGTGTTGTACATTCGGAATTCCTGCCAGAAGGTCAGACGGTGAATAAAGAATATCATCTAAGCGTTATGCGGCGTTTAAGAGAGCAAATTTGTCGAAAAAGGCCAGATTTGTGGAAAGAAAATTCATGGATTTTGCATCACGATAATGCACCATCTCACAAGGCTTTCATTGTGAACCAATTTTTGGCCAAAAACTCAACAAATATCATCGAACAGCCACCGTATTCACCTGATCTGGCTCCAGCCGACTTTTTTCTGTGTCCAAATCTTGAATTACCACTTCGAGGCACCCGTTTTGAATCGATAGAAGATATTAAAGAGAATTCACGGCGAGAACTGAAATCGATTCCGGGAAAAGCGTATAAAGAATGTTTTGAAGATTGGATTGTTCGTTGGCATAAATGTATCATTTCGGGAGGGGACTACTTTGAAGGCGATACAATAGATTTGGAAGAATAAAAAATATTTTGTGTTTTATTCAAGAATTTCCGGTACTTTTTTGACAGAATGTATGTACTTATCACACTCATATTCAAAGGAATTTGGTGACGATGCGATATACTGGTAAATTGTAACAATATTCCATCATAAATCATGACAATTCCACAATTTCATTTATAAGCTGAGTTTGCTTAGTGCAGTGATGCCAGATTCGAGACCGAGACCGCTCTTACCCTCTCCATCCACCGCTTCCCCTTTCTCCCACCATGCGGATTAAATTGGGCGAGCGAGAGAGAAAGAGTGTATCACTCTCTCGCTCGCCCAATTTAATCCGCATGGTGGGAGAAAGGGGAAGCGGTGGATGGAGAGGGTAAGAGCGGTCTCGGTCTCGAATCTGGCATCACTGGCTCAGTGGCGTCCTAAGTTACCCCAACTTGCTCCAAGTATTTTGGATTTGCTATTTCCAGTTATAGAAACAAATTGATTGGTTTGGTACAATTTGAAGCAACTTGTGTGCTATCTGGGTATACTCATTTCAGAGTCAGGGAAAATTTCGAGCATGGTCAGTGAAAGTCAGGAAAAGTCAGGGAAAATGACTCTTCAAATTTTGGGGGAACCCTGTATCATGAGATAATATTCAGGTTACAATATATCCCACATAGTATTTATTTTGCAAGAACACTGGTGCTGTGTGGGATTGTATACTTACTCATGATAAATAACAAAACTATATTGTTTGACAACGAGAAAGAATATATACATATTACATCCCGTCTCCTTTTATACCATAATCTTACAAAATCTAATAATTTCCAAGGTAGCTTTGTGATGTGCATATACTTCTTATAATTATTGAGGTTAGGTTCCATTGATTCGATACAGCAAAACCAGAATGAAATAATTCGAACCAATTCAATTCAATTTCTTTGGAATACCTCGAATTTTGGTTAAGACATATATCTAAAACCCGACTAGAAATTTTGTGAGGTAAAAGTAGGGGCCTTATAAGGTAACATGAAGCCCTGAGGTTTGCCCGACCAAATTTCTCGTCGGGAATAGGTGTACTTTTTCGATTGAAATATATCACTTCAATAACGATCAATATGTTCTTCAAACCGAATATTTTTTATAAACATTCACGCTATTAATGTTCCTTGTGAATGAAAACAATGATTCAATCAGTTTTATATGAATCTTAATAATCATATTCGTCTAATCAGTTCCCAATAAGTTAGTGATCAGTTTTTCCTCATCAGTGCCTCATCAGTAATAGGGAAAAATGATTATATTTCCACTAGGGATTTGGCGTAGTAATATTCTCAAGGTTCCTCCTCAATTGCGTCTCCGAAAAAATGGAAGTGATGGTGGAATAATTGATTAATTATAACTCAAATACGTCTCACTTTGTCAGCAATATTCAATAATGAAGACAAAATCAGTATGAAACCCTTTTAAATTCTCTGATCCAGATCAGGATTATAAACCAGCCCGCTTGTGATTAGTAAATGTGGACATAAATTATTGTTGTCCTCCCAAACAATTCAGATTAGGCTATTTACAATTTTGTTCGATCGATCTTCAACTTTCTCACGGCACTGAGTAATTTAATGAAACAACCAGTTCAACAAGTGATTCTTGATGCAATTTAACAAATCCTCAATGCATCGTTTGATGGTTGAAACTAGATCTGAATAATGCAACGGTCATTACGTAAGGATGTTTGTCAGTGATTAAATAAGCGTTCTGAATTAACCTCCCTCTGCTGAACCGACACAACCTGAAACGGTGTTTGATGGATTAAATTTAGCTCTGATAATTGAGGCATACTATCCGAGAATTCAATCGCATCATCCTGATAGATTCTAAATTGAATGAAGATTACGTATGGGCTAAATATTATTCATCTAACATCCATAAAAAATGGACGTGAAAAACATATCATGAAGTTGTCCCTGTAAAATAAGGAATCAAAGATTTGTGAGTTTTGAATTATCATTCCTCCTCTTCGATACTAAAATTGTGAGAAAAACAGATGCGTTTTACATGCACATACATTACATGGAATAGAAACTAGCAATCAAATACCAACTGCAATCCAATGAACAGAAAAAGCGAAATAACGACAATGTCGAAGTAAAACAAATGAGTTTATCGCATCATATCTTTTTCTCCTCATTTTTATGTCGATATTGCGGCACATTATGTAAATGATATTGCATCGATAATTGCTTTTATATACGTTATATATGAATTGATAGTCATTACGTATTCACTGCACAATATCATCAGTTCGATTTGGATATGTCACATTCGATTGCATTGTACTTGATCAGGAGAGATGATTTTATGGAACTGGGACAATATAAAAGCGTATTGAGTGAAGATATTCTTTTGAAATCATCAGTTTCTCGTTAAGACGAAGCGGAATCTCTGTCGGTGGTGAACAAAAAACAATACATTTATTCATCTGAAACAATTTATTATCATATCTTTTCGCCGAAGAAACAAAATAAAACAGATGGAATCAGGAATGAAACTTCATCAAACATGTATATGCAACAGAAATATTCAATGAAGTCTTTTTTCACGCAGATTTGACTTCATAGGAAGTTATATTGAATTTTAAAACACGTGTCTCGCAGATATCAATATTCAAAGGAATTGGAGAATTTTTCAATTTCTATTACATCATATTGAATCCGCCATCTTCAAGCTCGGGCATATTTCAACTTCAATATATTAACACCTTCCGCATCGGACTTTTGAATTTTCCTCACTTAAAATAACAGTTTTTTGATCAAGAAATCATAAAAAAAGTCGCGCGACTTCTTAGAAATTATTGGAAATTATGAAGAAAGAAGAGGAATATTTTCACTTCTGATACCTAAAACTTCCAATCATGTTTAAAGCTTCCTTCCTAGTTCGTTTTCCCGCGAAAACCTAGCGAACTAACCATAAATTCGCAAGGCACTTAAAAGCGTAGTTTTTCGCTAGCGTAGGCGTCACGAAATTTGTGAATGCATAGAGCATTTTCGCTGAGGTAAATCATAATTATCCATACCTCGATCTAGTAAATTGATATCTTCAATTGTATAATGAAACTATCAATGCGTAATACAGAGCTCTCGATTGATCCAAACTTCAAGTACATCGTAAACGTGGTAGCAGTTGTATTCAAGAAATGGATCTAGATAGGAATCTGCATTATATGGATCGAAATTGAACCAACACGAACAAAAGAACTCATATTATATGCTCCTAACAGAGTTCAAGAACAATAAAGGTCTTTAGACTCTTGAACAACTTTTTAAGTTGAATAATTGAAGAATACTCAAGATGAGAGAGGCATTGAAAACTCTTAGAAATTTCTATTGTATGGAGCACAAGGCCTGTAGGCTAACCGTTCACTGTTTACAAAATTCCCAATGATACGTGACGAAATTTCCAAATTTTCCAAATGATTTTCTCAAAATGAGATTAAATTCGTTACTTATCGTATTTCTTCAAAATTCCAATATCGATGCATGTAACGGAGGAACTTTTTCAAAACGAATTCATCCCACGAACAAATGTCTTTTCAAATTAATACGTAACCAAGTGATCGATGAATATTTGAGTAATTCTTCAAGTACATACTAAAACATCTGTTGTACGTGCAAACATAACTCTTTTCCTTTTCCAAGAATATTTAAGGTTTCAGTTTATGTATCGATACTTATATATATCGGATGGAAGTAGATGGTGTGTGTTTTACGTGACCGGAATTTGGGACGTCGTTATGTTCATGGTTTCAGCAACATTTTTTGCTATTCATCGTCCACGAATTAATGTAACCCCAATCGGAATCGTTTCTAGGTTGCATGTGAAAATATATTCTGGAATAGAATTTCCTGCAATTTCTTTGTCCCATAAACTGAATCTATTGAAATAATATAAAATTATACGCAAGTTTATAATACATACTCAATGTGTATGATTTTATGCAATTCTAATGGCTCTTCTGAGAAAAAAAAAATTATTGTACAGATTCATTAGTTGCGATTTGAACAACACGTCCTTCCTTGTGAATGGATTGTATAGCTCTGCTATCGATTCTTCAACATAACAAATCTGTGTTTATCATCTCCCGAATTCACGTTATTCACATATTTCAACCGGAAGACATTAAATAATACGCAACGATCCACGCAAACCCATACAATTCAAAAGGAACTGTTAATTGGATGTGTGTCACTTCGCAATCCCCGCGATATTCCATAACCTGTACATCACAATCGAGAAAATTCAATCCAAACAATTATCTTTTGTTTCGCTCTCAAGCCTGACAATAATTCCGCACAGCGATGATATCCATTTTATATCTTCGTTTTCTGAGACGATCGATGACGTTGTTATCAGCGAAGTTGATACCTTAGGATCGTTCCACTTTTTTCCTTCACTTCGCTTCGGCGGCAACAATGCTTACGATTATTGACGAACAACAATAGAATGAAATCGAGTGTTATCGACTTGTAGAAGATACAGTGGTCCCTCCAGTATAGATGTATCAATATTATATGCACTGCTGTACGAGGTGACTCAACTCGAGCTCTCGATTCTCAAGAAGATATCGTAAAAGTGATCATTTCCTTCTCCACGTCGCGTCATAATGTTGGCACGGAAAGAGGAGCAAAAGACGGATAATAGGTCATATTTTTGTCACACGCTTTTAGTATTCGAGATACTTCAAGAAGGTATACGTTTTTATTATTCTCTGCGAATAAAATCGGTTCAAGATCTGAATGTTTTTGAGATAAATCGATCTCCAGGCTATCAAATTAAATCACCAAATATGCGAGATATGTTTGAGTGAAAATGTACTTTACTGCATTTCTGCGTGTACGTGTATCTCAAACCTATTGTGTTTCTAGAGCAATTTCGTTCCATTCGATTATTGAAACATTGTTCATCGTAAGAGCTATCGTCAGCACTCAGACAAGTTACTGACGTTCAATCAAACGGACCTTCAAAGACGTCACGTGAGAGACGTGTAATTCACAGCTCGTCAAGTTGTAACTGATTACGGCAGCCCATCCTCCAAATTGTTATGTTCGATTTGTTCAGTCGCTCAATTACATTTCCCAGAGGTTATGTACATTGCGTTCCTTCTTGGAAAGTGAAAGGATTTATTATGTAAATGGCGCACCGATTTATTCGAAATGTCGTGTGGATCGAAGTTTGATGATATCTCAACCTGTTCACATCACTTATCTTCTTAGGGCTCGTTGAAATTATTCGCTGGTGAGGATTCATACATAATTCACAAATTATTTTGTTCAAAAATAAACTTCGTAAGAAGTGTGAGAAATGAAATCTTGTGGTTCACCTCGGTGAAACTCGAATCCAAATCACGAGGGAACAAGTGGATATTTTCAAAAACGTGACTATGCAATTTTTAAAAATTGAGTTTTCAAACAATCGAGAGGGTCATGAAGTTCAGCGATTGTATAATAATCTTTAGAATTCCACTACATCCCTCAAATCACAATTCTTTACGAATTCCTGTATAGCACCAAGTATATGAATGATATGTTTATCAAGGTTGGCATAAAACTTTAAAAATCAAGGAAATGTATCCATCAGCTGTCAGCATTCTCCAATGTCATTCTTTTGTTGAACTTTCAACAACCCGAAGTTCTTAAAGTTATGCAACCGTGATGTGGGTTGAATTTTTCATATCTTCAAGAGACTGTTTATACAGATGGAATGAAATTGAATCAGGAAGAATATATTTTCTTTTCCATTGAAATTACAATGTAGAAACACGAAGCTCAGTTCATCACAGAGTTACAATTCAATGGTTCCGTAATTATGAGATTTAAGAACGTGTAATTGTGAGGGAATAGAGACTTGCACATAAAAGTAAGTACAGCTTGTGGTAATTGAATTCTCCCACTTGAACGGTCTCTTGACCCTTCACCTGAACTAGGGAACATTCTTTCTGTAGGGACTATTTCTTTCCTTATTGTGAGATTCTGCTGTGGCTGATTATGACGCACACACACACACACACATTAAAGGGTTTGACTGGGAGAAAAGTTGTATTCGAGACGACGAAAACCCATTTTGAAATGATGATATCAATCGAAAATTATAATTATGTGAAATACACCGGATTATTAAGAAAAGGTAGCGAAAAGTATATTCTTCTCCAAGCATTATAAAAAGCTAAATTCGAGTCCCGGTTTTCTCAGCTCATCTCAACAGCGGCTTACATTGCATCTAGATAACGGTATCTGCCTTACGCCACATGAAAACAGTCGCTCCGAGCTATCACCTCGTTGTGTTCTTTTTTTCTCACGTTGACGACGAAAAAGGAGATTATATGTTCTCCCATAAAGTACCATCTTCTCATCGCCCTCCCCTCACCTTCTGCTTTTCACTCTTCACACCTCTTTCAAACTCTTTCCTCCGTTCCTGCTTCGTCCATCTACATACTAGTTAGCTCGTCTTTCTACGGGATTTACTTTGGCTCGAACTTAAAAGCTTCGGGGATAGACTAGACAAGCTTAACAAGCCTTTGATCACACTCATTCTTTTCTGCATCGTAATATCACATCGATTTAGAAAACACGAACTCTTAGCGTTTGAACTATTTTGCACTCAAGAATTCAACGCTAATTTAACCATTACAAAGCAGTTGAGTTTGTTCTCTCGAGTTGCGAAGTTGCGGAATTGAAATATCCATCTTCGTAATTCATCAATTTTTTGTTTGCTGAGCGCGTCGGATATCGATATCTCTGACATTCTCGTTCGGATTAAAGCAAAGTCCTGATATCTTCGAAATCCACGTTCTCATCGCATCAGAGAATTTCCACAACCTCAATCTATTTCGCACTGTATTATTGACATCGCTGAAATTTCCTTTCGCGAACACCAGGACAAAGTATCGATGGTTTTGGGTATCCACTTGCACCGAGTTTGATTTATGTACGTATTACACGTACCTACGTGTCGCACAGTTTTCCTTTGTTTCTCAAATTGCGAAACTAAAATTCCCTCAATTCCACGCGAACGAAGATGTAAATGACGATTCCTTCCGTTGAATGTGAATAGTCGAATTATTCGTTCGATGAAAATCGATCGGAGATCTCGTTGTAACCAGAAAATCCGAGTTTTCGCGATACTTTTATATCTTTATTTCGAAGGATCGATTCCTTCAATTAACAGAACGATATTTTCATTGAGATACATTTAATTATTCATCGTGGAATTGCGGGAATCGGTCTCATCCCGGCATTCAGTTTTTCGACCAAGAAGATACCAATTTACGGATTTGCTCATTGCTGTATGTCTTTCATGCATCTCAAATTCAATGCAATTGATTTGTCTTGTTGATATAAATATTTCAAACTAGCACTTTACTTAATGACCACCCTATATACGCGTGTCCATACATACGTATAAGAAAATGCAAACAGTATGCATGGGAATCACGTTGTTGATGTACGAGTCAAACGGCGCCCGTATACGGCATATGTCGCCATCCACCACCCTTGGATCCACCCTCATCCTCCGATCCTCCATCCTCCATCAGACTCGCCACTGTCGCATTCAGCCCATTCCTCCTCGGTCCGTTAGTAGTGTAGGTATAGTCTTATACGATCCACTATTTTCGCATAGGGTGAACATTCTCGCCGCATTTTACAACGCAAATAAACCACCGTTCTTCCTCTCCCTCAACCCACCATTATATCTGTATATACAATCACTAGGAACATCCAAAATGTTCTGCTCCTCTGAATTCCTCGTTTTTCATATATACGATCCTCTTTTTTCCTCTACTTTTCTTCGATTCAGTAGCTCTGATCTATTTATGCGTTCCACCGTATTGTTCTTCCTATGCTTTTGGCTCTCCTCGAAGTTTTTTTTTTGCTTTTGTAGGTAATAAACACCTGTGGGTTTTGAATATACATTCGATAAAAAGTTCTCCTTTGTGTGTCGTGCACGCCGTGCGCATTCTCATGAATCTTGAGCTTTCGCGGACCATGTTGCGAAAATACCGGCAAAAATTCAACTTATTTTATGGAGTGAAAACATAATCCCCGTTGAATCGAACCGTACCATTATTAATCCTATATTCCACGCATGGTGAGGTGATTCAAGATAAATGGATCGTGTAATTCGATGAACAACAGAGATGATTTATCTCGAGAATCATCTGAAAGTTGCCGTAGAAGATCGGACTGAAATCCTCTAATGGATGATATATAAAAAATGTAACATTAGTCAATTCACTTCGAGCTCATCACGTTTCCCATGCGATTGCTGCTTCATTCTTTTCCGCATCTCCGTAAATGTTCTTTGCGATATCTCAACGTTTCGAGGAGACCGCCTTTTATCTGTTACACGATTAAATTTATCTATCATTTAAAACGGTGCAATTACGGCACCTGTTACCGTCGACGTAGACATCTACGGCGATTTGTCTGCTGCAAGTTGGTCCTTAATTACCAGATAAAAGCTATGCCAGGCGAACATGGAACTTAAGGACAAAGATCAAAGATTATTTGATTTCAAGATTAACGATACGAAATGGCGTTGATTTATTCGAATTGAGAGTAAATGATACTTCATATCTTTGCTACTGCGACGGCTGTTCGTGAACTTCGTCACGTTCCGTCCGTTTCATTAACCGAAGAAAAGAACATTCTTATGTGTATAAAAATGTGATATAAAAGTCACGAATTAAAATCTTCTATTATTGAAGTCACATACATTATTGTAACATATCCGTAATCGACTCATGGGAAGATAGAATCAATTATTTAAATATTCAAAAATTAGTGTCTATATCGATTGGATGAGACTATATACTTTTGGGATATTTAAAAATGTGACAACGATGAATCGAGGACCCTCTTCAATACTCGAATGATAACGACGATGTTCAAATGTACATAGCCATGCAGCAAGAGCTTTTAATTAAAATATGGAGATCCAGCCGCAAAGCCGTCGTATTCATTGCGGGCAGTATTTAAGGCCAACTGCAATAATAACAGATAATACATAGCCGTTACTGCCCTGTGTAACTCCGGGATTTAGAAAGAAATAATTCAAATCCAGACCGCGTTATCATCTCTCGTACAATGAAGTCTGACAATTGTATAGACGTATTCATACCTACGGTTCAACATCCACGGATTATACGGGAATTATTTTTCTTCGATGTTCCACAACGAAAGTCAAATGATGTTCTCGAATTACATCTCCATTATCTTCTATGTTTTTTTTTCCAAAATATTCGTGAACAAAAGCTGACGACACGATTTCAAGGATGATTTTCTCTTAGCTTCGCGCGGTACTCGTGTGCTAAGCCGCAGCAGTGACAAGGGGTGCAATTATCATCAAAGTCACAGTCCATAAGGTTTAAAACGGATCATCAAACAAGAGAAAGCAGGTATAATACAATGAAACGAAACTGAAGCGCTTCAAAGCTTGTATCGCCACTGATGTCGCGCAAGTCATCCGTGCGATGCGTTCATGGATGTTGCATCCACTATCCAACCTCTCTCTCCCTCGCATTTTTTTCTCGATTTCCTATGGATGCATCCTTTATGCACGACTGATTGTGTACGCACGTCGCGATACACAATCTCATTCAAGTTTATTCTGATCCGATCTGACTGATTGGTCGATTAGTCTGCCAGTCATTATCTCTATTTCACGCTCCGCGTAATGTTGGGGTTTCCTTTTGGATTTAATTGATCACAGATTCTTCGTTGTGACGAAGAAACACAAATGTAACAGGGGATTCTCGAATGATTCATTATTTACGATATTCATTTTCCACACTTGTTTCCGGAAACACGGTATGTGCTCTTACTGATAGGCTATGCACTGATATCTTGAACATTTGATACTGTAGATCTAATGAAAAGAACGCAACAATCCGTGTCGATAGCTTAACTGCTAGAATATCTTCCCAGCTCAAAATCAAGTCTTGATTTCGAATCCAAGTACAAGTACATGTTTTCTCCTCTCTTCTTTCCCAAGTTAATTCATTCGCACACGAAGAAAAATGCATAGATCGCCGCTGTTAAAATAGCCTACAAAACAGCTCTATGCTTTGATAATTGGTTCACGCTGTGCCAACCAAGATGAAAGTAGACATCATTTCAGCAGAGTGATTCTCTTACCTATTTGTGCTGATCGAGCTCAAAAAACAGTGTGATAAACTATTCCGTGGCACCTCCTCTTATTCTCTGACATGGAAATTCTTCGCGACGGGACAGCGGTAGCGCCTGGCAGATAGGAGTGGAAATTGCCTTACATCGCACATATCGTACGTAGCGCCGCCTGTCTATTCACGTGGCATTATCGGCTTTCAGCCTCTGTCTATTTATACTAGTCGGTAGAGGGGGATTTGTTACAAACGAATGAAAAATCATCACTGCATGACATAAGATCGAAAAAACACATGAACTCATCAAAAGTCGAAAATGGAATTACACTATTCACTTCGCAAAATTATTGATCAATTTTTTCTGAGACTGTAACGTTAATTCGGAGAAAAAGAGGCACATTTTTGTGAATTTTTTGGGACGCCATAGTTGAAATTCATCCATTGAACCTAATTGTACATCAAAGTATAACATTTGAAAAGGATTGTGTAAAATTTTCACAAAGAAATATTAAAAAATACAGCAATTGGAGCAATCATTCGGAGATCTCGAAAAAAAAGTTGAATTGCGGTGCCCCTCATAACTCGATGCTGGATCATCTAGAATTAAAAAATTCGAAATGCTTTCGTTAGATAATCGCTTCCCTCAAGTGACGCTGGGAGGGTTTTCTGAAATTTCAATTTTTCACTTTTTGGTAACACGTTGAAGCCAAAAACGCGATTTTTGCGGAAAAAATCGGCCAATTTGTTATTGTAAGATAAATAATGACAACAAAAGTGTCAATTATGTACAGAAATAGTGTTCAAAATTTCCAAAGGATCGGTGCAGTACTTTCGGACGTATGAGGAGCACCGCAATTTAAATTTTTCTTAGAGGTCTCCGAATGGTTGTTGAAAATTTTACACAATCCTTCTCAAACGTTATACTTGGATGTGAAATTAGTTTGAATGAATAAATCCCAACTGTCACGTCACAAGAATTCGCAAAAATGTGCCTTTTTTCCTCCGAATTAACGCTTTCCCTCTCCCCATCCGGACAATTAAGGAAAAATGGGAATTATTCCATCAATATCAAGAAACTATGAAATATCTTTGGACTCTCTTGAGAATTTCTTTATTTTCGAGCGGCTTTTTCCCCATGCAAAGTCAAGGCACTAATTTTATCCAATTCAAGTGATTACTTCACTTTCTGCCAGGGTACCCAAGATCCCATATAATAAAAAAATACTACATTGACTAGTGCCATCTGGAACTTAGGCGGAACTAAGGATTACCCATGTAATCATCCGTGTATATGGATATGACTGCATGTTTGTGCTAGTAGGAGCGACCCATCGTCTCCTACATCTCGGGCGGTTTTAACTGCAAACTAATTTCCCCATTAGGACCTTGGGAACCCTGCTTTCTGTATTCAAACTTGCCTTTGTTGTCAAAAATATGATATGTCAATGACTTACCATCATCTGCGTTCAACAAATATTTAGTTTGGTATATTATACATGTAAATGGACGTTTTTCAAGTATCCACCAACTTGTTTTTTCAGTTCCATCACATTTCATTCGTTCAGTACCTGGAAGGAAAAGTAAAAAAATTGATCAGTAATAATATCAGAAATGTCTCAGTTACGAAAGCGAGCATGGGGAGGTGTTGGAAAAGTTTCAGAAGCCTTCCAAATGCTTTTCAATGTCCACTTTCGTGACGGAGACATTTCTGAAGAATTTGGTGCTGTATGGGATGATTACGGGAATTTCACTGTCATAAAAATATTGTTTAAAAACGGTAAATTTAAGAAAGTGGAAATTATCAAAAAACTCAGGGGAATACACAGACGGGCAGTCGATTGGTGTGAAAGCAACCGTTGCAGGGTTATGCAAAGGGATTGATTTAAGGAGAACGGTTCGTTGACCAATCGTTAAAAGGGTTCACAGAAGCTATGAACTGGAGACGCAAACTTTGCTCGTGTGTAATATAATTTGATACACTATCATCGTCGTTGTTGAGACGACTCCTCGGCGTTCGGTGGAGTGTAATAGCGCTTAACTGAGAGTGATGGAATCGATCTTGATGACCCTGTGAAAGCTCGTAGCAAACAAGAGATTTCTAACCTTATTGGCTCATCCTTCAGTTAGGATTTCAACTAACCTTGCCCAAGATCCCTTTTGGCAACATGTATCTTATGTACAGGATCAACGATAACAACATTGTATGTGGGGATGTTGTAAGGGATTTCAACATCAATCATTATCATGTGAGAATTTCATTCCAATCCATCAATTCGGATGAATTTCACTTGTTTTCTTCTTGAACCGTTCATGTATGCAGCTTGATTGATTCCACGCTGATTTATTTTTATCAACCGTAATCAGTCATTTAACAATAATATAAAACGAAACAATAACATCTTCTGTTCTTGGGAAGAATGTAATGAAGCTTATAATCAGATTGAATTCAGCTGGTATACAATGGAATATCTTACAGTGCTTCAATAGCTTAGGAAACATCATACCTCTGATCACATAATTCCCATATTCATTGTAACTGAATCAATTGAGATTGTGTTGTTACGAACAGCACTACATGAAAGGAAGGTAGACCTCAATAGTTGGATGACATTATTAACATAGATGAAAAAAATTCTTCCTAGCTGATTGGCACTTTTTTTGAAATGATTTTTCCTAGATGACGATTCGCGTACCAAATTTTATGGTGTCTTGATTGTCTGCTTCATTAGCGAGATTCTGAGGAATTGTATTCATCCTTTTGTCCTTCACCTTAATCTGTTCATGCTCTTCTTCTCTCTCGAGCATCTCTGTTGTCTGTTATCGACTTTCCTCTTCTTTATTCTTCTACCTCATTACACCATCTTCTTCTCTCGGCTCTTCCCATTTGCTATAGTTTCCTTTGATAAACTGTCAACTTCTCTGTTCCCTTATCAGTGATATTCTCCAACTATATTGCAATTTCATCTTCCCAGTTTGCTTGTTTCTCATTTTTTTCATTTTTCAACTGATACTTTCCTCTGGATTTCCTCAATGTGTGCAGAATATTTCAAGTGCACCATCGGTGCGCACATTCACACAATCTAAAGTAATTGAATTGTGTAAAAATGAGAAATTTTTTTTATTACAAATTTTCGAATCTCAATTTCTGATATATTTGATTTAATTCTGATAAATTCATTGACTCGAAGTAATATTTATTTTGGTTCCATGAATCGATCGAAAAGTAAGCATCTTACAGAATATTTACGACGGATTTTAAACATCATTCATTATTGGTTCATTGATGAGGACTACCAGACGGTATCGATTGCTTGTCCCGAATATTCGTAAAAGCGTTGAAAAACGCGACCTCACATTTTCCGTGTATAAACATCATTAGTTCTTATGAATACGTGTTTTCGCATAAGCGAATCCCACAAAATCTCATACCTAGAGGAAGATAAACCTAGTCGGGTATGTAGGATTTCTGCCCTCCCACAGACTCACGTCGTCGTTGCTAGTCGAAGGGGAAGAGGAAGCACACATATGTGCACCGAATGTCGCACCTACGTACACAGGTCGGGAATACCCTTACTAACGCGGAAACTGTATTGCGAAACAAAACGGTGCGTATAATGCAGCAACGAATGGTCCCCATGTTTAACGGAGAGAATGGGTGGATGTGGTAGCTTATTTAATCTACGATGCACAACTAGAGATGCAACTGAAGACCTATTTTGTTGGTACATTGTTGCCAAGCTGTTACCTGATTAATTCAACCTCATGAAAAATATTCGTATGGGAACGATCATATATTTACCTAGCAATTCACGGAGAACGTTCAAAAATTCAAGTAGATTCTTGACTCTGTATCGTTTCTAGAATTTCTTTGAATGGTAATGCGGTTGGGAAAATTCCAACATTTCGCCACAGATAATATGGCGTATCCCTCAGACAATTAACTGAATCTCAGTAGTGAGTTGAATTCTGGTTACGAAATAGCATTCGGAAAGAGGGGTAAGAGTGTTGTTCTCTTAGGATTAACATAGAAATTTATCTCTAAGAAATAACAATGTAATCGTGCTGTGCCATAACGACATGCATAATTTGAATGTTGAAATTGAAAACGAAAAATTCCTTAGCGTTGAGTTATTTTTCGATTCAGCGATTTTTCAGTCATAGTAGCCACATTTGTAAGCTATACATTATGTAATACTGAAAATGTTTGCTGTTTTAGTTAATCATGTTGCTCTCTCAGCAATCTAATTACCTGTGGCAGCGAATTTTGAGCTGAATTAGCAAAAAAATTTGCTATTCTATACATTCTTCGTGTGGGATAGTTTCTGCTCTGTAAAATATTAACACCGTGAAATCATCGCAATTTCTGAGTGTACAGTTGCTGTTCTTTTGATATCAATTCACGTTACAATTATAAATTTACGCCCGGTTATGGATCTCCATAAGATTAAGTCTCAGAGTACATGTTCAAACGTACTGGATATACAGAAGATACATAAAAACGTTTTGCTGAGTTTAGCGTGCCAAAAAATCCGTTCAGATATTAATTCAATTCCCACCACACATCACGAACATTTCAACGCCCATTATATTCTAACAAAGTTATTCACTCGATGCCAATTCCGACACGCCAAACTTTTAACATCGATCAAAAGAACCGCGGATAAAATGAACTTTGCTGTAGAAATCCCGCATAGCGTTGGTATTCGGGTCAACGGACATTTTTCGGAGATACCAATAAAAATTGCGAGTTGTTGGTTGGAGGAATTATACATCCATCAAATATGGACCGTTTTTCCACATGTTTGCAGAAAAACCGAACGTGTATCGAATACATCAACGATGTATCAGAAACGTTATGGAACGCGATCTTTAATATCCGATATAAGATCAATCAAATTCGAAAACATGCACGGGTTTGTATGAATCGCAAAACCCTCACGACGGAATTTTGTTTTTCCGTATTTTTTTTTCTTAGGAATCTTCGAAATTCATTGTACAATCTGAAATCGAACCGCTGCAATTTTTTATTCGAAAGCTTGGAAGAATCGTTGAATAATCCTCAAGGATCTACAATGGATTCCCTAATCCTTTCCCAACTTTGAAACGCGTAATAAACATCTTGTACAACAATCGATTTTGAAGTAGTTTCGAAGATTTTCGAATACAGAAGAACTCATTTAGTTATCCAAAATCCCCACAATTTCCTCGAGGAATCTCCAATGGTTTCATACATTTGTGTATAACACTTTATACAATTCAGAATCATATTACATGTCCTTGATTTTGAAGTTTCTTATGCAAATAGTTATAGGGTTATGGGAGATCATTCAAACTCTTGTATTCGGACTCGGAATATATTGGATCCGCTTGGAATTGCCTGTTGAAATAATGAGAAAATTCAGATAAGAGAATGTTGTTGCTGCATAACGTCGGAAAAAGGATCCATATGAATTGTAAATGGAGACCGCAGAAGATGTTTCTGTACCATTCTGAACATGTGACTGAAGTCCACTGCTATCAAGGGAATCAATGGTACCTCTCTGCTAGATGGAAGGGACTTGGGATAGAAGAGAAACGAAAATTTCTCTTACAATCGCGTTTAATGGCACGTATATTGCCCTCGGTAGTGATTTTAATCACCATGAAAATTTGCTTGTTACACCCTCTCTTAAACGAAATACTCACCTTTTGCCTTGAGGAGGGTACAACGTTGTAGATTACTTTCACCGTATAGTGGATTAAGGACTAACATTGTACAAATAAGAATCTTTTCAGAACCATTATTCATTACGTTGTTTTGATAAATTATGATTGCATGTCTATCATAATTCATGTGTTTCGATCAATTTTGTACTTCATTGTTCTTCAAAAACAATCATCAGTTATTTTATTTTATCTTTGTTATTTCAATAGATATGGAGAATCCCAATAATCTTTCATTAATCCGCGTGAACTTGGCTATCATATCAGGTAATCGTATGCATGATCGATGAGTTCGTTACACGATTCCAATAAAAACCTCATGAAGAACGAATCGATAACTCAAGTAAATAAATTGAACCGAATTGAATTCATGTGTAGTGTAATATACTCAATATTTGCATAAATAGTCGTTTATTATATAATCCAGAATGTCATTCTTTATGATGAAAGCATCATTATTCAAACCAAATAATTGAAATTATTCACAACAATGAATTTATTCCGTATGTTCTTGCAATATTCAATATTAATCTTTGATTCATTTTCAAGTATCCTTCCTATTTAAATGAATAGACGTTCGTGCATATTCAATGCTGAGTTTTGAACGATTCAATTCATAGAGATTTCAACAATTGCACCATTGAATTCAGGAGAAATCAGTTCCAACATATCCATAAAATCTCCGCATTGTAGACGAAACTGAATTTTCATTCTCCTCCCTGCTTGTTTCATCCTTATGAATACAAACGTACTACGAGAGGATGATGTAATCTAACTTTCTCCACTATAATTCCTTGAATGCATCAATTATACGAATTTCATTCCTCGCTCAAGATTGTATATCATGTCAAATTTATTAGATGCAAGCATGAAACGCTTCTTATGTTTTTATTATCATCAATCTTTTAGTCGTAGAGAATCATAAAGATATACGCTTTAGTTCCTCGTTTCGTTGTGTTTTCCAGACTTTATTCTGCATAAAATGCAATCACAGAGCACAGATATTTTTGCTCTTAAGTCATAATAATCATTATATCTATTTTTAAATTCATAAAAATATCAAAAACCTTTTAAAATAAGCTCTCTATGTTTTTTGGGGATTTTCATTCCCAGCAATCATTAGTATTTTAGTTTCAAATACATTCCATATCCTTTGAAGATCTTTGTGGAATTTGAATACGTAATTAGTGAAATGACAAACTCGATAGCAGTACAAAAAAGGTATGCGTAGATCAGTGGAGACTATCTTTATTCTCAGACCGTTGATGTTTAAGGAGTTAAGATAGCTTTGCTATATCAACAGCTTTGCGGTATCAAGACTTTTGTATTATTCTTCAATCTCCTTCAGCAAGGGTAATTTTTCCAAGGCAATCTTATCCTCTTAGTTGAACGATCTCATCCTGTGTTTCTTTTCCTTTTTTTCCTCTTAAGAAACTTCGGTGGAAGGGAAAACTTTTGTTTTGCTTCTCTCCTTTTTTGTTCTATAAAAATCAAAGTTTGAAAGTCACATTGAGACAAATTTCAATTGTTATATTGAAAACTCAGATGTTATAAAATAACAGATACATCCATATCAACTGAGAGGTTTTTTCACAATAAGTAAAATTAATCCTCCACAATTAGATTTTGAACAACAAATTCAGTCGAGACGATCAAAATCCATAGAATTTTCAAGGATTCTTCCTATTATGAACTTCGAGGAACAAAATAAAACAATCGAATGAATAATGGGGAAAAAAAATCTTTCATATGATTTCATATTCCATGATTGATGTGTCAACAAATCACCAAGGTATTACCTAAAATTCCTCCAGCGCAAGTTTCAAATCGGAAATTCCGTTCATTCAACTCTCCCGGTCTCCGTTGATGGAAAAGTATTAAACAAGATAAACTTGAGAATTGAAATTAATGATTTTGTCGAGTTTTTTCTATGAAACTCTTCCTTTTTTTCGCTGAACGGATCAAGCCGTTGCTCATGCAACGTGTTGAAAAATCAAACTCATTTTTCTTCCCTTTCCCCTTTCCTTTTTCTCCCTTCAACGGAATGATAAATTCATTGATCTTTGAAGTTTGTTCGTAGAGAAATTGTCAGAGTTCCTCAGTGCTATAAATTCTACCCA
This sequence comes from Gonatopus flavifemur, assembly GCA_018340375.1. Lineage (NCBI taxonomy): Eukaryota > Metazoa > Arthropoda > Insecta > Hymenoptera > Dryinidae > Gonatopus > Gonatopus flavifemur. The sequence goes on along the minus strand of JAFFJZ010000001.1, from coordinate 39,229,912 downwards.
CTCGATTGAAATTGAAGGAACATGAGATATTGAGCATTTGAATGTAATTATGCAATATGGAAGTTCCGATAGGTCGCTGAAATTCTTCTTGCACGACAATCATAAAATGTATTTCACGTGTCTTAAAATGGGAGTATAAACTGCTTGGATTTAATCAACTTTGAAATTCAAGAAGACTCAATTGGGAACTATGTGCTGCTCCATCGATTATCTTGCATGTCAAATACTGAGATCTGTACGTTCTCTCGCGGCTGCATGCGGAGACAGATGCATGCAAGATACGATAAAGTTGAACGTGTAAACTTAAAATTGATCTTGGCGTCGAGTGGAGATTTCTGATACCTTCTCGTTTTCCATCAAACTTTCACAATCGGTACCCAGTTTATTTTCTTGTATAAGTCAATCCATTCATCCAATCAATAATCTTAAACCAATTGCCTCACTGAATATTCTCTCTTATCGGAAAAATACATCCAGATACTCACACTGTACCAGAATGATTACAAACGATGAAAAATGAATGAATGCAACGTCGTCGTACATGTGCTTGGATGAACATAAATGCCCAGGTTCGTTTCTTCCACATCTTTCGTATCGCAGCACATTTATGAATAACGGAGAAATACAATGACGTAGGAAAGTCGCGTAAGCGGTTTTTACACACGCTACATGCGAATGGGAATGTGAATCCATACTTTGATCAAAACACATTTGTTTATCCCAATATAGAAGCTATCTGTCGCGTTTATCGATGTTGATTGAAAATATATATATATATATATATATATATTGTGAATACCATACGTGGATTGTTCGGATCATTCAACTTCCTCTTATAGCACTTTTGACACACATGAAAGGAAAAGAGAAAGACACGCAATGCTCTGAGCTATGTTGAAGAGTTGGAGATTCCCTCTGTATATCGTACATCTTCTGAACAAGTTTACATTATCCCTTTCACAACTCCAAGTGGAAACTCTGAAGTCTATGTATTCGTGAATAGTTGTTGACATGGAATAAAATGTGTAGTACACTTCATGTTTTCCAGTAAATTCAGTTCATATAATATTGGGTTACAGTTATGCTTATCGCTATTGAATCTCCATAGGTAAAATTGTCGAAAATTATAGTCAATTTATCCAGGGAGAAAAGATTCAAATATTTGTTGGAGTATGTTCGCATGAACGCGATATCAAAATCGAACGATAGGATACATCTATTCTTGAAATTCATGAAGTTCGATGGAATTCTTATTAGCAAATCAATCGGAAGCGGAGTGATGAAAACCAAACGCATCCGCTGGTATATCGAGCAGGTATAGTTTGATTTCTCTTTGTGAGATCCTGATTGATTCATCTATTGATTAATCTCAATATATATATATAAATGTGAATCCATTCAAAATATGATAACAACATTTAAAACGCACGGTAAGAATGATTAAACTGAAAATGCCAGTCCCTCGTGTATACAAATTCAATTACCTTATTTTGTGAGAGATATGAGAGGAGTTGAGACGTATACATTGCGATAATATGTAAGAAGTTATATCGTTTCTCACTCCTCCTTCGGTATTTAAGGTACGTTGAGATCCAACGAAATAGATGATCCTCGAGAGAACATAGATTAGAACGATCGCTATGAATTCGTAAAGAGAACTCAACTACTCCCTATATCCTTCTCGTTAGCAACCTTAACCGATAGCTCTTCGTGTATTCCCGTAAGATGCCGTCAAGTTACTACACTGCTATTCTTTCTCTCTTCTTTTTTGTTATTTTCCATGAAAGAAGATATACGTATCACTTTCAATCTTGTATCAAGATCTTCTCGATCCATCTCATATTCAATAAGAATTGAAGAGTTACGAAAATTCTCTCGCGGAAAATCAAACTCGAAATGAAAGACCGAGAGGAGAAAAAGCTTTCTGAGATGTAGGGCTATAGAATTCTACATCCGTGCAGGTAGGGGAGAATACACGTTGTTGCGTACATCGTCATCTTGAGATATACAATTCCCGATACGTAATTTGGTTCACGTTGATTGCATTTTTTTCTCATTCCTTTTTTTCATTCTCCGTAGAATGAGAGCAGACGGATATTCACCTACATCCTCTACTCTTTGATTTTGAATAAATGAAATCGATGGATACGTTTTGCTGCAATTCGTGCATCTAAATGGAAAGCGCCAAGTGTGGTTTGGGACAAATTAGATCATCTATAATTGCTTTTTCCCTTTCATTTGAAATCAAATGAATTTTCTATATTCCGAGTTGTGAAATATTCTTCTCCGTCGGGGAGATAAGAACGTGAATCGATCGGTATACGAGTACCTCGAGATTTCTCTACCCAACACTGTATCGAGCAACAAAAACTTTCATTTTAACGCAGAAAAATAATGGATAAAAACTTTGAAATTCCTCGTTTCCAGAGTGGAGTTCAAAGTTATGAAGAGTCATGTATTTTTTTTCCTCCGACTTTTCGCGTAGAGAATCATTCGATCGTAAATTGAATACTACTTTATGGGGGTTACATTGACAAGAGTCGATCTTTAAAGTGCATTCGGAGTATGAAATTCCTTGAGTATCTTTCCTTTGGAGTCACGTATAAGGTCGTTCGAGTCAAGTCGTGAAAGAATAAAGGACAATAGAATATAAAAGATCTGATCGTAATATTCTGAAAAATTCGCTATATATTAGTACTGTAATTGAATTATATTATTTCATATTTCATTTGAATTTTATCCAGCTCCTCCATTTTTCTCATATATATTCAAGTTCCAGCAGATTTTATCTATGTTCCAATTTCTATGAAATATCCTTGAGTTTTGAAACTGAGTGTTTCTAATCGTCGATGCACGTCATTTTAATGCTACAAGCGGTCTAAGTATAAAGTTATGTACCCATGTAAGCCATCGATGGAGTGTGCCGGAAGCAACAGTCTGGAAATAATTTTGGTGAGGCACTGAACTAAAGCGATCTAAGTCGACGATGAAACTTATGCGAACAAGAGGAAAAAGTAACGTGTTCAATAGCATTTAAAATCAGCTGATGGATAGAAAATATTCATTTTCGATCATAAATTGTGCGGAGGATGTTTTTTCAACGGAATTTCAAATCCATAATATTCATGACCGAGAACGTTGTCGGCATAAAAACTTGACAAAATTGAATATCGGGCAGTGATCAGATGCAACTATAAATCGATAAACGTACAATAATCCAATCGCAGGAAAAGAACAGTATTTCTAGAAAAACAGGAAGCTTTTGTTGAGTCACAACGAGTCGGAGTGAAACACGAACAATTGAGAAAACTATCACGAACGTGGAACAATAGAGACAAGCAGCTAGAGACAAGTACGTAATAGCAGGATGTACACAATCATTAAAGGATCTCTTGTCTTGTGACATCGATTAATCAAAGCCTTTCGTAATTTTCTTCTTGCCATAGAGTTTCCTTTTTACTTCCCTCTTTGTTCGAACAAGATCAAAACAATTCGATTCTTCTTGAGTCTGAATTGATAGTAGAGGTGATTCCTTTTTCAAATGGAAATTCTTTCGTTTTGTACTAGATATGGATACGTGCGAAATTGGATAAGTTTGATTACAGCGCAGTGAGAAGAATACTAAATTGTAGAGGTACTAAAGAGAGGAATTGGAATGCTTTCACACGAATGATTTCTTTACTTTAACATTAAATGTATGAATCGTAGAATCGGTCAAATCGACGACACTCTATCTTGGATTCTCATTTCTAAATTGATGTTCCTCGGAGACTGAAATGACGTTACTCGATCTCTTCCATTGCGATACTAAATACAAAAATTTGTTGAATAGAGTTTTTTGCTATCAGAGTGCAATATTACATACCCACTACATGTCATATTGTTCATGGCATCAACCGAAGTTTATATTGTTATACGTTTTTCTGACAATTTGTATCCTACTCCAAGTCTTCCCTACTACTTTAGTTTGTCTCAAAATCCAAAGTGAAATCTTGAATATGAGGAAGTGACATCAGAGAAGAGAAAGGTCATTTCTCAGGAACTCTGCGAATGAAGTTACAATTTTCTTCAGACTTTGTCATTTGTCATCAATTGTGGACGGAGTTGAATTATTCAGAATGTTAAACAGTTCCATTATTGTTGAGAACAAAAAACTACTTAAGCTCTGCTCAGTATAAGGAGGAAGGAACGAAGGGATATAAAAAGAAAGAGAATTAATGAAATGAGTTTCAATAGTACTTTGTACAAGTTCAACTCGTTATCTGGCAAAGCAGCAAAGAAAGGCACTTTTATTTTTTGGATTCTCCAGACCAAGTATGTGGACAAGAATTCCAAAAAAGTATGCATGTTGTACACATGAATACAATGCAGAATGCAATTGAAATATCTCTATGGATGAATTTTCGAACAGTTGTTATAGGAACTAGGTATTATTCGTTTAAATGTGGTCAAAACTTTTGAAAAATGATGATGAATTTATCAACTGCGGACGGATTTTGTGCTCGATCAATATTATATATCTGAACCAATCTCCATTTGATAACAAAGAGGAGGTCTTCATTCGATTCAACAGATTTCATGGTTTACCTTCAAATCTGCTGATATCTACTGGGGATCATTTTCATTGGTTTGAATTCCAACAGACGAAATCTATTTCCAATTTTTGACCTGAAAATCGGGAGATTATGTTTTAGTTCAGAATATCCAAACTCTAATTGTTTGGGTTTTCCTATCAAAGGCAGTAGTAATACTTCAGGAGACCCAGAATACCAGATGTGGTGATTTTGAGAAGGTATTAAATAACAATTTATTCATAATATAGTGTTTTTTGAGATTGGTTTCGGATGACTACTTTCATTAGTGACCTATTCAATGAGCATATTTTTTTCATGCTCTCCTCAGATTCGTTCTGAAAATCCGCCCACGCATGTTACAAATCAAAACAAAAGCGTCATTCAGAAGGCACTGAAAACAAGCATCGAAATTCTTTTCAAATATAACTTTTCCATAATGCATCAACACGATTCTTATATATTCCAAACCATTCTCGAAGTTCTGAGCATTCAAAACATACAAAACTACTCAAAACAAAATCCTCCACATTCGAGATCAATTTGAAAATATAACTGGATGCAACAGAATCTTTCATTCCGACGGACAACAATGTGATTTTTAATTCAACTTTATTCCGAGTCTCATTATATCGCTACTTGTTCTTCTTCGAAACATTTGATACATTTCTATATTATCACAATGGATACTTTCTGTTCTCATTGTTGGTAACTCGTTCGAATATCGAATCGTCATTTTGATTTTAAGATATTATTTCTCCAGGAATCAAGAAAGGAAAGAAGAAAACAATTGAAAGGACTGAAAATATAGAAGGAAATCAATACAAATCGATTACTTGGATGTATTTCAAACGATAATTAATCCTTCGCGTGAGATCGTTGGAGTATACAGTACAGTTGAAAAGGAAGTATTCAATATGAGTTGACGTTACGAACGATCTGTATGGCCGTACGTGATGTTGTAGAGAACTAACAATACCTCCGGTTTTTGAATGACGAAAGTATTCACCTCAATCATTCTGTTATGAAAGAGAGCGAATTAATCCGGGACGATGGGTATTCGATGATTCCATAAAAACGACTCCAAAACATTCTTCTCTCACGTTGATTTTGATTTTCAAAGTTCATACATATTTCACATACTTGACTTTGAAAACATGAAGAGAAAAATTCAAGTCAATACCCATTTTGAAAAAATGTGAATATCGTAGAGAATTTTTCTCATATCATTCTCGAATAAATGTTGTTTACAGGATGATTTGAAACTTAGGCACGTCGTCGCTTGCTTGATTCAACGTGCAACTTCATACCATGCTTAGGTTTCGAATCGCGGATGGTAAATGAGATAAGATACACTGTAAGAGATGTTTCCTGTACACTGCTAATTGGATTTATCGAATGAACTTCGTAACTTTTCGAATTCGAGGAGGAGTTCTTCACGAGTATGAGAGGAGAGAGGGTGTTGTGGAACATCAGTAAATTCTTAATGTTATTCTGGATACGTTGAAGAAAATGAATTTGGTGATGGATAGTAGACAAGATATAGGTATATTGTTACAAGATTGTTGAAGATCAGTGAGAAGGATATAAACTACATTCAGGTACAGTTGAATGAATATAGCGGTTGAGTTTCCATCTGCATGCACTGAGAGGGAATCGTAGCTGAATTACAAGCCCAGCTTTATTTTTGCAGTTCAAGTGGCTATATTATTACCACACGGAAAGACCGGATCTATTAATATTTAGAAAGAATTTATCAACGTTTGGAAAAGTGACTGTCAATTTAAGGAGAAAAAGTTAATACATCGACTACGAATTTTTAGTAGACTCACTACGAATATTTTCCAGCAATCCTCGTTTTCCCTAAATTGACAGTCATTTCTCTCAATATCAATAGACCCGGATTTTTCGTGCATAACAGCTACGGCTACTCTCTATAGCTACTTCAATAATAATATGACTAACGTGACTGAGAACATGGAACTGGACTCAAATTCAGCTACGATTTTCTGTATTGCAGATGGAAATAGATTCCCAGCCTTTACATTTGTTCGGTTATAATTTGAAAATTAAAGAGTATGGCGAGTTTTTGTTTACTTCAGTGGTGGATTCCATCCCCTGGTCGTCAGGGAATAGCTTTTTCATCAAAAACAGGGAATGTTCCCTCCATTTTGAGAAACTCTTTCATTTTTTGGGTGTTGAATCCCCCTCAACGTGAGGAAAAATTCCACCAAATCGATGTGACAAGTTCCTTATTCATGGTGGAAGTTTGCTACCATCAATTGTTGGAAGGTGAATTACAGCAGCATTTTTATAGTGTAGTTGTTTTTAAGCGTCATGCTCAAATTTTATAATTAAGTGCCGTTATTCAAGATGTAGCTGATATAAAAAACTATCGAATACGATGTCATTAGAAACAGCAACATGGAAGGTACTGTTCCTTTTTCCTCAGTTCACAGCAAATTTTACACAACTTCAGCACAACTCGAATGACTCTTTGGTTACGCTTTCAGGATGCTTCATTTTTACCAAGACTCGCATTCCGATCGAACAAGAATGTTTGCGAGGCTGAGGAAATAATGTGCTTAGCTCAATGTCGAAGAGATCCTCACTCTTTTTGATCGAAAAAAATGAAAAACTGGATAGAAAATACGTACCTCAGTTTAGTTTTCGCGATTATTTGTTCAATAAACCATTATGTATTTAACGATAACTTCAACTGTGGTTCTCTCAATGTACTTAGAATCGAATGAACGTGTTTCAGGGAATTTCAAATGAACAAACAATCATCCCACAAACTCAATGCTCCGATCGATTGATCGATCTAACATTCACATAACAAATGAAATGTTCCGAAAGTTCATCGTACATGGGATCCCTCGTTCGCTGATTCCGTGATATTCACAATATACTGTTTTCCGATCTAGTTGTTTTTCAATCAAAGGTATTCGAATTATCAAACAGTTGAGACATTGCACTTCGGTATATTGAGTTTCGGACCACCGATCAATCGAGCCATTAAGCTTTCAAGATATAGCAGATCCACTTTCGGTAAATCATCGGTAATCCGCAAATATTGGTTCCGTATCTCAATCGTATGCACCGCAACTATGAAGGCGAGTTGACAGTAGATATGACACAATAATGAGCATGCAGTTTGGTTTGAATTCAACACCGGTTAATGTGTAGACTTTCTTCTCATACACGGAGAAAAATGCAGTTCGGAAATATAGTACTCTTTAATAGGAAATATTTCTTAAAATCTGAGAATATTTTTTAAAATCTGAGAGAATTTCTTAAGTTCGCAATAAAGATAAAACGGGCCATGTTGTTGTTCAATTTTATTTGGAAGAGAATGAAAATTTATCAATACCTCACAAACAATAGAAAGAAATATGAACTTTCCAGAAGTCGCGCATGAAATTTTGCAAAATGATCAATGAAATTCCGAAATTTTGTCATCCACTTTGTAAAATTTTATGTACGACTTCTGGAAAGTTTATATTTTTTCTCTATTCCTTGTGAGATATTGATTGATTTCCATCCTTTATCAAATAAAATTCAACAAAAATGCACTGAGAAAAATTGCCTATTATAAATTACTAGACTCGCTAGTACATTGAGGATATACTTGAATTTCAAGGTTATTTACCAAACGTTCTCTTCAAAAGTACCAGACTTCCTATTATAGAATGTTATTATCCTACCATTAACTCACAGACAGTCTGGTATTTTTGAAGAGGATGTTTGGTATATAACTTCAAAATGCAAGTATATCCTCAATATACTAGCGAGTCTAGTAATTTATAATAGACAATTTCTCTGCGTGTGTAAACTGTTTTACCTTTATTATGAACCTAAGGAATACTCTCAGATTTCAACAAATATTCTCAGATTTTAAGAAATATTCTCCAATTTCCTATTGAAGATTACCATATTTTCGAACTGCATTTTTCTCCGTGTAGAGGAAAAAACGAAATTTTTGTTGTAATTTCAAAATAAAGTAATGAAAATCGTCAGAATCCGGTTTCAGGGTCGGAGTGTATAGATTATTCATTCATTATGTTATCTTTCACTCGAAGAACATTGGAGAAATAGCAGAGACATACGTCATGTTCGAATACTTTTATAATTAAGAGAAAATATTAATCTATAAAATGTATTCTTTGAAGATGAACGGAGAAACGATAATATTTATTATACGTGATACAGATTCAATCCGAAGGAAACGAGATACACGTACGAATGTGGGTATATATGACCTTGGGCAGTCAATTATTTGGTCGATAGTAATACAAATCCAGCCTTTGATCATTAATTGTACGCAATGGTCGAGTTTTCAATTTATAATGAGAGTGACAAACCCACGCAATGCTTGAATTTGTTGTACAGAAGTATAATTCAAGGAAATGGCAATAATTTCATGTTCCTGGAATCATAGCAGTATACTCACCGTGTAATTTCTCGTGTATTTATTTATGTAATGCACACTGTTTTGGTAACATAATATGACGTTAAATTCTGAATTTCCTCCCTTCAGTTTGTATTGATCATGTAACTGAACTGGTATTTTATAATAAAGTCATCATATACGGAGAAGAATATTACAGTAAAAATTACATCTCTAGTGACCTAGTATTCTCATTTCTTGAGGAGTATTTTTTAGATCTACCATGAAATGTTAGAACTCCAATAATTTTTACCACGTTCTGTAAGAAAGTTTTTGAGGCTGTTAGATACTTGCGAAGACATTTGACAGGATGATCCCACTTTGCTATATCAGTTTTCTTCGTGCAATATTTGAATCAAAGAAGGATTGTTTCAGAATAACTTGATTGTTTGTTTAGTAGTGTTTTGAGGGGTTGAAATATCCTCGAAGTGGAATCTTCAGGAATTTCCATCTTTAAATCTCGGAGAAACAAGTTTTATTTTGTTGCAATGTGATCACTGAGGTTACTCGTTCGCTTATTCAGATACTGTCAGATCCATAAGGATTTGAAAAGAATTTTTTACTGAAAGTTTTCAGAGATTCCGTTAGTTTTAAAAATATTAAATACCTCCAGGATAGCGATGGAACGGAAAATACACGCAACATTATCATAAAAAGAGCTTCATTCTCTTCATATTTTTTCTGTATAAGAATTTTAATGATGTCGAAATTTACTTCCATCGATTGTGTACACTGAGAAGAACGGTACGGTTGAATATTAGATACCTATATAATTTAGCCACTTCAAACGGAAATTTAGTTTCACCGAGTAAATTTTATTCGTCGTCCCTCAATTTTTTGTTGGATCTGAGGATATAATGTAATTCAATGTGATCTTATATAAAATTTTTATAAAATATCAATTAAAACTTCATACACATTGTGTATAAAATCACAATGAGTCGCATTGTAGCCCCAGCTATATTTTCATTCCCATTGAATGAACTGGTTCATTCTATTTCAGAACATCAGACTTTCGTTCACTCCTGCTAGAATCTATCTGGGATGACTCAATGTAAGTTGTCGCAGCTAGGAGGTAACTTATTTTCAGTGAACCAAAGTTTCTCCACAGGGGGGACAATTTTTATCTTGATTGGTTAGACTTTTGCTTCACTTTTTGGAGAACTTAACACTTCAAAAACGAGATCGTTCCTCAAGAAAGGCAGGGAAGTCCCCTATTCTTGATGGAGAAAACATTCCTCCACGATCGATGTACGAAATCCACCATTGAACGGATGATCTCTCAGAAACCACCACCAGGTTTCTCCTGTTCATACAAATAAAGGATTTCATAGACTTTTACTATTTTGTGAAGGAATGCATGAGAGATTGCAAAATATCGCACACGAAAAGTGACTTATTTCCAATATATTCCTGATTTATGAGAATCTATGGTTCCTCTTTGTGCAAAAGTATTCGCCTTCCAGAATTTTTGATATGTGATGCATGTATTTTGATCAACGGTTCTTGCATATGAATCTTCTTACGTTATGAGGTACTTCCGCATGTACACAAGTATGCACCAAAGTCGTGAGATATACTGTAAATCCCCATTCTAAGAAAGAGAGAAGTTGGGAATCACAATTTTTGAAAAACCCCTAATATGAGATATATATTTGTGAAGATGAGCACAAGATGACATACATAATATTCTGCCTTCCTAATTCTACAGAAACGCACCGACATAATTGCGAAAAGAGATTTCAACGTCTTTTGTAATAATTGGGGATGTTGATGAACTGAAATGAATTTCTTTCACATCCATATATCATAGAAATGAATATATTTTAGAAATATAGGTTAATTTTGTCACGATAAATCAACTATCTGTACATAAACGATATGTAATCAAAACACAGAAATAATAATTCAGTTCGTCAGTCAGTTGATATTTTTTCTCAAATTTGAAATATTTATAGACTTATACTGAATGATTTGCTGGATGATTTAAGGGAATCTTCATTTGTTCTCCGTTTGATTTATATCTTCAAATACAAATCGTCGTTACATTGGATATACATCAAGGATCCTTCAATGATGAATAGGTAATATGAACATCCATAGAGATCATATATGTATATACATCAAAGCAAATGTTCATCGTATTGAGAATGTCAATGAATTTATAACATTTGGAATCCGCGTGTTATTTTTCAATTGAATCAATTACAATATGCCACAATAATCAATTATAGAATGTATATTCTCACTAAGAGCACTGAGTTGTTCTATTCTTTCGTTTTATGTTGTTTTGCATCAAAGAGTCATTTCCTTCTCGAATTCATCTGTCATTTTAGAGAATCATTGAATTGTCAATTACAGACTGTGCTTGAAAGAGAGAGATTGAGAGAGGATTTTTCCATCAACAATTGTAGTAATATACCTTTGCTGCAGGAAATTTTCCCCGCCATTTACTTTCTGTATGGGAGAATCACTGGTTGAAGGAACCTATTGATGTTCGGCAAATCTCATTGGAATTGGACAAAGGTCTGATTGATCAATCAGATCTTTGTTCAATTCCAATGAAATTTGGCAAGAATCAATGGGTTTATGAAACTAGGGGAAAACTGGGGAGGTGCTGTTTCGTGCTGTTCCACCGGCAAAGGGATATATTCAACTTATCTTTGTTTCCGTATCATCACCAGAGGTTAGTCCATTTCATTTCAACTCCTTGAGTCGGAATCCCTTTTGTAGGTACATCAATAGAGAGATATTAGAACGGAATTCCTTCATTTCCTCTTCTTCTCAACCTCTCTCTATCTAACTACACACTCAGGTGTATGAAAAACCCAAAACTCGTGCTGGATGTACGGTTCGAACGATGAACAAAAGTGGCAAATCTGGATTGTCCCAAACCTTGCAAATTGAAAACATTGTATCACTTACCTAGGTCATTCAGAAATAAAATAAAAATATCACGATTTGCAATATGAATTTATGGATGTTCATGAGAGATTTTTTATTCAATTTCAAAATCTTCCTAAATCGAATCAGTGAAATCGTGTGGTAACGAAATGGCGTATTTACAGATGAAACTATTTGAATATATCGTATCTGATTGCAAAATGTAATTTTGAATACATGAAATTCGATCAATTTGTAAATCAAATTTCACATGGAGCATAATATGAGAATAATTTCGTCGTTATCAGTTATCAAATCGATGATCGAGTATGATTTAATGAATATTTGTGTCCAGCTTTGTTTTGGATTAATCTGCTGTGTATTGCACAATGAATGTACAGTGCATGCTCATTTAACGATACGCTGTAATCTATTCAAATTCGATAATGTGCAATTCATTCTGCTCGCAGAGAAAATTAGTATGCTTTGAATGATTTACTGAAAAAAGTATTCCTGCGCATACTTCATCACAGTGTTTGAGTATTGCCATTGAGGGAATTCCACTCGAACGAAAGAAACATGTTCCCTCCTAGCTGCCCAAAGAGTGAATTCTCACTCCAATAGATTGGAATTGCGGTTTAGAGAGTAGAAAACACCCCGTCGATGGCTAATTCTTCTAAACGTGATTAGGCTTATCTTGATCTAGCTTAGGTACCGGATTATCACGCTTGACTACCATCAGAACCTGATCAGGAAGACCTTGCTTAGATCATAAATCATTACAGAATTCCAAATCAAACAATCTGGATCTTAAGAAATGAAATTAGATACATTAGATCGGCAAGTTGTATATACATTCATGAGCTAGAGTAATATAAAATGGTCAGACCGACGTGGACCGCGCACTTTGGATTGCACTTTGCAATCAATCTTGATCTGTGGGTGGTCATACTTTACAACCTCAGACATACTTTTTATTGTTCGTCAACACATATCTTAGTTGGTGCTCACTTTTGGCATGGAAGTAAAATAACTGACGAATACATCCAAACTTGCCAAGTGCTGGATACATATATAAGGAATTGATTATTAATTATATTGGATATTAGGTCAGCATTCAAAAGAATCAATAGAATTATAAGAAGTCGACGGTGAGAGTCTTCCTTGCGCTGAACGAGATATTCCATTCCTCCAATAACTCTTCATAGATCCAAGTGTAATTTACCACGAAATGCGAGCGGAGCAAACTCTGTTTCCTATTCGAGAATAAAGGCCTCCTTGATTCTTCACACTGTTAGAAAAATTCTTAAATTTAATACGAAATTCTTCATGAAATACCATATTTTCATATTGAATTCAATAATACTTCTTAAATTTAATATTGATGATGAAATTTCAAAATTTCTTTCTGAAATGTAACAATTGTCTATTAAATTTCACAAATATATTATGACAATTAAGAAAAAAATTATCAACATTCAGAAGAAAATTCTCAACCATGAGAATTATATTATTGAATTCAATATTCTATTATGAAATTCAATAAAATGATTATGTAAAAAACTTTATCATATTCTTATGAAGTTTCAGGCAGATTTTTCTAACAGTGTTTTCCATCAAAGTTTGTAGGAAATGTAACTAAAAAAGTTATTATTATGCTGCTGAATTATTTCAAAGAAATGAGAGCAATAATTCAATGTAAATATAAGTGATATATTCCCAAACCATCAATTTGTACGTATTGTAATGCATGATGAAATGAAGACGCATTCTAATCATAATATTGAAGAAGGAACAATGGATTTATAGAAGTATTCACTCACATTATCTTCAGTGTATGTAAGTATTTTCTAAGGATTGATAATGGATTGATTAATAGACACATGTAATTTTTTGACGAAGAAGGAAAATATTTTCATCGAAAATTTAAATAAAATCATATATTGAATATCCAAATATAAAGTCAAATACGAATATGAATGACAAACAATCAACTCACTTGTTATTCAAACCCTTTTTGCTTATTTGACCAATGTTATAGACTAGGTACACTGAAGAAAAAATTTATTCCAGTCAAATAAATATTTATTTGTCCTGTACCAAAGAAATATTTATTAGAATTAACAAAGTATTCTTTGGAACCAAAATAATTTATTGGAATTAAATAGATGGTTTCAATCGTTTATTTGATTCCAATGAATTATTTTGGTTCCAAAGAATACTTTGTTAATTCTAATAAATATTTCTTTGGTACAGGACAAATAAATATTTATTTGACTGGAATATGATGAATTGACTTGATGGCAGTCGATTTTCGGAGGTCCCTCTACTTTGCGGTAGTCAAAATTACTGGCGACTGCTTTATCTGAAAAATACAAAAAAAATATTTTCTCTTAGTATTAAAGTAGAACTAGTCCCTGAACGAAGGATGTTTCTTTCCTTGAACTACAAAAAATTTGGCACCGTAATGAATACCAAAAATGTCACCGGAAAAGTGATTTTTTCGTTCAAACCATTGCCAAAAATTCAATTTTCATTTTTTCTTCAAATCCTTCGTTCAGGGACTAGTTTTATTCTAATGCCAAGAGAAAATATTTTTTTTGTATCTTCCAGATGAAGCAGTCGCCAGTAATTTAGACTACCGCAAAGTACCTTTTTTGTGGAGGGACCTCCGAAAATCGACTGCCATCAAGTCAATTCATCATATTTTTTCATGAAAATTTTTTTCAATGTAGTTCAAAAGTCACCCAATCATATGCTAACAACACTGAATAAAAGTCTTCTGTATGGTAAAAGATAAAAAATGGAGAAACTTAGCTTTTTTTTGGCCTCTGAAACCCATGTAACCCCTTAAGGAAGATCTATAGGGTTTCTGCAAATTTGAGGAAATTCACGAATTACTCGAAAAACTCCGAGTAGCTTGGAGAATTTCGAGTAGCTCCAAGTTTTTTGAGCAGCTCCAAGAACTTCAAGTAGCTCAAAAATTTCGAGTGGCGGAAGGTGCTCAACTCGAATCGAAAATACTTGAAAATTCCGAGTACTCGCACACATCTAGAAAAAGGAATATCTGGAAATTCAGTCACATCTGAGTGGGTCAACCCGATTGAATTTCTAGTCGGTTAGTGGATCTCGGCCATCTGCGAAAAGTAGTTCCGGCAAGTACTCAGTAGTTGAGACAAATACTACACTGGTGAGTGCGACCATTCTGTCAGTTGTCTCCACTAGCATGGTATTTGCCCAAAGTACTAAGTAGTTGCCATAACTACTCATCGTAGATGGTCGGAAATCGACCACGTCAGTAGCTGCTGCGAGTATTCTTTTTTTTCCATGTACTATTGCAATCGAATGATGGATTCACTACATTTCATGGATCATATATGTCATAAATTTCTTCATCATTATTGTAACGCAAAAGAATAGCTCCACACCAAAAAATATGAGGAGACGTAGGTACTAGAAGGTACGTAGAGAATGGAGGTTTGACACAAGAGTTTCAATATCCTTCATCTTCTCTCAAGGAATTGATATGCTTTACTTGAGAAATTCGATAACCTTATACTATGCAGACGTCTTGGATCCCCACATACTTAACAGCCCTGCTTCTCTCACACATGATGCAAATCAAGTATTACCAAGAAAGAAAGATGTATGTTATTTGTTAATTCCAAGATATTTTAGAACTATATTCAGTGTGTAGGAATTTTGACTTCCTCTTTTATCGAAGGCACTCAATTCTTTGCTGGATAGCACAAATAATGCTCATCATTGTTCTATAAAATGATCATTGTTGTTCCATAGTATGAACCGAATTCGTATCCTCAGTCTGAATTGAATAGCAGATTCAAATAGAATGCGTGCGAATTGAATGCATTATTTGAGGCAGCTGTGAAGAGAGCAGAAAGAATTGAATGAAGATTGTGTGAATGATATACGGAAATATACATTGTTAGAAATTTCTGCATTAATTTTAATGTTTTTACTGAAAGCTTTTTTTAAGTATACGTGCATGAATTCAGTTTCATACACATTTCATATCAAATTTCATGTAAACTATAGCATAATCTATAGTTGTTCCCTGTCCTTGTGTATTAAATGTAATGTAGAAATTCCAGATATTTCTGACAGCGTATGTAAAGAGAGAAATTTACAAAAATCAACCGCAAGTTTTTTTGAGTTCTCATAAGGAGCAAAAATCAACTAATTAGTCGCAATTTCTGATTGCTCATCCGTTCAACATTTTCATAAGAGTGATCTTTGGTTTGCAAAGCACATTTTTCAGTGAAACGTTCCATAGCTGACGAGAGGATTATGAAGGAAATATTTGATAAGAAGTAGCTTCGCCGATCCTTCGTGGAATCTAATAGTATCATAAAACTGGAAACGGAGGGAAGATTTACATGAAAGATGGGTATTTTCCTTGGAAAATCAGTACATTCGTACATTATGTATTCACGATCTAAAAAAGATCTAACGAAAGGAGAAATTATTAAATTCTTCCAGCATCAAACTAGGATATTTGAATTTGAAGAGCTATTTAAAAATATTGCATTTTGATCACATTTTCCTGATTATGAATAAGTTTCACGTTTTGTGCTTTATGTACGCTAGGTTTCAATGAATACCTCTACATGAACTTTCCTGATAAATTCATGGTTTCCCAAGTTATTTGACTACTCTAGAAACTTTCGAATATTCTTTGTATAAGAGCTGAATCGAAGACTAGAATCGTTTTGGATCAGTTTTCACAATCAAAAGTTCGGGAAGAATCATTCTCTTTCGGAATGATTTCTTTCTCAAAGTATCAATATCGATACATTTGTATGAAAAATCATTCTGAAAATTATTAAGGGTTGCTTTATGCCATACAATTCCATCTTTTATAGATTATTCAGCCCGTGTTTCAGTTTGAAGTATTATTTGTTTTGAAAGGAAAACAAATATTTGGTGAATCCACTGGTTCTGTATTTCCATTTTATGGTAAATAGTTGAAATGTATTGAACCACCGTTACCTCAAATACTGTACACACGTATACAGTGTCACTTTTGTATCCCCTCGTTTACTTTGAAATTTATCAAAGTTGAAAGTCGATCACTAGAAATATCCCATGTATGCCGTGTACTCAAAGCCTAGTTCACTTCGACTGTTCATCATCATTTCCTCCGCATTCGTTAGTTGGAGTATGTTCAGGACCTTTTCTACTGATGACCTTTGACCGAATCAATACTCAAAGTTTCGAAATGAAAATAGATTATCCCTTAGAAGTTTCAATCATGAAATGTTGCATGGGAGTCGTGAAGTAGGTACGAATTGCTCGATCTATGCCGCAGCGTGAGAATCTAAATCCTTGGAACATAATTGTTGTACCACTCGCAAAACTCAAACTGGATGATGTAAAATAACAACCTCTTTCCAAGCAAAATAAATATATGTGAATCGATTTTTCCACTTCACGACTATTGTTTTTTTTTTAAGGGAACCGAGTTTGATGAACATTGTATGGGTAACTTCACCCATGAAGTATATCGAGAAATATACAGTCCGCGAGGCACAGGGAATAGATATAAACATGAAATCATCAATCGAATGTAACGTTAAATTCCAGGAGGAATACAATACATAGTTTCTATATCGTTTCCTCTCGAAGAAAAGATGCACTTCAAAATTCGAATTTGAATGAGACCGTGTGAAGATAGAATACAATGAGAACGATGTTTGATACTTCATCTATGCCACACAATATCAAGAACAATTTCCAACCAGAAGTTATTCTGAGTCTATACGGTTGCATGTTGAACTCACCGTTGAAGTCACGTTATTTCTGTCAGTTTGTATTTCACCATCTCACCGTTGTACGAAATTGTTAGAGAAGGTAGTAAAGAGTGAGAAAATTGTCGTTATGTGATATTTTGAGGAAATTTATTATATTGAAATAACTTTGATAAATTCAATAATATCATTCATTCGAATCCATGAATGAAATCATCGAACAAAGATATTGTATAACGTAATTCGGAATCTCACAAGCAACTTCTTCAGTTCGCGAATATTCGATTCACTATTCCATTGAAAGCATCTTCGTCTCACGCTACGCTTATTCATTATAAGTTAGACTTTCAAACTCATCGGGAAACCCATTTATTCTCTCATCTATAAATTTATAAATAAATAGCATAAAACTTATTTCGCTTCTTTTCACTATCAGTACTGGCAGATTTTCACGAGGGCGGAATCACTCCTGCCATCGTTTACATTCATCCCCTGTAGAGTTTGTGGCTTATAGCACTACCTCGAGCCATTATTCACGAAAAGTAGCATCAAGAACTGAAGAAAAACCCTTTTGGTTGAACTATTCTTTCTTTTTTCATCTTTCTCTCTTTGTATTCGCTCGCTTAAAATATACAACTCTCGCGAAATGTATGAATCCAACAGAGTTTCCACCTCCTGATACTCTTTTCCTTGATTGAAAGTGAATGATTTGAGAATCTTACCAAATTAAGAGAAAGAATGCAAGTAAGGGATGATTATTCACAATGATGTCAGAAATTTACATCCGATGTGACTGTAGGACTTTTTATAAATTCATGTATTGGTTTTGTTACAGTACCGAAGGTTGACATCGTGGATGAACACGGTACTTCGGCGACAGACAAATTCTACAAGGCTGGTAGTACGATAGAGCTAATATGCGTTGTCAGTAGAGTACCCCACCCTAATGGATTCGTAATATGGCATCATGGATCTCGAATGCTGAACTACGATACCACTCGTGGAGGAATCAGGTGAGAATTGTTCTTACTTCTCCAATTATTTGTTAACATTTTGTATTTTTATTTATTTAAATTAATTTTTTTCAATTTTCCATCAACACGAATTTTTTGATGAAAAAATCACTCAACGGTAGAACGACATAATCCTGATTATTGAATTTGTCATAAGGTTTCAAATCGAAACATCAATAGAGATGCGTCATCGTAGGAATTAATCATATCAACGACGAATACGAAAGCTTTTCATTTTACAGTTGACGGGAGACAAGAATTATTCTTCCGTTAATTTTCTTATTTTCTCTTTTGCTAAGCTGCCTCTTTTTCCAAATCATCAAAGTTAACTACCGTGCGGTGTTCGACTGCACATGGTCGGTCAGCCACGGTTTGCAGGTACTCACGGGTAATTCCATTTCAGGACCGTCCGATAGCTTATGCATGCCACATGGGAAAGTCTAATTGCTTCGATAAAGAATGGGGCGCCCGTTGAATTTTGAAAGGCTTTCATTAAAGTTTTGCGGATCGACTATACAGGTGGCCTCGCTCACCACCGTGTGTGACCTAATTGGTTATAGATATCATGGAATTCATGAATTTTGAATAGCGGACGCGTAGGACCACACGTTCCGATTTTACTCCATCCATCGTTTTTGATGGGATGGGTTCTCCGCACGACTGTCGATAAATCAATTTTTAGCGACATGCGGGGACATAGAAATATGCTCCCTTGAGATGAATGAAAATATTGTCGTGAAAGTCTAATACAATATTCATCAAGATCAATTCGATGTAGATGCGGAGTAAAAAGGTCGCAATAAGATTAGGCGAAGCTATCCATTTTGCTTACGCTCTCGTAACATTTTCAATCCATCTCCTCTGTTGGTCCAAGTTCTCATAATTGACTCGTGTTGCGATCGATAGGATAAATTCAAAAGGTTATGAAATTTTCGATACAATGAAATGCGGTTTCGATTTTCCACGAATTTGATGTTATTATACGATCGTGAATGTAAATTCCAGGGAAAAAAATATTTCACCACTTTGCAAGTATCATTGTCGTGTCCATTCCCTAGATATTATCGTATACAAACAAATTATCCACTCATGCTTCACATTACAAATGGATCAATATTTGCGTTTCAATGCGTGATGAAAAGTCTGTATACCTCGTGTGAATGGTACTGTCAATTTTATTACGAACTTTCATGTTAGTTTATAGGCAGTGCGAAGCAATTTCACGCTCGTGTTCCTCGGATTTTGCGGAACGTCATCGAGAGCTTGGGTATTGCAGATTTATGCATTGGTCCGTTGACTTTTTATCCAATAACGATCGATGTATTGATCCCACAGGGCTTGTCCTTCCTTTCCTGCCCCTGCGCGATTAAAATTCAATCGGATTGATCGCAGATTGAGATTATAGTTCCTCTTCTTTGTTTATAAATGTTATACGTGTTATGAATTTTATTCGCTTGAATTTTATTTCATACGGAATGAAATAATCAAGAGTGTAGAAGATTATTCCTACAATCAGCGAAGATGGGTAATAGTGGATGGAAATGTAATTTAAATGGAAGAATACTGCTGTTACCGTATGAAGCGGTACAAAGAAGAGATGAGCGGCAAGAAAGGTGAAAAAATATATGAAAGGTCGTGTACGGATACCGACAGTGAGAAAGTAACTTAAGAGAAAACTCAGTGAAAACCCATACATCAGGACTGAATACGAAAATATTACCATCCATGGTAGTTTTGTTACATGAATGTATTCGAGGAAATTATTTATATTACATCACCAAATCCAAATATTTCGATATTTGGATGATATCCATTTAATGAACATGTTTTTCTCATTATATTGACTCTCGCGATAGTCAGAAATTCTTGTACATCGATACGAAACTCCGACACATTGTCTGACTGATAATTGATTCTTCTACTTATCGAACGCCTTGTGACATAAACTCTTAAACATTGATACGTAACCTCCATCCGCTGTTTGACTAATAATTGATCCTTCTACTCACCGAACGCCTCATGAAATGGGTCTCCCCCCCACCATTAAATTTCTCACAAACAGATCAATTAGAAATTTCATGTTGGAAAATTGTATTTCATGAGACCTTTGGTGAGTAGAAGAACCAATTATTGATCAGACAATGGATGAAGCTTTCGTATCGATGTTCAAAAATTTATCACTGTAGCGAATGTCGAGGAATTGAAAGGAACATGTTTATTTGTTCCTTAAATGAATATTAATTTTCTCAAATACATCGATTCAACAAAATCACGGATAAAAATACTTTTATATTTAGTTCTGACGTATGAGTTTTTGCTGGGTTTGAAAAATTCCGACCTCCATACAAGATACAAAAGTGAAGTGAAATCCTGCATTTGCTTGATGAGACTTCGTAAACCGTACCCTGGCCGAACAGCGATCTCATCGAGCAAGGACGCAATTTATCGGGGGCCATTCTATTACACAGTTTGATTGCCTCGGAGAGCCGTTCAACGAGATCGTTTAAACAAGGCGTATCAAACTCAACTCTACAAATAAACGACCTACCATCGAGGCTATCGACCAAACCTCTCTCCATGCAGGGCTTCCAATAGGGTCCTGACATGGGACCAGCCAGTTTTCTTGATTTATCACCAAGAACTGGTCAAGAAACCTGATACTAGCACTGACATCAAGTTCCAACACCTCGCTAGAAGGATTGATAAGCGGAATGGGACAAATCACTCAATCGAGTTCCGAACGATAGATACATACTTCCTTCACTTTGATTGAACACGTAGAAATTATTGTCACATTCATGTGGATTTTTCTACAGATCATCCTTCAATGTATCTAATTCATTTTCATTGCTTGTACTCAAAATCCCGTTCGAGTAATTAATTTGATCGACTGACCAATTGTGGTTGTTCTATCCGAACTCCGCTGTGTTTGAAATTTATAGAGTAGAATGAGTGTTTCTAGGACGACGAAAATTGTAGGACGCGCGATTCAGACGAAAATGAAGGTATACGACGTAAACTGAATCGACGAAGTTAGTTAGCTGCATAATGTTATTAAAGACTCGACTTATACGGCATTACACTTTCTCACCTATCTCTTACTTCCAGCAGCATAATTAAGGTAACCGCAAGCAGTATCTTCTGTCCATTACGCTTTACCTGAGGCCCTTGAGAAAGTTGGTCAAGTACGTGAGTATCTATAACCGTAAGGCTTTCCCTATATCGTCGAAATTTCCGCCGTCGCTTCGATAAGTCGAGAAATTCATACGAATCGGATGATGTTTATATTGTAATAAACATTCATCCTCCATGTTGTCAGGATAAGTCCTTCACAAGACTCACAAGATGATAAACGATTCTGTTGAATGATAGTTCCAAGGAATTGCTGTGCTTGAAACCCACAAAACCCGCGTATCGATATTACGCTTGATAGTGTTCGAGAAGAATTTTCTGATGAGGCGACGTTTATGAAAAAGTTTGAAATTTTCCAACGGGTTTGATTGAATTCGTGAAATTTCACATCGGACGAGTATAATGGGTTACTCGTTAGCTCCTTTTCAGTTATGGTGTCCAGTCAAGAAAGTGTCAGGGAATTTTTGATATCATCAGTGTAAGGAAACGATGGACAATGAAATGATACAAAGTAAATTACCAATTTAATCATATCAAACGCAGTTTACATAATATTCGTTTGAAGTATCGGCAAACAATAGGGCATCTAACTCCAAGCCAATTAGGTCTGCTTTTCTCTATTCAATCCAAAACTACGTTACATAATGACCCAACACTATTCGTCGTGTAAGTTTCCCGCTTGAATAGTCAACACGTGTAGTTAATTACCAAATCCTACTCAGGTTACGACTACGTTCAAGCTGAGAGTACCGTGTACATCTTCGTTGGAAATTATGTGTTACCAACAGAATATATTGCACAGTGTGACTGGACACAGTACGGTTCCCGAAATCTAAATTCGAGATACTGTGTGAAATGCACGTTGTGAGCAATGATGGCTTATCCGGAGAAAATTCTGATTGATTGTCGGGATTGATACGAATGATGAGCTTCGCATTGTTGGAATTATGTCAATTTTACGTACAAGGGAGAACATCAAAGAGTCTAGTGAATTCATGTTATGAAATCCACGAATAAATCGAGAAAATATTTTTTATTACAGGAAGTATTGAAAATAAATCGCCTTGTCAATACATCTCTACATCGCGCAGTGGACGACGTTTCAATGACTGTTCAATTTTTTTTAACAACATCGTTATTTTGAGTACCTAACTTGTTCATCATATCTTTCCATATATTCATTTTATCCTGTTAATGAAAAAATCTTTCATGTGATATGTGCCAATATGATCAATGTTGATGGTCATTTGTTGAAACTTCATTTTTTGCCAAACGTCATCATCCTTATACGGAAAAAAGAGAATTGACAAATTCAACGTATAGAATGACAACAAGTCGCTTCGAGCCTTTAAATGGAAATTTTCACAAAATATATTGTCAAATAACTCACATCATATGAGAGAAAAATCTATTTTTGTCCCATAATGTGAATTGTTTGACAATAGATTTTGTAAAAATTTACATTCAAAGACTCGAAGCGACGCATTGTCATCCTACATAGTGAATTTCTCCATTTCCTTTTTTCCGTGTAGACATATTGTATACTAAAAAGAAAAGTAATCTGGAAATTGGAAGGAAAGATTCCTCTCGATAAGAGGAGATATTTCACTCCTTTTTCTCTTTCAATTGAGAATGTGCAACTACGATTGAGAGTATTTTGAACGAATGAAAATTATTGCACCACAAAGGCTCATCCTTTCCAATGAAAAGGAATACTTTTGATACCATATATCAGAGGAGGAGTTGCATCAGAATGAGAAGGATGCTCTTATTTTGATATTGATTTCTTTTTGGGTGTAACGTTTAGTTTTATCTAAAATATTCTACTCTCAGGAACATTCGCCTTGTTATTGAATTATTCACACGACATGTTTGGAAATCAGCATTTGTTTCTTCTCAAAACATACCTATAAGTATGACGACAGAGTATGACTTATGCACGTAAGAATCATACACGTATTAATTGTACACGAAAAATAAAACCTGAAAGTATTGACACTAATAATTTTTGTCTAACACATAATATTTTATGCAATGATTATTTGTGCACGTTTAATTCATTGACATAGAAATTGTACACGAAATATTTTACAAGCTTCAAAAATATAATCAACAAAAATTGTACACATATTGTTTATGCATGATCAGAAAATGAAATTAATTAGTGTATAATTATTGTACTCCTAATCTAATTTATAGTAATTATTCAATAAAAAAATGTCTCATATGAATTTGATTAGGTGTACAATTATTATACATTTATTAATCACATTTTTTGTCCGTGCATAAAAACATGTGTCCGATTTTTGTGAATCACTTTTTCTTTCAAGCATGGAAAATATTTAGTGTACAATTTTCTCATCAAATAATTTTACGTGCACCAAGGCTCATGTATTAAATATGAGGTATTAGAGAAAAATTATCGGTGTCAATACTTTTGGGTTTTATTTTTTGTGTACAATTAATACGTGTATGATTCTTACGTGCATAAATCATACCCTGTCGGTATGCCTAGACTATTAATAAAGAATAATAAAATGAAACAAAATTCCTTGTAAACTCCTATTTATCATGAGAGCGATAAAGTTCTTCAAAATGATGGATATATTGCTAATCGAAACGGTTCAATGGAATTCCATATACGTGGAACCATTCAAAAATATTTTCGACGGTCCAACGCCCTGGCGTGGATCCAACGTAATTAGCAGTATTTTCGCGCGAAGTGGCTTTCGATGGTATATCGCAAATATCCTTGCTTTCTCTGATTTTGGCACCGGCCAAATTGGACCACATTTTCTTACTCTCTATGTTCCTTCTTTTCTTCTCCAAACGTCGGTCTCCTCTCAACTACACATTTACCGAAATCAGACGGTAAGTTGTAACGAGA
This sequence comes from Gonatopus flavifemur, assembly GCA_018340375.1. Lineage (NCBI taxonomy): Eukaryota > Metazoa > Arthropoda > Insecta > Hymenoptera > Dryinidae > Gonatopus > Gonatopus flavifemur. The sequence continues at coordinate 39,205,208 of JAFFJZ010000001.1, read as the reverse complement.
ATTCATTCCTTCGTACCAACGTTCATCGTTGTCTGTAAATTGAGTGGAATCTTTTAAATGAATTGTAGAATCCATTCGATATGAATCGTTAAAGTAAAAACTTGATCCTCGGAGGGAATGAAAGTTCATGAATTTATAGGTGTGAACGAGGAATGAAAAGTATTAGGAGTATTTATGTATTTATCGTCGCGATTGTCGCGTTCGCAAACTTCACAACCGTGTAGTACGGTACTATAGGTTTTCCGTTGCATTGTGTGACTTCACGATCTTGTCCTGGTATGAGTATATCAGGGAAATACTATCTCTGTTATTGAGAGTGAATAAAAAAAATGATTCGACAAATCTCTTGAGTAATTTGACGCAAAATATTGTTCAAACGGATTCATTTCCTGATTGAACGTATTTTGTGAAGAAATCTTTATGAAATCAAAATTATTTTCAACTAATGACACCTTCTGAAAGAATAGATCATCTTGAGCTGTAAATGCCAAACGGAGTAGAAATACCATACCGGTTTATATTTTTCAAATTTGATTCCCCAAAATATGATACTTATTTCCAAGTATAGAGAAATTTTATTCAAACGGAGAGGTAATTTGACAGAAAGAACTGCCAATTTTATACTGTTAGAAATTTCTGATTGAACTTCAAAGTACATATAATGAAAGTCAAATTTATCCACGTAACTGAAAAATTCATTTAAATTTCAATAAAATCTGAATAAGATTTCATTCAAGAAAATATATATTAGTGTATGATATGATATAGCGAAAATTTAGAATTCAGTTATGCGTGAATGAATTTTCATTCCAGTTACCAAAAAATTGGAAATTTTATTCGATTTCATTTTTTCACTCGAAAAATATATCAAGTTCAAAGACATTTCTAACAGTGTAGATTGTTCGAACATGTAACCGGCTTTAAATATTCCAATATACAGAAAGATGTTCAAAGGGATGGGTTTATCTCAAGTCAAGCAGAATCAATCTAGAATAAATTCATGATTACTTTGAAAATCCAGTTATTGAAGTATTAAAATCTTCACCGTGCGAGTAGTGAAGTATATTATCTTCAATCAACTTGCTGGAAGAGACTGAAGAGATCATAAGTGCACTGAGAGGGAACATTTCCGGAAACAATAGAATATTCAATTGAATAATCGCGGAAAATCACTCAACTAATTCTGATGAAGTTCCATTGAACCTCTTTGAGAAGTCTTTTGAAAGAAATCTGTCAATGTTATCATATTGATATCTGAATGTTATCATTTTTCTGAGATCTCAGAAGAAAATCCTCTTGAAGTGATACTAACGGCGTGGCAGCAGCCTAATCGTTCATAACAAACTACGAGCAGAAACTTCATATTGATAAAAATATCGCTCTGTACAGCACTTTTCTGATTCAAGTAGATATTTTGATTAAAATGGAGCGTTTGGCCGTAGTTTGTCATAAACGATTTGGCTCCTGCTACGCAGCTAGTCTATAACATATATCACCGATAACATTCTGGCAATCTCTTATTTTGCTCAGAAATCTACACATCTAATAACATTCTGATATCTTTTTACGTTAACCTTTTGAAAGGTCTATATCTGACCTCTTACACATATTTGGGAGGTCTTTAAGAGCTCTGGATGATAACATATTGTTTACTGGGGATTCAACATCCATTCTCATTGAATCACTATTCTGTAGGATATTTAATATGTGGTTGATTGCAATTTGAAACTTCAAAATCAAATCTAAATCAATCAACTATTTTTGCGATTATTCGATTCCATTGTTTCTGAAAATTTGTTCTTTTAATTCACAGTAAAAATGTCATCGTATAATACATAATGTGATTTTTAGGGCTTCGCACGAGACTCTTATCTCAAATTGAGAAACGAACTATAATTGCTATTCTCAAAATTGAAGACATGAAAATTTTGAACGGAATCAAGCTTCTACCTGCGGTATGACAAAATCACATGGAATTCCGATTTTATCGGAGAGGAGAACTAAGATATTCTTTCAGTCTTGAAACTAGTTTCGGTATCGGTGCAGGTCTCGTTGCATATTTCGATATATATCTTTGCTGATTTTGTTTGGATGATCAAGGTTCCACCCCATTCCGTTGATTCCATTTATACTCTCAAATCTTCTTCATCATCCTAATATTACAAGAGATTGGAATAATTATTGGTAACTATTTTATCTTCCTTTGACGCGAGTCTCGTGCGAAGCCCTAGACTGATGATATCAGATTAGGAGACTGACAATGAACGGTTGTTCAATGGAATTCAAACTAGCGGTTCACGGACAAAAATGACGTGTGGATTCTGCATTGCTTGTTGCTATTTTGACATAACTGCTGACGTAAATGCAATTGGAGTAAAATTCACATTGGAACCAATGTTATGTGTACATTGCTACTGAAGTAAACGGCAGGCGTGTTGCCGTGGTAACCATGATAACAATGTAATTCCAACAGGACTCTCGAGTGGATTCTACATAAAATCCACACCGTAATCATAACTCCACTTTTCATGTAAATTTTACGTGGTTATTTTTTTCCGTGTTGACTTGCTTTCACGATATAACAGATAGATTTAACTACTGCATATTTAACATGTTCCTCACGCATTATTCATGAAAAGCTGCATCAAGTCGGCTAGTAGGTTCAACCTGGATGAAAGTAAATTAAATTAGAATTAAAGTTGAGGTCTTGCAGTTGCACTTTTAGTTCCTGTAACATGAAGCAACGGATCCATCGTAGAACGAAGGGAAAAATTTACCACTCAACTCTCAATTTGATGATTCAAATGACAGTCAGGACCCAGGATTTATTCAAAAAACTCAGACTCTGAAATCCAGAACTTGAAGTGAAAAAACGTGATACAAAAATTGCCAGTGAGTCGACAATTTGGAATTTGATGCCCAGTTCATGTGTGTATCATATGGCAAATTTGAATTGGTTTATAATTCGAAACGATAGTCCTGTTACTTCAAATTTCAGTGCAAGATTCGGAATTTCAGACCTTCTCTTTCCTTATCCGACACGTTAGTTCGATCTGGATGAGTTGACCTTCGAGTGTTACATTTGCATCTTAGCTCGGCTCACTAAATGGCACCATAGGTTGAAGTCGAAGACAAGATCATCTTTCCAGTTTAGGGGTGTGAATTAACCATCAAATCTAACTCTCAGTCTCTGTATTAGACTTAGACTTCGGAATGTAATCTCGAGTTAGAGCATGACCCGATTCATCATTATTCAGGACAAACTTTGAATATTAAGTATCGAATTTTGTGCTTGATTTGATCCTGGATTTATTGTCACATTTTGCATTGGTTGGGGGTTAAGCTCTCAACCCAACATTTGATTACATACCTTAACTTCAGTGATTTGTGATCCCATTGCCCTCGTACTGAATTCGATTTCATATTGCGAGTAGCATTTGAATAGTTGAAATTCACTTCAACAACAAATTATCTCAATATCTGGACTTTTGCAGTGATGGCGGAATAGATAAATGAATAGATGGATAGATAGATAGATTGATAGATAAATATATGGATGAATAAATGAATGATTCATGATTATATTCAAAGGCTTATACAGCTATAGATAATACAATTGAAATACATGAAGCTCCTGAAAGTGCTTCCCTAACAGCACAAAGTGTCTCTTGGACGTTTTCTCAACGTTCAGAAAACTTCCTCTACGTTCTATAAATCTCCCATAAACGTTCCAGTGGCACGTTTTGCTGTCTGGGTTTAATTCATACCCACATAGCACAAATGTCTCAGTAATATCTCCAGGCTATTCTGACAATATGACAACGTCTCTAGAATGTTGCAGAATCTTCTGAAGATATCACTGAGACATCGATGCTATGTGGGTGAGTATATGGTATTATAAAAAAGTGGAAGATGATGGCATAATGCGAGTCATGAGAGTAGAAAATGGTCCAGTCTAGAAATCAGGATGACTGTATAAAGGCATGAAGAGCCAATAGAGGGTGTAATCAGCCGTGGACTGAGAACTCCTGTATCCTTCTTCAATCCACGAGAAACAAAGGATAAGAACCTGGCATCGCCGTTCTTCCATCTTTTGTTTCGTACAAGTTAAAGGGGAATAGAGGAGTTTTCAGTTCGCTACTGGTTGTGATGAGATCAACGGAGAAAAAAATAGACAATGTCAAGGCATTCAAGTATTACCAGGAGGAGGAAGAGAAGGAAGAGAGGAGCTCATCAATGAATTTTTGAAGAGGCGCAGATATCAATATGAGTTAATATCTAAAATTGGTCAGCTGATCTCATCGTGATTGTATGTCTCTAGCAGAACCTCAAATAAAACTGTTTCGAAAGCGCTAATTGAGATGCAAGACTTGGAATATAAAGGTGAATAATTTCAATATTGTGCTCCGTTTACAAAGATAGAGCCACAAGGCGTTTCTGTTCCGAAGTAGGGAATGGCCAGGAGAGTAGGATCCGACTATGTAGTGCACGAAGAAAACAAATATGAACTGGATGCAGATGTTCTGCGCGCGCGGAAGTCCACGTTTTTCAGCATGCGTCAGATCCATAGTAGCGCTCAAAAGTATTTTGTAGGTGAAGTTTTTCAAATTTTGCGAAGAAAGTTGTACACATTGGGGGAAGTAAGCATGGGGGAATGGAAATTATAAAACAGAATATAAATTTACATATTCCCATCAAAATATGTCTGAATTTCGCAGTTCCGAAAAAGCAGTGTTACCAACATAAAGCTCATCTACAAAATACTGTACTTTTGAGCGTTGCTTTAAGTGAATAAGACCTCTTCGCTTCAACGTGGTATGAAAATAGACTACCATTGAAACACAGTTCAAATAAAGCTCTGAGAACCCCGTGATATATGAAGGTAACCTGTTTATTTCAGTTCAAGGTGGGTGTGAAGATTATACCAAGGAACCGGATGGCGGATGTCTAGGGAATAGAGCTGCCCTGTATAATGATTTTAAAGATGGTATTTATCACAAGCGAGTTCACACATTGAGAGGAACTCAACAGCATACATTGTGTTTTAGTGAGGTTGATTCTAGGCCTATTTTCACTACACTAATCTAACAAGCAGTTCATATCAGAGTTCATAAGACTAATACAAGAGTCAATATATTGAGGATCAGTGTTTCAGGAGATTGCATGAACATCGGTATACTTCCTAATCGTGTTGTGCTGAATCTTATTCTCATCCACATTCCTGAGTAAAAATTTGGTAGGGCAAACGTCAGTGCCTTATGTGGCAGAAGGTTGACGTTTTGAGGTCCCGACGTTTACCCGTTCACAATTTTACTTCTACTTACAGAAAAGAACACAGCGGCCCCATGACTGATCCTTATAGCACACCCTATCGAATCAAGCTTCACGCAGAAAAGCTCTTACGGGCCTTTACAGTTCTTACCTTTTTGCGAGTTAACTTAAGAGAGGCTGCAGTGTTTGAGTTGAGGTATCCATTGAAATAGAATTAATCTTCCAGAGGAGAGGAATCAAACTCAGAGACAAGAATATTCCCTTCCGTACGTATGGATGCATATTCCCTCGTCGATTTCTACTCTCGAAGTTCGAAAATTCTTGAATTCTCGTAGTTCAGATTTTCAGAATCGCTAGTAAAAATGCTCTAGTCATTGACGAGTTTCATAACGCTTAACCAACCAAAAGCTAGACGCTTGCGAGTGCCTCATAACGTTCTGCTGAGGTCCTTGCAGGTATTTAGATCAATTCTTCGGAATGAAGTTGAATTTCCTCATTATTTTATGAATGTTTCAATTGAATTGAATCAAAATATCGAATACAAATCACATAAGTATCTTTATCTTAGTTCTGTTATTTTTCTCACGACGGAAGCACGATGTTTTTATCATCTGCGCGTATTGTATTTCATGTCACATACTTCACGATAAAATTTGTCGATAAATATCAATACCAGTGATTCTTAAATTTACACGTGAAGTCTCCAGATATTGGCCCTGTGCCATCGGTGAGAAATCTAGTTGATTGTTCAAGATACATCACATTTTTTCAACGATAAGTATAGTTTCATGGTGAAAAAAATGTTGTTCGCATCAACCTAGCAGGATATTATTCGCATTTTATCCTTCGAATAAACTCTAATAGACAAAGTCATATGAGAACATATCGTTCGGATTACAAAATATTTTATCAACAGCATCAAATTCAGAATCAGGTCGATGTGTGGATTCTTATTTTTTCTCTCGAATTGGATTGATTTGCCATTTCAGAATCCGAGATTCACCTGGTTTGACCTTGATTTCCTTCACATATCCTATCAAACTTTTGATATATCATAGTCACCCCTCACCCCTGTTTGAATAAGTATACACATCCAGTGAAAATGTTTTCAAGTGGAGTTCGCTACGTTTATTTTCTTTTTCCCTACATTCTAGTTTATTCGATTTATACAGAATTTTTTCTCCTCTGTTCCAAGTCTTCTTTTCTTAAATTTTTGTCACTACTTGAATTTCCATTTTGCTCTGATTAGTAGTACTGACTCATCTACATAAGCTAAGGATTAAAACTTTTTTGTTCCTACGACCACTCTTCTGTTCTAATTCTTGTTGAATCTGTGTTCTCCATTCACTAAATATGAGGAAAAAAGAACTGGAATAAGAAAGAACAAGAAAGTATTCTTCCAGAAGACTTTGTTTTCCTGATTCCAATTTGTAATCCATTCCGTACAGCTTTGTTATGCATTTCCTCATTGATGGTTTATTATCCATTTTCTTATCACCATAAATCAAATAATCAAATAACCGAAATACATCCAGATTAAATTTAATCTAATTTTCAGATTTTGAGATAATAAAATCATTTTAATTGGTTTTTTCCTCAGTATATCCTTTTTCCATTCCTCTATTCTCCATCACTCTCGCCCTTGAATTTTCCTATTCTGTTTTCCTGTTTTTCAATATCTTGCCCTGTGTTATCTTTCCTTTATCTCAAATCAATTTTTGTCGAATTCCCTGTGGTGGTTTTTCAGTCCCTCATGGTATTATTTTAAAATGATTTGCTCATTCCTTTGGTGTAATCTCTTGATTCGTATCTTCTCTTCTCTCTCCAACCCTCATTCATGTATTTCTGAAATTCCATTACAAGTTGAAGATGTTTTATTTCCCCCGACGTATTCTCTTTTGTATTCTTTATTGTAGGTTCGTCGTTGTTCAATTCTGAATGGATATAATGTTCTCCATTATGATATTCTATGAGTCACTGAGCTGACAAAATACCGATTGATATTAAAACACAATGAATTCTTAACATTTCTACGGGTTCGATGTATGTTGGGAAATTTCGTTCGATATTCTTTCTGCGGGGGAAATAGAACAAACATCCGCTGTTCAAATGAAATAATAGATTCCGATTCAATGGGAGCATCGTTATGATAACAAGAAAATAAATTCTCGCTCCGCGGAAACTTGGAAGAAGGAAAAAATAAGTCAGTGTCACGAACTTCAATATATCGTCTGTTCATTTAGATCGGTTATAAAAGCTACTTTCTACTTATTTTAATCGCATTGTCGTCTGTCGATATAAGTGCGATGGGTTGGAATTGTGAAACGAAGGAAAAAAGTAAAAGAAGGAGGAGAGGAGGTGGGATGGAATGACACAGTAACGGAAGAGGAAGCGAAGAGAAGAAGGTAAAAAATGAAGAACAACGACTCACTAGTACATCTTTTCTGCCAGCCTTTCATGCCGCGTGTGTATCTTCTCGAGCGGCACGGGAGAATTTAATTCCATTTTCAATTTACCTAAACCCCTTACGCAAACTCCTTCTCACTACCAACCGACGCTCAGAATAGTCGTCGTTGTCGTCGAGTACCTTCTGTACGTTCTTCTTTATTCCTTTTTCTCTCTTATTATTCTTCGCTTCTATATATCTTTTCTCCTCTAGACGATTCCTTCTTTCACTGGCCTCGTTGAGAAAAACTCATACACGCGTTTTCCTTATAAGATCCTCCGTAAGGATATTTCACATGAGAGATAGATACTCACTAAAAGCAACACGACACGAATGAAAATATGTTGAGGAAAGTTGCCAATAGAGAAAAAAGGAAAACCAAGAGGGAAAGAACATCGTGTTACGTTTCTTCTGTTTTTCTCATTTCGTTTTCTTTGTTTGCTGTTTGTTCTACTTTCAAAACTTTTCATTCTCATCAGGCGTCGTATTCATCGACTTTTGTGTACTCGAAATATAATTTGTTTTACTCCAATTAAGTCGAATTTGTAAGGCGATGATAATATTCATGATTTGCAAATGAGATTTTTTCATATTCTTTCGCATCTTCCGTTCTTTAGACAGAGGAGAACCCATAGAATTCATTGGTGGATTCGAATTGATTATCGTATAGATAATTGATTCTGTGTTTTTTGTTTGGAGAGTAGATTCCGAGCTCACGAATTCTCAAATTGATGTTGTGATCGTTATTACGCTCACTGTTACGTGTTGATTACGTTATTACGCTCACTGTCAGACATACACTTATCATTTCTGTTCCTATCTCGGAAAACTTTCATCAAAACTGTGATTTGTTACTCAAATTCAGGAATTTATGGATATTACAATTGGCTGGAGGAACAATGCTATTGGAATTATCTTTATCATTGATTTCTAAATTAATTTGCACAAAAGTTCGTCTGTTCGAAAAAGTGACAATATCGGGTTCAAATGTACAATAATGAAGATATGAAATCCTGGAAAAAACACTCCATTCGTGTGCTTGCACGCTTAATTCAAATTGCATATTAATTCTGCTCTCTCGTAAGCCGTCTACACAAAATGAATATAAGGATACAAAATTTTTTCGTGGATAAAGATTTTTTCTAAGAGCAAAACAGTCATGTTTTTCAACAAATTACAATCTATCCGAGTAATCCTCTCCTCTGTCTTTTTAATTTGATCTTTCAAATATAATATGAATAAGAAAGATCCCCCTATGGTGTGATTCACAGAATTCCTCATAAAATAATGCAAACGAAATGAATTTTCTGAATTCTCAAAACAGGAGACATGACTGTTGTTTACGTTCGGTGCATACATGCAAAATTCTCTCTCATATCCTGGAGGAGTACTCTACATGTGTACACGTTAGCTCTTTTCAAACTTGAAGTGCCGTGTCCTCTCGAGCTAATTAGTTTCCAGTTCTGCATCTTCTTCAGGGTATTGTGCCACTTACGACTGGCATTCTCGCTGGTTGAGACAGTCTTCATTTTTTCTTTCCTTCTCTCAGTTTTGTTTTCTACCACTCAAGCAGTTGAGAGGGCTTCTTATATTAACCGACCAACCTTTTCAGCCATTTTTGTCAATCTCATCAAGCTGTGTGACACCAAGTGCAGTAGTTACACAGCCCGTGCAACTTTTGTTGTAGAAAGCTAACCGAAGGGAAGAAGAAACACCAACAGTGATTCCGCGAGGAGAGGGATAACGAGAGAGAATGAAAAGAAAAGTTAACAATGTTTCGGTAATGAGGATCATTCATATGACTGGAGGAATAAACTTTCGTACATTGTTTTGAAACTTGGATTCATCCGTTTTGTTCTCAAGTGGATACGAAAAGTTGGATAGGAGGGATAATAATTATCATTGCTATGCTTAGATATGTTTAGGAATGAAAAGCCAATTGGAGATCGTATAGTTCAAAAATTGAATTGAAAAATTAAATTTTAGAAAATTTTGAATGTATTAGAAAAAAGAGTCGAATACATTGAAGAGAAAATTTCGATAAAACGTGATACTCATGTGGCAAGAAACATGCGAGCCGTTCTACATTCAATTGAATGTAAAAGATATCGATTTGGGATACATTCGTCTCCCAATCCTACAGTATCAAAGATTTCACAAAGGATAGTGATATCCCCATCGTCATCATCATCAACGTGATTGGAAATATCAATTAATTCACAGACGTGACAACATAAACACCCGTTCTTTATTATTACAGTTCTGCTTTTATTCAAATATTCCACATTTATCCGCGCATTTCTATTCTCCCAACTTTTTCACCCTCGTGCACAAATCATTAAAAAGCCTCCGTCTCCGAACTTCATATACATTGATACATATCCAATGTCTGCTGACAAATAGGAAATACTGCAGCGTGAGAACGTTTTGTTTCTGACATTGTGTACTCTTGGTATATACGGGAAAAAAAACTAAATATCAATTCAGTAGACTATGAAAAATCTCCAAACAAATCCCCAATCTTGCAATTTCGTTAATAACAATATTCGAAATCTAGTATGAAGATGTTTTTTTGTATATGAATTTATGGGAGTAGTAAAACTACACTGAATTGATGAATAAGAGAACGTAAAAATGGGATACCATTATTTTAATGTGAAAAATGCTTTCACGATTCTTTTGAAATTGTATGAGTATCGTGTATTATGAATTATTCTTCTGTTATTTTCGTACAGTTTTTGGAAGTAGAAGTTTTTGTTTTTGGAATTATTTTTTTTCTCCTGACTTGAGCATGATTTTACAATGAGTTATCTTTACAGTGAGGATGTTTGGTGCTTTGGAATTATTTGAGGTTTATCATAAATCAACCTGTGGGATTTTCTCCAAGGGAAATGTGAATTTCACGATGAATGAAGTAAGATTCCAAGTTGGAAGGGTGAATAACGATCTTGCATTTGATAAAAGAATCACACTTCTAAGAAAATCATTCGGAATTTCTGATGTTCAGCTGGAAACAATTGACTCGTGCATCTGTGTTTTCAACCTCGACTCCTTTGAATAATTTGTATTTCAATCTTTGTTCCTTTTCTGACCACGAGAGGAACCCGTGTTGTCAGTTTCCGTGAAGAGTTGATATTTCTCCCTCCTATACAATATCAACGCCTTGTTAACACAACATCCACTCCGATTATATACAGTGGAACAGTTCCTCATGAATGGCCCAAGAGAACTTGAAGGTTCAGGGAACGTTCAATAAAGGTGTATTCAACGTCCGACATTTGAAGGTCCATTGGACATTCCATGGGTGTAAATTTAAATACAATTGACCTATAAAGTTGATCTCAAAAGGTTTGTGTTTTCTTGGGGTGATTATGGAAAATGGACAAATTATGATAAGATTCTGTTCTAGTTATCAAAAATTGACATTCACATCCTTTTGGCATGATGCAGCTGTAGGACAATAAACCTTGCAACTTCGAAATATTCTGGTAAGGATATTTTCCTGAGAATTTGTGATATTCTTCGAAGCACCCTGAAAATTCGAGGATTCTCTGTGAATATCTATCAGATATCGATGGAGAAGGAAATTTCAATATACGTATATTATCCATTTCCCGAATTACCATATTCATCTATCAGTTTATTATTCATTCCTTAAAAAATGGGCAATATATACGGAATTTGATTACCCATTACTCAAGTAATGGATAATGTATTTTAGAAAATTATCCATCCTTCGAATAATGGATGATGTATTCTTGAAAATTGTCCACCACTCAAATAATGAATAATGTATTCAAAAAAATTGTATATTACTTGAGCAATGGATAATGTATCTCGAAAAATTATCCATCATTCGAATGATGGATAATGTATTATTTAAGTGACGGGTCATCAAATTTCGTATGTCGCCCATTCTTTGAGAAATGAATAATGAACTGATAGTTGAATATGATTATGTATTTCCAAAAAATATAAAAATGGAGAATCAAAATTTCTTTTTCGCCGATCTCTAATTGAAACTTATCTCGAATTGGTACGTGATACATCTGAAACTTGTATTCAAGCATTGCCTGACATAAAATGTTGATCGAGCCACATGGTGAGCAATAATTCGTTGTTAAAATATTATCATAACCTGATAAATTCAATTTTACTTCTTAAAATCTCGGATTCTTCAATCTGAAATCCATTATTGGTTCCTCATTTGGGGACTCCTCCCCGACGATGCAAGATCCTGATGGTATCTGAGCGTGGAAATTCTTCCCAGAATTTGTGCAAGATCGAAGTTAATCTAATCGGGCGCAGAAAATAAATTTCTAGTCGGGCTTGATTCATCCGCATTGAAATTTCTCTCAAGGTAGTTATTTTGCAAAACCCTGGAAATTCAATGGTAAAATGTGAGAGCATAATCACGAAGAGGGTCATAATTCATTCTATAAGGCGAATATAAAATTTCCCTGAGGAAAATAATAATAATATATATATATTATATATACATTCTTTATTGCGAAAACAAAAGATCTTCTGTGAATGTATTCTCTTTATTGCGTAGAAATAGACCGTTTCATTCTCTCTTTCCCTCGCTCCATCCATGAAAGCAGAATTATTTCCTAACAAGGAGAAAAATTAATCAAAAATTATTTCAATGGAAGGTATTCGAGCTGAGAAATATAATTTGCTTCCTATTTATCATTCAATCAAACGTCGTGAACACCGTGAGAACCTTCTCGTACGGTAAAAACTTTTCAGAACTGCTGCAATTTTTAATAAATGTCACAAATTTCTCACAGAAATGAGATGTGAACGGATTTTGAATGAAGTCGCAATGGTGTGGCACATGGAAAAATCCTTACATGTGAGAATAAAGAATGAATGTTAAGTTACAGATCAGAAAAATTTCTTTTGAGTGTAAATTCTTTAACGTACTGATGAATCCACGATATACAACAATCGGAATTGATAATCAGCAATTTGACATTTTGAGAATGATTAAAGAATACATTTGAAATTTTGATGAAGCTCAAATTAATAATATAATTTGTATTCACTATGCATTTGGGGATCATTGAAAGACAAGAGACGTGCATTAACGTTGCAATCACGTTCGAATAATTCATGTGACGAATAGAAATCATTTTCTGTGGAATTGACTGAACAGTAGGTGTTTGCATCCATTCAGGGGAATTACTGGTTCATGAAATATAATAATAATCTACTTTCAATCGTTACGGGTTGATGAAACCCACGCATTATTGTACTCAATTAGTTCATTTGGGTGACGTATTTTCGCTCACCTAGTGATATTGTTACTGAATCTCCCTGGAATCGTTTTGAGAACATCTTGGAAACTCATTGATGATAATGAAATTTCTATGTGACCCAAACAACCACGCGTTGCTGTCGGTTCAGATGAACACTTCTGCAGGAAGGCATCGTGCCCGAGGAAGAAGGATTCCAAAGATCATAGGAGTTCGTTGACTCCTGACCTGTTTCCCTCTTACTCTTGTTTTTTGTTTTCTTCTACTTATTCTTGATGAGGGGGACGATGAAATTCCATTCTTATCGAATACTTATAATTTATTTTGATATTAAATTGCATGAAGATTGAAAATGTCATATTTTTCACATTGACAAAGATTATTTCGTATATTTGAGCTCATATTATTGCCACTATCATAATAGATTATTTAAAACTGTGTTGCTGTCACGTAGGAAACTGTAGATCAGAAAATAAGTTCTTCATTTCATCGAAGGACTTTGAATTCTTATGCTTATATTTTTCTTGTCAAGATTTGCTGTGTTCTCAATCAAATCAATTGCAGTTGTTGGAAAATATGATTTGATTCGAATAGAGCGTCATCGGGAACAACTGTGTTTCATTGAAATTACTTCGGAAAATCAAAACGAAATCCTTTTGAAAGCAGTATTTGATTCTGCAGGAGTTGTAAACTACGAACAAACTCTGAGTAATCCATATAATAGGGGAGACCGGGGAGTTATGAGACACGGGGAGTCATGAGACACACTCACGTCACCTATATTTCTGAAATCCGACATCTAGAGACCAACGTCAATTGTTCTTCTCGTTCAGATGTCACTTTTCAATTGACATTTGTTATCATCGACACGCATGCATAGTCTCTCCAAGTAGAGATTTAATTGCCGTTGGAAAAAATTTTTTTGAGCGTTCGTTTTTGTGGTATCTTCAATTAGTTTTCCGAACTATTCACAAAGGTGAATGTATACAGAGTATGCCTTGGAAAACAGGCTTTCAACATGTAAAAGAATTCTGCATGAATATTTGATGTAGCCATGATGCAATAACCATTTTGAGAACATAGGAATTCGGGTGTTGCGAGACACCAATTTTGCTGTCGATTTAAAATCGTGCGTCACATACGTATGTCGCATTTTTTGTGGATATTTCGAATGTTTCATGCAATTCCAATGTACGTCTTTTGTGAGCTGAGTGTTTCTCAAGATTTTTCTATGATTTCTTGTAATCTCTCCAATCATGCCGCGTCATAAGTATGATCCGGATAACAAACGATCAATTGATGTTCCTGCCTTTGTGCCTGCCATTAAAGAGATTATCATCCAAAACAAGCCGCTGAGAACCGTTAGTACCGCATACAACATCGATAAATCGAAATTGTCACGTTACACTTTGAAGCTGAAAATGGCCAACATAGATCCCGCAACCGCTTCATATGGAACATCAATTTAGGAGCAGACTATTACACTTGCATCCATTACGAGTCGGAATAATTGAGCTTTTTTTCGTTTTTTTTTCAAACTTTTTACATTTTCCTTATACAAATAATTTCTCCTTTTATTTTTTCAACTGAAAGGAAGAGACATCTACTTATTTTGCCATATTTTATTGTTTGAATAAAAAGGTTTCATTGAAATACGCCACTTTCTTTCATTCAAAGGTGTGTCTCACAACCCCTCGATGCTTTGGAAAATACTGGTATCGCGTCTTTTTGAAAAACCGTCATGATTTCCCAACCATTTAGAATTCTTTAAACTCCTTCAGCCAGAAGTTGTATTAGGAGTTGTATTGAAGATCAAAACCGCTCAAATGTAGAAAAACATTATTTTTATAGTATTTTTGCCATAAAAACAAAACTCGTCTCACAACTCCCCAGTCTCCCCTACATTTTGTTAATTACCTTTGCTTGCATTCAATTTTTCTACTGTATTGTATTTCATTCCTTCTAGGGTAGACCGAGTCAAATCGGATCAAGATAAGCATATTCGCTGTTGTCGATGATTTTTATTGTCAATTACGCTTTTTTGACGTGTAAGTGCTTACATAATCTCACCACCGACTGGAAAAAAGGATAACATGACCATAACGCATATCATTTAGTTCTGGGCAATGATATAAGTTGTAGCATCGTGTGCATAGAGAAGAATTTTATCGCTGATGTAAAAACGCTATTGCGATTCTTGAAATTTTTATAGACAAGATACGTTGAAAATCATCTCAATCCGATCCATATGTATAGTTCGTGGTGTACTGAATTAGATGAATAAATTATTCAGACAATATTATTACGTCCTTCATGAGCAGATGAATGTTTTCTCCCAAACAGTATATGGGGTAATTCGGATCACGATTTGGATCATGAGTTTGTTTTTGAGACATATGGGACTTAGAGGCAACAATTGTGCATCAACAGACTGGTACTGGTATATTTTGCACTGAAGATCCCTTACATCTACTCACCGAAGGCTGGATTCAGGACAGTGGATGTAAAGAATGGTCTTGTGAGAAATCTGCCGGCAAGAAAAGTCACACAGAACCGTTGATTTGCCGCGGTCCATTTTTATTGATGATCTTCTTCGTCCCCAATTTTGGGGCGAATCGGATATTTGCCATTTTATGTTTATTTCGTTGTGAAACAAAGAACTGTGTATTTGAATATTCTTTTTTGCATAGATTTCAAATCGGAGATGTATACAATTAGAATTTATCTACAGACCCACTGGAAAAACTTTTCTTCTAATCATTTTTATTCATTAAGAAAAAAGTGATTCGATTCATCTTGGTATGCCCTATATTTTTTGTTCTTTATTGAACATTTTTCGCTATCCAAAAACAACAGTACATACGCTGAAAAGAAGTCCAGTGCTCACGAAGACGCGGTATAGTTGAGAGAAGTATTTGAAAGAAACAATGAACGGTAATGCTGTGACAACTGTAATGTAGTTGATAGAGCAATCTGGTATCCATCCTACAACGATTTTTCTTCGCTGCTACAGCAGTGCATTGCGAATAGCATGCAGTTTCGTGGTGAGAACGATCATTCTTTTTTCAGTGTAGGAATGTCTTATTTTTCAACTTTGTCTGGTGTATTATACGTATTTGTCGAACATCATTCTATGTAATGTAAGGTTTCACTTGATTATCCGTCTTTTTTCAGAAAGAAAATATATTACAGAATTTTCTTACGGAAACTGAGAAGGTTCAGCATCTCTTATCAACAATGAGTTCTTTTGAGAATAGAATACAGTGATTATAAACGTACTTAAAGAATAGAGAACGTGTAATCGCTGTTTTGTGAAACCATGATTTAGATAGGAGATTTTTCATATTTTTCTCTTGAAATTTTTGTGACGAATACAATTCTATTGTCATCTTTATCACTCGAATTTGATAAATCACATCTATTGATCCAAATCAAAGTTGAAACCAAGGTTGGTATAGGAATTTTTCCAAATTGTTAGATGTATACCAACGTGAGAATTTCCCAATATTTGTTGCGATTTCTGCGTCAAAAGTAATTTCGACTTGGAACAGGAACTAATGATTTTACGTCAGATATAACTGTCTTTCATCAACGAAATCTGCGTATAATTCAAATTTTATTGTTTTCAACGATGTGAAGATGTTTCCCAGCGTGTTATAACATCAGATAAGCGACAATTGAGGAGGGCAGATACTTCTTCGTGAGCAGGATTTACTTGCACTGTGGAACTGTCTATCGAAAAATTCGTACACGTGGAAACCTTCAACCTCACGTAAACCTCAATAAACAATACTCTATATTTGTTTGGGAGCTTATTATAAGATTCCGGTAGAAGTTCCCACAACCTTGCAAACTTCCGATCAAATTATGATAATCTCTACCAATGGCGCACCTAAACAAAATTAGGAATATCCTCCATCAGATGTCAAGATGCTACTGTGTCTTTTAAAAGAAGTGTACTGGACTCCCATCAGCGCAATTCCTGGAACTGTCTGATGGATTGAGTCGAAGAAATCCGATTTCACATAGGAATGGAAAAGCAATAGTGCATAAAAACTGTCTCTGATGCTCCCCTTGAAACGTGCGAAACTTCAAAAGAACTTTAAAAGGAAGTTTATGAAAGATTGAATATTGTTGAATGCCAAGTGATTTCAGTTTTTATAGACATTTGGCATGAAAAATGCGTATAACGTCAATGGGAGGTTATTTGTTGTCTATGTAGAGTTTCCCGTCAATCGAAAACATTTGGAACGAATTCAAAACCCAAAAAGCAGGAATGCAGACTTTGCTGCCTCAGAGAACATTCTCCTGGCCATGTTGATGGACTTAAATGGAAAAGTTCTCCTCATAGCGTTAAAGAAAATACGACAAGTGATCGGTGGAAAAAAATTCGCTATGATAGCGAAACCTGATGCGCTGGGTACCTTTCGCTGGAGCAGAAATCTCTTTGCTATCACAGCAATTTTTCTGGCTCAGTGAGAAAAATGAGAAGAATGTTTGCTCCTCCAGCACAATTCGTTTGCTATTCTGTATATAATACAAAGAATCTTGCTACTCCAGCGAAAAATTTGCTACTTGAGTTAATCATGTTGTTCTCTCAACAATCCAGTTAGCAGTGGCACCGAATTTATAGCTAGGTTAGCAGTTTTCTCCAGTTTCCATTCTTACAACTATTACAAACTGGTGTGCAAGATTGCAAAACAGCTGAACATCCAATTGGAATGAACCACAGCTTGTTATTTCCAGTCTTGTATCTTTTATTCTGTGAACTACAAAAATTTTATGAACAATTATTTTTCAACAACTCTTATGGAAAGTTAAATTGAATTTTTGTTTCCTCCAAAAAAAAACGTTTTTTCAAAACTTTGGTGAATTTTGAATTTTACGATCTCTTCAGGTTTTTATTAGTTCACATAGTAACATGCTTTATAAAAACTTAAATTTTTCTTGGTTTCCCTGTTGTGAATGGAACCTTGAAACATACACGGAAATATCTCAGAAAGTTTGTTTTATTCAATTTTTTTGTTCGCACTTGAGCAAAAAATAAGGACTTCTTAAGGTCTTTTGATTCAGACTTCCGCCTCAATTCATATTCGAATAATCAAATATTCTGAATTGAACGGATAGAGCTTTTAATTTTCGATGGTAATACAAATCTGATTAAACTGAATGAAAAATTACTTTCCGCATTCATTAAAAGGGGAGGATGTGAGTTGCGTCACGAATAAAGTTTCTCTCTGTTTACCGTACTTTGAATTAGTCCGCCTTCGTACATTTTCTCAATGTCTGGGGAAGAGAGATAATCGCATTTTTACATTTTCTTAACGGCTGATTATTATAAAATCCAAAAGATTAGTACGAGAAGTATATTTCATTCTCATAATCTGTTTGAAATGCGTACTCTTTCATGACGTTTACTGGAAAATTCAGAAGAAAATTATGTAAGTTCAAATAGCTACAGTGTCAGTTTATTCTCTCTCATAATACACTTGCCAACCATTTTGACATGACAAGTGATTGTTTTTTACTTCACATGATAATTAGCCATCTAGACAGAGTAATGGATTCAACAATTCACTGATTGAATATTTGTAATGAATAATCATCGCTTGGACAACTAAATTAACATTAACCGTGTGTATTGAACATCACACCGAGTGAAAGATCATCAATCATAGATAATTGCTTTTGTTTATATTTCGCACAATTAATTAGTGAAATTTTGAAGTTTCGTTCCGTCAATGCGCGTTAGCAGTACATCTGCCAATGATTATTCAACTCTTCAAATACTTCTAGTTTAGGATTGGAAGACTTGATTCCGATTTGTAATTTTCCAAAGTCGATTTTTGACAAATAAATTTATTTTTAAACATCTGTTTAGGTTAGAATTACTTAAACGGTAGTACGATAGGCATTTGATGTGGTATGAACATATTCCATGCATGCAACTTGAATTGATCGATTCCAAAAAGTTGTTCATGTTAATTATTCCTAACTATGTATAAACTTGTTGCATACAAAGACTGGTTTTGCAAACATAACTCGATAGAAGAAATCTTCAACAATATCTTTTGGAACCCAATTGTTAGTTGGGAAGGACTAAGAAAAGAGTACTGGAATACAAAAAGATGGTTGAAAGTATATGAATCTCAATCTCCGTCACAAGCATGAAAAATATCTTACAAGGATTTTCTTTGAGGATTATTGAGAATTGCTGCAGATTGACCTATACACTCGATCGATCATTGAAATCATTTCTTATCATACTTACCGACACTATGTACTGTAATCTCATGCGTCAATATCATATATTATACGAAGTACGAGAGAACAGTGTTATAGTTCCTCACGCTATCGATCGGTTGCAACTTAGATTTTGATTGAGACGACACGGTGTGTAAGTAATTGGATTTACTCTCCACACGAGATGATAAATATGCTGTCACGTGAATTGTCGTTCGTGTAAATTCCAATGAATTCTATTCAGTACAGAAAATAACAATCACAGTATGAAGCGATGTTCGTGTTTTTTGTCCATCAAATGTTACACGTAAGGTTTTTGTGACATGATTATTTAACTCTTAAATATAATTTCATTCATACTGATATTATAATTATAATTTTAGTTCATGGTAATGCATGGTACAGCTTTATCGCTCTCATCTATTTTAACCGGAATTTTAACAAATCTGAACGAATATATGCTGAAAATTCTATCGTACTTCTATCTAACGTACAATATGATGTGCCTGTAAATAATGTGATGACGTGTTTGGAATGAGTGCGCATGCATGTGCTTGTATATGTGTATACGTATAATGTATGTAGACAGGGTAACGACCCAAGCCTTGCTTTGATGCATCATATTACGCGTTTGCCAAGTTAAAGAGAATTCTATGTACGTGTGGATAAATATGTCGTGAGTATAAGGGAGGGCATACGTGTATTAGAAGACTCTCGACTTGTCCATCGGGACAAAGTGTCTTTGATTTTCCCTGGTGATGGAGAATTGGTTTCCGGTCTACAAAACTAATCTCACTAAGTACCGTTCGCGATCTCATAACTTAAATCCATCTTCCATACAATGATTATTATGATCGATTTTTGCAGATCACATTATTCTCATCCCTGACTTCTAGTTTTGAAATGTTTTTTTTTCCCCCTCGTATGCGGTTTATTTCATACGCATATGTTTGTTTACTACCATCTCTCATATGAAACTTTCCATAATTTTACGTTGATTTTATGGAGGATAACGATTCAGAATTGTACATAAAATTCGTATTGAAATTTGTGTTGAATGTGAATAATAGTGGAATGCTGATCGATTTTGAAACAAATATACACCAATACGTTGATAGGATCTGGAATTGTTTCAAATCAAATGATTATTATCTCTAGGGAGTCCTCCTTCCTTCATAAAACATGGCGTTAGTAATTCAATTAATCGCTAATTTTCATTTCTCGGGTAACTTCTCATTGTCATCCTTTGTAACTTTGTATTTTCCTTTTTATGAACAAATGAGAGGGTTACTCTTTCCTTCACTCAGAATTTCATTTACAAATTCATTTGACATTCTTAGTAATGAAATGGTATCTCCATCCCGCGAGAGGAGAATTCTTTCTTTGTAAGAGAATTTATAATTTATCATGCTTTTCTTCAATTCACGATTTCATTCTCGTGAATTTATTTGTTTCTATTCCGCTTCTTATGAAAATTAAGTCCTAATGATACAAGGACGATATAACCACGAATGTGGCCTAAAATGATTTTATTTCAATTGAATCTCGTCAGATGTGACGAGGAATTCCAACATTGAATCTCATTTGATTCGTGCGAATGAATTATTCAATCACAAGGATTTCTAGTAGAACTGTGTTTGAATTCTCTGAATTAAATTCCAAATGAAATACGTTAAAAGAATTTTCTAGTGAACACGCTTTCATCTTTTTACTGCGAATTTCTTAATTTCGACGTTTGACGTCCAAACGATGTCTTCCGCTGCTACGTTGTGGCTTTTTTTTCTACGAGTGGCGGGTCACGGAGTTGAAGAAACTTTGAAGTTTTCTGAGCAGGACAAGTCTTGGTGCTGTAGTGGATTTCAGCGAAATGTCAGCATGTAAAATTCTACGTGATATGTGGAAGCTTATGAGAATTTATTATGCGAATCATGTTTGAATTGCTTATCATTCGGAATATTGATTACTCTAATTGCGTGTGAAGGCATACTCTTGGTGGTCGTACAAATTTTTGATGAAATCAATTATTCGTGATGGGCTTTGATGTATAAGAAAAATCGCGAATTTTTTTCATCGCGATACTGTTATTAGCGAATCGAAATGGGATCCACTGAATAATGAACAGAGAACTTGGCGTTTTCAGCTGAGAGCTTCATGTGATTTCTGCCAGAAATTAGATGGGAGGATAAGCTACTAAAAGTGACTCAGAAGATATTTTGTAATATTTGTTTGCTTTCACAATTGAGCTTTTGGAGCAATTTAGATTGGGAAATCAAGTTATTTTCATTTCAATGACATGATGCTATCTGGAATGAAAGAGACTCCTCTTAATCCTTCACAATAATTGAACAACAGTTTTCATCTCAAAAGTAACTCGACATTTCATATCACAAAATTCCGATTCATGTGTTTAGATAACCTGTTTCGATAAGACTATTGTAGATTTTCCTGAAATAAATTAGGCAATAACATTTTATTCACATTTCACACCACTAAGTCTCAGAAGTGAGCCAGTCCGCTTCAAGTGGGATTTTACCCTCTCTCGACCACACTCGTTCGTCACTCGTTTAGAGTGAGAAGTTCCCTCTAGAATTGGAGTGGATATGGGTTTCTAGTCTCAAAGTTCAGACTATCACTCTGAAAGGAATTCCTACAAGCTCACTTGCAGCTGGCTGAGGAGTAAAATCTCACTCTGAACATTTGAGAAAGCAAACGCGAATGATCTTCTATTTACAAATAATAAAACCCTTAGAATAATTTCTAATAGAATAACGCACTGCGTTGACACTGGCGAACAGCTATTTTGTTTCATGAGGTTTGGGAGTGGATTTTGGAGGTTCGGTTGGATAATTTTATACACATGAAATCATCGATTCAAGTAATTTCAAGGAATTCAATCTTGTTTTCGTATTTGGGACGTAAAAATCTTGCCAAATCAGTTCTCAGATCTCAAGAAATACAAACAACATTTTTTGTATTTGTTCTATATAATTACCGAAAGAATATTATGAGGAATAGCTGCAGGGGAGAGTGGGTACAGTTGAAGCAGGGGGTCGGTTGGAACATCCCGAATAACTGACGATTGTCTAATAATACGAGGGGCTGTTCACTGCGAGTCATAAAACTAGGGTATTGAAGTCACGTCATTTCATTCGATGATTCTCTGCATTAAAGAGTGACTCTCAATGATTCAGCACCCGGAAAAAAGAAAACAGCAATGGTTACTGTGAATCGCAGTAGTTCATTGAAAAAAAATGGAAAATCGAATTCACGCCGTTCATTACTGCGTCTCCCAGTAACCGTTAATGTCCAAGCAGCATTAACGAATTTCACTGCAGTACACATCACTGTGATCGCGCCAACCTCTATCATCCAAGCGTGTTCTCATTTGTTTTTCAACTGATTGCTGTTATGGACAGTAACCAGTGCTGTTTTCTTCTCTCCGTGCAGTTGGAATCACTTGCGAGTCACTTGGGAGTTAAGTGACTACCAAGTAACTCCCACTGACTCGCTAGTGATTTCTGTGACTCCCGCTATTGAATGATGACTCTCTTTGATTCAGTTCTTTATTCGAAAATGATTGCTCGTGTTGAAATTCATTGGCTCGCAAGTGAATAGCCCCTCGTAATAATATGACATGAATAATTGGTAAAAAAGTTTCTACATGCAAAGGAGCTCTCCGCTCCTTTTAAGCGATCTGAGCTATTGCGAACTAATCGTTAGTTATTCGTAATGTTTCGAACGACCCCCTGTTCCAATCGTCTCCAGTCTCCTCTACCATACAAGATTTATTCAAAACATGAATGTCGCAAATGTAATATCTCTAATTATATATCAATATCCTCCTTGAGGTACATGGAAGAGAGATATTACATCTAACAGCATCTCATTCGCATCTATGATTTATCCTGATTTCATTATCTGCATGTGAACGGTGCGATACAATAAAAGTGCGCTTCCAAGCAAGACTTTTGAAATCTAATTCAACAGAACGACCATCTCTCCTACCTTATCTTATTTTCACAATGAATGCAAGTGAAAGTTCGGAAAGGAAGTTAGCGTAAGGGTTTTTATTAGATACCTTCTCAACGAGTGATGGGATTGGCGCTCAGCCGAATACTTTGAAAACGTTTCAAAATCAGTGAAGTCACTGTTATTAGAAGAAACAGAATTTCCATCAGGAAAGAGTGCCCTACTTTGAGACACTTTTCTTTGTTCGTGTACACAATATAAACTTTGAGAAGAAGACGATTCCTTTCGCTTGAAATCATTAGGTACAACCCTGAGCGACGAAGTATTCTCTCAATAATAATCGTTATTGTGGAACTTCTTGAATGCCAAAACATTCTATCCGGATATCGAAAGTGATTTCATGTAGAACCCAGCAAACACGCCTGCTGGTGTTTCAAAGGGCCAGTGACGGCTCTCCAACGGCATTGCCGGACCATCAGCGGCCCATTGAAACGCCAATAATCATTGTTAGTAGGGAATTTACTCCACAGTCCTGTTGCATTCACATTGTTATCATGGTTACCATGGCAACACGCCCGCCGTTTCCTTCAGTAGCAATGTACACATAACATCGGTCCCAATGTGAATTTTACTCCAATTGCATTCACGTCAGCAGTCATGTCAAAATAACAACAACCAATGCTGAATTCACACGTGATTTTTTTCCGTGTGGGACAAGCTTGTATGATCATTGGAAAATTTGCGTTCTTTGATATTTCAATCACTTTTGATTGTATTTTTGAATTATGCTCAAACTAAACTAATAAAACCTTACTGAAATAACATAACATGATCTTATAATGATCTGATCCCGTACGGAATCCAACATTAGAATCCCCCGAGTCACCCGAAATACTGTTGGTCTTCAAAATGAGCCAGACATCCTAAAATTCTGTGGAGCGTTCTTCAAAATCAGTTGATCTCCGTGTATGATTACATTCAAAAGTATCCTATTACCAAAAGGTGAAGTTCTATCCTCACTCAGATCACTGAAATCTAGCTTGGTGTGCGAAACTAGTGGGTAGGATTGATTATGGCAGGGAGATCGAGCCAACCCTGGTCCGATGGTTATCCCCAATTCTTCAGCCATTGTAAATTCGAAATCCAGTCAATATTCATAAACATTGTGCCATCCATGTGGGCAATATTGGCACAACTGTTCTCAACGAATGCTCGATTTTTACACTTGTGCCAAGCTTGTACCAAATGTAATGACCATTCCAAAAATATTAACAAATGTACCATGGCTGACTATCCATTGAGAACAACGGGACAATCATGGAGATATATTAGGCCAATTGTTCTTCACGGAGGTTTGTTTCTGACATATGTGTCAACCTTGGGACAAGCTTGGGTTTTTTTCAGTCTTGGCAATACCTGCATGGGTTCAATAGCACGCTGAAGTTACCTGCAAATGGCACTCCCCAGACAGCACAGAAAGTTTTCTGAACGTTTTGAAAACGTGCACTTGGTTCTGCGTGTTTTGGTCTCCGAGAAGTAAGTTCTCCAAATGTTTAGAGTACCTGCATTTTGGACGCCCCTGAACACGTTTTCCACACATCCTCTTCATCTGTTACAGGACGTTCTTATAATGTTTTCCCAACATCCTTTCATTAACACTGACTTCCAAAAGGATGTGCGCAGCTCCGCACAACATTGTAGAAACTTTCATTGAACACGTTTCCAGAACGCCGCACGGTGCACATGAATAGAATCAACCTGGACATTCGCACGTACCTGGAATATACATGTGATGATTTAATCGTGCAGCAATTCAATGTACTGTCGTAATTCAAACAACTGGGACGCTCACAAACTTTTTCTATGCGACTACGTACAAAAATCATATATGGGCGCGTCACACAAACATGCCTTAAGGCACACGCAATTGCTTGTCCCAGCGTAGGCGCATCATTACATGCACACTGAAGATCAACTTTTCTGCCCCGTTCATGAATGAATTCAATTTTTTTGTTCACGGATCCTTTTCCAGCATCAAATAAGGTGAGGAATGGTGATTCATTTCATTATGGAGATATGGAACTGAAATTCTGGAGCTGTTGAATTTTACTTTGTTCACCCTGGTAAAAAAAGTTTTTCTGAAAAACACTGAAAAACCCTGAAAAACCCTGAAAGCATTGGGAAAACTCTGAGAATCTGTGCAAAATTCTGAGGACTCTCACTTACACACACATCTTTCCACTGAAAAATTTTCTGGATATTTATAAATATCTCTGAGAAACTCTGAATTCTCTTGAAAGTCCCTGAGACTCTCTGAGAAACTATGAACACCTCTGAAATCCTTTGAAAAACTTTTCAATGGAAATCTCTGGAAATTCCAATAGTTTTCAGCGAAATTTTGCCATCAGGGTACCGCAAAAGTGACTTCCATTTTCAATTCGGAAAATAATGAAGTGTATAACACAAAAGCTTAGCCTTCAGTACAATACAATAATACAATTTGTGAGGACTTTTTTTCCTGAATTTTCACATCAACCATTTTCGAAACTTCCCACTGTCTCAACCTAGCCCACTCTTCACTACACCAAAATAATTTTGTTATAAAAGTTACCGTGAAATTTCAGTAATCGAGGGATGAGTAAAAATTTTTCAAAAAATTACTGTGCAGTTTGTAAGAATGAGTGAATTTCTAAACAGTTGAGAGTGATATTTTCTACAAGTTTTACATAATGCATAGTGATATTTTGAAAAATATCAATCTGTCCCTCGATTACTGAAATTTGACGGTAATGTTTTGGATGAAATTCTCTCACTGTACAGGTCTCACGGAAACATCCTCTGAATACATAGATATAATAGACTAAATAGAATAATGTGATCAACTTCCAATATATAGAATAAGGAAGAGAATGATTACAAGAAGTTCACAAAGAGCTTGAAATGCAGTACAAAAAGGACGGTAATGCAATGGAAATTATTTATCGTGTGAAGAGATTAGGACACGTGAAGCATGTCGACTCACTGAGATTCAATATACATATTGTAGGCTCATCATGTTCGAATATTACATTTTCCTTTAATTCTTCTCATCAAAATTGTTTGCAAACTTTATTCAGCGTGATAACATCGCCAACTTGATTGATCTCACGCACACTAGAAATAGTTTCCGGAAACATGAAGGATTCTCCAACAGGATTTTGTAGAGGATTTCAAAATCATAACTACACGATGGCGGATGATCCTGTATTGAACTAGATACAGACGAGTACATAGGAGTTTAACGATCGCTCGTCAAGGTTCTTCGAAAAAGATTATATTTCTCTCAAATTCCATCTGATTCACTTAATTCTGGTTCAGCATTGATCTTGTGGTAATTTGATGTCATTTTCAACTGACGCTTTGGAATTTTTCCATACTTCAATCGGAGTTAATTTTTCGTTGAACAATTTAATGTATACTTTCGGAATAATAAAACTCAAACTGACAGTTGAAAATTAGCGGTTGAGTGATGTAGTTTTCCAGCTCCAGCGAAATATCCTATCCACCAAAACAAAACCCAAACCCATAGTTCAAAGCTGTTGAATTGATTTTGGATATGATGAAACACTCAAATATAGTTGATTGAGAAGTTTTAGTACCCTGGTAAAGAAAAATTTATCTGAAAATCTCTGAAATTTTTAATGCAAAATTCTAAATCTTACTGAAAAATTCTGACAAACTCTCGATTATCAGGGACGTTTCTCCAATGAGAATTTGTCTCAATGTCTGTGAATTACCTCTGGAAAGCTTTGAATTTTCCTGAAAATCACTTAAGCTCTCTGAAAAATGTATGGACACTTCTCAAATCCTCTAGGAAATTCTTCATTGACAATCTCTGAAAATTTCAGTGCTTTTCAGTGCAGTTTTTCCACCAGGGTATCTGAATATACCAATGGGGAATATTGAGAACACGTTCAGTATCTCGGATGCGTTGTTTCTTTTCCCGCACAGCCTAGAATGTCTCAGTGGAGTCTTGAAATATCCCGCCAATATGTTACACGCTCTCAGTAACGTCTTAGCAATATTCTACGATATTCTATAGATATCAGTGCTATGTGGGTTGATTATTCTCAGTTTCCTATTTTCTTATAGAAGAATTGCATCTCAATCAGTGTCCTCAGATTGGAGTCGCAAACGTTACACATAGAGATGGGATTTTACGTCCCTGTGAAGAAAGAGAGGGTACGGTTGCGCGCGCAACCTAGCACGCTTTCTTCTTCGCTCTTCCGTCAACTATCCTATGAGCAATGGAGAAAGCATGCTAGGTTGCGCGTGCAACTGTACCCTCTCTTTTTTCACACGGACGTACAGTCGCATTTGTGTGTGTGACGTTTGCGAGTCAAATCTGAGGAAACTGAACCCAATGATGTTTAGAGAATCTGATGGGTGTTCGAGATTCCATCCGTAGCAGAATTCAAAGATTCATTCATTGGAGCTGATTATTGAGGAACAATGAGGTTCGTCAAGCCTAAAGATACCCTGTTATTCTTGAAGTACTGTTGTAAATGAATTTACAATTCTTAATTATGCAATTAAGAATTCAGTCACACATGTAATTCAATTGAAATTTTTTGTATATTATTTTAACCCTCAAAAGTATAGTTTGTTGACTGAGTTTCAATTTATATTCAATTGAAATTTCAAGAAATTTGTCAAGTACGTGAGCGGAAATTGCTTCTATCACATGTGATTAGAGCTTCATACAGAAATTTCTGACGGTGTGAATATAAAACGAAAGAAAATCTCAGGTGAACTCATCTCTTCCTGTTGAACGTTAAAAACGAGACAGGATCTAAATCCTCGATGAATGCATGTTTTTTTTCATTGAACGGAGACCAAACATCCCTTTTCCCTCCTTCTCCCATACACGATCAGAAAGCACCATTCATTTGAATATGTATTGTGTTCAATGCGCACAGTTATTCAGTTGATACTATCATTTCCTTTTGTTTGGAAGAATAGATACGTTTTATTTCTCACAATGGGACTAAGCAGCAGGGGAGCGATTGCGGAGAAGCAAGTGGGGCAGCACGAGACAACTGTCAGTTTTCTTTTTTTCCATACATATATTTTTATTCTTCCGAGGGCATTTTGTGCAGAGAATGATGATGAGTCCATTTCGTAGATTAGACTTTTGTCTAAAAAAAAACCCCGCTGTATGGGTATTTGGAAAAGAATATCGACACTGGAAACTGTAAGAATGAATGAAAAAACGAAGATATCTGTCCCAAGGTGATAATGATCTTTGAATTCTTTTTTCCACAGAATTCTTTCTCATACGAGCAAGTGCTTACAAAACTGATCCTCATGTTGAAGAACCGCGTATTTTTTTTCCACTCACATCGATCGATCCACCACGTTTTTATCCAAAACAAATACCCAACAGATCGATGAAATTTTTCCATAAAACATGAGAAACAAACCGAAATACGGAAGACACAGGTACGGCAGAACGAGGAGATTGCGTGTATAACAAATAAATGAGAATGGGAAACTAAACATATTTGTCACAGTTGGATAGAGAGGAAATCTGACAACATAAATAAACCAGGGAGAAAACTTACAAGTGAGCAGATGAAAAAAGGATGGAGGAAAACAAGAGAGGAGGGACTTCAAAGAAGAGAAAACCAGGATAAAATCATGAATTTTCGCGCTCGAGAGAGATGTCTCGAAAAATCTTTCGCAACTTCGACGCACGATTCTCAAATAAAGGATCGGGAGGTTAGGAAAGTACTTGACGAATGCAATTCAACTGAGTAGAAAAGTCAGGAGAAGGCGAGGAAGAAAGGAATGCAATAGGTGGAGAATAAGAGAAGAATATAGAAATATAGGAAGGATAAAAAAAAACGAGAGGAGTGGGATGGTGGATGGAGAAGACGAGCGAAAGAATATTTGGAAGAGGAGGAGATGGAGAAAAGTGGAAAGAGAAATAGAATGATGCGAGCGAGCGAGGCTCGAGTGCCGCTTTAAGAGCTTTTAAGCTCGGCGTTAAGCCGGGATTTATTTCTGACCTGTTTACACCGGGGAAACAATTGACGCGGTACCGGGGACCACCTAAACCAAAATGTGATGTCTACTTTAAGCAAACTCGAACCAGAAACTCGAGGAATCGTTCCTTTTACTGTATCTCATTCGACCCTGATGAATTAGAATAGTTATTCTAAATGAAAATACTCTCGCGAGAAAATTCATTTGTGTTTTGTTGTATGAAATGTATTTCTTGCAATGGAATAATCTCACCAATGTGATTGTGTATCATAGCTCAATACTGTTTTGAGTGAAATCCATCCCATGTTTATAGCATTTGATCGATAGATTAAATCTTACAGACCATAAATTATGCAATTGTATTACTGTTCGAGTTACGTAATGGAATGTGAGAATAATATTCTAGCTATAATTTCACCACGTTCTTGAGTGTACGTATTATCCGAGAGATTGTAAGGTCCCTCATGTAAATCACAGTTCGCTAACTGTGTAGACGAATTAGATACGTATTTGAAATTTCGATGGGTTATAGTATGCATAATACGTTGGTACATGCGTTTTGTGTACGAAGCAAACAAATCTTTGTTTATGCATTTGTTGACCAACACGGGTTATTCAAATGTTGAGGGAATATCATCATTTGTTTCAAACATCAACCCAGATTGTATGGTTTGAGAATTTCTTGGAGATTCTTTGCGACTTGTTTCCACTTTACTCGTCGAGGTAAAACTCGAAGAGGTGGACCTAGATTAAGTTATATGAAGCAAATTATACAAGATAAGGGTTGTCGCAGATATGCAGAAATCAAGCGGTTACCGGATAATAGACAGATTTCATCAAACCAGTCATAAGACTGATCACTTCATCATGATGATGATGATTCACAGTTCTATCAAGATTATGATGGAAATCTTTCCTCAGAATCATCTCCACGATTGATGGATTTGTGTCTTTTTTTTTTACGGAAGAAGTAAAAGAAGCAATCATACCTGTGTGGAAATTAATGCTTGGCGGCAGTTTGAGCCAAACTAGGTGTCCTCGTTTCAATTCAGGCCCTGTTTTGGTTACCTTTATAGGGCCTAAACAGGATTGTCACGCACTCATCTTCAGGGCCTACATAATATTCCCAACTTGGGCCTATGTAGGACACCCATGATGAAGCTCATTTAGGCGATGAAACTAGGACCTTCAAAAGGATAATAAATTGTTGCGAATATCGTCAAATTGAATAAATATTGCTAGGAGGAAACTTCTTCGATTGAAAATTGGGCTATCCAAGACCCTTTCTGTACCCAGACCACTCCGACTTGAGTCCAGACAGGGCCTGGGATGAGCCGATTCCAATTTCTATTCGGGTATTCCATCCAACATTACTTTGTTCATACATTATCGGACTGTATCGAAAAACAGAATAGCCTCATTCAGCCTTGGAATTAACCATACAGTGATGTTTCCTCCGATTTTCGACATTGTTCACCGATAGTGTGAACACAGTAATCATGGATGGAATGTTTTTTGGGGGAATACGCCGCAAAAAGTCGGAATTACCAATACGATTTCAGTAAATTCGCTTTTAAAGTAGGTTTATATTCAAAAAAGGAAGGGCAAGGCCCTATGCAGGCTGTAGTTGGGTGCATTCAGATTTTCAAAACGGGGAAAACGTTAGAAATCCAGCTTGGGGTTACATGGGTTGTATACAGGTATGCTTCTTCAGGAAGAAGATCTTCAGGAGAATACGGGAAGCCTTGCAAGGTCCTATGAAGGCTGTAGTTGGTGAGCCTAGATTTTTAAAACCAGGGAAAAAATTGGTAATGCAGCGTGGCCCCATATGGGCTTCATATGGGTGTCCCTGACTCGGAGGAATCAAGCTGGATATCAGCAACCCGACTAGGCTCCTCAGTGGCTAAGGTTAGGACATCCTAAGTTTGGATACGCAGTATAAGCCTATACGGGGCCTATATTCAATACAGAACGCCCGGAAAAATTCCCACACGGGTAGGTGTCGAAACTGAACATTCTGGTGGAACTTGAATCGATAATTATTTGTTTCTTGTGAACACGGGGATGAATCATTTTAGACATGTCTTTGGCACAAGAGTAGAGCTTAGTACTGCTTAAAATG
This sequence comes from Gonatopus flavifemur, assembly GCA_018340375.1. NCBI lineage: Eukaryota > Metazoa > Arthropoda > Insecta > Hymenoptera > Dryinidae > Gonatopus > Gonatopus flavifemur. Next base: position 39,173,869 of record JAFFJZ010000001.1, on the reverse strand, counting down.
TTTCGCTTGTGCCTTGTTTGCGCCAAAATAGGAGCTCGTATGTTTTTTTACCAGGGAATATGTTTGTGTCTTCAATTTTATACAAAATTGAAGAAGTTTATCGATAAATGCAATTGAATCAATTTCAAGTGACCATGAATCGCCCAATTCTAACAAAGTGGTCTAGTAGTGAAAGTGATTAGATCACGTATTCATTCCTTATTCGAATCCAAAGCGACGAATTCTGCCACTGTTCGATTCAAGTGGATGGAATTTTTATTGCATTGACGGATTTGATGATTCAATGAATTCCAAATCGGATTTCAGAAGAATACCGTATCGCATCAGTGACATAATTTTTTTATTTTAACCAAACAATTTGAACGAATCTTTCTTCCAGATCCACTTTTCGCACCGAAGGAATATTTCATTGAAACAATGGAAAAGCTCTCGTTCCAATGCAAATCGATTGACTTAATTGAAAACGAATTCATGAAATTGTAATCAAAACAGAAATAATACATTCAGCGGATGAATTATTTATTCAACAGAGAATATAATCGATTAAATCAAAGGGATGTTCAGTTCATTTGAGAAGGGAATAATTGAATTTATCAAACGACGTTATTGAATCAACCGAGACGGAAGAGACAAAACTTCGAAAGGGCAAGAATGTCCCGTCGGTTAGTTGAGTGATTGCAAAAAAACAAAAATATCGCGTTCATTTCACGAATTGAGAAGAGTCAAAATTACTGTTTTGACGATAATTCGAAGAGATTTGTTGTTCAAGAATGAGGAGGAATAAAAATGTTTATTTTTTTCTTCAAAATTTATAGGAGCAAAAAGTACTGGCTTCTTTGAATGTATGAACCATAGTTCCCGGCGTAAGTTCTCGTGCCACGTTTTGGAGATAAGCGGTTGCGTTTTACATTTCCAGTCTTCATAACTTCCTCATGCAACAGAGAACATTCATTTTTGAGCAAGAATATCTAATTCTGTGAGATATTTCTCCGGAATTGCAATATGAACAATACTTTATCTGTGTACTGGAGAATATCGAATTCACCATTCTTCGGATGGGTTGAATGATACCTGAAATCAACATTACCTAAATAGTTCTTGGTACGTTACACCGAGAGAAATTTATATTTGGATTTATTTGGATTGACCAAACTTTGTTTGAATCGACTCAATTCCTATTTCAACCCGTACAGCACAACCACCGATCCTCCACCTGAGACTTCTGTGGACCAGAGGTGGAGAATTGGTGGAGAAATGGGAGCCGTGGAAATAAGGGAGAAATAAGGGAGAGTCTCCATTGCGGCAACGGAGAGGCGACGGAGAAATGTCCACCCCCTTTATTTTCAGTAAGACCTCAATTCGTGAATTCATACATTCAGATTTGGTTACGTAAATGCACCAATAAGAATTATATCGAAAATACAGGGGGCGGACATTTCTCCGTCGCCTCTCCGTTGCCTCAACGGAGACTCTCCCTTATTTCTCCCTTATTTCCACGGCTTCCATTTCTCCACCAATTCTCCACCTCCGGTCCACCGAAGTCCTAGGTGGAGGATCGGTGGTTGTGCTGTACGGGAATATGAACCTACTAGAGTTTTAGTTGATTCCAATAAAAAATTGATCCCATTCAAATAAACTTTTATTCATTTGAAATAAAATTTATTCGAATCGTCCCTGAGTAATGTCTAGTAGGTTCATATTCAAGTAAACTATATTTTTCTGGGTGCATTGAAATGAAGGCATAAATATTTTCACAAATCTATATATGTATAATGAAAATTAGTTGAACAAAACGCTTTAACGATGATTCCTTCCTCTTAAGTCCGCACTCAACGTGAAACTTGACAAGTTCGAGTCTGAGAAATTTTAATTACGTTGCAAAGATCAAATACCTACTCGGATAGCATCGGGAGGTTTTCTGAACGTCCATAAAACGTACTTGCTCTCACAGAAAACGTCCAAATAAAATCCCAGGACGTTCTAAAAACGTCGCATGTACGTCCCAGGGACATACAAATGTTCTGTGATGTTTAATTTATGTCCACCATACGACGTTCTGGGGACGTGTTCAATGAAGATGCCAATGACGTTCTGCGATACTACGCGTATGTTTTTATAGGTTAGTTTTCATGAAAGTACGTTTGGGAAACGTAACGAGAACGTCCCGTGGTAGATGAAAAAGACGTACTGGGAACGTATTCAAGTGCATCAAAAATGAACGTTCTCTGAACGTATTTGAACCTACTCCACGGAGACGAAGCGCGCAAAACTAAGGTTATGTTTCTAAAACGTCCACAGGATATTCAATGCTGTCTGGGTACAAAGTAGGTAGGATTGATTATGATAATCTACAGTTCAGAGAATTGGTATCTCATAGGAGGCTAGAAACGCGTTGAATCATTCGGTTTATAGAAGATTTATTATGTACATTCGAAGAATTCAAGCATTTTTCATCCAGAGTGGAATTTTATTGACGTTGCTGAAGTTTGAATCGTTCATGAAAACGAATTGATAATCGAATAACTAACTATTCAGCTCTTGAAGGCCTAAAATTATGCAGCGCATTCTGTAAACGATTTTTTCAGTTCCAAACAATCAGACGCAGAAGATAAATACCAATGATTTATCATATTTGGTGGGGTAGAATTTTCGTTTCGTTTCTATAAACGATTCAAACTTCCGCAAGATTTCTATTGTATAATAACACTCATTTTTCTTCAAAAGTCTCGCGTAGCAAAAGATTCTAACCATAAACCCCTCGGTTCCCTCGAGTATGCAACCTCTCTATAACCTGATGCATCTAATTTTATTCCTCAATATCTCGATTCTTCGTTCTGAAATCTCTTAATGGTTTTTGATGTCGACAAGGTCTTCCTGGTAAGGTAATCTTGATGGTAATCAAGCGTGAGAAATCTTGTCAAGATTCGAGTGAGATCAGATCTAGAAGATGAATTATCAGTTAGATGTAAGATCTAAAAATTTGAATAACAAGATTGAATAGAACCTTCTAAACAGAGGAAACAATAATACGTAATCGAAGTTCTTGAATTTGTTGATGAACGTCAATAAGGTAATGTGTCGTTATCCATCTAGTAGATCAATATGGATGACTGTAATTTACAATCGCTTTGATTGCGGTAAATTAACAGAGTTTGGTTACACTCACCACGTGGACGTTGACATCGCAACAAACGATGTACGTAACTGAGCTCTCCATACCTGGTACAACTCTCACAATGCGAATTAATTCTCTTCTCATAGAATCGTCAATCTCGTCAAATATATTTTTGTATATCATCCATTGAACACGTTTCAATCAGCTGCAGGTACAAGTTTTCATCTCTACATCACTCATTTGAATTTGAAAGAAAAAAACTTAACAATCAACGCTCAATATCCATTCATACTATGCACTGAAGCAATGCAGTATATATTTTGTAATCAAGATGAGTTTTTCCCTCTTTCCATTCTGTACTGTTATAAAACATTCATCCCTCCAACAGAAAAAAGCTCATAGAGGTGTGAGCATAATTCTTGCCCTCCGTAGATCTTTGTAACATATACCCCACATCCGATGTAAACCCGCCTGAAAATCTAAAGATCTATGTTACCCTGCTTTAACGTTCCACAATGGAATTAACTACAGTATTCGAATACAGGTAGAATAACGAATTACAGTACTTGGTTGGTACAGATCTAGTTGCTTTACATTACGTATCCTTGCATATCCAAGATAATATACTCACGTATGGCGGCTTTAGGGAAACTCCGTTCCTACATCAGCTGTAACTTAATCGTGCCGGCTTGCGAAGTTTTCATAAGTCATAATTCAAACTTCTCATGTTGAATTTCCTTGGAAAAAAGAATTGTATGGAAGCAGGATTTTATTTGCATTTGGTTTTGAGAAACATATATTCCATCGTCAGTGAATTATTTGATGTTCATTTAATATGCGATACTTAGCGGTAGCTAAAGCTATGTGAAGCTTTCGATATCAGAACTCCGAAATAGATTTATCCGCTTTCAATACGGATTCGTAACGAAATTTATCGATGTGCAAATTCTTTGAACGTTCAATACATAATCGTGTAAATAATTTGGCATTGTAATAAATTATTCCCTCTCTTCTTCCTTCCAATATAATTTCGATGTCGTTCCATTTTTCATTCTGTATCTCGTGATTCTGATACCAATAATTCTTTTCTACTTAAGTATCCTCGAGCTCTTATCGTCTTTGTCTCTCAGTGCCACGTACTACACCTCTTCCACTCCTCCTTGTCTTCGTTTCTTGATAGATTCACCTTTCACCCTCTCTTCCATTTTACATTCTGTTTTATTCCTTCCTAACGTCTTCTCGTTAATCTGTTTTTTTTCTCTTCAATCAGAGATTCCTTACTATAATTCATAGTTCTGAAGAGAACATAATAAAAACAAGAAAATTTCGTTGATGGAAATTTCTTGAATATTTCATACTATTTTCTACTATAATTTCAAGAAAAAAATCACCAAAATCCAAAATATTGTTGAAAAATAAAAACTAATAGGATGATCCTCATCTCATCAAAATTTTGAGAATCAATCTCTTCTATCGCTCCTGAACATCAGAGAGGAAATTAATTTGAAATCCATTTGAATCTATTATCCTTTTCCTCTTAGTATGAAAAATATGTCACGCATTGTTTCATAATTTCATTAAAAAATGAAAACCTCTCAAGCATATTTCGAACAGAATGTTTTGAAATTATACCGTCCATTCGTCTAATAATTATATGCGTTATAGAATACATGGACCGAATGCACGAGGGAAGCTTCATGTTAATTTAATATTCATCGTGTACTATAAATTCATCAGCATAATTATATGATATGAACGTTAAACTTGGCATACAGAAATTAAAACCGAATTAATACAGTCTTTTGAGCAGTTTTCTTCAAACAAGGATCGAATACTTAAGCTGGAAATTTGAAATTACGGGAGAGCTTTTTCATTGAATGCAACATCATGCATTCTAGACAAAAATTGACTATCGTGAGTAATTTCTTTCTGGCAGAGAATCTTCGTAAAATACCTTTAGTTGAGAACAAACCTTCGTTCATGACGTCAGACGAACGGGTATACACAACTTTAGATGAAGTTTGATCTCCAGTTTCCCACAATGCACGAAATGTGGAACTGTTTGGGTTGAACAAACTTCATCAAGTTGAGTTGAAAGCACAAAATCATGAGGCATTGTGATCTGAATTATCTATGATGCATGCACAGAACTATGCGTTCATAGGCAATACTCAACATTCACGTAAATTACAACATTTTTTGCACATCAGTTCGGCTTGGCTGTCAGTACTATAAAATTCGATAAACATTTTCCAAGTTGCGATCCACCCTAGTAGAAATCATAGGTTTCTTCAAAAACTGAATTGTACCATTTCATTCTATTCGAGGGGCCTTTCATTCAGGAATCGATTCTACGTTAACGATAGTGATTCTCAGTCCGCTGATTACGGCTGATTCCTTTTATAATTTGTTAACTTATTGCTTCGATTTTCTGTGAGTCGGATTTGTTACTTTCATTATTCCCCTGAGCTGTGCATTAAATCGTTGAGTTCCATAACTAGAGCTCGATTCGGAATCGATTTCTCGATATTAGAAACTCAGTGATTCCCAAGTGAAAGACCCTTCGACTCTATTTTTCCGATTATTCACTAGTCATAAAGTATCGTCGAATAAATACCTTCATGACTTTCTCGAACTTTCATCTTCCGTTTCAAGATATTAAAAATTACCTACTCGTATTTAATTATTCTTCTCATCTCTTTGTCGAGCGATTTAACGATAATTTTCTCGAAGGTAATCCTTTGACAATAAAACACATTCCTTGTTCCTTGATTGCTTCCGCGTGTTGAGCGGCTTTATAATTACTTTTCTAGTTAATAAAAATTGAATTAAATTTCGACTTCATCATCCGAAGTGTAAGAAGAATACGAAGGTGTGAGAAGTGAGCGGGGAAAATTGAAATTACGACCGCATCTGACGGTTCAGATAGTGAGTTTCTGGTAATTTTATATGCAGAAAAATAAATGACAGTCATCGTTCTTCGTTCATGCTTAGAGAGACACTTTCAAGCTCGAGTATTTCATATTCTACTATATATCTCGACAAAAAATCCAATCCTTCTCAGTTTCTGCATGAAATTCTCCATTAAAAATTACGATATCTGTAGATCGAAGGTAATTCCTAGGAAAAAAATTGTAAAGTAAAACAGGCATTCTCCAATTATCAAAATCGATAACACTCTCCACTTCTACTTTTCTTTCTTCGAATAGAATCTTTTGTTCTCACACGTATGCGAGGACAACTTTTTCTTCATCCTTTTATTTTCCTTCTTCTCTCTTTTGTTAAAAAGAGCATTGTCTGTCGTTTATCCATTGATCTCATTCAAAAAATGAGAAAGAAACATGTACAATATAATTAAAAGTACTTACAGGTTTATTAATCATTTTCGCATCGTATATGAATAAATGCGAAAAAATATGAGATACTTATATGAAATGGCGAATACAGAAGTGACCTGGATGACAAAGCGATGGACCGACCTCCTTGACTCCCTTTTCACGGATCCTTAATGAGATGTTACTTTGAATTCGCCATCGTATGCCAGACCCTCGGGCCAAACCCCTACATCTGCACCAGGCTTTTGATTCCGCTCTACCTAAGCACTTTCTTTGCTCGAGGTTTCGAGCAATGCATCTCTTTCCACAAAGCAATATCCTACTCATGACTTTTTTTCTCTCCATGATTTTGATAATTCACACTTTCTCTTATTCGCCAAGAAGAAAGATTTTTCCTGAATCCAGGGTCCATTGGAACCTTGCGACTACGAGCTCTGAAAATCACGTGCATTTGTTTGAAAAATAATTCAGCCCATGTAAAAAAATTAGACCAACTAGGTACTTCAGTTATGTAATCTAATATAGGTACCTAAGTTAGTGTATGTCCAGTTTTGGCCAAGCTATGTCTAATTTTTTCACATGGCAGGACATAGAAGATTCAAAATAGCGTGAAGAAGGTGAGATTGATAAGTGCTTTTCTCTACACTGTCAGAAATATCTGAAAGTTTTTTTCCAATTACGTGCATGAAATCAGGTTCATATAAATTCTGCATTAAATTTGATGTACAAAAACATGAAAAGACTAGATTATGCTATAGTTTACATTGAATTTCATGTAAAATGTGCATGAAACTGAATTCATGTACGTACTTGAAAAAAACTTCCAGTGAAAACATTAAAATGAATGCAGAAGTTTTCAACAGTGTACTAATTTCTCAATTTGAATTAGCGTGTCGTAGCTGAACACGCGTGGATATTCTGAATATTGTCTGAATTGTCTCATTTCCCATTCCGTTGACATGGTCACATGTTGTCCCTAATCGACTTCCTGATTATGATTGCTACTTCAAGCTGTTGATGAAAACCGTGGTATAAATACCTTGGATATGAAGCTTCCTCCATGTCCATGACCTAGTATAATTTCCAATCCGACAGAATAGAATCATTTTTGATTATTTCAATTCAATAATGCACTGGTTGTTTGATTCATGTATTCCCATTATTCTCGAAATATTCGGTATGAAGTGAATAAATCAAAGATGAAATGATTCGAATATTTCGAGATGAATAAAAGGCTCCGATGAAGTATGATATGAACTGCAAATTTAGTTTCTGAAGTCTTTTCGTTCAACGAATTGTCATGACAAATGTATCGTGGTGCCTGAACTCAAAAAATACCCTATCAAAGGCACGAAACTTCGACTCAAGGAATGTCCAAATTACTCAGAATTGGACATCGTAAGAAATATACCGTGTACAACTGATCAACTCTTTCCTCGATCGATTACCTCTCTCCAGGAGAACTGAGAATTCCCGTTAAGTCACGAGGTTGGATTAATTGGAAAACAGTGCCTCGATGAAGCTCGAGAAATAGAGAGAAACGGTACCACGATCGTCACAGGAGAATTTAGAACATTTTTTCTACCCACTTTCGTCCGCCAGTGAATTCACAGGATATTTTAAGATATTGTGCGGTGATGGTGGCGAGTAAGAAAAAAGGAAATATATAAAAAGACTGAAATAGTTTTGAAACAGCGTTGTTCCGCGCTACCGTTGTATTTTATGTTGAATGCTGTACTCTCTCTTCACCAGTTTTTTCCTATTTTCTTTCGCTGTGTATAAAAACTCGTTTTGCACCACTTTTTACGCTTTCTATATCAGCTTGTATCTTCCACCGCTAGGAAATTATACGTTCCAACGTTACGAATTTTGTGGTTGAGAGCAAATTTTGAAGTCGTTTGTCGTGGTTCATCTTTGCACGTACACACGTTTCATCCTCTCCTTCGCACTCTTATCAACCCCTTTTCATTCTTTCCCTCTTGTTTTTGTGCTAATTTGTTATAGTAGTGCATTCATCATGTTCAACTCGTCGTTCTGTTTCAATATCTTTATAGGATACTTATGATCCTTTCTCTCGAATACAATATTCATACGGTCGATGGATAATTTTTACATGAATTATGGATAAAATGTAGCAGTTACGTAGAAATTGTATACAATCTTCTTATGAAAAATGTTTTGATTTGTAGAATGGTTATAAAACTTGAAAAATCCAGAAACTTGAAGGAGAAGAACGTTGGATGATTTTTCTGCTTTTTAAAATGTCTAGAGAAGAGACGGTTTGGTGAAACAAGAGAAAAGTATATAACAGTGAGAAGAGACTACAGGGACAAATAAGATAAACGTAGAGAAGTGAAGCTCGGTAGCGAGGATATCAAAACAGAGAGATAAAGCAGCAGTAGAAAGGAACAGCTTCAAGAGTTTCAGGTGGGAGGGGATCAGGAGGATACAGTATAAAAGACATGTGAATTCCAAATCGAGCAGAATCAATAAAACGTAGGTATGTGGCTGTACAGTCCATCTAGTATCAAGTAGATGTGAACTCCCTCGGAATTCGTTTCCAATGATTCCTAAAAGACCTGCTGAACTATTTCTCACCCCGCATGATTCAAAATGACGACATAATACGTAAAGAGAATTCCTTCATTCCCAGAAACCAATCTTATCGGAAGAATTGATTGTACTTATGTTTTTTTGTGCAGAAATGTTTAATGATTCGATGCTCACCCATTAACGAATGGAGCGAGACAAGAACTTATTTTGGATTAGTTCATATTCATTGTCTGATAAGGGAATGAATGATTATTTCAACGGTCTACGAGGGTATCTGCGTGTTTACGCAATAAATTACTCAAATTTTTGTGATTGTGCGAAACTTCAAGTATAGTAAAAAAAATCTAAAAAAGTAAAAAAACAACGCCAAGCACGTAAAAATGTGGTCAAGACTTACGAGAAAAAATCTGAAACAACATGCAGCATGTGCCTCATTTGAAGAAAAAAATATTAAATCAATGTGAGCCACCAAGTATATTCGAAGTGCTTTATAGTTAAAGAGAAATATTGCATCCTCGTTTAGAGGGAAGCTTTGTGATCGTTTCGAGGAGCCGAAAATTTTTTTGTCTCGAAATTAAAAATCTCCTAGACCAAAATGTTCCTCAGAATTCGGAGACCAATTTTGTTACCTGTCTGTCTGTCTGTTTGTCCGCCTGTCTGCCTGTCTGTCTGTGTGGCTGTAGCCCCCCCCCCTAAGTTTCGTACGTGCATATCTCCCGTTCTGCTTATCCGATCGTTTCGAAATTTTTATTACAGTTGTGGACTAGGGTGATAGCCCAATGAACACATGCACGTTATTTCAACGTTGAAAAAACGTTGCACTATCGAACGGACGTTATTCGTCGAATTCATAACGTTCATTTTTGGTTAACGTCCGACGAGGTAATAGACGTCCAGAAATGACGTTTCGATAACGTATTACTAAAACTAATAGTAAAAAATGACCAGTAAAAAACGTCTTTAAAAAACGTTTCTGAAATGTTCTTCAATCACGCGTTGAGGACGTATTGTTTATGACATTTTCAATGCTCGAACATCAATTGAAGACATCGTGTTGAGAATGTCGAACAAAACACAGCAACGTTGGACAAAAATCTAAACGAGAAGTGAAATAATGAATAGCTTGACTTCATTTATGAATATTTTTCTTCTTAAATTTTTGTGTTATCAAAAATCCCTTCTTTTCGCATTGATAGAAAATTTTTCAAATAATATGTCTGGTTTGATTCTCATTTTGGAACCATCATTATAACACGTCATTATTTGACGTCTTATAAACGACTTTTGGACCGTTGTTGTGACGTTATTTTATAGTTGAAAAACACGTGATCTGCCGCGACATTTTTACGTCGAATCAACGGAAGAATATTACTAAATGTCAACGTGTGGTTTTTGAGCGTTTTTCACGTTTTTTAGACGTATGTGTGTTTATTGGGAGTGGTCCCATAGGAGTTTCAACCTGATTCATTCAGAAGAATTAGGTGGATGAGAAGAACTCTGACAAAGAATTAACATTTCGCGTACGCGTGTATCTTTGCTTCCTATTATCCGAATCCGATCAGACTTCAATCACGTTTTAGTCATGACCCGATAGTGGTCCCATATAAGTTTTATCCAAATCAGTTGAAAACTGTGGAAAATTTTTCTTTGGAATCTGTATTTTTTTTCAAGGATGCCTTCCCCATGTCCATATTATCCGAATGTCTTGGAACTCTGAGTATATTCGATTTACGAGATGTTATTTATATGATATAAATTTCAGGCACATTGGAATTGGGGGGAGTAAAAAGAAGCAAATCAGGTTCCTTTTTGTCTGTCTATTTATCTGTGTGTATGTAACAAATTTGCGAACGTGTATATCTTTTGTTCGTATTATTCGATCGTGATGAAATTTTCACCAGAGTCATGTGCAGTGTTGAGAGTGGTTCCATATAAGTTTCAACCTCATCGTTACAGAAGAACGGGAGGGGTGAGGAGAAATTTTTCGAAGAATCGTGATTTTGCGAACGCGTATATCTCCGCTTCCTATTATCCGATTGCCTTATCCGATTAACTTATACCACGTTCTGGTGATGATCCTATAGGTGCCCCATATGAGTCATATGGTAATCGATTGAAAACTGTGGAAAATTTTTGTTTCGCGATTCACATTATTTGACAATATTTTGAAAGCATGCCTTCCCCATGTCGGTATCATCTAAATGCCATGAAACTTGTAGTATAATCAGTTTATGGGGGGTTAGTTGTATGGTGTGAATTTCAAACAAATTTGAATTGAAGGAAGAAAGTCGTAAGCACTGAGCTTCGAAACAAAATTTGGAAATTTCGTAAACATCGTTAACATGCGGATAACTTCCGTTTCTATCATCCAATTGTCATGAAATTTCCACCACAGCTTTATGCAGTGTTGATCGCAGTCCTATATAAATTTCAACCTGATTCTCCAAGGAAAACGGGAGAGAGAAAGAAAACATGTATTTTTTTTTCAACACCAACGAGGAAGCCATGTGCCAATTGGCAGAGTTTTTATCCTTGAGTTATTCTAAATCAAACGTGTTGGTTGTGTTCGATAGGTTTTGAAACCCATGTTGATGCGGAACACCTGGCGCGGCCGATGATTTTATGATCCAAGTTTCTGTTCACAAACTTTCAAAAGATTTGTTCAATGCAAATAAAATTCAAAATTCACGATATGAGGTTTTCATTTAAGGGGTAACACCACAGTGAACAAAGTACACAATAATTTTTTTGTGCAATTTTATTCTTAAAAATAGCGGCTCGACAGGTAATTGACTGGAGCACTGTGAAAATTCATGGTCGTGCGGTGGGATGAATAACTCAGTTCAGAATAGGCCTAGAACAAAGTACCAAACATAATTATTTTCTTTAATCCGAAAGCTAGTGTGATACGTATCCGTTTTGAAAAACATGCATTTTTCACGAAATGGCATCGATTTGAAGAAAAAAGGTAGCATTTTCATCCTAAATTTTGTTACTTAATGTTGAATAAAAAACACAAATATCAATATTTCGCAGAACCCGTACGTATTCCACTAGATAAACATATCACGAATACAATAGAAAAACTCCGAAGTGATTGATTGAAAATTGATGGAACTAGAGCGGTCACCGATTTTCGAAATGCTGTTTTGAGATAAACGCGTTCAAAGTGTTTGTAACAGTCAGTCGTGCTTGAAAATGATTTAAATAAAACTTACCTCGAAGAGTCAATAATTTCTTACATTCCGATGTCCACAGCAACAGTGCCATCTACGTATTCAATAGGCAACGAGCGAATCCGAGCAGGAATGAGTCCAAGCTGTTGTTTTCAAAAGCCGCCCCGTTAGAACGTTAACGCGCTTGTGCACGCTTCTACTTCTTCGCTTCAAAAATTGTTCTTCCTCTTCAGACATCAATTTGTAGTTTATGGTATACTATCTTCGGGTCCTCAAAGAGTACTTCAAGCCAAGAAAAAATTTTTTGATTCTTTCAAAATTCCACTGTGGTGTTATCCCTTGAGACGTTTTTTTTCAAGATTTTCTTATATACTTGGCGTCGAAATGCTACCGCGTCTCTTGATCAAGTCAACTCAGAATATAGCGGGCACTTATTTTGTTATACCGTCATTTTCATATTGTGCTATGGATTCACCTTGATATTAGCAACTGCACTGTTGGAGGAATTAATAAGATATTCGAACACTCAAAATTTCAAGTGCATTTGAAACGGAATAACAACAAGAATGTATGGCATGGAACTATAAAGAAAATACGGAATGCAATGTCTTGTGTATGATATACGATAAGAGTATACGAATATTCGTTCTCATACTGTTGAATTATGTTGAAAGCACATTGAACTCATAAATTCATACATATACTATTCTCCGTGTACTTCGTACTTCTCTATACTTCACACGATCTTAACATTTATATAAAGCAGAGAATGCCAGAAATTGCATATAGTGACTATATATGATTTCAGCTAATACTGAGTTTTAGAAGTATGTTTTCCAATATCACATAGAGATTTCATAAAGAAATTTATGAAGAGATACCATGGAGCCAATACCGTGCGTGTATAATAAGAATTCCAGATCTTCCAACCCTGAATTACGTACAATAGATTTTTGAACAAACAATTCACTAGCTGAATACATGGATTGAATGATTTATTATTTTATGAACCATGGATCGCTCAATTACACGAATAATCAACTCCCAGGTTTACTTTTGAAACCAGTCTGGAAGGAAAAATGCATTTGCAACCACAATGAAAATTTTACAGAGGATTCACGATCAATTACCTCATCTTGGCAAGAGATAATATACGTGCTCAAATATCAAGCGGAATTAAGAGATTTAATTTCTCATTCACAAAAGACTAGTGAGTGGAGCAAGAAGATCTCTAACAAGTCGACACGCGCTACAGATACGTACTCGTTTATGCGCTGTAGTCGAGCAGAAATGTGAGAAAAGGGGAAGAATACTTAGAGGATTAGAGATCTGTAGCCATAAATGAAGGAACAGAAAAAAAGTGAATGAAATATGAAGGAGATTATAAGATTTTATATCGTTAGAGGATTCCAACATACTTTTTCGTTCCGTACAATTTCTTTTGCGTCACCATGTGGAAGAAGTGACTGACTTTTCCATCTATGAGATGAAAATTCAACTCATCACAAACATTTTCACAATTCCATCTTGCTCGTAGTTTTCAAAGTGGATGAGATGTGATATTCTTTCCAAGAGTTTTTTGTTTATTAAAGAAAAGTTGAAAAAAGGAATTCTGATGTGATGCAGGCATTGAAAGGGAACAGTTTGTGTTTCAAAAGTTCTCTACACTGAGAAAAAAAATAGCGGAGCGAAACCAGTAAGCATTTGAATACGGCGAATGTCGCCGCGTGGTTGAGGCAACTTAATATCAATAGAAGTAAATCTCCGCTCAATCATCTCTATCGATATTCAGTTGACTCAACCGCGCGGCGACATCCGCCGTATCCAAACGCTTACGGGGTTGAGCCAAACCTGGTGTTTCCTCAGTGTATATTCTTCTTTTGCTTAGATATTTCATTGATTTTCAATAGATTTGGGTAATCACGATCTTTATGAAGATAAATCTCTCTTGTTCAGTGCATAAAAAGATGTAGGAAACAGTACTTGAATAAATAATATCTGAACATAAAGCTCGTGTAGGAACTCTTCCTGTCACTTTATCCTAGAGATGCAAGATACCATGTTTGCGAAATGTCGACACCAGCTCTCGTACACTGGACATCGTTGCGTGGAACATTAACCTTCTATGTCGGACACTACACGAGGCTACGATGTTCATTTTCAAAACATTGACGTATTACAAACCCAGAACTACCATTGTGTTGTAATACTCTACATCATGGATACTTTGTCTCTTGTGAAATGATCAGAATATTTTATTAGCTTTAACACTGGATTAACTTTCATGTTGAACATGTGATTGAACAATCTTACACTCACTTCGAACTTTCTCGATCAAAACTCTGATTTAATTGAATATCTGATCTTTTATGTTCCAGGTGCGTATTTCAAAATGGCGTGGAAACGTATACTCTCTCCGTTCATTGTCGTTGAATTGTCAGTGAGTTGATTTTATTTCTTATGAAAGCTAGACATGCAGCTACGTTACTGCCGTCCAAAGCGAAAAGACCGTGAGCGCATTTGACTTGAACTCGAGAAAATCAAGAAAAACTGTTTCCTTTCAAAATCAATAGAACAATATATTTTTCAATGGCAAACCAGGTATAATATACCCTAGCAATGGTTTGCCATTGAAGCCATCCCAACAAACGCCCGAGATCTTGAAGATATCTACAAGATATTTTTAGGGAGACATCTTCTGGATACATCGAAAAGATGTCGTTTAGATATCTAAATGACATCACCAAAGAGATATCTTCAAGATATGTCGGAATGATATTTTTTAGATATCTTCAAGAAATATCAGGGACATGTCTTCGAGGTATTTATGGAAGACATCTTTTGGATGTCGAATCAGTATAGTGTAAAAGACATCCTGAAAGAGTTTCTGAATATCTGTTACACACCTTAAGGATTGTCCGAGGAAGAAGAGCAGGAGTCACGCCATGTTCCTCTTTTAAAACTCATTAGTGATTCTTTTGTACTGTCTGGGATGTCCTCATGATTTCAAAAAGACATCTCAAAGACATCTAAAACGTATCCTCAAAGAATCGAAAAAATATCTTGAGGCATGTAAAAGATGTTTTTCACATGTCTGAAACATATCTTGAAACAATCGAAAACATATCTTGGAACCATCTAAAAGATGTCTTCCATGTATCTTTGTCAGCGTGTCAAGAGATTTCTGGTGCAAGACATTTTTGAGATATCTAAAACTTGTTGAAATTTGTTGCATAAGACATCTTTCAAACACTAATGGATATCTTTTTGTTTGTTGGGATATAAACTATTGAAGTATTATAATTTCTTCGTACTTCGGACTGCTATTATGAAAAAAGTGATAGTTTTTTTGTCAAAATGAAAAACAGTAGGATGCAGAATTTTGTTTACGAATAAAATGATATGAAAAATTCATTTCCGTCAAAAATGCGACTTGCTTCGCGTCTTCTTGCTTTGGACAACAGAATCAACTCATGGAAGTATAAAGTCTCGAATGAAGGACTAATTTCCCAAATTCAGAAGGAATTTCCTTCATCCAACCTGTTGAAATTCGAATCAATGAAATTTAACTATTCCTGAAGTTAATGATTTACCATAGGGTAGGATCAATAACATTTCACTATATAATCAATGAATAGATTCTGCAGTGAGAGAAAAAGTTTCTGGGAATAATGAAATATTTAATTCGATAGTCATGAAATATTCAGTTGATTCAAATGAATATTGAATTTCTCATGGAATATTCTGATATTTAAATAAATAGATATTTGATTGTATCAATTGATATCCATTGAAATCAACTCAATATTTTATGCGACTATTAAATTGAATGTTGTATTGTTCCTAGAAATTTTGTCTTTCAAAGCGATCGCGTATACTTGAACGAGAGTGATCTTTTTTGATGGAAAACATCCCTAGTTCCCATATTTTACCGCGAAAATCAGTTGATATCCGCTGACGTAGTGTATATGCATCAAATCGCTCTGAACGATTATATTTTCAACGTATCTTAACCGAACGATAACAAGAAAACACTATATTGGTTTACTTTTGGAAGTACAATTGAAATATGATACCAAATTCCATCCTTTTTCCTTTTCAACTTCATTCCTGAGCATATCACATTCAATGCGAACTTTTTTGATACGAGTAATTAAATCTTCCCTTCATCGTGAAGTTAATAGGAAGTTTCTTGACCCAGAAATCGTTCAATTGGACAACGTAGACGGAGTAATATACTCTTCCTAAGAGAGAAAAAATATTGTTTGAAAGCAATGTGATGATGATTAATCGAATGTAATTGTCAATTGATATTCTGTATCATTTTTTCAAATTGCAAATCAGAATTCCCAAAGGTGTACTGGTTCACCAAACAAAGGGTAGAACTTTTCCGGCACTGTGTTTTAAATAATAACTTAATTTTGAAACCGAACCTTTTCCTATCTTGCAACATACGCCAAAAATGCATAGAATTTTATTCAAAAGCACTTGAAATACTCAACAGGACTTGAAATTCTTTGACTTCGTTCGTGCGTATTCATCTTCAATGTACATTGAATGCACGAACTCGGAAGCAAAAGCTGGATGCCTCTTCTTTTGGATGTTTTCCATAATGTAGCATATGAATAATTTCAAGAATGAAGAGTACGTTGGATTTCATACAAAACCTCAACGTTCATTTTGCGCATGATTGTATTACATGACACCATGTAAATACAAAGAACATTTTTCTTAACCTTTCTTATTCTGGTAATTCAAATTGTTCTCATCATTCCATGTTTGGTAACTGCAGTTGTGGTGACAAATTGCTAGTTATAAATACAAAGTCATTCATTATCAAGATATGTGTATGGTGCAAATAGAAAATAAACATACAGCATTGGAATTCTCGTGATTTTTGGTGTACCAACCCTGGTAGAAATGCTCTAGCGATTCATTTTTGTAACACTTATCCCAACGATCAACTAGAAAAATTGCCAGTAACTTGCAAGTTACTAGCAAATGTCTGTTGATTCCGTGGGACAGGTGTTATAAAATCAATGAATCGCTAGAGCATTTCTACTAGGGAAGGGGTCTCTTCGACGAATAAGACTTTTCTGAGTTCAATCAACGGTGTATAGATTCGAGTTGAAAAAATTTGGCCACACATAGACCGAAAAAAATAATTTCTTTGACCGAATGAATTAAAATTAGTTGCGAAAATTAGTTCCGAGTAATAAAAGAATAGGAATAGAAGCTGAAAATAAAAACCGTAGTGAAGGCAACTTCAAATTAGTAACGGCAACTAAAATCAGAGGAATTAAATTTGAATTTAGTTGAGCCAACATCTGTTTTAGTTATCCGAATATCAACAACTGTATCCAGTTGTTGGAACTAATTTGGAGTAAGGGTAATTAATGATTTTTTTCGGTGTATAAAAATCTCATATTCATTCGTCAGCTGCTGAGAGTTTTAATCAGTTCCTTTTAAATATCCCGGTTCAATGAATTCATATTGAAACATAAATTTAACTTTTACTATCATTTAATGCGTAAACAACAGAATCTCTGGATCCATATCTGATGTATAATGGATTTATCAAAATGCCATCTTCAAAGTCCCCTGCAACATAATGCAGTATGTGTTACATAACCAAGATGTCTCTGAAGATGACATCTTGATGTATTCGTTATATTCCGAAGACATATCTTGAGACCATGTCACGCATAGCGAATCCATATCGACTATATTCAGATGTGATAAAGCAGAGGCAGATGTGGAATTTAATTAAATACGTACGAAGGTAGAGGTACACAAGGACCAAATACTAGAGATAATTCGAAAACAAAGTATGAAGAAGAGTTATTGATTTACAGAAACTAAAAAACTAAAATTCATGTGAAAGAATTGTATATTACTTTCTTCTTTTTATCGACATATTTCATCATTCTGACCATAAGATATAAAGTTTTAAAATGGAACGAAAACACATTTTCCATCTACGATTCGTTAATTCCCCGAATAAATGAATCACCGAAGAAATATTGAAATTTTTCCACCAGCCGTCGATGAATCGCATGTGATATTCTGATTTCGTTGGTCGTACGAGCCTCGGATGCTTATTCGTATAAAGATGCTTCATCCTGAAAAACTGACTGAAAAAAAGCAGTTCTCGTTTAATTGGTCGTAGAAAGACTCAACGTGATGGAAAATCATAATGAATTCCGTTTGGTCGAGGCAGAAGTCAAAAATTAAATATGCGTAAAATTTTTCTTATAAAAATCACCATTTCAAACAATTTTGTGCGATGACAGAAGAGGGATGAGTGAAACAAGCCTTTCTCTCATGCAAATTGATGAATAAATCGTGGATTTGTGGGAAATTCGCGTAATTCCATTCAACCCAGATAAATATTGACGGGGAGGTATGAATCTATTCCAACGAAGATCTCTATTCAATCGTGATTTATGAATTCAAGGAGATATTCATTCGGGAACCACATTGGAAAATTACATTCTCTGAATTTCCCATCACTCCATATTTCGAGTGGATAAAGGATGATATGTAATTCGAAGACAAATGTTTTTTTATGTCAGTTCCGAGACAAGGAACGGAAAAACTACTATCATTATTATCATCGTGGTATTTGAAATCGATTAAAAATTCTTCAGGGAGAAAGAATTTCTCATTCGTTTCTTATATACAGAACTCGGAGAAGAATTGTTAACGGAAAGCTCATACGATTGGAAACGGGAAGCTCGAATCCAAATCGCTTTCCAACCGAAAACGACTTTGGGATGATTGCGGAAAGCCAAGGTTCAGAGAAACATTGTTACAAAAAGGGCAGAGTCTATCCTTCGATTGAATTGATTTTATTTCCAGATGAAAAATATATTTTTTTGAAGAAACATTTTAGTTTTATCGTCGTATTCGAACTTTAACGAGATGGAAGTTATGTGATTCGAGTAACAATTTCAATAACGATTCAAAAAAACACCGTATATTTACGGTATTTTATATACTTCGAATTCAAAAGTACAGTTTCAGTTTTCATAACCTCAATCTATCTCTATATTGTAAAAATGAAAACAAACAGAATATTGAGTGATCAAGAAATATAGATTTGAAGTTTCTCTTTACGATTTTCTTTTGATAATTGAATTATAGAAGAATTGAATGAATTCTACCAATGAGTGATCAGTTTTTGGATGATCGAATTCCGTAACTTATCTCTGTGATCTAATATTTCACGAGGTAGTAGCGCATGAATATTCCAGAGGATGCATTTTTCAAATAATCTCCGTTCAAGCTGTCGTCATTGTCGCTTTTATATTCAGACCGACTGTGTTGTGGGGTTCAAGAAAAGAAACAAGTGGCGCGAGAATTTCCACATTGAAGAAATCCACCTCGTTGCATTGCACACCGAGGGGAAGGCAGGAGTAACCAAGACATGTACGTGGCAACCGAAAGTCGTGGCTTTGTGCACGTGGATATGTAGTGGAGAAGAAAAGAGAAAGAGAAAAGGGTGTCTCGATATCATGGTGCAGATTCGTAGAGAATACGTGCAGAACTGCATACAAAGAGCTGTCTAATATCATCTTCACTCGAGAAGCATTTATACACATGTCCATGGATACATGTACGTTTATATATATTTGTATATGAATTCTAGACGTTAGAACGAATTTTAAATCCGTAGAAAGCACAAAGAAAATATCAGTATGAAAGATTATTCATCCAGCGCCAAAATACAAAGCATACTTGGTGGAAATAAGTTTGCTTAGATTGTTCATGCAAAATAAAATTTTGAATCCAACGTGAATAATTTATCATACACAGACACGAAAAATACCACCTGAGTTGCACAGACTGGGATTAAGGAACTCCCATGATTCTAACTTGAGATGTATCAGCACCAAAACTGTAATTTCACAATTTTTCTCCAGCATAAGTTGGGGCAAATATACATTGCTCTAATTTTCAGCAATCTCTCCAATACTCACTGAGGAAAGCATTGATCTCCTACACTGACAGGGTTCCCACGCGTCCTGAAATTTCAACGGAATTAACCAATCAGGAATAAGTATTGAGTAGCATGACCAACTGAAGGAGAAGAAATTCCAGGACGTGGGAACCCTGACTTACAGAAAAACAACCTGGTGAATATATTCATGGTCGCACTGACTTGGAATCTGGTTTCGATAACCATCAAATGATTTTAATTGCCAGGGAATGTGGTTATGATTACCGGATAAAATTTTTGGACCCCAAATTAACTACACAAAAGAAAGGATTTTTGTGAATCTAAGAAATTATGATTTGAATAGGTCCAAATAAATATTCCTTCGATAGAAATAAATATCTCCAAAAAATAAGTACTCAGTATTCGTAAAAAATCGCAAGGATGAGAATCCTGATTTCAACTGAGTAGTACGAATGCATTATCACTTCAGAATAACAGCACCCAACGTTTCGCTCAAATTCTTGGCATTTTTAAGGATCAACAAATATCGGAAAACAAAGGTATCTCCCCTGTGCTGACGCGTATTCGTATTTGGACAGGGTGTAGACATTTTCAAAAAATAAGTACTCAGTATTCGTAAAAAACCACTCCGAGAATCCTTAGTTTAATTAAGTAGTACGAATGCTCTATTACTTCAAAATCACAGCACTCGACGTTTCGCCCAGATTCTGGGCATTCTCAGGGATAAACAAATAACAATACGGGTCAGCACAGGGGAGATACCTCTGTGCGCTTCGATATTTGTTTACCCTTGAAAACGCCTAGAGTAAAAAAATTTAATCGTTGGTCCGTCATTTAAATAACAAATTTGTTCGTCACATCAAAAAAATATTCATTTTTCTTACAGAAATATTTATCTGGACGTATTCAAATAAGAATTTCTTAAATTCAAAGGAACACTTTTTCCTGTGTACATTTTCAGTTTAGAAGAACCATGCCACCACAGCGGGAAACTTGAATCATATTATTCTTTGATTCACATCCTGTCTTTTACTTTGATTCATGTTAGAACTTTTGTATTAACAGAACTTATTAAATTTGTCTTTTATTTTTGTGACATTGTTTTATAATAAAAGTTTATTTGTTCTCCATCAATTGAGGGTAAATTATTATTCTGTGGACCGCGTTTTCCTTCCTGATAAAATTCTTCAATCGTCGCAATCCAACGAGCAAAGAGTTCATAAGGGAGCGGCAAATACCAATGGGCAAATACCTAGATCACAAAACGTCATACAAGTACAAGTCCAGTCTGCTCAGGGATCTGAAAAAGAGTAAGAACATTCTCATCGATCCCCGAAATACATCTGTGATTCAATATGAAATCAATTTAAGATTCGCCCCGTGATTCAGAATTAATGCGTTTGATATCAGGATCTTTCGAATGAAAAAAATGAAACACAAAAAATAACGGAGCTTTTAAAAAAAAGCATTGAAATTGAAAAAATATTCGTCGATCCTTGTGATAAATATACGATGAAATATGACTGAGAGCGGAATATAATTCAAATTCCATGATTCTCGTGGAATACAGCAAGAGGAAAAAAAGTCATCAAATATATTCGGTTGTATGAAAAAATATGAAAAATTATAGCGAATAGGGAAACATAGAGAGAGAGAGAGAGAGAGAGAGAGAGAGAAGTCAAGAATTAAATAAACTGTGACTGCTGAACCAACTTTTCAACTCGATATTAAAATCTTGAATCTCCTAACCTTTTTAACTCTTCATGTGAAAAAAAATGTATGAATCACGTATGCGACAAGTATGCAGAAAATTTCATTCTTGACATATATATTTCTTGTCCCATATGAGGTTTTGGAATTTTTCCGATTATATTTGTGAATTATAGTCCCAATTTGGAGAAATACTTGATGAGGTGCATAAATTTCCAGCCAAGATACGTGGTTAGTTTGATGCTTATGGCCTTATGCCATCTCTCGCTGTAGGACTTTAGAAAAATCTACAAGAAAATGTAAATTCTCAAGGGAAGGTTAATTGGTATTGTAGGTAGGAACTATTCGAAACTTTGAATTGGTCCTCAATAGTAGTTCCTAGAAAGTGTTTTTGGAATGGAAAAATCGATGAAATGTCGAAACACGCGTCATCATAGTTAAAATCAATAAAAAATGATCACTCGGATCAACGAATCTTTGTATTTCTCGGTATTGAGAACAATAAAACATTGAAATCAAGTATTTTGATTGAATCAGTTTTGGATTCTCCTTTCGCATATTTTATAATAATTCGTTTTTAATACGAAGGATAGTTTTTCAAAAGTTTTACTCGACAGTTGAGAAAATTCGAGTTGAAACTATTACAATGGAAATTGCATCTGAGATCTGTCAGAATGTCATATAGCTAAATCACATCTCCGGAGAGTATTCAATGGATAAATTGTATATCACACCGTAGGGAACATAAAATTCAACAGTCTATTCTCTTTAAACCAGATACATGCTCACTAACTCTTGTAGATTGTGGCTGAGTAATATGTACATGAGAAATCTTATAATAGATTAATCGTTTGTGAATTCGTATGTGAGTTTTCATCACGGCTTTAGTATATGCTTTTTATCTTTGGTATAAAGACGGAGAAAAAAAAATTTGCTGTGACTGCTTAATTCGACTTTGCTGAAGTTGCAAATTTTTTGCTGTGAGCATATTATTTGTGATCACGGCAATCTTGTGAGCTGTGGCAGCAAAAAATTTCATGACTCCTTTAACAAAATTTGCTATTGTATACATAATATCAAAATTTGCTGGAGGAGCATACATTTTTGCTTCCACAGCGAAGAAGTCGCTAGCTAACAAGATTGCTGTCACAGCAAAAGAATTTCTGCTGCAGCAAAAGGGACCCAGCAAAATTATATTTCGCTATCACAGACAATCTCTTTTTTCTGGGTGAGGGTTGAGTCAAAGTTCCATATGTATTTGATGATTTATCATTCGAATTGAGAATCTATTAGAATTTGTTGACGTGTTACAAAAGATGTTTTTCACGAATGCAAGGATGATTCCAGCTGTATGAGTTACTCAAATTTCAAATCGGAATAAGTGAGTTGTGACATTCGAAAGTGAGATATATATTCGTGACGTGAATGTTCACGGGGAAGAACAATTCGCTACTGCAAAACATCGAAGGTATAATATACGGAGGAGCAAATCTTTTTGATAACCTTGCTAAAAGTTCGCTGCCACAGCTAACTAGATCGCTGAGAGAGCAACATGATTAACTGAACTATCAGAATTTTCAGTATTATATACAAATTAGGAAACAAGTTTTTCTGAAGGAGCTAACGTTTTTTGCTGCGACGGTTGAAAAATTGCTGTTATGGCTAAGAAGATTGCTTTGATAGCCAATAGTTTGCTGTCACAACGAAAACCTACCTTCTGGCAAAAGGGCCTCAGCAAAATTAGATCTTGCTGTCATAGCAAATTTCTTCTCTCTCCATGTTAGAACGATGTTTTTAGATATAAATGCGACCTGATCCTGTCTTGAAACCACATAATGAATTCTATAAAAACTATCAACCATCGCGGATGTATGTATCTTATTCCAAAACTTATACACTTACTCAATCAGTGAATGATAACAAATTTGGCATGTGAAAACATGTGTTTGTGTTCATAATGGAATTTGTTGGAAATATATAAACATGTATGGAACCGAATGAGCGAACGGAACATCATGAACAACGAAAAGATAAATATTCGGAATCATTTAATTGCATAACGGATAGTTCTTGAATAAATATTCACCCTGGTTAATTAAATATTTGATCAATTATATATCGCTGCATTCGAATATAATGACACATACTGACAACAACTCGATGTATATTCATTTATATCTGATAAATTGAATGTTGATGCTTATGACGGTGTATAATATATTATCAACGAATATTTTCGTGAACTCATAATAAATGATAATGAGTTTATAATCTTGTCATGTATATTGAGCATGAATTTAGCCATTTACTTCATCATTTCATTTAATTTTTTCTCATTGATATGTTGATCACTCCGAATAATTCATACAGAAATTTCAACACATTCATTTCACGCGAGAAAATAATTTTTCAAGACCCCGATTGAATATTCATGGATATTTAATAAATTCCATAATAAGTGAATTGAACTCAATGAAGATAGCATAAAATTCTGTTAGGATAAT
Organism: Gonatopus flavifemur; assembly: GCA_018340375.1. Lineage (NCBI taxonomy): Eukaryota > Metazoa > Arthropoda > Insecta > Hymenoptera > Dryinidae > Gonatopus > Gonatopus flavifemur. The sequence goes on along the minus strand of JAFFJZ010000001.1, from coordinate 39,149,513 downwards.
GAAAATTATTGAAGAAACAGACACATCAATTATACATACACTCCAATAATGTAAATCGTTATGAATTGGGAAAATATGATGATATACTCTATTGATTTTTAATTTTAAGCTGTACAAACAAGATTGAAGGATCCCTCTATGAAATTTCTCTGATAAAACACCAAGTATATTGTCGGAAATGAATATTCGATAAAGAATTGATCTCTTAAATTCGATTAGGTCTTGACAACCCTGGGAGAAATTATGATTGGGAATTGAATGGATCCCAGCTAGTTTTCCCAGATGTCAAGTTGGTTTGTAGTTAGTTTTGTCACGCACTCTCTAGCCTGTGCCCATCCAGGTATCCCAGGGAATTGCTAGAATATAGGTCAAATTGTTGATTAGAAATCTGAAATCATATGAACCCTAGTAGAAATTTGATCAGGCATTCCTTATTTTTAATAAGGTCCTGATCAGGTTAGAATCCGGAAACCGTGAGTAAGGAAAATCTTATGAGCTCCTGACAAGGGACTGATCTGATTTTCGTGATAGGATTCAAATACGATTGTAACGCAGGGCTACAATAGGGTTCGAATGAGATTTCCATAAAATCGAGCAAAATAGGGCACCCCATAACGCAACCTGATGAGGACCTGACAGGGGATCAGGCATGCCTCGTCAGGAGTAAGGTGAACATGTATTTTGAAATATAATCTCAAGTCAAGAACGTTGCTTTTGAATTTATCTCGATAAAATAATCCCGAGTGACAAATTGGAACGTTTGGGCTTCCTTTTATTCCTCTGACTATCAATGGTACTGTACGATCAGTTCAGACGCATGAAAAATGTACATAAATCATCTAAATGTTTGAGCACTGAAGTCAAATTGGCTGAAATATGTTATCCAGTTGGCCCCACATGGGTCCCATCTGGTACGTGGATTGTAAATAGGATGCCCAAACAAATTTCTACTAGGGAAGGCTAGTAATGGTTGCCTGATATCTTGTCAGATACCTTCTGAGGACAACTTTTTGCAAGAAAAACGTGAGAAAATAAAATCAATTCCGGCAGGTGATGAAAACTACTGGTTCTTTTTGATTACCACAGCCCAGTTAAAATCAACCAGAGAGCAGTTGACAAATGGTCCAAGTTTGATAAAACCTTGAAATAATGAACTTGTGCTAGGTTCGATACCCAATATTGAACCAGAATGCGTTCGAGGAAACAGATCCGGGCCGGATGAGATTCTAAACACTATGTCTTGTTAGGGCCGCAATGGTTCCCTTGATTTGTGCTTTGTCGAGTAAAATCATCAGGATCGCAGACTAGATTGAATGAGAGTTTTCTCATACGGGTAGAGATGAGATCAGTCACATCCGAATCTCTACTTGTGTGCTATGTTGCCAATTCAATACCAAATGAAAGTGGAATATTAAAGTAAACAAAAGTCTCAATGCAAAACTCCGATAAATTGATCGCAGATCTGAATTTCAATTATGCAAATTATCCCATTCTGAATGGATAACCAGCTCGTTACAAAAGAACAGAAGATTCAAAGTAGATCTAATCTCAATGTTCATCAAAATCATGTGCCGTTGAAGAGATCGTCGATTCGATCTCCAACACACGCTTATTTACTCCCAAACACCTCCACTCGGGTACTTTGAGACATGTTCGTCCTACTACTTTGAATTTGAAAACTTTTATGAGAGATGAATGATAAGGGACAAACCGTGTGAGAAGAGTGGAAAGAACATAAAATTGGCTTCAGATGAAATTCGTGCTTTTCCTTCGACTTGTCAATCAAACGGAGTATTCTGCCCCGCATTCATACTACCAAGAAGGAAAAGATTTGAAAAGAGAACATATTCGTTCGTCAAATCATGGTATGCGGCCTTCTTTGATGAATACATTTTCATGGCTCACAGTGTTGATTTGTGAAAGAAATTTTTTCGATGATTAAATAAATCCCAGAACTCTTTCACAAATCAATACTGATCCAAATCAAGAACCATCAATTCGAGACTACTCCGTTATAATTTTGTATGAATTTGAATAGTACGTATGAATGGATTCCCATAGAAATATTGATTCGCTATATTATTCGAATATACGAAGAGAACAGAGAATATATCAAACGCCAAAGATGATTGGGAAATTATTTATATTCTTACCCTCTAAATTTGTGGAATATTTTCAATGACGAGTTCAAAGTTGGAGGTGTTCCAATACAAATGAAATACGTTGACAATTTCCATTGGATAGGAGAGAACAGGAAAACGATATTTGATAGATGGTCGTCTGTCGAACTATTTGCATAAAATGCAATGCGAGAAATGCAAAGGAATGTCATCTGTTGCCATCGTACCATCTTGCGTTCTTGTGATTCCACGTTATTTGCTTTCAAGCAACCATCGTACCTTCCAAATTAATTTCACTCTACAAGAATTCCATTCCTCCTTCAAACTGATATACGCGACTCATAAAATGAGCTATTCCTTCCTGCCACTGGCCGAATTTTTCATCCTCCTGTTCCGGGAAAGATCTTTCAGATCTATATGGCTTGGAATTACGTTTGAATACGAAATAAAAATATTCCTAACTAGAGCCTCAAAGCTTTTTCCCCAAAGGAGGATAGAGAGAGGAAAATTTTTCAATCATAAAACCCCATCCTAGTAGAAAAAAGATGAAGAATGCGGAAGTTTCTCGCGCAAGAAAATCTGCAAGAAAAAATCCAATTCATAATCGTTCATCGGAAGGAATGGAGGAAACAAATTCGCGGGAATGAAAACATTCTCTTTCGATGAATACCTCTTTTTCAATTGAATATTGATGTGTAACAAGAAACAAAGTGATAAAATGCACGATTTGAAAATTATAAATGACTCCTATATTAAATACAGTAAACTCAACTCAGTCTACCCTCATAGATCAAATGTATATGCGATACATATATTTTGTAAAGTTTTCTTATCATGCATACAGTTATTATATCACATTATATGGTGAAGTTCAGTTTACTGCATACACAGGGTACTGAATGAAAGACCTTATCGCTCTCGCGAAAACTCTTGAATTAAACGACGTAACCTTCGTCATTCGAATGTTTCGCTTTAACGCTTCGTTAACCGTTCCTAACCACCGAGCCTTTTGACTACATTCTGGTTGCTGAAGCATTAATAAGGCGATTCTAACTTAACTAAGAGAGTGCCAACGCGATAATGAAACATACTTCCTAGAATAAGTCCAGATGATTATATCAATGCTCAGAAGGTTTGTGCATTTCGGGTGGATGCAAAATCCTACGATTTCATTAATTCATTTGAATTCCTTTGACAAATGGGGAATGAAAATTGATTGCTCACTTGGTCGTGAAATCGTACCCTTGTGGTGATTTCAATTTTCCTCTGGTTACATTAATTCGATTCTCGCCGAATTCTATGTTATATCTGACACGTATGGAGCATTCAACTAGCGCATGCTTGGACTGAATCTTGAAAATATAACTGCATATTTTTCATTTTTGTGAAATATTTCAAACATATTGAGAAATCTCATCGCTGAAGGAAAAATGTTCGCAAAATACTAAGAAGATTTGTGAAAGAATGATATTCTTTGATCCAACCAGGATCAATACGGTGAGGAAGTAGCCCAGGTGTGTTAATCAATATACCCCATCTGAGGTAACATGCTTCAAGCGTCACATAACAACCTCACGAGCTAGCGGTGCACTGATGGGAAAAGTTGTGAACGAAGGCCCAGCCTTATTGTCCTGGTTCGTCTACGTCTTCCTTGACTCCTTTTCTTCTTCTCCACTCTTTTACTTATCGCTCTTTCAGTAAACTCGCACAGCGGATGATACTCTCATCACACGTTTATTACGACATTGTCGATATGCCTCTTTCCCCATATCAATATTCCACCATGACTCGTGATTCAATTTTTCTCAATACCTCAGAGTTTCGGAATTTCTTCAGGATATATCAATATATTCCCTCATCTATCATTATTATCTCATCATATCGAAGTATTAATGATTCGAAATGAACTTTATAAATATATTTTCGAATTTCAATTGCATCGAACTGTAAAGTTTTGTAGACATTCCAGATTATTTATGAACGTTTGTGGGAAGGTTTACAGGATTCGATTAAAATTCTTCGAGGCTTGAGATTATCGTTACACCAAACTTTTAATTTATTCTCATTCAGAATGTGTGTTCATGATGCAACGATGAATTTTCCATTGTTTTGTTCCATCGATTTTGTTTTGGAATTTCGTGAATAAGCGGGAAATAAGGTTGAAACAATGGATTTCCTATCGTCGGTCACATCTTTTGTAAGTGATGAAGTGAAAATTTGGGATTACTCTATTATTTCTCCTCTTATCTCATCCTCTGACCTCGTAAATTTTCGATCGGTTCGAAATAGCATCAGCAAACTGATTAACGGTAGTTTTTAATGGAAGAACATTAATAATGCGTTTGAACCAGAAGGGACGCTCAAATGAACAGATTTGGTAAATTTTCCATCACATCATTTCTTGATGTATCCTAAATTTTGATGTTGGATTTTTCTATGCTGAAGTACTTGGATAACAGCTTTTCTAAATTTTTTCAATAACAACTAGTCATAATCAACCTCAAATCTGCAACTTATTCGTTATTCATTGTTATTAGAAAATATTTGCAACAAATACTCAAATAGACGGGTTTCGAGGATTAACCAAAAGTTGTTGCCATAGCTATCGAACAGTGCCTGTGGATAGTTGCATGAATTATACCGTTATTATAATCTAGCGGTCTTCAACCGCTATTTTCGTGAGCTGGGTCAACATAGTTACTACTGATAATACTACTCCCATCTTTTTCATATGTTTACAAATCTCAGTACGTTTCTAAAATACTTAGCTATGAATGTTTTCTCCACGAATGAGTTTTCTGTTCATGCAATGCCGAAGGAAAAACGGAACGGTATTTCAATATGGAATATGGGATAATGATGTTGACAGTAACATTAACTGTTGAATTCCTGCAGAATGCTGGGTATTTGTTGTAAATCTTATACGAAATGACTTCAGGAGTATCAAAAGAAGAATATAAAATATGTGAAATCTGAACATTAATTCATCTAATGCTTCCGCTATACACCTCTCTCACTACATTCAAAGAGATCAGAAAACAACGCTGGTATCCTCTATTTATGAATGAAAGAGTACACAAAGATTCCTTGTATTTTCTCTATGAATTCGGATGAGAATAAAATATCTGGAAATTCTTCCCTGGGATAAGAAATTGTTATGAGAAACTTCATGTTCATGTATATGAAGTGATTGATTTTATGAGAATTTTATATCCATCTATACGGAGAAAACGATCTGCTGAAAAGTACCATCCCATGCAGGTATTGGCACATGTGTCAGAAACAAACCTCCGTGAAGAACAATTGGCCCAATATTGTTTCATGATTGTCTCGTTGTTCCCAATGGATAGTCAGTCATGGTACATTTGTTGATATTCTTGAAATGGTCACTACATTTGGTACAAGCTTGACACAAGTGTAAAAATCGAGCATTCGTTGAGAACAATTGTGCCAATATTGCCCACATGAGTGGCACAACGTTTATAAATTTATAAAGTTATAACTATTGGGGCAAGCTTGGGCGAAGGCTGCATACTCTGGAGCAGGCTCGGGTCAGGCCTGGGCTGATAGTTACGCTCACTAGGGATGATATACACGTGAAGATGAACCATCAGTTTTTCGGGTGACTCGGGGGATTCCAATGTTGGGTTTTGTACGGGATCAGATCATTATAAGATTTATGTGATGGTATTTCAGTAAGATCTTATCAGTTCAGTTTGAGCCTAATTCAACAATTGAATCAAAATTCATTGAAATATCAAAGAACGCAAATTTTCCAATGATCATACAAGCTCGTCCCAGTCTTGTCACATTTTTTCTATCGTTTTAAGATAATTCATGGACGGTATTCTGAGGGAGAAAGTCATGAACTAAAATATGACTCAATTACTTTTGTCATTCATATCTGCGATCCAAGAAGCATTGGTTGATGCTTGGTCAATGAATTGGACCGGGCCTGGCAAAACCACTGGCTCGAGCTTGTCCTGATCTTATCATTCTCAAGCCTGGGCCAAGTTTGGTAAATCGTTCAAGAAAAGTCTCGGCAGGTCTTGTGCCAGGCTTGGTACATCATTGGGCCATTGGTCCATACACACATGGGATACTTTATAGCGTTTGAGCGTTATTTTTGCTTAAATCAAAATAATCACACGGAAATACCTCTAAAAGTACCATACTTGCTTGGACTTTCTTGGAGGAGTATAGTACTTTTGCAGATATTTTCACGTAAATAATTCGATGTGGACATGAATAATGCTCAAACACTATAAGATATGGTACTTTTCAGCAGATTTTTTTGCTCCGTGTATCAATACTGAGAAAAAAAATTTGGTTGATATATGCCCAACAAAAAAGATTCTACCGAATTCCTTTCAGTTGAGAGAATTGAATGTGACCTGGTAACATGATTTGCTTAGCGCAGCCAAATTTTGGTGACACCCACTAAATTTTCACTGATGCCAGCAAAAAATGTTGGTGAGGCATATAATAAGAACATTTTTCAACAGGCACAACAAAACAGTTTTCTCAGTGAATGTTCTTATGTGAATATTCCTATGACTAACATGGACTTCCTATACAAAAGTACAGCAGAACCTCGCTCATCCGGCTCTGTATTAACCGAGGCTCCACGTTATCCTCGGTAAAATTCCCCCATATCCCCTCGGATAAACGGGGTTCCACTGTGTGTTTTCGTATCATCCGAGGTAAACTCTCCAAGTAGGCTCTCCATTTGTATATGGAAAGTTCTGTTCACAAGGTGATCTTTAATTTACGTCAGTGTTTTTCACTCGCAAAAATATATTCAAACAAAATATGCGGTCTCAAAAATAAACCCACAGACGCGTTCAAGAGTTATTAAAAATGGTCGATAACCACACCTCGTTAATTAGTGATATTTTTCCATTGATTCGAAGCAAAAGTGTAGCAACGGACATCATATGTTTCAACCATAAAATGATGCCATAACGACGATGAAATTTCGTTGAAAAGGGGTCAAATAGTTACGGGACAGTTATTTTGAAATTTTTTCATTGTTATTGAGAAAAATTGTACTTTTGAGACCAAGATAACTTGAGAAGAAGAAAATGCATAAATGGAATCACGCTATTTATCATTCCGTTTCTTGTTTGAATTCTTATCCAGCGTTGTCTGATTATGTTGACGTTTTCAGCAGGATATTTCCAATTTATGTTCAAATTTCATTGATTCTCAGTGATTTCCACTGATTCTGATTCAGAGAGTACTCCAGCAGAGATTATTCTAGGCCTCCTAGTGATCATAGAAGCATTGGTTGATGCGTGGTGAATTGAATGAATTGGTTGTGGCAAAACTATTGTCCCAAGCTTGGCTTGATCTCATCATCCCCAAGCCTGGATAAAATTGGGCAAGGCAAGTATCGTCAGGCTTGGTCTATGATCAGACTAATCCCCAACAGCAAAATGTGTCTCTTCGACGTTTTTTAAACGTTCAAAAACCTCCTCTACGTTTTATAAACCTTCCATAAACGTTCTTTCTCTTTTCTCAGTGCATAATCCGTGGAATTGCCCGATGAATTTTGCACTCAAATTTGATTCAAGACATATCAAATGGGATTATCGTGTTTTCATTGCTTTGAACTTGGAACTCCATAGGCATAATAAAAACTAGGAACATCCTAGACATCAGAGTGCTAAAAAAGTTGCACTGCAACTTTTGCTGTCAGGGATGATTGTGCCCATGTGTGTATGAACCAATAGCCCAATGATGGACCAAGCCTGGCACAAGACCTGTTGAAACCTGTCTTCAACAATTTATCGAACTTGGCCCAGGATTGGGAATGATGAGATCAGGACAAGCTCGGGCCAGTGGTTTTGCCAGGCCCGGTCCAATTCATTTACCAAGCATCAATCAATGCTTCTTTGATCGCAGACTATCGTGACAAGACTGAGACAAGCTTGTATGATCATTGGAAAAATCGCGTTCTTTGATATTCCAACGAATTTTGATTTTATTGTTGAATTATGCTCAAACTAATCTATAGTGTGTAGGATTGATTATGGCAGGAAGATCGGGCCAGCCCTAGCCCGATGGTTATCCCCAAGTTTTCAGCCATTGTAAATTCAAAATTCAGTCAATATTTATAAACATTGTGCCCCTCATGTGGGCAATATTGGCAGAATTATTTTCAACGAATGCTCGATTTTTACACTTGTGCCAAGCTTGTACCAAATGTAGTGACCATTCCAAAAATATTGATAAATGTACCATGACTGACTATCCACTGGGAACAACGGCACAATCATGCAACAATATTGGGCCAATTGTTCTTCACGGAGGTTTGTTTCTGACACATGTGCCAACCTTGGGACGAGCTTGGGTTTTTTTCAGTCCTGGCAATACCTGCATGGGTGATTACATCCGAAGGTGTGATTTTTAACCCCTCCCCTCCACTACTCGGTTTCCTTACCTTCCGTATTCTATGATCAACGCAGCAACGTGAAGAATCTGATAATGTGTTTTGAAGTTGTCATTGACTTTTACGCTATTGAATCTATAAATTCGAACATACCTTTGAAGAGTTTTTAGTTTCTACAACGGTGTACGTGAATGCTCTCTTCCAACAACTTGGAAATTCGAAAGAATCCAATAGAATTTCACGCGTAAAACCCATCCCGGACGCACTTCTGTAGCATACTCACATTATTCGTATCAAGAGCACATTGACGCAACTCACGCCTTCCCATTCCAACCAATAAATCAGAGTACTCACGGACCAAACAAACCCGATTGCAACTGAAGAACAAGACAAAAAAGAAACAAGAGCTATTTGAACTTCTTAAATGAAACGTAAATTTCAACAAATTCCGTGCAAGGAAAGTTCATCGATCCAGAGTGAAAAAGTGAACGTGTTACCAGTAGTTTTACCCTATCTTTCGATCAGTTTGTACGTTGTAAAATATGAATTCTTAGGAAAAAGTGTTCGAATGATCTCTCAGTTATTTTGTAATTCATCTCGTTGTTTTTCAAGTTCATTCCCAGTGATGAGAGTGGAACCAATAGTTTTTGATCGAACTAGATTCACATTTTTTCTCATATCAGAAAGTGATTGAGAGACTTTCAACTGTACGGTTTGGGTACTCAGATATTTGATAGAACAATCAAAAGTTACATCAATCAACTGCTAGCTACTGGCTGATAGTTTGAGTCTCAATTAGCACTGTATACAGTAGGAGAAAAATATAGCCAGTATAGATATGATATAGCCCCACTTTTTGAGTCATCTCAGCAATATTATGATTAATGCGGTTGATTTCAGGCTGGGATTACCAAAAACACTGTCAAATTGACCAAGAATATGCAAAAAGACCTATGTTTAATTTTATTTTTCTTCCAACGCATTCGTCTTCGTGGATTCAAAGCAGGGGTGGGCACTTTTGTGCTTCGGGAGTACACTGAGGACCGAATTTCTTGAATTCAAAGAAAATTTCTTTGCCCTGATTCTGATAAATCATCTTTTGAATGAAAAAAATAATTCATCCGAATGGAAGAATTTTCCATTGAATTGAAACCATATTCTTCGCATTTGGGAAAGAATATATTTTTGTTCCAAATTCAGATTCTTGGTTTTAGTTCGATGAAACTTTTCTCCATTGAGCTGAATTTTGATCCATTGAAAGAAAGATTTATCAGAATAAGGGCAAAGAACATTTTCTTTCAATCTAAGAAATTGGGTTTTCAGTGTACTTTTTTATCGGGGAGTATTTTTTGTGTGAAATATATCTTTGAAGTAAAATATGAGGTCCAAAAACATATTTCACAATAAACGTACCCGCTGAGTACAACAATGTCCATCCCTGATTCGAAGTGTAAAAAAATCCAATTACTCAAATTTCTATGTGATGTTTGATACGTGTACTCTTGGGTTTGAAAATCGTTTATTCCTGAATGCCTTTTATCGGAGAAAAATGGAAGATTAACTATTTATCCATATTCATAGATTCGTGCGTGACGAATATCACGTTCCAGAAATCAGTACAAATACAGCATTAATCCCTTGTATTGTTCACTCAACAGAAACTGTTGCGAATAAAAACATACGTAATGAAATCCTATCATCGGCTGTTCCTCACGATCAGATCCAACTCGGTTGACGAAAATTTTCTTTTAATTCCACATATTCACAATTTTTTTATAATAATATAAGTTAAGAATCTAAATTTTATGAATTCCTTCAATTATAATTTTCGAATACTCGACTCGGTCAAGCCCGGTAGGTTCAATAAAAACCATGTATAGCAAGCATAAGATTTTGCTTGCTAACAAAAAGATCAGTCCAAGTATTACGTTATCGATACATGAAGTGTTAAGAACGCGTATGAGTTTTCCATCATCAATTATCGAATACAAAAATTCCCTCGCGTTACGATAGAAGAAAAACACTACGATAAATCATGAAGACATGAATATGACAAGTTAAGAGATCAGTTACTTGGAGAATACTCTGCAACATCCCTCGCATATGGTGTACTTTAACACAGACGTGGATTAACTGTTTTCCAATTTTGTGTGAAAGTACAAGATGTGTGAGCGATGGTTGATCGTTCGTTTTCTCGTGTGAAAAAAGGGCCGGAGAGAAAGAGAGATCGAGGGGAAGAAAGTGAGAGAAGAAAGACGCTCCTTAATAAAGAAGTAAACGAGTGACCTGATGCGTGCCGTGGCTACAAGTGCTGACAGCGTGACGGATGTTTTTCGCAACCTCTTTTCTCCCTTACAACCCGAGTTGTCACGTCCCGAGGGATTACGGAATGAACGAATAGCGCAGGCTCATCTTCTTTTCTCTTCCGTACTTTTCCGTGGGGCTATTACGGCTTATTGCGTTACGCAATCTCATTAATCTATTTTCACTTGGCACAAGCAGAAAAAACTCGTTCTCTTGTTGGTACTCGTAATTCATTTACGTACCATACAAACCTGCTACGTACTTCGGATTCGGGAATTTCTCATTCTCACTCGTCTCTTAGCATGGAGGAGAGAAAAAACCGCTAATCCCTTGAATGGAAATCACAGAGTGACCGATTTATCGTTTGCTCACTAAATTTACCGATTTATGTATCACGAATCCAGAGCATTCAGAAGTTCGTTCAACAGCATCCGAAGAGTACACAAGTAACTGGAACACCCTAGGATGTTCTAAAATAAATCCATTACAATACAAAACCGACTGGAAGATCCACGTACAGTGAAACACACGATTCCTGGAATATCTACTTCGCTACATCATTGGACATATCGGGATAAGTTCATCAATGAAGATCTGCGGTAATTTCAGAGCAACGTATTCTTCCCTTCGCAAACACCGGGAAAATCAGTCATCCAAATTTTTGTTATTTTTTCAATTATTCAAAGTAGCCAAAAAACGCTTACGGAATATGATAAATACAAAATACAATAATCGGGTTATAATGTCGATAATAATTTCACAATTATTATATCTCAGGGTTACAAATCATAATTCTGAAATCAACGAGTTTTCCACATGATATAATTTAAAACGCACATTATCGTCTCGAATAACACGCTCCCTCGTACTTACGTGCGCCTTTATAACGAACGCAAGGCAATATTTCGTTTAATTTCTTCAAGCGGAGTAAAAAATATGACACCGTATTTCATTTCTCGGTTTGCAGTACTGCTCCATGATCGTAGTAATTTTATAATTCCGCGTGCTCCTTTAGATCACGAAGCAAAGAGACAAAAGCTTGAGTGAAGAAAATGAGATTGAGGTGGAGGAGGATTACTTAATCACTCTCAATGCTGTTTACGTCTTGGTTCACGACCACGGAAAAAGGGATGCAAGAATGGAGAGAATTTTTTGCCACCTGACTTGGTTATTACGATGCGCCATAGCGCATCGTCGGCTTTTCTTCGCGGACTTGAAATGAAGATAATTAGACTGAAAAATTGACTGCTTTTTTCACTCTGAAATTTCACGTCGATTCAGTTCTGTTTATCCTGTGTATTGTGTGTGTTTCGTGGATTTGCAGACGCGATTCCTTTCATCCACCGCGAAGTGAAATCTTTGAATTCAAGGTTTGTGGTTCTTTAAAAAAAGAAAAATATATATATATATATATATATATATCATTATAATTATAACATTGTTGAACCTTGTATGAGATTTTATACATTTTTCAACCACATTGATGAATTAAATCCTTAATTCTTCGTGTTTGGATTCAAAATTTATCCACGCGTAAATGAAGTTTCAAATTGTCGCTATATAAGGCTATACAGTAATATATGTTTTTAAAAACTAAACCTTTATTCACATATAATTTGATTTTTCAGTCACGTGATTGAGATGAATTTGAAGTGCTATTGGGGATCATGGACAGTGCAGATTTGTTGGATCTATATTGGATGTTCAAAAGATTGAAACAACATTTGTTATGTAAATACCCAGCGAACTCATAACGTCGCAGATATATAACTAGGAAGTGACAATGTTATATCACAAACGTTATGTGAAACAATATCATAGTTATGTCCCAATTAGCACAAGAACTTTTCAAATATTCTGCGTTCGTTCCGTAATCATGCATGGAATGTGCAAGTGAGACTGTTTTGGATAAATCCAAGAAATACATTCTAAGAATGTGCGTAGAACATACTTATTTGAAACAGTCTCATTCGAAGATTCTCAGGATGATCGTAAAACATCCTCAGAACTTCCAAAAACTTTCTCAGCATTTCTAACCTGTTGTGCCACTTGGGGTGATACTATATTTGGAAGCCATCTAATGTTGCTTCACTTATATCACAATGATATCACATTGGTACAAAGTCGCAATATTATAATTGGAATATTTCAATTTTTACTATTACCCTCATTATTCGTGTGTTTCACAACAGGTATTGTGATTGAAGTTTGATTATTGATAAGTCGTCACACGCTTCCACTGAGAAAAATATCACCCTTTCTCAATTCTGAGAGGAATTCTACAATTCCCAGGTGGAAATTTGCCCGATTGAGAAGTGGCCCTGACCGGGCCCTATTCGGACCCAGACCTTCCTACCCAGGTTCTGAACGGGGCCAGGAATGGGCCGATTCGCATTTCTACCCGGGTTATTTGTAAGCATAATGTAACTTCGAGCTTGAGAGTCAAGTCGATGATTGAAATAACCCACCAACTCAGGGAACAAAGTTATATCGCGTGTGGACAGGGCTCTCACTTTTCACTTTTTCCCAACGGAATCACCCAATTATACGCAGAGAAAATTCCTTGCTGGTGAAGTGATTCCAAAAAGTCTGCTTCACTAAATTAGCAAAACGGTAGCACACAATTTCAGCACAATTTTCTAGCCGTCCGTATAGCTACATTTTTGGATTGCTGAATGGCAAGCGCTTGTTAAGAGAGCAAAATTTTTGCTGTAATAGCAAACTTTTCGCTAATTCAGCACCAAGTTTTGCCATATCAGCGGAGCAAATTTTCGTGGTTTGCTGTTTCAACAACTTTTCTCCTCTGAACGCACGTGATTTTCTGATTAAACTGACTAATCAGAGGAGAACAAATTCTCCAGAAAGAAGTCCTGGTATGGATAATAAATTTCCATGTAATATTCAGAGTGATTGATACATAAATGTAATATGTTTTTGTATCTGAACTTTTGCGTTGGATGCAATTTACATGCAACATGCGTGTCATGCGATATGTTGAAAGCTGTGATATGACTGTTACATTAGCGTTATATCACTGTGTAGATTGGGTATATTTCAATACCGCGTCAACTCTTCGTAAGAAAATAGGAACCGATGTTAATATGGCTAACTTAGAAAGGGAATTTTCATGACATATCATAATAGAAATCATCCTGGTCATTCGCTAGGCCTGGCAACATTTCAACAATCTTTTGGAAGGAATTTGCAAGGTCTGGTGAGGGCTCGTAATAGCTTTCTATGATGGAACGTTGATTGAACGTGAAAGAGGTTTTCTGAACGTTCAAAAAAACGTCCTAGAAACACATTTTGCTGTTCAGGCCTGAAAAATCCCAAAATTGATTCTTACTAGGGTATTCTCCTAGGCTTATCTTAAGATTCCTCTTGAAAATGATTTTTTTTTATAAGATCCGCTCAAAGAAAATTCCCTGAATCGGATGCCACAAGAATGTCATTTTGAACAATAATTGAATCAACCACCAATTTGTCCAGTACAGCAACATTATACATACTAGGACTTGTTGGATACCGTCCTCATGAGGTTTTCAGCGAAAATTCTCATGTATCATCATATAATGACTGGCTTTATGTTGAATTCAATGTAGAATATCGAAAAGCTCATCTTCCACATTTTGAAATGACATGTGAAATCCAAAGCACTCTCTTCAAAATCAAAAGCAAATCGTTCAATTTTATATCAATGCGAGGATTGCGTGCGGAGTATAATACGAACTTCTTGGAATTCCTCCTGGGTTTTGAGAGTGAGAGTTATGGTTTTTAAAATTCTAGAAGAGAATAGGAGGGAAATTTGATATTGGAAATGATGTGCCGTGAATACGAAAACTGCATGAGCTGGATGAAATGTATCAGGATACTCCTCAAACTGAATTATAATCAATAATAAAAACTGTGAAGATTATGAGAAATGAAGCGTCAACTGGGGAATTAAGATGTGATCGAGTTCACTTTTTTAATTAATCGCCGGAGTATTTGACTTTTGTTGTGTACGGAAGATCGAATCCCAGATGACACCGTAAGTTCTGAGAATGTTTCAGAAACGTGTCTTTTTTCTTGTCACGTTTGATTGTAAGAATCGACATTATTAAAGAATATATAGATTCATGAACTTGGTTAATTCAACCAAAGGGATTCAAGGACATTTTCATAATTGTGTCCACTCAAAGAATCTACTGTGGTTATTGAAACATAGTTGTGGTAACAAAAAAAAATTATCGCAGGCATTAACATCCAAGCGCTAGAAAAACAAAATAGGACCCAGCTCAGAATATTTCTATCATTCCAGAGTTTTGGTCTATTTGAGGTGTCCGGGTGGTCTCAAATTAAATTATGTGAATATTCATCGTGAGTGCCCATTGAGTTCGTAAGCTCAATATTTCATACTTCATCATTCGGGTTCTTGTAACCATTCCATGCCCGATCAAAAAGGAAATTGAGATAATTTTTCACTCATTCAATTTTTTTTTCTTCAAGACGAATAAAAAGATGAGATGTATAAAAAAATGATTCAATTCGTTAATAGTTTTCCAAATATTACAATACCATAACATCCCGGTGAATTTGAATAATTCTGTCGATGAAATCGGCTATGAAATTCGAATGAAGTTGCTCATCGGTGTTATTCGGTTGAATTATTTTTCATAATTCTCAATTTTTAATGTAAACTTTCATCCTTGTACTTCCTGTACTTTCAAAGTTTTTAATGAGGCATATAATTCTTTCCGATTCTATGTAGTCAGTTTTTCAGAACTTCTTCACAAGTATCGGTGTCTTGAAAGAAAACTTTTGTTCTCTGTTGAAAATTCATTTTCATCCATGAGAACTTCGCAATTACTCTCATTATTAAATTTCGGCTGATGAAAAGATGATTATATTGCTGATCATGGAATCTGAAAACACAATTTATTGGAATGTTTATCATTTAACAGGATCTTCAGAAGTTGAAGGGAGTGGTATACAAGAGTTTCTGGATGTTTTCTATGTAGCGAAACTGTGTACGAATGAAGATTGTTTGATGCATGAGTATGAGAAACGTTCCTCTGATCAATCGGAGCATTCAAGTATGTCTACAAAAAAACATAAGTTCACAGAGGCGTCAATTTCAGGAAGCTGAAACTGGCAGCCTTAAAGCTGGAAACCGATTGTCGTAACTCTCCACACAAAATTTTTATTGAGGATTCAACCCTCTGGGGATACACTGGGTCAAAATGACCCATCCTTTATTTCGAAAAGCTGTATATCTCGGAAAAAGTATGTTCACATTCCTTCAAATATTGAAGAAACTATCAACTGTAAAGCAAAGCGGGTTTCGGATTCGTATTCTGCAGACTTCAGCGATGAATTTGGACTAAAAAGCATTGCTCTACGATGTTTCAAAGCCGAGATATGAGCGATCAAAAAACACTTGGGTCAAACTGACCCAGTGTATCCCATGTGTGAGAAAACTATAAATGTATTCCCAGAGGGTTAAACATCTCAAGAGTTTGGTACTTGATCGATTTCTGATATGAACAAAGCTCCAACAACACGCAGAGCAAAGTTACGTAAAAAAGTACTATATTTTATAGTAGAGTAGGTACAAAATCACATTGTGGGGTTATGTATTATGTTTTGTCATCAATATTACTATGCTTTCTATGAATAAGTGACAGGATTCTGTCACTCTTCACTAGAAAGTATAATAATTTTAATGACCAAATATAATACATAATCCCTCAATGTGATGTTGTCCCTACTTTACTGTAGACTGTGATCATTTTTTTGGTAACTTTTCTCTGCGTGAATGCAACAACAGCTGCTAACAGAGAGAAAATGAGAGGGCTCACGGGCACCTTTTCACTGATAGTAAAGGTTCCACCGGCCCTCTGACGGTTGGATCATGGAAGTTGACACACTGCAATTTTATTTTTCAATATTACAAAATCGCGCATCTCTTTTGTATACTTTTCAACACGTATTTGATGAAAATGATTTCATGTATCGATGTTGAATGCATATAATTTTTCATCATCATGAATAAGAAAGATGAAAAATGAGAGAGGGGGTTGATGGACCAGGTTCCGTGTTCCATCCGATAAGAGGGCGCTTCAATGTTTACTATCGATGGAACCCCGGCCGTGAGCTCTCTCATCTTCTCTCTGCTGCTAACTTTACGACTGCTAGTTTCAGCTTTATGTCAATTACGAACAACCGCAATGTTCAAGTTACAAATTATGTTTGATTATGACATAATTAATCACCTTTAATCCCTGAGAATAATATTTCCACATAACTGCTCAATGTACGGAGGTCAACAATTGATTAACCTATCTCATTATAAAGTTTTCAATCGATAATCCTCTGTAGAGGATCTTAGTGGCTTTCAAACTGATCAGCGTACAATTCAACTTATCAAATGAATATAGACATTTTATCGATGCTTCATGAGTTTCATAATCTCATCGAAAGTATAACATCAATTTTCAGCCATAAACAAAGAACAACGATCGCTGATTTTTCAATAACTTCGCATCACACCAATTCGTATAATATGAATTCTACTTTGTTTGCTCGAGCTCAAATTCAGGACCACTTTTGCCCGATCTTGACCCAGGTTTGTGAGTCGGCCGATGGTGGGGTTGGAATGAAACTAATTTACTACGAAATAATATGTATCCAAAAATCAGCGTGAGTTTACTGAAAGATTTATCTCAATTGATCTAACCGTGAAACATTGAGGGAGTATGGCAGGTGAAGTGAAACATCCCCACTGAAGTGTAACGATTCGCTTCGGGTCAGTAAACATACGTGAAGTAACATCATCGTGATGGAACACAATGCCCTTACAATTTACTGACTCTAGTCATTGGCGTCAATTACGACTCGCAATTGATCTGATTCCGTCACTACTAAACCTTCAATTGTATGTATCTTCGGAGACCATTAAATTACACGCAGGTGCAAATTTGCGTGACACAACTGTATCCGATTTATAACTTCATCCGCCCCAGACCCCAATCATTCCACGCTGCTGAGTTCGAAAGACAAAAAACGACACATTGCGTTTCTCAAAAGATATAATTCTTCATAAGACTTTTCTTCAGCTCACTCATTTTCAACACGAGACATTATTGAAACTCAGAAACACATACGCACAGCATGCTTAAAATAGCTTCTAATTTCAAATACTCTTTTCTTTTTGGAATACGTTTCTGCATCACTTCACTGTTGATCTAGGTACTAGATTTACAACAAACTCGATTTTAATCACAACAAGAACAACTTATCAATCCAAGAATTCATTGAAGGACGGAGCAATGATAAAACTTGAATTTATAATCTACAGCAAAGATCATAAAATCAGCTATCAATCAACAAAGACTGATTGATGATTAACGTTCACAACATTGTATGATAGATAGACATTAACGTATTCAAATCTAGTGGAGATTATGATATAATATCATATGTCAAAGCACTATTGAACCAATGTTGCTTGAGCTATGATTTAACATTCAATCCATTCGTCTCGTTCAGAGATTACGTGCATCGAATGATGTATGAATCCACGTCGTTGATAGATATAGACGACTAGGATGTACCATAATTTCGCACCTAGGCTTAAACCGCAAGTACGGAAAAGGAATATCCTTGACTGGTAGCTGTAATTTTCACGAGTGTAACCTTTCACATCTACACCCACGTAAGGATTCGCGATTACCCAAATTTATTTTCATTGCGAAGTTTCGTGCATTAAATCGTTGAGTGCCGGGTTGAAAGTTGGGGCGTTACTTACTTGGGCTCTGTTACGCATTATCTTTTATTATGCTCCATATTTCATATTTCTGCACACATATATACTTTTACTCCCAGAACAAATCACTGGCTTTCTGTATTTGTCTTCTGTACTATTTCCTGATATTCTTTTCTGATTCCATACATTTCCAAGTGTATCACGGTTTGTTGTGGTTTATGAAAGGACGATTTTATTCTTTCTACCGTTTTCCTCGTTATATCCAATTTTCCTCAATATGAAACCACATTTTCAAAATTTTTATACAATCTTGTACGTTCCTGAAAGAGGGAAAAACTTGGTAACATATGTAGATACGACGATTGTGAATATATTGAAGAGCCTTTGCGATATGCAATTTCATATTACAGATAATTGAAAATATCGATTTTTGTGTAGAAATGTATGTTACATTTATCCCCGAAACCTTGTTCTTCTTCACATAGAATGGAGAATAAAGATCCACTGTAACGGAAGAAACTAACAAAAAAAAACTCAGAAATGACAAACGATTGTGAATTTGTGAAATGTAATTGTAGTTGAAATGAAACTTGTATGAGAGTACTGACGATGGAGAATCAAATTACATATACCGTGACTTAGCCTTTGTCATATGAAATCTGACAATAGTTTAGCTCGTGTTTAACTTTTCCTTCCTCCACTAATCTGAGTTTACAATTCAAAGTTCTGTTGTAGTTGTAACTACAGGAAATCCATAGTGAAAGAACACGGTGTACATGCTGGAGACAGTTTATTTATGTAGTCAAACTGTAGGATTGATATTCAATTCAAATAAGTACTTCACACTCGACTTCATGAACAACAATATTTTATTATCATATTTGTGCAGGATATGAATTCCAAAGAAGCTGATTTTGCGGATAAATCTTTGCAAATTATTGAACGAATGTGAATTTCATACTAAATTCTGATTCGAAATTAATCAGACAATGATGAACAATGCTGGACAAGACCTTTCAGAACGTCACTGTTAGAAAAATCTGTCTTGAACTTAACAATAATATTATGAAGTTTTCTACATAAACATTTTATTAAATTTCATACGAAAGTTTTTATGAAATTTCGTGTGAAATTTAATAAAATGTTCATGCAAAAAACTTCATAATAGTATTGTTAAGTTTAAGACAGATTTTTCTAACAGTGATGCTACCTTGGAATCCAATTGTTGAGGTATCGGTAGTCTCATGAATTTGAATTCTCTCATGTGATTCCTTGTAAGAAGCAAGGGGGATTAATCGAAACAGAAGCATCATCTTGTATCATCTCTCATCGAATCGATCTAATCATCCCCATCGTCTTTGGTCCAATTCGTTCAGTATCAAATCCTCCTTGTTAACCTCCTGCATCCTCACATTTAGTCTCTGTGTGTTATTAAAGAGCCCAGTTGCGTGGTGATACGTCACGGTTCATGTCAAGCTACGAAATAAAGCACGTACGTTGGACGAGCTTTTACGAGCTTCCTTCGACGTTGGAAGCGGAAAGTACTCTAACGCGAACGCGCCATTTCTTATCGAGTTTGTACAGTCTTCGGCGTACACCAGCTGGTGCACTAATAAAACCTAAAGTATGCATTACATGGTGTGATTACATTGTAAAATAGCCGTTTCTTTCTTTGCCTCTCTCATAACCTTGAGATACCTTTCCAATTCACATTCGGGATGGCTGAGTCACTGTGGATGATGCGATTTCATTCTACGAATATATTGACACGTAAAGAAAGCACGTGGTAATAAATGTTCGCAGAATATCTCAGTTAGCAATATATGTAGAAAGAGAATAAGTACCTTGTATCGGTTCCTCCAGAACCAGACGGAATAAATATTTCCTGAGGAAGGAAATATTTTCTGAAGAATGAGCTGATGAATGAATTCAATAGACATCATTTATCATAATTGCATTTTTCCTTATCCGGGAGAAACACTTTTCATTTGGATGAAGGAAGATGTGAGAAAAATGATCGAATACCTTCGAGTATTTGCATTCCCTGCAGTTCACTGAGGTGGTGTGTGTAATTTTCACGTAAATTTAAACTGCGGTCTTGTTCATGCAGCATTCAAAGCATGGAATGTGAGTTATTTTTCATCCCACACAATCGTGTGATATGCCTTGATGTCACCCTTATTTTGTATTACGTATTCATTATGACTAAAAGTTCATCTCCTGGTACTTGTCAAATTGACCTAGATACAGATTTATGACGCTCAGCAACTATAATTATTTTTTAAATAAGAATTCGACTAAATTAAAATTCAATACAAAATTCCAACTCCGCGTGTTAAAAAATATAGATTTAGAAAATATAGATTGCCTTCACATAATTAGGCAGCGAATTTCAAAATCGGCAACTAATGCTTAAAAAAGAGCGCGAAAAAGTAGCAGCGCGGTGAATAAAAATTACTAGAGAGGAAGGGTCAGCCTGTGTGGACGAGGTCTTGATCGGGTCCTAATTAAACGCCGGGTTGATGCGATCGAATGTGATTGGGTTTCCGGTCGGGAGTATGAGATTTGCGGGACTCACGGAGAACAAAAAGTGTGTGCACATTAGACGGAGTATGAATCTCCTTGGATCGAAAAATTTAGACAATTTTCATCCTCCTATTTGAATTTCAGACTGATTTATTAATATCGGGGACAGAATGGGACTTGAATGAGATGTTTCTTGGAGTAGGAATTAATTAGTATCATAGCTGTTCACATGAATCAGCAAAGGGTGCACTGTAAAAACTTTTTATGGGAAATTTCACGTACGTGTATGTGAAGTAATCGACACATACATGGATAGGAAATTTCCCGTAGATTTTGAGACAAATCCTATACATTTACAGTAAAAATTCCATACAAATAGCAGTTTTGATATATTTTTACGTGAAAATTCCTGTACGTGTACGGGAATTCGCTTTTCCCGTATAAGTATAGGAAATTTCCTTCGCATACGTATGGAGAAATCTCGAATATTTTCTACAGTGTGGGCCAAAAGGAATCCTTAAAAATCATACGGGGCAGGGTAGGAACGATCGTTTGAAGGGAAGTTATGTTGAAAAAAAAACAAACAAACCAGGTAAAAGGGTACAGGGAAATATCGCATGTAAGATGCCACACGTGGCTACAAACTCTGCTGCAAGGGAAATAAATGATAAGAACACCTCGTTAGTACTTTCACATGAGGCTGGCAATTCTCAACGTAAAAATTATCCAATTTCACGAGTTTTGGCCCTTGGAAGTAATCGAGGTTGGCCATCCGTGCTAATGTGTTGGGTTAAGAAGAGCCAAAGGATGGGGAGAAGGGAGGCGTACATTGAGTAACATCAGTGCATCAGTCTCCTTAACCTACCATAGACTTTCGACTAGTCTTGCCGCGATCTACAAAACGAGCTATCACGGTCTTTAAATCCCAGCCTCGTTTAACTGAAAGTACATTCTTCCATAGTAACAAAAATTGGGTGAAAATACCATCTTGGGAACAGTCAACTTGTTTTGGAAATCCAAATTGAAATATAAGTTTATGAAATCAAGTTTTGAATTAATCTGTATTCGATCTGGACACGATCTGAATTTCGATCTGGCTCGAACCGCTTGGAGTGTTGATTGAATGAAAATTGAGATTAACGGGATTGCAGCTCGATGTAAACTGACTCATAATCGAATGTCAGTTCTAATCTACATTTTAACCAATTTTTACTTCCCATCATTTTAATTGAAGAACATTGGAATGTAAAGATCGTGATAGCTCGTTTTCTGGATCGCGGCAACACTACTTTCGACGTCTAACGAGATCACGAATAGAAAGATTTATCCAAGGAGCTGCAGGATTCTCAAAGATATGCCTTCGCACTTACATGAGTATTTGGAACTTCTTCAGAACCGAGTTAAAATACGAAAGGTACGAGCAGTATCCACGGAAACAAAAAAAGGAGCAGGATGTATCCTTTCAATGTGCGCCTGTAGGGAAGAAACTTTGAAGACTAAGTGGTTTCACCTTACTTAATGTTGAGACTGAGAATATTCCGGTTTAATATTATAATGCACCGAAATGAGGTCATAATTTGATAGAAAAGGAACAACACGTTGATCAGACACAGCGACTTTGAGTAAATCATGAACCATACATAAATTCACTCCAACCACATAGAAGAGCTAGAGAGGCGATGGGTTGGCTTGAAGAAAACTACGTGAAGATTTCATGTGGGTAAAAGTTGGTGAAGATAGCGAGTATCAAAAAGAGCTGATGAGAAATTAGAATTGAGGTCACCCAAAATAAACTTCTCGTGAAGAAAACGCACAAGAAAAGTTCCGCAAATACATCAAATGCAACTTTAGGCGGGTAGTGGACAACAATTAAAAAGGCCACAATTTCTTCATAGCATCCCAGATATATGAACAAAAAGATATCCAAGTAGAGGCAAGTGGGGGAGAGTACACCGAAAGACCGGGTCTATTAATATTTAGGAAGAATTTATGAACGTTCAGAAAAATGACTGTCAATTTAAGGAAAAAGAGGATCGCTGAAAAATATTCGTAGTGA
This sequence comes from Gonatopus flavifemur, assembly GCA_018340375.1. Taxonomy (NCBI): domain Eukaryota; kingdom Metazoa; phylum Arthropoda; class Insecta; order Hymenoptera; family Dryinidae; genus Gonatopus; species Gonatopus flavifemur. Next base: position 39,126,366 of record JAFFJZ010000001.1, on the reverse strand, counting down.
GTCTACCAAAAATTCGTAGTAAAAATATTAACAGTTGATAGTTTCATTGATATTTTCCACAGTGAAACTATCAATTGTTAATACATCAACTACGAATTTTTAGTAGACTCACTACGAATATTTCCCAGTGATCCTCGTTTCCCCTAAATTGACAGTCATTTTTCTAAATAATAATAGACCCGGTCTTTCCGTGTAGAGTAATCACGGATTACGTCTGTTCCTGCATGTCAGATTGCCTCGTCTATCCCTAATATTTTCATTTAATTCGGACTGAGAAAAACAGTTCGGTGTGCAAGTTAAGGACTGATGGAATATTTCAATGAGTTTGATGTAATGTTGGCTTGTTGAAAGAAGCAATAGATTTCTTGAATTCTTCATGTATATTGAACCCAATACGTAGTTGCAAAAAGTTACATCAATAGAGATTTTATTTTTCATTTTCCAATTGTAATTGTAATCCTTCGTTCTGTTTTATTTCATATGTTGTTGCAGTTAGCAACGTGAGGTGATTACGAATGAGTTCAATGGAGCAGATGCAATCGGCTGACACTACCACATATCGATGTCTTCAGTCTTAAATCATTCCTCATTCATTTTCGTTGATGTTTATCTCTTTGGACACCAATTATTGATTAAAATGAATAATCCCGTCCAAATTGGATATTGTATGTTTATTCCATGTTGAACTGAAATTTCACCCCGGGAGATCTTGATTGTTTTTGTAATATCACCCTAATGATCCTTTACACAAATATCGATATACACTATGTCATATCCTACGGAAACGAGTCAGTAATAGTTTGGAAAATTCCACACGATATTCGGATAAGTCCAAACGTCAAAGGTTTCCAGTTTTCTTGGAATCTCAATCCAATCTGAAAATTTCTTATGAAAACTTGGATTGAACTTGAATTGATCAATTAAACTTCAATTTTCAATGCGGAAATGTTTGACGTTTCCGTGATTTCTTTGTGCTTTTCGCGATCCTCCTTAGGTGCTCGTAATTATCCTACCGCCCCTAAGGTTCACTAGAAAATGATGTTGGGAATGTCACGTCAAACTGTGAGTAATCAAAATTTATAACATCTAAATTGATTATATTTCACAATAGGGAGTGATTGAATGGGTGACAAACGAGTTGAGGAAGTGGTTCATCGGCTAATACAGGTAAACCTGAGACAACTCAGGAAGAGCTGTTGATTTGACATACATATTGTAAAGAGTTGATGTCGCATTTTGATTGCATATTTCCGTTTTCGTGATCAGGTACACGGAGAAAATCAATGTCATAGAGAATCACATACAGTATTTTAACTAAAGAACATTTGTTTCATTATGTCAACAGATACTATTCTCATGGCATTCTTCATCAATGTGTATCGTGATCTTTGTGAGAGGTATGGTAAACGGTTTCATACTGATCGTCACTTCTTGTCATACTAAAGCATATATCTTTAAACTACTATGCTGTCTATTGTTTTCTAATATATTATTTTCTCCGTGTATTTTAGCAAGTACTTTAGTGAGTTCACAACTGTGAGAGGTTGCAAGCTTATCCAATCTATCCAAATTTGGCCCGAGAACTCACAAAATCTTCACGCATCCCCGTTAGTACAATATCATAATTGGCGATGCTTTATTTCCAGAAGCCAATCTCATCTCCTCCAACAACCCATTAAATTTCCCTGTAAATCAATACTGAGGAAGTCGGTTGTAGCTAATATGTCGAAAATATAAGAAAAAATTGGAGGAGTTGGGATTGGAAGATGATTGGTGAAGGTAGTGAATTAGCTTTGTGGGGTGGAAGAAATTAACATCATGTCTGATATCGAATTTCAATATCGGAGCGCCGATTGAATCATATGTGCTTTAATGTTCACTCGCCGTTATTGTTCCCACGAAATCTTGTTTCCAAGGATAAAAATTACGTTTGAAATATTACTACTTTTTCTACCGAAGTAGCAGGATAAATGGAATGATATAGTCTTCATTACACAGTGTAGTAAAAATTCATGCTTCATGATGTGAAGTTGCATAAAATTCACCGACTTCTCCAATTATTGAACATGAATTTTTACTACACTGCTCTCTAAAATTTTCAGAGTGAGATTGCACTCTTTAGGCAGCCAGAAGTGAGCTTGTCGAAATTTTGAGTGAAGTTCTTAATTCTCAAGGATTTAAATGTTCAAATTGATATTTATTTCCATCGAAAGCACACCAACGCGCTGCAAGGAAGAGGCAAGAGGCCATTATAATCCATTGAAAATCAAACAATATAAAATATCAAATGAAATTGGTATGGTACAGATGATTTGTATCTAAATTCATTGAATGAAATGAGTAGAGGTATAATGCGGTCAATGTATTATTCAAAACTCGATTCAACTCCATGCATGAAACAATTATGATAGGGAATTAAATTTTAATCATGAAGTAGGTAGATCATTAAATTTGTGAACTGTTTTCACACGATCCAAACACCTACTTTTATCATTCAATAAATTATTCACAAAGCTAGAAGAGAAGCGTGTACGTATTAACGATACAAGGAAATTTTTGTCATCGTTCATTAGCTTAACTATGTTGCAATTTTTGTAGAATATGCAAAACAAACTTATATATTTCCTGGTTTACAATGACACTTGATGTATATAAGTGAACGTACACTACTTCTCTCGATGTTGTGTGGGAAAACTTTGAAACAATGTTTGACCGAGTTCTTCTGTAGAATAACTCTCCGAGCACATAGTCTTCAAATAGGTTCTTGAAATCTTTCTAAAGCTTTCCAATTTGTCATACATGTTTCAAGAACCCTCACTCGGGAAGTAATGATATGCTTCCAGAAAGGGAATTGATTATTATAATGGATGATTGAACTTTGTTAATTGAGGGGGAATGAGACTTTACATCCGTTCACACGTGGAAGAAATGGGTGGAGGATAATGACATCTTCAATATCTTTGAGATGTTTTTGCTCTAAAAAAATGTGACACATCTCATATTCATTTCGTCTTATTATTTCACCCCCATTTATCTAACAATAAAGCAATTTTATCTACACAAATATTGTTCAAAGGACAGAATCACAAAAGGAGTTTCAATTAATTATACTAATCATAACAGTATGCCACAGTTACACATTTACCGTAACTGGAGCTAGTACGGTATACACGTGACAGGAAATTATAGCTGGAACGTTAATTTTGATTTGCCTATAGAAATTTCTCCCGGCTACGTTATTTGTTATTATAATATATGCCGTAGGGAATTTATGTGACACAATCAATAATTCGAATCAATAATTTCATATACCCATTTGCTTCTCATTTATATTTTATTTCATTATCAATTGATTATCCAATTATATCGAGAAATCATCATTTCCTTTCCCTTATTAGCTCAGGAAAATATTCAGTTCAACGCCTCAGTTCAATCTCTTCAAAGTTTCATTGAATTATATTCACACAGTGCTGGTAACGGAGCCTAACTAGTTTCCAATAATTCTTGGTTCGCAGTTTCTTGTTCACAATGCCCACAGGAATGCAAATGATCTTTAATCATTTTGTAAACACAATGGTCAACGAAGGAAACTTATCGAAGTTTTCAAAATGTCACCGTGGCTAAGAAATATGAATAAAAAGTATTAAATATATTTCCAGATCTTCACTTCTACACTTAGTGTACTCAAAGGAGAAATCGTTACCGATAATCATCGTATCACGTCACTAACAACAAATGTACAAAAACTTCCATGGGAATTATATACTGGATGTATACGTATGTTTGATAAAAATGTATCGAAAGTGCTGGAATGCATACACCACTATATGTTTCTTGTTTCTCGCATCTCGTTTAAATTTGTACCGACTGCTGTATGCTCGGTCCTCTTAGTGATATGGTTTTCACTGAGAATATCGTCTCAGCTCATCGTCTCAACGATCCATTAAACCGGATACGAAAGCAAGGCGCCACTTCAGCGTTATTAACAGTTCGTGTGTGTTAGCACAGAACGCATAAATGCATATAATCTTCAAGTACCATCGTTCCTGTACTCTGCAGATAATCAAGTCTCCATAAATTTCTGATAAAGCATTCGAATGTGAGGTGATATAATATGCAACAATCAAATAATAGCATTGCAATCACCAAATATCAATCTAATATAAAGGACATTGCGGTCCGCAATGATATCTACATCTACATGGCGCATCGTGGGATCGTATTGTCATATTCAAAGTACACACCGGAAGCGTGATCTAAGATGATCGAGGAATATTTCTGGAAGAGAACCGTTTTTGAACGCACATAAAAATTACATCGATTTCGAAACATTCTTATTTCCATGCAGTTTTATGGGAATAAAAATGTTTCGAAGTTGATGCAGTCACTGTCAAAAAATTAGAAAATGTGATATTTTCTGAATTTGAAGAAATTTCAACTGAATTTCGAAAAGTGTTCTGAAAATTCAATCAATTTTCTCAAGTTTCAGCAGAATTTTTCTGAAAGTTCAGAAAAAAGTCGTTGTGAAAAATTACAGTCACATCTTCTGTATTTTCAGGAGGAATTTTTTCACAGTGAGATTTGATCAATCAGTCCGATAATGATGCAATACCAAGCTTTGGACATTGATAACTGCACGTTAATGGCACTCATCAATAATAGATCAAGAACTGACTACACAGAGAGAAATAATTACTATCATCAACAATATATTTTCTTGTTCCAAGAAATTCATTTCTCCGAAAATATTTTCTCTTGATTTAAGAAAATTTTTCTGAAACCAAGCATAGATTTCTTGAATTGAGAGAAATATTTTCTTGATTCAAGAAACTTTCCTTCGGCTCCACGCCAAATGAGCTGCATTCAAGAATATACAGGGTGTCCCATTTTGATCTGTCACTTAGAATATCTCGAAAACGACCACCGACCAACGAAAATGGCCACCTAGGTCGCCAGATCTGACGTCGCCTGATTTTGTCTTGTGGGGTTACATAAAAAATGTTGTATTCCGTGAACCTCCAACAACACGCGATGACATGAAAGATCGAATAAGAAGAGCATGCACAGCAATAAGACCTGCTACGTTGCAAGCAACTGTAGAAAACTTTCATAAAAGAATTGCGCTTTGTCAAAGGCAAAACGGCGCTCATTTTGAACATCTTTTGAATGCCTAATGCGTCCCCGAAGATACACCTCCAGTTCAGACAATCGGCCCTTCGCAGGGCCACAATGATGTGTAAAGTCCGATCGCGCAACCTCCCCGTGGTGCACATTGGGTAACGCTGATGCTGACGGCAATTTCCGGGAGATGAGAAGCACTCAAGAGTTGAGCATTATGTTAGACAGAATACAATCCGAGGGTTTGAGAATTCTCATTTCCTCATCAATTAGAGCGTCATCTATGGGGATTTCGAAAAAACGTTTGACACCAAAGTTCCTTGGTTTTTAGCGTAGAATCTAAACCAGTAGTAAAAAATAGGGGATTCCATTTAAAAAACATGAGTTGACTTCAGAATGACCTTGAAAGTGCGATCTGAGGTCAAAGCCAAGTCCACCATCGGATGTCCCCCTCAGATTCTTACCTTTTTTTCCCGGAACATTTTCTTCTGAATCTATTCGTTTTCGAGATATTCTAAGTGACAGATTAAAATGGGACACCCTGTATATTCTTAAAAATATTCAAGAATATATTTTCGTGATAATATTAATTATTTCTCTCAGTGTATTGGATGATAATGTGGATCCAATAAAGGCGCTGAAGAATTGACTGTTTGAAAAAAAAAGTTTTTTCCGAAGATTCATGCTCCTCAGGTTGTTCCTTGTTCCTTTTCATTCTAGGGAAGAAACTTTGAAATCCGGAGTCTCTAAGTTGAGGGGAACGTTTGCCATAACTGATTTGAAATTTCGGAATTCCAACGAAAAATACAAAAATCCAGAATAATCATGTTATTAAAACAAACTTCCTTTTTCTGTTCCAATAAAATTATTTTGTATTCTGCCAGACTTAAAAAGTCCTATATATTTCGTGCATCATGCCTCAGAATTCATGGAATGGGCAGTCTTCTATAATATTCCATGAATTAAGAAACTGCGAGAGGAGCGAGAATATTTCTTTTGTCCACAAAAACAATTTTTGAGACTGAATTTAGCTCAATATTCATCGAATTCCAGAGGAAAAATTTTATCACAACATATTGTGTTCTGAAGTCAGCAGTTTTGAATCCAACTTGTATGAATTGTACTTATCGAAGCACACAGAAGTAAATTTGAGTCAACGCTCTGTGTCCCATCATATCTACAATAAATTATTGAATGAACCAGTTGTGTTGATATTTTAGTGACAGTTTGATGTAATCATTTGAACGTCATGCCTGTTATTGATTCCTAGTCCTAATTCTAATCTTCTATTTGTAATGGGGTGATTCCTGAATCCGGTGCTGGTGAATGCTTTGAATTTTTTAATGTATTTTCTTTCATGAAACAAAAATATTGCAATGCATCGATTTTCGTCGCGATTCGTGTCAAAGGGAATTCGTTCAATAAATTCTCGAAAAGCCACACACTCCACACAGATCGTATTTTACATTCAGTTCCAATATCTAAACCAGAGGCCATGATACGGAACTTAGTCGCCGCACTTGTTGGTTTATATCCTACAATGGGGAGAATTGAAAGTATCTGACTATAAGTGGTATTGAAAGTAATTGATAATCACTGTTCTTGATTCCGGAGCATTTTTACCATCAAAAATAGTGAGAAAACCACAGCTTACCAATTTCTACCCTCGCTAATGGTCAGTGACGTAGGGGAAGCCCCGTACCGCGGAGGGCCACGGGTCACCAGGGGCTCACAAGCAGTCTCCCCTTGAATTATAAGGTCCCCATCTCCAGCACATGCAGGAGGGCCCCCAGAGTCTCCGTTACGCGACTGCTGATAGTAAAAATGTTCAGGACTCGAGAGCAATTATAGTCGAAATCTTTCAATTTTCCCGGCTCATGAAAAGAAATAGTACATCATTCGATGAAATTTCTTCAACTGTAATCAACGATGGAAATAAGCTGCGTGTTATTTTATACTATATTAAGATTAGAATTGAAACTAGGAATCAACAACAGGCACGATATTACAATAATCAAATCAAACTGTCACTACAACAAGATGAGATATCAGCAAAACTGGTTCATTCAATCTTTTATTGTAGACATGATTGGACACAAATCTTCAACTCAAGTTTACTTCCGTGTGCTTCAATAAGTAAAATTCATACAAGTTGGATCCTGAACTTCTGACTGAAGAGTAAAAAATGAAGTGATACAATTTTCCGTATGAAATTTGATGAGTATTGAACTCAATTAACCCTATCAAAGAATTGTTGTTGTGGAAAATAGAGATATTCTTGCTTCTCTGGCAATTTCACGATTTATGAAATATTATACGAGACTGTGTATTCCATGAATTCTGGGGTATGACACCTGGATATATAATACCTTTTGAGTCTTGTAGAACACAAATCAATTTCATGTCGACAGAAAAAGAGTTTGTTGTATCACATTATTATTCTGATTCCTTGTATTTTTTGCTGGAGTTTCAAAATTTCAAATCAGTTAGGGCAAACTTTCCCTCCAACCTATAGACCCCAGGTTTCTGAGTTCCTTCTTTTGGATCAAAAGAAACCATAAAAAACCTGGGGAGCATGAATTTTCGGAAAAACATATTATTTGAAACACCCTATTGGCCACGCAATAAACTTGGGATTGGTCTGACTCGAATTATGGCTAGAACTTATGATATTTGAACGTAGCCCATCAACCCTAGCAGACTCTGAGCATTTTCTAAGCTTCGCAAGGCCTGGAAAGGCCTCATCACAGTCTAGAAAATCACTAGTTAGTGATCACTCTATAGAGTAATTTGTATTCAGGAATTGTTTTCATCATCAGACCTGTTCTCCCTTTCCACCATTTTGACCTCCGTAGTTTATGGAATCCTTACGTTCCTTCTCGTTTGCATATCGGGCAAGAACGGCCACTCTCTGCGTACAGCTTTTCATCACAATTGAATTCCAATGAATTCCATATCAAACCTGAATAAATTTTTTTCCCAGTTGATATTTCTAAATGATAATGTCTCGTGGAAAAGTTTCCCCGGTCCATTTTCATGAACTTGCAAAATTCCCATATTATTTTCCATACTTTGAGGAAAAATGGGAAGAAGAATGAGGAAATTTTGCATGGACGAGGAAAACTTTCCTAAGGATTGCCATGAACACATTTTCCGAATGAACGATTTTTACGTATCAGAACTCACGGTTCAAAACTTCCTGTTTGAATCTGAATGGAGGAGCAAGTGATAATTTCGGCGATTAATTTCGTTCCTAGACAACCAGATGTCATCGGGAAACATATTATCCTCACTCACCCTGGGATACATGAAAATTCGCTGATAAAATCACAGATATCCAAACAATGTAGATTTTGATAGCAATCTGCGGTTCATAAATTCACGGTTCATTGGTGAAACCAATAATATCTGGTGTGCCACTCGTTATTTTTGCCTTCTCTTCCATTTTCAGGTCTTTAGAGAAAGTATACAACGAAAAGGATATGTGATTTTGAACCTTTATCCTGAAACTCAAATGTTGCAGGTGGAAAATCTAGACAATATTCATTGTTGTTGAACAAGATCTCTTTCGATATTCGATAATAGATATTTGTATTAATGAATTGCCATCTCGAAGTCCATTTGGATTCGCCCATGTGTAACTGTATCGGAAAATAAAAATAAAATTCTTCCCCAATAATTCATAAATAGATTTCAAATTACAAGAAACTGAAGAGTACTATTTTGGAAACTCAAACACTTTCTCAAGATATACATATATTCATCTAACCTAACCACGTAGATTGGGCAAAGAAGAATAAACTACACTATGAGAAATGTCTTTGAATTGAATATATTCCTCGTCCACATTTGTAAATGAAATTTCCAATTCTTGGTGATTGAGATGAATCCATTTACACGCAACTGAATTTCAAATTTCCGCTATATTATATCATACAATGATACATATTTTCGTAACTGAAATTTCATTCAAATGTAATTGAAATTCCAATAAATTTTTCAGTTACGTGAATACCTTTTGCTTTGACTACATGTTGATTGGAAGTTCAATCAGAAATTTCTAACAGTGTATAATCTAATTCATGATTAAAAAGTATAGTTCAAAGCCAATTTCCATTCCTCTCTCATACTTAGAAACATAAATTCTCTCCAACTCCTTCACCATCTTATCGAACACCTCACTTCCTACGAAACATGAAAAGCGGTAATTATGTACCCTTGAATCGTGGTCGATTACTCTCTTATAACATCGTTAGGTTTTTTTCCTGCGGTTCCATGATTCAACAATCTCGACATTAAAACTCATCGCGTCGTAACTCTTCTTCCTTTTATTTAATAAAAATTACGTAACAAGATATAGTAGATTTATTACCTAAACTCTTGAAAGCGACCGAACAAACTTAGATTCACTCCGTGTTCTTAGTCATCAATGTACTTTTCTCGACGTGTGAAATCAAGAGTCCAGTCAACTCTTACTCTCCTCCACGATAATTACTTCGTCTACTTCAACGCAACTATGTACAATCTCTCCGCTTTCTTCTCACGTATTTGCTTTCTTCTCTTCTTCGTTACTTCATCGGTACACGTCATGTACGCCTTGTTCATTCACGTGAATTACCTTTAACGTTACTTACTTTGTACATAGGTTATAAAAATATTTTATACATACAATATTTTCAGTTCACATCAATTCCATGGAGGGCATTCAATCGGAACAGATTTGGAAGATTGAATTTGATAAAACGAGTCTATTAATTAGAAGAATAGAAGTGATCATTGAATTTCATTAACTTCCTTCCCCGTTGAATGAAAAATACTGAAAACCTGAACAGTAACGAATCCTTTTTCGTAAAAATCAAATTGATTTTGTGCAAATTATTGAATTGATTGCTTTGACCTCGTTGGAGTTTCGTTTCGATGTTCATATTCCATTCAATCGTATGATTTTTGAGCGTATAGTATCCCGCTTAGTTTTGTTGTACTTTCGTCATTATTGAATTTGTCACTCGTTATCTCTTTTCCCTTCCAATTTTATCTTGTACAATTCTCGTTCTACCCTCTCCTCCCTCGTCGAGATTGTCAAGTGTCAGTGGACGTTGGAATTCTGGAAACATTGTATTCAGTTTCCACTTGGGTATCGTAAAAATGGGTGAGATTGGGCAGGAAGGTGAAATTGGTCACTCGAGAATGGAATGCCGGTTACCTTGTCTATTGAAACAGTTTCTTCTCTCAATCAATCGCTCCTCAATATTTTTCAACGCTCTAGACGTCCAAGTGTCAATTCAATTCATCGCCCTGATATTTCGAGGTTGGAAATGTGTGTAACATATCTACACATGTCGGAACCAATAATTCAATCCTCTATTGTACATGGAAAAAAAAACAAATGTAAAAATGAGATACGGAGGGTGGTAACGGGGCGCTTCAAGATTTTGAATTGAAAATTTTAGAATGTATTATTGTTCTAGGATAATAGAATTACTGAATTTACGTTTAGGAACTGCAATTCGCTCACTTACTCACTTTACTTTTAATGTGATAATATTATGCTGTAACAAGACAATGAACTTGTGGAATTCACAATTCAAAATCTCGAAGCGCACCTTTTTTGTGCTACATAAAGAAATTTACAATGTCCTTTTTTTCAGTGTATCGTTCAATCAATCAACTTCTACATAAAAAGAATGAAGGGGGTACAAAATTCAAAACAAGTTTACTCAATGCAAGAAAGACATTCCGAACGTGATATAAATCGTATCGCTTTGGGATTATTTCTAACTATCAGAATGATTTATAACATCATACGGTGACCGTACAAGAGGGACAAACTTGTATCTCATGAGTATTGAACTAAAATTTGTTGTCTTTTCGTTTTCTTCCTTTACGCTGACCATGTCGTATCGTATTTGTGACTTTTTCCTTTATCTTGGCACCTCCTTCCGCAGATAATAGAATTCCCATGTCGATGTCACAGGGCAGCCTGAGTTCGTATCGGTAAATGGTATACTAAATTTACGATTCAGTTCTTATATACCACGTGGATTTCTGACGATGCAACATTGGTTATCTATTTTCACTCCCTCACATAGGGGATTCTTTTTCAAAAGAGAAGGAAACAACAATGAATGTTGTCGGTTTTTGTTCCTTCACGAGACAGTAAGTCTTCTTCGGTTACGAGACATTGTGTAATCGAGGAATTCAATTTTCTCATCAATTTTTCTACGATAATTTTACGATCGAGATTCGATATGTCATATGGGATACAAAATTTATCATTGATCAAAATTTACGTTCCAAACGAGAGTGTGGAAAGTTTGTTTTTTGTATTCATTTGTTACATTAATTTCTCATTGAAAAGGCATCTTTTCATTGGAAGAATTTCAATTGGATACTTTAGCTTCGCCCCTTCTGTTATTCCAATGTCGTAAATTCACATCTGACACGGCTCTGAGACTGACGAAAACTTTTGAACGAAAGTTTACACGTCTAACCCGCTAGTAAGTCCCAACGGAGGTGTATTGGTTGCCAGCCAGGAACAGAGTAACGAAGAAACTTTGCGACCCCCCTATAAGCCAGGAAACAAGACTGTTTTACCTCCACCTTCTCTTCACAGATTCACGACATTTTACTGAAATGCCGTACCTTCTCCGTCGACCTCACGGAATATATTATGTACCTACACCACTCAAATCCTAGTAAGTTCACATAACAAGAACATCTGTTTCGTATAAAACGTTAAGATCTTATGTAGTTTTCCGTTTGTGATTGATTAGGTAAAACGTGCTCTTCTATGCCATGTAAAGCCGAACCCAGAGAGTTTTTAGTTCTTTCTTGTCGTTCTTTTGAAATCTCGTTTCAATTGGAATTGAATTCTGTCTTCTGATGCGTGGAATACAATGTGAAATAAATGAAGGTGTCGAGGAACGCGGGTATTACGATGGAAGTTCCCATTCATTCATGAAATTTCAAGCTGCTGGAATTGTTGTATTTTCATGATCATATTTATTGCATACCGGTACTGCGTTTTCTCATATTTCATTCGATTAGCCAGTAATCGAAGATATCGTTCAATTTTATCACCATTCCGTTTGATCTAACAATTCGAATCATTCTTTCGCATGATGATTGGAAATCGTAACACAGTCTCATTTGACTGATAAATATTTCATTACTATCCCAACTTGCGATATCTCTTCGTGCTTTTGATTGTTCTCTTATGTCTGCGTTAACGCTCCATGAGAATTCTTCTTCCACGAAGAGGAGTGATCAATGATTTATAGCACCTTTTGATCCCCATAGTCACTACATTTTTGTATTCATTTCAAATATCGTCAAAGATGTAACATATGTATATGATTGATTCACATTGGCACTGTAAAAAATTCCTGCTGAAAATTCAGAAAATGTAACTGTAATTCCTTACAGTCACTTTCTTCTGAATTCTCAGATGAATTTCACTGAAATCTGAGGAACTCCAACTGAATTTTGGAACGTATTCTGAAAATTCAGTCAAGTTTTTTTTAAATTTGGGAAGATTTCACTGAAAATTTAGAAAAAAGTGGCTGTAAAAAAATTACAGTCATACACTGAAAAAAAATTATCGTTCTTACTACCAAACTGTATGCTATTCTCAACGCATTGCTGTGGCAGGGAACAGCATATTTTACACAACGAACCGTGTGGATAGAGAAAAAGTGCGTATCAATGTAGGACGAGTACCAGATCGTTCTACCGACTATGTCACAGTTGTCACAGCGCTCCTTTTTTAGTGCATTTTCTGAATTTTCATGAGCGTTTTCATTCACAGTGTAAAACGCGGAGCTTGATACGTGTGTGCAGTATGCTTTTATGTAGTTAAGAATGCATCGATGTTAAATTCAAATGATTATCATACATATCGACTGGAATCGACTGGATTCAATGCAAAAGGATGCCAAACGGATAAAACATATAAATCCATTCAAATAATGAGATCTGGCATGAAATTTTGAATAACAATACTGAGGAGGAAAGTGATTTTCACGAATTTTTTTTGAAATTAAGAGAGTAATCATTGAACTATATTTGGAAGAGTGAAATTCCAAATTCGAATATCGACAATGAAACACTTCTTTGAATCGCAAGAATCATGATATCACGAATTAAATGGATAATAAGTTCTAACAGTAGACTAGGCATTCACGAGTTTCGTAACGTCACCCTAGAAGAAAGCTGGTCCGCGGCCTGGAGAATTTTTACTACGAAATATACGGAAGTTATGTTTCGGACGAATTCTGATACTTGCGATCTTGAAGACGACTTTTCTTTGGAAAACCACTCAACTAGAAATTATCATCAGGTTGTTTCGATATTTCATAAGGACTTGGCAAAAGTATCCGGAGTCGACCACATTTTTGGAGCACTTGTATTGAGAGAAAAATGCACTCACTTTTTTTGCAAGTTGTAGTAGTATTGAAATTTCAAGAAACCTCATTTTGTACATCAAGTTCACTCTCAGTTGCAAAGATGGAAAAATAATGTCATGGAATTTTGTATGGCAGATTGACCGAGAACAATTTGAAATGCTTCGAGATTTCCTCTGAGGGGACAATTTCGAATATGAATGCATGTAATAGACGAAAATTTGCTCTTGGTCTATGAACCAGTCCTTTATTTATGTATCGTGCCAAGCACAGAATAATACTCATGGTACTGCGCAATGGATGACACAAATCGACCCTCGCCGTGGGCGGTCTTGGAACTGAATCGAGCCAAAGTAAAATTGTAACGAGTGTAATAAGTAGATAATGTATGTGGTAGAACTTAAGGAAGAGCGGAGGGGAGGAATTATGACGATATGTTGGAATATGTAATGTCACGGAAAGAAAACTGCAATAAATAGGAGGATGACAGTTGAATGGAAGAAAAACAACAGGGAATACTGGAGTGAATTGAAAGTTGACGTAAAATTCACTGCTTGATATTTCTACCATCATTCTCTTGAGAAAATCAAGCCAACTTGTTCTGAAATAACGAGCGAGTTGTTTTTGTAACTGCAAATATTTCGTTTTGACAGCAAGGAACATTGATGGATGTCCTCACCCGTGTGGAAATTTCTTCCGGGCTCAGATCTGGGTCAGGTTTATCATCCCTACTTGAAAAGTAGCCCCAACTGGGAATGCTACGCTTTTCAATCTAGGCCCCGTAATTGTAGCAAATACCCAGGCAAAACAATAGTAACCAACTCGGGACCTATATGGGCTGTGGGTGGGCCTACCTGAATCCAGGAATATACTGGCAACCATATAATGGGCAGTGGGTAGGCAACCTTGTATTGGATACCTAGGATACACCCCTACGGGGCCAGGGCTCACCTTAGGATGCCCAGGATTGATTTCCACACGGGTAAATGTTCTTTGCATATTCCACAGCGTCCATTGGACGTTCCATAGTGGCGAAGAAAGGTCAACTTGTATTAAAAAAATCTTCTTCTTTTCCTTTCCGTTATTTCACTCGTTACAGGGTTCGATTTCCCCCATTATTAACCCTCCAGCTGCAAACAGGGTTAGTGGAACCCAGTGAGCGTGTGAGACATGCGGAATTTAAAAACACTATGAGTTTCAATGTCACCATCTTTCAATACGGCAACTGTCTGAGCAGAAATTGATATAGGGACCACATCAGGCCACATCAGGGTCATGCGAGACTATAACAATACACGACCGGCACAACACAGCCAACCCAGGTGGGTAGTGTCCATGAAATAATCCCTATCACCGATTCGCAAGCAAAGACCGGTGAATGAAACATATACATCTGGGAAAAACTATTACAAATTTTTCCACAAGAAAATTTTCAAGTGGATGCTCCATGAGAACACAAAGCTTCTAGGTCACATCCACGTCCATTGTACGTGGATTCACGTTCATGAAATGTCTGGACGTTGAGTAGAGCTCTATTGAACGTTCCTTGAACTTTCATGTTCTCTTGAGGTGGTGTACCCATCGTACCAAGGAGAAGTGCTGGCCTTGTATGAGAACTTGATATGACCTGATATGGTCCCTATATCATTTTCTGCTCGGATTGAGTATGAACTGATCGATAAGTACCACTTTATCAATAAGCGACAAGATGCAAGTTTATGTTAAATTTTGTGTGCCAAAAAATGGGTCAAATTGGCGTTTGAAGGTTGAGGGTTGATTTCCAAGAACCATTCATGAAAGAGAATCTTATGTGACTTTCAAAGCAGTTGCTGTACACCGAAAAGAGAAAACAGCAATGGTTACTGTGAATCACAAAGATACATTGAAACTCAAATTCATTCCATGCAGTACTGCGTTTCTCAGTCCTCATTACTGTCCAGTGAGCACTGGCGAATTTCATTACAATACCAATCACTGTGATCGCACTAATCCTCATTATCTGAGCATGTTCTCATTTGTTTTTCAACCGATTGCTGTCATTCACAGTAACCAGTAATGTTTTCTTTTTTCCGTGTAGACTTCGCATCAAGCGCCGTGTTGTTCTAAAATTACCGCTGACGTTGATTTCCATTGTGTTTTTACTTCAACTGACACCACGCATGTGAATTTCATAGCGTTTCTCTGGTGGATTTGATGATATAACAATCCAGCTATGGAGAATGGAAATATTCCTTCACCCCACACAAATTTGATTGAATTAGAATTCAGCAAGAAATCTTTAATTTCCTTTCACTGTACATCAAATTGTTACGCAGGAATGAAACATGTTGCTTGTTCATTCATTTTATCTGAAAAGCCAAAGCGTTATTGAAGATGCTCAAGTAAGAATTTTCCCGATTGAAAATTTGGTCATTCAAAGCTCTGTCTGGGCCCAAATTACTCCGATTGAGGCCCGAGTGGGACCTTGAATGAGCCGATTTTCATTTTTGGCGGGTTGGTGAATTCTCTCATCATGCATGATCAGTGACTACACGTTATTCCTACCAGGGCTGTCACCAAGGTAGAATAATGTTTATGTGCTACCCAAGATAGTTCTAAACATTTCAATTTTCCCTCACAAAAACCGGAATGAATGGAACAAAATTTTAATCTACTGTACATATATTCGTAAGAGTGGATTATGAGTGAAAACCGAATTCAGAACGAGTTGAACAAACGAAATGGATGCAAGAAAAAGAGGAGAATAGATCTATCCGTACATTCAATAAAGTCCCTCTTCGATGTACAATGAATACTTGAAATTACATAACGTATACACTTCACCATTCATGAACATCACAGCAGGACGATAAGATTTATATCCCCATCAAATCTGTTTGTCGGAGAAATTTAAATTCCTTGCACCTTCATCCTTCTTTATTGGAACTTATTGTTCGATCTTCGTATCGCATTTTATCGTATCTCCTCTCTCTTTGTCTCTCATTCTTTCTTATAAATATAAACACACATGCACGTACACAAACGCAACGATCCTATCCTAATTTTATTTTGTCCGGATTTAGCAATAGATGGGGGATTTAAATCCTGCTTTTCCGCTTTATAAGGTTCATCGGTGTGATCGTGAATAGACGCCAATGGTACATCCGAAACAAATGCTCGTTGGAAATTTATGCGATAGTCAAGTATGCGGTACAATGTTTCCAAGCGTGTAGAAGTGCTCGTTTATGTGAGTGCGTGCTAAAGAGCAAATGGGCAAGCGAATTTGTCCCACGATGCCAATCCTCGGGAAATTTTGGTCCTGCCACAATGTGCGGATCGATGTCACGGTCTCTTCTGTTGTAACCACTAGGCGTTTCGCATACACCATTCGACGTCCCTCTTTGAACCTTTCGAAACACGCTCTCACACGTACGTGTACGTTACTCGCTACGCTGGCACAATCATCTGTGATCGAATAATACTTCACTAAGCGAGCTTGAACATTGGATTCCAGAATGAGTGCAGCTCAACGTACATTGAACACGAATATTCACGATCCGTAATTTACGGTTCCTCTTCGAACTTTTTTTTGTCATAGAAAAATTTAAAAAAGATTATTCTTTTGTTATGATACTTCTCAGTGATGATAATTGTCGAAACTGGATTATTGAAAGTTCTCAATTCATTCACACACCATGCAAAACTTCCAGATGAATACAAATAAGATTTGTTTGTACGAAATCATCCAGAGAAAACGGACAGAGCAGACATCGAGGGACAAATAGTTGGTTCTTTTTTTCATCCGTATTGTACTAGCTTCCCATTCTTCTCTGCGAGCATATTTTGTTGGATGGAGTACGTCCCTGAAATGGGAAGGAAAGAAAAAGAGAACGGGTATGAGATGAAATGCTACGACTGCAGAATGACGGATAAAATTCAAGACGTTTGGGTTTCATCAAGTACGAATGCATAGAAGTTATCTCGTCCGATTCTTAGCGGTATGACTACCAAGACCCACAACCAACCATCCGAGGAATCATCTATGTTGCCCCTTGGTTCTAGAGATTCCACGATAGAACAAGGCTGAAATCCTTCCTCACGGAACATCATAATTATATTCATACCATTACTTGCGAATCGATGCAATTAATTCCTGAAAATGAATTCAAGAACTTATCCAACAAACTTTTCTGCACACTCGATTTAGAGTTCTTTCCCCCCGTGTAGCCTGGAATGATAGAATTGATGATCAAATATGAAAGGAGTTTTTGTCGAATACAATCCTCTCTAAAATACGTGTATTTTTACTATATGTTTTCCCTGTCCTGATATGCAACTCTAGGAAGATTAATCTCGTTCCATTCTCCTTTTTTTCCCTCTGTTTTTGTTGTTCCTGTTTTTTTTTCGGAAGATATCATAAATTGCATCCGAGGGTATGTGTTATACATATAAGCTTGACCCAGTTATCTTATAACGATACACTCTTGGTTTTTTCGTTCTTTGTATATAGAGTCATACGTATGGAACAAAAAATCCAAATACAAATCGAACGGAACAGTTTTCCAGGTTGCAAGTGGTTCACGGGTGAGACGATGCAATGGTACAGACCATCTCGAGTCTTTCCTTTCTTTCGAGGCTGAGAGGAAAAGAGGTCTGAAAGAGCGGTCGATCTGTCAGACCCAGAAGCGCTTGAGAGCCAACCGGCAACTTGATTTACGCTTTCACCGTTCCTCCTCACCGCTCTCCTTCTCTGTATTTTCTCTCTTATCCTCTTCTATTTTTCAACATCCTTATCCTTCTTTTTCCATAAACGCTCGACGAGATTTCCCTTCTTTCTTTTACCCGTAAAAGTCGCCTCTAGTTGCTCCAATCCACACACACACACACACACACACACATCCACACGTGCGAGTATACGTATGCATAAGCATATCTATGAATTCAAATATGAATTCCAATGGATCAGAGCTTTCAGAGACCGACCGACTGCAGTAACAAAACTGCACTTAGTCGATTTTTCAAGGAAAACAAAGATGAGTAACTCAATCGTTCAAGGATATGTAGTACCTGAATTCCCAAAGTTATCTCACCATCTTTATTCTACTCTCGATTCCATCTCATCCTGATTTTATGAGAACAATATGTATACACGCATATTCGTACAAAATCTGAGAATTTTGTTCTGTAGAATACTGATGATGTTTCATGCATACAGAATCAGCTGTATGGATATGAATAAGAATGAATTAATCAAACGAGCATACCCACGAATCTTATCTTGGACAAGATGGGGAAAAAATAGAAGAAGCAGGGTAAAATCGGAATTGTTAATGCTATTCATAAGGGATAATTTCATTCTGCATTCCATTCGCGTCGTTATGTCTTCTTTCTTTTACTCTCCATGGAAATATTCGAAAGTCAACTTTTGCCCTTTCGTTTTAAATCGTTTCACTTCTAGTGATTGCCATTTCGTTATTCCAATGAGTGATAATGATCACATAGCTCCATTCTGATGGGATTTCAATTCTGAATTTGAGATTTTTATATACGCTCGTTGGATAACATAATTTGTTGGATGTCAATGTGGTTTTCAAACATTCTAAAAACTGTTATCGTATGTTGCAACACGGAAAATTTTTCACTGACAAAAGTTTGAATCACTTTCAAATGCGAAACGATTAATATGAGATTTTTTTTATTGTTTCAGCGTCAAGACAGAGATGAATAAAGAAGGCGCTATCTCTAGGCTCTACATTGCATACGCAAATAAAAAAGATAGTGGAAATTATAGCTGCAGTCTGGCAAATGTGGCTCCTGCTACTGTTTTCGTTCATGTTCTGAACGGTAAGTAATTCTTATATGAGTGTGTATAGTATATCCTTATAGTTTGAGCTCACACTATGAAATACATTATTCTTCCACAGAGAAAAAACTGATTTTGTTGTGTATCTTCAGCTACAGTGATACTCTTCAAAAATCAGTTAATATTTACTGATTGCGCATTGTATGTGAACTGATTCACAGTGGTCGACTTTCGACTACAATCAGTGAGATTTCACTGTTTCAAATTCAGATAGTATGTGTTTTGCTAGGTCAGCAAATAACTCTACATAAGCGAGTTGTTTAGCTATTGAATCAGATTGAATTGCGAAATATTCACAAAAGCAGCAAAATTTGGAGTATTACGTAGAGGATGGCGAACTAATGCAGTTTTACTTGATGGAATATTTGGCTGTGTTAGCTAAAACCTCTCTGTAATAACCAATGCCATTGCTGTCTCAGCAAACGCATTGCTACCCCATTGAAAAATTCGCTCCTCAACAAAAAAAAGTTTGGAGTGATTTCGAATAATTAAGGTAGCGCAAGCTGAAAGGACCATTTACCACAAAGTAGTAAAATTTGTGGCTATTCAAAGAAGATTATGAACTCCTAGGGATCATCCTCACATTTACAAATCATCCTTTCCCAGATAACTGCGATGTGACGCATATTAGAGCATGAATCACTAAACAGACAGAGAGAACTTAGAAACCATCCTCGTTCAAACTCAACAGAATCAAGAATTGAGTATGCAAATTCTTTTCCCATAATATTTATATTTCTAATTCGAGTTAATTCATTTGATTCGTACTGAATGCATCGCTTCATTCTGAGAATCCAATGCATAAAATATCCAGAGAATTTTTATCAAACAATCGCCATTTTTCACGTTCTCGTAGCGAGATTTAATTTTCCTCGTACAGAGGGAGATAAGTGATTTTTCATAGCTCCTCGACAGAGTCTGCTATCTATTGTGAGGTTTCTTTTTCTTCTACGTTATCTATCCATTCCTCATTGATTCGATGTTTTCCAATATATTTCCTTTGGCCCCAAGGTGAGAACAGAGCTTGCGGTTGAATAATCGAAATGGAGAAAAGGTTTGCGAGTAGTTGGAGAATAGTAGAGAATCCTGCCGATGACGGTTCGTTCGATCTTTTTTCTCACCTCAACTTTCTTGATCACTATTGATTGCTTTCCCTCGTCCTTTTTATTCAAGATATTTTCTCATGAAGCTTGATAAAAATGTCATATCCGGTGCTCAAGATATGAAGCCAATATATTTATCTGTCGACTATTCGAATGCAGAGTCTCAGTCTTCTGGATATGTTGATAAAATACCAACATTTGGAATTTGAAGGATAGAATGCAAGTACTGATAAAAGGATTATCGTTTCATCAATCGTGTTGTTGATTATTTTTCAATACAACAGTCGGGAGTGTGCGGAGATTTGTGGAGATACTCCATTCACCCGAGTTTCTTAATCTGAATTCAATGTTTGAAACACCATTCGAACAGCCGAACAGATTTTATATGATTCGTTATAAAAACCAAAGTATTTGAAAAATAATATATCGAGAAGAACTGTATTGTTCGATCGCACTTTTTGTTCGTTCCTCCATAGATCACGACTTATCTTGAAACTTTCAATGGCCACCATGAATCAAGGAGAGAATTCAAACTAGAGCTTAAGGAGAAAACAAAATAGACTTAACCACTGCTCGAAGTGTCTTCGAAAGAGGCTTTCGAACTTTGTATTGAAAGATACTGAATCTCATTCCGCGGCTTTTTCTGATTCGATCAGACTACCAAGACCAAGCAACCGGAAATCATATACATACATACACAATTGTACATGCGCGAGAATAAACCAGACCTGCATTATTTACGATGGATTGCCTAACGTTTGCGGTTTGGCAAGCAGTTTGACGTGTATCCCTCGTGTGCCGAGAAAAAGATATCCCATCCCTCTCGATCGTAAAACTTCGGTGAAGAGGAATGGATTCACTTATAGCAGTTTCGTCACCTTTTGTCATTGAGCATAAAAAAGAAGATGGATATCTTTCTGAAACAAGAATCTCCAAGTATCCTCAAAATTGTTTCCCACATGCTTTGATGATATACGAAGAAATGAAATTCTAATAAATCGCTATTCGCTGTATGAAAGAATATACAAAATTCCCAAGAAGATCGTTGCCAGGAGGAGTTTTATCGTTACCCTGAGAATAATCATACCACGTTTTATGGAGTATATCATTTGGAATGGTAATTTTTATCTGCATTGAAATTCAGTTGAGACAAAAGATTCATTGATTAGAATTTTCATTTTGGATGAATGTTCCAGTGGGAAGGTTTGCAGCAATTTCTTAAGATATATTCAACAGCTCGAAAAAAAATTTAATTCTTCCATCTTGCATCTATTTCGAGAATTGATTCAAGACTTGTATTTTGAACGTACAATTTATGAACACTCACCCCATTTCTATTCTCTTGACTCAACGAAAAATAAAGTGAATAAAAAAGGATTATTAACAATATTCGTGGAAATTGATGTGAATCAATCCACGACGAGGGAATAATCAATCTCACGACATATGGAGATCAATGCGTTTATTGTCCGCCAAATGAATGAACCAAGTTTTGAAAAACTCCCTTTTCTTTCACACAAGAGAAATCAGAACTAATCACATTTCCGTCTCAAGAGAAAAATAACGAGATTCGGTAATGAAAGTTCTCAAGAAGCATTTTGAAACTCTCGTTTTTTGCAAGAATCATGTAGAAAGTTCAATAGGAGTCATTCAGATTTATATGGTTTTTCAGGTAGATAATGAAGAGAACTGCCAGGTCAAAGGGTCGAACGAAAAGAAGATTGATGCTGAATTGATATAGAGTATGAAATTCATCATTCAAAATCCCTACCGAATTTGAAATGTGTAATTTATTGATTATAATTCTAAAACTAAAAGCAGAAGAGTTTATACAACGAGCGTGGAGAGCAATTTATGAAAGCGGAACCCACAAATTAGAAAGTATATATGCTAAACCCTTCATGCAGGAGTATGTAGACCAAGAAAAAGATCACGCTGACTATAGACTAAAGAATGAAAGAAGAAAAGAGAATGAAAATCTGGCAAGACTTAAGAATGGTAAGATAAATATGAATTACTTTCTGAGTATTAGAATGGGAGAAAATGTCCAGGATTTTACGAATACAAACCTAACATTCCTGTGTTAGCAAATACCACATCATGCAGAGACATTATCAATGCATAAAGGCATTATGTTACTCCACGCAATATACAACAACCCTCGGACATCAACCCTCTACGTCAAACACAGCCACGAAGATAACGTGTTTGTTTTGCAAATATCAGAGTGATGCAAATTCTGAAATCTTCTCATTCGATACGGAGGATTGAAGAGAACTCCTCAGAGCATTCCTGTTCCTTTAATGAGATACCTTTTCATTTATTTATCAAATGATTCACTGAAGAAGATATCGATTTGGGATGAATGTGTTATCGTTGTCGTTATCGTTATTGCCTGAATATCCAGAAGTTTCGATGATGGTTCATGTGGAGTGAATTGATGTTTTGGCATAGATGATTCTTATCCCATGATGTCGCCCTTCTACACGAAGAGAATTGTCAATAAAAACGACGGCTCTCATTAAGAGTAGCACAGCTCACAAGATGGAACGGAAATCAACACAATTCGTCGTGTACTTTGATAACATGGCTCGCAGCTCTCTTATAAAGAGCAGCACAGCACATAAGGTTCTTATGAGCACCAGCATGGCTTGTATTTTCGAATATATGTATATTCGCATATCACGATTCATGCTAGTTTTTCTAAGAACTTGTGAACTGTCACTCAAAAACAAAAATCGTCTTGATTTGATGCCTGTTGTCTCATATGTACATTCTAAAAAATAATTGTAAGATTTTCCCCCAAATAATGGTGGCAGCAAAGTTCCTCTATAGATGGGGAAGTTTTCACCATAATTTGGTGGACCTCTCCTTCATTTGTAGAAGCTTCAACACTCAAAAAACAAAATAGTTCCTCGAAGTGGTGGAAGAATTCCTTATTATATATGGAAAAACAATTCCCCCACGATGAGGGGACA
Source organism: Gonatopus flavifemur (assembly GCA_018340375.1). NCBI lineage: Eukaryota > Metazoa > Arthropoda > Insecta > Hymenoptera > Dryinidae > Gonatopus > Gonatopus flavifemur. Next base: position 39,102,923 of record JAFFJZ010000001.1, on the reverse strand, counting down.
AAATCCACCAACAATGTGAAGCAAAACCTCCCACATTTTTCACAGTGTGCGATTTCGTTTCAAATAAACTTCCTTTGAATACAGAATATTGTTTTGATCCAAGAAAAATTCGAAACTCAACTTCAACCCGAGATAATATCTTCTCAATTCAGAGCAAGTGTATTCGGGACAAGAAAAATATTGTTTCAATGAGACATATATAATATGAGACAATATATAACAGCTGTTGGCTCAAGAAAAATTTTTTCTTTGCAAGAGATCTTCAAGGGTCCTAGTTTTTGTGAAAATTTGAATTGTTCACTCTTGGTGAAAAAAACATTGATATTTGATGAGATTAGGACCGTTTCTTGGATTCCATAGAATCTTGAATTAATTGACCCGCGATTTTTCAAGTAAACAATATCGAAGAAATGCTTGCTTTTTGTGTCAAGTCTTAGAACAATATTCTCTTCTCAAACTAAACGCAACTCAAATGCATCCACTTCTTCGTATAAAACTTGTACCAAAAAATTCCTAGCGGATACAACCAGTGATGCCAGAAATTTTGAGATCCAATGGCCTACGTCCAATCGAATACTTCTATTAATTGGAATGACCAATATATTCCGGTCTCGGCGCTCTTGTTCTTTTGTTTTTGGCAACACAGGATGCAACAGTGTTAGAAAAATGTACCTAAAACTTCATAAGAATATTATGATGTTCTTTACATAAACAATTGATTCAATTTCATAGTGACATATTGAATTCTATAATATCATTCTTAATGTTGAGAAATTCTTCTCAATTTTAATAGCATATTTATGGAATTCAATAAACAATTGAAGAATGATCATTAAATTCAATATGGGAATATGATACTTCATAAAGGATTTCGTATTAAATTTAAGAACTTTTGTAACAGGTAAGAAAAATTTCTCAAAGTTTTCCCTTACGTAATAAAATTGATGAATCTAAGAATACAATACTCACAACAGAAAACAAGTGATTCGTGCGTGGATGAATTAACTGCATTATAGGATGAACAATCGAGCTAAGAATCTTCGTGAGAGATACGCAAGATATTTCAAATGTTCTGATTCGAGTCTGAATATGTAATAAGACGAACAAAAATATTTGCATTAGGATATGAATCGTAGAACTATGTTTCAGGTGAATGTACATTACACTAAGGGAAACTCACGCGTCAAGTTCTCCATCTTCGTTAGTACACTACAAGTAAACGCTGATAACTATAACATTTACTGTCAAAACAAGTGAATTTAACCACGATTTTAATTACATTAATTCGCTTCAAGAGAGATTGTTTCTGCGTTTGAGCGAATTAAGCTGAAATTACAGTCAAATGATATGGTTTATCAACAAATACAAGATTGAGAAGTATGATTCATACCTTACAGCATATATACTCCTGGAGCAAGCATTGACTATGATTTCGATAGAAGTAAGTGGGGTCGGATTATGACAGAGAGAGAGAGAGAGAGAGAGAGATTTGACTTTTGGGCAGTTGTCTCTCTTTTTGTCCGATGAAATTTAAACAGAAATGGCACTGCCTAAAAGTCGGAACTCTCATTATATCTTCAATTCAAACTGACCACACTTCTCCGTAGCCTTCGCTCGCATCGGTAGTATATGCTCTAAGATTCATACCATCTGACACTCTAAATAAAGGACATTCACGCATATTCACATTTCTTAGATGTCTTTGAAGGGACAGATGAATTCTAATCTCAAAAGAAAAAGCGGGACTTCAGTTCCAAACGTTAAACTCACGAAGAACAGTGTTATATCTTTCGTAAACACCGTAGTTTTGCTACTAGGCTATGCGGATGTGAGTACTATAGTACTCATGTTTCGATCTTAGTATTGGACCGGGCATTGAGAAATTCGTGCCCGTCCTAATCTCACAGGGAACTAAAAAAAAAGCTATCGTAAAAACACGAATTGAGACATTTCAGTAATCTAAGAAAACAGTTCCCGATTCATAGAAAAGTTAATTCTTAAGAGAAACAAGGAAGGAACAGAATTTCCAATTTGACAAAGAGTTGAGATTTTAGTTCTAGCTCTGCACAGTTTGAAAAACGCGATTGCTCTTTGCACTTCACAGCATTTCTAGAATATCCAAACGTATCAGTTTTGGATGCATCCAAAATCATCACATGATATATTCGGTGTTCGAATTAATTCGTAGCGTTAATACAAAAGCTGACGTAGGTAGTACAGTATTCCGTTGTTACCTACAATAATCTATTCACCGTGAAACAGCTATTATTGGACGTCATTTGTTCTACATAACCTTTTTTTGAATCGTAAGTAACAACACTTCATAACTCATTGAACATGTCAAAATTTATATCGAATAAAGTGTTTTTGCGGGGAGTCCTACTCCAGTACTCCAATATGAACAAAAGTGCTGCTGAAGCCCATTGTATTTTAGTGGAAGTGTATGGTCAACATGGTCTAGTTGAGCAGACGTGTCGAAAATAGTTTGCACGTTTCAAAGCTGGCAATTTCGACTTGGATGATAAGGAGCGACCTGGCCAGCCAAAAAATCTGAAGATACTGATTTGGAGATGTTCCTCAATGAAGACTCAAACCCTTCGAGAATTGTCGACATCATTGGGAGTTGACTTATCAACGGTAGGAAAACGTCTGGGAAGTTTGGGCATGATCCAGAAGGAAGGACGTTGAATCCCATTTGAATTGAAACCAAGGGACATTGAGAGGCGTTTTTTGACGTGTGAACTGCTGCTTCAACGGCAGGGAAGAAAAGGTTTCTTGCATTAAATTGTCACTGGCAATGAGGAATGGATCCATTATGACAATCCAAAGCGCAGAAAGTCATGAGTTAAGCCCGGCCAACCATCACAATCAGTGGCAAAGCCAAATATCCATGGGTCTAAGCTCCTGCTCTGTATTTGGTGGGATCAGATGGGTGCGATTTATTATGAACTGTTGAAATCGAATGGAACCATGACTGGGGATCGTTACCGACTACAATTGATGCGCTCAAGCCGTGCATCGAAAGAAAAATGACAGAATACTCCAAAAGACACGACAAAGTCATTTTGTTGCACGACAATGCTCGTCCACACGTCGCAAAACCGGTGAAAACATACCTCGACACACTCAAATGTGAAGTTCTACCCCACTCGCCGTATTCTCCAGATACTGCGCCATCTGATTACCATTTGTTTCGTTCGATGGCTTTGCTTGTCTGAGCAAAAATTCACTTCTTACGAAGATTGCCAAAAATGGGTCGATTCGTGGATTGCATTCAAAGATGATGCGTTCTTCCGACACGGTATTCATTTCTTGCCCGGAAGATGGTCGAAAGTAGTCGAAAGCGATGGACAATACTTCGATCAATGTATTCTTTGATTTTCATTCGAAATAAATAATTTTTTTCCATTAAAAAAACGCTACGAATTGATTCCAATTCCTAATCCTTGAATTTGCAGAGAAGAAGCAAATCACACTTGATGATAATCAATCTGGAACTTGACAAAGAATGCGACTACAGTCTAGAAGTTGAAATTTACTTTTCAAAAAAAATCAGTGTAAGAACTCATTATATAGCGAGTGATTTATTATAAATCTGATTGAATGTTTTCAATTGATTACAGTAGAGTTAACGATTCCCTCAATCATTTTCACAATTTTAAACCATGAATTTACTCACGCCTGCTTAGAACTGAGCTGAACTGAACCAATTGTTACTCTTACATTTTATTCCCTCCAGGCTCCTCACCTAATGAGACGAAGGAGACAGAAAGAGAAAGAGGAAGAGGGGGAAAGAAAAAGAGAGAATAACGAGAAATGAGTTAAGGTACGATAAAGTAACGATAGAGACGAGGGAGCGTGGTTGAACGCAAGCTTGCGTATGGAAAAGTTCCTTCGACACCACAAGGTATTTTCGAATCACAGTTCTGTAGCTAAAGTACTTGCCTTGATATCTACCATGGGATCTGTATGATCGAGAGGGAGAGAAACATTTTCGATTTCTTCCATTTAGATCCTCCCAATGATTAGCCATAATTTATACTGAGATTCGAAGCTTAAGCAGATAAGTACTTTTTCATTTCATATCTGATTCTCGCGATTCATTTTTGAATCACGTACATTCGTAATTCCATGCTGTATCGATATTTTAGTCTAGAGGACATATTTTTTGTTCATCGTAGAGAACTTTTGATCTTTAACCAAAAAAGTATTCGAATTAATCATTCATATTGTGTTTGCATAGGAAAGAAGTGCATGAAAAAAAGAAAACTGTGAAAATTGACTGAGTGGGGCGACAACAGAGTGCTTGGGACTTTTGAATTGAAAATGTGACAATATACAATTCAATATTGTTCTCAATGAAATACAAGTTACGGTTGGAAATTGTTCACTGTAAAAAATTTTATCGGAAAATTCCTATATATTTATGTGAAGTAATCAACACATACATGCGTTAGGAATTCTCTCAACTTGTCCGGAAATTCACTGTGAAATGTTGGGAAGAATCCCATGAAGTTTGGAATTTTCAGATAAATGTATGGGAAATTTCATATAAATGTACCGGAAATTGATTTTCCAATCAGTGATTGGATTTTTCCGGTTGATGTACTCAGGAAAATTTCGATTATTTTTTACAGTGTTGTTTTTACATGTTGCTGGAGTTTGAATCGTTTATTGAAACAAATTAGTACTCGAATGGCACAATATTTAGCTATCAGAGACCAACAAATCTTGCGGTGCAACTTCAAACTATGTTTTCAGTTCCAAGGGGTCGAATCCAGGAGATAAATAACGATAATTTATGAGACTTTGTGAGCTTGAATTTTCGTTTCGTTTCTATAAACGATTCAAACTTCCACAACATGTTTTCAGCATCCACTTTATTCTTAGTGTAATACATATGCTGTAATGAAGACAATAAACTGGTGAAATTCACAATTTAGAGCCTCGAAGCGCACCGTTGTCTCGCTATGTGAAGAATTTAGTTCTAGAAAATTTCATTCTCAATCTCATGATTTTGTATCGATTTTTGTCATAATATCGACACAGTTCAAGACGTGTATTGTTTATAAATTACAAAAATCAATGACGTGACTTGGGATATAATATCCTGATCTAACGGAATTGAACTCTCTGTGTAACGAAACATGAATACCATATCGATCTGAAACACGATTTTTCGAGGGAAAAGTTGCTCCACTCTAATGATATTGTTAACAGAATTCTTATTGAAGGAAACACAAACTTAGATCGTGACAGTTCAATTGAAAATTATAAGCCTATAAATTCAAATTCCACTCAAATGAATCTTAAACTGAATTCGAATTAGAATCGAACACGAAAATGAATTTCAAATTTATTTGTTAAAATCAATTGTAGAATAAATTACAAGTCCCCACCCTAAAAAATGGAATTCATTTCAATTATACCGCAACCGTGTAAATACGAAAGTGACTAAAGTCGAGCACATTATCACCAAGTAATGAATATGCAAATCATTACGTAGATTGTCGAGAGTTATCACGGTGCATCATGTATTGTTGTCTGTACGTAGGAACCGCGGAAACAAACTATGTAACATTCAAGGTAGTACAAATTCGTTTGACAAGTAGTGAGATGTTCACAACTAGTACCAGGGTGTTAGCTACTGCCAACATTTGAAAGTGCTTTCGTCTACAATTCTAAGAGGTATAAAGAGAAGAGTGTAACATAGACTGACACTCGTACCAAAATCTTGTTACGACAGATGAGTTGTGACTGTACCTATTCCTTCACACGTGAATTTTGACGTGAGAACCAGGAGCGTGAATTTGTATATATATATATATATATATATATATATATCTATGAATTGTTGCGTGGTTTACAAATGTATAAACGGAGGGCAATATTATCTCCTCATATTCCCAAAAGATTTGGAAAATTTATCGATTCCATCAACATGCAACATAATATCAACCATTCTAATTTCTAAAAGAAATTTCCTACTAAACTTACTATATTTTGCCGTTTGGCAACGATGAAGTTGCTTTCAAATCAAATAAACTCAAGAAAATATAAGAAACTTTGAAATCAATGAGATTTCATGCTAAATGTCGGTATTGAAATTGTGCCTAATACAACATTTACCGCAACTAACGCGATTTGTTTCTGTCAATATGGGAGAATTCAAAGTATTCACCAGGTACGAATTACTCGTGTGTTCATATGTACAGTACTGTGTCCACTCTTGCTTTATACATCATTCATGAAATATTTGTATACGTCATCTTCCCATCCGCACGTACTAGAATTAGATGCAGAGTTACGAACATTCCATTGCAAATTCGAAGCTTCAAACTTTCTTCAAACACCCCTCGGAGTATAAATTAATGCACATGTGCGCATATTCACCTCTAGAAAAAACAATGCACAGAAATTCAAAAGTAAGGGATATCCGGGACAAGAAGAAGAAAAAGGGTATGACAAACTATCATTTTAGAAACAAAAAGTACGCGAAGTCATGATGAAAGATTACCCAACGTGTAAATGAACTTTATCAGAATATTTCTTAGAATAAAACTAATGGGACATTAATTCTCCACCGAGCAGCGAAACAAGTTCCTTCCTCTCTTACCTCCTTCACAATTAATATATATCACTTTCAAGATATAAAAAAGTTATTAATTAAACGTGACCTACCAGGAGACAGAACACATTCTTTTATTTCTCATTCACATCACCCAATCATATCTTTAGCGTGCACCGACTACTACCACTGCTCTCGGAATCTTGCAGATCTCACAATTTTCCTTACCCTGATCCTGCTCTACTTCTTATTCGTATCCCTTCTTTTTTTCTTCTTCTTTTTTTTATTTCCACCTCATACCATCCGTGTCTGAAAACTCTACGAAGAAGTATTTCTCTTGTCCATAACAACTAATGAATCATTGCAAGAGATAAGAATTAACACAGAAAAAATGTGAATCTACTAAAATCTTCTCTTCTTTCGTAATCTGAAAGAACTGTTTCTCAACTTCAAAGAAAAGTATCATTAGATTTGGATATTTTCGTGAAATTATTTAATCATCGCCTTTGAATTCTTTCCGTTTCATGTGTTTCATTCATTTTTCCTCGCTCAACTTCCTCTCCGTTTGTTTCGAACCCCCCTCACGATCTTTTCTTCATTTATTTCTTCGTTTCTCGAAGAATTCCCCAGAAAATTATTTCTCTTGCGCTCGTACCTCGGTCATAGATTAATCCCAAGACACTTATTTCCCCCTCTCTCTCTCTCTCTCTCTCTCTTTTATCGATTCGATCGTATACCAATGGAATTGATTGTATAATATATAGACTACTACTGTTCACCTCATGAAAGGAATACGAATGAACCAACGAATAGAATTAATAGACTCGCATGGTAGTGAAATTTCAGGTATATTGGAATAATGTTGAGATAATAAGATCAAAGTATCATATTTTTCTTCGCTCCTTCCATTCTCTTGTTTTGAAAATCTCATACACAGCCTCCGTGGGAAGACCGTTCATCTATCTTTCATGAAATAACTTGAGGGAAAAAGAAAATGGAAGGAAGACTTTCAAAAACTACACTTGAGATCTCGAGTGAGGTGAAAGAAAAAAAACGTTTCCCGTTCGTTAATCGTTGGATACGGAGAAAAGCGAAAAAAACAAGCATCCAAAGGGACAGAAAGAGAGAAGTTTTCAAACATATACGTGTATACGTATATACGTGGTTGAAGCAAGAAAAAAAAGAGAAGCAGAGAAAAAGGAGATGGTCTCGTTCGCAAAAATGAACAGTTCTTGGCCTAGTTAACGCCTATACGAGGAGACAAGCGACCAAGTATGGAGTGAGAAAAGCAAGGAGAGGGAGGAGCCTTGCTCTTGGTTTTGGCGTGAAAGAACCTAGGTTTGGGAGGTCATTTCGCGGGGTATCACGCTTGGCCCATTAATAATCCTGGCCGCAAGCTCCCAACGACTACTACTACACCATCTTTTTTTTTTCTTCTCTTCTCCTTTTATCTGTCCTTCTCAACCAACTGAACCCCCAACCCACTTCTCCCTGTGTAACCGTGAGAGTAGAGTCGAGTATGTCCTATTCTTGCACCCTTACAAGCCACTGTGCTACTCTCCACAGCTACGATGACGTCGAGCGTGAGGAGTTTGCAAAGCTCTCTTCGCGAGAGAGACGTAGTTAACAGGACTCGCAGCGCGTATAGTGTGTGCATGTGGCCATGTATAATACACACGAAAGAAGTCTACCGGGACTCCTCGACAGCTCATTTTGCATATACGCCTTTTTCATCGTCAGACTTTTTTCTTCGTACTACCACCATAATACCATATATTATTCTGTTTTATTATTTCCACCCACGAATGATGACAACGAAATGAGAGATCTCTTGGTTACACCAAAGTTCTATTCCATCAACTTGAGACTTCAAAATGGGTATTGTGGTATTATGTATTTCTCGAATCCACTTGCAACTTGCAATATCACTCTCTCAAATGATTTATAATTAGTTCCATTCGGAAACTATGATTCGAAAATCAAAATAGCTAATACTGCACGCTGAGATTCCCTTTCCGACAAACCTCTCTGTTTCATTCGCCAGACTGTGGAAATGGGGAAGATCCCTTTAAACGCTCTCAATCAAACTGAGGAGACAAAGAATATTCATTCAATTTCTTCTCTGTATTATAGCTTTGTGGATACGAAGGAAGTAATCACTCCAAATACTACTCCCATTTTTGGAGTATTCCATAAGAGATTCTGTAAGAATTAGGGTTTAGGAAAATCAAGAACGTACAGAAGTTTGGAAAAATTCCACATTTCAATGAAATCAATAAATACTTTTATTGGAATGTTCTACCAAATTTCTTTGTCTCTTCTTTCATCGGTGTGTTGCTGTTTTCATATCGCTGTTTGGTCAGAGCACAATCTAAAAAACAAAATCTAGAAGATTGTTCTGTTTGATACGTTCAGTGATGCATTGCGGCAAACCTCGCTAAAGGTCATCAAATTCTTCTTTCATCCGAGAGTCTAATTTATTCTGATTGGAGAGGGATCGTGTTGGTTCGGATGACGAATTTACCCTGAAGGTACGTAAGAAACTCGGATATATCGTTATCAAGAAATTTCATGTTGAAATTCATCCTTCGCTAAACGACGGGGATAGTCGATAGTCGTTTGATCGAGTCTCGACCAAATCAGGAAATTGAGTCGCTCCATCTTCATCTTTGGGGTGTGATTTGCTTTGATTGCACGATCATTTTGATTTGTGCAACTTCATTTGGAAGTTTTTGATATAAATCCTTGTGATAATTCTCGTTTACACTCGCCTCGTGGATTTCTTCGTGTATTATTCTGTACAATTTTATGAGATTGTTTTGTATCATTAGTTCATCCCTCATCGGCTAATTATATCCCTTGCTCCTCGTGTAGTTGATACGGATATTATTATTGCGATAATCAATGCTGGAAGAGAGTTCCTTTCTCGATACATCCTAGGGAAACTAGTACGGGTAACTGTTACTTATTTCAGATGTTTTCGTACCTGAGTAACCTTACCAACTCACTATTTTTCTTCACTTGCTCCATTGTGTACTACCGCTGATGAGAGAATCATGGTACAATAGAAATTAAAAGTACTCCGAATCGAAAACCCTTGAATTAAACATCAAAGAATTAAAAATACGATGATAGCGGTTGGTGGGAAGCGTTTGATTAAAGAAATAGATCACAGAGAATGAGAAGTAGACGACTCTTGAAGGAACAACGAATGATTATCAAAGAGAATTCAATCAGCACAAGAACGTACTGAAAAATGAGCTTGCTGGATCAAAGGAAATTGATGAATTAGCATGACGGAACACAAGAATCCAATAACACGGGTAACATATGATTGACGCAGCAAGTATGTTACTAATATTTCTGACTGATAATAATAATCGTAGCGGGATATAGATCGTTTCCATATGTAAGTTTACGGATTCAAAAATATATCCATTCACGCGATGTATCTCTCGACTTCCACACAGGAAAATACATATTTGTTGAATATGCCGAAACAAATAAAATTTATCCCTTTCAACTGTTATGTCTTGCTCTCGAATGAATATTCCTTAATGATTAATAAATTGACATTTGAGAAAGATATTTTATTTCATTGCTGCTGAATTTCGTCCTGAACTTTTCTGTTACTCCACTGTAAAGAAATGTCTATAAAAAAACTTGACACGACTGTAGAATTTTCCGTATGGTTCTAGAAATTTGCCATCAAATTGTCGTCAAAATTCTATGAAATAATGGATTTTCACATAAATCTAAGGCAATTCTCTTGAATAGATACTAAAACTTCATTTTCCATATGGATATTATTATGCAATATCTCCATCCGAGTCTGCTAGATGAAAACGAGAAAATTTGGCGATTGAATAACTGTATCTCACCATCTCGATTCCAATCTCCAAAGAAGGAACCAACCACTGAACTGTCCTATTTTTTACCCGCAAAACCTGTCGTCATGATGAATTGTCAATTTCTGGTCCTTTGATTTTTATTAGGAAACAATACGACAGCATTTTTGTGCGTTTCATCGATGAATTCAAATCAATGAACACGCGTCCGCAATATGAATCAACAATAATCATACGAACCTATTTATCCCACAAAGGAATTTGAAATGGCTGATTTGATCAAAGATACAGAGACCAAATCGCAAATTGAACGTAACCCATAATTCGATTTCACAATCTTCGAGCGTGTGTATAGCGGTTAAAGGGGAAATTGGCATAATGCCAATGTCGAGCTCGACTTTGCGATTAAGATTGTTTATTGCCAACATGCAACGACGAGTTTCCTATCCAAAGTGCGATAAATTGCCCTTGCGATCAGAACACGACCGACCGAAACAGCCCCACGACGAAATCCCGATATGAGATCGTGAGGCATCTTCGAACTCAGAAAATGCACGGAGGCATAAACCGTACGTTTAACGTAGTATTACGACTTCCTATTCTCGTAAAATTCGACCGAATAATAGAAAATATATACATACACACGCGCAAACAACATTTTTATCCGGTACATTTGGACACTTTATTATCGACGTAACCATTGACATTCGGCCTATTGTGTTATTTTTCGTCACAAACTGTTGGCGATCGCAGAAGATCTTGAAAACAAATGGAATCCTCTCGTGGGAGCATTTATAAACATTCCTCGAGAGAAGGGGGAAAATGTTAACAAAATTGTTTCCCGCATAATTCACGTCAAGTCGCAACGGGGAACAAAATTCGTTGAGTCGAGGTGCAACGATATTCATACATATTCTTGCTGCGTTCACGACCGAGAGAATTCCTTGCACAGATTTAAGTTTTGTTCTCGGTGGAAAGGACGATGTCCCTCTCAGGGAATCACACAAATTTAATTCAAGACAGATTATAATATTGACCGTGCAAATTCATTTCCCGCGATATCCCGAGAGCCTTTCCAACCCACAATTTCTCGCCAAAGACAAATATTATTCACAACGATGTACAAGGAAAACAAAGCAATTTCATAAAATATATCAAGCAGTTCCGCTGCATTAATAACGAACGGCCAAATGGAAGTCCTCTTGACCATTAAAATAAATAGAATTCCTGTTTAAGTCGATGGTGAATTTATTCAACCGATTCTTATGTAAATGCGCAAAATAACGTGAATAATTATTTGAAATGGAAAGAAAACAAGAAAGAGAAAGGAGTGTTCACTTACAACTTTTTGTACCATCGATGTTGCGCGTAGTGCCGCTTTATCCTTTCGCTTGTGAGTGCAATAGATCCTTTCGCGGTATCCTTTAAGTTTGTCGCTTTGAATCAGCACGCCTCATTGACGTGAAGATTCAAACGATCCAATTAACGTAAAGATGAATCGTTTCAAGATCCAAGAACCGATTTACACTATTAACCGAAGTCGTAGAAAGCTCCTCCACGTAAACAGAGTTGTAAATTTTTCTCATGCCTTTGGGTTTTAATTGAATTCTAAATGGAATTTTCCCAACGTTACGAGTCTTTTCGTCTCGGATCGGTCGTTTCGCTAAGTTACCATCTATACCGAGGTATACTATCGTTTCCTTAAGAGAAAACTTAATTCATGAATGTGGAAATCGGAATGATATGTACGATGTCATGAGATGTTTACGATCATACGTTCTGGAAGAATCTGATTCTCATTTTGAATTCAAAGAGTATAATGCGTCAATTATATATTTCATTCATTCACATCCATGCTAATGTACCAGGTAAAAACGAGAATACAGTTTTCATGCGTTCCCAGCGAAAAGAGAACAACAACTCAACTTAGAAGCATGATATAATGAAAAATGTATATAATACTCTCAGAATGATGAAGTTAGTACGAAATGACTACAGCGTTGAAAGTATAGCCACGAAGGAACGGATCATGTGGGAATATAAACAGCAGAAAAAACAGCGAGGTGTCTTTATATATAGCACGCTGAACGTATGCGCGCATAAAACTCTTTGAGCATAAAATTCCAAAACTTTGTGATGTAGTAATATCGCTAAATGGTAGGGGCAGAATTTTTTGAATCTACGGAAAGCGATACGTGATATATTTTCCTGATTTATGAAATTAGGAGAATTTTAAAGCAGTCTCAAACATCTGATAGAATACATTTTTCTTAGGAATCTGAATGTTTCATTCGTTGTTGAAACGAGAATTACAACTTTGCATGAATCTCTCAAGTGTGTTATAAATGTCACGATGTAATTGACAATTTCACTTCCCAAGATGGTTTTATTATTTCCCATGCGAAAATAAAAAGCCGGAGGTAAAAGATGGACAAACGAATGACGATCTTTCAAAGTTTATTGTAGCATCATGGGACTGGAAAGATCACGTACATCAACATGGAATCATAATCCAACGAATTGAAAAGATGTTCGTGAAATTTTAATTTGAAACTTGATAATCCCCTGTTATAATTGAGAGGTGCAATTGGAAATCGTATTAATAGGACTTTGGTTACCAGAAGATTTCGATGGAGGATTAGCAGAGTATCAGGAGATGTACATTAATCCCGCCTAAATCCGACGGACTTAGTAATATTCTTTTCCCTATCGGTTCAGTACTTCTGATAATCTGCTTTTATCCTTGATCACATTTTTTTCTCCGTTCTCCAGTTCTTTTATGATTTGACGTTCATTGAAGGAAGATTGATGGATAAATGTGACAACGTCATACGAGTGACAGATGTATCTATTCCTTTGAAATTACGTTTACATGGTAGTTATATATAGAATTCATTGATTCATATATTCAGAATAGTTGTGATCGCTGTTTTATACACCTAAACAGAAATCATCTGGAAATGAGAGGAAAAATTTCTCTCAGTCAGAAAAGATATTCCCCTTTCGTTTTCTTCGTGAATTGAGAATATGCCTCTACGATTGAGAGTATTTTGAACGAATGAAAATTCTTTCACCACAAACACAAAGAATCTTCTCAAATGAAGAGGAATATTTTTGATACCATATATTAGAGAAGTTGCATCAAAATGAGAGGAATAATCTTATTTCGATATTAATTCTTTTCCGGGTGTATTCAAACATTGTGAAGGGTTCATGAAGTATCGTAAGGAGAAATTTTGATGACAAATGTGAAGAACGACGATCAATATTGAATTCTTATCTCAATGGTCAATATCAATATGGAGAATTGCAACTCAATTCAGTGGTAATATTATGGAATTATGTAAACACGCTCAAATATATAGCTGAATGAAGGCTGTACGTACGAGTAATCATTCGAAATTCATTTCCACTCTGTTCTTACATCTTGTTCGTGACAGGAAAATGAGCAGGATCTAATGAACTTCCAATGGCCACAAAAATGGAGTTAAGTTCAGAATCACGAGAGTCACGAATTTTTGATTGACTGAACCTGAAAAATCTTCAAATCACTGGGATTCCAAATTTTGAGATTTAGACAAGAAATAAAAAATACCAACAATTAGAAAGATTGGAGAAAATGACAGTTTCCCACTGTGAGAAAGATTGACTATTTCGTGCCGTTCTCAAGTTCCCACGTAGGAATGCCAGTTCTCAGGCCGCGGCGACGAATGCGTCTAACACGGAGAAAATTTTGTAGTAAAAATTAATATACTCATATCGTGACCATGGGATGTACTTTATTGTGGCGGAAAAAATCATGAGTATGCGAAAGATTACCACAACTCTTCTCAAAGTCAATATGTGGAGTAATAATAAAATGCAAAGTTATAGTTCCTATCGTCATGATCGGGTACATCCCACGGGTATGATCCCCAGCAACGTCATCCATGGAACTGTCTAGGGCCTCGCGAGAATTGAGCCAAGGGCTAGGAAGAGTCTAGTGGCTAGCGGGGAACTTGTAAGGGCCTAGCGAGTGCTGATGTAACGTTTGCTCGGGATACTGTGTCTAATAATCTTTTATATGAACTTCTCTCTGTGTACTGAAATGGTATTCGCTACCAACGGTTGTCTGCCGATTGCGAGTCGATACTGAGCCAACGTGGTTTCATGTTCCAATCAGTACTGGCTTGATGATCAAACTGACCGTTGTTGACCAATTTCCCACCAATGCTGGATCGACAACGGTACAATTTTAATGAGCAAGCGTTCGTCTCTAACCCTGAATGGGTGCCAAACCATTCCGAACAAATATGAAATGCACTTTTCATAAAGCATTGTTGATTCAAACAATGTCAAAAACTTATAATGTTTGTAGAAAATAAAAGCGTTATTATTGACGGAATTATGAAGTACGTCAGTAGCTGACAATCTCCCGTACGTTTTTCGTTGGATATCACCATAAGTTCATGAGTATCGATTGATTCAAGACTCACTAAGGACTTTTTCGGAGAAATGTATTCTATGTAATTCTGTAGAATTCATGACATTGTTATCTTGAAATGTTCATGAATCCGATCTTCTAATCTGGATATAATAGTGTTCGCATCAGGATCTATATATTACGTACCTACGTGTCTGAATATCTGAGTTCATATGAATATGCATAAAAAGGTCCTAAATTCCGAAAAAAAACATCGGTCGTGAACATTGAATCGATGTCTGTCACCGATGGTTACACGGAGAAAAATATTTTTAAAGTTTCACAAATTACTACATTTCTACTGAATTGTCAGGATAAGAGAAGATTTCACTATTATTGATATAGAAGTGTAGTAAAAATGTGTTATTTATCATGCAGGTGTTTGCACGCTCGTACTGAAGAATATTTTGTTAATCATTCATTCTTACCACACTGTCTATCAATAACAGTGATATTTTTTTATATCCTGCCAATTTGGTAGAAATGTAGTAATTTTCAGAAATTCATTTTTCTCCGTGTACAGACGGTTGCCCGTGTGGAAATTTTTCCGGGCTCAAACCTGGGCTAGGTTTATAATTCCGAATTGAAATGTGGCACTAGTTACGACACCTGGATTGGCCCCAACTTGGGGTGTTACGCCTTCTAATCTAGACCCCGTAATGGTTCCCAAACTTGGCCCACATCAAGAATTCAACTTGGGCGAACTTAGGGAGTTCATTTTACCCCTTATGAATTTTCAAATTTCATCCCGCGCTGGGCTCCAGGATATTTGGGTGATATTCCTCAGATGAAAGACAAATGAATTTGCTCCAGCAAAATGTTCTTTGAGGGTGAGCTTTTGATGGATCTATGTTTTAGGTAAAATTACAATCAAATCAGTAACAAATTAGAATTCCCATCCGCTCTTGTATGTAAATTTTCAGAAAGTTGATAAAAATATTTTTTCCAGTCAGCCAAAGGCGTATCAAATTTTTGGAATTTCCATTCCGAGCTCATAGGTTGTTTGAAATTCGTTTCCATTGTTATGACCTGGAAACTAAGAGCACTGGAAGAATAACTTTCAAAAACATACAAATCAAGATACGTTCCATCTCATTCAGTGTCAGAGATTTCCCAAGTATAATAGAAATAGAAATCAATGCAATTTTGACCTCACAACACTGAGGATGTCCCGAATGTACGTCAGCTTTGATTTTCACTTGGGAGGATACAAGAATTACAATCCGAAGTATTTGGTGAGAATCCTGTTGACTATTTGGAAATACTCTATAGACAATTCTACCAACGTTCATATGAATTATTCCGTCGTTGCATGGATATAGGTTAATAACACCAAAAAAAAGTATTTTTTGTTCATCACCTCCTTCCAATGTTTAAAGAAAACTGAACGAAAAAAAACTTTCAACACACAAAATAATGAAATAAAATCTAAACCAGACAGGATTTCAACCCGAATTTGACAGGTACTGTTTGGCTCTGTCTGGCAGTTCCATGAGTGTTCAAACTGATGTACAAACTGACAACAACCAGACAAACCTGTCAGATCTGGATCAAAATGTTGTCCGGTTCTGTCAGATATTTTTAATAGGGGGAACAATGATCGCCAACCCAGGGTCTCTATAAGGTGCGGCTGGATATTAGGCTGGTTCTTATTTTATATATAAAAAGTGTTTTTTGATTTTTTTCTTGTCAACAAACAAGTTTTCTGTACGGCCCACCCTATAATTTTGTTCTACATCATGAAGGAGTGCTACAATATTTTTTACATAATTTTCAAAAGAGATTTGGGGGGCCCTCACGACGTTTTAAACAGGCGTTTCAAAACGCCGTGAGGGCCCCCCAAATCTCTTTTGAAAATTATGTAAAAAATATTGTAGCACTCCTTCATGATGTAGAACAAAATTATAGGGTGGGCCGTACAGAAAACTTGTTTGTTGACAAGAAAAAAATCAAAAAACACTTTTTATATATAAAATAAGAACCACCCTACTGGATATGCTCAAATTACAATACCTGGGCAAGACGATGGTGGCCCGCCCAGGGCCTCTACACTGAGAACAATGTGTTTCGTAGGACTAGCAATAAGTGAATTGTTGGAATTTTATTGTTGGATATACGATAATTTTTGTTCTTCTAACGACACATAGTTGTCTTGTTGACAATAAAATTGCCAATTCAACAATCTTGAACGATATTTTTACGTTTTTATTGTGGGTTGATATATAACAATATTGTATTATCGATTTAGCAATATTATTGCTAGTTTTTTCCTCCGTGTACGGGATGTGGCTAGGTATGCCCAAATTCCAACACGGGCTAGACAATGGTGGCCCGCCCAGAGCCTCTATAGGGTGTGACTGGGCATGCTCATATTACTATACCTGGACGAGACAATGGTAACTTGCCCAGGGCCTTTACGGGCTGTGGGTGGGCATCCCTAGATTAAAATATCCAGGGAGTCCACTAGCAACCCCACTGGGGCCCATATGGGCCGTGTGTGGGAAACTCTTATATTGGATGCTCAAGTTATACCCTTACGGGGCCCGGACATACTTTAGGATCCCCAGCATTGATTTCCACACGGGTGGTGATCGGCACTGCACTGAGAGGAATTTCTATAGTCACTGTAATTGAAACATTCCTCATAAGAGCTATTGAAAATTTGGTTGATTCAACCAAGAAAGTATAGTTGATTCGTCACTTAATTGTATCAACTATACTTTCTTGGTTGAATTGATCAAATTTCCAGTAGCTTTTACTATCAATATTTGGTTGAGGCGTTTTTGTTACGGAAACCTTAAAAATTTCTCCAAGTGGGAACGGAGTTATTTCGCGTTTAATCCCGCAGTCCGACCAAAGTTGATCGCCAACGGTTGTACAATGGCAGCCTGTATGGAATCGGTACCGAGCCATTCATCAATTTCTACGTGGGTTATGAGTGGGAAATCTCTTGAGCTCCCGTATGTATTACAAACTGTGATTTCTTATCATTAATTAGGACATGAAATACACGGAGATAAAGGAATAGTTGCAGCAACTACTTAAATCGTCGATTCTCGACCATCTACTTGAATAGTTGCTGCAACTACTTAGTAGTGAGGAGAAGTATCACGTGAGCTGCCTCAACTAACTCGATAGTTGCACTAACTAACGTACATACCTGGCAACTTACGGAGTATTCTGGTTAGTTGAGGCAGCTAACGTGATACTCGCCCTGACTACTAAGTAGTTGCAGCGACTATTTAGGTAGATGGTCGCAAATCGACTATTCAAGTAGTTGCTACAACTATTCTTTTTTCTCCGTGTACCGGAAGAGGGATGGGCAGCCTCAATTGGCTTTTGTACCCAAAGTACTTTTCCTTGTCAAGTATTTCCTAATTTAACGTCAAAAATCTTCATTTTATAAGAATAAAAAAGTACTTCAAGTACCAAAAGTGATCGAGGCCGCCGAACCCTGTACTGCACAAAGAAGGGTTTATATTAAAGATTACTATACTTTTATGGTACTCGTGAGATATACTCTATTATGAAGCTCATAATTATATTCATTCTAAATCGTAACATATTAATCTTCATCCTCACAAGAGAGGATGGTGAATACTCGTATACTTGTGGTTCATCGCGACATAATCAAATATATCCCAAAAGTACAATATAAATATGCTAATATCTGATATGAAATGTTTACTGTATGGAATAGGAGTGGTGATCTCCTTTGAGAACAATGGAGTGTTATTTTTTGAATTTCCAAAGTTTGTGAGGTGCTTAATTTTTGAAGCTTGTTCCAGGTGTGTTCATTGAAACATTCAATCTACACTCGGAAGGAATTCTCGTAACTAGGATGAATGTTTTTTCAAATACTTATAAGAATATTTTACCATTCCTCTGATAAAAATCATTTCAAGTATCTCCTAGACCCTCAAAAAACGTTGAGAATCCTCAGAATAATATTCGCTAGTCATTTCACGCAAACCGAGGCTCGTAATGTCAGGACTGACAATCGCCTCATGGTCGGCATCAAGCTTTTTCCGCCAAGTCTTATTAGCCTAGCTTTGACTGATGCGTGGTCCGCCATAGCTGACTGAGCGCTGATAGAGCCTTGAACATCAATGTTAGGACCGAACATATTTTATCGTGTTCAATTTAATTCTCGCCAATCAAGCCTTGACTAATGCTCGGACCATCATTACTAACCAAACTTTGATAGCGCCCTGAACACTAGTACTAGGATCAAGCGTATTCTGCCGTGTTGAATATTCGATATATATGAAAGCTTGGATGCTGAACAGAGAACGTTATCATTATCCTAAACATTGACCCTTCGCCGCTGCAACAGCACGAAACAGCACGTCCGTAGTTCCCCATAATTCAAGAAACCCATTGATTCTCACCAAATTTCATTTGAATCGGGCCAAGATCTGATTGATCAATCAGACCTTTGTCCAATTTCAGTGAGATTTGGCGAAAATCAATGGGCTTCTTCAACCAGGGGTTCTTTCCCATATCAAAAGTGAATGGCGGGGAAAATTTGCAGCGCCAAGGAGTAATCTGGCTTGGTAACATTGTTAGTAATCAAGCTACACCTGGCGATGACTAGCATTGATTCCAACCTGTTACCAAGTTTGGTAAATTGTTCGAATGTGAAGATTCAGTCACAATTGAACGCCAGTTTGAAAATATTTATCCCACTGAGTTAGCTCGAATCAGTATTGCGTATCAATCATGACACCAATATTGATTGCAAGCATAGAACCAATATTGAATCTTAATATTGCACCAAGCTTGGACGCCAATCATTGAACATGGTCATTACAGTAGACATTGACCTAGTTTGGTGCCGATGTTGACAACCCTGTGACAAATAATCTATAAAATCTCATTGACCAATGGGAAAATAAATAGGTTCCAATTAAATTCAATGATATTGAATCAGAAATTTTACCATTCATAATACGATTCAAAAGAATACTTCTACCTGGGAATCAAGCTAGGCCCGGTGTTGACTAGTATTCGCTCGAGCTTGGCACCAAGCATGGTACATTTGTCGAAGCATAATTGGAAAATGTATCCAATAAATCACTGATCCATAACATTTCTAAGAACACCCTCTCTTTTATGTTTCAGGTGAAAATCCAGCGGCGATGCAACACGGTGCTGGTTCTGGTTTGAGGGTATCCTTCGTCCTCACTATCCTTTTAACACTGATATCACTTTTGAGGTGACCGTGATGCCATTTGTGTTTATCTATGGACTCACAAAATGATTGGTGCTTCTTGTGTTTTTTCGACGAATAATTGTGCAGTTACGAACACTAAAAGACAAATGAAAATAATATTAATGTAAAATCCATAATTTGAGCGTTGTATCTTTGCACTCAAATACATCACTCACAATCATCATCATCCTCATCATCATTACAATTATCAGTAGTATCACCAGAACGTCGTACGTTTACGAGAGAGACATCCATCCTCTCATTTCGTATCCTTCTGAATCGAACATTTCAGAGGAAAAAAAGGTTCATTTTTCACCCTCCCAATTTGGATATTAATGAACAACAAATTCCATCCGATTGTTGATACGTGACACGATATCACGACATGAATGAAAAACATGTGAGAGAGATGAATTAGTCATCTCATGATGGGGATTTCGTATGATTGAAAAACATATCGTGCATCGATGTTTCTGTTGTTAGAAATAAATATGATACTGACTGTACGTAAATGGACTTTGAATACCCATTCGGTGTAATAGAAAAATTAGAATGTGATGACATAACAAAGATGCTGAGAACTCATGTTTGATGAGTATTGGGTTTTCTATCGTGTCATGATATCGGTGTATCAAAAGGTATATAAGCGTATATAAAGTGATCATTTGAGTTGCATAAAACTTGAGTTTTGTATCATATGTTACATGTCTAATACCAACAATGAAAATATGCGTCGGCGATATCTGATTATGGCCGTCCATGATGTTCACCTGAGATGATATCGTAGAGGAAAAATGTTTTTGAGATTCGTGTGAAGCTATTGAAGACGAAACAGTCATCATCATCTTCTTTTGATTTTTCAATTCACTGAGTCCATTTGAGTGAATATCACGTGAGGAACATTCCACGACATCACTTTTCTTATTTTTCACACATGGATATGAATATTCACCTCTGGTTGAAGAAGTCTATTGAAAAGCACGAATCAATGAAATTCGACACAAACTTCACCGATTTCAATCGGTTTCAACCGGTTCGAATTAGTGATGGGCGTCTTTGAAGAAGATCGATCCTTTTTTATTTAAAGAATATATAATTTTTATAGATTTCGATGAAAATTTGATATTTTTATATAAAAAAGCATTGATCATTGTGAAATATCTCCATCACTAGTTGGAACAAAGGAGAATAGTTAAATACCGTTGCGAAGTTTGTATTGAATCTGATATGTAATCAACGGGATTCAGTAGGCTCTTTAAACCAAGGATACATTGATACATTCTTCTCTAGTGATGGGGGATCCTCGAAGAGGATCGATCCTCCTTTTTATATCAAAAATATATAATTTTTATAAATTCCAATAAAAGTTAGTTATTTTTCATATAAAAAAGGATCGATCTTCTCAAAAGATTCCCATCACATTTAGTACATTTCTCCATGAGTTAGCTAAAAATGATTTCTATTATTTTAATAAACACCTCACATTACATATAAAATCTGAATCGAATAAAATAATTGCATCATGAGGTTGTCAGAATAAATAATAATCTCACATTAAAATATCATTCAAACATTTAATCTGTTATACATTTTCAAGTATTTCTCCAAAGGAAGAAAAAAAAACAAAACCTCGTGTCCCACAATCTTCACGTATTATGATTCGTTTATTGAATCGTAACTCAACGACCCAACATGCCAATATTTCACTTGATCGTTACCGTGCCATTTCTTAGCAATAACAAACCGTTCCTGACTTATTAGACCACCGTCATCCGAACGCCAAAATATTGATCATAAATCGTCAACCACAGCAATGAGTTATGACTCAAATTGATTGTTCGGGATACAAATAACTGTATTTTTTATCAGCTTCAACGTTGCCGGAATAATTGATATTTGAACAGAGGACTCTGAATTTATATGGCAATAAAGTATAAAATATAACATGTTTTTTTAGCGTAGTGCTGTTTCATTGATGAATTCTTGTCGATGTATCATATCCCTTTTAATCTCAACTCATTCGCATTGAATCAAAAGTTGATTAAAGATCGAATCGTGTTCCAAAAGAATCAATTTTCTTTTGTATGATTATATAAAATATCATGGAAATAAAATGATTTGTACGAAAGTTGTTATCTACATCAAGAATCATAAAGATAAAACACACTAATCAAGAATGGAGTCATTATCCTTTCTATGATTCGCTTTAATCTAAATATTCTTCCAACGTTTCATCAATGAAAATCTCCTTGCATTTATGTTTCATCCACTTCTTTTCAACCTCTCCTAATTATGCACTCCTCGAAAGACCTTAATACCACCATTCTACTCGGCTCTCATGACGCTTGTACTTCCTCGCCTGTCTCGAGTCTCATATTTCTTTCGTCACCGAGTATCTTAGCCCCCTCTTCACAGCCCTTTTCCCCTACACAGTTCCTGTTTCAGCATCAGTCGAGTTTGTATTTATCTCCATCCAAGTTATTTCATGCATCTACATCTTTCCAGCCTTCTTCGACACTTGTGAATTTTTCATTCACACGTCTCTCAAATACCTATTTCATGTTCTTTTTTCCCTCAAGTTCATAAAATTCAATTTCTTGCTAGCTTCGTCTGTCTCTTGAATGCAAATGAGCATTTCTTTGCTATCAAAATGTCAACGCTCTCTCTATAATCCCTTTCAAATAACCCTCAGGATTTCTCTCTGAATTTTCAAACCTTTGTACCATTGATACAGGTCGTAAGATCTTGTAGGTTCTTCTTAACATTACTTGCGTTGTTACACGACTTGACTTCGTTATTTGAAGGATGTTTTTTGAGATGAGAATTCTTTCCGAACCGTGAGTATCAAGTATGGACCATTTGGCCAACGTATTTACGTCCTTTAGTCGCATGAATGCATAACCCACCGCTTATTTTGGCGTGTCCTGTGCACGTGTTTGAAATTATCACACGTTATAAAATCCCGTGATTTTATACGTTCGACGTTTTATGAAAAGGGTTGCGCGATCATTGCACACAATCGAGACGCTCATGAACATTTTTAAATCGTATCTGTCAATGGATTATCGTCAACGAGTTTTATTCCCTTTAGAAATCGTGTGTTGAAACCATGAATAATCATTCCACGATTATTTGTTATCGTAATAACCCGAAAATGTATTTTGCGGCCTATAATTACGTACGTGGAGGAAATTCACCACATCCAAGCGAAAAACCTCAAAAATATACTGGCAACGGTTGTTACGAGGATTGAATATCAAAAGAGCAAATTCCATGCAGGAGTAGCTCATTTCGGGAAAATAAATAACGCGTCGTGGGCGGAATCTCGGTTATGCGTTATATTTGAAAATTGATTCCAAACCTCTCTTTTCACTCTGAGATCGAAATATCGAATCCAACCATGTCATGTTCAAATTGAAACGAATCGGAGGTTGTTACTGATTGAATCGTTCTCATTCTCGAACATTGCTATTCGGATTTTGAATTGAAAAAATTAACATTCCTTGTACGATGTAACTTATAAGGAGTGCACCAAAAGTGGAAATAAAACACGAGTGAGTGCATTGCATGACACCGTCTAGTTATGTTTTACATTTTCTATCGATTCATTCGTATGTTAGTGACGTGAAG
Organism: Gonatopus flavifemur; assembly: GCA_018340375.1. NCBI lineage: Eukaryota > Metazoa > Arthropoda > Insecta > Hymenoptera > Dryinidae > Gonatopus > Gonatopus flavifemur. Next base: position 39,079,200 of record JAFFJZ010000001.1, on the reverse strand, counting down.
AATGAAAAACAAGATATTAAATTGATCAAAATCACGTACACCAAGAATCTATTATAAACTCGGAAGCTTCCATGTAGGAAATAAGTACGCGAAGGTGTTCGCAAGATTTATGGCCTACATAACTCATAATCGTGCATTAATTTATGTATCAACTCGAGCGTCATAAGCAGGAATGACATTCCCGTGGTAAATATGGATTGCAACCGGGAAAAAAAGGTTTCAATTAAATCAAAGAGATCGCGTGGTACTTGACATTTTCCACCTCGATTTGCATCATTAATAAAATTGTGTTTTATCAAGAAAGAAAAAATCTGCTTTTCTAAAATTAATTGAGTGAACGAAAAATATAATTCTGTCAAAAATTATTCGAGGACTTGAATTCATGATATTTTGAAGTTTAGCTTCACCTTCTTTTTCAAAAAAAAAGTGTCATACTCTCTGCAATGCTAAATTTTCCATTTCCATCCCAAGTAGCAACAGAATTTCAAAGTATACACGAAATAGAAACGTTCGTAGAATGTACGAATGAGATACGAGAAACATATAATGAACGTTCATGGAATATTCGATAATGAGACCGTTTTAAATATACTTAGAACGTACATAGTACATTCTGGTGCTGCTTGGGCATGTACCAATATACATGCTCAAATTCAAAAGCCGTTTTTACAGTAATGTAAATGTTCAGAACTGTATACGATTCTTATACATGGGGCAGAACTTCTCAAAAAATTCAATTAAAAAGATAATAAAGTTGATGTTTCAGATATTTGAATTCAATACTCAGAATTGGACTACACACTTTGTGAAATTTCAATTCAAAACGCGCATGCAGAGAAAATAAAACTCTCATGTAAATATAACTGTGAACATGTCAGATTTTCATGGAGTATCCAAAAAAAGACAGACAAACCGGAGTGAAAATGGAAACAGTGGTATTATAGTAGAGGGGGTTGAAATATCCTGCTCATAAAATAGAGTGACTATGTAACGGAAGTGAACATAAAATATCAATATATTTTCGCTGAGGAATATATATGAGGATTTGAATATATATATATATATGAGGATTCACTACATTTTTCCATGTATTTGAAAACTCCCTGTGTCATTCTTCTGAGATAACATGGAAGATCAACCGAAGCGAAGCTCTACTTTATGATGAGTTGTTGAAGAATTTGAATGAATTTGAACCCGCGATAACAAACTGGGTGAGGTGATTTTATATTTTTATATGGATCGTTTTCGATGATGAATCAAGATTATGTTCACAATTATAATATTTGTCACATTCAGAAGTATTGCGAACAATAAGCGATTAAACGTGTATTGTTTCCAATCCTTTAGGCTTCTTCTCAACAAACGGAATACATGGACGATCAATGTATCACCTCCAATCAAATGAATGATAAACGACCGAAAGAGCTTGTATGTATCCACAATATTCGAACGTTACAAGCGTGACTGCCCAAAAACCGAATTGGAGACCAGCAACTCGTAATTTCAAAGTACGTGTACGATATTACACTTCCAGCCATCGCAAATTTCATTCATTGCCACAATCGAAAAGCTTTGGTCAATTCACGCTCCGCTTGGCGCGATGAATTTGCTTCAAAGTTTGTTGCGCGATTCAATTGTACGAATGATCAATCAACCGATAACATAGTTAAATCTGTAATTGTTTCCAATAATCTTGAAGATTTCTATGGGTGAGCATAAGTGGTGTCGATTATGACTTGGAAGGATGTTGGAGAATAATAAAAAATGCCAGGTCGATACCAGACGGAGTATGATAATAATCTCTGAAAGCAATCACGTTTTCTACATTCCAAAAACTAATTGCGGTTTTTGAAATAAAAAGGTTTTCAAGTTCTTCCGTTTTCTACGTTCTTACGCTTGGTGGTTCTCCAAACTTGTGATCGTGGAGTAATTAATTTTCTTCTCATAATCTATCTACTCTTCCTCTCGATATTCCCTGTTACTGAGCTTGAACAGTTTTTTGCTCGATACACGTAGTCTCGTCATTTACAAGACATCGGATTCAATCCATCCTTGCTATTGCATTACCTAAGATTCTAATTTCGAGAATAATCGACATGACTCCGAGGTTCTCAGATTGCGGATGCGGTTTTGTTCTTAATAATTCTTTTTCGTATGAATTGTATGGTTTTTTGTTTCATAATAACATGGAAGCCATGTACGTAACGAAACGAATAACGCATTCATCTGTAAAGTGAGAGATATGACGTTGGCATTCCTCTCCAAAGAATCCATCATTCTCTATCTTTCCGTCAAGAGAGCCGTGTGATGACATGAAATTTTAATTCAACGATTACAAATTCATGTTCCGAATTTTCCTCAAGTTCATTAGGAAGGCCATTTTGATTCAGTGCTCAGATTTAATCTGCTTTCCTGTACTTCGTATCTTCAATGCATTAATTATATCATGTACAACACGTAGTTGAAAACTAACAGATTACAGAAGTTTGTTTGGAAATGAAAAACTTGACTTATAAATTAATGTTATTGTGGGAATGTGATTGAAATTGCGAACGAGGGCGCAAAATGAGTGAGTAAATATCTGTGGGAGGTTCAAAGATGTTTCATTTCAAATGTATTTCGTTGAGCTCAATTCCATTCTATTCTTGAATTACTAATTTTCAATTCGATAGAATATCAATTGCGAAGGATTTTTGAGGGATCCCGAATTTTCCGATGGTTCTGTATTTTTCTGTCAATTGAAATGTACAATTGAAAGAACTGAGTCGCTCCAACACAATTTTAGATGCACAATTTATGTATTTACATAATCTATGTAAATACTAAATGTATCTTGATGGAATAGTGGGACTATATGAGTACTACACTGGAAATGGATGATCGAAATTTTCCTTTTTGCAACAATTGGAAAATTTCAATCATGGGATATGTTAACAACTTCACTGAAAATTCCAAATTGTATGGGATTTTTACCATGATTTCCATAGTAAATTTTCGGTGAATTACGGAAAATTCCTAACGTATTGATGGATGAATTACTTCAGAAAATTTATATGAAGTTCCCCATAGAAATTTTTCATAGGGTAGACAAAATGCAGGATACGGTGCAATTTGAGTGTCGAGTTTTTATCAAATCAGGTTCCGATCAATAATCGATTCAGATGGGGATTCCAAATTGAACTATCGAGTTCAGACAGAAAATGATTCCACACCAGACGTTGGACTATTTCAAATGCAACATGCTATGTCATATTTAGAATACATCGATTTACGTGAATTGATAATGAACGTAGGATTGTGTAATTCAAATGACTCTCAGTCTACACGGTGCTCGTTTGGTTATAGCAGGGTTGATATTATTTTTCTCTCATCAAATTCTCATCGATCAATTTTTTTCATTCGTCCAATTCCCAAAACTACCATTTTTGTATTAATGATTCATTGTCTTCCCTCTGCATTATATCAATTTTATTCTTGTATCAACGTCCATTTTATACCAAGTTTATCACATTTCTCGTAGTATCGACACCTTCCAGTTCTCATACGTACACCCTTATATTCTTTCTGCTTTATCTTTTCATCCCCTTGTTCCGTTTTTTTTGTGTTTTTTCTCTCTCTCCTCTTTTCTCTTACATTCCTTTTTTCCCTTCTGCTCATTCCCTTGCCCTTTTTAAACCTCCTCTTGAACTTTCCTGTATTCAGTTTTTTTCATCTGCAATTCTCCTTTGATCTAGTTGATTCTTTGTATATCATTAGGTACTACTATATCTTTTTACATCACCTCACTTTTATTCTCCATTCGAAAGAAAAAGTTTTTTATTAGCCTTGTTTTTTCTCCTCCATAATCATGATATTATGGAATATCGATGAATATTTTCATTATCTTGAATATATTATAGGGCAATATGCTAACGACTTTGTCAATTAGTATACTTCAGTATTATGTTATATAAAAACAATTCCTGGGGTACATCGAGAAACAAATCCGAAGTCAAGATTAAATCTTCATCACAGTGGTGTCAGATGAACTTATCCGATTCAAATATGAATAAGTATTCATATGAAATATTCTTCTTTCAAAATCTTGAAATAATTCAAAATCATTGAATAAGAAATCTTTCACTTGTGCTTTCGAGAAACACTTCGGATATTCAGAATTATTGTTCGATTTGTTGTTTCTCCCGTAGAAATTCATCTCAATGCTTGAATTCCCCAATATGAAATTATTAATCAAATATAATGGACTCATATTACAAAAACCATGAAGACACAATTATGATTCTTCCATTCACAGAAGATACATATTCCATAAAATCCTGTATAATATTTAGAACTCCATCACGTCATCATCTTCTCTTGTAATCAACTGAATCTCAAAAACATTATCACCTTGGAACACATAAAAGTATCCACTATTTTCTCCTCCTCCATTTTACGAGGAAGTACAATTACCTACTATGATTTTTTTCACCATTTTCACTTTACTCATTTTCCATCTCGGACGAATACATCTTAAAACACCGGCATAATGGACATTTTTCACGGATGTAAAGAACAAAAATACTGAACGAGAATCTCTCATGCATTTTTTATGAGGTCATAACGTGTACCATATGATATGAAATATAAAATAAATTCCTCTTGTTTTGAACATGATGAAAATTTCCGAAATATATGGAAGTTCTAATATATCATTAATTATTACAATGTAGGAGGTGTAATGAAATGAAGTAATAATACTTTCCCGATTATATGTCCAACGATCGAAGTTAGAACAACATTCATTTTTCAAAGTTCTGTACCTATTTGTGAGTTCGTAACAGAAGGATTTTTGTATTCACAAATTATACGATACCATAACTGTTACGACAAATTGCCAAAGAAACGGCAGACTGATTCATGAACGGAATATCTGTATGAATCCATTGAAGAAGTTTATAAGAAAAGTTAGTCACCATATCCGTATGCTATACAATACTTCTGTACATTAAAAATAAATAAAATTGCGCTGAGAGAAGAATTTTTTTCTAAATGAAAGATGTGTTATTGAAACGATTCAGTAGAATGTTTCATTAGATTGATGCCATTCAGGTATTTCGGAATCAATGAATGGTTATTGATACAAATGAACAATCATTGAAATAATATGATATTTCATAAGGGCATTTCATTGGTTCGAATAAATGTTCCTCTCAGCGTTGAATAGGATTTGTGAAACGCAAAGAAATTTGTTCACGATTTTATATTCCGCGTTGTTGGATAGAAAAATTGGACTATTTCATTTACAGAGATCGAATACCAAGTATCAGAATATCATCATCATTAATTACTATTCATAATGATGCAAAGTTCCAAATTACGAGATAAAATTTCATGATACCGGCACAATTTTTCCATTCGTAAGGATTTCAGTTTCGTGCAAGGAACAAAATATTTCTCTTTATCCGAATGATTGTTCTCATGTAACTGTAACATGACTATTACCCCACGAATAACATTCGACAACAAAATTTCATCATCAGGAGAGATTATTCCTGTGATGGAAAGTTCAATTTCGATGCTGAAAAAAATATACGACTTTGTGGGTTTGATTGGAAATTTCTTTCCATAAAGAGAGCGTATAAATTCCAAACTTCTGGCATAGTTATTTATTTCTCATGGATGACACACAAGTTACTCGCAAAAGGAATGATTAGTTGAGAATCTGTCAAAAGCTCAATACCGACGGTACTAGAATTCTAAAACTCCACGAACTAATTTACACACTGATTCATTCCAAATTCATCAATCCCGTGCATTCTTCATAAATTAATTCCCATCCACTTACATTATGAACATTATGAATGTAATAATTCTCCCAACCAATGATTCAAAGGAATATTTTGTTATTAGCATTCATGCTCATGATAAACGGATGTATGTACATATATTTATACATACATTGTTTGTAAAGTGACGTCAAGGAAAAATATTTCGACGTATTAAGCGTTGTTTAGGATCACAATGAAGTGAAAACGTAAGTGTACGTATGAATAGTGTGAAAACATAACGTGTGCGTGAAAAATTTGTTATGTACGTATAATGTGTATGAATAATTCATCAACTATTTGATAACATCATTCAAAATTAGACTTTAGGTGAACAACTCAGCGTATCATCGTCATCGAAAAATCAAAACCCAGAAGTCATGGTGAGATTGAAATGATGAAAATATTGTGGTTGAAAAATTTGAAGTCAGGTGTCTGATTTTATTTGTCTTGTTCTACTGATTTTTCGAACTGTACTCTTCTGAAGAAATTTTTTGTATATCAACACATAATTTTAAATTTGTGAACTACTCCATGATTTTGTCATTGTCAGTAGGGGAGCGCCAAACAAAGCCAGTCACTTGAGAAAAAAGATTAGGAAGATGCAGTCGATGTTTTTTCCGATAATACATACTCTACAGTTCCACACTTTTTAATAGCAGGAACAATTGAACTCCATCCAGCGGATGCGTTTTCTAATAATCCTAACAAAGATTTCACAAGGAACCAGTTACGCATTCCATACGTGGTATCAGGAGGAATTCAAAATTAACATCAGTTTCAGTTCGTCAAAATAAATCTAAGAAAACTTAAAGCACAAATCAAAATATATTACAAAATGTGATAGGATGAACTCATTTTTAGTTGGAAAAGAAGATATATTCAACGTTCATCAAAAACTGACCCATCTTGCCTCATCTTCATCCTTCGCCTTCGCTAATTGTTTTGAAATATTAATAATTATTCTTCCGGAAGGAAAGAATTGAACAGAGATAAAATTTATATTCGATCCAGTTAAAGCAAACTGATGATTCGATACCTTGTTTTCAATCAACAACAGGATAGGAGGCTAAAAAGTGCCTCGAAACTTGAATTTGAATATCTTGGGTGAATAAATGAACAACATGAGCCGTAAAAAAAAACCATGACGCCAACATCATGTCCCCTAACAGTCCATGTTTTCAGGACTTGCCGATGAACGGAGTAGTTTGCTCTCAAGCCATTGAAAACATGACCTGTTCTGCCTCCTGGTTTAGCTTTTCTCCATTTTTTCTCTACTTCCGTCATATTGTACATCAAAGCAACCCTCAATCAAATGCAATGAAACTTCCCTTCGTATAAATAATTCGCTCAGTATTCAGTTATTATTCATTGCCCTCCATTGCTTATCAGACAATTTCATTTGAGCAAATAGGATATTTATTGGAATATTAGATCACGTGGAGGGAAGTTAGTCTCAATTTTGGGAAATAAAATAAAAAATAAACGTATCGCCACATCCTGATTACAGCAATACGGATTCAGTTGAATGATAAACCAAGCGCACTGTGAGAGGTTGCGGTCAAGGGTCTGGACAGCACAACGTGGTACACATTCAACTCCCTACACATTCCGGTTAATAACCACAGATTGGAGTAGAATGTGTCAGAATAATCGATGTCAAAGTACCTTTTATACACCACAATAACTCATTGAGTTACCATATAAGCAATCAAATATGCACTGAAAAAATTGTTTAGTCGTCGTGACTAAAAATTTTAGTGAAATACGACCTCAACTGAAAATTTAGTTGCCTCAACTGAATATTAGTATAGTTATAGTCTCTTCAATTGAAAATTGTTGTCACAAGGAACAATATTTTAGTTCAGGCAGCATTTATTTTCTGCTTGATGTCGTTGTTACTACAGCTAAAGAGTTTGCTCAGCGTAACGAATGGATCACGATGAACGAACAAAGCTTGAGTTCATAAACTTCCAAACTTCATGGACCCCGAAAAATGATTTCCACAATGCAGGTTCAGTTTCATTCATGTGAGAATAAATAAGTAATTACATCATATTTCTGCGAAACATTTCGGCCTTTTCAATAAGTGAGTAATTGTAGGTATCATTATCCTCTTCCACTGCATATCGCGAACATACTCTACAAACAATTATTACCGGTGTTTCAATGGGCCGCTGATGGCCCTATCACGCCAGTAATGAGCCGTTATTGTCCCTTTGAAACGCCAGTAGTCGTGTTTGCTGGGTATAATCACTAAAATTATTCAGCGATACAATTTCACGCTCAATGACACTTATTTGGATTGAAATGTAATAGACGTCGAATATTCAGAGATTCAAAGAAAATATACAACAAACAGTCCACAAGTATGTATTCCAATTAGTGGGAAGTATAGAATGTCATATTCATGAGAAGAATCAATATTTGATTGTTTTCAATCTCACATTCCATGATTTATAACGAATATACATATATGAAATAAAGATAAATAAAATTATTTATAAGTCAAGAAGTAAGGGTAATTATATACATGGTATAACACGATTCTCACTGCGATAAAAAAAATTTAGAAGTACAGGAACGGGGAAAATGGTCGGGATATTAAATTTAAGCGACACAAAATAGAACAGAAGAAAATCATTTACTTAATGTCGATATTCGCTGTTCATTATTTGTAAAACTCAGAAAGAGTTGAACAATAAAATTCATAGTATCAAATTAATAGACGTTTGTTTTCAATGTCTCCTCCTTTTCTCAGAACACCCTGATTTCATTCCCCGCTTCTCTTTTTTCAGGATAAAATACCAGGACTGAAAAGCATTCAATTTTGTGTCTCTCATGATTGTTTAGAGAGGTTTTAGACGTCTTCCACAACATTTTTAAACAAATTTCACACCAATTCTGATTTAAATGTCATCTGGAAGTGTTGCGCAAGACATCTAAAATCTGTTCAAAAGATATCAAAAAACACAAAATATTCACTGAGCCAGAGATGGAATGCAGAAATTGTCAACGCAATGCTGAAATCATAGTCCGTATCACGTTTTTTTCTTTCGCAGAAAATTCAATCAGACACCAATCTACCAATCAGAAACTGGACCACACCGAGAGAAAAATCAGCTTATTCCGAATAACATCTTTTCTTGGTCTGAGAATATATATTTTTTCCTCATCCAAAGAGAATATGAACTTAGATCGAGAGAATTTTCTCCATATAACGCTGTTAGCTTCAAAGCTGAGTGAATGTTTCCTTCGTTTAAAGAAAGTTTTCTTGGTTGAAGGTTTTTTTTTCTCTCAGTGCATGGTTTTGATATGTCGTCGGCAATCTCTCCAAGTCATTTCTAACCAACTATTGCAGATATCTAGTACAGAGACATCTGAGCTACCAAAATATCCGTTTCACAAAAATCTATGACTCAATATTATTTTTCAAACTCAAATAACATGAGATACATCGGTTTTCATTGTATAACTCAATTTCATCGTATCGATGATGATGTTGTATAGAGTTCTGATTGAACTACATCATTTTATCTACACTCGCTTGGACTGTCTGTAAAATATCCGAGAGGTATTTCCAAAGGATATTCTCAGCACGTTCGGATTCCACTTGCGGTATAACTGATACAAAAGAAAGCTAACGCCAGCACAAAGTAACTATTGTGTCTAAAATTTGCTGTTATTGGCGAGCGTTACAACCAAGATTAATCTTGAAGCTTTGTAACAAGGTAGTCAATAATTCTTCATTCATACATACCTTCGGAATGAAAAGTATGATTCCCGTACCCAACACATGATGTGTTGGAAATATGTACAAGAGGAAAAAAAAACGTTTTAAAAATTACGACATTCCTACTGAATTAGGAAATTGAGTGAAAATATCCCTGTATGATCAGACATTGTAGTGGAAATACGTGATTTACCTGACACATTTTACAACGATGTTTAATGATGACAGGGATGTTTCCACTCATCTGGTTCATCTAGTAGAATTGAGCCCACGGAAAGCATAACCGACGATGCGTTCGAAAAGCGGTAAAAGTATTGTCCAAGCCGCCACGTGAAGGTTCGAAAAAAAAATCGGAATTTTGAAAATCTAAAAATACTGGGTGATAGGGCTTGAAAAATCAATCTGAGTCTCCCCCTTACAAGTTTCTTTTATCATCGATAGTTTTCAAGAAAAAAATATGAAGCACCTATTTTTTTCAATCGAAAATCAATGTTTTTCAACATTAAACTCGTCGTAACTCGGCCATTTTTTCATGTATCGTGATAAATCTTGCGTAATCTGACTCGTAAGACTTTCCCGATGACGTGTGTGTTGGAAAAATTTGTGAAAGTTGATGAAAAATTATGAATTTTGCAATCCGAAGTGAAAACCATGTTTTTCATGCTTTGCGTTGAGAAAGTATCAGGAGAAGTATGAGCTACGAAAAACTTCCAGCAACAAAGTCGTTCGTTAGTGTATGAAGGAACTTTGTGGAAATTTTTAGATCGATTGAACTATTAGTTTTGAAAATACAGCAATTTTAATATGAACGCACAAAATTTCAAGTGGCAAATTTGTTCTTTCATCTTTTTACAGGTTTTGTACGACACTTGAAATTATCCTGTAAAAAATGTAGAAGATATTGAACAGAGCGTCAGCTCCGTGTCTGGGAGCAGTATCACATGGAAAGTATACGCAACAAAATTGGCACAGCACGATTTTGATTAGCATAAATTGATTATTGAACATGATTGAATAATATACTTAATATTCCCATCGTTATAACCAACCCAATGACTTTCTCAATGCATACAGAATATGTATGCAAATTTTCAAGGAATTTCGGGCGGTTTTGGCTGAGTAATCATAAATTCAATTCATTTGAAACGATTTCATATTCAAAATATTGGTTTTATGGAAAAATTATTTCAACAAAACTTTTCTTATTCTGTGAAAAATAATGTGTACATTCATAGAATGAAGGAACCTCTCTTGTTCGAAGGACAATTTTTCTTCAAAGTGAATGGTTTATCCATAAAAACATTATAAACAATGAATTGATTTGTAAAGCAAACAAATAACGAATCGTGTCAAAATAGTTCAATATTTGAATTCCCTAATTCAAAAAACATGAACACGCATTGAAAAATCAAATAAATACAATCTTTCCTATGGACTCCAATATTCAGCCGGTAACACGACGCGAAATGATGAACAATTCTCGTTGCGCGTTCATATTAAAATTGCTGTATTTTCAAAACTAATAGTTCAATCGATCTAAAAATTTCCACAAAGTTTCTTCATACACTAACGAACAACTTTGTCGCTGGAAGTTTTTCGTAGCTCATACTTCCCCCGATACTTTTTCAACGCAAAGCATGAAAAACATGGTTTTCACTTTGGATTGAAAAATTCATAATTTTTTATTAACTTTCATTGATTTTTCCAACATACACGTCATCGGGAAAGTCTTACGAGTCGGATTACGCAAGATTTATCACGATACATGAAAAAATGGCCGAGTCACGACGAGTTTAATGTTGAAAAACATTGATTGTCGATTTAAAAAAAAGGTGCTTTTTATTTTTTTTCTTGAAAACTATCGATCATAGAAGAAAATTGTAAAGGGAGACTCAGATTGATTTTTCAAGCCCTATCACCCAGTATTGTTAGATTTTCAAAATTCCGATTTTTTTTTTCGAACCTTCACGTGGCGGCTAGGACAATACTTTTACCGCTTTTCGAACGCATCGTCGGTTATGCTTTCCGTGGGCTCAATTGTAACAATTTTCACGAATACATCAAAAAGTACGAAAATTAAAATAGATGCCGAGACAATTCAACGAGTGGAAGAATTTAAATATCTGAAAAGAGCATAATTACTGAAAACGGTAAAAGCCAAAGAGATATAAGAGCAAGAATAGCTCAAGGAAAACAGGCTTTTCATCAAAAGAAACAGTTATTATGCCCAAAGAATATCAACTCAGCGGTCCACTGCAAACTGGAGTGTGTTAAATTTGACTACAAGAACACGGATAATGTGTGTTCAACACGGATAAACCGTGTATAATGTATAACACTGTTCATCCGTGTTCACATACATACCCGTGTTTTTGTAGTCAATTTTAACACACTCAGTTCGTATTGCGAGGGAGAAATTCTTGAAGAATTACGTTTGGAGCACAGCATTATACGGTTGCGAAACTTGGACAATCGCATAAACTGACTAAGGAAGACTTTGAGTTTTTGAAATGGGGTGTTATAGAAGGATGCTCAAAATAAAATCGATAGAGAGAGTAAAAAATAAAGAGGTACTTGAGAAAGTGAATGGAAAAAGAAATCTTTTGAAACATGTCGTTGAAGGAAGAAGTAATTTGATAGGACACACATTAAGGCATGATACTTTATTGGAAACAATATTAGAAGGGAAAATGAATGGCAAAACTTGTAAAGGTGGACCTAGATTGGATTATATGAAGCAAAACATACAAGATAAAGGCTGTGGTAGATATGGAGAAATTGAGCATTTCACGGATAATCAACGCATTGTAAAAAGTAATCGAAATTTCCCTATATATATCAACTGGAGAAATCCAATCACCGATTGGGAAATCAATTTCCGATACATTTATATGGAATTTCCCTCAAATTTATCTGATAATTTCAAACTCTATGTGATTTTTCTCAAAATTTTGCAGTAAATTTCTAAACAAGTTCGGAAAATTCCTAACGCATGTATGTGTGAATTGATTCACATAAATTATAATATAAAAAATATACAGGAGTTTTTTCATAGAAATTTTGTACAGTGCAGGGTTGAGGGATACCATCAAACCAGTCATAAGACTGATTACTTCATCACGATGATGATAACAATTTTTCAAACATTTTTTCTCTCAGTGTATGTTGATTCACTGCTCAAGAAGGCAAAACAATGCTGCGAAGAGTATTCATAATTCTAGTTTGTTGTTCCGAAGTATTTTATCTATCCATAAACATATAATTCACAACCAACAGCACTACATTTCTCGTTTACAAAAATTTCAAGCGTCATTTCGTTTTGAATTACGACTGAGAAAAGTGTACCTAACATTTCTGCACTGGATATGTGAGCTACTTCAATACCGAAAATTCAATACTAAATCTCGTGATCTCTGGCCCTCCTTATGTCACGTAAAGTGCTTCTAACCAGCTGAATTATATGGGCACCTCCCTTTGCTTTGTCTTGAAAATCCATTCCAATTATGCCTCGTGGAATAGCGAAAATCTCCCTCACGCCGTGTATCGGATAACAAAAAGTGTTTCACTTTCATTTTATCAGTGAATCCTGATCTGTTTTGTTCTTCATTCTTTTTCCTTTATGGTAAAAATATTTGTATCAATCTTCACGATCGGAGAAGAAGATTACTCGAAATAACTTGGAAGCTCATGAGAAGTTTCGATTCTTTAGAAGAAAACGTCAAGTCAAAATAACTAATCGAATCCAGTCGAATGCGTTTGTTCTTGTAACTGCAGTTACCTTATTCCTCCATGTAATCTCTCAAATATCTTCACATAACCCGTTTCGAATTTTCAGTAATTTAACCGTACTGCACGAACGTTCCTCTCATTAATCGATTGAATAACATATTCACCATGCATTTCAGTTTTCAATCTCACTAAATCGTTCAGTCGAATTCAAATCTGGACTAAAAATATTCCTGGTTGAGATTACTCAGATATTTTGGATTCATTTCCAGAACATAGGAATAGATTGTTCGAAAATATTCCGCGTTTCAATTGATATGATTGAATTGGCGCGAGAACACAACGAACAAAAGATTTACAATTCCTCATTGAAGGATTTGGGAATCTGATTGAACAATCATAATGATAATAGGATGGGAAAAGATTATGAAAAAACATAATCCAATGAAGGACATGATGAATCTTCCACTTGGATTCTAATAACATGTCAAAAGAGGTTTCAGAGTATTCTTCAAAAATATGATCTGATATTTCCTCTATCATTTCGTTCTTTCATCCACAGATGTTGATAAAACGCCTCAATTCTCCCTGAAATCCGTAGAAGGAAATGAAAATAATGAAATGTCAGTGATTTTTCTCAAAATCAAGAAATTCAATCTCTTCCAAAAATGCATGAGTGGTGAAGGGGAGATTTGGGAACCGGAGTTGATTCTGAAATGAACAATAATGGGAATGAAAAAAGAAATTCCATTCACTGTCTAATTGATTTCAACCGTTCGTGTACATATGTACTTATTTTTTCGACCGCCGAATACACACTGGGGGCTAACCATCTATCCCTGGACAACTGCATTTTCTAAATTATCAATTGTAGGATAATCAGAAAATAGGTGAGCTTGGATATTTCAAAACTGTTCTCACATAATTTTGAAGCGAAAATACAATATTCTTTATACCTACACTGTAAAAAAAATTTGTCGAATTCCAAACAAAAGTGCTTGGAAATTTACAAACTTGGTTTGGGAGAATAATTTCCGAACCTCTTTTGTAAATTGCTGAACAAAAGTTTGTGAATTCTCAAAAATCTTCGTGAAATCACAAAATTTTTTGAATGTTTACAAACTTTTGTTTGGTAATTTACAAAAAAAGTTTGTGTAAAAAACTGCCAAACTTCTTTGGCAGTTCAGGAAGTATATTTTTTACAGTGTAGAAAAATTCATCCAATTTGTGAAATTGAAGAGAAAATAGTGTTTCTACGAAGAAAATGATAATTTTTCAATTTTGGGTCTTGTTAATTGAAAATTTATGTTCTAATTGTTGAGATATTAGAAACCCTAGCCATCAGGATTCCGATTCCCTGATTGAAAAAATCCATTGAACATGACAGAATGAAATTTCATAAGATTTGATCAGAACATTGTCCAAGGTGCAATGAGATTTAACAAGATCCAATCAGATTCACAATGGAGAAAATGTATTTGTCTAGCCAAATCGCATTCAAAAATGATCGGATAGGAGTCAATCAGACCTCCGTTCAATTTCAACGAGATTTGGCGAGGCTCAATGAGTTTTTCAAACCAATGATCCACATAATTACAACTTTCGAATCAAGAAAGCGCGGAGAGCGTCGTATTTGACTCATGGGTGCACGGAGAAAAATAAACAGTAACTGTTACTATTTATTTTTCTCCGTGTGGTTATCAACGAGTGCGCATACGAAAAGTTAACCAGAAGAACAACTAGATTTTTCGTGTATTCCATATAACTTTATTCGGGAAGATGATATGGGAATATACTTTTAATATATCAACAATGTGTTATTCCAAATATTGATTCAGAAACTATCTTCCTGGGTCACGGTTCAGCTAATGTACAGAGGTGTGAAAATTATTAGAATAATTGTGATTTCCAAAACTGTTCCAACTTTCCTCTAAGGGAATGCAATCATTCATGGAGTACTGGTTTTATTTCTTAATATAAATAGTTCTTAAGCCCTCCATTTTTGAACGAAGGGATATTCCATGATTACTATATAACAATCTCATTTGTACAAAGTTCTTTTTCATTATGAGCATCTTCATATGTCTTCAAATAACTATCAATGTGCAACATTTTGATATTAAGAACTGTTGTTCCATTGTATAAGATTTATACACAAAACAAGGAATAATAGTTCAGTTACGATGAAACCAATAAAAATCCCGGTCGGAATTTGTTGTTGACTATTCTAAATTTCCAGCAGGTATCTATCGTCACATACTGTTTAGTTTGAGATCGAGGTGTTGAGATCATTGGAGTGGAAAAAAGATTGGGAAGAAAAATTGTTATAATAATAAACTCAGAAATGGAAGGATGAAAAACTATTGTATCAACAAGACAAAATAGTACTCCACAGATAAATGCATCATCTGAGGCAAAAGTTGAAGTTATTTTGGAGATAACAATTATTCTCATGATTTTCACACCGCTGTACTTTACAAATTTGTTCGGGATTCACAGCTGTGACTTCTAGTGTGGATAGGTCAGCTCTATCGGGAATAATGCACAAATTCTGAATTTAATGGAAATGATACACGTGTTCGGTAATCTAATCAGTAATTAGCCATGAGAGTGCGGCCCTAGAGGAAATAGCCTTGACAATGTGGTTCTGACGGAATGAGGGTGCGTGGGATGAGATTCCTTTCTTACTGCTGTGTTGTACCTCTAAATAGAAAAAAGGTGGTAGGACTCTTCCTCGTCCACCTTCTTCCGTAACCAGTTCCACTATAAAATGAGGAAGGTAGATCCTTCTCTTTCTCGCCTTTCCTATATCAATCTTACCAGGACGTCACGGCGAAAAAATAGGGGAAAAACGTGTTTTTGACACTCCCACACTGAGAGGAAAAATTTCCGGGAACATGAAATATTTAGTTGAATAGTCGCCATAAAACACTTAATTGATTTGAATAAACTTTCATTGACCGATTAAATATTCATTCAATCAAACAAATATTTAATATGCCATGAAATATTTCATCAATTGGAACAGTTATTTAATTGAGTCAATGAAAGTTCATTCAAATCAATTAAGTATTTCATGGGGACTATTTAACTAAATGTTTTATTGTTTCCGGAAATTTTTTCTCTCAGTGCACGGAGAAAAAGGAATTCGCTGTGGCAGCGAAATCTACTTTTGCTGGGTTCCTTTTGCCAGAGCAGCAAATTTTTTGCTGACCCAGCGACAAATTTGCTGTTCCAGCAATCTTGTTAGCTGCGACAGCGAATTTTTAGCTGTGGCAGCAAAAAATGTTTGCTATCCCAGCAAAATTTGTTTGCTATTCTATACATAATACTGAAAATTTGCTGGCGGAGCAAACATTTTTTGCTGCCACAGCTAAAAAATTGCTGTCGTAGCTAACACGATTGCTGTTATAGCAAATTTGTCGCTGGGTCAGCAAAAAATTTTGCTATTCTATATATAATACCTCGATTTGCTGCGTCAGCAAATGTTTTCTCTCCGTGTGCAGGTTTGGATAAAATCTAGCGTGGAGGAGTAATTCTGAGTCTGAATCCGTAATCAATGCACCAAAATTCTTCGGATAACTGTTGAAAAAGATTTGTGAACTCCATGCACAAAATGTGGGAGCAATTAACACAGACTATTAAATTCACCACAGATTTTATGAAAATTCAAACCAATCTTGGTATGAAAACCAGTTCAAGATAATATTGTGTTTGAATTTCAATAAAAGTGTGGTAAATTCAATATGAAAGTATATGTGTTAATTGTATCCAAAATTGTGTATCAAAATCAATGCAAATTTTCTCCACGGTGTATACTACGTTTGGTTCTTGGTCCTTAAAATTGTAGGCCTGCGTAATTTTTTTTTGTAAATAAAGTATTGTACTTTCTACAATACACGCGTGTTCTATAAGAAGGCACACGTTGTTTACAGCATCGATGATCTTGTTCACAATATGTACCTAGTTCCTATAAATTTTTATGGAATTTCATCCAGAAAAAAATTGTAAAATTTACATCTTGTGGAGTCAATATTTGGACGGTTTCAAAAAATAGTTCGAGCTACCACATTGAGAAAAAATATAATAGACTCAACTACGCACGATAGTTGGATACGTTCAAATTCAATCCTTCGTCAACTCAATTTGAATACAAGGTACAATTCAAGTACGCGTAGTTGAGTCAACTACAAATCTACTTGAGTTGATGAAGCATTGCATTTAGAGCTTCGCACGAGACTCGCGTCAAAGAAAGATAAAATAGTTACCAATAATTATTCCAATCTTTTGGAATATCAAGGTGATCAAGATAATCTGAGAGCATAAATGGAATCAAACAGTATATCTCACAGTATATCTCACAGTACACATCAATACATAAATATTTGGCATGCCTAGTGTATTGACTTTACAAAACAGGACACACGTGCAAGAGGGTTAACATTTATGACATATTTCCACGTCCTACGAACGCTCTCAAAATATTCTGCACACATTTCATGTCATGTAAAAACATTCTAACTTCCACGGTAGTTTTTTCAAAAACGAATTCAAAGTTTGGATGAATATTAACCACTATTGCCTTAGATGAATTTGCTCGAATTTCCAGAAAATATTGAAAGGATTGATTATCAACATCCCAAACCTTCACATCAGAGAATATTATTTTAAGCCGACCCGGATTTCTCAAACTTTACGGAATCAACGAAAGTCTCGCGCAAAAATTTGACGTAGTTTCAGTCAAATTGTGATTAACATTCAAAGATCGAGTCGTCAAATCCTAATGAAAGAGCGGAAGTCTCGTAGTAGTTCTGTAAACATCCGTACAAAGACACAGCTTTTAATACTGAGCTGGAATCTGCTTACAGACGTCCATTTCCAAATGCTACACTGAATGACGATTTAGCTGCATAGAATATTCGTACAAGATGCATTTGATGGGACTGAATACATTCAATGAAGCTTATCTTCATATGCCAGAAAAATTTATATTCTTTGAATGTACTATAGAATGTAATTTGAGACGCCAAATGTATCCACCTAATTGGGAGCTCCCTTGAACTTTTGTCCATCCCGCTGGAAAAAATATCATAGGAACTCATACGTCTCATAAAATCTGGTAAATGGGTGTCCAAATATCACTGTAGAACCTGATGAAATTTTATGAGAATTAATATGAGATTTTTCGGCGGTATTTGGCCATCCATGAGATTTCTTCAGCAGGGATTTTACGCACGCCTATAGAATATTCGTGCTGCTTGGGTGAAATTCCAATCACTAATGCCAAGTTACCATCGGTGAATAATCATTCCAACTATTCAAGAATTGATTTTTGATGAATTAGAAACAGTTTGGATTAGATCTTATTATTCAATGAAAACCAATGGACGTTTTCAACCAGGAGGATTTTCCGATTGATGGAAATTTATGGAAAGTCCGCATGGAAGGTTGCCAGGAACCTATGCATGAGACGAAAAATATTCAAATTCACTATTTTGTAATCCACGTAACAGGTTGTAATAGTTCACGATAAAATCGTTAGCATTATGACTGATCTAATTGAAAAAAATACCCCTTATTTTTGTGAATTCTATATAGACTTTTTTAAGTTGATATTGAGCAAATTCAGCAAGGGTCCAGTGGAATATTGTTAGGATTTTTTGTGTGAACATTATTTTTGAGAGACTGCAGTTTGGAGGCAAGAATTCAAAGACTTTTGGCAAAACATCCGTTGCATATTTTCATTTGATTTTCATTTGATCAGAAGATTTGTTGAAGATCAACTACAGAAAATGCCATATACGGGTTGTATGAGGCTCCCATATTAATCTTCTGATTATCTCAAGTGATTCAGATGTTTTTTTTTGGAATTTCAACCCTTAGGCAAGTTTTCCTAGTTCATGTAAAATCTCCTTACTCTCTTCCCTGCTTTTTCCTCAAAACATGGAAAATAATAGAGGAAATTTGCAAGTTTATGGAAATAGATAGGAAAAACTTCTCTACGGGAAGGGGGACATATAATGTAACAAAATGATTCAAGGTATAGTAGATTCAGAAATACGAGGGTGGATTGATAAGTTCCCGGCCTGACCAAGAAAAACAACGTTTTTAAGAATTTTTTTTTTTTTATTTCTCAACATAATCTCCTCCAAGGCTGATACATTTCTCATAGCAGTGTTCTAGTCTAGTAATGCCATCTCTATAGACTGATTCGTCAAGCTCCTCAAAATACCCATTTACAGCTTAGATTACTTCTTCATTGTCCGCAAATCTCTTACCGCCAAGCCATTTTTTGAGGTTAGGAAACAGATAATAGTCACTCGGGGCTAGGTCTGGAGAGTAGGGAGGGTGCGGCATTAATTCAAACTTCAGATCGTTGATTTTAGCCATCGCAACGATTGACGTGTGCGCTGGTGCGTTATCGTGATGAAACAAGATTTTTTTCTTCGCCAGATGAGGTCGTTTAATTTTCACTTCGTGGCTCAAACGTTGCAATAAGTCTGCGTAGTATTGACCAGTGATAGTTTTACCCTTTTCAAGGTAATCAATGTATATAATACCTCTTGCATCCCAACATACAGTAGCCATAACCTTGGTCGCCGAAAAATTGTTTTGCCTTCTTTGGAGTTGGTTCCCTGGTCCAATCCACTGTTTAGACTGTTCTTTGGTTTCAGGAGTGTAGTGGTGGACCCAAGTTTCGTCAACGGTTACGAATCGACGCAAAAATTCGCTTGGATTACGCTTATACAACGCCAAATTGGCGGTAGAAATGTTCTTTCGAATCAATTTTTGGTCGACTGTTAGCAAACGCGGCACCCATCTTGCACAGAGCTTTTCCATATACAAATGTTGGTGCAAAATATTTTGTACACGTCCATATGACATCTTACAGGTCTCAGCTATCTCACGAACTTTTAATCTGCGATCTTTCAGCACTATTTGATGGATTTTTTCAATCATATCTGGAGTTGTGACCTCAATGGGGCGTCCTGAGCGAGGCTCATCAGAGGTGCTCACACGACCCTTTTTAAACTCGGAAACCCACTGCTTAACGGTTGAATATGATGGGGAGGATGACCCCAGTGTTGAGTCCATCTCTTCTTCAATTTCCTTCGGCGTTAACCCCTTCAAATAAAAGTATTTGATGACAGCACGATTTTCCAGCTTTTCCATTTTTACGAAAAACACAGAGGCGTCTTGGTCAGCGTGCTCTCAAAACTAAACTAACATGGCGATCGGACTGAAACTATAGCTACAAGCTATCTAAGGATGGTACTATAGAACGCCACCTCAAGGTAGGCCTAGTGGCGCCATCTCTTGGTCAGGCCGGAAACTTATCAATCCACCCTCGTACACTCCGAAAAGCTTGATGTGAAAAAGGGATCAGAAAATGCATATATTCCGTTATTGTTCAAATGATTGGTCAGTCTTTGGCAATTATTGCTACTATCGACAGGGCAAATTGTATTCGACACTCATTGTACAGTTCATAGAAACACAAGTCAATCATTCAGACAATATATCGGGAGGACCGTATTATACAACATGAAATCAGTAGAACAAGGCGGCGATGGTCAGACAACTATGCGCATCAAATATTACCCTTTATGTATTTAATAATGAAATATTTTCAAATGTGTTTTAAATTGATTGCAGATGACGCGCTTTGATGAAAGTTCCTGACCAATTGAATAACGAAAGATCCAATAATGTCACTTCATCACTCACGATGATCATTACTTCAAAATGGTATTCATTCCATATTGAATCAAATTCTCGATGTTCTATGTTGAACAGAATGATGAAATAGTAACATCAGTTCCTAATTGATGAATATTTGTATATATCATATATTATTTGAATATTACCGAAGGATTCCAATTTATGACACTATGTACAATAGAATCCTGTTCATTGAAAGTATGATGCAATGGATACTGATCATAGTAAATAACGTGGAATAGTATAATGAAAGATTTTCCAGTTAATTAAAAGTTCATGCTCCGGGCGAATGATTTGTAATAGTCGATACGTATTATTGATTTGTATGGAGTCCAACGTTTATTCAAAGTATTACATTACGGTACGTACAATCTTCATTTGAAATTCCATACATCACGTGAATAGAATAAACCATTGAATAAAATCCAATGGGCACAGTCGTTTAACGCGTACGTAACCGTTGTAAATATGCTGAAGAGGAACTGATTTTTATATAACAATGGGTACCAGGCTGATACGATATGTGAGATTAAATAATTATACCCCCGCTGAAAAAAGTGATTTTCGGTTAAGGATAGAGCTGTGAATAATCTATTAAACACCTAAAATCCAATTTTCACTGGGATGGAATTAATAATAAATCTCAAGATGAGAGCTCTTAACCACTGTTATCAATTGAACCCTCAACCCTTGATTCGAAGGATCACAGTTCATATTTCAAATCCTGAACCCCAGGGAGAATTTATTATTCTTATTAAAAATATTGTATTCCACTTTTCACCCACCTGCATGTGTTTGAAAAACATCTCATTCCCGACTCCCATTGTTCCTTGGAAAAACAGGAAAAAACAGAAGACACATGGCCCTACATCATAATTTTGTAGCGGCACGTAGATAACAACGGGCAACACACATTGCACTGTGAAATCTCACGCGACGTATACTCCAGGCTGAGGCTGGGGGCTATGCATCATTCCGGCTCTCGGTAGGTAACACGTGAGAACCCTCGCAAACCAAAATGAAAAAAAAAGGACGAGATGGAATGAAATAAAATGGAAACACAGCGACTGTACCAATCGCGATGGACATGGCAATTTGCTACGTGACTCGTTTGGAAATAAGAAATATATCGCCAAGGAATGAAACGTTTATATTATGATTTCAGCTACAGGTCGAATGATGTGATCATTATTAATGAACCTCCTCTGCTTTTCATCACTACAACATTTTCAATTTTCTAAATTCTTTCACTTGAACTCGAGAAAAAAATAAATGTTCAAAATACTTCATTTTCAATGAAATTGTTCACTTATCGTCAGATCCTCCGAAGAACTTTGGAAATTTTCACTCGAAAAGAACTGGGATAAGAGGAGCAAATTTTCACGGAAGATGAATAGAAGTAAGTTACTCGTAATTTTTCAAAGATATTTAACCTTGTTCGGCGAGACTCGAAAGTTGTTCGCAAGTTATATAAATCTTAAACCGGAACACTATTCTTTTCTACGAATTTATGTAATACGACGGAGATGATGGTACGATGCTTGAGAAATATCAACAATTTCATACTCCGTCTTCGGATGTGTTGAAAAATCAAATGTGATGAACGAACTTTCTGGGATTGAGATTAACTGGAATCAATCAAAAGGAAGGTATGATTTATCGGTGTAGAAAATAGTGATAAATTGAGGGAGGCAAATTTGAAGTATGTATCGGATTGAACGATACGTCATGTTAAGGGATGTATTAGATTATATCGGGATGTGATGTATTTGAGTTGTAATATACATGCTGTGTATGATATATCATTTATCTGATTCGTTTCCGTTTCTAGTTGTCTAGTATATCTCAATTGAATATGTTGAAGGTGTGACGTTTAGAAATATCAGAAGTAAATAACTGCAGTACAGTTTGACCGGTTTCAATCCATGTGGACCAAACTGATATTACAATAAAAAAAGATCTTGATATGAAATCATAAATCAATTTTACATTCATCATCATGATTCAAAATGAGGAAAAATTGAGAGTAATTGTAACTCAATCGATGGGGAGTCTTTTCAATTGAAGGACGGATCTCAGGTTCGAATTCCAGAATAGATAACTTCGAATGTTTCCTTTGTCTCATTTTTTCTCAAAATTTCATCCTTCGGAATAAAAAACAATTCCTTAACACAGGTTTCCGTTATTTGACGTGTATATAACTATTCGCTTTATCACAGAAGTTTCTACAGTGTTCAAGCGGTGAGAAAATTCTGAAACTATGGAGCAGGGGTTGTTCTTGAGTCAGTTCAGTTCACTACACATCAAATAAAAAGAGATATATCGTTTCGGAGGTATGAACTGAGCGAACGTAAAATCACTTCGCCTTTATTCTCCCTGACATTTGTTTTCTCAAATGAAAAATAGCATGCGTACAATACAGCTGTGCTGTGATCAAATGGATCAATAAATTACCTATCTACTTGCATCCGATGCTCCAGTCTCGTGAAGAACGACATCTTATTTCACATCTCATGCATCTTATTCCATGATCCCAATTCATTCCCCAACATCTCACAGAAGATTCGAGAAAAAAATGAAAAATTATCATTTTTGTCGGTACATTCAGAAAAATTTTCAGTCGTTCCTACTGAAACACGACGAACGATTTTTATAGTTAATTCAACCATTTTTTTCATTTGCAATGAATAATTGATCAGTCATTCCAACTAAAATGATATAGTTGTCCTGGTTTTGTTGATTTAACTGGAGCGAATTTTCCTCAGTGAACGTTCATGCAGTTTTCAAAGTATCTCGAAGGTATCCTCGTTACGATATGAATTCTTCCCATTCTCAACTATTAATTCCAGAACAATACCATAAATTTCTTCCTCCAACGCCTACACAGTAAAAAAAATTCCGTTATTGTGTAAAAAAGAAGTACGTATCAAAATTCAAGGGTTGAATATTTAACTACGTGTTAAAATTCAAGTGTTGAATATTTAACACTTTTGTGTGTTCATTTAACATACTGATCAAATGCTGTTCGATCGATCCATTTTCAACACATTAAAATGTTATTCGAGTTCAAATTAACACTTTATAAGTGTCACTCTGGAATCAACACACGTTGAGTGTGAAGAAAAATGGTTAACATTCGCTTGTATGTTGAATTTGACGAAAAATTTTTCACTGTGTATGCTCCATTGGACCAACAATATATTTGAATATGAAACTATATGCGCAAGCAGAATTCGTTGTACTGGAAGAAATTTGCGACGCAAGATATTTTTCATAACTGAAAAATCCAAGTTTCGAGAAAAAGCCTTTGAAACCGCTAAAAGCAAACATCAAAATGACTTGTCGCAGCATTTTATTTTTTGTATAAAACAGATGTTATGAAAACCCACGATATTTTGAGTTCCCCATTCAAGCATATTTTATAAATAGAAGTGCGAATAACATTCTTAGCATACAATATTTCTTTATTCCTGAGAAACACGAGGCGTTTTGTAGGCCGGGAGGGAGATATACGTTGTGTACGAAGAGGGTGCTTCTAATGATACCACATGTCGCAAATGGTTCAGACGTGCTCATGAAGAAAATTTGCGCTTCCCTGGAACAATGTTTTAAGCGGTTAATCGAATTGCACTGTAAAAAAATTTCACCGGAAAATTCCAGTACATGTACTGGAAGTCATTAACCTGTACATGTACCGGAAAATTTCAGCACATTTGTACTGCAAAAATTCAGTGCAAACGTTATGGAATTCCCGCATCAAAACTGGAAATTTTCTGAGCCTCGGTACTGGAATTTTTCAGTACACGAGCTGGACTTTTCCAGGACATGTACTGGAAAATTAATGCTGAAAATATCCATGAAAATTGAAAAAAAATTGCTCACGCAAAGTGATTTTGCAGGGTCCTTGTGTTCCAAGATGATTGAGAAACTTTTGATCGTTCATTTGGATGGACAGAAACTCATGTCTACCTAACAGGATTTGAACCCACACTTTTCTACCTGCCTACCAACTGAAACCTAACACCTAACCGATGAGCTATAGCGCGACATGTTGGAAGGCCAGCTTGGGTTACTACATATGCTTCATATCTAGAACACAAGAGGATAAGTCTTGGAAAAACCTCATATATCAATTTCATTGGCTACAATTACAATTATTATTCAAAATCTCAATCAGGAAATTTTTAATATAAAGACTTGAAATTTTTCCTGCCAGAAATGACGAAGTCCAATAGAAGTGGAAAATTTCAGTGCAACGGTGATTAAATTCCGTTGCATAGCAACTGGAAAATTCCATCACACGACCTGAAAATTGCAGTTCAAAACCTGTATAATTCAATTGCATAGTAACTGGAAAATTCCATCACAAAACCTGAGAATTGCAGTTAAAAACCTGTATAATTCCAGTATACCAACGATTAGGTTTTTTTTCTAAATTCCAAATTTTTTCTCAAGTCCTTTTTGAGGGAATATTTTTTTTTGGTGCACAAGAACTATAAAATTGTAGTACGAGCCGGTAAAATTTTCGCGAAATCATGGCAAAATTTCAGTACATCATCTCAAACTTGAAAATTCCAGTACAATGACTGAATTTTCAGTTATGCTTGGTAAATTTTCAGTAACGTAACAACAAAATCTCTGTACATGTACTGGAATATCCATATTCCAGTACTAGCACTGGAAATTTCCAGTCCAGTTGCACAGTAAATTTCCAGTTTTTTTTTACAGTGTGGATATCGACAACATTCAGATTTCATAAGAACGTGATCGATAATTTAAACATTCCGCATTATCAAAACCAGACACTGAAAAAGAGGGATGGAAACAGTTATCGAATATATTCTTGAATATGACCAATCAAATATTCGATGACATCGATCGAATATCAATGATATTCATATAATATTTGATAATTATGAACACATATGATATACACGGTGAAGAAGGTTCACCGGAAAATTCCAGTAAATGTACTGGAAATTATTAACCTGTGCATGTACCGGAAAATTTTAGCACATTTGTGCTGCAAAAATTCAGTACAAATGTTATGGAATTCCAGCATCAAAACTGGAAATTTACTGAGCTTCAGTACTGAAATTTTTCAGCACACGAACTGGACTTTTCCAGGACATGTACTGGAAAATTAATGCTGGAAATATTCCTGGAAATTAGGAAAAATTGCTCAAACAAAGTGATTTTGCACGGTCCTTTTGTCTCATTATGATTGAGTAACTTTATCATTCATGTTGGTGGACAGAAAGTTATGGCTACTCAACGGGATTTGAACCTACACTCCCCTACCTGCCTACCAACTGAAACCTAAGACCTAATCGATGAGCTATAGAGCGAATGTTGGAAGGCCAGCTTGGGTTACTACATATGCTTCATATCTAGAATACACAAAGGAATAAGTTTTCGAAAAACCTCATGTATCACTTTTATTCAAAATCTCAATCAGGAAATTTTTAATATAAAGACTTGAAATTTTTCCTGCGAGGAATTACGAAGTCCAATGGAAGTGGAAACTTTCAGTGCAACAGTGATTAAATTCCAGCATAACTGGAAAATTCCGTTGCATAGCAGCTTGAAAATTCCATCACACGACCTGAAAATTGCAGTTCAAAACCTGTTGAATTGAATTGCATATCAACTGGGAAATTCCATCACACAACCTGAAAATTGCACTTCAAAATCTGTATGATTCCAGTATACCAACAATTAGGTTTTTGTTCTAAATTCGAAACTTTTTCCAAGTCCTTATTGCGGGGATACTTTCTTCTGGTGCACAAAAATTGTAAAATTGTAGTACGAGCCACTAAAATTTTCGCGAAATCATGGCTAAATTTCAGTACACAATCCCAAACTTGAAAATTCCAGTACAAGGACTGAATTTTCAGTTACGCTTGGTAAATTTTCAGTACCGTACCAACAAAATCTCTGTACATGTACCGGAATATTATGGATATCCTGTATATTAATATATGGAAATTTCCAGTCCAGTTGCACAATACATTTCCAGTTTTTTTTCACAGTGTATTTAATGATTGTCATCAATTATTATTTTATGAAGATCATTGGATATTTGAGTAATGTTATCGAATATTTGATTGGTCATATTTGAGGAGAAATTTGATAACTGTTACCATCTTTTTTTCCAGTGGAGCTGGATAACAATTTTCACAATTGAAATCATTGAATTTCTCATTGAATATTGAAACTGACCAAAAAATCTATGAGCGGGCTTGGAAGTTTTAGGTTGAGAAGTAATTGATTCATGTATAAATAGGAATTTACAAACGTGTCTTAAACTATCAAGCAATCTGGAACATTCCACATTCTTCGACAATATCTCTTACCATGGCATATATCACGTATTCTGAGTATCTCCAATCCTTTAAAAAAACACATCTTCTCAAATTCGCTCGGAAAACGAATGAATTAATTCGCATGGTTTCTCATGATTTCTAATGGAACCTATTGTATTTCCATCACAACTTTGGAATTCCAGAAATCGCATATTCGTTAAATATATACCCATGAAACACAAAACATTTCTCGAATACATTCGAACAGGATTGTTCGAGCTGTATTCAAAATTTATATTTGACGCATTGAAATTTAATTTGGAATATACAAAATTGATCAAAAAAACATTTATGTTCCCAAAAAAGCATTCAACACTTTGGATACTGAAAAATGCATTTCAGAAGCTTTCTTTGTTATATAGGTATCTTCAAGTACTGGCAGTTCTCTCATCACTATCAAACTTCATAACAAAAATCACCACTTCCTCAGAAGCGAATGAAGTTTCTGAACTAGGTTCTGCAGTATTCTCTTACATTTGCTGATTTCATTCTTCATATAACAGTTGACCTCTCATGTAACCGGATCTCTGCACCAAAATTTTGTTTTTCACCTCCATGATTTCAATCTCAATTTCACTTTTCATAAGATATTTGTTATTCTCGTACGTTGCAACCATCTTATCTGTTTTCCACAATCTCGAATCTTCTTTCGTAATTCCTTTCTCTCATTCATTCTTTGTAATACTACTCGTTCATTCGTTATCATGTGTACTCGCTCGACTTCATTATTCTATTTGAGATCATCAGAGAAGTCATGGAAATGAAGAGAATGGATAATAGGTATAAGAATGATTGAAAGATTTGATATCTACTACGATAAATGCAACGAAAGATGTTGAAGTAATTTTGAAGAGACGTATTTATCATCATAATTCACTTTTCTCACAACATTTCGAGGAAGGATGAACTCATCAGTTACATCGTCCGAATCGAGAGAAAAATACACTGCTGGGAATTTTCTTTCCTGTAACCATTTTTAGTATCTAGACGTGGCTATAAGTTCTATTTTGAAATTTTTTTTCCGATTTATAATGACTCCAATCAGATTTGAGTTATATTTTCAAAATTAACACCGATTTTGGTAAAATTTTCATACAATCGTGATGTATTCAATTATACATTATTATATGATGAGTCCATCAATTTGATGTTGATTTTTTTGAATGAATATCTACGAAAATATGCAATTTGAATTGACTGGAATCAACTATATGTGATGATTCAACTGGAATCAATACTTTTCCAATCGAGATTCAGTTACTATGTATCCTACTTCCAGGTCCCAGTCCAAGAGAACTCTTTCTTGGAACTTTCTTTGTTTGTACTGCCGTACCAGGCAAAAAAGTTGTTAACTCAATTTTTTTCGAAAACGAGTTTTTTATATCATTCGATTCAGGGAAGCAAGGCGCGTTTAACTGTGTTGATAGGAATTAGTTATCGTCCCTAATTTTTGCATAATAAACATTTTTTTTTTCTGAAAACGAGTTGAAAATTGGACAATCATCGGAAAAGAGCCGTAATTTCCATAAAAATGAGAAGAACCAACAAATACGTCACCACTTTGCCAGACGAAAAGATCGTGATTTGAGTTACAGTCTTTTCGCTCGGTAAAATCAGTGAGGGGCAAATATCTCGTACTATTTGTAAAAAATCTCTTCGGAGTTGATGTTTTCTTGATTTGTAAACTCCTTGAGCTCAAAGCTAATTTACCAAGGAAGAAAACCGTGAGTCCGGTCGTAGGCTTCGGCACAGTTCGGAAAGGGTCGTAATAAAGATCTTAGTTGTCATTATGTATGGATTTGAACCGTTAAAGTGAACATAAAAAAAAGGCAGAATTACACCTGATTCCACGTGAAAGAAATATTACTTTTTGAAATATCTAATCCATAGAATTGGAATTCAATTATATTTCTTCGCTTGTGAAGCGAACTATCATAGCATAATGTTCGAACGCTGTTAAACGGAAAAAAACCGTAACTAGAGTTACGGTTCTTTTGATAGGTATTTTCGTTCACCAAACACCCTGAACTCATTATTTCATTTGTTGTTATGGAAAATACTGATTTTTTCAAATAATTAAAAACAGCACCCCTCACTTGCCGTAGAACCGCTTTAATATTGTGAAAATATTAGTGACATCATTCAATTTTGACGTGGAATAGTTTTTCTAGGTTTTCTCCGTTCGAACTAATTTGGAGTTGACAACGTTTTTGCCAGGGACAGCAGTGTATATAGCCGAACAAATAATTTTATTCGATGAATCAAACAATGCCCTTCATTATCATACGAGTAGAATTAGATGAAAGAGTAATAATGTTCGTCATTCTTCATCCTAATCAATTGAAATTCTTCCCTCATTGCACCCTCTCAATGAACTAGAAGAAGAAAAATAGCATTGTGAGCGTGGCAGGGTGTGAAATCGTTTTTTTTTTCAGTCTTGTATGATCGTCGTGCGACGTAATCGACTCGCGATGCTCGTAAAGTTAGCTTACAATATACGAGTGAAGTGTATAGCGTGCGGTGAGGATAAGGGATATATACATACATATATACCCGTCGTATACATACATCCACGTATAAGATCTTCGTGTTTCGGAAGCTAACGTGATACCGATCGCTTCGCGTAACAATGTACTACGTGACGTGCCTAAAAAGAAACGTTATTGTGACACGCGTCTTTTGCGTACGTAGGTGTGGATGTCGTATTTTTTCGCACGAATAGATGTTTATTACATACACACGCGGTTGGAAGGGTGAGAGTTCCATATTGGATTAAAAACGTTTTGGATTTGACATGTGAATTCATGACCTGAATTCAAATGAATATCATTGTTGTTGAGGTTCACCAGTCAGATTGATTACGAAAGAAATTGAAATGCTAAATTGGGTTTGGTTTGAGTATCCATAGTATTACGTTTCACAATAGTCGACTGGTTGTGTATTGAAATATTGGAATTACTTCAGATTAATTATACGGGATGTTGACAATACATTGAATGATAACGGAGGGGGGTGAAATTTCCCGACTAGAAATTCAATTGGGTTAACCCGATGTTTGATTAGGACCTGATCAGGACCTGGCCGGGTCCTGATCATAGGCCGGGTTAACCCGATCAGATGTGACTGGATTTTCAGTCAGGTTCTTGCGAAATACTACTGTTGCAATTGTAGTTGAGTGCGAGTAAGTTACTATTTGTGGCTTTGTAGACAGGGGAGTTGGTACTTTTTCCTGATGATGATTTTCAGTTGAGGTATCAACTTCGCATTGTTTAAAAATACTGCATGATCAGAGTTTTTCATTCATTTCAATATATTTTTTCAAGTTTTTTTAGCGCACAGAAGTTCAACAGAACCTGTCTTGGAAAAATTTCAGACCACTTCTCTAAAATTTGTAGAGTGAGATTTCATTCTTCAGCCAGTCAAAAGTGAGCTTCTCGAAATTTCGAGTGGAATTTCCACTCTTTTGGAGGGATAGTCGAAGTTTTGAGGTTAAAAACTCACAGCCACTCCAACCCTATAGTGAATTTTTCACCCTACAAGAGTGATGATTAACTTCAAACGAGTGAAAATCCCACTCGAGGTGGGCTGGCTCACTTCTGAGGCTTAATGGAGTGAAACACGTGATTTTTCACTCTTTCAGTTCAGAGAGCCGTCAATATCGACGTGAAATTTGAAAATCAATTTGCGTTTTTTATTTGTTAATGATGAAAGTTCGATCTCAACGAATTATGTTCACGTCTTAGCAAAAATTTATGTATGTTCAAATATTTTCTTCCGAAACATCTCTTGAAGTCTATCTTTCCGGATCGGAATCAATGGAGACTATGGTCAAGGGAGTGAAAATGTTACATTCTCGAACTCTTTTCCTTAAGGAGGAAGTCTGGATCATGAGGCCGTAGAAAAGTGGTTGTTTTTCAGATTTCCTGCTTAAAATATCCGATTCAAACCTATCAAGCGGTCAATCTGTATGAATCAGATTTTTGTCCAGGAATTTTCCTATTTGATTTTGTTCAAATCTAATCGGTTCGAATAACAAATTTTTACTCAATGAGATATAATCAGGAAATTCGGATCGTGTACATTCGAATTCACCGATTATATCCCATTGAGTAGAAATTTCCTATTCAAACCTATTCCTATTGAATGAGATCAAATAGGAAAATTCCCGGCCAAGATCTGATTCAAACTGATTGATTAGTTAATAAGTTTAAATCAGATTTTTGAAGCAGGGTTTGTCTTGAATGTGGAAAAAAACTAATTGAATGATCAAACGTTTTGGGATATTTCCATCTACGTTCCAAGTTGATAAAAGAATTGTTTCAGACTTGAAATGATCAGAAATAAATCCTCATTTGTAAAGTCCTTTGCAAATGAAGTCTCCCATCGATATGGAGGATAGAGTTCGTACTTCTTATACAAAACAAAAAACACAAGAAAAGATTTCAATTTCCAACCATTTTTCTCCTATGTGAACTAAAAAAGACCCAAGAAAATCTTCATCCTCAAAATTTATCCGAGGTTGGAAGAGAAAGCGTGCTGTTTGGAGAAGAAGAATCACTTGAACCTCCCATGAGAATTCTTTAACAATAATTCTTGTGGCTTACATGGAAGAGGATAAAAAACTAGAAATAACAAGCTCTGGTTCGTTTTTCCATACCTAAAGCACTGTACTCATAAAATCCTATACACATACTTTCCAGAAATAATACTCAGCGATTGAATAGTTGGTTGGGGGTATTATTAATTATCATGACTATGCATTGTTGAATTATTGTTTTTCATCTCAATGGACATAAATGTCAAAGTCACAGTATATATGTTTGAATAGGTTTCAATATTCATTGGAAATTTTCTAGGTTCCTCAAATTCCATAATTGAAATGGAATGAAGGTTCCCAATGATTCATCACACAACGGAATCAAAGTTGGCTTGAATGAATTATAGTAGGGAAGAAAAGTATTCGGATTCCAAAGATTTTTCATTAGATTCGTGCCATTCTTCGTAGTCCAA
This sequence comes from Gonatopus flavifemur, assembly GCA_018340375.1. NCBI lineage: Eukaryota > Metazoa > Arthropoda > Insecta > Hymenoptera > Dryinidae > Gonatopus > Gonatopus flavifemur. The sequence goes on along the minus strand of JAFFJZ010000001.1, from coordinate 39,046,837 downwards.
ACTGAGGGCTAGAACATTCACGAAGCCGTATCCACGATCGTAACAAAACACTTATTCCATGGTTGTCGTTAAAATTATCGCTGCGTTCACAATTAACTTTCTTCTTGGAAGTATCGTTATTTGAAAATTTCAAAAATTTTCTTTCGTTCACTTTTTTGTGTTGGATGAATCATCATTGTTCGATGTACTTCCTGTTGGCATTGGGTATTGATGCTATACTTCACACGCCAAACAATATAATTTCCACACACAATGAATTTTTTCTTTTTCCAATAAAAATCGGTGTATGAGATCTATTCAATTTGAAACGGTAATTGTTCACTCGATGGAAACTTTGTTGAATTCCCTACTATTTTCACAAATGTAACGTAGTTCATGTATTTCGAAGTAATTATATAATTTGATGAATTATTTCATGTTGGAAGCAAATTTGAATAATTTAAAGGAGAGAGAAACAATTTTCTCAACAAATTTGAAATGCTGATTTGAAGTATATTTCATATTTCATCACAATGCTCCGAGGATATAAAAGAACAGCGAGGGTGTTCATTCCCTGGTGAAGATTTTCATTTTGGTTTGCAAAATGGGATTGGTGCAAACGTGTTGGATTTGGCAGGAAAAAAACGTCGGACGCGGCTGATTTTCGATCAGCAACTGATATGAGGACTCCAGAAGGCTGTGTTGAGTTCCCGAATGGAACAATTCTCAAAATGATATATAATTCATGTAAAATTGATCAAATTTTTTATATAACTTATTTATATTTGTCTATAAATTATGTGTAATTTTGAAAAAAGGAACTGCTCGAGAATCAATTCTCTTTTGCTCGAGCTTAAAATTTGAATGAATGACCATTCATTCTATCCAAAGTTTTATCAGTGATTTTTATTGATCAACTGATAGTGAAAAAAGAGCATCTTTCAAAGGTGAAGTGTTCTTTTAGTTGATACTTCAATGTGAATAATAGCTTGATTCATTTCCTAGAAGTCACAATACTACAAAAATGGGTTCTTCAGTGTTTTGGAATGTCTATGATATGAGTGGAGCGAAAATATTACAGCGATACACGTTTTTGCAATAAGAAACGAAAGAACAATATAAATAGTGAAATTTGATGATAAACTGTCATTCATGTGACCTGGAAATTGGAAGCCAATATCAAACTTGATAGTGAGGTGTTCATCAGGGTACATTCATTTCAAGTACTTCATCTGAGAGATATTCTCCGTAATTGACAAGCATATGAGAAAAATGTAGGCTGCACAATTATAGCAGCAATTACTGTTTTGTAGCACACTATATCTCCTTGCGATAACAATTGAAATAAGAGACAATCGGTTTTTGAATTTTTCCATAAGACCAATTCAATTCTTTGAATTATAATTGACAAGGTCTCGGATATTCTGCTGCACAGTGGAAGAATAATTCCAGTTTGTTTCACAATTAGAATCAGAAGATGCAGGAAAAAGGAGAAGAAAGAAGAAAACAGACCCGACAAAAAAATATTAGATCTGTCGGAATGTATTTAGATCTGTCGGAATGTATTTAGATCTCTCGGAATCCAAATTTTGGTAAAGAACCTCGTTTTTGATATCTACTTAGATCTGAAGATTTCAATGTTGGGAACAATTGGAGAAGATCTATGGAGATCTAGAGGGACTTTTGGAGATCTCTTTGGATCTCCATAGATCTTTGGGATCTCTCCCAAAATTTAAATCTGTAGATCTGATTAGATATCAAGAGATTTGTAGAGATCTCTTCCAAAACTCAGATTTCAAGAGACCTATACAGATCCAATCTTTCTTTCTCGAAGAGAATCAGAAATGAAAATCATAAGTAGAAAAAATTGATCGACATAATTGTCTGTTTTTGGGAGGTTTCTTCCAAGTTTTATGGTAAACGAATATTTTTATCAAAACTCAAATAGGTTTCATCACTGATTTATCCAGAAGGGATTCAAACATTCCTTGATGTGGTAGAAGAAGTTTCGTGTCTTGATCAGCAGTAATCAATTGAAGAAAGATCATTGGAAACCCCATGCAAAATCCGCATTGGTGTTATATTCCCGTTTCTCTATTTAAACGTACTATAAGGTTTCAAATTTTATCAGAATATTTCATGTTCTTCCTCTGATTGAACCTTTATTTATGCATTCATTCATCCCTTCGTACATTAGCTAGGTGTATAGCTTCGTATAGCGAGTGAATATAATTCGGGGGAGTTGGAAAGGATTATCCTCCATACGATGAAATACTTGATAAATAAATTATGAATATTAATGGATGTAAAATCTGAAATGTACTGAACGGGATGCATTCCAGAAACTGTGGAAGGGCTTACCTGCATGACGGTTTTGTTGTCCTTTCCATTTACCGTGTACCTGTATTTCTGATTATTTCCAGTTCACTTCACCGATCTTATTGGTAACTATATTGGATGTGATATTATGGAACTGTAGAATTTTGTCTCATGAAACCCGGAAGTTTAAAACAAATCACAATTATACAATGCTTTTTTATCATCTTAGTCATTTCATGATTCGTTTTCTTCATCATCTCATTTACTTATCACATGAGCAATAAGTGAACCCCTGGAAATCCGATTTTGAGTCCTAACACGACCAAAAGACAGGATCCTTATAACCCAAACGGCCCTAGCAATTTTCCTAGTCTTATCTACAGCGATATTTCTATAGGATTTGTGGTTCTCTCCCGAATTTCGCGAGCGACAACAGGCGTGATAATAACTAAACTTTCGATTCCCGAGACAGACCATTAAGATAAGAGAAGGCAGTTCCGGTGGTAGCAGTAGTGGCAGTATCGGAAAGGGAGATACGCGCGATAGAATACGATGTGAGAAAGGAAAAAAGTATACAAAGGGGGATGTGTCAATGCGACAGATGCATTCAACTCCAACCATCAATAGTCTCAAATCAAGAAAATTAAATGAATATGAAGTTAATCCGATCAAACGATCTTTCGATAATCGCAGAGACTTTTGATTCATGTTTTTTTCGTATTTGAACTCCAATAGGAAAAAATTTACCGTATGAAAAGTAGTACAAGTAATTGCAATGGTCAAAATCTAGGTTGAGTATTGCTTGCTAGGAACAACTTTTCGTTTTCAAAAGAGGAATTACACGTAGAATCTCTTTTATATACAGTCGACAAAGCGAATAATGATTCTAATGAAAATAATAAAAATTCATCCAATTAGTGCTTGATCTCGAAAATATATGAATTCATTTATTCGATTGATTTCTTTATATCTTATATTTTATGACAAAGTATTTAGGTCAAGGATTCATCTCCTTATCGATTCAATTTTTTCTCCTCTTTCCAATATTCTTTCTAAAGTTTCTGTGACCATCTTTGATGTCGAGTGGATGATTTCATAATTTCACAAAATCATCCACCTCGAGAAGTGTTTGACCAGAATATTATCGTTAAAATTCATTTAAATTCGCCATTCGAGAGTTGTTCTTCCCTTTATATGTACACATATACAGGGTGTACAGGAAGGAAAACTCTTTCTCGCTTGTCAACAACTTTCTCACACGCTTTGAAGCGTTTACTCTTAAAGAAGAGGTTGAAAACGGAGATTCTTGTGATATAAGTTTCATGGAGAAAGCACACCCCGTAATCCTCTGAGTCAAGTTGGAGAGCAGAAATGGAACGGAAGAAGATGTGAAAGAAAATCGTTGGTATATCGGGCAATCCAATAGAAGGTTGGATCGATTAAGATTAAGCGCCTCTGCGTTGGGTTTCAAGGAGACGTCACGACGGAAATACTAGGTTTCGTTACTCTGGGATTGAAATCAAGGACGTTCAATTTGCAAATGGACGGAAAGAAAAAGGAAAGAGAATGACGCGTTCTGAGATTCGTAGCCACCAGAGACATCGACGATACATTTGAAATCATCACGAGCGAACATTGGTACCGGGTATTGACTTGTATGCCAAATGTATTATGTATGTATACGTCACCTCTCCAGACGTAGGCTGAATTTAACAATGATAACTCGATCGAATATAATTGATTCCCAATGGAAATGTTTGTGACAGTTTTATCCAACGAATTTCATCTATCCCTTCAATCCATTAGGTTGATTATAAACTTCAAATAAATTCACAATTTAACCGCGTATTGATTTAAAGTTGTGCGAATGAACTCTTATTCAGGGGATGTATGAGGTGGGACATATGTGGATGGCTGAACTGGATATCGCGGTGCAGAGATTCAAAAATGCATTGAACGATTTTCAACATTAGAATTCATTTGAAATGATCATTCACATTCCAAGTCTTGTCGAGCACTCAAAGTGAGAAGCGTACAGAAAGGTGTTGTTGTGTTTTAGAATTCAAAATCTTCACGATCTGAAGATTTATGTTGTAACTCTGTGAAATCGATGAATACTTGATGAATTTGAGAAGGATTCATATATTTTTACCAAAGTTTCCTCAAATTTCTTAGAAAAGTAAGATATCCATTATCAAAGTGCTTAACAAGTGTCTTTTCATAACTTCAAAGTCTCTGTTTCATGTGGAATGAAAACAACAGTCGTATTTCTTAATGAGTTAAGCATGAAGTATGTTATTTTTTTTTAAACTCATGAATAAATATAAAGGCAAGCTTTACTTATTTTGAATGTCGAATGTGTATATGTGAAATTCAGTGCGGTAGAATTCATTACCATTCACATGTACGGAGCAAAAAGTGAGGAAAAAAAACTATTATCATGTACATCCAATTTTTTAATAATTCTTGAAATCCTGAGATCAATTTCCATATCTGATGTTAACTGGGTTAAAATTGTAATCATGGTGTATACTCCAATTTTGAAATGAATGTAACAGAGTTGGGTAATTAATATAGAACTTTTCACAAATATTCAATAATTTCCAGAAAAACTTGAAGATAGAATCGATTGTGCTCTTGATAACTCATGATGCATGATAATTCATTGATTTATTTTGTCTAATCAAATCATCCTTCGCCCATTCAAAAAATTGTATGGAAAAGACAGTGTGCATTGTAAAAAATATTCGGAATTTTCTCATACGTATGTAAAGGGAATTTCTCATACTTGTAAAAATTTTCACATATTAAAATCACTGTTTTCATGGGATTCTTACTGTAAATTGATGGGACTTTCTCCGGTATTCACGCGAAATTTCTTACAATGTACTCTCAAGGACCTCATCCACTGGAAGGAATATAGAGTGAAATTGATTATGGAATTATAGGCATGGGGGAACGTACTGACTTTCAATGGAATTCACTGTGAAACATTATAAATTTGATCGGGTTCCTATTGTTAGCCATAGTAAATTTTACTGTATTATAGTGAATTTCATTGAGAAGTCTTCAGGTATTAGAAATCTAGTTCAAAGTCTGGGAATTTCTAGGGTAATTTCTATGGGACATGATTTACTTATTTCAACTCAATTGTCACAAAAATCGATATTGTCCATTTTTATTCAATAGATCTAGGAAAATCGTGTCCGTTCATGAATTTCATAATTTTGCATTGCATATCACAATTTCTTCAGAAATTGGGACCAGGGATAGGCAATCTCAATGACTTTTTCTTGTCAAGTATTTTCGAATTCAATGTTCAAAATCTCTATTTTATAGGAAAGTACTAAAAGTGCAATAGAAAATTGAGGTTGCCCATCTGTGATTGGGACTGTCATTATGAGAAATATTCTCTCATCAAATTCTCTCATAATTTCTCATGAAACTTGTCATGAAGTTCCATATTTTTGAATGATATTTGAATTTTTCAATTCTTCATGAAGACAACTTCTCATGAAAAGTCATGAATAGAGACTGGATTATACATGATCAATATTTTGATATACTTATTTTCATGTAGAGTAAATCAGGGTAGGATGACCTCATTGACTCAAGGGAAATTAAAAAATTGTAATTGAATCTCCATATTTTTCTTGCGTAAACGAGATTTGATGTATTATTTTATGATGTAGAGGAGTGAGAAAGTCCATCACCTCACTCTCATCCATCCTAATCTTGCCCTCAGTCATTAATAAAACTGATTTAATCCAATAGAAACAGACAAAATCCATGCGGAAATTATTGATTATGTATATAATCTGGTTATTAGTCATAACTTCTCATAATTTGAATCACAAATCTCGTAATTCTGTATAACGTTTCAGATTTGTCATCTTTGTATGAAAATTTCATTTTCAACGGGGAATTAAAGTTTTTTCGTGACATTCTATCATGAAACGATATTTGCTAATCTTTCTCTCACACCTTGTAATCCGGGCAGCTCAAGAGGGTTGATGAAGTATTCCAGAAGACTATTTGCGACACTATTATCTAATATGAGGTACCATCTATCCATCAAGCACGCCCATATAGAAAAATTCTCAGAATTATATATAGTTTATGTACAATTATGGAGAAATTATGTATGAACTACATTGAATTGGATACAAATTATATAGATTTTTGAAAATTTTTCCACATAGACGGTGCCTCGCATCTCATTTGCAGGTGACTATTGCGATTAGAGGCGTTCGTCACAATCCCAACCGCAATGAACGCTAACATACCCCATCGTACATACAATAAGAAAAATGTGTTTCGTAGGACTAGCAATGAGTGAATTGTTGAAATTTTATTGTTGGATATACAATAATTTTTGTTCTTCTTACAAAACATAGTTGTCTTGTTGACAATAAAATTGCCAATTCAACAATCTTAAACGATATTTTTACGATTTCATTGTGGGTTGATATATAACAATATTGTATTGTCGATTCAGCAATATTATTGCTAGTTCTTTTCTCCGTGTAGTACATTCGAAATATACGATATTCGGTCAGTTGACGTTCGATTCAGGGTACCCAAGGAGTAATGTTCGATTACTGTTCGATTTTTGAAGAAATCGATTTTTTTATATAAAAAAACATTGGGATTTTGAATCGATTCTTTGCTGATCGATTTTTTTGAAAATTGATTCTTTAACCTGAAAATCTACAATCGATTCTTCACGGTAGAGTATCATAATCCTGAAAGATCATAGTCCTGAAAAAAGAGTTAAAGAATTTAATAAAAATCGAATATTTGATCACTTTTATCATAAAAAATATTTTTTTTTATGCATATTATGCGGAAACATCATATATGTGGGAGCATATTATGTCTTTTTTCCAGAGCTGGAAATATTTTAACCGATGGAAGGAGCAGGCTTTCACCAGATCACCTCCAACAATTCCCGTTTCTCAATTCATTATCACTGAAGGATTCCCAAGTAGCACCAGAATATACTATGAACGTTCTTCGAATATTCGAAATATGTTCTATGCATATTCCAATGAGACCGTTTCATAGGTGCTATGCATATTCATCGAACGTATGTAATCGAATATACGATGGTACGTCAATCGAACGTCGATCGAATGAATATCGTACATTTCGAATGTACTATGTACGTTCACAGTATATTTAAAACAGTCTCATTCGAATATTCTATGAACGTTCATTATATATTCTTCGTATCTCATTCGTATATTCTACGAACGTTTCTATTTCGTATATACTTGGAACTTCTGTTGCTGCTTAAGTTGGCAAATATGAATGAATCAGTCATCACTATAATATCATGATTATCGCCATTAAAATCAATTATCATCGTTATAATAGATCATTATATAACAAATTTTATGTTTTGTTATGCTGAAATAAACCATGGATCCAATTTCTGAGAATCTCATCGCCTAATTATTCATGATTAAGGGCACTCAAGTATCAGGAGAATCAGGTAAAATGTTTCAACGACTTTTCGCATTAATGATTTGATAAAGGCAAATTAGCAATTGATAATAATCAAGTGCATACTTGAGATTGGACTCTATATTTAGATATAAATTTGGATTCTTTCATGGTTCTTCTAGATGAAGAATTTCTAACATTTGGAGGTTATTGATTTAAAAATACTCTTATACTCATCAGGAATCAGCGAAAGACTAAAACTTAGATTGAGGGTTTTATCCCAGTGGTGGATTTGATTGTTATGCATTGAAAATCTCAAATGAACGTGTAATTCATGAAATTAGCTAGCGCAACATTTGGCGCGCTTCTTCTGATGTTTGAATGCCTTTTATATAATTTGTCATCACCCCATATCATGGTGATTACAATATCGTTATAATGTGTATAGATTCGGATGTAATTCAAATAAAATTTTGAATCGATTCTTTGGCTTCGATTTTTAGGAGAATCGATTCTTGTGATCCGATTCACAATCGATTCAACACTGTGAGAAAAGCGATGTCAGAATTACCATTGCGCGGATTCTATAAAAGTCCACCCCGAAATTCAGTGTTGCAATAACTCCGAATGGTGTTAGAATGACACCATACAGTGTCAAAATAACACTGTCAGGTGTTGAAACAACACCATTCGTGGTGGACTTTTTCTAACACCGCCGAATTTTTCACAGTGAAGAATTGATCCTTTAAAGGAAATCAAACATCCTTACATTACATTTTGGGTACCCTGGTTCGATTCCCAAGTAGCACCAGAATATGCTATGAACGTTCTTCGAATATTCGGAATATGTTCTAAGCACATTCTAATGAGACTTTTCCATAGATGCTATGCATATTCATGGAACGTATGTAATCGAATATACGACTGTACTTTAATCGAACGTCGGTTGAATGAATATCGTACACTTCGGATGTACTATGTACTTTCTAAGTATATTTAAACCAGTCACATTCGAATATTCTATGAACGTTCATCATATGTTCTTCGTATCTCATTCGTACATTCTATGAACGTTCCTGTTTCGCATAAACTTTGAACTTCTGTTGCTGCTTGGGTTGACTCACCGTCGTATATTCAATGACATACGTTCAATGAATGTACAACATTTTCAAACGATCTAATAGCAATTTGGATAGAATATATTCCGAATATTTATAGGATGTTCATAATATATTGTGGTGCTACTTGGGTTGGAGCATACGGAATACGGCAGGGCGGTATTTATGTTCTACAATTTTCATAAAAAAGTACCTCAATGATGAGACATCATTTTTACATATAAAAATTGATGTACTATAGAATGATCTTCCTCTCTTCTTCTTTTCACCAACAGAAAATACGAAGATATGTTCCTTCTCAGCACAGAAAGTTTATACCAAAACGTTGCTCCTCGACCCTGAGTAGGACCTAAGTGAAGGTATAAATGATGCGTCACACTGTCTCCTTCGTTGTGAGAAAAAAGTAATACTCGACACTCACATGAAATTACGAACTTGCAAGTAGGTCATGTTGGTCGACATCTTATGTTGAAATTATTTAAAAGAACTCGTGGAGTTTCACCATCAAGTTAATTGGCTGGAGTTTCATGCGACCGGCTTACCGCAAGTGTCCTTCGTTTATATTTTATTTCTCAAAAACCCCTACTCTTCGAATTTTCTTCCAAGCGTGGACGCGAATAAACGCAAATACACTTGAATTATAAATCCAATAAATCCAGTCGAATAAAAAAACAATTTGAAACATGAATTCTTGTTTCAGCTGCGATGCTGATGTGCATATACAAACATAAATCCTTACATATATATCAAAGAAATATGAACTCCGCATCTCGCAGAACATCGCCCTTTGACAATAAATGCGCTTAAAACGAAACATCGTTCAAATCCTGCAAAAAGGAAATGAATTGAATAATTCAACCGACGAGATAGAGCAAAAAGTGAGATTAACCCGTTGACAAGGATTTCTTCCCGTGCTTTTCATCTAAGTCCAACGACGAGACAACCGTGAGGAGTAATTTAAAAATTCTGTATGCCCAGGGATTCTATTTTCCCGCCTCGCCGACTCTAACGTCTGCCGCTTTCGGCTGGATTTTTTTTTTCAATTTTTTCTCTCATACTTTTGCCGTTCCTCTTTCTCTCTTCCACATTGTGATAATCCTGAGCAAGTGGTACCTGGACCATTCGTTTGCTGTCTGATCTTATCGTACTCTGAATTATGAACTGCTTCGAGGAACAGGGAAAAAAGATTAAAATTATATGGTTTCCTCGAACCAGCGTGAGATCACGAAATGCAAGTTATGGCTTTTTGAATGGAATAATCGCGTTAAAATCTCTCAGGGTGTCCTTCATATTCCTAGTGTGACGGCCAATGAATCGTCACGAGATCTCGCGTCGCTGATAGAATTATAATAGAGATCGACCGAAAATGACTAAAATTGAAATTCCGAGGATTGGTTCCGTAGAAAACTTGGAATTGGCGGTTAGCTGTGTCGACAAACTTCCTAATGATGCAATTATTAGTTTAGCACCTTCCGAGGCGCTTGCTGTGGAACTAGTCACTAGAAAGGCCCTTGATATTAACTATAAGGTGGCTAAAATCCTTTCTACTAGGGTATGATCACATATCAACGTAATCAACAAAATAATTTCGATTTTCGGCTCAAAATTTCGGCCGACAAGCATCAGCCGAAAGTGTGAATGATTTTTTAATTACATTCCCTACACGGAAAGAACTCTGGAGCTACCGTAGTATGTGAGCCTGTCGCACTATAGTAGCTTGGCTGCCCACATGCGAGCATAGTGTCACTGTGTACTAAAGTTGATTCGGCAGTCAGCCAATGTGGTATGACGGAGCGCCGAACTGAATTTGCTCCTGAGCCATACCATCGTGGTATGACACGGGAGCAAATTCAGTTCGGCGCTTCGTCACACCACATTGGCTGACTGCCGAATCAACTTTAGTACACAGTGACACTATGCTCGCATGTGGGCAGCCAAGCTACTATAGTGCGACGTGCTCACATACTATGGTAGCTCCAGAGTTCTTTACGTGTACAAACAATGGTTACTGGCGTTTCAATGAGCCCCTGATGGCCCTGGAATGCCAGTGAAGAGCCATTAACGGTCCTTTGAAACGCCTTCAGTCGTGTTTGAGGGGTTGATATGTAATCGTAAGTATGATAATTTCATTATTAGGGAGCTTTTCTACACTGTCAGCCGCCAATTCCAAATTTTCTTCTAAATCGATAGTCACAATTTCAATTTCAGTCATTTTCGGTAAAAATTTTTGGTCGATCTCTAAATTATAACATAGCTACAGTGGTCTTCGAATGGAATCTAATTTTCATATTTTGATGACGTTGGATGTATCAGAAAATAAAATCCCTTATTATCTAGTAATTTTCTTTCCAACTCCAAATTTTTCCATAGTATTGATAGAAATTTATGTAACTTTGAATCGTCGAAAATTGTTGTAGAAATGCATACACTAAGTTTTTCTAGTTTAAAAAAACCATACGAATTGCAGAAAATCTCATTCCACATCGAGTTGTATGTCGAAGTAATTTGATTTCACTTTCAATCTCGAATAGAATACATTTGATTCTCCCAAGATTGTATCAACCAAGGGAGAAGTACGCAGAGGTACAGAACGAACGTTTCGCATGTTACACGATATTGTAGTTCCTACACTATAGGTTAACTTTGCTGAGATGAAACGTTTCCACGTTCGTGTATATGTGTGTCAAGTCTTTGTCCCAACCGCTTTTACATACATCAATTCCTCTAGGTTCTGATCTAAGTAGGATAGAAGATGATTCTTCAAATATATGTTAGCATGCTGTGCGGGACTGCATTTCGAACGATACTTGTCGAGTTTAATGATCACACGCGTATAACACTCCAAACATGAAATATCAGAAACTCCAGGTATTAACATCGTATTTCGTTACTCACAATGATTTCTTGCTTCAAACATATTTTTGACGTATGAAGTTTCAATATTGTTAAGAGATATTTCAGCGAAGGGTAAATACGTGTTCACTAAAGAACTACATTAATTTATCTCCCAACAATGAAGTACAAATGAAATCAATTAACGTCGGTTAAACATTTCATAATATCCGACGATATATTTTACAACAAAGATTCAATTTTATGTCAAGTTGTAATATGAAAAATTGGTAACATGAAACAACGTTGAAGAATGAACGTTGCATTTGACCTAAATATCATGCTTCAACACAAAATCTAATATTAGACTCGTGAAATTGATGGTCCTGGATCTATTGCACAGTTTCTTACAATCGATCACTGTAATGTCGAAAACTTATCGATCCGTCTCTCCGGTGAAGCTGGAATCTGAGATAAAATATGGCTTTTACCGGGTAAGGCATCCGTGTCTTTACTGCAATGGAATAAGCCACAGAACTGCAGAATTATCGATGCCGCGGTGGCATTGTGGCACCCTGCCCATTAATTCGATCTTAGCCTAGGGGGCTCTAAATAATTAATCCCGCGACCCCTTGGCATCCCCGATACCGATACTAGCCGCGATTAAACGCTACGATCGAACCGAATCGTGGGTTTACTTAACCGAAAGATCTCGCACGCGCACAGTCGACTAACAGCTGCAGCTCGATGGTCTATTCTCATCGATTCTTCACCGCAGACTTTGGAAAGTAGACACTCTGGGTTCTTGATTTTCATTCTTCGATTGTTCCTGTTGTCCCTCTATTCTAATTTCATAGTATTTGTCGTATCGTACGATTGTTTCTACACCTTCTTTCGAAGGCGATGGTGTGTGTTTTTTGTTCTATGTTTGTGGAAGAATTCACGACAACATATTACCGAGCTTGTCGGAAAATCCCTTGACTTTTTTATTGTTGTGAATTGAAATTTGGAATCGATCGATTACAAAACCCATCATTTGAGGTAAAGGATTCGTTGGTTCATGTCCATCAAACCATTCGATCGAACCACCAAAGGTATTCTACTATGAGAGTGAGGATATGGAGTAGCGAGATCGATTTTCGTGTATTCGATTTGTGGGCGGTCAAAGAGTCAACCTGTTTATAAACCCAGAGTGTTGCGTGGTATCGTTTGGCAAATTGGCGGTGGTGAATGACGGATCTGCCGGCGATGACCGACAGAGCGCAGAGTTTGATGAAGTAATGGACATTCTCTGTTGACGTGTTGACCCTGGTCAGTGACGAAGGTAGACCTATTGTAATGGTCCGTGGTACACGAGAATTACCTATACACCGAAGGACAATGATGCTGTTTATAGTGCCTTGAGAGGATATATCTCATGTTTAGATATGCAGAAGGGGTATACGTGTGGTACTATTCACACGGACACGTATGTATGACGCTTCCACGTTAGACATCACACCGTACTTCAAATAACACGGAAATCATCAAATTGTCTTGGACGTACAGTGCATACGAGATGATTGGGATTTCATAATACTGAATACACGTTCTGGGGTTGCTTGTTTAAATTTTTTTTTTAAATTCATGCATTACCCTTGCTTCAAGTATTCTGTAGAATTTTATTGACGAATTGAATGGATTTCATAGGAATCCAGTGGTATGTAATCAGGACTTGGGCCTCTTGTAATGGGATTTTATGGGATATTTCCATCAGGAATAGACTTGGTTCAAATCTTTTATTTCCAATTATTGTTATCAAAGAGTGACGACAGCCCCCTCAATTGAAGAATTTATGAATTACAATCATATACAATGTTAATTCATGCATTTACAAAGGACTTCGTGTTTATGGAGCGACAGTAACGTCACCACACTCAATGATTTGAACTAAACTGTCGTCATAAAAACAGTTTTCATGAAGTTGCATCTCTCTGATGTTAATAGAGGTTACGGAAGAATAAATATAAATTCTCCACCTGTCGAATGCTGTACACAGTTATATTGCAAAATGATTTGTGGGAAAGTGTTCGTAATTTCCAAAGAATGATCGCAATGCTCAACAGGAATCTGTCCTCAAAAAATATATGAACAAGAATGAACGCTTAAACATGATGCCATGGTAATACGTGGAAATTCAACGTATCAACATGAAACCGAAGAAGAAACAAGTCAAAATTGGGGAAATCGGTCGGAATTTTGGAAAATTTGACATAGATCGAGTTGGTAAGAGAATTCAATGAAATACTTTTGAAATGTCAAAAGTTTGAAAACAATAAAAAACGTCTTCTTAATCAATTCAGGTTACTTCCATGATCCATCTCCAGCTCCTTTTGGGGAATATAAGAAACCCGTGACCGTTCTCCGGCCAGAGACAGAGAAAGGCAAGCAGTTGCTTCCGGGTCCAGAAATTTCTCTATTCGAGAAAAAATTCGTCCGAATCTTTGAAGAAGAAGCTCTCACGGAATTATGGCGACGGGAATTTGAAAATCAAGTAGATTTCTATAAATATTCCATCACTAATATTCAATTCAGCACATCAAAAAGATTTCATTGCCTGATGAAAATAAAAAAAATCAGCTCTAGTTATTGATTAAAAAAAAAAAAGAAGTATGAAACCGTTCCCCCTTTCCCGTTAACCAATCCAAACACACGATCTTTATCGTATTAATAAACCAGCAGCCGCGCCAGATCAATTTCAAGCTGTGTAACTTTAAACAGTATCGAAACTTTGATAATACGACAACTTCTTGTTCGACGTAACTTCGTACAAGGCTTTGAAATACATCAACACGTATGTATCTATTCCACAGCTGTTGCGCGAAAAACGTAAGATCGGACCTCGCATGTTGCCACCGTCACCGTCAAAGTGGCACTCGACACCAGGCGATTGGTACGGATGTTTCGACAAGCCATTTTACCTCAGTCCCGAGTTGAGGAAAGAAATAGAGGAAGCGAAAAGAAGAAAAAGAAAAGAGCGTGAACCTCCGAACTGCAAGATCAAACCGAACCCCAAGGGAGGACCGGGGTACGCTGATATCTGTCTCAACTCCTTTCCTTCCTATTCCCCTGAGTCATACGATCCGAAGAAAACAGATAGAGAAGGTGAGATGATACATATCCGCCTAGATTCCCCGACAAACTTTGAACTAGTAATTGATAATGAGAAACAAATTATCTTCAGCCATTATTTTTGAATGTTTGTCGAGAATAGAAGTTCTGTTCAAGCTTCTTAGACGATTTATAAAGTTAACGTTTTGTTATTCTGCAAGTCCTCTGTTATTGTACACATTGATACAAGGAATTGCTAGACTAATGGAGAAGCTCATTTCTAAGACAGTGTATGTTTTCTACAATACGAAATGTATTCAGTCTCCGTCAGAATTACTGAGAATATGTAATTTCAAATCACGAGAATTGTTTCTAAAGAGTTACAACATTCGAGAAGTTTCAAACACCTTCAGGCATCGAACGTTCGGTTTTTAAATGAGTTCGTATTGTAATCAGCTTACCAGGAGCTTCTCAAGAAGTATGTAAATTGTTCAACAAATTTCGAAAGATAATCAAGCGAGATCGAATTGTTATTCCACTTGATGCTCAATTGAAGAAATTTAGTCGAGCGATTAAATGTTATGAGATCACCATGAAATCTTGATTGATAAAAGTATACACTGTTATTCATTGAATATTTTAATTGAAATTACAATGCCAACTAAAACTAATCTTGATGATTCCTGGAATGTTGATACATATCCGTAAATTCATCTAATTCCTATAATATCATACAGAAGAAGAATCGCCAAGGAAGTTTCTTTACGCGAGCACAGCGACCAGCTATTTCCCACCGAATCCTTACAAAATGGAAACCTTGGGACCAACTTATGTACGACCATCTGCAAAAGAAATACCATTGGTTGGACCAGATTACTTGCTCGTACCTTTTCCCAAGAAACCAGGTGGGAGTCACGCAGGATGTTTCAACAAATTTCCCGAGTACAAAGGAGATCCTTATAAAATTCCCAGCAAGATTATTCCAAAAGAGAGATGGGTAGGTGGGGGACCTGATTTGAGATCCAAATACACGAAGAGTATTATTAGTCAAGTTACCAGAATATCTTGTAATGCAAAGACTTATAAAAATTATCGTGAAACTGTATATCCTTCACGTAAATGAATAAAATAATTGTAATCATTATTGTGAATATTAGAGTCGTGGGAAGTATTCCAACTTGTAAACCCTGGTTTTGTGAGACAGAAATCGAAATTATGTGAAAAAAAATATTTGTCATATGTTTCAAACACAATTCAAACTCGGTGAAATTGAAGGTTTTTGAGAACTTCGATTTTTGAGAGAACAATCCAGAAGGGATGAAATTAGTTTGTTAAATGAATACGAAAAGTTTCGACTCTGAGTGTACACATTGAAATAGGGGATGATAGACTTCTACCTGGTACTGTTGTCTCTCTTTTAGTTCGAGGCCAATCACTTAAACTCACTCAAGGTTTCTAATGAAATTCTAACGAACGTTTCACGAATGTAGACAGTCTGGGTGCAATCCACTTTTGGTGGTTGCAATTAAACGTCTTCAACAAACAAAGCGTATATCCGTACTTGGCTAGAATGACATTGTGATGTGGTGGTACTGTATTTGACTAAGTGCAAGTAGAATATTGTAACGAGCAAGCTGTTTTGTTATATGACGGAAAAAGCTCGAGTTCAATCCTTGAGGATTCGATCAACGAGTCTCTAATTGTACACGAACAGTACAAATATCCCTCCCATACGATTGAATGTGAATCAATTAGGGTTATCGAATACTACAATAAAATTCTCGATGTACTGCGATTAATTTCGATTGAATGGGGAACCTGTTAATGTCCCAAAAAAAAGTAATGTGTAAAAGATATTGCACTTTTGTTTTCTCCTCCAATTGAGAATATCCCTCCACGATTTCGAACAAATGAATATCGAACAGAAGAAAATTCTTTCACCACAAAGACTAATCCTCTGAAATGAAGGGGAATACTTTTGATAAAATATCATATATTAGAGGAGAAGTTGCATCAAAATGAGAGGGATACTCTTGTTTTGATATTAATTTTTTTGTGTGTATTATATGTATCCTCCAAATACGTGGATAATAAATTACCAGGCTGAAGTATATAATGTAAAAGGAAATATTTCAACGCATTATATCTGTTGAAAGGTACTCCGTAAATGTACGGAGTGAGAGGAGTTTACATTTAATCCTAATCTCGGCCTCGCAAAATGATGAAATATTCAAGAATAGGGAATCTTGAGGATTTCCCGCAATCCCGTGGGAAATGAAAACGCCTGAAAGCTCTATCTTCGGTCTATCAACATAGCGAAATTCAACAGGTTGTTCGAATGAAGACTATTTTTATTATCGATTTGATTCTCTTCATTGGTCAGTGGTACTTCGGAAGACATATTTTCTTTTTGTTTTTAATTATCATTTAATCACACCGTTTGTTTCATGTCTCACATACTTTTTGATTGTGTATTTTGTAGATATAGGGATGACGTATCTCTTCATTCACCGTCCGTTGGTTGAATTGATGCGCTATATATACTTCTTTGCGGTTAATTTCTCACATTCATTCCAACGATATTCCAATTTTCACTCACATTCAATTGTTCGTGGTTACACATCAACTATCAATACACAGCTATTGAAATGGAATGTAATCAAATGTTTTATGTGAAATAATCTGAAGAAGCCACAATATTTCTAAAATATTGCTCAATACGAGTATTCCACAGAGTTAACAAGGGTGACTCAAGTCGAGTAAATTATATTCTAAAGGCATCCTCTGCAACCAAAATGCAACAATTTTCCTGTTTGGCAAAATTTCTTTTAGGCTCAGTTTTTGAGATATGAGTTTATTCCAATACAAATCACTCAAGAGGGATTCTCAAGAGGAAAAAAATGGAGGTCATAGCGATTGAAGATTTTTGGGCTCTCAGCTGATCAGAATTCTGCAATTCTAACCCTTGTAGAAATCCTATAGGCATTCACGAGCTTTGTAACGCTCGCGCTAACGAAATACTCGACACTTACAAGGGCCTCACTAAATACTTGTAAATCACTCGTAATACTTGCAAGTATTTGGTAAGGCACTTTCAAATGTCTAGTATTTCGCTAGCGCGAGCGCTACAAAACTCGTGAATTCTTGGGCGTTTCTACTGAGAAAATTATTGTAGCTACGAAACCAAAAATGGAATGATAGTTTGATTTTTACCACAGAGTTCTCGAACTTAGGAAATAGTGTCAAGCTTAAGTGCCTGTACTGCACAACCACCGGTCGCCGGAGTCTTCTCCGTCGCTTTTACGTCGCTTCTTTGTTTCTACACCTTGTATCCATGTCCCGTTTTTATTCGCCTCCACGGAGAGGCGACATGGACATCGATGGTTGTGCTATTAGGGTGTGTAGCGCACAGTGTTTCTAAGTGATTTGGATTTGATAAACGTAACCCAAAAATGCTCATATCTCAAAAACTGAGTCTAAACAAAATTTCGCCAAATAAGGAAGGTTTTGCAATGTGGGTGTAGAATACGCCCGTAAGAAATCATCTGTTTGACTTGGGTCACACTGTAGAGTAAATCAGGGTAAGATGACGCACTTCCCCGCTTCTCTACAGCACAGAATAATACATCTAACCTCATTTATTCAAGGAAGAATCAGAGATTCTAATTGAATCTTCATATTTTCCTTGCGTGAATGAGGTTTAAGGGGTTATATACAGTTGAGGGGCGCAAAAAAAGCGATTTTTCAAGAATACTTTCTGAAAAGACAGTTGAATTGAATATTGTAAAAATTTGTACACATAATGAGATAACTTTGACCTGTATTTTGAGCTGTTATAGCTGATCTTCAGGAGCTCCTCTAAAAAAAGCGCTTTGCAGTGACCGCGATATCTCGGGCCTAACTCTTTGAAAATAAAAAAACCAAATGGATGTCGTTAAAGTAATGCATAATCTAGTAATTAATCGGAAGAATAAGCAATATAAGATTTTTTGACCAAATGGCGGCTTCTAAAAAAAAATCGATCTTGTGCCAAAATTTTGGCCTTGAATTGTTCATAAAAATGAAAATATTCATTGGTGAGAAAAAACCTTCAATTAATTACACGGAGAAAAAGGAATTCGCTGTGGCAGCGAAATCTACTTTTGCTGGGTTCCTTTACCCAGAGCGGCAAATTTTTTGCTGTGACAGCAAACTATTTGCTGTTCCAGCAATCTTGTTAGCTGCGACAGCGAATTTTTAGCTGTGGCAGCAAAAAATGTTTGCTATCCCAGCAAAATTTATTTGCTATCCTGTATATAATACTGAAAATTTGCTGGTGGAGCAAACATTTTTCGCTGCCACAGCTAAACAATTGCTGTCGTCGCTAAGACGATTGCTGTTATAGCAAATTTTTAGCTAGGTCAGCAAAGAAATTTGCTATTCTATATATAATACCTCGAATTGCTGCGTCAGCAAATTTTTTCTCTCCGTGTATGCGTGTAACTTGGACAATAATCGCCGAATTGACTTGAAATTTTCTGTGTGTATACTTGAATGTGTGTCAATTACAAGAATGAAATTAAAAAAAAATCAATTTCTGGAAAATTTGAACTGTATATAACCCCTTAATGTATTATTTTCTGCTGTAGGGGAGCAAGAAAGTGCGTCATATCATCCTCATTTACCCTATACGTATTTTGCAGAGTTAGGGAAGCGATGTGTGATCGATCAAATTCATTCAGAACATTGTCCACATTTGAAGAAGGAACATTCGGAAAGGTTAACCCATCAACGCCCAAGCGCCTCGATTTTGTGTCGACTTTTCGACGCGATTATTTGTAATGTCATCGTCTTTGAAAAAATTCAGTTTCCACATATTTTGGCGTGAAATTTTATGCTCTTTCAGGATCCGTGGTCAAAATTATTATTAGACTCCTAGGAAGAAAGATATGGCCGATTTGAACTCAAAAAACGTGGGAATTGAAAAAAAAAATTTTCTTGATTTTTTTTCATAATGTTATCGCCAATGATTTGTGCTCTAATTATGAACAAAGGTGGACAAAATGCTTCAGGTTTAAGAGGAGATTTTCGCTATCGAAGTGAAATCGCTTTTTTTTTTACAAAATGGCGGCAATAATGTAAAAATTTCATGAAAAACATTACTTATTTTTTTTCTCGAAAACTAGATTTTATCGGAAAGTTTATGAGAACAAAAGTGTATTAGAATCAGTCAAGGAACGCTCACAAATTTTTTTAGAATTTTTTGAGACAATTTAGATTTTTTGGAAAATTTGGAAAATCTGATTTTTCAAAAACGTGTCAAAAATGATTGAAAAAATTTATGAGTATTCCTTGACTAATTATAAGACATTTTTGTTGATTTGAATGTGTTGGTTAAGTCCATAGTTTTCGAGAAAAAAAATAAGTAATGTTTTTCATGAAATTTTTACATTATTGCCGCCATTTTGTGAAAAAAAGCGATTTCACTTCGATAACAAAAATCTCTTCTTAAACCTGAAGCATTTTGTCCACCTTTGTTCATAATCAGAGCACAAATTATTGGCGATAACATTATGAAAGAAAATCAAGAAAATTTTGTTTTTCAATTTTAACGTGTTTTTGAGTTTAAATCGGCCATATCTCTTTTTCTAGAACTCTAATCATAATTTTGATCAGGGATCCTGAAAGAGCATAAAATTTCACGCCAAAATATGTGAAAATTGAATTTTTTCAAAGACGATGACATTACAAATAATTGCGTCGAAAAGTTGACACAAAATCGAGGCGCTTGGGCGTTAATGGGTTAACAGAAAGAGATGAATACGGAGAAGAAAGGATAGTTGCAGCAACTACTTAAATATTCGAATCCCGACCATCTACTTACACGGAAAAAAATACTACAATAATAATTACATTTTCTAGTGAATTAGTATACTATTATGGAGCCTTCCGGAGTAGCTGACCTGATTATCTGGTCATGACCACATCACTTCTCAACCGATCAAAGTTGATCTGGTAATGACCAGATGATCAGGTCAGTTACTTCGGAAGGCTCCCATGTCTCATCTCTTGAAAAGTACTCCTCGAATGTGTAATGAAATATTACACTCCAATAATTTTTACAACATTCTGTGAATCAGCCTTCGAGACCGTGAAGTATTTGTGACAACATTTGATCGAATGATACTATTTTACTCCATTATTTTCCTCCGTGTAAGTGGTCGCTGCAACTACTTAGTAGTTAGGGCGAGAACCACGTCAGCTGCCTCAACTGACTCGATAGTTGCACCAACTACCCAGGAGAAAAAATTTCTCTGACAATCTCTGAACATTTCAGAGGTTTTCAGTGAAGAGGTTTTCCTGGTGAGCATAACACTGATTTTACAGGTGAAGTACTATCGAATTTTCATCAGGATTTTATAAAAATCAATAAACCTCGATAGGTTTTTCGTAGAAAAGAATCCATTTTCTCAAGAACCTATCGATTCCGTTGATTTCTATATCTCCAAAATCAATGTTATGCTCACCGGGAAATGGTATTCCCTCGCAAATGATCGACATAAGATATTTTTCAGAATGCAATTGAACCTGAAACTCGCGGTCCCAAAAGAGCAGGTGGATTTTGCGGTCACTCTTTGTCTGTTGAATCGAATACAGATTGTATAAATTCTTTCGCATCTGTAAAAGCTTTCTTCCATACACACATCTCAGTATTAATTGGTTAATAATCATCCATTGGCATATATAGAAACTGTATTCTTCCAGTTCAGAAAAATTTCGAATTATTTCAAATGAATCGATCAATTTCGATGACCAATGATTGTTTGGGAATAAAATTTAATTAAGTCCATGATTGTTTTTTTCACCAACATGTTTTTCCCAGTCTATTGTGATATAAGTTTGAACGCGTGAAAAATGAACCGTAAGATTTGCTCCAAGTGGTGGATGCAGCTCACTTGTTCCTGGCATCAGAAATGATGAATGGAAGTGTTATAAAACCATCCAGTTTTTCCATGGACGGAAAATATTTCGTTTCGTGATTCATTCCTTTCATTAAATCTGTTTTTTTTCTCCTCATGAATTTTCCTCATAGCCGCATATGTATTGGTACGTCAAGACGTTTCAATGTGCAAAAGGATTTTCTTACTCTCGTTAGCATTAGACGGCTATATATTGTTCACTGTCGTCACATCTTGAATTTGTTTCTGAATTCCGAGATTTTTCGTTCGATATAAAGTTCTCTCAAAACGAAATTTCAAGAATACAGGAATTAAATTACATTTATATAAACAATTTTTCTGAATCGTTTCAACAATGATAAATTTGACAGGCATATAACTAACAGTGTGTAGTCTGAAACATTCCTTGATGTTCCGTACCGAAACATTGCGCGGAAAGTATTGGATGCTCTCTGTACCACGTTTCCAACTAACGCCTGCTTCAAATTTAATTTAGAACTCCAGCATGCCACATAAGTTACCATGTTTACAGATTCACTCGATTCACCGAGGTGACACTCTCAGGTGAATTTATTGAAGGCTCTAGATCTCTTGGTACAAATTGGGAGATAGAGAAGGAAATAGAGATGTTTTTAGAGATAAAGTGAATTCAATTTACAGCGAATACAAAATACGGAATTTCATTCAAAATAAAAGTATACATTACAGTTGGTTTCTTATATCAAAACCCGCGTATGAGAAATAACATATTTATCACGACCCATCAATGACTGTTAAACTTTCGAGATAAATTTCTTCTTCGAATAATGGAGTTTTACGTTCTAGTAAAACTATTCTTGGGTGAAATGTTCTTTGGGAAAGGGAAACCGGTTACGTCCGTAATACGTTTACAGAAATGGTACGCTATTATATTGTCTGTTAGGCAAACGATATGGAGGAAACTGTGATGTTGTGCAACGTGGGTAAACTACGGCAAAAGTTGTTCACCTCCGTGTACACATTTTGGCACCCCGTTTGTTTAACTTTTTTCCCCAGTCTGCATAGTCGTATTTCAGCTCGGTACAACATGACGTGCTTTCCTTCAGATTCCACTTCTCCTTGCCATACGTCCTTTTTTTCCTTCTTGCGTGAAAATTACAGTTTCCCGGGAGTTTCGTCGTTAAGTACAGCCTGCACATCCGCGTTATAATGTTGGCGCGCCTGTGTCTTTTACCAACGTGGAACTCACGACCCCGGTAATATATTTCCCATTACCACCGATGTTCGGAAGATTCCTAAAAAAATCCCCATTCCAAATATTCAACCATTCTACAATGTATACAAATTCCTTATCGATAACTTGAACTATTTATTGGCGAAAATAAATTCTGCATTTTAGAAAGATGATCGAGAGAAGAAATCCTTGTTAGAATAAACAACATCATCCTTCTCGTATATCGTTCAAGCGTCGAAATTTTGTTAACGTGAGCATATAGGAAAAAATGAATTCTAACTCAATGGGAAATTGAGCGTTCAAGTTGATCGGTGCTGTGTGTTTATTTGATGTCCCTTGGAGAGATAAGCGTCATTTTCTGAACACGAACGTATTGTGTGGATCAAAACGATGATCGGTGAGATGGGTAATGCGTCGTTCCATTTAGTGCAGGAAGTATAATGACAAAGAAGAGATCGGGACAGAGGAGGAGAGTATACCGAAATGTTTGCACGTATACTTTGGTGTATAGGTATATATATGCATGCGAGGGTAAAAGCATAGAACAGACGTAGAGAAAGATAGCCCTGACCTGGAGGCGATTTGGTGATGCGATAGGTTGAGTTTGAGGGAAACGCTGCTTCTAACTCCATGACTCTCAGCACAACTCCATGTAGTTCTACTCTCTTTCTCTTCACTGCTCTCAAACACGTGTACATACAGAGAACTACTTATCTGCACTGAGAACGGAAACTAAATTCTACGTTCATAATCTCAATTGTCCTTCTCTACTCCGATATCGTAGGGAAATATACCTCAAACATACTTTATATCTATATTATTTTTAACTAATTTCATGATTTAAAATTCTCACCTCATTAAAAATTTCACATCATCATTCCGTACTGTTATTTTCATTAATTGATCTTCGGAAAATAATATTTTCTGATATTCTCCAATGCATTAAGATTTATGGTTTATTTGAGAGAGTGATATTCGGTGCTCAGAAGTGAGACAAAGAAAAATTAGGAGTAGGGAAATCAAGAGGTAAAATCATTGTATACGGTAGCGCAATATCATATTCTCGTGTTGTGTTGACCGATTGTGTGGTAAATTAATGGATTCTACGTGAGGTGTAGGGCGTGACCAGGGCATGAAATAATATTCTAAGGTGAACACATTCATATATATAATGGATGTACATTCTAGGTTTAGAGTTGCATTCTGTAATCTCGGTGGTAATATCGCTATGAAATGAGGATTTTATGGATTACGATAATAGTGAATATATCTAAATTTATCATGATTTCGGTTCTTCGAATGAGCATACAAAAAGCGGCTGTAGCGAATTTTTATGTCTGAATTGAAGCATTCGAATATCAGGAGTCCCTTGAAGAAAATGAAGTGTAACGATACAGCAAAGTATTGCAGAAATTGGAAGTAAATTGCGCAAATTGAGACTATATTGTCATCAGGGATGATCGTGAATAATTTCAATATTCAAATTTGGAAAACTTGATTGGATGCGGTTCAACTCCTCCATCAGCAAATTGAATCCTATTATCGTCGTTGCATTAGCCTTTAATCGCAATCACAGTTGAATAAATGCGAAGAAAACTATCGTTGACATACCATTCACAATTCTAGCTCTAACGTCAAAGAGATAGGATGACATTTTCCCTCTCGCGATTGTGCATTAAGCGATTGTATACAGGCTGACTAACTCTAAGCCTACTGAACCGATCGAATGGAGCGATATACTCTTGGGTACAACAACAGCCAATATGCCGATGTCGTTCTGATGGTGACGTGATTCTGTTAATCCCTTGAAACGGGACCATTCACCTATTCTGTATGTATCTGCCATGGTGTTCCATTGTGCACTCGTTGATCCGTGACCTGTGCACTACTCCCACAGGTGTACATCAATGCTTGAGACTTAGGGTAATAAATAGTATTAGATTCCACATAGTATTCAGTCATTGCTCATCCGTATTATAATACCACATCTATCTGATGTAACATTCATCCTATTTCTTGTAATAAAATTCTAAAAAATGGAGCGTAAAATTCACTTTCAGCTATTCAAAACATCGTTCATTGTGATTAAAAGAGTATCGTACAGTACAGATATTTGTTTCTCAATTCTTCTGTCAATCCACCTTCACAGGTTCGAGACATTGTAGAAGGATGTGTAATTACTATGCAGTTTATAGTTTCAAAAGAGGTACTTTCGACTAAGAATTCATCATGAAAAATTAATGTCAGTTATTTAATTGAAGCTACTCCTCTTGTTGTTTTGTATACGGCATTTCGCAAACATTGTAATTCGTATTCTCATAACAAAAGTTACATCTTGGCACTCACAAGTGCTGAAAGTAAAGCACTCTGTAAAATATACTTCTATAACAGTTTTGTTGCGTTTTAGTACGCTGTGCAACGTCTAGTGAAGGAAACATATTCTTTGAAATATGTTACATGACTATGTTAAAACTCAAGATATATCGTTGTACCAAATATTTTTTTTCAAGCGAAATAACATCGATACGTTTCAAACGAAAAATATAAGATAAAGAGTCTCACATATTGATTCATAATTAAACCACCTCACCAGATACTAGAATCACATGTGAATGCAGACTCTGAAGACGAGACGAGAAAAATATCGTCCAGTGTTCATACGTGGTGTGAATTTTCGAGTACACAATTTGCGTGACTCTGCAGGTGCAGTGGAATATGGTGAGGGAGGCTCGTTTTCAGATATTCTTGGGAATATTCCAGCAGTCAGCTGTAACCGAACTTGGTTTCCACCACCTTGTTCTCCTATATGTTATCTGCTTTATTGAATCACCGATCCCTGTTACTCCAACTTCGCTATCGCCGTGAGGCAATCTGTCATTCTACGTGGCTTTACGGATATTTTCTTCTACCGTACTGAAGGAGTTTATCCTCCTCCTCTCGGTTTACTAGAGGATTTCCAAGATATTTTAATATCGTGGATATGTTCTATCGCTAAATGCCAATCTCATGATTGTGAATTTCGAGAGAGAGATCTTTGTATCAAGATATAGAGCGTGCATAACACATAAACTTCGTTCAAATAAAATTGTTTCTTATGGAGATATTTCTGAAAAGAACTTACAATCAATTTAATCACCAAAAAACAGTATTTCCTCTCAATCCAAGTTTTCTGAGCAATGATTGTCGATTTTGATCATGAATTGTATTGACTCTTGTTAATTACTTTACACGGGAAGGAGGATGATTTGAATTATATATACGAAATTTTGATTTCTGCTGACATTCCTGTTCTTAATTCATGTACTTTGGAATTAAAAACACAACGAGCGAGATAAATTATCGAGAAAGGGAATCACTCATCGAGTTATTACGATCCCAACGGGAAGAAGATGAATATCCGAGGTGAGAGGGAGAAAGATACAGGAAGAGACAGAGGAATGGGAAGTATAATTTGTTCCACATTGAAGGATCGCGGTAGAAGAACGATGAATATTGAGAGTTGAAAATTTTCGTTAAATCAGTGGTTTCAAACTTCTGCTGATCAAGGCGAATCTTTGTGAAATTACAGTGATCGATATAATGTGGCTAAAGTATGCTTTGAGACTCCCTTTTATAAATTCATCACTCTTTTCTCCGTATCGAAATGAAAAGTATATAGTGTGGTGCGAGAAATGAAGTGTTTCTTCAATCCAAAGTCACCTGTAATATTCTCAATATTATTCCGTCTTTTATTGTGATATGTTTCAAATATCTTGAACTCTTTCTTCTTCTATAGAATACATAAAAGACGAAAGAAGAGGTAATCAAATGAGATATTCATCTTTTTCAGGTCAATTATACGATCTCGATTAAAGATCGATCATAAAGATGCCGTAACAAAATTAACACCATCTACGGAAATAATTAGCTGGCATCAATCCGAGGTTTCCTAAGTGGAAAATTAGGTTGTACTATAAGTTGCCCACTAAATGTACAAGGTGATTTCTGGTGGAAAATTATACACTTTTATCCTTCCCTGCAGCAGTTCATCCTTCTTTGATATGTTCTTAATATATATTCCAAAATATCTTATTACTTATTTCTCAAATGAAAAAAAGAATAATTTCAGACTATCGTTACGTACATTTCCTAATCCTCCGCTTGGATGTTTTTTTACATTATCACGAGAAAAAAAGAGGGAGATTTGATGAATACAGATAAACACGTCACATGAGAATAATTTTAGAACTCGGACTATTGTGCGATACGATATTATTAGATGGAAATTTTATTTCGAATGACTCGTGAAATATGATCATAACCATTGCGTCTCGTGGTTTTCTTGAATTGTGATAAAGTTTGAGAAAATGAGCATTTTTAGAGTTCACAAGTCCAATGTACGAACTACGATGGAGTGTAGAACGATCAAAGAAAAGAAGAAGAGGATACGGATAAATGAACGGATCTATACTGCTCGTTTAAGTAGAACGGTACTAGAAAGTTAATTCGATTCGTTCGCTTTTAGAGAGGATTCAGAACTGGGTACGGGACAGCAGCGTCGGATGAACGGGCTTTTTAAAGCTCTCGACAACGTACGATCGATCGATTAAATATTTTTACTCGGCATCAGGAATTACTTCTGCTCAAGTTACTAATGTCTCAATGATTTTTGTTATACCGAATGGCCATCGGACGAAACTGAGAGAGGAAAAGTAATTGAAAATCCACTAAATAAGAATGAAAAGTATGGAAATGCCGCGAGAGATATACCAACTTGTTTGATCATGAAATTCATAAAGTTATTCAAGTATATCGCATCGTACTAGATTGTGTATGCTTTGTATTTAATTCCAAAACGACGTGTTGAGTGTAGCTTCAAGAATTTATCACTCCAACTTTATCATTCTATCTCTTGAATTCTCATTTGTATGAATTTGAATTAGAATCATCGGTGCGTAAGGATGAGTCGAGTTATTATGAAAATCAATCAAAGAAACTTTGAGTATATTCTGTCAGATGAAAGTCGATAATCAAGGATTGAAGTAAAAGGAGAATTATGATCTCAGCATGGAGAAACAGAAATTCGCTGTGACAGAGAAATCTGATTTTGCTGGGTACCTTTTGCTGTCACAGTAATCTTGTCAACTACGACAGCGATTTTTTGGCCGTGGCAGCAAAAAATGTTGATTCAGCCATCATAATTTGTTCGCTATTCTATACATAATACTGGAAATTCCGCAATCTTACTGAAAAATTTCTGTTTTAGTTGAATATGTTGCTCTTTCAGCAATCCAGTTAGCTGTGACAACGAATGTTTAGCTAAATTATCAAAACTATTCGCTATTCTATGCATAATTTTTTTCTCCGTGAAAGGTTGGATAAAACTTGAATATGGAAACTGTAACAGATTAATTTTTGAACTTTTTCTCGAAAAATGATGGTGACAGAATTTCTCCATGGATGGGGAATTCGTCACTATGATTTGGTGGACTTTTCTTCATTTGTGAAGAATTCACCGATTAAAAGGCAAAATTGTTTCCCAATGTTGAGAAAATATCCCCCAATTATGATGGAAGAGTAATTTTTTTCAAGATCAGGGGATGAAATCCATAAATAGTGGTGAAAAGCTTTCCATACTTTCATTTTTGTTTTCTTTTAAGGGCCATGGAGCATTAAAAGACGACACCAAATTTTTCTACGTAGTTTTTAAACAACTAAGCAATAATTACAAATTTCAAATATATAGCAATAAAGTTCCTTGCTGGGATTTGGCTGTGAATATGAATCCAAAGCTCAAGAAACATTCCTAAACATGAGGAAATAAGTAAAAAAATTATTGAAATTTGTAGGTTAATATGTTCACAATCGTTTGCAGAATTTTAAGCAATCATTCGCGATTCCAATTTCATATTCAAAGCTCAATTTGAGGAATTGACTCCATCATTGTGGATTTAAACTTTGTATCTTTTGTTTAATTGATCAGAAAGTACGTAGGAATATTTTGTCTCTTCCTCGAAGGACTCTATGGTCCTTAAGGATTCCCATGTCACGACACACTTTTGCTAATCTGCGTATTGAATTGACTCCAACCCAAGTTGCACTAAAATAGACTATGCACGTTTTATAAGTATCTGGACTGTACTTTCATGACCTTTCTAATGAACTTGTTTTATAGGTACTGTGAATATCGGACATACGATATGTAATCGAATAGACAATGGTAGTTCAATTGAACGTCTATTGAACGGATATCATACTGGCTACATACTGGATATATTTGAAGAGTTACTCGAGCATTCTATGAATTTTCAATAAATAGTCCTCCATATTTTATCAGATCCATGCATTTTACGAACGTCTATCGCTCAATCAATAGATACTAGACTAAACTCGATTCAGTCCTTGTGAAATAAGTTATTCATCAACACTGGCTCTCAATCTCATACATGCAACGTATTCATTAATTCTTGTGACAATCAAAAATTTGGCCTGGGAATGGAATATCGATCGAGTATCTTCTTATACCGTAAATTCATTTCTTATACGAACCCAATCGGAAGATTCAATCGATTTTATCGACCACTTTTTCAGCGCATGAGATCGCTTTCATCAGGATAAGTTGTAATCTCATCAACGAATATCTCCGACAAGATCTTGTTCCATCCGAAAGTCATAGTGTCTATTCAGAAGATTATTCGTATTTCTTCATAAAACATTATCTACGTCATTCTTAATCGTAAGTACTTTCATTGTAATGGAGCTTGGCTAGATCCTTTAATGGATCCTCTCACGCGTTTGCAACCATCAGCACTTTCCCATCATCGAGCTTCTCCATTTTTTCTCGGTGGCTTTAATTTTTTTTCCCGTCGAGCTGCCCTCTCGGCTTAGACATCTCATGCTGCGTTGTTTTATTCTCTGATTTCAATCAGCAAATTGCGACTTCGCCACAGCCACGTAGTGTCTTTGCAAAAAAAGTTTCCCTCGTGACTTGTCAGAAAAAATCCATTCACCGCTGCATTGTGATTGAATCAATAGAGGCTGCACGTTTAATGGGTCAAACTTTCTGAATATGCGGTGGGAGCTGTTCCCAATCACACAATTAGGTGCCAATCAGGTTTATCTCTGCTGGGATGAGTTAAAAATTCATATAATTATGCGTCATTATTGGCGGATTCTTTTTTCTTGCCGTGAAGTAACGGTTAAATCTAATCACAGTTCTCAAGATCATTCCTGTGAAAGTATGACAAAGAATTTATGAATTCTTAGATTTCAAAATTATTTGAGAGTTCGTGAATATTTCTGCACTGAGAAAAGGATTTAGTTATAGTTACCAGCATTTGGTAATAGTTACCAAATCTCATAGTTGAATATGGCAGAATGAATATTTAGTTATAATTCACGACATACAGATTCACAACTAATGCTTTTGGTTATGATTACCAAACTTCAGTTTTTATTACCAAATCCTGGTAATAGTTACCAAATCTTGGCAATGATAAACCAATCACGTATTCGAGGCAACCAAATCAATTTGGTAACTATAACTAGGTTTTTGTTCAGTATGTGAATTTGAACAATTTCCTTGGAGATTTCTTTACAGTGATCAAAGATGCAAGTTTCTCGACTTTCTAACCGGAGTGAAGAAATTTGATAGCTCAGTTGAATTCTGTAGACTAAAAGAAAAAACTATCATTGGATTCACTTTTTATGTTGATTCTGGAGAAAATACATTTAATTAATATTCTCTTCTTTCACAATTGTAAGTGATGCAGTATGAATAATATCAAAGAATAAAGCGAGTGGAAAAAGTCTTGCAGAGGTCATTAGGCGGAATAACTCAGGTTATATATGTAAATGCATTTCATAGTATTAGGTCTATCGATATTTTCAAGAGGATCTGTCAGAAAGCTTCCATAGAATACAGTTTTTATGGATGAACGAGAGTGCTCAAAAGATTTTAAGGGATTCAGCTGGAACGCGGATATCGTGGAATTCATTCTTTCTCGTTTTCACAAACACTATTACGTCAAGTACGTGGATACAAAGATAAGTCGGAGAAGAAAAAGATACATAAATGTAGTTGTGCGTGCACGTCTTATGTATCGTACTAGTCTTGAATCCTGCGCATTGGTTAGTGTTCCTGATATATATTTCACAGATGCGTATATTGGAGAAGAAGTATCGCAATCCTTGGAATGTTTAATATCGGCACAAGGATGAGACGTGGAAAAACGGCACATCAGCCCCGAAATAAACCTCCAAGAATCATAGCTGGAGCTTCCTGGTTTCTACCATTTCCCTCGTTTATCACAATCGTTAACCGAGGAATGATATTTAAACTTTGTGGGAGTTACACTTCGGAATGCAGAAACTATTTTTAATCGTCCGCGAGAATTACGTGAATTTATTTGGAGATAAAAATTAAATGTTTAGTTCCAATTGTGATTATTTATTCAATGAATAGTTTTCATGGAAAAAAACAATGACATTGTTTTTGGTTTTTATGTATGAAGAGAGAATAGAATCGTATCGTCGGGTATTCGTTTTCATCAACCATCTTTCCTTAAGGACGTCTTTTTCGAAAAAAAGATGTCATAAAAATTATGAGACACCGGAGAACCACGCTGTCCATTAACAAAACTGTCGCGAGATTCGAATATAACTTTTATTCAGATGACACATAGTCACCATGTTTCAACGTAAAATAAATTAATGAACGTCCCATTTTATCACCGCGCACCGCGTAGTACCGAGTCTTGACCCGTAATGCTCGCACACTACCGGAATCGTAATTCGTAATGGGGAAGATACATAGCGGAAACCGTGCACTTTTGAATACATCGTGCATGCTGTAATGCTTTTATGGATATAGGAAGAATTGAAGAAGAATTACATGAGATTCGAAGGTATATGGAGATCTGTTCTTCAACCATTGTTATTGAATTATATCTTGTGAAACGAAAAAATGAGATAACGTTGAAGAACAATTAAAATTTATTACTCTCATGTCACGTCCTGTCGAATCTCAGAAATGTTCAGTAGAATACATTAATTTCGTAATTAGAATTTGAAGATAATGAAACAACCACTAGAATCAATGTTTCATACAAAATTCGCCTGATTTTGAATCTTGAATCTCAAAGAAAGGCAAAAAACAATCACGGGATAGAAACAAACTGACATAAATATCTTTCTATGAGGAGAGAAAAGACGGGCCGATACTGGCTCCGTACTGCTGCCAGACTTGCAAGTACTGGCGAATCCAAAGCTATTAAAGCTATCAAAACTGACAAGAAGTCGGCATGATAACATCACTCTCTATAAGAGCCTGTATAACATGAACAAACGTGTAAGTGGTGTTCATTCGTATGCACCGAGTATGCTAGAATTCTGGCATCTCAACCTTGTCCAAGCAGTATCGATTCCATACTGGCCCAAGACTGTCTGTCCACTCAAATCAATACCGTTTAAAATTCGTCGAATAGGTCGTGCCAATTGAGAAATAATAATGACCCTGGATGACTGTTCAAAATTTCCGCCACAAATTCCAAAATATTTGTATTAATTCTGATACAAAAGTTTGGAAGTATTTAACACAACACATTTTTGTATTAGATTCCCCGCACTGTTATTAAAATTCAAACAGAATCTTACCTCAAATGATTTTCATAGCAAATTTTATTTGAATTGTCATAAAATTCGTAGTGAATTTCAAATACAAATATATGTGTTAATTGCTTCCAGATTTGTTGTTATAAATTCACAAATTTTATTACCAATGTAGAAACAATTGTTCCCGCCAAAGTTTAGCAAATATAACTTTGCCAGTACCAGGCCATTTGTCGACGTCGGCATTTTCCACATGGGTTTCCACTGCAAACACTGTTTTGTCCAACAATTTTCTTTCGCTGTGAATAAAATCTCATCCACTTCAATGGAAATGAGATTGCAACAATCAGATTTATTGTCAAAATGGGAAAGAATTTTCGTCCCAAGATCATTGTGAGAAGAACATGATTTCTGAGTGAAAAATTGGTTTATAGAATTTATGTCCTTAAGAGAATAAATTATATTCATCAGGTGGATTCACTTTTTATTCATTCATATTTTTGTTGATAAAATTACTTGAATGTATCTCATTTGTCGAAACTGGGTTCACCAGTTATTCATAAAAAGTATTTGTACGATAAATTTTATCGTGATAATCTTCCCTGCTCCATTTAGATGTAGCAACCTTGTTAGTGGATTTTCAACACCTCATAATTGGTCATTCTGAATTTGTTTCGACTAACGATGACCACAACACGCTGAATGTACGTGTTTGCAAAAGAGTACAATAGGAGTTGGAAGATGAACGGAAATAATCGAGAAATATTCATCCTACATGCGTTTTAACGTTATTGTAGAGATAGCAATAGGAATGATGAAGAATAAGGATTTTCATCCTATATGGACGTAGCAAAGCAGTCTTGACTTCAATCAAATTGCACCTGCTTTCAATATGATGAGAAAAAATATGATAAGAAAATAGCATATTAATTTCATGAACAGGAACTGAATCTCAAATCGAAATTCGAGGAATATTTTGGTGTGATGAATATTGGGTATATAATAAATATTGTAGATTCTCATAACAACGATTATATTTTATAGATTTCGAATATCTTTCATAATCCTCAAACTCAAATGGAATTCCAAACCACATTCCGCTTTCATTTCGATTGCAATTAAATCTCCATTGATGCAAAATTGCATGTGGATTCGCTCATTCGCCACGAAAATCGTTCATAAAATTTGAAACAATCTATCAATGCATCAAACATTATACGGTCCATCAACGGATTGACCGATTAACTGACAATTTCAAGCTAAAAGCATCGCAGGGGTTCAAACGGAATTAGATCTCACAAAAAATTTCATATCATTGATTCTTGAAAAAAAATGATAAATGATTCTGGAAATATGTATTGATCTGTGAAATGTAATATTTTCAGATCTCATTAATACCGTACATCATTGAAACATACTTCCCATGTCCGAAAATCTCTCTCGTTCATATTCATATTCTTCAGAATAAAGAATTTTATAAAACTATGCAAAATTTCTTTCATACATGTCTTTTGTTCAACTGAACGAAAACTTCTACAGAAGAAATTTCCAGACCAAGATTCTCTGCATATATATCGCTTATTGTGGGGAGAATACGTGTTAAGAATGATAAGAATTCTTGAAGAGCGATAAAGTCTCGAAAGAACTGGTTCTAAAGAAAAGAAAGAAAGAATTTTGTATGAAACAAATTAGCAATCGAGTTTGTAACAATTTTCTTTCTTCTTCATTACTTTGCTTGTATATGAAGATTCTCAAGTTTATTTCGATGGATATTTATTACAGAAAATTAGATCTGACTCTTTTGACAATTCTAACGTGTACATGTTCGAAGGTTAAAGATTTAGAATGTTTCCGATCCGCCCAAGTTGTCAATGATCTTTGCGGTTTCGATTCTGACATACTTACCGCTTTGGATATGCAATTTAGTATCCAGATGAAACAAGATCCGTTTATGTTATGGAAATATGGTAAAATTATACCATTGTTGAAATAATTCTTAAACCATTCGATGTCTTTTTGTACGATCTCTTGGTTTCTTCGAATTTGATCGAGCCTGGATGAGACGGGGATTGATTTTTCACAAGATTTCCATTTATCCTTTCGTAAACCGTCAAGGTACATCCTCGCAGGTATGGTTTTTCTCAGACCGAGTGCTATTTCTCGTAAATCTTTTTGGATTTTATACTCGGACGTATCAGTTCGATGACTTTCCTCTGGTTTGAAAAATGGAGATTCTGTGTCGCTGTTATTTGATATCTGGAAAATTCATTCAAAGGATTATTATCGTGTATTTATGTTCATGGGCAGGAAAAAAGGACTTGAGTATTGTATTGAATTTCAGTTTTTGCAACTACACGGAAGAAAAAAATCGGAATTTTTCTATACGCAGCAACCGGAAAATTCCGATCATACCATAGGAAATCAATTTCCGATGAATTTATATGAAATTTCCCATAAATTCAACTAAAAATTCCAAACTTTATGGAATTCTCACAATCATTTTCTTGTAAATTTTCGGTGAGATACGGAAAATTCCCAACGCATGTATGTGGTAATTACTTCCGAAGATCTATGTGAAGTTTCCCATAGAACTTTTTTACAGTGTACCAAAATTAGAATTCATTACTGATTTATAAAGCGTCAGATTTTAGAGATCGGAAGACCTCGAATACTTCAATACCTTTCTGAAATGATGCAAGTAATCCATCCGAGGATTAATATAACATAGAATATTAGTGTCAGTTCAACAAATTTTAGAATGGTCAGGGGAGAATCCATCACCGCTGGACAACCGGAAAATAGATTCGAAACAAGAGAACAGTAAGAACTTCAGGAGCTTAGTTTGATAAAGGTAACTTTTCAGTAAAAAAAAGGTCGTGTATTCGTGTTCCACTACAGTGAAGTTCACATTTTTTCTGGTGTTGTCATGTTTTTACAATATATTTTTGGTCATTTCGATTGATTCTATTTTAATCACCTTTTTGCTATTCAAAAATTCTTTTGCATTCATTGTATATTCAATTTCGATTGAATAATGGGACTTCATGCATATATAAGTATGAAACATCAATATTTGCCTGTAATGTTCAACACCTACAGCCATGAAGTTATAACTCCGTTGATTTCAACTTGAGAAACTTGATCTAAGCTTTGTAATGTGAGGAAATCCTAAACTTGCATAATCCAGACTGACATGGGTTGAATTTAGTGAACATTAATCTGTTGCAAATTATTGTCCAATCAGAAATTGCACGCCAGCTTGGAATGAATTGATCTTTGATGTTCAAGCAGTGATGTATTTCATCGATATATTCCAATGGGAATAAACCAAGTTTTCGTATTGCATCATTTGCACTTTGTTGATAAATTTACTATATCTCTATTCATTACTGTAAAATTTGTCATATGAGGGTGGTTCGAAATAAACGTCAGTTTGAAAAGTTGGGTGGCTTCAACGTTTTCTGGTGCAAGTTGATGCGAAAAAACCCTGCATCAAATTTTGACTCAGTCAGATAATGAATAAATCTGCCGAATCGTGATTGAAGTTGAAAACCATGATTTTCATAGCAAGTTGTCTATCTCTTTAAAGTTTACACTCAGTACACGAGTGAGATGAATACAAAGTAAGTACTGAAGGGCATAAAAGGGCAGTTGGTGGTTATCAAAGGAGTCTTATCAACCCTGTTAGCATTTTACAGACAAAAACTTAAGTGGAACCTATTAAAAATGTCCATAAATCATAAAAACCGTGGTAAAACAGTGAATATCTGTGAATTATAATGCTGCCAAAGTTTGAATTGTTTATGAAAACTGAACGGGAATCCAAACCCACAGAATGCGATGAAATGATATCCATGTTATTAAAACTCTTTGGATACCCACCAACTGCTCTTTTATGTACTTCAGTACTTACCTCGTATCTGGAAAGATAGGAATAGAATTGTTCATAAGCTCTTTGCGAACCATTGTCAACTGCTCCGAAGCTGTTGTATCGTATAGGATTATAAGAAAAACATATGATTCAGATAACATGACAATTCAAATCATACTCAATGGACAAGCAGCACTCATTCGAATCCAGTATCCCGCACTACAATTCTGAAATCCTCCATTAGAGATTGATACTTGATCATCCATAATTCCTTTTCTTACGAGCATTATCGTTAATTCTGTACATGCGAAACCCTAGGTAATGTACGAATTATATATGAGCTAATAAATCTAAATCCCCTGACGAGCTGAATGTTGCACAACGTGTCCACTCGAAATGAAAATTTAAGAATCAAAAAATATACGGTTCGCTAATGCGCATTGGGAACATAATCCCTCCAAGAAGGTTTCACATAAATCATCGAATTGAATTCTGAACTGAAATAGAAAATTCATAAATTAAATCATCTTCCTCCATAAAATTGAAAATAATCCTGAATCCCGACAACTTGTGTCTCCAAACTGAATTGATGATTATTTTTCTTTTAGAATCAGTGAAATGAGTAATCCTATCACCGTATGCCGTATCACAAGTGCTAGGTAGGAGAAAAGATAAATGATCTCACCGACTCGCAGAACCGTCCCAATGCATGTTGAAGATCGATCACTGCGTTTCTATTGACTTCCTTGAAACCATGAAAAATTCGAACTCTGAGTAACTCGGGTATTGACTTCGCGATACATTTAACCTGCGGGGCATCGTATGTGTTTTCCCAGATATCGTATTTTCGTTTTCCAAATGGAAAAAGCCAGTTGTCAGAGGTGGAGTAAGTACTCGGTAACAAGGTCGTTTTATCGCCATTTTGGAATCTTGATTTCCGATTTTTCTCCGAATACTATTTCACAGGAATTGTTTTTTGTTTGTTTAAGTTTCAATCGAACTCGTTTAATTGAATTCAAAACTTACCTCGGTGAAGGGGTTTGGATACGCATTGGATCGAGGTCGTCGACTCAAAGGGGTGAATATAATCAGTCTATAAAGTTTGGGTCGATGTGGGAATGGGTATGAAATCAAGCTTGTCTCATCGTCTTGGATAGCCCTGGCCTGTTCCTTGTGTTTTATGGATCGATGATGGTACTCGTATGCCGTGAGATCGCGATTCATCGCGAATATTCTAAAGCGATTTCTCGGGGAGCAACTATGAGAGCCACAGTACCTTTCGTGATCGATCAATTGCTGCCGCTCCTTATCTTGAATCTCTCTGCGACTACTCTTCTCAAGATTTGAGACTGTGTCATCGTCGAAGTTCCTCTTTAGGTTCAAGCCCTCGTCCTTCTCTTTCTCGATTTTAGAATCTCCTTCTTGCCGTTCCTTCATATTTCTTCTACTCCGATAACGCGTTTTACCATCTTTCGTGACCTCGAAAACACTTCCAAAAATATCGACCGTCGTGAGAATTGTCTCCGAGTTTGTATCCAAGCGGAAAATAGTGCTTGATTTGCCGTGACAAACATCGCATACATCGTTGGAGAATGTCAAGTGCGATTCTTGGATCTGGCAGGGAATGTTTGCGATGTACTTCATTTTTTTTTATAATCAACAATGGAGAAGAAATGTAGACTTGTGAATAAACAATTCGCTGATAAACTAATCAATTCAATCGTTTCACTGGTGAAGTACTCTCAAGGAAAACTTACAAGTAACTGATGAGGAATAAAACAGTCTTACCATCGAGGAATTCATCAGAAAAAAATTAAGCAGGTAGTAGCGAGTAACAGATAAGGCACTAACCAGTGCTTGGCAAGGTTTTTACTAGTAATTGATGAGACAATGATGAGAGAAGATTATTTCTGTATGATTTCTCGAATTCAAACTTCCCTTGTTTTAATGCTCATTCTACGTACAGTCTGTTCAACAAGAACGTAACCGGAGTTATTTTATCAGTCTATCGTGATTCGTTTGAATGGTGATTTTGTAACGTTTTGTTTTCCGGTATGGTATATTTTTCATATCGATGAATTTCTGATCTTCACAATGAATATGAAATACTTTGAGCGACACGAAACATTCTTCTTGATGCATCATACAAAACAGACAAAAGTGACATATAAGGAGGCTGCAAAACGAATGCGGAGGTCAGAGGCATTTGTCAAAAAGTGGGTACAGTTCTATGCAGAGATTAGAAACAGTGGCGGACTGTCCGAAAAAAAGATTGGATCTAATGAGATCTATGCAGATTTCTTGAGATCTAAATTTTGGCAACAAATCTCTTACACTCACAGAGAGGATTTCTTGAAATGAGGACATTTTTCTTGTCACTGGGACAAAACTCATTTTTTCTTGAGCCTAGAAAATTTTACTTGAATCGAGAAAATTTCTTTTGAAATCAAAACGAACTTTTTTTGATTCATGTAAAATTTTCTAGGCTCAAGAAAAACATGAGTTTTGTCCCAGCGACAAGAAAAATTTTTCGATTTCAAGAAATCCTTTCTGTGAGTGTACTCTCTACTTAGACCCCAAGATTGCAACGTTGGGAAAAATTCAAAAAGATCTCTGGAGATCTCTTTAGATGTCCATAGATCTTTTGGATCTCTTCCAAAATTGAAATCTGTAGATTTAGGTAGATATCAAGAGGTTCGTAGAGATCTTTGCTGGAATTCAGATCTTCAAAGATCTAGATCTCATTGGATCTGATCTTTTTTCCTCGGGTGAGAACTTTTTCATCATCTTTCAACCCGCGAGAAACAAAGGATAGAAACCCGGCGTCACCAGTCTGCATATGTTGCCTCGCGCAAGTTGAAGAAAGATGAAGTAGTTCTCAGTCTGCTACTGGTTGGAAATGTAGGCAATGTGCCGGAGAGGGGATTCAATTGTGTGACAACAACTACAGAAGACACAACTCTTGCAGCGCTCGCAACTTTTTCAAAACAAAACGTTCCTTTCATTGCGATGTGCACAACCGAAACATCTACCAGAAAAGTTTGCGTAGAAGGTTGGAACGTTAGAATAATGGAGTGACCGGTAATGTCTCCAGGTGCCAATCATTGGGAATGTGTGGTTTCACATGACAATAAAACTCAAAGGAAATCTTGTGTGCGGAATGGGGCAATTGTGTTCATAAATCAACAAAGTATGGCGATTTTCACCTAATTGATACGCATAAGACTTGATCAATAGCATAGAATAAAGATGGGGAGCGATAATTAGTATTGGGAGTGATTGGAAGAAATATTAGGTGATTGTAAAATAGCTAATAGTATGTACTTAGACATAAAAAAATCAATTCAATTGAAGTTCTTATTTTCTCCAAATTGTGGTGGTCACTTTTTTGTTGAACACACTATAAATAGCCCAGAGGAGAGATGTGTAATTGCTGATGAACATTTTGGATTATCAATTTAACAATCCATATGGTTTTTAATAATGATATTTGTAATTTCGAAATAATGCTGGTTTGGAATAGAGTGAAAAATTCATTATAGGAATTTGTTTGAGATATACTAGATCTCTTTTGTTGTGAAGTTATAATTTTGTAATTTTCAAAAGTATCCTAATGTGACTGCGATGAAATTGTTTTTCACGAGATTTGTACCCGTTTTACCATAGAAGCGTTACTCCAGCAAGAATTACTCGATTCATTGTTTAGATCAGTGGAAATTTTCTAGGTGTTCATGAGAGGACTGAGCGCTTGCAAGGACCCGGTAGGAATTTGGTGGGTCTAGTCCTTCTGTAGTACAACATCACAAAACTCTGCTATATCCCTAGCAGAGATCACTTTGGATATTCTTTGAAGAACTTCTTGTTTGGGACTTGCCCTATGAAGTAGACCTCACAAGGGCTCCCTGGGCCCTTGTGAATAACTTGCAAGGCCCAGTGAAACCTCGCAAAAGTCTAAAGAATGACTAGAATAATTGTATGAGAGAATTAGTTGGTCTTTTTTAGTGTTTCTCGACTACCCTAGTGGAAATCATTCAAGTGATTTCTGCTACGGTAATTCTTTCTCTTTAGCGTTTTATCGGCCTTGGAAAAGAACATTGTGTTGCGTAAAAATTCTAAATCATTCATATCATGAAATGGATAAGAATTCCCTGATGGAATATGCATATTGTAAATTCGCATAACGATTGGTGATTCGAAATCGAGTAACTCGTGCTCTTAGCTGAATATTGAAAATCCATAAATTGCATTTCCCTGGTAGTTCATCAGGGTGAGGACTTTATGAATTAATTTCGTTTGATATAATCAGATTTGCCAGAAGACCCCAAATTCCAGCTAAATTCAAACTAATCACGCTCTTGCATTGATTAGAATGACCAATAAACAAATGGAAAATTTCCCGCATGGACAACACAGGATATGATATCCCAAGAAGGTTTCACTTTTTAAATGAATTTCAACGAGATAGAACAGAAAAAAATACGCAAGTTCTTCATTATCAACGAAAGTGCAGCTAATTATCCATCTGTTACGTGGAAAGTTTGACGTAACTTGAACCACGAATCCCAATTATCTTCACGTTGTAACTATCAATCTCTCATGGTTTTGATTACCTTGAGATTAACTTTGTCCTTTGCCATAGAAACTTCGTAATGACCTCCTCGGGTAATGCTGACTCCAAGTTCATCGTCCTCGGGAACCGACAAGATGCAGTTCACATCCGCAGATTGATCATAAGCCACCGTAGCATACGCCTCGTGCTCCATACGACAGTTTAACAGAATTGACACAAAGTGATCCCTGTTTGATACCTTGGGAATCCCACTCGATTTCCTGTGTCTGAAAGCCGACTCTTGTTCTTCTTGATTTTCGGTGTCATATGATTCAGTTGTTGCTTCATCACTCCATTTCTGATAGATTCTAGCCAATTTCTGTAATTCTCGCTTAGACCAATTACAAACCACTGGTTCATCTTCGATTGTGTAACCTGTTGTAATACGGGTACCATCTAGAAATGATTTTCATGCATGAAAAAAATTTGACCTTGAAAAAATACTCCTTAAACTGCAGTATTTGGAATGATGAGTAATTCTACAATAATTCTCAAATAAAGATGTGTTGAAATGGATTCCGAATGGGACATTGTAGTATTTTAGGACCCTCCACTATTTTGAAGATTATTCCTCCCTCATCAATTAGGGATGTGATGATATGAATACACTCATCATTTTTTATCAAGTAATTTATGTCACATAAACCTGCATGAGTATATGAGATAAAGGTTCCGTTGCCCCGTACATTCTATCAAATCCTATCAGATAACCCAAGTCATTTGTACAGATCACTAATAATCACGACGATTTGCCAATCAACCATTACGGGTGAGGGAGCATTCGTTGAACAGAAACTAAGCGATTTTATGGAGTAGGCGTTGCGTGGTGTACAGTTAAGATAGAGACAATAGTTGGATTATCAGTTTTATCTAATGGGTTCTTCCTCTGCTGATTCAGCCCACTCTATCAGGGAACTGTGGTATATCTCTGACTCTATTGTACGTAATTCACTATCGCTGATTAAACTTTTTTGCATGAATTCCTATGTAGATAATATACTGTTTGAATCTGGGAGAGTACAAAATCAATGTTCCTGTTTCATTACCTTAGCAAAAATGCTATGGGCATTCGCAAGGCCTGTAACACCGAACTAGGGCATTTCTCATCAATTCGAAAACCCAGTCCAAGGATGAAAACATCATTTCTCATACACTGCATGGAATGGAAATATATTTACCAGAGAATGAAGTTATCAACTCTCCCTTCGAATTGAAGCGCATCTCCATGCCATCTTCGCGACGAATCAATTTTTCATCTAAGTAATAATCCGTTTCTTCATACACAAACAGAGGTGTAAATTCCGCAGTGACATGATCGTTTGATACTTCGTAATGTCTGCCATCATGATCAAAAATAGTGTAGTGGAGAGTTTTCAGTTTGTCATTTTTCA
This sequence comes from Gonatopus flavifemur, assembly GCA_018340375.1. Lineage (NCBI taxonomy): Eukaryota > Metazoa > Arthropoda > Insecta > Hymenoptera > Dryinidae > Gonatopus > Gonatopus flavifemur. The sequence goes on along the minus strand of JAFFJZ010000001.1, from coordinate 39,004,441 downwards.
ATTTATGATTAGAATTGCTCTGTAGAATACGCAATAAATTAATTTAAAAAAGATATTACGATATATATTCTCTGTAATAATCTATACCCATACAGCACCGGATATTTTATTAGGATTGCAGAATTCTAACATCTGAAATATTGAAATATTCCTGTAATGCTGCTGGATGGTACACTGAGGTTTCAAAGTCCCTTCAGAAACATTGCAATGTCCATTGTCAGTGCATTGCGATGATATTTCCAGAACACTTATGAAATATTTCATTGTAATGTTTCTTTTGTAAGACATTGAAAAGAGGTAACATTTCAATTGATAGATTTTTGACATATTCCCGTCGAAGGATATTGTAAAGTACTGAACATGAAACATTGAAATGTAATTGAGACATTACTGGAATCTATGGTACTGTGTGGATAAGCATATACACATTATTATCGTTCATGAACGCATTTCCCATATAAATCTATAAAAAATGCCAAACTGTATGTATCGCTTGAATATCGTTCGCTGCGAAACCCTTCCGCATTGGACAATATTCTACCATTGGTTTGCAACCTTTCCTAACTCACTTCTTCAAATCCAACTAAACGGTTGATCGTGGCGACCAAATATTTTCAATGCACCCATGGGAAGAATTTTAATTGTCATGATGTGATTTTTGAAACCATCCCACATTGTGATTCTTCTCATCGAGAGTTCATTCGCCAAACAATACTACGATTCGAACTACATTTCAAGAAAGCATACAGGAGGTCTAGTATGCACGAAATCATTCGCTCGAATTTTCACGAGAATCGTAAGCATACTCATACATAAATTTTAGATCTCATTTTCATTTTTCTGTTTTTTTTCTATGTATTCAAAACGAGAGTATACAAGAAGTGAAAATAACGAGGGATTTTAATGAGAATGAGCACTAGAATTCCTTGTTCAGAAGAAAAATAAAATAAAAATCAATACAATTGACGAAGCTGAAGAGCGAGGAGAAAGGATAGGGGAGAGAAATATTGTTCTGGAATTGAAAAAACTTCAGCCTCCAAGTTTCGATGTGGCTTCGAATGAGAACGAAATTAAATGTTCCCGTACGTCGCACAGGGACAAACATCGTTTGGTTCTTTTTTTTCAAGTATATGTGAACTACTTGATATTTTGATGTACCTTGAAATGTAATTGCATTTATCAGGTTGAAAAATGAAGATAAATGCGAATGCTTTGCCGTGGATACTTCGATAGTATAAGCTCTCATAATTATCGTATGATTGCCAGAGAATTTGCCGAGTCGTATTGAAGTTTTATACATGTACCATTCACATACTATTCTTCGCTAATGAAAATCCCGATTCCAGAGAAAATGCGGAGCAAAAAAAAGAATTTTTCAAAAATTCCGAAATTGAATTTCTATCAAGAGAGTATTGGTTCACATTTTTCTATACTCATTCGAGATAGAGAAGGTAGTTGGACAATGAAATTCCAGGCTTTGTATAGATCGAAGATAAAAAAGAAAATATCCGTTGTTTAATTCTGCACTTTCATTACCACAGTTCAACGCGTTCGATTGAATATCGTTGGCCTTTATTGAACTCAATAAACATCGCATATTCTTTGCGTTGTTATTACACCGTAACATATCACTCTGGAAAATTCCATGTCACCAATTTTGTTAATGAAAATGTTGTCATCTCTTGGTACAGTAGTATCAATTATGAAAGTCGGTTGTATTTGTTACTCCACGGTGATATGCGAAAATTACTGAGTATTTTTCAATCATTGTATGAATACTTGTTTGATGTTTGGATCGGCACACTGGTGAGACGAACCCATAAAATGGAATAAAATAAAACAAAGGGGATTGAAACAAAATAAGAATGAGTAAAAATGTGGCAAAACATTGTTCAGTTTTCAATGAAATGTTACAAGATGCATTGGATTCCTTGTTTCAGAATCCCACTAAATCCAATCGAACTGACTTCAATCGGAATATTACACGCGGACAACACAAAAATCACTGGGGCCCCAAAATGTGATTTGGTCTTCTCACTTTTTGCCGAAACAGTGGACTTTTTGCTGATGCAACAAATAGACATCTTTAGAACATCCAGTGGGAATCTTTGAGACAATCAAAAATTTGTGCTGTCTGGGCATTCATTCTCAATACACTGTCTAACAATAACAGTGGTATATTTCTCTTATCCTGCCAATTTAGTAGGAAATGTGGTAATTTTCGACCCTTCATTTCTTCGTGCATCAATTGCATTTGTCCACCACAGTAGACGAATAGGTGTCTACTGCAGTGAACAAACGCAGTCAATGGGATAATCTAGGAATTATATTTTAAATCTGCACTTTTCATTCGTCAGTCTCACTTCATCAAAAAATTCAAAAATTATAAATTAATAAAAAAAAAACGAAAACAAAAACAAATACCTTGAATTTCCAGAATAATGCTCAATAAAATTGTTTTCAATCGAATAAGACTAATGTGATCAGAACATTCAATTCATTTGGCGATGCAAAAGTTTGTATTCCAATCAGTCAATAAAATTCAATATCACCGTTAATTGTATATAAATGAACCGATAAAATGCCAGTATTTATCTTCGTTCAATAATTACGCTTGATAGCAGTGGGAACAAGAACACAGGACCGTTGTTTCTTTTTTTATCTGCTTCAGTGCTATGTAATTTGGATACAAAAATATTTTACCAATGCGTCAAATATAAATTTTGAATGACCGACTATATTCGCTCGGACTTTCGTTAAACGATATCCCGAATAAAAAATTCTTCTTCGGTGCTTTACGTGTTCGCATTAATTGGCTATCAATATTTGAGTGAGGAATGAAAATGATTTCAAACAAAATGAATGTATCATTTGAATGCAATAGTGAATTCAATTGGAATAATTATATTGAAGAGGACATCGTCGGTGATATGAAGAACCGTACTTTGTGTTACGTTTTTAAATGATTGTTATTATTATCATGACAACAGATGTTTCCGATCGCAATCTCTCAAAAATTTGGTATCAAATTGCTCATCTAAACCCTAGTTATCGTGATGAGTTCATTTCGATTAATGATCCAGTAAACAATTTTTCGGTCAACATTGGAAACTGCCATAATTGTATGTGAAAGATGTCGAAATCATCTCTAATGCGTCGATTTCTCCCATCTTTTTGATGTATGCTGAAGAGTTCAACACTGAGAGGAATTATATCATATAATATATAATTATAGTTAAATTCACTATGGAATTATAGGAATGAGGAAACATACTGACTTCCAATGAAATTTACTATAATAAAATGAAATTCACTATGGCATCACAATAGAAACCTGATAAAATTTACAATGTTTTACAGTGAATTTCATTAGAAGTCAGTATGTTCCCTCATTCCTATGATTCCATGGTAAATTTAACTATAAATTTCTCTCAGTGTAAATGCTATCTAAAAGTTATCCGTGATATCTTTTAGATGACATTCAGAACTCTTCGGAAAGATATCCAAAAGATGGTAGGAATCGACGCATTAGAGATCATCTCGACATCTTTCAGATCACATTCTGAAGGTTTCGGAAGAATACTGGGGAGCTATGGTGATGAGTTAATTTCGTTTATAACTTCCACAGCAATGAAAATTGAGTAAAAACGAACTAGCTATAACGTAATTTGTTGAATTTTTTCGTCACCGGCAATATCATTATTGCAACTTTGATTGAAGAGAAACTAGGTTTAATGATTTATCCCAAGCAACACTTTCGTCACTTTGACTTTGCAGTGACAAAACAGTAACATAGTGAATCACTGTGACTAAGTGTGTTGCTTACGATGAATCATTGATACATACGGAGAAACAACAATTTGCTGCCACAGCAAATCAAAGTATTATATACAGAATAAGAAATCTTTCCACTAATCAATCTTCATGAAATTTTTAGCATAGTTATGTGCACTATCAATAGTGGTCTCATATCAGTTTTAACCTCATGCTCAGATAAGAATGGGAGTGAGAAAGGAAATATGTTATCGAAAATTGTGATTTCGTGACTGTTCATATCTATGTTTCTAGTTATTTAATTGCAATCAAACTTATATTACGTTTCAGTTACGATTTTATAATGGTTCTATAGGAGTTTTGTCTCAATTGGTTGAGGGATGTGGAAACAATGTCTCCTATACATGGAGAAAAATGCAGGTAAAAAATATAGTAATCTTGAATCAAAATTGGAGAAGATTTCCTGAAGTCTAATAGTATTTATTACATGCATGATAGAGATGGAACGATTAACATCTTTGTGGAATTTCATTCAGAAAACAATCAAAAATTATCTATCCTTAATAAAAAATAGAGGAACATATGAAGTTCCCAAAAGTCGCGCGTGAAATTTCATACGTGACTTATGAGAAAAGTTCATATGTTTCTCTATTCTTTATTGAGTATTGATAATTTTTCATTGTTATTTGAATACAATTCCACCAAAGAGTGGATCGTTTTATCTTGATGGTGCGTTTAAGAAAAACTCTCAGAATTTAAGAAATATTCTCAAATTTCTATCAAAGATTACTATATTTTCGACCTGCATTTTTCTCCGTGTACATTACCAGGAGGTCTTTTAAACGTTCAGAAAACATGCTTGCTCACACAGAGAACGTGCAAATAACGTCTCAGAATGTTCTAAGAACATCGCATGTATGTCCCACGTACATGCAAATGTCCCGTTCAGCTCTATATTCATGTAAACCGCACGACGTTCTGGGAACGTGTTCAATGAAGGTTTTTATAACGTTGTGCGGAGCTGCGCATATGCTTTCGAGAGTCAGTGTTAATGAGAGGATATTGAGAAAACATTGAAAGAATCTCCTTGTAGCAGATGAAAAGAACGTGCTCAGAATGTATTTAAATGCATTAGAAGTGAAGGTACTTCAAACACTTAGAAAATGTACTTTTTGGGGACCAAAACTCGTTGAACCAAAGCTGAGGTTTTAAAACATTCAGAGAACTTTCTGTGCTCTTAGAGTTTCTGCAATCCGCAATATGTGACATTGTTTTCAGAAACAAAAAAGCTTTGTGCCTACAAATTGACAGAGTTTTTTTTTGAGAGAGAGACCAGCGGATGATTTTCGGTGCAAAATTTTTTGATAAGAAAAAAAAATTGTCACATGAGTTTTCCTTATATGAATCTTTACACGCATTGTTTCCGAAAATACTTTTTCCAGACTGGTGTATCTACACAATAAAGCGGAAAGTATAAATCCGATCCAATTGATAGGTTCCTAATTTGTAATAATTGATAATTGTTTCTTGATTTCTTTTTCCCAATCATCCACTGGTTTCGTAAGAAGGGAATGCCCTTCTTTTAGGCGCTTCCCCGCATAAATTAAAGAATTAATGTACAGAGCAATATTTTTATATGATGAAAGTACTTCTGAACGGTTTGTATCAAATGAATTGGCTTGTACTATCACTTTAGTATCTCCTTAAAAAAAAAAAACGAATCTATATGAAATGTTCAAAAAATCGATTATGTTGTTCTCACGTAAATGAACGCTATTAACGTGCCAAGAATATGTCTTAGAAACACAATTCCTGAAGAGAGAGTAACAAGAATATTCATGAATATTGAAAAACCAAAGCTGGAGATTACTTGATACTTCTTTGAAGCACGAGCTTTGACATGATCCCCGTTAATCAATGGATTTGATGTTGTTCTTCTGTTCGAATTCACCGATGTGGAACTTCTTTTGTGAACCTCTCCACCTATGAACACAATGGAGTTCAACATTTCCTATCAACAGATAGTCTGGTTGGTCGATTCTTTCAATTTTATAACATCATCTTCAAGCGTCTTCATCAAACTGATCCAGTAACTCTATCCTCGTAGTACAAGATGTTTCAATGATATCTCAGAATATCGCTATGATGTAATCGAGGCATTTGTAATATTACAGCAATCTCCCCATACATTACTGAGACATTCTGTGCTATGTAGGTAGGATTTACAAAGTGCGAAAAAGTTTCTGAAAAATTCACAAGTATCTACCTTAATTTTTAGTCAAATCTGAGGGAATAAGTGGAAATTTCGATGATGTTCTCGAATGAAGATGATCAGTTTATTCTTTCCGCGTGTGTATTCTATCCAAATTTTATTCTACGAAAGAGAATAATAGCGTTGCAATGAGCTGCAAAACGAAGTAGAAACAATTTTAGATTTCAGATTATCTAGATTGAAAGTGAACTTCTTTTTAGTCAACCAAACTGGTGTAAAATTCAGTTTAATAGACCCTCAAGTGAATTCGGAGGTTTGAATTGGAGTATACCCTTATGGACACGAGTTTTAAATCAATCTATACTCGAGCTAGTTTCAAGCCAACATTTTGAGCTCAACCTATGCTGTTCCATATATGAATCGGTTGAAAATTCAAATCCACAGAATTGTGGGTTAATATGAACTTTCGAACCAAACTACAGGACCATCCACCCAGCCAGTAAAGTGCTTCCAAATTTACGTTTCCGCTACTGGTAGTGCTAGCGGTAGCAATGTAATAGCTTCTGCATTGCTTTGAGACTGCATGCTAGCATAGTATATATATGATTCAATTCAGAACGTAGGACTACCTCAGCGCTACCAGTATTAACAGGAAGCGCTACCAAGTAGTGCTCCTAGTACAATACTGCCAAACTGTTCCCATTTCCACACATAAATCAAGTCACGAAGAGCTTTGGAATCTATAAGTGAATGGTAGCATTGCTGCTAGTACCACTGCTTTGAGTTTGTTGGCTGGGCGAGTATTGACACAATTTTCACCTCTTATAGTCCTAACTGAATCCAGTTGGAGTCAAAAGCTCGTTACACCGAAAAAAATAATTAGTTACCCTTACTCCAAATGAGTTCCAGCAACTAGATACAGTTGTTGATATTTGGATAACTGAAACGGGCGTTGGCTCAACTAAATTCAAATTTAATTTCTCTGACTTTAGTTGCTCTTACTAATTTGAAGTTGCCTTCATCACAGCTTGTATTACCGGCTCCTATTCTTTTATTACTCACAACTAATTTTCAGAACTAACTTCAGTTCATTCGGTAGAATAAATAATTTTTTTCTGAGTACAGCTCGTTTTGCGGCTCGCGGCAACACTGAAGAATATCGGGGGATGTCTTTCTAAATTCTTCGGAGAGAAAATCCGTTCTTGGAAAGTAAAAATACTGCAACTCCACAGTAATTGATGAGAGTAAGAATTCCACTCCGGGAGGGTGAATTTTCATTGTAATGGAATGAAATTTCCACTCGGAAGGGTGCAATCGTGACTCTAAATAGGGTAAAGATTTGCTCATATGGAGTAGGATTCTCAATCTCATCGGAGCTGTAGTATTTTCACTCTTCGAAAGTAGATTTTTATTACAAGGAACGCAAAGAGTTCCTTGCTATTTCGAATTCATTCTTCACTTCTCCTTCAGAGATACACGATGAATGAAAAAAACATGAATACCACAATGACTTTATATAGGATGAATATCCTCTTTTCCACAAAAAAAAAGGAAATGAAATCCTAATTCATGGAATAACATAATTCATAGTAAAATGAATAATCAACCTAACCATGAAATCCAAATTTCATAATTCAGGTAATAGATAGATTTTTCTTTCATCTAACTGTCCACCCTGAAGATACCTTTCAAATGCATGAAATATACTCTTTGAGTACAGCGCGAGGTTTGTATGAGCTTTTTTTTGAATCCCATCACTAAGGCACACAATAGTGTCCTCCCATGCACAATGATTTTAACAACTTCAGATAAGCTTATGATATTCGCTCTTCACATAGCACGGATCCCAAAAACCGGAAAAATCTACGTGTAAAATATACTGATAACAGGCACGATAGAGTATAGATTTTTCTTCAAGTACATTACCTTTGATAATAGTATTGTCATCAACGTTGTTGTTTTTCTTGTGCTTTCTATCATTGGAGGAACCAACTCTTGTGACAATGATAGTGCCGTTTGGACGTAATATTATTATCTCATCGTTTTTCATGTATTTCAAAACAGTCCCGTTTCTGAGGAATTTTCGACACGTTTCCTCATTGAAATTCGAATTGTTATTGATCATTGATTGATGGATGTAGAAAGGATTTCGTTCACTGTCCCCGATTATTGGTTTTACGATGAGTCCTGATGGCCACGAAGCCCTAAAATTGAACATCGGACGTTGCCATTTATGTTCTTCAAGAATTCTGTCTGTAATCAAGAACGTGACAAAACTTTGATTTTGAAAATACGAAAGTCCAAACTGGGACTCATCTACGTTAATATTGTGTTGTTTTGGAAACTGAAGTACCCGATTGATCGAGCCGCTTAGAGAATGCCAAAATACCCCCGTGACGAGTCGTCAAGTGAAAACATTGTTCGGACACAGCATAATTTATGGAAGTTGATAACCGTAAACACAATTCACGCAGAGTGATGGCACAACGTAAATCGATATTCCCGCGTAACCACTCTTCAACTCCGATCTTCACCAAGGTCTCGTCGGACGAAAAGAAGGTGGTTACTCGATTCGTGACTTGTACTCGACACATTCCGAGATCGTACCCAATAAAATCATACGGTTCATCATTGTTGGCACAGGAATGAGATAAAACTTCCCTCAGGGGTAAAAAAGAGGTATCAATGTCTCCAAGTTCACGATAACTTTTATCTTCATTTTGTTCAATTATTTCCGTGTTTTGTAGATTCATAGTGTCCTTTTCTCCTCCCTTTTCCTCTTCCTCTTCCCGTCGCTTACCCTTTTCAATTTTTATCATGTTTAATGGTCTTTTCAGATTGCGTGCTTTTAATGATCCAGGAACTATAAAATATTCATCAGCGATCTTTAAATCTCCACTGTTTTCATTCATGAATATTTCCTTCGATTTCTTTGGACTCTCCTGTGCGTTGAATTCAGTTCGTTGTATCCACTCCTTCTCCTCTGAACACACATATTTGGAGAAATCATGCAGACATACGGGGGTGCGTAAAGTGGATATTGTTGTCTTTTCGGTCACGTCGTCAAGTTTGTATGAGTTATCAAAGCACAGCAATATGTTATCCGTAGGTTCAAAATAAAAATATTTGAAATCGTGGAAAAGTTGGAGACAAGAGTGTACGATTTGAAGAAATACTTCTTTTGATAAGAGTTCCACGTCTTCGTATTCCTCGAGTGCTTTGAATGAGGTTTGCTCCTTGGGGAAAGTCGAAAGATATTCTTGTATTTCTTTTACATATGGAAGATCAAAGAACAGCGGAAGCAGCAGGCGTTCGGGAAATCCTCCAATGATTTGGTCATAATTAATCGTCCTGTCATTCCTTGTATGACGTTGAATTAAGTCGAGGGTCGAATCCAAGACGTACGAGGAGTTTTTCCCATCGGACTTCTTCTCGGACTCTTGTTGCCACGAGACAGATCGTGGGTTAAATATCTCACGATTCAGGGACATTCGGGACGACGCTTGGTGAATCGCAGATGAGACATCTCTCTTCCCATTCATTTTATTTCCTATTCCGTCGTGATGGGTCATCATTTTTTCGAACATCCAAATGTGCAGATGATGTATCAAACTTTCTTTATCGATTTTCATCTTGGAATCAAAATGTAAAGAGAGATTTGTCAAAAGGCGCGAGGACTCTTGAATTTTTGATTGGGAAAGTTCTTTGTAGTCGTTCCATAATTCAGTAATCACCGAGTACTCGAGTAACGGTAGAATGATATCAATCAATTTCGAAACTTTCGGTTCGCTTGTTTTTGAAATGAAACAGTTCAAAGTCACGTTCAATGTGTCACCGTGGAGAATAATTTCAGGATCCGTTTGTTCTTCCATAGATTCTCTGGTTTCAGAATTCCCTTCGTGTTCGAGTTCGAACAAGGAATTTAATTCTTCAAGCTTTTCATCGGGCAATACTTTCATGTTCCCATCTTGAAGGGTATTATCGTTCCGCGTTCTTTGATTCCCATCCTATCAGTGGAAACTTTTCACATTAAATTCTATAATATATATATATATATGTATGTATGTATGTAATGAATTTCGATTTCTTTCAATCGTTATTTTGAAGTTATTGTATAGCTTTGTTTCCTATTTTTCAAAAAGTCAACAATATAAATATATCCTTCTATATTCTAAACAGTACTCACATTTTCTCCCGCCAGTGAATTTTCTGAAATTCTAAGAAGATCATCTCCGTTCCCTGAAAAATCCAATGTATTGTATTGAACTTGGAGTAACAAAGCGTATAATACAAGTGGTACATTCATATCCCCCGACGAGATGTTGTTGAGAAAATTCATATAAATACTCAAATCTGCATTTCCATTCGATTCATTGACGATACTTTCCTCGATTTTCATTCTCTTCAAGTATAAACTGTGTTGTTTGCAGAGTTCAAATACATCGTAAACAATATACGATACTCTTTTGTATAAATCCTTTCTCAAATCTTCTTCTTCCAAATCATCGAGTTTCTTTGGCGGACAAAATGTGCGAAATGCAATTTTGCAGTACACATCTTGCGCTCGATGGTTTCTAAAATCCTCTCCGATACGCGTCCAAAATTTGTTTAAAGTCTTGACATCGACGGAGTATTGATCGGATATTAGGAGTCTTGTTCCGTGCATCGATAAATTTTCGCGTTCCTCTACCACGGAATCTTCTGGCCGTTTGATCCTAAGTATACACATCAATGGCACGCCAACTTTCAACAACTCTGCTGGTAATTTGGGATCCCGGAACCCGGTTAGAACTATATAGAGATTCGGTCCATCCAATGGTGCATCGTCTATGTAAACATTGTCTCTCCATTTCTCATCTCGCCTCCGCAGTCGAGTGTTCGCCTTTATTAACGTTGGGCAATGACCCTTTTCACCCATTCTCTTCCTCAAATCGGATACTAGACAAAAGAAAAAAAAAGTTACTTTCCGTGTCAAATGTATAATAAATGGTTCAATCGGAGTGGTTTGAGGATTATTTTAATACAAGTAACAAAATTCTCATGAGATCAGGTCATGTAAAGTACGAAAACCCTTGACTTCCTTTCCCTTTCACGATTCACATCAAAATCGTTTTCAATCTCTGAATAGTAGTCAATTTCAATTCTATTGAAATTCATCGTAAATCGGTTCTCAAATATAATACTCTTAAGGGAATACTTGTCACCATGGGTTCTCGCATGAAATTCATTCAGTTGCACGAGGAATAAATTCATAATATGCAGATAGTTGAAATACGATTAATGTTATTTGTTCGAGAGGCGAATTAATAGAATGTTTAATCAAATAAAAGGGTTCCGCGATATCTGAATGATCTAGAGGGATTTTGATCATTTGAATATTTAGTACCCGAATCGATATTCGTTATTCAATTCTCTCCGTAATTTGCAAGAGAATAATTTATTATATTACCATTCCATATATTGCATTCTTAACCGTTCAGAGGATTGTGTTGCACTTTCAACATAAATTTTAAATGCAAAAGACGTGTGATAAAATTCTCAAGTGTATAGCAAAAATAAGGTTCGAATTTTCCACGTATCTGATTTGCATTCAATTGACTGTGCAGAATTGAGATACTACGATCATGCGTTATTGAAATTACCATGTAGACTGCTCATCCAGGACGTGATAAAATTTGTTACCGAGATTCATAGCCTGAGAAATAATTGGAGCTGAACTTGAGCCCAGTTTGTAGTTACAATAACCATATTATTATTAACGTAACTACCTCAGGAGAAATTTGATCAGGCATTCCCTATTATTGATAAGATCCTGATTGAGTTGAAATCCGGAAACCGGAAATAAAGGAAGTATTATGAGGCTCTTACACGGGGCTTTTATGATTTCCCTGATAGGATTCAAATAGGGTTGTAACGCAGGGGTACAATAGGGTCCGGATGGAATTTCCATGAAATCGAGCGGAATAGGAAAAACCGTAACGAAACCTGATAGGAGCTGACAGGAAATCAGGCATGCCTCTCCACATAGCACAGAATGTCTCAATGACATTGCGAAATATGCAATATTCTGGCAAACATCTCAAGAATATTGTCAGAATGCCTCCAGAATGTCTTATGCCACCATCTTTGTGACATTCTGGAAACATTATGAAATATTGCTGAGATCATCTCAGGGATATTTTGTACACGAGAACATCTCATAATTACGTGTATTAGCAACGGTACAAAATACTGCTTTTGGTAAAAAAAAAATTTACTTCAGAGTGAATTCCTCTACAAATGTTGCATAGCATATAATTTGAATGATTTTGTGAGAGAAATACACATTGACAATCAATTATTAGGAAAGTTCCCTCAGTGAGGATCGAACCCCAGTTCTCCAAGTCATAGACAAAACCTCTATCACCTCAGCTGATCACTGAGATTACTTCAATGCCTTCAAAGTGCCACTCTTCGTCATCATAATGATATGTTTCTGATAAATCCGTTTCCATGGGATATAGATCAATCAACTCAGAATCTTCTGAAATTGAAATTGAATAGGTCGTGGGAGAGAGGTTTCTTTCGCCATCGACTTGTAAATTTCACTGAATACTGGGTCTGATGAAGAAAAATCCTTACTGCCACATAAAATACTGCTACTGAAATGTTCTCAGAATATTTCATTGGCGACAAACATGAAATATCCCTCATCATAGATTCCCAGAACATTGCAGAATATCGTATGTGCAATATTTCAATTGCAAAATTCTCAGAATATTTATAATGAAATATTCTATTTGCAATATCTATGGAATCTCGTAGAAATATTTAACATAGAATGTTTCGAGTGAGATATTTGTGATATTCTGAGAATATTACTGAGACATTGTGTGCTATGTGGGTCGTCAGGCCCTGGTATTTGCCTGTCCGAAATTTCTACTAGGGTATGAAAGATATAAAATTCAGCAGTTTTGCCAATGCTAATGATGGAAAATGGCTTGAGCCAAGTGTATGGCGACTAAGCGTCAGTATTGATGTTTCAATCGTTTATTGAAACCAATTAATAATCGAGTAACACAATATTCAAATGTTAAGATAAATAAATCTTGCAGCACATTCAAACGATGTTTCCAATGAGAAAAAAAAGTTGATTGGAGGATGTATAACGACGATTTAACAGATTTCGTGAGTTTGAATTTCCGTTTGGTTCCTATGAACGATTCAAACTTCAAGAAAATGTTATCATCCCAGGTTTCAGCCAAGCTTCTTCTCAGAGTTGCACGAATGTTCGGCAGGGTTGAGTCAGCCTTGCATTATTGGTAAATTCTCACAAGGACAGCTTTGATTTTCTCTCACAATTTAACCCTCAGCCTCCACACAAGTGCGAATTCGCACCACCAAAAATTCAATAATCAGTAACTTTTTACATAATACATTGCTTTCACATTGAATTTTGAGACAGAATACATTACCTTCTCTTTTACCTATTACCATCAATGGATTTCTCGGAAAATTTCACCCTGAATTCATGTAATTTTCACTTTCATCCTGATTCATTTTCACGGAATTACACAGGATGAGAATTGAAAAGCCAAATTCGCACCCGCGTGGAGGTATTGGTTGCGTGAATGAGGTGTGGAGGCTGAGGGTTAAAATGATTGATGAGAGAAAATTGAAAATATTTTGTCTTTCATAACTCCAATGATATTCTTCAATTTCACAAATTCGAAGTTCTAGAATAGACAGTTTTTGTACCATAAATTTATTTGGAGAGAATTATTTTTGAAATTACCAGGATCCTCTACAGTGGTCATTATCCGATACTCTTCATCGATCTGACGTTCCAATTCCACTCTCCTCTTCGATCTATTTACATTCTCCACTTTTGCTACATAAACTATGTATTTGATAAGAAGCGCTACTAGCCTTGTAGAGGTGATCCCATTATCATCCAAATCGTTGATACTCAACCTGCCAATGTGTTGAGAAATATCTTGAAGAATCGGGCAAGTATTTGATCCTTGTTTCGATAATCCCTTCACCGTTTCCAACAATTGCTGTGAATCTAAAGCATAAATGGCCTCTCTTTTCCCTTCTCCAGCCGCAATATTGAAAAGCCTGGTATATCGCTCGTGATACGGAAGGGTTTCTACCATCATAACCACAAAGCACCACCAATGATCATCATTGATCGACAATGTGTCTAAAATATCACTCCACGTATTTTCATGGTTTTCCATGATAACGTTGTTGGTGAGAGATTGTTTGTGGATCATTTCATTCTCGGAATTGGAAAACTTGAATTCGCAAACTAATTATAAATATTAATACAGATTGTTCGAACTGAAATTGTCGATTATCGATATCATTCATCGTTCATGGTCTTCATGGATCGAACGAACGATGAACGAACAAAGTATCAGGTAACAATTTGAATCTCTTCTCTCACAACACATAAACTTAATGAGAAGATGATGAAATTCTGTGAATATTCATTGAATACCTCACATGTTGCTGGATCATTAACAGTTCATCACCTCCACTTACCAATTGAGTATCAATATTGCCATACATATTCAATAGGGATGCACAACAGAACATCCTTGAGCATATACTTATTCACTTATTGATTATGATAATGAGGGAAGAAGCGTAAGAGAAATGCAATACTGGGATGATATTATAAGGGAAAGTCGATCCAAAGATAGGATATGGAATTTTAGTACATTGGCCTAAATAACAAGGCATCCTTTATTTCTTAACGGATTTAAAACATTAATTATTATGATTGAATGGAGAAATGATCAAGTTGAACACTCACACAATCAATTCAATACAATTACGATTACATTATTCAATCAAATATAATGCGTTTTCATTTTGTATTATTTCCTCTCTTCCACAACTCCTCGATAAATGATATCTAACAAAGTACAGAATAATCCTTTATTTCATTTCTGTGATTAATCATTCCCCTTTCTACTCGTTATTGTTGTCATCATTACTACACTCGTCTTTTTTTCTAAAATAACTGATGGTCAAACTTTTTACATCCTTCATAAAACTTTCCGAGATATTTCTTTAGTATTGAAAACACGTCTCCAATGAGATATCTGAAATACATCTTTATGAGTAAGGTGTTGTTTGGGCGACCGAGCAAAATATAGAGTTCATATATTATTTTTCGTACGGTCTGTATCGGAGAAGCTGGCACTACGATATCCAGCTGCAACTTGAAAAATGGGCTGTCCCATGCTTCTTTTTTCCTCTTCCTCCTCTTGCTCATTCGTTCCGTTGGACCGAAAATCCGCTTGCGTGATAATATATCATACTGCTTGGAGTCTAAAATCAATGACACCAATTTTGTCAAATAATGCGACATGTTAACACGCATTTATGTACGTACTTTTCCGCACATTCACGGAGAAGAAAGTAAGAAAGTCTGTTACTATAGTGCCTACAAAGAAAATTAGCTGAAAAAAACAAGAAAAATGATTGACACAACTACATTTTTTTGCTGACGTAAACCAATTTGTTAAGAGAATTGACGTCTTAGCTGCTGGAGTGGATATTTTTGCAAGAACAACAAATTTCTTCGTAGGCGCTATAATAGCGAACCATTTTTCCTCCGTGTTCTACAAAAAATGTGTCATCCTTCCTTCATTCGTTCGAATCGTCTTTGAAACTGACAATACGATACAACAAAAAAAAACGATAAAATTGATTGAACTGTTTTTCATGATTCATTGCCGGATTTTTAAGAGAAGGAATTTTTTTCTTCCATTCATGTTCGACTGTGGTATCTTATGCTCCAATGACGTTCTAGTCACGTAGAAAAGTGATCTCGGCACCAAATTTCATTCGTTCATTCGAAAGCGTTCTCATGTTATCGTTCTCCCAACAATTTATTTCAATTCGCACGTTTCATGAGTCAGGACGATTCAAATTTGGGAATACTGTTGCGAATGCTCACGGTAGCGAGTCGAAGATTCACAAGGATATCATTGGTACCTATACATATAGAATATATCGATTGATAAAAGAATTTCTTTCGCATGAGTGGATATCCGTCTGTCGTTTGTTTAAACCAAAATCAAGCAGAATCGAATGGTAGGTCGGATCACTGTGGGTGACGATTATGCAGCGAAAAATGGTTCAATCGTTTCTAATCTTCAATGAAAAAAAGTTTAATCTCGAAATAGAATGGTTTTTTGCTTCTATATGCTCTCAGATGCATTCATTTACTTCCAGTCGGACCAAATTCAGTTGACCTGAAAAAGCAACTAGAGAATTTCATTCTTTCCGAACCGTAAACGAAATTGAATTTGTTTCCATGAATGAATTCTTATTATGTATTCATGCGGTAAATAACAAATAGATGTTTATTCAACATATTAATGTTTGATTAAATACATCGGGTTCTTCATTAGAATTCTTTTTAACATTTGTATCACTTCAGACACTGAGAAACAATGATTACCAGAATACCCGACCAGAAACTCGCACAGTTTGTCACTGTATCATCATTATAATGTAACTTCAAAATCACATGAAATGCAACCTACAGGTTACATGCAATGGACAGGTAACGTATAATTTCACACTCATAAAAAGTAGTCGCAACGCAACTGTTTTGTGTTGGTTACATGATGGTTGTACGAAATTGTTATAACTTTTTTATTTTGGAAAATATGCATCGTAGGCACTTTTTGACCTTAAATTTGAGGTCTTGCACATGTATGTATGTATATATATATATATATACACGTATATATTATCACTTATAACAGATGAATGAGACCACGATGCTGCTGAAATGAAACATGTTATATTATGGTTACATTGTAGTAACTTTTGATGAATATGAAATTACAAGGTACCAGTTCACTGCATGCAACGAACAGCTGATATTGCGTGCGATCTTGAGTTACATTGTAGTTAGGATGTGGTAACAAACTATGTTTGGTGGGAATTTATTCCTTCAACTCAATCGGGTTAACCTCGATCTTATTCGTATCTTAACCAAGTTTGTAACGCTGAGCCACACAATGTTGTCGAGAAGGCTTTAGTTGAATCAGGACACGCATTATTAATGATCAAGAAGAGACTTCACATTTTGTCACAATAAATGGGGCTTGCTATTGTGACATTCATTCCATGGCCGAAGCTACAGCTCCCATCGATTTTTCAAATGCAGTTCTGAGATGAACACGCTCAAAGTTAGCATAACGGTTTAGTCGTGATTAGAAATGATCTAAATAAAAATCACCTCTAATTTCTGATAACGAGCCCATATAGCCGTCTATTGATAGCTCAAGAAGATCGATTTCCCATCAGTGCACTGTCAGGAATTTGTTTGTGAATTTACAAAAAAAATTTGGAAGTTTTTCATACAAACATTTATTTATTATTTTTCCGGGTAGATTTCTCGAAAATTTTTGTAAGAAATCAAATATTTTTGTTAGTCGACCAAAACTTTGGATTTTCTCCAAATTTTGTTGAGCAATCCATCCGAAAGATGTTTGTGTGGAAAACTTCCGAACTTTTCTTGCAAATCCACAAAGCAGTTTTTCACAGTGTAACGTACCGTGGTCATATGGTACTCGGAATGGACCAAGTGATTGAGCACTCCCTTTGCTTGATAGTTTATTTTGGTGATTGGCGAAGAAGGTTACCACTCAGCAAAATCTGGATCAGGTCCAAAATTTGGCATCCTGTTGGATGTGGCACCTGGGGCTGTATCTTATGAGGTAACACATAAATCTAGGCAGGTGATGAATCCAAGATTTCATTTCCGAGAATCACGGTGCTGGAACGTTAACCTGCTTCTGCACGCCTCTATTTTCATGCTTCAAAAATTGGCCTCTCACTCCAGATATTGAGGATACAGCATATGATTTTCATGTCCACAGAGAATACTTTGAACCAAACGAAAGTCTTTTGATTTTTGAAGATTTCAAACTTGTGTCACCCCTTAAGTATTTGAAGCATCATCCTGCCAGTCTATATGAATAGTCTAGTCATTCATGAGTTTGTAACGCTCACACTAGCGAAAAACTAGCCAACTCGCCAGACCCTTATGAGGCACTCATGAGTCTCTAACTTTTTCTTAGTGCAAGCGTTACCAACTCGTGAATGACTAGACCATTTCTACTAGGAATTCAGCCCACGAGTCAGCCTATGTAGCCGTATAATTTCATATGACTGTCGAT
The DNA here is from genome assembly GCA_018340375.1 of Gonatopus flavifemur. NCBI lineage: Eukaryota > Metazoa > Arthropoda > Insecta > Hymenoptera > Dryinidae > Gonatopus > Gonatopus flavifemur. The sequence continues at coordinate 38,986,261 of JAFFJZ010000001.1, read as the reverse complement.
TTTGACGAAGAGAGAATGGGAAGAGAGAGAGTGGAACGAAAAGAGATTACTCAGCCTCTAAATGGGGGAATGTAATTGATGTTCTCAAATGAACCTCTTTTTCCTTACGCTCCTTGGTCCATAGCGGAAAGTCGTTATCATCCGTAAATCGGACTTCCTCACATGCTTTCCGGTCCCCGGTTGATTTTGTGGAGTTCTTTATTGAATAAAGATATCGGTTCTTGAAGACTCAACTCTCTCTAGTCTTTTTCTAAACTCTCTCTGTCCTGAGCTCCTCTTCCTTTTCTCTATCGTATCCCTTTTTTCAATATTTTTGATCATATAGGAAGGAGTCTCACAGCGCTTACACTCTGACAGTGTCGACACCTTATGATTCTCGCCAATTAAAAATATCAGGGAATGATGTAGTGTAGGGGATGTGTGATTCAAAAGATTGTAGTGAAACCGAACATAGTCCGAATATGACATTTTTCAATCTTCATTGTAAAAGTCACCCAATGTTGGAATTCTTTATCTTAATCACGAATGTCTTTTGACATCTTTCGATCATTGTGGATCTTCGGTTCATTCCGTTGTAGTAGGGGGTATTTTTCCGGATAGTATATATTTTTTCTATGAATTACTTCAACTATGATTAGTTTAGTAAAATAATCAGTATTAAGACTCATACCAGAAATAATGTTGAAACGCCAGCACCGACACCCTCGATGTCGTCCAGTACCAACACTTCATAATTAGACAAATACATCGACAAACAGACAGACATGGAACCAAAATTATTTCTTGAAATCGAAGAAACATTTTAGTGTCAGGGATTCCCGCGAAATTTCTATTTTTTTCTTGGTCTGCGTGAACGATAATAAAGCTCCTCGTTATCTTGTAACGAGGAAGCGATTTGTCAAGCCGTACTTGGGATCTTTTTTTAAGGCTTGGTGTTAATATTCTCCTGAAGATCCAACGTACAAAGCATCGGAGGTTTGACTTTCACCTTTCAAACATGAAAAAATATATAGGTGTCGGTAGTGTACGACATTCATCGGAGAGCTCAATATTTTGACCTTTTAATTTTGATATTCAATTTGTATTTGATATCAACTTCCAGGAAGGAATTATATAGACAATAGAAGTAACTGATCATCATTAAAAACTCTGAATTTTTTACATCTAAGTACACTTATATTGAGAAACAATAAAGGTGTCGGTAACCTGTTACGAATAATCCATAAAATCTCATTAACGAATGGGAAAATGAATAAGTTTCAATGAAATTCAATCATATTCAATCAGGAATGTCACGATTCGTAATAGGATTCAATAGAATATTTCTAGCTGGGTATTGAAGGACTGTCCTCAACATATCTCTTGCACACATATCACAAACATTCCTCAAAGTTATGACAAGATGTGACGGGCAGTGATGAGAATTACATTCACTGGTACAGAACCACCGGTACAGAAACATTGATTTGTTCACTTTGAAGAAACAAATTCATATTCATGCTTGACTCTTACGTTCGGTATACAAAAAGTGATCAAAGAATGCGCTTATGGATGTTTTTCAGTGTTTTTGAATGAAACAAATCACAAGGAAAACTGAGTCTCAAACAGTTCTTTGAACAATACATTTTGATTCAACATAAATTTAAAATCATTAAAATAATCCCAACAGAACCAAAATCTGCCTACATTCAGGGAACGTCCAAAGGACGTCTGAGAGACGTATTTGGACGTTCCCTGGTCGTACAAAAATTTTAGGTTCTGTTGGGGAAGAAAAATAATTCAATAGGCACTTAGAATGGAAATTGTATCATGCTCAAAGTATTCCTCTTTTTTCGAATACATTGTGCGGTTGAATTTTTAATAACGAAACGATTTCATTCATAACATCCTTCCTCCGGCTCTGTTTAGGATTTTCCCAACTGAAGCAGGGTATCAAAGGGGTTGTTGGACTCTGATTTGGCAATTTCTTGAAAAATTCGTCAGTTATAGATAAATCCAAAAGGTTTTGACGTAACATTGCATAACGAGATTTCTATTTCTCTCAATGACTCTCTTATAAATTCAAGTTCGATTTATCACGGAATCCAAGCAAAGCGAGCGTCGTCAAAATCATATCGTCTTCTCCCAGTAGACATTTGTCACGTCTACCCTCATCAATCCATTATTCTCAAAATTCGACAATTGATAATCGAATTTGTGTTGCAAATATATCCAATCGATCGAGTCCAGACCTCAAATGCGAATAATTTTGTTGTAAGAGGCAATAGGATGCCTTCGCACCCTCTGCCATTACCTTGAAGATATCGCAAAGAAAATCCGAAAGAGGATCATCGAATTTACGATTAAGTAAATTATTTGCATGAGATGAGATAGAAGAAAGAGAGTGTCTGTTTAAAAAAAACCACAGTTGGGCATGTTCGATTTTCATGCACGTTTTTCCCACCTGGTGATTTTAGTGCACGTGGTTCGAATATCAAAAGGGGTTAACTCTGTAAAGGCCGAAGTCTCGGGCCGATGTCGTAAAGAGGTTGCGACCGCCACACAGTACCATATGGTTCTAGCATAACGAAAACTCGTAAAAGTACGGCTACCTTTTGTTATTCGTTCGCCAGGCTCTTACACCAAACTCATGCGCTCAAGTATACACGATAGCTTCCAACTTCCCTCCCAAAGATTCACTATAAAATCGTATCGATACCATTGGAATGATGTCCGTTATGAAATTCAGCTCACGCTGAGATTATTTTTCTTCAATGTAAAATACGATACTGGTCTACTGAAAGATGGAAGACCAGGAATGTTCTGAGGATTTATTGTCAAAAACCAGAAGCAGTGACTAGTATAGAATATTAAATGGTTCATAGACCTTCAATCAGGATGCTATGAGGAGAAAAAAGGATATTGGATGTATTTCAAGAGATATATTTCACTTCGTGCGCGGGTGAGACACATTGCTCGGGCTTTGATCAAATTTTCAGGCACTTTGATTGAAATCGATTTGAGGAACAGATCGCATTAATTCCCATTGAATTTTCAATTCGTATATCTTTTTCCTCCTTATATGTAACCTCTCATTTCATGCTTACACATATTCATTCTGTTGTTCAACCGAATTCAAACTCTCTTTCTTTCTCGATTAGCTTCTACGATTAACGGATGATATATCAACATAAATATTACTAAAAATTACCGAGAGAATAGGAACCAGAGATAAATCTCCGACCCATTGTACGAACACGCCTCTCAAATTCTATGGAAGAGGTAAAATTGTCTAATGAAAATCCGACTTCGACAGAAGAAAATTGAATTGCATCACAATGCAAAACACCTGAGGCAAGATTTAATGGAAACACGATTTTTCATATATGCTTACATGCCAGGATCAGGACTTCAACCACGGCTTTTGTATGAGATTTTGAAATAATGATGAAAGATAATCGGAGTTCATCTTCATGCATTTATGAAAATCCTGTGTATAAAGATATTTCAATGTTTCTGAATAATTTCCCACAAAAGCATTGAAAAACCACCATGTTAATAACTCGGAATCTGTGGTGAACTCACATTCTTATGAACAGCACATTCTTCATTCTTTCCTGGAAATAGAATTCAAACCCTTGTGGAATACAAAGCATCAGCAGTATGAATGGTACAGAGGGATGTAGAGGGAAACCCAAAAGATCAGCGTTGTAACTGGTAATACGTTTCATTTCATGTGGAAAAGTTAACTAATTTCATTCCCAATCACTTATTCGTATCAGTTTCTGGAGGGGAATTATTTTGCAAGTTTCCTCTATTCATCTCCAACATTCATAGCGCCTCAAATGAGAAAGTGAATGTGTTTCTTTCAACACTCAAAAGTCCGCATATATTACAATTATGATCTAGAAAGAATTGAGTTTCCGTATCGATCGGTGTTCTTTTCATACGTATTCACACCAACTGTTTCTTATCTCTTTAAAGATCTTATAAACTTATCACAATGGTGAACGATTATCTCGATATGCTTGAGAAATTCGACCCTGGAGGAAGCAAACTCTCGCATATCTATGGAGGAACAAAAGATCGTTATCGATGGAATAGGTTTTCTCTTCCTTTCAGAAATCGAGTGAAAGAAGGGAAGGAAAAAAAAAGAAAGCAAGAGAGCACGAAAAGAGTAGGGTGAAGACAAACTTACTAAAACCCGCGAAAGAATTTTGCACGTCTCTTCTAGCAGCTGGTACAATAAAAGCGTTATTTCTCGATAAGCGTTTGAAAGAAAAACTTTCACCGATCGATAGCGTAACGGAAAATATTTTCTATCTCTTCAGTCGTAAATATCGAAGCAGTTTGGAAAATTATTGGTACTCTTGTATTAGAATTTCAGTACGAGACTGTTCTGTATGCTTAATAATTTATAATTACAGTGTTTCATAATTATGTCTCCCCATCAAAATTAAGATAGTCCAGAACTTTACTGAACTTTTCACACAATGAAGATATGCATACATAATATACGAAACCAACCAAACATTTTCACACAATTTTGTACAATGAAGATTCACTGCCAACTTCCAATGGAGAAATTTGCTGCATTCTGCTTCAGTTTGATATAAAACAGTGTGCTGCACTTTGATCAATACTATACTGATTTTCGAATTCAATTTAACATTCTACAATTTTCCAATTCTTCTCCAAGATATTTCATGTGGTATCAAAGAAGAAGCGGAGAGGGAAAATTAAGAAGAAATTGACATAATTCTAGTGATAATTCATAGGGAATAGTACAATGAAGTATTATATAATAGAGTTCCAATAAATTTCCTCAACGAGATGATATCCGGAAACATAGTAATGATGAATGGTATAAATCAACGATTCTCGAAGTCAACGAACCGCGATGTGTAGTACTGGAAAAATGGACGAAAAAGGATCATTGATCAAGATCGAGACGAAGCACGCCGATCTCTATGACGTGAATGATCTTTAAATCCCACTAGGAAAGTTTCTTTCCTTCGCATCTTTCATCGTATCTTTTCACCGCATTGCGAATCCCATATTCATGCACATTTGTGCCACAGCTGCATAAACGTGTTTATCGGAATTCCATTCGCCATCAAGTCGTCCTCTCTTTCCCGCCAAGGCGAGATTTTATTGCTTACAGAACTTTGACGGAGTTTTATCAAGCGGATACATGCGAACGTATTTTTTACAAAACGCTCGAGAATATGGTTATCTTCTTTCTCCTCTTGGAATAAACTCAAAAATGAGAAGGAACAATTTGTCTAATTTGATTTCCGATTTGCCAATTTCATGGCATTTGTTCTCTTCCATGAACGCAGGTCTTTGTGTATTGGAATCTTCCATCTTTCTGTATCACACCGTTAAGCCGTTGAATCGTCGACTTGGTACTTTGGTCGAACATTTACGATGCTCGTTACTACGGTTTTATTGCTCGTCAAGGAAACGAAATAATCGTGGGATTATTCGACAAAACTCACCTCGATGGCTCCAACGGTAATAAGGCTTTCAACTTCATGAGTTTTGGAAAATCTAATATAAGCTTGCATGGGGGTGACACACATTAGATTCATCAATGTACTTGGATGTGTGATAAGCCACAGATATAAAAACTATACACTCTAGACTGTATAATAACCGAGATTGTGAAATCAAAGGTATCAATTTGTGATTATCGAACCTCAAAAGTTACATACCATGTTTAAGAATTACAATGACACTACATTATTTATTTTGAATATTGAAATACTTTATCACTACAGTGAGTATGGATTACTGAAAGAAATTGGAATCCTGATTACGATAAACAGGAGAAAGAGATGATGAAACACTTGTGGCGTTACAAATAATATTTTCAAATTTACTCCAAGAGTTTCGCTACCTTGAAACAATGAAGAACAAATAGCAACGCTACTGAAATTCATTCTCATCAGAAAGCGATGGAGAAAGAGGAGATATAAGAATAATTCTTATATAGTAGGAAGAAAAACAACTCCATTAGTAAATTGTGTGTTGAAGAAGTACTCCAACGATTAAACAATAAACCATCTAACGACGGATATGTTTGTGAGTACCCTAGTTCCAGATCGCTCTTTCCAAATGAAAAATAACATCATATGAATGATTCTACAATAATAATCGATAGAATAACCGGATAGGAATAATAATTCAAAAAATCGAGAAAATAGAATCATAGAGATAAAATTACTATGGAAATCAACTATCGAAGTTGACCTTCAATTGTGTCTGTCTATCGAGGAGTTCCTCGCTCAAACTCGCTCGTTCTTAATACGAAGAAAAGAAGGTGGAAGAGAAGGAGGTCGATCGTTACAATCCTCTTCTATGTATCCCTTTGCCTTCCTCTTCACAATCTTTTGTCCTTCTGAATTCACAAGATACGTGAACTCTTGATTCTAAAAATATGTTGAATACAAAAGACCCTACCCACACCACCTTTATTCGTCCACAATCAAGGGGAAGTAATCTTATAACAATTCAATAACTTCTTCTCAGAATCGAAGGAGGAATATCAGATAAGAGTTCGATTTGATTCTTGTATCGTTATGATATGAAAAAAAAAAAAAGAACTAAACGGTGACCAAACGATGAATAACGACGAATGAATAAAATCAATATTCACAAAAGAACAAATCTGATATGATGAATATTGTAACAGGAATCAATTCAACTTGGCATCAATAAATTCTTGCACTACTGAAACCTCTTTCTCTTAACCAACTCGTATATTAACTGGACCTCAGGATAACCGTTTCTTCTCTTCTTGTACTTCCTCGTTTTGCGAAAGTGGAGCAGGAGATGTAATTCCGAGGTAAATCGGGCAACTCGTTTGTCGATCGACTTCGACGTGACTCAAAGTGTGCCACCCCGTTCTTCAATTTCCTACGTATCCATCTTCCTTCTTCCTTTATCCTTGTTCCTCTTTTTCGAACCGAAACAATTGGACCTCTGTTACCCTGACTAATTGGAAGTCTGATTAATTAGGGAACTTTGGTTGAATTCTTGCTCAACCCTCTCGCGTTTAATGCTCCCCACTGTTGATGGCTCGCACAAGTCTTGAAGCAAAACGCGAAGGGTGTTTCTCAAGTATACAGGGATTCCAAATTATACGGATGCGGAATGTAGACACACGACAATCGAAAAACACGCGTTCCATCTTTGATGTGAATACAGACAGAATTCTTGTGGTGAACGGTATAAATAACGATAAAGGGAGGGAGATGGAGTTTTTATTCCGTTCCGCAGGGTCGAATGATCGAATAAGAAATCAATCGAAAATTCATCACGATTATATAAAAAATAATCTTGATTCATGGGAGATAAATTATGAAATGTTCTGTGGCTGAGAGTTCTCTGATTCTGTAATTAACGACACCTTGGAACTCCACCGAGTTTACAGAGTAGAGAAACACTGTCTTCCAGTTCTTGTTGACCTTGCATTGTTTGTTCTCAAAGTACCACAACTAGAATAATATCACTGGTTTGATTAATGAGCAACGCGTAAGCTGCAGTGATGGAGTTCCAGGTATTTGTTACTAAGAAAGTGGAATTTAGTCTTAGAATTTTAATATTCCTATCAAGTTGTTCCTCGTTGCATATTGATGAGAGAAATGTCGAGTTTGATGGGTAAAATAACAGTAATTATCAAAATGAATCCCTTTGTTTGACTCAGAGCTCACGATATCCGAGCATGAAGATTATGAAGATTCATATGAATCTTTGTATTCTAACTTGTTTTTATGAAGAAAAGGGAGAAAACAATATAAGTGAATTCATTTATATCCATTTCTCAAGACTTTTCTCGATGGAATTGGATTCTGAAGGTCTAAACATCTATATGAACGGAATTAAAGCTGTGAAAGCGATTCTATACTTGTATGATCAGAATTATGACCCCTATATGTACATCGGTTACTACAAAACTTTGGAAGGTTTTCCATTTTTTTTACAATATATATGGGCTGAAGATTGTTTCAAGCCATAAAGATTTCAGGTTCATTTATATCACGACTGTAGCGTTTTCTTTTGTCTCTGTTCTTCATTTTCATTGAGGATTTCAATCCATTTGGAATTATATTCTCAGATTTCATGTCTTTTCTTTCTCCACAATTCCCTTATCATGTTCCTTCACGTCATTTCTTCTTCAACCATGTCAAAGTTTGATAAACTTTTTGTACTGTAGAATAACTTATTTTAGAACATTAATGATTGAAATCTTACATTCGAAATTCTAGGAGGATAACTCATTTGATAGAATCTGTGTTCACAGACAGCGAAAGATCAAATTCTGACGAGTAAAAAATATTGACAGATGAACAACAGATTTCAAACAGACTTTGGATCAATTAACTTGTCTTGTTGATTGTCTATCGTTTTTTCTCTTCATACCAGAATTGACAATAAGAATCTACCTACCATCGTATGGTAGTCGCAATACAAATCTTTTCATACCTATGAATTGAAAGATTCAACATTCCTACTCCAAGAGAACATCAACATCGTAGTTCAATTTGAAATTGATTTCAAGTTGATATACATTCAATGAAGGTCCATCAAACGTTTGAATTTCCGCGTCCACCATCCACGTGCACGAATTTTGATGAAATGTTGATATGAGAATTTGAAACCGTTCAAAAGTGATTGTAATTCCTTCATCAGATTCAATGTGATTCTCAGAATAAATGAAAAAAATATCACATGGACGAACTGATAACCCTCACCCTGTACAACCCTTGAATACAATTTATAATAGAACTGACTTACACTGAATGAGAGAAAATACTAATGAAAATGACAGATTCTATAAATTGTCCCTTCAAAGAACAGGATATATTCCACGATCATTAATTGTTTCCTCCAGTAAAAATTTGCGAAGCTCTCCTCCATGTGAGAGGGAGAAATATCCATACTAGAACTGTGTAATGTGACCGAGTCAAGTGGAGAAGAGAAGTCCAAACTTTGAACCGAGTCGAAGACTGGAGATTTTCAAATTATTCGTACCTTCCACAAACTCAAATTTCATGTATCAATTCGTACTTCATTAAGTATCAAGAGCTATCCAAATCATACCTCGTAATTCAATTGATGTACTATACAATGCTATTGAAATTCCATTCCTGTATCATTATCCAATTTGATTGATGGATTTATTTCAATGCCACTGTAGAGAAGTAATCCTCTACTTCAATCAATACACTGGAAGAATTTTGTTGTGAAAATTACCATGAAATCTCAGTAATCGAAGGGCAAGTGAAAATTCTTCAAAAAATTACTGTGCAGCTTGTAAAAATGAGTGAATTTCTAAACAGTTGAAAGTGATATTTTTTACAAGTTCTACAGAATGCACAGTAATGTTTTGAAGAATTCCCAATTGTCCCTCGATCACTGGAATGTCACGATAATTTTTCAAATAAAATTCTTTCAGTATAGTTGATCCGGATTTCATTCGAATTAGATTTTTTAATGAGTAAAAGCAGGGACCAAAGTGGAGGTAGAAGTTGTTCTAGAGAGCATCACGAGCAGAGTCTAAATTCCGGAGTGGGAAAATTTTCAAAATTATATATATTTATTTAGAAATTTTATATAAACTATACCAACTGAATGAATTACATATGAATTATATATTATTTTGCAAATTTCTTCCGATCGAATCGTATTTCAATTATCAAATAAGTGAACATCTTGAATCTCGTGTCCTTAAATGTCAAGAACACACAGTAGCAAAAATCAGCCCGAAACTTTCTAGTACCGAACTAGAAGCAATTAACTTGTATATTCGGACAAGAAAATTACGTTAAAATTATGAAAACTTCACCAGACGTATTGGACAATTGCAGAAAAAAACAAAACACTGAAAAAAAAGTTTAATATGCTTACGCAGACGCGGTAATACAAATATTCAAAGGAAACTGTAACATAGTTGGTTGAACAGTCTGGTATCCGTCCTGCAACGATACGGAGCGTTTGTCCATCTACATTTTATTATTGTATCAACTATACTCTCGCTGTCACAGCAATGTGTTGCAAATAGCATACAGATTCGTAGTAAGAACGATAATTTTTTTCCAGTGCATGCACAATACGGGAACTTCCAGTACAGTAAAAACTTCCAATCCTACGATACTACAGAATTACTGTTTTTTGTTTGTTTCTTTTAACAGAGCGCATTGAGAAGAGGACAAGATATGAAAAATGAATAGAGAAAACAAGGGAATTATACGGAAGAAATATGTATTTCAGAAGGTTGTATTCTTGAAACATATTCAAATTTCAACCTTCTTCCAGTATAAGATTACGGTACTTACTCCTGATGCTTAGACATCTTTCAATCTCATGCATTTCCCATATTCCATCATTCAAATCCCGACGCTATGAGGTTGTTTCTCCAATTTATACTCCACCACAAGTCTAAGGGATTCACGAACCTAACGATCCCTTAAGATCAACCGTCAATACCACCGAATCCCCTACTCACCGGTCAGCATAATACTTGACCCAGTTACCGAAACCCCTTCAGGTAACAGTATCAACATAGTCATCAATTCTGAAGCAATTATTCAAAAACTGGTGGGTTTTCAAATAAATTTCAAAGATATGATTCCTCATTTCAATAATTCTGAGTTGAAAGATGTACATAATCGGTCCTTATTGAATAGAAATTGATTGCATAAAAAGTTGACATCAGATCAAATCGGACAAAAGAATATTCCATGGGTAGAAGAGAAGAAGATCAACAAGAGGACGCATCGAAATAATTGCGAAGTGGAATTTGTTTTCAATGACATATAAAAAGACAGGGACTCAACGAAAATTAAATCTAACATTCTGTAATGATCGATTTCTTTCATCACAACGTATTCCTGATGAAAATGATTCCTGCTCCGATTCACGGTGACTGTACGTTAGCGCGTCATCTTTGCCACTATTCGCGCGCAAAGATATGTACCACGTCTGTTAACGCATGTACGATTCAAACTTTCCTTTATGAGTTGGATATAAGAAACCTGCAACTTTTGATTGAAATTTAGTTCAATTGTGAATTCATGGAATTTACTCTGGAATTTATTGAAATTGATATAAAAATGTATGAAAAATCATAATTCTGTATGAAAAGTCAGAAAAATTTTGAAAATTCATACAAAATTCATGGGTTAATTCTTCCATATAAATTATGTTCCGCGTAAATGAATAAAAGTAAATTTTATTTCACAAAAGAGCAAGATTTTAGTTAATGTTGATGATTATTTGCAGAAAATCGATATTCTGTAATATAATCAACATAGAGGATGAAGAAATTTTGATGTTTGTCCTAATTGCTGATACGCGTCTCCAAACCCTGGTAGGTTTTTTGAACTTTTTGAAACGTTCCCAGAAACGTATTCTGCCTTTATGATGAGTTAGAATTTGTCCTTGTTAAAATTAGACCATCTGAGGCTCCAAACTTGGCTCAGACCACCGTGGCTTGTCCTAAGGCTGGGCCTTAGACAATGGTTTGATTTAATATCGGCAAGAATTTGGCGATTTTCAAGGCCCAATGTTGTTGGATATTTCTCAGGCAAATGGCATCAATTGAGAAATGATGATGGTACAACAACGGCCCATTTATTTTTAAGAGAATCTGGAAAATCAACCCTCAACAGTACTAGGCGGTTTGTTGGCCTGCGAAAATTTCTACATGGGAGAATGAGTCCTCGAGAGGGATCTAATTCAGGATTCATGTTCAAGCATTGGATCATCGAAGGAGCAACTCAAAATTTTTTGTTATTACCTTACAGTTTTCTATCGCCAGTTTTATTTGACTGATTTTTCCTCTTCATTTATCAACCTGAGGTCCAATTTTGGCTCAGACCATCCCAACTTGGCTCAAGGTAGGGTCTTGGATCCAAAAAATTTCATTTTTCTGGTATGGCTATTGTTGAATTTCGCAAAATTCAAAACTATATTGTGTTCAACGTTTCAACAATTCTTTCTGAAACGAAGTGAATTAAAATTTGATTCATTTCCCTCATCTCCTCATCCTCTCATCATTACCTCACCCACTCATGAGTTTTTCTACCTTCTTCAAGAAAAATGGAAAATCAATTCCATTGCTTGATATAAAATTTCTAGATTTGACAAATATATCTCGCTTCATGAAGACTGCAATGTATGTAATAGAATACCTGATGAGTTTACAATCTAATCCATCGTTTCACTTTGCAGGCTAGTACGCGATAATGATCTCTCGAGTATCCAGCTAACTCATCAAAGAGATTCTCACTGTGCATCGCGAACAATTTCAAACTATGCAACAACGTTTATTTGACTCAATGAAATTTTATATGCTTCAAAGATCAAAATCAACATAATTTTGGAATTTCATCAGCTTTTATTCGTTCTCAAGGACCGTTCTCCATGATCACGCGAATCGACCTTTCGTAGATTGAGTAAGATTACATTGAAACTATCATTCGAATCCATGCATGAAACAAGGTTTCAGAAACTTTACTAGAATAATAACGTACGTACTTCGATATGAATTGGTTAGAACTACAACATTCGTAGCGACTGTTCAAATGTATTTAAGGGGGAAAATACAAGCAAATGTACCTATTTTGAGAATTTATTACAATTCATTGTTTGGGGATAAAATAATCTTCACAAGTTCCTTGAGGCAAACATATTTCAAAATGACGGAGCTACCAGTTGGTACCTCGTTTTTCCGTCGTACAGCCTACTGGTCTCAATTTTTATTAATATTTTAGAAGAATTCATAGTTAAATTCACCATAGGACTTTGTAACTGACGCACAGACTGAATTTACGATGAAATTTACTATGACGAGGCAATAGAAACATGATCAAATTCACTATGTTTTACAATAAATGCCATTGGGAAGTCAGTCTGTTCCTCGAGCAGAATAATCACATAGTAAATTTAACGACAAATTTCTCTCCGTGTAAAATTGAGAAATCAAAATTCTATCGTTAAAGTATATCAAAACGCACAACTTGACGGAGAGAAAAACAGAAAATAAAATTTATTCACATCGCTTTTTCCAATCTTCAGATTAGAAAAAAAAGTGTGTTTTTCTCAAAATGCTTCTGAATTCTCAATTTTCCATTTTCATTTGTTTTGACCCCATCAAGTTGTACGTTTTCACATATTCTGACGATAGAATTTTGGTTTTCAGATTTTAGAAAAAAAATGAGGCCTGTAGGCTGCACGGTGCGAAAACTTCTAGTAGCTGTAGCTCCGCCATTTTGAAATATTTTTGTCTCAACAAAATTATAAAGATAGTTTGAAACGTGAATTTCAAGATGTGCGTTTTTTCATTAATGGATCCAATTTTTCGTAATAAATTCTTAAAAAACGGTATGTGTACATGTACCCCCCCCCCCTCCCCCTTAAGCAATGAATCAAATCAAAACCTTCGTTTTCTCACATTTAGTGAAGAATATTCTGGAAATATTTTGATAGCATCCGAAGAAGGAATCAAAAATATTCTAATAAGATGTGAAGGATACATAAAAAATTTCCATAGCACGGTCTCACAGCGTCCACAGTGTTCTGTAAAGCATCAATCGGAAACCTTCAAAATATTCTCCTTCAGTATACTCTATGAACTCTCACAGGATATTTGCAACAGTCTCATTGTAATATCCTATAAATGTTGATAGAATATTCATAAAATATTCTTAGAATAATCTTGGGTATGTAAAACTTGAATCCACTCTCCCGGTTCAAAAGAGTGAAAAATTCAAAAGTGAACTTCTTCAGTTTCGATCGTGCTCCAATTCCAACTCTCTTACAGTTATCTAAAGCGTAAAATCTCACTTTGATTTCTCAATTCAGAAGAGTGAGAATCTACTCCCATGAAGTGGGATTTTCCCTCCATGAGGCATTGCAATATTTTTACTGTTTGAAACTTGTAGAGTTGAAACTAATTGTTTCATCCTCCCAACGCCAAGAGTTTTCCGAAGAATTTGCTATCGATCGGTGTACATTTTTTTCTTCCTTCCGAGAGAACACCACCCGGTGACATATTTATTGGTAATCTCTGTGGGTGAGAAGTACCTTAGTTGACTTTAACTCTTCTTTATCGCTCGTAGTGGGAAAACCTGATATAGCTTATAGAATGTCTTTCATTTTTTTATGTTATATCTTCCAACTGGGGTTTTCGATTGAATGAAATTTAAAGTACGCATAGGAATATGATGATTTTCAAGAGGTCATTTGAAAACGGAGGTACAAGGGGAATCTTTGTGGCATATAAGTTTCATTCGTTATTGACCTTCGCTACTAGAAATGTTCTTTGGTTCGACTTAGGCAAGAACGTGTGAGGAAGTACATAATAGCTTCCACAAACTCAACACGATTATCCCAAGGGTCTAGCAGAATGGTCGGGGTGTAGCGATTTGAGATTCCCCTTGGGTGTCGCGAATCGTGGGGCGGAGCTTAGAAGTCTCTCGTACGGAATAGGAACCGGTTAAGCGAAACAACCAACTGACAGCACCTGTTGATACCACAACTAGCCGCACAAGTTGTACACTCGTGTACATATACTCATACTTACATACTCGCGGGCATTTCCTCTAACTCTCGACTGAATTGAGTACATGTTCGACGCGACTTTGCACGCGAATTCATTTAAGACACGACGAACGTCTTCCACGTTCCATTGTCAAGTATGTTATATTCTGAGATGGAAATAGGGAAGCAAATATTTGTTACCAGTTCGTGATGTTTCCTTTTCATATTTCCTGCTGCATAACACGAGGAATATCGATTGATATGGAAGAATTTCCATCTTCTCTAAGAATTCCTTTGAAATTCAAGATGAGTGGTTATAAGGAAATTTATCAAAGGTGATCTGTAGGTTCAGACAGTGAAATATCGAATGCATTTGGCTTTGTTTATTCAATTATATTGCAATCTCGAATTATAATTTGAGATCATCTTTGGATTTGATCATCAAATTCAAACAGGGTGATAAAAAACGACAATTTTATATGACAAGTTTCTCTTCATGATTTTCGAATGATTGCTTGAAAAATTAGTCTGGATGCGACAACAAATTCTCTCAATATTTCTATTTCAATTACAATAGTGTCATCAACCAAAAAAAATTAATAAATGTTTCAGGAATACTTTGAAAGATATCTTATCCCTGGTAGAAATTTGTCTGGGCGTTCCATTTACCATCCACGTACTAGATGGGACCCACGTGGGGGCAACCGGATAACACATTTCAGACAATTTGACTTGAGTGCCCATCGTTTAGTTGGTTTATGTAGATTTTTCATGCGTCAACTGATCGTACAGTAACATTGATAGTCTATCAACACGGTCAGAGGAATAAGAGAAAGCCCCAAAGTTTCAATTTGTCACTCGGGATTATTTTATGGGAATAAATTAAAAAGCAACGTTAGTGACCGGAGATTGCTTGTCAAAATACCTTGTTACCTTATTCATAGGTGTGATTTTACAGAAAACACATTATTTCGCATTTCTAATTACCAATTTCAACACCATTCTAGTAATTCCCTGGGAGGCCTGGAAGGGCACAGGCCAGAAAGTGCGTGACAAAACTAGCTAGAAACGAACCTAACATCTAGGGAAACTAGCTGGGGCCGATCTGATTCCCAATCATAATTTCTACTGAGGTTAAAGATATATAAAAAATGTTTTTTCATGCAACATCATAAGATATCTTTTAAGTATTTCAAAGATGTCTCCGACCAGTTGTTGGAAAAATATCTAAATTTGTTACACAAGACAACGTTTATAATGTTATTTCCAAAAAGAGATTCCAAAATGTTGACTGGGAAGTTCGAAGAATTCTCATTTGTGATTCACAGGATTTTCTACAAAATTGGTTTGCTCAATTAGGCTGATCCTCTACATGGGTATAACCACTTTGAATGAAAGAATTCGAATATAGAGAGAAATTCCGCATCATTTTGTATGAATTCGTTGAAAAAAAAATGACAGAAGGGAATAAAATATTACGAGAAATTGTATAAATACCGATGTTAATTGATGTATGCATGCGATTCTACATACTGACAAATCATCAGAAACAATTGATTCGCATAGTGGAAACCTATGATAAGTGAGAGAAACGGCTTTTATCAACTTGGGAAGCTACAAGAGCACGAGAGAGCAGACGCGATAATTCGTGTATACGTCCAATACGTCCGCGATGAAGCGACATCATAAACATCAGGAGCAAGACACCGCGAATCCGGCGGATTTTCCCGTGTAACCGATGTGCAAACAGAAACGTGTATGATATCGTTTCTAGATCTCGAGGTACATGTATTCGTGGACATGCACATGTGATACGTAAACAAATGGATGGGCATACATATATGTCGTCTTGGAGATAATTCTCACGTATGGATATTGGAAAATTAGGAAGGATCGATATTTAAATATGAATTGATTTCTAAATGGAATTGAATTTTTTATCAATAAAATATCACAAAAATCCAGCTGGGATTCCACGTGGATTCCACATCCGAAATTCACCTGCGTTGCCAGCTAAGACTCCACCTGGAATCCAGAATCCCAACTGGATTCCATGTGGGATTTTTAATTCCAACTGGGATTCCACCTGGGATCAGGAATTCCAACTAGAACCCCACGTTGGAGTTGAAATTCTAGCTGGGATTCGACCTGGAAATAGGAATCCCAGCTAAGATTTCACCTGGAAATGAGGAATCCCAGCTGGGGACGCAGGTAAATTTTGGAGCTGGAATTCTCGTCGATTCCCAGCGAGAATTTCGTGACAGGGTGACGCATCAGTTCTGTGAAATGTTTCTAGACACGGAAAGAAGAGAATACTTGCAGCAGCTACTCACCTAGTCGATTTTTAACCCTTGAAACGTAAAGTGTTTTCTGGCACCCATAAAAGGTGAATATGGGTCATTCGTGCCTGGTGCTCTGAGAAGTACTCAGAAGTGCTAAAAAAAATCTGGAAAGATTCATGGTGTCTCATTAACTATCATAGCATTAGGAACGATCGCTATATTGATGAATTATTCATTTGTTCAACAATATAACAAAATAAAAAAATGAAAACGTGGAAAACGGACTGTTTCGTTAAAAAATTTATAACTTCTGATCAAATTAATATATTTTGAAATTCCGAACGAGAAATTGAAGCTCAACAATAGCATTCTGAAGAGAAAAATATTGCAAATACGTATCAATCAAATTAATACTCAAGTTTTCAACATAAAAATCGCGTTTTTTCGAAGTATGTAAAAAGGTACTGTTTCCAGTAAAACAGATATACATTTATTTTTCAACAATTACAGAATTTCAATTAGTGTTTCTGATGAAGGAAGAGGCAATATAAATATCCCAAACGAAGGGAACATAAGCATGTTTCGTTCGGTCATGAGACTCAATTTATGCTGGTCTCACAGTAAGTCTTACAAGTGGAGATCACTGTGTATCGATTGCACGTGATAAAACATGGAAAATTTTCAAAATGAAAAAAAAATCTTCTACTCACACGTAACTTTTGGCACCCTTAAAAGGTGAACATGGGTCACTGGTGTCTTTTCGAAATTTTGACTCACTCTCGCCGCACTTGTCAACGCACTAAACAATCAGCGCTTGGGGAACTGGTAGTCTCCGCCACTCACCCCCCCCCCCTTCCGGGCTAGCAAAGGGAGAAAGTTTCGCTGGGGCATGGATGACCCATGTTTACCTTTCAAGGGTTAACCATCTACGATAAGTAGTTATAGAAACTACTTATTACTTGAAGCAAATACCACCTTAGTTGGAACACCTGAGAAATACCAAGAATTGGGAATTTCAGTTACAAATTTGATTTCCCTGGTTAAAAAATCCATAGAATCTGACGAAATGGAATTGAATGGGATTTGGTTAGAACATTGTACGAGATTCAATCAGATTTGGCAAGATTCAATCAGAATCACATTGGAAAAATACGCTTATCTGATTAAATCTAATTGAGAATTATTGAATGGGATTTGGTCAGAACATTGCGCGAGATTCAATCAGGTTTGGCGAGGATCAATGGGTGTTTTGTAACCAAGGTGAAAAAATGATGAAACTTCAAACAGTGTATTCTTCGATCGGAAATTGATTGCGTATAGGTAGCTACTGCAATTATTCCTTTTTGTTCCGTGTAGTATTGGAAACATTTTTTCAAATGTATTTATCATTTTTGTACACGGAGAGAAGTATACGGTAACGGTTACTATGAAAAATAGTAATTTGGTGACAGATATTTCAAAATTGTATCAAGTGCCATGTGAAATCGAATTAAGTACGATAAACTGTTTACGTTGCCATGGAAACAATAGATTAACATCGTAATGATCACCAAATCCCGAGCCGTCACTCACTTCCTATTCTAAAGTCGCAATGAGAACTAAGGAAAATGGTAATCCATCCCATATTATTTTCTCCGTGTATTTGATATCCATGAAGTTTAGAAAAAAAAAATAATATACAAATTCTACAACCAATTTATACACCGAGAAAGTTTAATACTTGAATTTATTTGGATTGACTAAATTTTGTTTGAATCAACTAAATTTCTATTTGAATGTGAACCTACTAGAGTTTTAGTTAGATCAAATGGAATATTTATTTCATCCAAATAAATTTCTAGTCTCTTCAAATAAAATTTACTTGACACGAGTAAAAATTCACTGAATACAATGAAATGTCTAGTAGGTTCATATTCAAGTAAATCATTTTTCTGGGTATATACAATTTTTGCGCCTTCTATTATATCTCAAGATTATACAAAACTTTCCTTTGCAGTCCTAAATCCTATTACGTACAAGTGAATCAATCGATTCAAACAAAACATATAGCGAAAAGTCAAAATTCACTGCAAAGTACGAACAAATTCTCAAACGACACTATAAGAAGTTGCGTGTGCATACTGCTTCACATACCTGGGCCGCACTCAAGAAGTCCTTTGTCTGGCGAAGAAAAATAATCAAGAAAAACAGCAAAGAAGGGTATCATAAATGAGACGGAGGAGAGTGAGAAGGATACGATGAAAGATACGAATGAGCCATACACTGTCAGGTAAATCGAGAAAAAAATATAAAACGATGCTAAACAGGAGAGAGAGAAAATACAGTAGAAATGGGTTGAAGTAGGTTAATGAGAGACTGTAAGAGATAAGAAATAAGATTGTCAGAGAATAATATAAAAACTGAGATTTATTGTGACTTCGCTATAGTGACCGTAAATTATGTTCCACTTTAATGTAGTGGTCAAAAGATAAATTGAGTACACGGAGGAAATATTATATTCGGAACCACTGGGGAAAACATTTCAACCACATCAAACCATGATGACCTGGTGATAAAAATCGATGAAAATATCTCACTCAATGCTATAATCCTATTCCATTTTTATGTGTTATGTTCCGATATGAAACGATCGTTTCAACAAAACAAAATAAAGTTCATGAAGCGTATGAATGCGAAAATTTGCATTGATATCTAATAATCCTAATAACGATGTGATTCATTAATGAGATTGAATATCGATTGTAATTCGAAGGGATACGAGCGGAGAGACACGGCTTCATTTGATGTATGTTTTTTGAGACAAAAATACTCTACACTGAGCTGATAGAAAAATCTACAATTTTCAGAGTTGAATCCTCGAAGGTTCATCTAGGACTTTACAGAGTTGAAGTTCTGAAGATGAAACCACGCACGAAAAAAAAATGATGTGGTTGATATCTGGATAGGCAAAATTAGCTGTAGGAACTATTTTGAGCTGTGGCAACAAAAGTTATTGCTATAGTAGCTAAAATTTAGCTATTGCAGCAATATTTTTAGCTACCCAAACATCAAATACACAAATTAGCTACCACAGCTGATTCTCAGTAACCATAGCGAATTATTCTTCTCCTTGCGTGGCTCCACTGGGAGAATTTTTCCACTCGAGGATTTGGGTATCATTAGCTAGATAAAGTTCAGTGCCTATCACCGAAAGTTGTTGTTGTGCATCTACATGTGAATAATTAAAAGTAAATATTGATTCCGCCATATCCAACTATGTTAGTAATCACAATCGAATCGGTTTCTCAGTGTACCATCGATTATGGTGAAGATGATCGTGAATTCAAAGTAGTTAAGATTAGAATTCGTCATCAATATCATAATATAATCAAGTCCTTTCCTAAACAGAATCAGATACTATTGATCCTTTGATATCTGATAAACATTTCCCGATATCGTAAAGTATTGTAAAATTTGGAAGCAATTACTATCCTTCGGATATCATTCTTTTGGAACAATTCTTCTTTGGAAAGAAAAATCAAACGTTGATTGAACCCTTGAAAGTTTGAGGGAGAAATATTGAAGCGAACTGGGTCCACTTGTTCTCGAAACCTCTCAATTTGCTCTCTTAAATGGTAGGATATCGATCATTGAAAAAATATCCGTATCCTTCTTTAGAAGAGAAAAGTGCAGGAAGATTTCGGTAGGAAGGAAACGTACACATCGAAGGATCTTCTTCCTCGGACCACGTCTGTCTATAAAAATCCTCGAGTACTTTTGTGCTCGTATTGGTCAAAACGGAATGAGAAAAAGAGAGAAAAAGATATATCCTTTCTGAGTTTCACGTGTGAGAGTAGTTCCGGTGAATCAATTCTGGACACGTGGCGACCAAAGCTTGATATGACCAATTCGGAGTTTTATGCAAGGGGCGAAAGTTGAATCTTGCTCTCTCCGCTCTTCTTTCTCCATCTTTTTTGCTTTCGTCTCTTCTTTCTCTTCTTCATCTTCGTTTCCCGTGACTCCTCGATATATGGAATTCGAATTTCAAAGACTGCTTGGGGAAACAGCTGTTGCTTCGATCTCAATGCCGTAAATCTCATAGAATTTTCATTCTTGTCATCCATACCTGTCTAAAATCCAAACAAAATGAGAGAATAAATTATAAGGACTGATAATTCATACGGAAGGATTGAATTCATACCAAAGTTTGTAGATTTACCGTTTATGTGGATGATGATTGATCGAGATCAGGATAATATGCCAAATGTCATCGTAAAATCAGAAAATTTGATGAATTATACACAATTTTTATCAGATACTCATGTAAAAGTTCCACAATTCTGCCAATGCTGCACGGAAAAAAAAGAATAGTTGCAGCAACTACTTGAATAGTCGATTTTCGACCATCTACTTAAGTAGTTGCTGCAGCTACTTAGTAGTCAGAACAAGTAACACGTTAGCTGTCTCAACTAATTCAAAATACTTCAGGTATTCACGATAGTTAGTGTAACTATCGAGTCACTTGCCCTGACTACTAAGTAGCTGCAGCAACTACTTTAGTAGATGGTCGAAAATCGACTATTCAAGTAGTTGCTGCGACTATTTCTTTTTCTCCGTGTGATAACGCACAGTGGCTTGGGAAGTGTGGGAAATTTATCTTGAGCCAACTTGATTCCACAAGGACAATGCATTGTGTTAGAATTCTGGAATGTTGCTAGAACGTCCAGAAGCCCTCCTCTGCGTTCTCTAAACGGTACGTAAACGTCTCAGTGGCTCGTTGTTCTGTCTGGATGGATTCATAATTGAATCATTCAACCTTTGGTATCATAATAAATCTTCTATATCGGTCAAACATTGCAGAACCATTGAACCAAACTTGAATAATGTAGTTTACGACAATTTTAAATGAAATTTGGGACAGGCACAAGCTCGAAGTGTAATTTACTGCAATTGCTATTGAATGTATTTTAATATAGTTGAAATTACCACAATTTGAATCGAATGCGAACAGAAATTGTTTCAGAATTGACCGAAAATTTTTTTCTTTGTGACCATCATCGTTATGCAGTTCTGAGAACATTGTTAGAATGCCGATAAGAAAGGTTCCCTATTTTCTCATACACATTGAAACAAACACAATAAGACTCGATTCCAAAATGATTCTCACTTTGAGAATTGTAAAAATTGTGGATGTGTCGAAATGGGAAGTTGTAAACTAACATAGTTTTGCATAGAAATTTCATTGAGTTCATATCGAATTTTATGAAACCTCGATCGAAACTTTAGAAAATTCAGTATAAACTCGTCGAATTTTCCATAAGAACCTATCGATAGGACTATCGATCGCTCATCGTTATTATAAACGTTAAATAATGATTTTATATAGCTTCTAAACAATTGCTACAATAACTAATTTTCAAAAACTGGATAAATTTTATATGAATTCCAAATAATTAGTCATATAATTCAGATTCTATATAATTTCTATGTAATTTTCATTAAATATGTCCTACAATAACGCAGTTACGGCAACACCTTGAATTGTTTGGAAACCTTTTTGTATGAAATGTTTTTGCTTAGTAGGAAAAATGAAACTGACGAGCATATTACGTGTTCAGACGCATTCACCCTGACCCATACGATTGATGTGGCAAGCAGGAATATTTGATGATGCATAATCACTCTCATCGGGAACAAAGTGCTGCCTCTCATTATCACAGTGTAAACGGTTAGAATGAAGATACTGCTTTCTCATTGTATTAACAATATAACAACATCTCCTTTTCCTTCCGAAAACAAAGCGATGGAGAGCCATTAAAATATTCAAGAATCAAAAAGGGTAACATCTTATCCATATACTTGGATAACTCAGATTTGTCGAAGTGGAAGACAATGAGGGGCGATACATGATCTGTGGATACAGGAAATTTTTCCCATCTTGTACACATGAAATAAATGAATGGAGGAAATAATTTCAGATATTTTCCAGTACTGTTTTGACCCAATGAAAGTAAGAGGGAACTGAGAGGAATTGATTTGGGAAAGATCAAAGGATTCGCTGTGTAACAACAATCATCAGAGTTTAATTAGCATTTTCCAATCTGTAATTCATAAGGGCGTTGATTTTAAATCATTATCATATAATTTACTCAATGGAGTGGATAAGTTATAAAATACCTCCTTTCACAGTGTATTATGCTCAGTTCCGATTTATGTGGTTGCTATCCCAACCAACACAATTGATCAATTTGAATTTATAAAGACTTCTTGAATAGTCCGCGTTATGCGACCAATAATGAATTTACTGAGAATTCAATTAATTCAAAATTAAAACATATCGAATGCCCGCAGAATTCATTATGGAATCTTGATATGAATTCTTTCTGAATATTAAGTTGTTCTTTGACAGTTCCTTTTAAATTCAAAATATTCCTAATGAATACATATTGATTAGCGTAACGGGAGTTCTTTGCGGAAACTCTTGTGCTGTATAGGATTGATAAAAAAAAAACCAATAATTTCAGATGAGCTTTGAAGCAGGATGTGATAATTTCAAGAGGTTGTCTTTGTTCATTCATAGAGAAATTTATTCCTCGGTTTGAGAAGAATATTCTAATCGAATTTGACTTTCATAAAGGATCCATATGTAGAATATTGCATGGACGTTTTGAATCATCCTGTATAACAGGTTCTATGTCTCCAGAGCTAAATTCTGCTTCCGGTATGGAATCAGTTCATTGAACGATCATCTTGTGAAAAGATCTGATCTGCCAATCGAAAATGATTTTCTAACGATTGCCAGGAATGAATAGTCTCTGTAAAAAGTTTGACTTCAATTGTTTGCATCTTCGTTCAAAATTGACTGGAAATCAGTTTTTTGCATTCTATTGCCGACTTTTTCTGTAGTTGTTTCTGTGTTTGTGTTGCAGATTTACTCATGAAACGATCTGAATTTGAGACTTTCTTGTTTCAAAATTATCTTCATTCGGCTCAATGAATATTCAGCGAATTCACCTTCTCTCGGTTGGTAGGGATAGGCGATATTTACAATGTCGATACTTTTGTAATACAATATCTATTGAGTCTCCATAAATTTTTATACAATTCCGATAGAAAATATCCCCGGTATGAATGGATGATATTTTCCGTATCGATATTTTTGTATACAATATGTATCTAGTTTCTATAAAATTTTGATAGAAACTAGACACATATTGAATACAAAAATATTGATACGGTGAATATTGTACATCTCTAATCCCCAGCCCTACCAGCTGGCATGTTTCTGCATGGAACCTCGATTTTTCAGTTCTTCCGATCATAGGTTTTGTAAGGTATAATCAATGCTGGGTTCTCCTGCTCTTTCTTCTCTTAATAACCTGAAATCAACCATTTTTGGATTCAATTCTGATGAGATCATGATCCTGAAAACCCGATTTATGGGTTCCTTTGATCATAGGCTTCGAGGAGCATCTTTAATGTTTGGTTCTCTGCATTTTAAGAGACAATCCTGTTGGTCCTTCTAAGGAATTAAAAAATTTCACCTGATTTCACCTAGAATCCATTGCTTCAGAAGTATCCGACGGTGATGACTAGCACCATCCTCAGGCTTCAGGTGGACAGATCACACGCTTCAAGTGGCATAATGATAATGTTTACTGATGAATTAATTGAATCGAAGATCAAGATCTCATGCTAATATAACGACTGTTGGATGTGGCACCATTTTCCCTAAATTTTTTGATATGAAAGTCCACTCTCATAGAATGAAAATACTGCATTCATATGACATTAGATGTGAATTCCCACTCTATTGAAGTATATTCTTCGAAGCGAGTCAAATTTTCATTTCAATAGAGTCAAACTTCAATTATGCAACGTCATAGAATGGAACGCCCACCCTTATCGAAGTTACAATATTCTCACAAGAAAAACAGAAAAGATGCTCAGGACTCAGGTTTCTATCTTCCTTCAATAGTATCGAGCGCAACAGTGGCTGTACCGTGAGTCACTGAAGTGATGAAAAGTTCTTCCGAAATCGACTTGTAAACGAAAATTTGTATGTCTATATTTGATACACTTATCCAAATCTCATCTCACGAAATCGATAACTAGAAGACTCATGAATGTCACTTTTTTGTCACGTCAGTAATTTGATAAGATTGCTGGAATCCAACACCTTTAACATTCATTCGAAGTTTTCCATCACCTTTTGGCTTCAAAAAGATATTTGAGTAAAACCTGTGAATCATAAGACACAATTTCGAATTCCAAGGTTTTCAAACTCATCCAAAACATTCAAACTCTCTTTTTATATTATTGATATCACCTCTCATGTGGAAATTCCTGTTGAATGTCGACACATGTATCGGTGGAACGATTAGGCCAGCCCTGGTTAGGAAATCCCATTGAACCGATTGATTCCTATTGATTCCGACGCAGAAATACAATTCCAACGTATCTATTTCATCTTTTTCATCGGTTTCAATTGAGCTTCTGTATCGGAATCAATAGAAATCAATCGGTTCAATCGGATTTTTGACCCAGGGAGTACTGGTCCAAAAGCTGCGCGCGGGGGTTGATTCGACAGGACCAACATTGGACAGGTCTTGCATATATGTGAGTTTCATGTATTTGTCAATTCATCTCACATTCTTCTATGAATTTTTCGAGACATGGATTAATATACAGATAATGTTGATTAATAAATCCAAATCAAAATATCTAATTGACTTTTTTGAGTTTTTCTGCTTCATTTTTT
This sequence comes from Gonatopus flavifemur, assembly GCA_018340375.1. Classification (NCBI taxonomy): domain Eukaryota; kingdom Metazoa; phylum Arthropoda; class Insecta; order Hymenoptera; family Dryinidae; genus Gonatopus; species Gonatopus flavifemur. Next base: position 38,960,710 of record JAFFJZ010000001.1, on the reverse strand, counting down.
CTTATATGAATGAATATGCATTCGGCGGAAATTCCACCCATAAAATACAGGCCAGGAATTGGTATCAAAATAATGGCAGTAACCGACACAGAGAGCATACCAATGTCCGGACAACGCTGATAACCGGGTTGACAACAAGATTGTCAGTATCGGGCTGGAGTCCATTGACGCTATCATTCCGATTCTGAGCCGACGGTCGGAACACGGCACCCTACACGCAAAATGCCTACGGCCTCACGGCGTGCTTACCATTTTGCGTGCACAATCAGGACAGCGTCAATCCGGTGGTCAATTTCTACGTGGGATGTTAATTCCCATTCAACTCATGAACTTTGTTCACTCTGAATTTTTTTAATATCGAAATAGTCTGACGTTCCCAGGGAAAACTGATTAATTAGTATTTGGGTGAGTGAAAATAGTTATCTGAGTGATTCTTGAACTGTCATAGCAAAAAACAAAGCCGCGGCAGCGAAATATCGCGAAATTGTTATGCTATTCTAATATCCTAGACGACACAAAGCTCTGAAAGATAACATATACGTCATTTTTAAGAGCTTTGTGTTGTGTGGGTATCAACCACAAAATCTGTGATTTCATAGCTACGAATTCTTGCTGCCGCAGCTAATAAATGGCTGATTATTTTAGCTGTGAAAGTGACAAAAGTGAGTAGCTGTCACAACAAAGTCATATTTTCGCCCACTTATTAGTGAATACCCAATAAAACAAAAAGACATCTCTTAGATATCTGAAAGATATCTCGCAATTTTGAAAGATGTCTTGCAAAAGGGTCTCGAAGATATCTTTTAGAAATCTAAAAGATGTCTTACGCGACTGATTTCGACAAGTTTAAGATATCTCAAAAAGGTCTTGCGGAAGATATGTTTCAGACGTATTCGATCAAGTCTTAAAAATGTCTTGAAGAATTCATAAAAATATCTTAGGAAAATCTCGAATCGTGCGATGAAAAAATTTTTCCTCTTTTTCTTCCTCTTCCTCCTTTCTTTTCTTTTGATCCCCCTCTCGGTCCTACCAATTTCACTTCATTTTGAATTCTTGGGATTGCGAGATTCGAACCCGGACATTTCACGACGTACCTACGCTTCAATGATCTGAGCCATAGGGACAATTTGATGACCGTCCTTATAATCGCCAATATGACATAGTGAGATATAATGTCAGCGGTGTATATTTTCAGAGTAAAAGTGATCGTTTGAACAAGGTGTTTGTTACATATACAAATATAAGATGAGTTGATTGTGCTTGAAATTTGAACAGTTTAATGAATTTGGTGAAATATATCCCGTACAGCACAACCACCGATCCTCCACCTAAGACTTCGGTGGAGAATTGGTGGAGAAATGAGAGCCGTGGAAATAAGGGAGAAATAAGGAAGAGTCTCCGTTGAGGCAACGGAGAGGCGACGGAGAAATGTCCACCCCCTGTATTTTCATTAAAACTTAAATTCGTGAATTCATACATTCAAATTTGGTTACGTAAATGCACCAATAAAAATTATATCGAAAATACAGGGGGCGGACATTTCTCCGTCGCCTCTCTGTTGCCTCAACGGAGACTCTCCCTTATTTCTCCCTTATTTCCACGGCTCCCATTTCTCCACCAATTCTCCACCTCCAGTCCACCGGAGTCCTAGGTGGAGGATCGGTGGTTGTGCTGTACGGAATTGGAGTACATGATCCAGTGATCATTAGTGTCTGATGAATATCATAGATACCTTTCAATTATTTCTTTCTCACTGTTATTAAATAACAACTTATTAGTGAATGGGAATGAGGATTTGATAAAATCACCGTACACGAAGGCCGTACATGAAATTCAGCGTAAGAAGTTCGATAATTCGCAAAATATCGTGACTCGGAGATTCGTTACTTTTAGTGCTAGCACTGCAAGGTTACAAAATCGTACTTTTCACAGAATTTGTTAGCATTGACATGGATTATTCAAGCTTTTGATTTATGAACGAATTCACCTTGTTGCAATTCGATTGTGAACAAAGGCATTTGAAGTATTATCCATATGCACTCATAACCTCAAAACTGCTGATCTTAGAGATACATTTGGTAAAACATCTTAAACATATCTTTTGAAAGACATCTTCAAGACATATCGAAAAGATGTCTTTAAGATATCATTTCGATATGTCTTCAAGATGTCTTTGAAAAGATATCTTCGAGATGTCTTTTTGATATTTCTTGTAGATGTCTTTCAAGAGATATCTTCAAAATATCTTCAAGATGTTCATGTTTATTGGGTAATGAAGTGAAAAGAAAAATCGGAATTCACGATATGAAAAATAATTTAGAAACTCGGAATGAAGTGGCGACCACATCAGTTCAACCACAAAGGATTTTGATTCCATTATTTATTTCTTTCTTTCGTTTTCCAGGATGATTCTAATCTTGGTGGAAGAAAAATTATCTGAAAATCTACGGAAACTTTTTAAAACCCTGAGAATTCTGAAAATCTCTGAAAAACTCTGAATTTGTCAGAAAAACACTGGAACTCTCTGGAAAACTTTTCACTGGAAACCTCTGAAGTTTTCAGAGATTCTTAGGAAAATTTTTCCACCAGAGAAAGGTTTCGAATAATGGATGGACGTTGATTCAAAATTCATACAGTGTACTGTTGTCCATGTATGTATCGGAAAAGTATCTCATTCCATCTTCAATAGATAACCACAAGAATTACTACACAAAAATTACCATACCAGAATCATCAAATAATCTATGGGTATAATTTCTCTGCGCGTCGGTTTGAAATCCGAATGAATTCGAGTAACCTAAAGTTAATTGGGCTACCCAATTACAATAGGGTACCCGGAAGCATCTCTAGTAGGGAATTTTGATATGGAAAACATCAGGTCCAGATCAGGCATGCCTGATTTCTATTCAGAGCCTGACTTAAGTATCCGATATGGCCCTGACAAAAATGTAACGCAGGGAAAAGACAAGGTACTGATCAGGAAAACCAAACGTTTCCCAATCAGGATCTGATCAGGGTGGTGATTGAATTCTCAATCAGGACCTGATCCGGGTGGTAGCGGAATTCCCAATCACAACCTCATCTAAGCTATATTCTAACATTCAATTCAATTTGCATGGAATTCACTTTTCATACAATTTTTTTGGACTCCCCCAACAGAAGAAATTCTACTGATGATCCAAATAGACCTCAGTTGAACGTTCAAAAGAGACAGGTAAATTTCTAATGAGTCCTGTGAAAATTCTGAATAATTTGATACATTAATCGTTCTGAATTGATCAGGTCCTGATTCGGCTATCTTGTCGGTTATCACATGATTGAAATACGGATGAGCGAAGGCAATCCTGATCTGGTCCTGATCAAGATATCTTGACAGTTACCTCACCATTCAAATACGGATGAGTCAAGGCAATCCTGATCAGGTTCTGATAGGAATACCATGTCTGAGTTACTGAAAGGAAAAATCTGACTGGGACCTGTCAACAACCTTGCGTTACATTGTTGTAAGGTCCTAAACAGGATGCCATGTCAGGACCTGATAAGGTAATTAAAAGTTTTCCTGAATTAGGAGTTCCCTATTGCAGCCTTACGAGGGCCATGCTTCTAATAGGGAATTCCCTGTCAAATTTCTCTGGTATTCCAGACAGAGCACAGAGCTGTCAAAGATAACATTATGAACTCCATTTAAGTTAACTTTCAGGCCACATATATCCACCATATTCACATATTTATAAAAGAAGATGTGATCTGAAAGAAATCTTACAGAAATCTCACATCAGAGGTGGTTCACAATAAGTTGTTTGCTACATCTCAGAGGACATAAATACAAATTTTGCAAAGCTCTGAAATCGACGCATTAGGACACTTTTATTTGTCTTTATGTGATCTTTCGAATCCTCTTTTAGGACATCCAACACACACCTGTGAACTCTACAAGTGTTCTCTTGAATCTGAGTAATTAGAAAATCCTGCCCCGACCCGCCCGATAAAAACTCGATGAGATCGGGTACCCAGGTAACTGTATTGATAACTCAAGTACAACAAAAAAATAAAAAAAATACAATTCATGTGAATTTTTTTTAAATTGCAAAAATTCGGTACTTATTCATCGAGAATTCAATAACAATATGTGCTCAACCTTTTTTTCAGGGAATATCAAATAGGTATAAAGGAAGACATGCACAAATTTTTGGACAGTGATGGAAGGTACGTAAGGAAATAATGATTGAATAAAAAGTTTAATATGTTGTATTATACTAATTGCTACATAGTAACGTAACACATCAATGGTGCAACATAAATACTACGACTGCTGAGTGTGTGAATCGTTAAGCTTACAAAAATGTGAAATGAAATGAAAAAATATAAAATGGAAATGTCTTGGTACAAAAAGGGTTCGTTGATACCCTTTCTCTCATTCCCTTTCTCTCCCTCCCTTTTTCTCTCTCTCTTTCTTTCTATCTCCCTTTCACTCACTTTCTTTCTCTCTGTATAAAAACAGACAAACAGCCTTAAGACGCAGCCACATATACTCTTGTTTAAATTACATGATTTCATCGATCATCGCTTTGCGTACTGGTGAGAATGATGAATCGTTCGATGAAATAAGATCAACGAAAAACGAACGGAGGACCAACGTGAAGATTATAATTTATATAAATCAAAATGTGCGTCACGTCAATATTACGCTGACTAGAATCTAAATTCTTTAACTATACACATCTATGTTATACTCAAATTTATGTATATTATTTATATAAGTGAGACGATTTTTCTTTGGACACAGCATGGAGTATCAAAAATGAAGAATCATGTCTAGGATATAAAATCTCTCAGCTAAAAGCTATCACCTTGATAATTTTGATTGAATTGCAATTCACGAAAATGGATGGTGTTGGTACGCCTCACGTGAAGATTCATTCAATCGTCCCTCGTGATCATGAAGACTAATGATGATACAAATTTTACCGTATCCATTCGCCATGCTGTAAGCCAAGAAAAATGTTCAGTGTACGAATGAACGTACCCGATAGTCATTCATAATTCGTTGAACAAGTATTTTCTTTTCTTTACTCCCATACATAATTACATATATATTATTTCTAACTTTGTCGAATGGAATTAGATTTTAATTCACGTGTTTAACGAGAGTTCATTTTGTTCGATGAAATATTTAATTCAATACATTTCGGTCGCATTAATGTTTCAATGAGGAATTAGAACCAGAACTTATCATTCACTAGAATATTCTGAGTATAAAAATGCGTGAATTTATGATCATATAAAAGTGAATATAGAATTCGTTCCACTCAGTGAGCGCTTCGAAGTTATTCCATGGAGTAATAAAGATAATACACGATCTTTAATGTCGTAATGGAGTTTTGATGTGATTTAATTATTAACCGTACTCACATGAACGGTTTCAAATGAATTAAAATCTCCTGATTCAATTTCAGTGCATCACATATAACACGTGTTGACTACACATGGACTGGATTTCCTTCTATGAACATTCTCAAGCAGAATTTTTGAATGAGATTTGGAAATACCACTTACACAAAACTCTAAAATATATACGATGATCCATCATGAAAATTCCCAGTATCGGAATCCATTAATGGCAATTAGACAAGAATATAACTCAATTTTCTCAGTGACCAAGGGATTTTTAACGTTCTCTCAATCAAATGAGTGTTTCTAGTAAAGACAAATTTGCGAGAAATATGAACTCATATGAACGAGAGTGTTTTTTTTACAAAATTTGTGTATCATATACACTGATTCAATGATGAATCGTGTAATTGTATAATTCAATTGATACTTCAAATGAATTCACATTAATGTGGATATGTAGAATATTTATCGAATAAAAGGAATTTCTCATCTACTAAAAATTTTTCGTAAGGTAATTTGTATTCAATTTAAAATGAATTGTTTTTCTGGGCCTTCCTCACACATTACAACAGTTGTGAAGAAAATATCAAACATTGGGAAAAGGTTTCTGCTCAAAATCGATGGAATCCAAGCAGTTTTCAACCAGATCGTTTTGGAGGTTTTGAGTATAAGAATTCAGTTCATTTCCGAATCCTTCTGAACGAATGCAAAATTCCCATGAACAAGTTCGAGTTGCTTTCCCTGAATTCATGTATAATTCATCCTTCATCAAATTTTCCATCCGTATTTCGTCGTCTTGAAAGCATGTGAAAACCTAGTTACGTGGGTTTCAATGTGAACGTATTTTATCAGGGACGGCTTGTAGCTGAATCTATAATGATTTGCTCAGGAGAAGTGATTTAATCTGGAATCTGCAAGAAAACATTGCCAAAATTCCTTACATGGGAATTCAGATGAAATCAATCTTACATTAGACACATAATAATTTCGTAAATCTTGTATCACAGTTCCCCACTCCCATTTTTTTCAGACAATTCATGAGTGGTATGATTCAAACCACATTATTGTAATTTCTTAAAAACCGGAGAAATCAAAGTAACGAGATGTTTTGTTTTCATACACTCATCCCCAAGTTGAATAAAAAAGAAAAAAAAATTGTTCATACGACAAATTTGTTGATAATAATTTGCCGAATTACTCCACAAATGTTTCAATACCTAACGCACCGTGAAATGGGATGAAGTGGAACATTCATTTTTAATCCACTAATCGATTTTTTTTACTCAAATAGATGTTGCATTCAATCTTTCCGCCTTGATGGATGGAAAATATCTATCAATGAAATTTTGGCAGCTCTATTTATCCACTTAGGCATGAACGAGATTATCAGATCTCTCAAAAAATTCTTATCAAACGCTCATTAGTTCTCTTTATGAAGCCCATTGGTTACTCATCCTAGCGTTGCAACGTGCCAATAATGACTTTTCATCGGTATTGTAGGTATTTTTTGTGATAAACCAAAATCAGTTCCTAAAAGTGAGTCATCTAAAAATCGAAAGTTTTGAATCATAAAGTTGGACTAAAAGAAACATCGTTTTCTCGATTCGTATTCGTGTTTCCCCTAATCACTTGTAAGAAAAATCAACAACGAATGCTCATGATTTTCAGACGCTTGATATTTATTGGAGAATTATCAATAAGTGACTCCCACTCAACTTACGTCACTAAAAAAGAATAAACCACATTTATCATACAAATTCATTTGATATCAAATAATAATAAAACATGTACATTCCCTATAGTCAATAAATAAGCATCAATCAATCTTTCAGTCAAATATATTGGAAAACTCTAGTTTCACACGTGAATATTTTTGAAATCCTATACTCTCTGTTGATCGATTTTGTTTTGATATTTTATATATATGTATACATTTTTATCTTTATATTTATATATAATATATTTATCCTATTTATAAATCAACATTCGTGTGCATATGTATGCATGAAAGATATGGAAACGCATTTATATACTGTAAATAATTTACTTTCATCGATATTGTTAACACATAGGAGTGGCTCCATTAGATAACAATTCATCTATCATAAATTGCTTCGACCAAAAATGATCCACGTATGGGTCACGTAAAAATTCATCAAAACATCTTTTGTATTCATCCATATATATAGCTCATAATCCAAACATGAAGCATATATATAATCCATATAAGATACATTTATGAATCAATTTTAGTGCATTGTGATCCACATACAGGTGATATTAATTATAATATAGGTCATATATGTCTTATGTGATCTTCCATATTTTATGTAAGTTTTATACCCATACATGAATTATATTTCGTCAAGTATTTTGTTGTCGGAGAAAATTCATAACGCAAGGAGATTTATATTACATTTTAAAGAAAATATTAAATACAATTATTGATAGATCCTCTCAAACCGTGTATGAACTTTCTCCGGTCGCCGATTTCGCCCTGTACACTGAAGATTTCTATGGAATATGTTAAGAGTATTTTGAAAAAAAAGCGTTTTTCATTGTCTTCATGCATACACAGTACTGGAATCCGTACATGATAACCATACAGACTGATTTGTTTCATGTTCAAACATGCATTTAAATATTAAATGACTTTATCTCATGAGGGGTGACTAATATTGCAATGAATATACACAAAATGATACAGATTTTTCGTTAGTTCTCTTATTCGACAAGGGATGAATTTCTCCGCGCATAAACTCGACAAAAGAAATGTGTCTCTCCAATAATTACACGATGAACTACTTTCTCTTCTTTTTCTTCTTCCTCTTCTTCTTCTTTTTCTTCTCTTCTCGATTGCAACAACAAAAACATCAAAATCCACAGTTTTTAGTGACTCCTACCCACACAGAACGAAGACTTCTAAAAAATATCCTAAGATATCTCGCAAATTATCTTAAAGATAACTGAAACAGCTCTCCAAAATATGTTTCATGCAATTCAATCAAAAAAATTTGTGTTTCGAACTCTGTTATTCTCGAAGAACAGTGGAATTCTCAAATCTTTCTGATCGTGTTACATAAAATATCTTCTCCAAAATGAGGAGATATCTTTGAGACTTATTTTCCGACAAGAACTTTGGTGCTGTGTGGGTACATATTCACTGTTTAAAGTGGGGTCTCCTGTTCTATTTTTTCTCCATCAAAAAAGTCAATTCAATGCGATGATTCTTTTTCCAAATTCTGCACAATTATAATTACTCATCTCAATTACAATTACTACGATACTTGTACAGTGATGTGAAAGTGATTTTATCTTAAGATGGCAGTAGAAACGTATATTATGTGTACGTTCGTTTAGTTTTCAAGCTTCCTTCTTTTACGTTTTATTTACACTTTTATTTCGATTGACATTGACAGAGAATGGATGAAAAAACTCTATCATTTTTTTCATCGATTCAAAATTCCTTATTCGCTTTATTCTGATAGTTGTTGTTCGCTTTTGTCAATTATTCTGAATTTACCAAAACAATTCTAAATTTCAATTTTTGTTAGATCAGTCTTCGTGAGCGTCTTGTCATTGAGTATATGATTATAATATGTATATTTTATAAAAGCAATGGCTGACAAGACGCTTTTACACAAATATGGCTCGTGAAAATATGCAAAAGACTGTAAATACTTGTTGACTCCTCACTGCGGTTCATATATTCTATGAATTGTCGAGATTGGTCTGTTTACTCAATGTGCATTTGAATGAGTTTCTTGGATCCTTTATGTATTGAATTTCTAAGATATCATTCCTGGAATTTTCATTGTTTGGAATCATTTTGTTCGATGTCATGGGGTGCCCCAAACAACACACATTAATCACATTTGTGTTGAAATAATAACAAATTAATTTGAAAGTTGTTCTCACATAGAGAGAGATGTATGATAAAAATAGGAATAGGGATGAATTACATAATTGAACTTTTGAGATAGATAATGAAGATTATCACATAGATTTCACTTATTATATGATATAATGAAACTGATTATACATATAATAAGTTACACTGGATATATGAAATTTGTTTTCATTGATTATAGCTTTATCCCTACTTTTATTATACATATGATAAAAATTTCTCTCAGTGCATATTGCTATTGTTTTAATTGTTTTCGAGGGAAGCCACTCTCACATCGGTCATCAAGCCACCATCTTTTGATAATCATTGTACATTTTTATGTGAAAAAATTGAGTTCTGTTCATAAATTTACGGATTAATATATTTATCATGAAATTTTGACGTCAATTTGAGTGTTGTTTGAGGTTCGTGACACAAGATAAGGAAGGGATATTTCACGGATGTTTTCAAAATGTTCACTTGTTATTTACGATGACATCTGGAATTTTCGTGATTTGATCATAAACAATTATCAATTTTGATTCATATAAAACATAAATCATGGAAATAATGTCAAATTTCAAACAAATGTACAACAAATTGTCGTGAATTCCTCTCGCTCGATAACTCTACTCAGAATGTTCAATAGAATCCGACAAAGAATCGGTTTGACTTCAAATGATTCTTCAATAAACATGACAGATTCCAGATGTCTTGTACAACACTGTTAGACGAATTCCAGACCAAGTTTTGCCCGAAAATGATCTGACAAGGGTGTGCAAGGCACGAAATGTTCACTGGATTTTGTCCTATTAAAACCGATCATAACAACTGATCAACGCTTCACTTCCCAATTGAGAGATTTCTTCGAAAACTAATAGCTAGTGTCAAGCTAGTGGCAAACGATAGTCCTATCGATAATTCCTTACAGAAAATTTATCGAGTTTATATTGAATTATATAAAACCTCGATCGAAACTCTATAGAATTCACTATAACCTTGACAAATTTTCTATAAAAAATTATCTGTAATACTATCGATCGCTTAGCACTGCTAACAGCACTTTATCCAAATTGTTTTATTTGGATCTTCGAGAATGTGATATTCAGTCAGAACCGAACAAAAATCTTCCTATCAGGTTTCCCTGAATATTTCAATTTGAAAAATTCGAACAGAAACGAATGACGTTTTTCAGGCTCTGTTCAGATCTCCCGGAATAAAAATTGTTTGAAACTGGACAACAATTTTTTGTCGGTTTTGCTGTATATCTTTCATATGGACACCTGATATAGAGAAGTTGAATTCTTATTCGTATTTCGTTGTGCACAGCATTTCGAAACATCTTCAAACATCTTAGTTCGCTCATGTTTGTGCATTCAAAAGTTTCAAATGAAATTCTTCAGAAAAGTGTGTTTTAAACTTCACAGAAACAATTTCACGAGATATCTCAGTTCAAAGGGTTCAAAGAACAGATACTATAGCAGCTTCCAAAGCATTTCAAAGATGTTAAGGGATTTGGTTCAATGAGATATTCGACAAATTTCTTGCGAATCCTCAGCATTTACGCAACAATCGTATCCCGATAATTGCTATCTAAAATATAATATAAATAATTATTTCAATGATTCCAATCAAGATTTAACGCAGTGGAAATGTTCATAACTCCTCTAAATGAGAATGGATTTCATTCAAAGTTTCACGCAGGGTGTATGTTTCATATATCGATAAACATTGATATAAAACATGTAATCTGTACATTAAAAAAAAGTAAAAAAATGAAATTCCAATTAGAATCGAATAATCGTCAAGTTTCGTAAGCGAAAACTTCGACTTGATGGTAGTGCATTGTTACACTTTTGAAATATCAATGGAATTTCGCTAACCATACATATACACATAATTATTTTTTTTTCATTTGTTTCAAGATATTCTTAGAACGCATATGTAGGTGACGTATAAAATATGAATTATCATTACAATGATCGTTCATTCTCATATTAGTTTAACGCTTACTTAATTGTTAATCAATGGTAATTCGTTGTTGTATAAAATATTAATTGAGTCATGCAAATTTGAATTCCCTTACGGGCAATCTGCTCACTTTTTTCCCGATTTTACTACAGATAATAATTTTTGGACCATTCAGATTTGACTCTTATGAACCATCGAGTCCCCACAAAACTGTTTGATGTATAATTTCATCTCATATATGTTATTAGTAAAGTAAAATGCAATATTAACGAAACATGAACAAGTGAATTATAAAAAAATTTGGATTCTTCATTTTCTACATTTTTTTGGTACAGTCAAACCATACCCTGATATTCACATTTTTATCTTATGGAGACCTCAGGTATTGGTAAGTGAATTTTCGATACAGCAGATTATTCACTGAACAAGCAAATCAAACGCGCAATACAAATTTACGATACATAAAACACAACGAGTTGGTGATACTTTTGATAATTCAAATCAGTTCATGTTGGTGTGATTGTCGTTACGATCCGAGTTATATTGCGGAATAGCCCAGAATTACCTGATTAATTATTCGTCACAATTAAATGATCGAGTTATAAAAAAAGAGAGCACCATTCAAAGAATGATGTGAATATTTTATTCTGATTTTTATTCGAATTGAAGTCATAAAGACTGTCTGATTTGATGAATATCAGTTCTCATGTTTCTCTTTTTGTGCGTGTATCCACGATATGATGATCATAAAATGGATTCCGAATGGAATGTGATCACTGGTGAACATAAATCTTTGTAACTCTACGATTTGGCATTGACTAATGTAAGAAGATCGAATTCAATTCTGTTTCTCATGTCTCGGTAATAATATTGCACGTACATATAATTTGGAATGACCACGATTATACCGTCGAATGCAGAATCGTGATTTACCAGAATGCACTTTTGATGTAAAATTACGATATGAACCATTACGATTCTATTGGATAGAATTCGTCTATTTGGAATTCAGAATGAATCTCAAATGTCATTATCATGAGTATACCAATAACAATGAAATTATTGCATAAGATTCTAAAGGGATTGTTCTTGTGTATGGATTCTGAATGATGAACTTCGCATGAAATTAATATGATAACATTTTCATACATTGTTCATTCAAGATCCACCAAATTTGTAATGAAGTGACAAATTATAGAATTCTGCTCAATGATTACCTCCCAATGAAATTACGATCCATTCATTTATTCAGTCCAGGAAGATAATGATCATCCATCAACTAATCAAACGATATTCATCTTGAAATTCTCAATTGTGTGATACGCAGTCGTTTTCTCTTGGAAATTTTTTTATGCTGAATGACATATCGCGATAAGAATTTGAACGAACATTACAATTCAATTATGAGAGGAGTAAGAGAAGGCAGATATGAAGCTTATCGAATGAAGATCACATTACCAATCAATCAAGTTATCCCATGGTAATTTATCAAGAAAAAAGTCCGATTCGGTAATACTTCAACAGTCACACATTTTTTTAATCAAACACTAGAGGAAAATTCACCATTAGCTCAACAATGCTTATCATTTAGATTAGAGTCAGTCAGTCAGTTATATTTTTCATTACCTCATCACAATTTTACAATCCATTTGAAAATGAAAATTGTAAAATGACGAAACTCGTTAACTAACTCTAGTCTAAAAGGAGGCACATTCTTGAATCAAAGATATATTTTTCTCTGTGTATACTCATATATGCACATATATAATAATGTATATTATATTTTCATTTATGTTATGTATCTATATACGTATATTATGTACATTCATTGAATTCGTTAGATCTATCTCGTTCATTTCTTATCATCTTATATCATAATTTTCGTTACTTTTACTAATTAATTAATAAAAAGTATATCGTAAGCGACTGTTTTAACGTCGTTTCGATTCTTTGGCAACTCGGACTGTCGGCTGGTCGACTTATATATATATATATATATATATACTTATATATATATATATATCTTTTTGTGTTGTGTTGTGTGCATGTGTGTGGGGAGGAGGAATCATATATATATATATATATATATATGTATATGTATAGCTATATATATTCATATATGTATCTATACGCATATATACAAAAATGGAATAGTGTACATTTATACGACAAAAAACGGAAAATGGGGGGCCGCTTGGGATTGTATCGTTGAAAGCATATTGTTTTTGTTTGTTTGTTTTTTTGTCTTTGTCTCGGCATTGGTTGCGGGCCGATGATAAATGCATCCGTCTCAAACACATCTACACACTCATATACGCGCACAGACGCGTGCACACATGTATACTATATCTATGCTGTGCTTGAGAGTCTCCAGGCTCATCCTGAAGCTCAGTGATCAGCGAACTTTTTTTACGACGCGAGACTTCGTCCAGTCGAAAAGTTCCTGTTGTTATCTACAAGGAAATGATGTACATATAAAACATGATGTACATACATAAGTCTATTCAACACATCTGACGTAAAAGAAAGATATTTGGAATATTCTGTGGGTACGCAGATTCATTGAATATATTCCACATAAATCCATAGGTTGTTCCAAATATTTTATATTATCACAGATGCTGTACAAATGGAAATGTTGTAATACTTACCAAGGGGACGGGAATGGTTCTCGTGAAAAGCGATTAGGATCGATATATAGATGAATTTAAAGTGGCTCAGAATGGCGTGTAGCCATACTGCAACCGAAAATCGGTCGGCATCATTGTGGTAGCATTTTGCAGCTCGCCTCCATTCCTTCAGGCGGTACGCGCATACTACCGTTTGTGATATAGCCATTAGCATCTACTGTGACTGAAACACCGGGAGGATGATTGTGATAACTGACATTCCTTTGAGTCACAACAACGTTTTTTTCAGGATGATCAACGTGGCCGACAATTCCACTTCCACTACCATGCGCAGCTAAACATGTATCACTCCCACGACTGCTAGACGATTCGATTGGATGATCGACGCGTATCGGAATTGGATAATCCGATAAATATTCGGAGCTGACTTCAACTGTGGCATATTCGCACAACATGGATGAAGGGGACTTCACTGCTGAATAATCAGGCACTGGCTGTACGACGTGTTGTAACGGAGGTGCTGTTCGAATATCGTTTGGATCGCTTATGGTTGTAATATGTCCGTTGGCCATTGCGTAAAGATCAGGCTCGTTTCGAACTTTTGACGAGAGCATTGCTTCTAAACATTGGTAGAGCAGCGCATAATCCTCCTGTAAATAATATTCTCTTTAAGCACACAGTACTTTGTTGGTGTGGAATCAAGTAATTTTTCCTACACAAAGATCACAAGACCTCCTGAAATATTTATTCACGCTCAGTATGTGATCATGCATGGAATGTGCAGATAGGGCTGTTTTCATATTCTACTCAGAGATTCTGAGGATGTTCATAGAACTTTCTCAGTGACTTGTATTCAATTCAAACATTTCCGAAAGAATCTGTATTCTCTGTAAACTCGAGACGATCAGAAAATAACTACTAAACAGTGCATCACCTTGCCGTGAGACAAGTTGAATAATATGATTTTGAGGAATTGTCGATAAAGTTTGCCCACTATTTGAATATCATAGATTCATTGAATTGGGAACGAATATCGACAATATATTGAAAGTAATATTACCTTAGATCGAAATATTCCGGGTCTTTTCATGTACAGCAGCTTTGCAAACATGTATATATCAGCACTTTGTTCGAATTCGATTTGTTTATTCAACGTGGTTAGTAAAATGAATAGCGCAGCTTCAATACCACCATATCTGGAATAAAAATTTCTAGGATCAGACTAAGGTTTCTGGGAACAATTGTCATGTTGGTCTCCTGTAATCATGCTAACGACGAATATCGTAATACTTCTGTCAAAAATGTATACCAAAGTCAAATGAATCATTTGGAAATGGAAACATACCTGTCCATGACAACAATGGGTCCGTTTTGATAGTCACGATGGAAATCTTGGATAACGTTAACGAATACTTTTGGATTATTATTGTGTGGCCACAAACCACCCGGCCCTACTGGACTTTGAACTATCCTCGCACTCAATTCATAATCATCTTGTAACGATCTCACCGCGACTTCTCGTAGGATGATACCGCTCACTGTTTCTTTAATACCACATAGTCGTACTCGGAATGTTTCGGATTCCAAATCTTTTCCTTCAATTGGCCAGAATTCTGGGTACTCCTGAAAATGAATTGCAATTCAGTTGAAGAACAGATTTTTCATCATTCGTTGGTCGTTACTTCTTCATATTTCAAATTTGAAGAAAAGATTGTTTCTATACAAGATTTTCATTTATGTGTAGAGATTGAATGAATAAATGCAAAGTATGGCTGAAAAGTATGGCTAGTCTATGGAAATCCAGCGAATTCAATAATGAAATCATCGTATATTTCAATTAATATTTGAAAAAATCAATAAATTGACTTGATTTTCAATCGAGAGACTAGGAAAAGGTACTCAACTAGCCCTAGTGAACATTAATCATATATGGTTCATTGTGAATGGGCATTAATAATTCATTTCTATCAGGAGCAACAGGGGGGCTGATTAGTCTTAGCGAAAACCAAATTCTTTCTTATTAAAACGACTCAGAAATAACCTGACTCATTCAGAAATAAGCTTGATTTTTCCAGTCAGGAGTTTCTTTCATATTCTTCTCTAGTGAATAACTGATGAGTTTCCCATACAATCTCATTTCAGTAAAAGCCCCAAAATTGAGCAATTTTTTGTGAAAAGATAAAAATAAACTTGAAAAAAGTAATTTTTCTAAAATAATAAACATGTTTTCAAGAATAAAAACAAAGATCTTCCTGTGAATTGTGTCTAATCACAAATAGATTGCGACCAAACCGAATGAAGATGGTTAAAATACTTGTACAGAATGACAAATTTTATGAATAATTCACCTCGTTACATTCGGTTAACATGACTATCGTTTGAGCGTTATGATCCCACATCATTTGCCAGAATTCCATGATGGTGCTTTCCAAAGGATGCTGCGTTATAATGAACTCTCGATTCCGTTGGAATCCTGAAATAAGTTTCATTGGTGAGATAATTCATTTCAAACTGTCAGTTGTATTCATACAAACATTTTTCAATATTTTATGAATAATTACCTGAAAACCAAGTTGCATTGATATAATCACTTCCATCGATTCCAGGTTTTGGAGTCAAATGAACTCGAGCATTTTCAATGGGAATTATCTCCATGTTACGGTTCTTATGGATGTTGCAAGGCTTACTCGCTGATACAAGGTTGAAGTCTTTTGGTTTCCACGATGTGACCAACTGTTGACAAAATTATTCATCATCATTAAAATTCTGCAAACAGCGAGTATTCAATTTTATCATATTCAACCCTGCTGGCGAAATCTGGCCTAGTTTGTGCAAGTTTCTTTAAACAATACATTAATGGAGAGAATAAAGGCAGTGCATCTAAAAATGCCAGACAGATTCACACAAAATTTTGATTCGCATTTGATCGGCTTTATCTGACGAAAAACGTGGTTTACACATCAATAATGAAGTTTATATACAAGTCAGACAAATTTCGAGAGAATTTAGCATACTACACTCGAAATCTTTTCCGGTTATGTCAAAAACGGGACGAATCAATTTCTATGCTCTATGTGTTTCGAAAAAGATTGGTGGAAAAATTACTAGATATTTTCTCTGAAGGGTTGTGCACAGCAGAACTATAGGAAACTACGACAGGTTTTACCACTGGGTTGTATCTTTGGGATACAATATAAGAATCGATTATGTTTGTTCTATATAAAACTGAAGAATAAATATTCTCAATGTTTTAGAGCGAACCCAATAAACATTTGATGTCTTAGATATTTTTGGGACGAGAATTGAGCTGAAACTGATCTGAAGAGGTTGCAGAATACATCTAAAACGTGTCTTAGACCCATACACCCCAGCATAAAAACTCTTAAATTATATATAATTCATCTAGAATTTGATATAATTCATATGTAATTTGATATAAAATCGAAAATATAATGATCTTCAATAAAAATTTGAGAATATTTCTTAAAATCTGAGAGTATTTCTTAAATTTGTAATGAAGATAAAATGGTTCACATTTTTGTGGAATTGTATTCGAAAAGCAATGATGAATTATCAATACTTGATGAAAAATAGAGAAATATATGAATTTTCCAAAAGTCGCGCGTAAAATTTTACAAAGTCAATAACAAAATTTCAGTATCTTATTATTCACTTTGTGAAATTTCATACGCGACTTTTAGAAAATTTATGTTTCTTTTTTCTTTATTGAGTATCGATAATTTTTCATTGTTTTTCAAACACAATCCCACAAAAATGCGAGTCTTATCTTTATTCAAAAGTTAAGGAACACTCTCAGATTTTGAGGAATATTCCTCAAATTTTCATTAAAGATTACTATGTTTTCGACCTGCATTTTTCCCTGTGCAAGGTAGCCCATTGTATACTAGTCTAGTATAGAATCAATGTCAATTCGGCATTGGCACAATGTCTGAGAGATACCAGTCTGAAATTGACCGCAACGGTTACTAATGCCAGTACACCCTTATTTGGGAGTTGAATGAGCATTCTATTTCCCGGTGTATATAATTCTGAAAATTCTTACAATTGGGGGATTTTTCAGTAATATATAATAGACGTCTCAGTGACGAAAGCAGACATAGAGACGTGTTGGACAAATATTCAAGAACCTTTTGAAACGTTTCTATGTCCTTTTTTATAACATAGACACTCCTGATCACCATCAAAGAACTTGATGCCATATGGGAAAATATCGCGAGTAGTGATGAGCGATCGATAGTAACTATCAATAGTTTTTTTTATAAAAAAGTTGTGAAGTTTATATCGAGTGTCATGAATTTTCAATGGAGGTTTTATAAAATTCAAAAAACAATTCGACAAATTTCCTTGAAAAAAACTATCGATAGTACTATCGATCGCATGTACAGAGTTAATATTCGATGCTAGAAGTTTCATCTAGATACAGTCTTCATCCTGAATGTCTTTCCGTTTACTGATTACAATCCTAAGCAAATCAGGATTATTCATTTACCTTGTATTGGGCCTCAAGATTATTCCAGGCATCTTTTTTATTGTTGGACGGACACAGCATGTCTTGAACGTGCTGCATTAGATTGCCAGCTTCAATATTCGTTTCGCCACTTTCGATAGCTTCTTGCAAAGCATCGTGAATAAAAATATATTGTTCTTCAGTCTGTACCAAAAAGTTCCTCTGTGTGCGGATGTGTCTGAGAAAACCATATGCATTGATTTCGCCTTTACTTTTCGCTTGTTTCAACATTGCATCTATGACGATGTAAGTACCAGTGCGACCAACACCCGCGCTGAAATACAATCATCGTGATTAAGAATCAAAGAGATAAGATACATATAATATAAACACGAACAGATAAATCCATTTCGTTTTATAAGTTCAAACATTTCGAATGAGCTAAACTGAAGGAAAATTTTAGTCTCATTTATCATATATTCTCTATACAAACATATTCCTGTGGATACAATGATATTGTCCAGTGGTACGTGAAAAAATTGAAAACTTTCAGGACATTTATTGGAATCTTCTTGAAATTTTCGCCTTGGAATGTACATCAAGTAATTCATGATTCAAAATTGAATTATATGTGTATTCTGAATCATGTAACATTCAAATGAGGGTCTCAGATGGAGAAATTATCTCGTAGATACTCAAATCTTGCATACTGATGGTGAATGTGTAACAAAAGAGCATCATTTTCAAATAATTCTCAGTGTTGATTACATCGATGGCTTATCTAAGAACTCTGGAACTTTCCCTAGTGAACGAGAAGCGTGTCATGAAAGGTAAGGAAAGCGTTGAAGAATGGTTCAGATGGCTCTTCTATCATATTTTACATCCTTCCTATCCATTCTTCGATTACGCTTCTATGCGTAAAGCCCGATAAATGCACGTTTCAAATACTTGATGATTACGTTTCTTACACCTTCCTCCTGATACACGCTTCCCTTTTACCACGGTTACGATAAAAAATCGCCATCAATGTTCGCATTCTTCACTGTCTGCGTGTCAGTTTCTCCATATATTCAAATTTCATGGTAATTTAACACAAAGAGTGAGACTCATTCCAATATGATAGAATAAATTAATCGACAGAAACATGCAGTCTCCTTTGAAATAGAAAAACATAATCATGAGCTTGTTCATAAATAGCACGATTTGTTGGCAATTGCACGTTCAATCAGAATGTTTAATTCTAGCTAAATGTGAATGGACTCGTTCAAAAGAAGTCTCGATTAGAAAATGGATTTTACCTGCAATGAACAACGATTGGACCTGCATCTGGTGGATTTGCGTTGGAAGATTTTCGTATGAAGCTCAGTACAGGTAACGGATGATCAGGTACACCGTGATCAGGCCAGCCCGTATAATGATACTGCCATACAGTACGTTCACCCATGTTGGTCCCATTCTTTTTCTTCTTGATCTGCTTGAAATTTCAAAGAAATTCGTGAAGATCAGTATGTGGGTGATGCGGTTCAATTTTTTTTTGGTTAATCTTAGTCCACATTGAAATTGTGGGATGTAAAAATTTCTTTAAGGGATACAAGTGAATGTGATACTAGCCAAATGTCACTCATAAGATTTTTTGAACATCCCCAAAGGAACACAAACCTTCGGTAACGTTCGCAAACGTTCAATGAACGCTCCTGAAGGTTTTTGTTTTCTTAGGGCATTCTACAATACTGCATGGGAGACAGTTGCGCTCGACTGGAAAATAAAAATAAGTCGCAAAACCATTCAACAACTAATTAACAATTATATTATTGAAATTGATATCATATTATGAAATTTGATAGATTTTGTTATGTAAAAAGTTTCATAACATGTTTATGAAACTTCTTCTAACAGTGTAGGCCAATTTTGATGCTGGATGGATTTTTAATGTTACTTAAACGGAATTTGTACTGCTGTTCAATGGGATATCAGATTCTTGTGATGATAAACAAACATTTTTAAGTCAGTCGAACATCATAAGATATTTGTAGCATAATGTTTATAAACATATACCTTTAAGTGACGAATTTGTAGAGTCCGTATAGTATAAGTTGCCATAATGTCTTCTCTAACCAAAGTAACTTGGATGTAACCATAGGTTTCAGTTCCTTCTTTAGGCCAATACATATCACATTTTCTCTGTAAAATGAAGAATGAAATTAACAACATCCAAAGAACGCAGAGTATTATTATTCGTCATAGTTTATCTATTCCTATCTAAAAATAAAGAAGACGTGACAACTTGAAGCATATACTATCATCGATTTCTTCTATTCTCTCTGATTGCTTGTCACTGATTTCAAAACCAGATAAGAAACCATGTCTCCAGGTATTTTAAACAAGTCTAAGAAGATATGCATTTCCGTATCTTTTGAGCGTCTAAAACATGGCTCACGTCCAAAAATATCTTTTGGACATAATTTGGACATTTGATTTGTTTGAAATACATGTTGGAGAATAGATTACTATGGGCGAAGAATATTGAAAAATTTGAAACAAGAAGTTTCGACTATGAGGAATCTTGGATCTAGCTTTCCGCATTTCTGCATATCAAAATGTGAGCAACAAAAGTATAATGGTATGACCAGGAAATTCATGCAATAGGAGTATATTTTCTCAGATGGTATAGAATTATCAAGGAAAGGAGGTGTTGTATTGAAATACGAAATGTGAAAATACTTACACGACCACGCTCTACCAAGTTAGTGATCATAACGACAATAGAAACTCGTTGTTCCCACACCATTCGCCAAAACCCATCAAAGGTTGGTGGTAATGGACCTTGCGTCCCAATATATGCACGGGCGCGTTGCCAGCCATCAATATAATTTGCATTCACGTAATCCTGACCTTTTTTTGGAGGACCACCACCGCAAGATAATAATTGTACACGCGTGTGATCATCTATAACAGTACAAATGGAGAAAATTTAGTCCAGGTCCGTTTGCGTCGACAATAAATGATGAAAAAAAACATGAACAAATTTCATATAATTCTGAGATGATCTCAAATCAAGATGATATTTGACTATGGTATAAAAATATCAACTTGATGTCTGTTCATCTTTTTGCCGTTCATATTCCTCTCATGCTAAATCAACAATGATAAAATCATCTGTACATTCCATTATAAAACAGAGCCGCTGGTTCATTTGAAAACCATTGAATAAATTGGCCAGTACGAAACGTTTCAAGTCTTGGCAACTAGTATCTCCTCAAATATAACTGCCACAACTTATATTCAAACTTCCTGCCAATATAGGAATCGGTATTTTCAAATTTTTTATAGAATATTCGAATAGCGTAAAGACAACTATTTCAATCAATGAAACTAGTTTTATATGAGAAATTGAGGATATTTTGGAAACGAGAGACAAATTAGTTTCCTGGAGGAATGCGATATGAAATAACAGTGAAATCTTGATTAAGTTTACAATGTTTCATAGCAAATTTCAATAAAAAATCAATCTATACTCTGATGAATTTGACTGACGAATTTATCTCTATTCCTGGATGACTTCATATATGTTCATACGTAGAGTTGAGGATTTTTGCAATATGGTTGGCAATCCATCCGGGATTTTGAAGTCTACACGTATATTACAATATCATGAGCTTCAAATTTTTATGGATTTTCTCTATTTTGAGACTACTTGCAAAACCTCCAGGCGTGGAACACTTGGTGGCACTTCACGATGGTTTCCCCTTGCGGTTCGTTTGGAGCCTGTGTTACTTTTTACTTGAAAGCTGACGAGACGCTCTCACGACATAAGAGTTTTTGGAACAAAAATCATCCAGTCCAAAAATACATGATAAAAGCTATGCAACGTTGGCAAAAAAGTGATTTGAGTTGGTGAGTGTCTGACTTATATACACATATATGCATCCATATGTAACATGTAATAGTGCAATTCAATTCTACATTGCCATAAACTTCACAGCCGAATCGATATGAGTTGATAAAATTCTTTACGGAATCCGCACTCTTCATTGATATTTGCGTGTTGCAATCTTGAGTAGGTAGAAATTTTGATTTTTCGTGATCAACAACAACAATTCTCAAAATTCGAATCAAAAGAAACGTTTGAATGTTTCTATTTTCAATCGCTTCCAATTAATTATATGCTTGAACCCACATTTTCTATAAAATCTATTCTTTTGATTTGAATTCTTCGTTTGACTCGAATAATTTCTCACATGAGATAACAATCTCGTTAAAGCATTCTTTCGAGTGAATATTCATATATATTCTTCAGAATTAGATTTTTTACGCGTACTAGGAAGTTTCTAATTATCATTAGTTGGGAAATTTGTTCCTCATGGGAATTTTTGAAAGTCATTAACCATTTTCTTTCCTAATCGGGATGACAATAAGCGAGTTGAAACATAAAACAGCAATATTAGATAAATATGATCTTCAAGGCAGCATTTTGTAAATAAGCAGTTCGTATGCAATGTGCGTCAGTGACCTCGTTGTATAGAAAAAAAAGAGAGACAAGAAGACAGGTCATCAACATCAAAGGCATTGAGAGTCGCAGCGTTTATCCGATAACGTATTATGAATAGCCCAGGCACGAGGAATACTTAGTTGATACGTGAACTAAGAGTGAGAGTGAAAAATCACATGACCAAACGTGAATGGGTTTCGTCTTGAGGAATTCTAACATCGTTTCAAAATGTCTGCGAGTATGAAAACGAAACACAAAAATGAGATGGTCATGGTCCTTTCCAATCAATAATATTTATCAAAATTTACAAACACGTTTCCGGGAATCTTCAAAATATCCAACTCACGATACCAAAGATCTCGATATACAAAATTGTTCAAATTCAAAAGTGAAAAGGAGAAATATTTGAATTTGGAAGTCGTTTCAAAATTCAAGATGATCGAAGAGCTATTTTTGACTCCAATGAATTCCATTTGTTTCATCATGGTAATGATCGATGGAATAGAATATTTATTCCAAATGACTCACGTTTTTGAAACATCACTCATTTCAATGGAGTCATTAATTATGGATACAAAAATACCATTCTTTTCATACATTCAATTATTCTATTTATAGAAAACAATGAAATTTCGTCAAATGAGTTATTTATTCAAAATTCATATAGAATTATTGTGGAATCACAGATTAACTAGGAAAGGAAACACCCTGACGCTATGCAACGCGTTTATACAAGCACGAATAAAGACTGAAGTTAAAAATGATAAATCGATTTCCAATACGAGTACTTACAAGCCAATATATTCAAATATCGATTCTTGGCCTTGTTCTCCGCAAACTGCGAATTTTCAACGGTATAGTCACCAGTTTCCGCTTGAATCAACTCGTATTCTTTACTGAACCCGATGTCACCGTCCGCGTGAAGGCTGGCTACATGTTGTACGAATTGTTGTATCGCCACCGCGGTCCTTTCGCCATCTTGCTCGCTGTTTTCCCATTCTTGTAGAGTTGGGACGTTACGTGGTGGATAGTCCAGGTAATAATATGCGGTGTGGAAGCATTTCCTGAAAATTGGCCTGAGGCATGGCCTAATGAGTCTTGAATTGCAATCAATTGTTCTCATCGTTGATCGAACGATAGAAAGCAAATCGAACATCAAATTTACTGAATCTCTTCTTATGACTTTTATGGTTTCAATCACGAGCTTAATACATTCAATTTTTGATAATTTTATCAAAGTTAATATTCTGTAGTGCAAAATTAGATAACGAAGATCATAGGAGCCGATAAAGATGTGCGTATTTAAAGTTGTAAACAGTTATAAACCTTGTCGCAATTAGTTTCGCTTAACTGAGCACAAAGCCTGCCCCATTCTAAGGGTTCTTTCGGATCGAAACGCATACGATTGGTACGCTCTTATGAACCTCGCATAAGATGTTTATTCGCATTAGTACAACACCTCCTGGTAGAATGAATGAAATTACATTTGTGAAACAAATAAATCAATGGAATTGAATTCACTTTCATGCGATGATGAAATGATATGAGATGAATGTCTACTCTCTAAATCTGGAAGAGTGGAAAATCAAGTGTTTAACCTCACTAAGTCTCAGAAGTGAGCCGTCCGCTTCGAGTGGGATTTTCACTCGTTTCGAGTGAACACACACTCTTTTAGAGTGAAAACTTCACTCTAGAATTGGAGTGGCCATGAGTTTCTAGCCTCAAATCTTGGATTGTCACTGTAAAAGAGTAGAAATTTCACTTAAAATTACTACAAGCTCACTTTTGGCTGGTTTCAAGAGTAAAATCTCATTCTCAAAATTTTAGAGGGTAAATCGTGAGCGTAGCGGTGTTCATCAGAGATAATGCGATACAATTTTGTTATTTATCAGAATGGGAATTTTCGAATATCTTTTAATCAATTAATTTTTACAACTTAAGGACCATGGAGTCCTTCAAGAAATGGAGAAAATTTTGCTACGTACTTTCTAATCAACTAAGCAATAAACACAAATTTCAAATTCACCATGATGAAGTAAATCTCTTACTTGAGCTTTGAATATGAAATTGGAACTGCGAATCATTGCTTAAAATTATGCACACGATTGTACACATACTAATTCACCTACCAATGTCAATAATTCTTCAAGTTAGTTCCTCATGCTCAGGAATGTGTTGTGAGCTTTGGATTTATATTTAGAGCTGAATCCTCGCAGTGAACTTCATTGCCATATATTTGAAATTTGTAATTATCGCTTAGTGATTTAAAAACTACTTAGGGAAATTTTGTCCGCTTCTTAATGCTCCAAGGCCCTCAATGATAGACTTATATTAAATTGCGAGTTTGAATATCGCCAGGTAAAGTGGTGAGTAACTAGATTTTTGCGTTTCAGTGCACTGAAACCAATCAGGAATCGCGCAGAATCAATTTCATGGGACGCATGAGTTGCGCACGGCGTGATAAAGCACTTGGCTGATTTCGCATGGGTTAATCACATCAGTTGTCTACATAAATCCTATGATTTAGATGGTTTCACATGTGAATGCCCAGTCACGAATTTGCATGCGCACATCCAATTATAAATCCAGGAAAGAAGGTGCTAATAGAATCATTTAGAATGAGAACTTCAGCCTAGAAAACTCTGAATCAAAATTCAATTATGAGAGTCAGAAGTGTTTCGAACAAACAGGTGACATCGCTCTTCCAACTCAATAATCCTGTGAGAGGAAGTGACATTATCAGTTTCCTGATATCCTTTCGGAATTCTAATAAACACAATTTCAAAAAATTTCGAATCTCACTGTGTTCAGAAACAGGAATATTCGAGCGAAAATCAAAACCTACTGCCAGAAGTTCTTCTCATTACAATAAATCAGAGTCGACTTGAGATAAGGAAGGGGTAGTCAGCGGGCACTTAGTTTCCATAGGGGCCTCATCTGCGGCGGGATTTTTGAACTCTATATCTCGAGTTATATATAATTCTCAATGTTATATAAAACTTATATATAAACTATATTGAATTATATATAAATGATACACAATTTTGAAATTTTTTTAATCCCAGGGGCCTCAGGTGGGTAATGTGTCAATGGCCTTAAAGAATCTTAAAACGACCCTGGTAATGATCAGGATATCCAAGCCACAATGGACAGAAAAGTTTCATGTTCACCAGCCGAGATTGCAGGGGGCGATACTGTAGCCCCAACACAGAACCCTCTTTGCGTGCACATGAATGTGAGAAGGGGTATGTGTTAGTGGCTATAGTATCACCCCCTGCAATCTCGGCAGGCCAAAATGAAACTTTTCTATCCATTGTGGCTTGGGTACCCTGGTAATAATATGATAAATGATACCATGATATTAGTTATTTATGCAGAAAATAATAGTATGATTCAATCGAATTCTATCCGAATAAACGAATATAGACATAAACATACTCGATTTGATCTGAAAAGTTCCATGACAACCCATCCAATGAATTCATCACAGGAAAAGAATGTACCACGGAGATCATAAAATGTCACTAAAACTCAAATCGGCGCTTAAGATTCGTCTTGCATAAATATTATGTCCAGGTGAGTCATTGATTGCGCAGTGACTTGAAGCATGCATGTGCAAGTGCCTGTCATTTATTTGGATTACAGTCGTATTCGTTCAAACATAAGACATGACTCGCTTTAACTACACCTACACGAGGAAAAGTGGATTGTACAAATCGTATCGTGAGGATTTCATAGTTGCTTCACAAATTCATGCATCAACAGAGATCCGAGCTGTTTATAGAAGGACTTTGCATATCGCCAACAACACAGATACCGAGAGATACCACCCAACCAGAAATTTACAACAGGCGTGGTACTGGACCAGTACTAGCCAAGACTGGCATGATACTGGCATTTGTCTGGAATGATAACGCTTTTCAGTACTGGGGATTGAGTACTGATGCCATTATTCGCAATCAGTGCCGGGCCAGTACTGGGTTAGTACCTGGCCGGTATTAAGTTCTGGTCTATCAGTACAGGCATATTACTGTATTTTTATGTATCCAGTACTGGTCTCGTACGTGGTGACCAAGTGTTGGAGACCCAATACTGGCACTGTACTGCACCTGTTGTCAACATTGGCATATTACGGATTTTTCTGATTGGGCAGTTCCCAGGTACAAATAATTCGAGCATTCTTCAGTGATTTTCAGCGCCTGGTCAGGGCCTAGTCAGATCAGATCTGATCTGCTCAAGCCCTGTCCAGGCGCTAAACAGAATCGGGGAATGCCACGAATCATCTCTATCCGGGTTATTGCTACTACACTGGAGACTTGATTTATGATATTCGGAGAAAGCTAATTCTGTGTACACAGATTTCATGATGAAATTTTGATATTCTCTTGAATCAAAAGGGTAAATCTACACACATTGATTACTGAAGTTTAAATGGGCTGTCTATGAACTTTCAATCCCAGTGAAGAACTGTTATTGATCTTTTGAAACGTTTGCGATGGTGTTCACTATGAAAACGATGCGAATATCCGATTTCATCGGTTCAGAAAACGAATTGCCGAAGATATTGATTCATATCTACATTTCATATAACAATTCATGGAGGGAAAAAGATAAATCAGATAGATATACAGTTGAATCAATGCTCGTATTCTTCACGCGAAGTCGTTAAGAGGTTCTCCAATCGTTTAGAAAGCATTCATAGAATGTCTTCATCTTTTATTCACGATAAAAACTACTTTTCATGATTTTTTTATGCTCAGTTTGAGTACTTTGGAATCTCATATGAAGATCGGAAAGAAAAACGATGGAATATAAAAAATAAAAGTGCAATTAAACGAATGAACAATTCAAAAAATCCAAGAAAAAGAAACATTGGAAATCTATCGACCGATCGATGTATCAAGCACAGTTTTTCTTTGCCTTTTTATCGAATTGTTGGAACATTGATAAAAATGTGTATTCATTGAATGCAATTAATAATTTTTATTGTAAGAAATTCATAGTCTTGTTCACAATGGATCAAGGTCATTGTAAAAATAACTCCGCATTAATGGGATGATGCGTGCATTTAATAAGGAGCGTGATGATGAGCGCAAAGAATAAATCTGACTGAAAATATCACTGAAAACTTACAAAGTGAGAAATTTCTTCATATCGGTGAATTTCTTGTGAAATTATCCATTGCGATTACAGTCGATTACGATTGAATCTATCGATGTAATGATTATCAGCAGACTTTTTATCGACATGAGAAAAAATGGCGTCGGCAAATATCGGCGTGCACAAATTCATTTAAATATTAAGATTATAAGATGCGGATCGAATTTGGACCAACTGCACACCAGTGAACGATCATTTCTTTTCTTGAATTTTCGATTTCAAGAGTTCTTTACTATTCGAAGTTTTAAACGACGGAGCTACGACGACACGTGCTACTACGGCGTAGCGTGACTGCGTTCCTTTTTGCTCCGACCGAAATACAACAATAATCTTCCCCACACTCGGTTGGCAACGCTCGACGAGACTGTGAGAAGCCTTACTTCTGAAGACCCGTTGTCACTTGGTCGTTATCACTGGTGAGTGCGATAACACAAGTCAACGAAGAAAAAAAGAGAAGAGCCAGACATACTGACGAGATAAGCGAAAAGGTATTGACGAGTTACTAATATTTGTCTGTGGTCGCTTGGCAGTCGTTTGGATTGTTCTTCCTCTTATTCCATTAGTGGATATGAAGAATGGAATGAATCACTCTCAGAAGAACGCAACATGTACGGAAAAATTAACTTATCAGGCGAAGTGAAACTTTTTCTTATTTTTATTTCAGGGAATTCAGAACAAATTTCCCTTTAAATGGGTATGAGAACTTGGAGTGCATTTAAGTCAGCATTGGTAAACATTAAATTTTCTTCATTATTCATAATTTTTCCCAAACAAAAAGGAAATTGATAATGAAGTCGATGAGAGGGATGAAAATTATTCTACTGAACTATTAGACATTGAGAAAAAATGGGAACACTCGAATAATGCGAGATTCCAATATTCAGAGGCCATACGTTCGGTGAGAAGTACGGTTCTCACTTATACTGGTCTATTTATGGATCTAACTATCCGAAAATAGCATTTATGAATTGACTTCCCTTTGGAAAAAAAATTCATGAACTGTATATGAAACATTGAGAGAAATAATTAGTAATATCAAGAAATTTAATTCTCGAATACTGTTAAGAATAAATATCCTTGATTCCAGCTGATGTGTAATAAGCTGAAGGAAATTTATCTGAACTAAGAATGGAGGTTTTGAATTGAGGAACATTTTCTTGGTTCAAGTAGATATCTCTGGGGCCAATAACATATCAGATGTAATAAAGAATTCGAATTCTTAGCAGTATTTCGAAGAATTGAATTTTCTGATATCAGTGATTATTTCTCTCAATGTAGTTTGTATGATCATTTTATTGAATTAATTTGTATTTGATGTGAATGTGTTAAATCTTTCTTACATATGAAAATAAAAATTGTATATACAATCAAATGTGTACACCCACTTCATCCAGACTGCCAAATCCATAACCATTCACAAGTAGAAATATCTATCCAAAAGAATATGTTTTCAAATTTAATTAATGTGAATTATCTACTCAATGATTTCTAATCAAGAATATGATTATGTTGTGTATGAATGCAACGCATAATGTATGTTTCCTCTGTCACATTAAATATGGATGATGAGATCAGGAATATCAACTGTTCTACTGTATGTAATGAACAGTTTCATAGATATGATTTTTTTTCCGTTAGAATAGTAGTGTGAATGTGTCATTCCTCAATGGATCTGGTCAATGAATATTCATAATGCAGGGATATCACGTTTATAAACAAGACAACACATACCAATAAGGAAATATATACGTCACATATTTGTTTGGGATTTAAGGTACACAAGCTCATGAGACATACTACTGTGCCCAAAAAGAGTTACCAGTTTTCAGTTTAAAAGTCATGGACCCCTAGGGACGGGCCGTGAACGAGTTCTCCATTATGTCATCCATCAGCCTTGGAGTCATGGACAATTCCATTAGGGAGATCCATTAAACAAGTCATCATACCCGCATGAAAAAACTGCAAAACTTCATGTCAAGATTTGGCTTAATGCAAAATGTATGGATTTTTATAGAAATTCCATAAAAAGTTAATGTGAAAACACATGATTTGGTGGAAATTCTATAAGAATTGCATACATTTTGCATAGAGCCAAATTTTGACATAAAATTCTACAGAATTTTTTCAACTCAGTACCTATAATAATACCTACATTGATACATACCTACCGATTTTGGGCAAAGCGTGCACGGAAAAAAACGTGGTCCAAATTTTCGTTGACTAGTATGCCAATTTTGGACGGAGCACAAGTTTGAAAAGAATTCGTTGACTAGATTTTAATAATTCGTTAACTGTGTTCACTATTCGAACAATGGAATCCACTTTTTATTTTCATCATCGAAATAATGAAAAGAGTCAACGAATTATTAAAATCCAGTGTAGGAATTCTTCTCCAAATTGTGCTCTGTCCAAAAGTGACATGCTAGTCAAGGAAAATTTGGATCACTGATTTTTTCCGTGTGGATGGTTTTGGGCGAAGCATCGACATTCTTTTACACATTGTGGACAGAATTGAGGTATCCAAAACTGGCCTGATGATTCATCAGGGGTGAGTAGAACAGAAGAGAATGAAATGGAAGTAAAATTATTCCTGTTACGTTCACCAGCGACTATATTTTTCTGAAATATTCAGTACAATCCTCTCAATTTTCTGTACATACTTTGTGATTCTTGATGGGATCTCATTCCCTTGTGAAAATGAAACTTATAATAATTCTGAATTGCCAAGACTGGAGGCAAATTCGATGAATATTATTCATTCTTAGCGGGGATCACTTCCGATTCTTATATCATTCACGATTCCAAAAAGTATAAATGTCCTTCAAATGAACCCAAATTTTTTATTTGAATTCTTGAAATCAAAGTACATAAAAATATAACCACCCTCAGACTTCATTTACGTATAGTGAATCAGGGAAACATTTCTCTATTTGAAATTTGATGATTCATACAATTTTATGGGAATCGTATATCAAAGAAGGGGTTGGACAATATTTATAAGAAAATACTGTAGTGAAGAATGATTGGCTAAAATTTATAAGGCATTTGTACATGATTTTTGTAGAGTTTACTAGTATGTACAAAATCTTTGAATGAAATTTAACAATAATTGTGGGAATTCTTGAAGAACTGGTTCTTTTTTCTTCGTAGGAAACACATTGAATTTCATCGATATTTTATAAATTCATCATAAAAACCAGATGCTTCTTCTACATAAGAAGAATTTCCATGACTATTTTATGCAGGAAGATGTTTACGTTTTTCCAACTAAACAATCGGTTGATACCCATTGTGAATTTCAATTCGATACTGAATTTTTATGTGAACATTCGAAACGGACCAGCGAGTTTTGGATGATCAAATACATTCCTAATCGGATACTTGGAACTCAAATTGCGTGATACGTGGTAACGGTCGAAGCTATAGCTTGCAGATTACAGTCGCGTTTGATTCCGCACAGTACTGAATTCACAGGAGGATAGTATGGACGTTTGTTGATTATTGGAAAATTTTTCCGATTGAAAGGCCCATATAATTCCTTTCGCAACTTTGTTTACTTGGGCATTCAATCGTAAATACTGTTTTCCTTCAATGGCTTCGTCAAATTCCCATTTAGGAATTCCAGAATTGGATTTGGAATTTTTGTTTCTCAGCGAGATTTAATAAAAAAAATTTGAAGAGATATCAGCATTGTTGGTCAACACCCCTCTTCTTGACGTATATTCGTATCTTTTTCTAACTAATGAGCTTGGGTTACATCGTCAGGGATCGTTGGTATCACCTTAACAATGAAAATGTAACCGAGATATGAATAATATAATACACAGCATGTGTGAAATCTCAGTAAACATTTCGTGTCTTGTGATATCTGTTGGAAGGTTTTAGATGAGTTTTAGAACAATTCTTGTCTAAAACTTGTCTCAAAGATATCTGAAACATGTTTTCAAGACATTTTTTAGAGGCAAGGCATGTTAAAGATATCTTTGATATTACCCAGATAGGAATTTAGCCTTGCCGCGATGTTGTCAGGGAAGCTTGTGACAAGGTTGACATAAGCCTCCTAGTTGACACACGACAAGGGTACAAGCTTACAAAACCCTTGCAGCAGAGTTGTAGCAACCTTACACTGACAAGGTTGTCAATAACAAGTCAAAAACAATCTAATGACAAGTCTGACAAGCTTATGACAAGCTTACATGTTATCTGGGTAGTCTTAGACGAGAATTTGTCTGATAATTAAAACCTACTTGAAAGATATTGCAAAGAACGAAATTTTCACTGAGTTAGCATATGACAAACACATACACAATGATCAGATCACAACAGTTTACCGAACAGTATTGCTACCTGAAGCACAGGGACATCGGTACAGCTATCACAGCCAAACGGATCGCTCCGAGAACGACGCCGATTGCTATGACAGCAATCTGTATCGTTCCAGGGCGATATGAGTGTTGCCACTGCAGCTGTCTACACGGAAAGAAGAAAACAGCACTGATTATTGTCCATAACAGCAATCAGTTGAGAAACAAATGAAAACACGCTTGGATGATAGAGGTTAACGCGGTCACAGCGATGTGTACTGCAGTTAAATTCGTCAATGCTGCTGGGACATTAACGGTTACTGGGACACGCAGTAACGAACGGTGTGAATTTGATTTTTCATTATCTTCCAATGAATTACTGCAATTCACAGTAACCATTGCTGTTTTCTTTTTTCTGTGTATCCAAGTCATACTTCGGATAGTTAGTGTAGCCACTCATTTTTTCAGTTTGTATTGCAATCTCGATTCCTGAATCTTTTTTGCAATACAAACTTCCATGCGAATGCGCAATGAGCCAACATGTTGAAAGAGAGTGAAAACGTAGCGATGACAAGGAGTTTTTTCGAAATTATCTATCCAATTAACTTTGAATCAGATTGAAAAAAAAACACGTGGATGATATCCCGTGTCCAAATGTTGTTATCTCTCTCAGAGGACTTTAATTACAGGAACATGTGTCAACCTCAACCAAAAGTACAAATTCAGTAGCATTGAAATGCATTATCTTTGTTATACGGTCAAAGCTTAGAGCATATACTACTGGAGCGAGGAAATCTACGAAGAAGTGTGGTCAGTTTGAATTGAAGTGCTATCTCTATCTAAATTCCATTGGATGAAAAGAGACACAACTACCTAAGAGTCAGATCTCTCTCTTATAATTTGGCCACACTCATTTTTAGGGGAATCATAGGCAATGCTCGCTTCAGTGATATGTGCTCTGAGGGGCAAAGCTTCGCTTTTGGAACCAAAACTTTCATTACCCATAAAACCGTGAGATTTATCATTTCCTATGCAACATTGAAATTATTCCCAAGAACTGAATTATACCAAATCAATCAAGGAGGAACGTATATTCGATTTGCTTTCCACTGAAGGGATTCTAAAATAAAATCTCGCTCACCTCCACAGGACAAAAGATGTGATAGCCAGCATTACGGCAAAACAGGCACATACCATGCCGGCTATCACTCCAGCACTAAGATCCTTAGCACCACGTCGCATTAATGGTGGTACCTTATCGCAATCACGTGTGACCAGAACCTTTCGTGGTGCAGAACTTTCTCCTTGTATAATGAGTCCTTCGTCGATGGTACTTTGCGTTGCTCCACGTACTACGATCTCATACATTGTGTTCATCGTCAGATTCGGTATTATCGTCTGAAATCACGTGAAAACATAATTCAATATGTATATACTATATTCAATTGTGCGAAACAAATTTTATAATTTATAAATTTTCAAACCATTGTCTTGAACTGAATTATATTCGTCAGTCTAAATTTGTTTCGAGATTGAACGTAATTTTACAATCAAACACAAAGCGGCAAGATATTATAAACAATTAATTACACCGGAACTCACCCCACTTTCAAGATGATCTTTTTCTGCTGACAATTCAATCTCTTCATAGTATTTGCTATTTTCGCTA
The DNA here is from genome assembly GCA_018340375.1 of Gonatopus flavifemur. Taxonomy (NCBI): domain Eukaryota; kingdom Metazoa; phylum Arthropoda; class Insecta; order Hymenoptera; family Dryinidae; genus Gonatopus; species Gonatopus flavifemur. Next base: position 38,926,736 of record JAFFJZ010000001.1, on the reverse strand, counting down.
CGATAATTAAGATAATAATAATCGATGGAATTCCATAAACGCGTTGGTCTGGCCCATTGTATGTAAACTGAATCATGACTTTGGCATGTTAGGTTTAAAATTTCTGGAGCACTAGGACCGGCTATATCCGTTCGGCGTATAATGTGATCTGATGGTTCTCCCTCGTTTTTGAATGTGTAAGCTTTCACCCATATTTTGTATTCCGTGTAAGGTTCTGAAATAAAAAAGAAACCAAAAGTATTAGTTTGATATGTGATGGGAGGATTTCTTAAATTGGATTTGTATTCAAATTTTCCAAATGTCTTACAATTCGAATGAGTTTCTGAAATTTCGGTCTTTACCAAAAATTAAAGAATGTCATTCGTCGCATATAATAGATCGAATATTAAATCATTTCATTACAGAACGTGAAATTAAATAAACTTTAGAGATTGAATATAAAACATTGCGAATCCTCGGGCAGGACTGAACCATGGAGATACATAACAGCATCAATTCTCTCAATATGAATTACTACCAAAGTACTTAGAGAGTATTAACAGGCAACCGGGTCAAAAGCTTTAAGATTGCTATATGATGGTGCTTTACCAGGATTCCTCGCATTTTGTACCATCCATTCTCTCTGGTGCCTTGTGTTATCGAATTTCAGTATTCCATTGAGTTCATTCATATTCTCTTTGTCTCTTTTTCATCAAACGATAACTTTGCGAGCGTGTTTTGAATTTTATTGTCTTATTCTTTCACATGCCAATGAAATTCAATCTAAAAGAAATTTATCAAATTTTTTGTCAATTTTCCTATTGTTTCTTGTGCTGGACAATCTCTCTTTGATTCAACCATAAGAAATACGAATAATCGTTTGGAACAAAAGTACAGTGATACTTGTGGAGATGTATTGAATCGAATTCACAATGCATGTTGTATTTTTCGATGTTGTATAAGCATCGATATAGATTCAATATATTATCACTTGATGAAGAATCCAATACATCTTTTATATAAATAACAAAAAATCTCGATCGCAATTTTATCCGATGATGTGTTTGCACGCAATCAGTTTTTATGTCTTATGAGAGACGGAAGATGTACATTTTGTACGTATCAGAATGAAACTGATAAAAATCAGAGATTTTTTTTATCATTAATCCAAGTTACATGAACGTATTATGGGCTTTAACATATTTGTGTTTCACGATAAAATTGTCCCTTATAATATCTCAAATCATTTATTATTCATATCTCATTATACGGAACAACGAAGAAGATTTTTTTTAGGTTTAGGAATCAATTTGGAGAACTTTTGATGCGCTAAATACGATAACAATGTCAGATCTTTCGGGTTGGCTCAATTTTTGTCATCTTTTATACATAATTCTCAAATAAAATTTCTTAATTGATAAATTTGATGCATAAAAAGTTGTAAAAATAGAGCCAATCCATCAAATGGGATGGTGTTTTCGTATTCAATACTCAAATATTATTCCGAATCATTGCCATTCGTTCAACGATTACACTACGAACCTATAAATGTTTTATACGTTGAGTGATCTCATGTCTTGAGAATTACTTGAATACAATATCTTCTATTTCAGTATCGATACTCACCCAATTTTGTGAGAATGAATTCGATGATCGGATCCTTGGTATCTCCAATTTTGTGAGTCTGAACATCGGTATAGTTGGAATGCATATAATAAACACGATATCCTTTGATGACACCGTTCGCACTTTTTGGTTCGGCCCATGATAACTCAATAGTGGTAGAAGTGATTCCTCGGGAGGTGAGATTGAGTGGTTTGGTTGGCACTGAAATCATAAATATTGATTTTTCTGTTATTCAAATGATAATAAATACAAAATACTTGAGCATATAACACTATTTGTAAACTAATATTTCCTCTTGTTTAACATGGTACTGATGATATGACAAGTACTTCATAATTTCAGGGTTTGTTATATAAAATATTCCAGTACCCTTTCTAATATACTGCATACACGCATGGTACAAAATTCGATAATTCAGCGAAGACCACTCATACAGAGAATTATATTATTTGTTATCAAATAATATCATTTCATATTTTATATTTTTAATACACTTGTGATACACTTGTGTAGTCTGTATCAATAGATAAAATATATTTGAAGCATACCAGTCATTTATTGTTAACGTAATTCCAGGCTTTTGATCAGAGTTTTAGAAATATCCGCAATCTCAATCACATTTTACTGAAACCGAAATACTTATCGACGAGGAAGATGTGTGAAAATAGAAAAATATTTAATCATCGCAATCTTGGCGGATTAATTTTGTCTCTCATACCATTTCCATACTTTACAGCAGACCTTTTTTTCTCCATTTTCTTGTCATTTTTAATGGGGGCTTTTCAATCCACTGTGCACAAAAGCATAGTAGAAGTCTGCGAAGGTAGTGGTCTGAATAATTAACATAGCCTCAAGTGTCTTCTCAGACCCCTCAAGTAGCGGTAAGGAAGACTTAGAGTATTCGCTTTTCGTCCAGAAAGGTAACCAAGAGTTGAAGTACGTACATACAAAAATATTTCACAACATTTTTTCCGAGAGAATGTATGGTATGAAAAATATGCAGCGTTAGATGAGAACAATCCGTTTTCTCTACATTCACATTAAAAACAATTGCATGAGATATTCAATAAAAACTTTCACGATAGGTCGTATGTTATTTAAAATTATGAGATCAACATCTAGGGACAAGGTAGTTGACAGGTTATGATTTTCTATGATAACAGTACAATAAACTATGACTTTTTCTTCTCTTAATAACCATAAAGTCATTCCCTCAATTCTCTGCGGCAATAAATAAAAGCCCGTTATCCACAGTTCATAATATGTACTGTTGAAAAAACGCCCTGTCTTCTGAATAGAATAAAGAGATACTCGAGAAGTGAGGATAAACTTTACAAGTTGTTGGCCAAGAATGATGTCATGAGAAGTACGAAGATGCATTATGCACTAGACAAGGAGCTGCACGTGTATCATTGAAAAGGTGGAAAATGAATATCATTATGCCCTGGATGTTCAAGGTTAACACTCAGGGAAAGGTGTTATTCATAACAATGGATCTAGATCAAATTATAAATGATTTCTCAACATCATAAAGGTTGAAAATCTATTGTGCTGATTTTTTTTACTGTGGAATCTTGTTTATTTTGCTCACAATCAAAGAAAATGTGAAAGGTTTGTATCATTGAGCTACATATGAATGCCCTGTCCAAACGTTTGATCAATTTAAAATGAATGAAAGATTTATTCTGGAATGGGAGCCGAGCTGTTTCTCAAGATATCACGTTCTACTGAAAATGTAAAATTCAAGTGAACCGAGCGTTGACTGTTTTGGCTGAAATTCTTATCCTGTGAACGATTCATAATGATGATGGAGAATGGAATATCTGTTGAACGTATTATGGGGTTGAGGGAATCATTTTTGAATATGACTGCAAGATTGAATGATCTCTCAACATGATTCAGAAATCTAAATTATAAGACGTAAGAGTTACTTGAAATTGTGTTCACACTACGCATAAAACTATCACCAAAGTAGTTTTATACACACAATCAGTAGCGATTATATACTGTACGCACAGAACATTGCATTGCATTGCATTGTATTTTACGCGTTGTGTTACATACAGAATCAGTGTGCGTTATCTTGTTATGAAATTTGAGAGGCATAGTGAAGTAACGAAATCTCTTTCACGTAACATCAGCATAGATTATATGAAGGGATTCCCATAGTTTATATTCATCTACAATACTGTAACTCATGATTCGCGTCACTACAGTTGGAATGATGACCGCAAAGAGAGATTTCCATCATGAAAATCACTCCTTAATTAACATTTTTGAATCCCTCCATTGAATCATTGTAAAAGATATGTTGGGGAAATATGAACTCATTTTAGGCAAGGTTTCAGAAGAATTCCACAAAAATGTTAATTGAATAATTTTTATCATCCATATTCATAAATTATACATATTCAAGCGATACTATTTTTTAAAAAATTTTCACCATCATTCAAATATGATTCAATCATCAATGAATGTATGTATACCACAATTCATGTACTTAACAGACTATTTGTAAATTCAACCCTTGAAACCATGGGAACTCGAAATAACATTTTTCCTAACTTGGCAGCAGATACTTATGGACGTCACGGAACGTCCTATTTCGTATTAAATCAGAGTTAATTTAAATATGGTGTCAAGTAGAACATAAGGTAACAGGGCTCAGACTGTAATTAACTATATCATGAGGGTGAACACTGGAGTGGAACAAAAATTGTAAATATGCGTAGATAACGTATAATTAGAATATATAACATACTGTTATATATTTCTCTTTTCAAGATTGAACAATTCAGCATTCATTTTCTGACTCGATGAATGAAGATTCTCATTCTTAACAATTCAAGGAAAAGATTGTATACGTAAATAGTTTGTATAAAACGCGAAACTAATATTGTTTTCAGAGTTCATTGAGACACTATAGTGTGAATTAATATTGTTTCAGGTTTGAATGTTTTGTTGATGTCTATGATGTAGGTATATAAAAAGTTGTAACTCTTTATATTATTATTTCTGTGGTTGAAAATAAAGATCGCGATGAATTTAATTCCATCATGATAAAATAATGATCAATAACAGATAACTAAAAGCACCACTTCATGTTCCTTTCGTGTAGTTAATGATCATTCTGTAAACGAGTTTCACAGATTCAAACAATATCTAAGAATGTGATATAAAATACTTTGGAATTTCTTAAAAGACATTTCAAAGGATGAAATAGCAAGTTTAATTTGCAGTGTAACTGACACTCAATGAATTCTGTATTCCCCTGATTGAATATCCATTCAATGGTTAAACCTATCCCAGCTAGAAATGATTTGTGGCATTTTCCCAGTCTAAGCAGAGCCTGGGGAGGGCCTGATAAGGTCTTTTCAAGTCTCGTCAGGCCCTGAAAAGAGTTAGAAAATGCCACAAATTATTTATAGCCGAAATATACGGAATTAGAAAAGAGAACTCATTGAAATTATAGAGAAAATCATTCATAATTGTAACAAATTTTAATCATGCTCTCAAATGTTTTTCGATGTCCATTCTCGTATCCGTTCGAAAATTCAGCGAAAACAAAATGAAAACAACTCTTCCGTGTGTATCAGTCTTTCGGAAGATAACATTCTGGACAACAAGGAAATTTCCTCGTTATGAATCACATAGTATTTCATCAAAAACATTCATTCGGTACATAAATTTCCATATTTCTGGTGAGTGTGACAAACTCGGTGGAATATAATACGTGTTTTGAATGCATTTGCTGCACTGTACTGGAAAAAAATTTACATATTCGTTTCATGTATGGATACAGGCGTGTATATGTGCATGCCATCAATTCTGAGGGATAGTAAAACCTTATTTGCATAAGATGTCGAAACGAATATTGTAGCAATCAAAGTAAATTACGCTCATATACAGCGAATTGCTGTACATTCAGTCATAAAATTAGTAATGTTATTTCGTATGGAAGTAAAACGTTATTTAGAATATGTATTTAAAGGTACATCTGTATTCAAATGAGATGAAAGGAAACAATGATTTTGATAAAATTAATAGCGTATTGCACCGATGAAAGCTTGAACAATTATAATACTGTAAGTTCTTGTGAACTTAATGTTGAAATCAGTTCAAAGATTTTTACAGTTGATACAGAAAAAAATTTAATGACGCATGTGAAGAAACACAGGAGGCAGTTCTATCGGAGAGGAATATTTTATATACGATAGATTGTTGCAGATTATCTCATTCAGACGAAAACTCCTCTCTCAGTATTTAGATTTTTCATGTGCAACATCATTCTTGCATTCCTGTATGAGAGGCAGTATTTGAGATCAGAAAAGAATTCAGAGAAAAAGAAATGCGGTGGGAAACGTATACTTCAATTTGTAAAGTTTTTAATAATCTTCTAATTATTCGATGATGATGATGAAACTCTTGTCATGCTTCAATAATGCCGTGATGTTAGTTTTCCATGAGTTCCAGCTGAATCCAAAAAGAGAGATGTCGGTGGAAAAACTTCCCCTCCCAGATTAGCAATATTTTTCAATTCAATCAAACCAGTCGAAGGAACCATGTGCTCACACGCAGGAAAATGTATGAGATTGATTACTATTCACTCTAGTTATCATTACGACTTTAGAATAGGGATTGAGTAGTGACATCGTGATTTGGTGATCATTCCTATGCTAACCCATTGTTTTCATGGTAACGTCAAACGTTTATTACACTGAGAGGAAGGGTCTATTCAAATATTCAACAGCTAGGAAATGTATTCACTGTGAATAAACATTTAATTGCGCCAGCTAAATTTTATTTTTCATAACTAAATTTTTTATTCCTATTGGGTAAACCATTTTATTCATATTTCAGACAGCCAGACTTTTATTTACCCCCACTAGAGTCTAGCTAGCGCAAATAAAAATCTAGCTGCGGCAACCAACATGTAGTTGTCCGAACCAGGTACCTTTCTCTCTATGTACATCCTTTTCAATTTTGAATGGTATTTATTACAATTTTGACATATCTTTCATCGAATTACTATCCTTCTCAGTAACCACTGCCATATACTTTTCTCTTTGTATACAGATAGAATTGCTTTTTGATTCCAGAATTTACAATCATTTGGTTGTAACTTATTTGATATATTTGATTCAAACAACTTCTCTTCCAGTTACACTGAGAAAGATCGCTTAGTTGCGTGAGCAAGAATACTTTAGTTGATAATCCTTTAGTTCGTTTGAATGAATCCTCATTTGATACAAATAAAAAATTGTTTGCGTCAGCAAAAACAATAATTTGACGTCTATTCATTTTAAATCAAAAAGTTTAGTTAATAGTAGCATAAGTAATTCATTTGTGACAACTGACAATTCATGCGCGTTGAATAAATTGTTTCGTTCCAAAAATGTTTATTCAGCGCAATTTAAAATATTTCTCCAAATGAGTTTCTTAACAAATAGAATCTGATTGGGCATGCGCTAATTACCATTTGATCATTTTCAATTGTTTCACTGGCATTTCCACACATGTCCACTTTTCAACGACACGCCTGCAACCGCGTGCAATGGCGATACGGAATTTTGGATTTTATTTTTGGAAGAATAGATTACTCCATACTGACAGTTATCAATTCCATTAGTCCGTCAGTTCTGTGGTCGTTTTATCTGAAGAATATTCGTATAAAATCTGTTCTTATGCTGAATTATAAATTTTGCTGAAATATGGAGCAAGTGGAAATGCAAAAAATTTTTCAGAACCTCTCCTGATTGAAATATCGTCAGTAAAAATCACTCTAGTCATTCTCCAAGCCTTGCAAGACCTTACGATGCCCTTGTGAAGAACTTCCAAGACCTAGCAAGGACTTGTAATAACCGAGGAAATTACTGGAGTCATTTCTAGTGAAGTTGTTCAGAGATTCCTAGTAAATATTTGATTTTCAATAAAGAATATTTCAGTACAACCATATTTTATCAACTGAATAATTTAGTTGAAATAACATTGTGATTCAATTGCAATATTTGGTTGTCATAACGTCAGAATATTTATTTGTGAGAAGTAAAAGTTTTACTCATTCCAACTAAATTCAATTAAGTCAACAAAATGCGTTGATTTGAATAAAAGTCTAGCCGTCTGATTTATGGATAAATTATTTCGCTGATATGGCTAGCATTTAGTTACAGCAACTATGTGATTCTCCTCAGTAATCAGTACGAAACTTCGAAGGTATCAAAAGGCATCCAGCAGCGGCAACTAAAATTTAGTTGACTCCGATAAATTTCAAGTGACGGGAAGAAAAGCTTAGCGATGTGTGCAATACATAAAGCCAATTTCTCCCGTTCCCTTCCACAACATTGGCTCAATGTTCAAGCACGCATGGGACTCATGAGAAATATGAATAAAACAGTCATTCGATGGAAATAAAAAATTCAATTTCAACAAACAAGATTCATTTGGCCCAACTCAATTTTTATTTACAGCGACTCATCTCGTCCAATATTCAATTGAACCCTCTTGCTCTACACTGGAAAAATAATTTAACAACAGCAGCGAAGTGGTTACCATGGACACGGACAGCCAATAAATGAGCTCCTGCAGCTAAATTTTAGTTATGATAGCAACAAATTTACCTTAATAGCTAACTCATTCGCTGTAACAACTGAACCCGTACTACCCACTCCACTGCTGCTGCTGCTGCTGAATTATTTTTCCTGTGTAATAATCAATTCTATGATGAAATTATAGAATCGCAACATTTCCACACTATTTTAATCGCATAATTAGAAGATAATAAAACTCAGTGAAACAAAAAATATATTTTACACCTTAATGCAAAATCATTTCTTGTTTCTCAGTTTCATCCTACAACCTATCTTCGAGATACATGAAACTTGTTATGTATGCATACACGCTTGTCGCTGTGGGAGAATAATGTATTCAATCTTTATTTCTCATATGTTTCTACAATACCGAGGTTGAAGACAACAGAAGGTAGAATCATATTTCATTGCCTAATCCTTTATGAATGGCCCAAGAACACTAATTATAAATGGATTCACAAATTAAAAATATAACATTATCATGAAAGTTGAAGTGTATTATATTTGAGTTTGAAAAAAAAACAATTCTGTTATTCCATATTATGGATCTTGAAAAGCCAATGTCATTCATCCCTCTAATTTCAAAGTTGTTTATCTCACAAATAATCCATAACAAACAGTATTCATGTTTCAACCATCTGAAGAATATCAACTATTTGAATGTATAATGTTCCTTAATTATTGTAATCAAAATTCTCCGAATGTGACCTAACGTTAATATAATTCCGGGCTAATGTAGATGTTGTTATTGTGCGGATGTTGCTGAGCTTGTAATATCTATGCATGGAATTTCATCAAACAATATTTACTCCATGGAATATATGGCAGAATTACTGAATACCAAGTGTACGCTGTTGAGGACGAGTATTTCATAATCATAGTTGAAAAATTGCTCGCATAGTTCGATGAAAAATGTGGAACAAACTTTTCATGATATAATTTGTTCATGGTTTGTTGACATAGATGAAGGATATGTCATTTTCCTGAAAACAGTGTAGCAATTGTCGAAAATATTTATTCAAACCTTGAAAGGTTTTGAAAATATCCTTAAAGTACCCGGTAATTATTATCATCAATTTAACCCAACGTTCCATAATAACGGGACTAGATTATTAATTGACAAGATAGGTGTTGGAATTAGAAATGCAGCAATCAAAATGTACTTGCAAGAATTACATGGTTGTTGTTTCTTTTGCTGAATCCAACATTCAATCCACATAGAATAGACCTTATTTCCAAAGTCATTCAAGTATAAACCTCGTGAGATTTAGACATTCATATTGGAAGTGGGCCACATAAAATCATATTATATCAAATAATGTGATACTGATATAGTTTGAGTGTTCGAATTGATTTGACTCAAATTTCGCAATTATGCTATGAAAACAGCATTCACAAAAGATGATCGTAATGAGAACGGTATTTCAAATCTACAGAAATGCAGATAAGGAGTACGGAAATGGTGTTCAACTTATCACCAGTGGTAATGCTATTCTAATCAAAAAAAATTTCAGCTACATACGTTTCAATTGAAACACATTGTCGATGATACGAATGATTATCCCAATTTAATCTTCCTAATTCCTCATTTCTATGAAACTCTATAATGTCTGGGAAACAGAAAATTCCGGACGAAAAACGGTTGAAGGAGAGAAATTTGGAGGAATTTTCACTTAGGAACGGTCTCTTACATTTTCTCACGATCCGTAATGGTCGATTAGAGTAATGTTTGAGGAAGCATCATTTATCGTTTCGTAAGATTTTCCATTCGGACGTATAATCGACACTTAATTCATTTCCCGTCCAGTCATGATTTCGAAAAGGGAGAAAAAGAAAAAGAAGAAGAATAAGAAGAAGGGAGAAACGTGTTAAGTCACCAACATGTATTAAATTTCTCGTTTGCACGCGCACAAAGAAGATCTGCGGTATATTGGAAGCATACCGATGCACTGGAACAAGTTTTCCATTACCTCCTTTTTTTCTTCCATTCTTTTTATTCTCAATGCAAGTTGCATGTGAATACACGCGATTATGTAAGTGTACAGGTCTCTTACGCGCACGTGTATGCGTTCAGAGTTATGAAGGTGTGAATAATGATAGTAAGTTACCCGGTTGAACGGATTGTTTATAGTCTTATCTTGTCACAGGTCTATAGAGATTCTATTTTTACCTTGAAAAGTGGAATATATCACAAGATGAGTTTTCCCTTTTGTAACTTTGATTTCTCTTTATGGTGATCAGGTGCGATGATTTATCAACTATCATAGTTCATCACTGGCCATGTAAAAAAATTAGACCAACTAGGACATAAATTTTATATGGAAATGGGCATGCGGAAACTATGAATGCACCGAGGAAAAAAAGTTGTAAATTTCACTTCTTGTTGAGTAAATATATGGACAATTTAAAAATGTAGTGCGAGCTACTACAATTTTAACTAATTCCACCGCAGGGAAGGTAAGATGCACTTCAGCTATGCACGGGAAGAAAAAAGTTATCAATACTTGAATAACATTTATTAACATTCAGAAAAATGACTGTCAGTTTAAGGGAAAAGAGCACCGCAGAAAAATCTTTGCAGTAAGGTTATCAAAAATTCGTAGTGAAAATACTGAACGTTGATAGTTTTATTGTTATTGTTGACAGTGAGTTTATCAACTTTTGATGAATTTACTACAAAAATTCTTGGTGATACTCTTTTTCCCTAAATTGTCAGTCATTTTTCTAAATAATCATAACCTCTGTCTTTCCGTGTGGTAAATTTAACATCAGCTGTAGTATATTTCACATGCGTTGTTGTAAAATCAACTAAAATTGTGGTCGCTTGCGCTAAATTCTGAATCATCCATTTATTCACTCAATAAGATGTAAATTGTACAAGTTTTTTTTTGTTATTTGAAGAGAAGACCGATAAAAGTGTCTATCACACTGTGAAAAATATTTCTATTGATTTGAACATAAAAGTTTGGAAGCAATTGACACACATATTTTTGTATTAAATCTCCCAACTTTTATTGAAATTCAGACACTATATTATCTTAGATTGGTTTCCATACAAAATTTCTTTCGAATTTTATAAAATCTGTGGTTAATTTAATACACAAAAGTATTTGTTAATTGCTTCCACATTTTATGTGTGGAATTCACAAATTTTTCTTAACAGTGCAGTCATGGAGATTCAACGGAATTGATCAATCATATGGGGAAAAAGAATTTCCAGGAGTGGACACCTTGCATAGATAAGTCATTTAAACATGTATAGTTTTCCATAGCCATTTCCATACACAATATATGTCGAGTTTTGACCATGCTATGGCTAATTTATTCACATGATAAAGTACTTCGGATACACGGAGGATAATGAGTAGTTACTGAAACTACTCCTTTTTCTCGATGCATATTTCATTATTGGCTATTATTATTATCAAAATCCTCTTCCCGAGGGCACTGAGAAAACTATTCAGTTGTAGTAACTAAAAACGACATCAAGTAGAAAATTCAAGTTGCCAAAATTGAAATATTGTTCATTGCAACCGGAATTTGTAGTTGGAGAGACTATAACTACACTGATATCCAGTTGGAGCAACTGAATTTTTAGTTGTGGTTGTATTTCACTGAAATTTTTTGTCACGACAACTAAACAGTTTTTTCAGTGTTATTGTATTTCACATATCGAACATATGTTGATCAAGTTCATGCTAAAATGATATCAAATTCATTCTGAATCCATTGTTGATCTAGCAATTGATTTTATTTGAAGATAAATGTGATGTTTATGTGATCGGATCTTTTAGATCCAATAAAATCTATTGAAATTTTCGTTCATTTATTCAAATTTTCTTGAAATTTTTTGATCCAGGGTCCAATTGAAATTACTAAAATGAGATCCAATCCCTTGGAATGTAATTCTCAGTGGACGTGAAAATTTCTCAATCATATTCAAATTAAACGATTTCAAATCAATAAACAACTTGTAAGAACGAGTATACATTCTATGTTTCTATTTCGTAGCACAGCATTTACCTTTATTCAGAATATGCAATTTCATTCTCGACATTTAAACACTTTATACTTCCATAACTACACCTTGAAGTTGCGAATGTTTGTTCCGAAGCGGTGGAAGCATTTAGTTGCAAGTATCGAAAGCATTTCAAAGGCAGGAAAAAATTCCACGGTTTTCATACGAATCTTCAAACGTGAACCCATTTGTCGGAAGTGTCGTCGAACGCCGACGTTGCTTTTGCATGTAATCTTGATGCAAACATGATGTAAGTACATTTTCATTGCATTGCAAAATTTATGTATCAACAAATCCTGTGAGTTCAAATATCAGATTGAACAGACATTAAATTTTTCTTTCGAGTAGACAGTGACGTAATTTTAGTCAGCATTACAATTATCACTTTAAAAATAATGATTTCGTGTACTCGTTGACCTACAATGTGACACGATTTCATGATTCCTTCGAAAGATATCAAACTTATAACATTCGTGGCATCAGAACCACATATATATATATATATATATATATATATCTCGAATGCAAGAGTTCATTTTATGATCTCATTTTAGTTATGTCATTATTTTATGTGAAGTGTTCATGTGGTTGAAATAAATAATAGATATTGCATTGAATCTTCAGGTCTAAAAGCATCAAGATGACTATCTTTTAAAATTATATTTGCAGAGTTCAATGATGGAAGAAAAGAGTCGAGCAAGTTCAAGTCTTAACTTCCCAATTTAATATCATTTTTTCCAAATTAAAGTCATCTCTTATGTGGCGCCAGACTTCCCTAATAAGCCTTAGAAGACTAAAAGAAAGAGGGGGCTATATTTGCAGCTGGTCAGACCTCTAATACGGTTTCCAGGCTATTACAACTCAGCAGCTGAAACCAAGGAGATGGTAAAGGAGAGAAGTGAGATGGAAAAAAACAAAGGAAACGGGAATGCTTCCACTAAATATGTACATAATACACTATAATTATTTTCAAGACGTGCAAACTTTACATCGATTATGTTGAAAGTTGTTAAAACAATGTAGCTACAAGATACACGGAAAAAAGAAAATGGAGAAATTTACCATATAGGATGACAACGCGTCGCTTCGAGTCGTCAAATGGGAATTTTTACAAAATATATTGTCGAATTCTTCACATTATAAGTCAAAAATAGATTTTTCTCTTATGATGTGAATTATTTGACAAGATATTCTGTAAAAATTTCCATTTGAAGGCTTGAAGCGACGCGTTCTCATCTTATACCGCAAATTTCTCCATTTTCTTTTTTCCGTGTATCTCATAGTTGTCAATAAAGCGAACAAATTTTGAAAATAATAGCAATTAAAATCTTTGCTGTTGCATCTAATACTCAGTACTTCAAATCCCAAAGAGACTAAACATTCGTGATTAATTTCACATGAGGGCCATGAATGAATCATATAATTTTCAAGATATTTCTGTAATTGTTGCGTGAAAATGTGTCATTTGCAAATACGTGTACGAATTTATTTCCACCGATTCTCTCATTATAGAATATAAAATCCCACATTATTATATTCAAAGACATTCATACATTCAATCATATTTGATTACATCCCATAAGATTTAAGATTTCAAATTTAAAAATCCTGAATTCAGACATGAGAACGGGTATACTTTGACGTAATTTCTTATCAACGGAGCACCTTTCACTTATCCAATTTTACCTCTTGCAAGGCAATCCAAATAAAGGCACTTTCGCCAACTCAACTCGCATGTCTGCATGGTAATGTTGATTTGCTTCTTCTCCCATTACAAACCCAGTCATAATATCAGGTCAGCTCATAAATACTTTACCCTCGTTTAAAAAGCATTTTCGGGGGCAACTCATGGCGATAATATCTTGTCCCCTTAGCAAACCATTTTCTCTTGAACACCGCTATTTGGAACGTATCATTATCATTGAAAGAGAGCATAAGAACAGAGAAGAAACGAGTCTACGTATCCTCGAGGCAAAACCTGACGTGAACTTCGATTTAAACTCATCACCGATTTTTTTTCTCTCGATCACGTTGGAGATTGAATCGATAAAATCATTTCTGCTTTTGAATATCGGAGTATCAGATCTTGCGATGGAATCACCAAATTGATGTGAGACATTAAATCGATTTCCGACGCTTTTTGAAAATTCTCTTCAAAAGAATGAGAAATGTTTGATAAGTAAATCACCAATCATTCTTGTAAAAGCGTTTTGTTGTGCTTCAGAAGTTTTAATTCAACATGGTTTCCATGATTCAATGATTTGATCTTGTACAGAGAGGGGAACAGTGAAAGTCCAACTCAGATGCTGGAGATGGCGATGATTTTCTTCTCATAATAGTGCCACGGTTATATCACCTCTCAGTGATTTCAGTTTCACCCACTGAATTAGTGCATATCAAAATTACATGGAGCATTAGATCTATTCTTAGAAATCAGAATCATTCTCAGCTTCATGCACTTGAACACAATACTTATTCAAAAAGAAATTGAATTCATTTGAATGTTAATACAATGTGAGGTGAAAAATTGAAGATTCCAACGATGCTATGATCGTTTTGTTAACATATCTCTCGGTGCTTGTAAGATTTCAAGAATTGTGTTTCGATTGGTGTGATTTCATAATCAATTGACTACAGAAATGTTTGCAACGATTTTAGATTCGCCTAATAACAGAATAATAGATTGAATTTGTTCGAGAGAACTGTGATTTTAATTCATTTGGCATAATTGATCTGTTATTTTTACTACAAATTGGTCAAAGTGATTTCAATTTGATGGTATTTTGAGTGAGTTCTTCTCATATGTTTTACTATTACATGAGAAACATAAATCATTATCACAGAATATGGAAGTTCAAAGATTTTATATACCACAATCCACATGTGATGTTTTTCCACAGTAGAGATTTGTTCTATAGGGGACAATCATTAGAATGCGAACTGACCGTGATGTATATGTTCTAACTTTCACAACTTATTTGAAAGTATATATTTTTATGCGCGAAATCCAATTGCATTTTCAACAGAGCTCATATACTCATTGTAACAATGTTTTTTCACGTTTTACACACCAACGTCTCTCATGCAAGTCTGATTGATAGTCCAAGTTGAGATCTGCTATCAGTGCTATCCCAGCGTTCAAGAAATGCTTTTACCGTAGAATTCGATTCCAATCATCCAAGCTCAATTTTTGTTCCAGAAAAATGGAACGCATTGGAATTCATTACATGTGTAAGAAGTGTGGGTTTTTCGGGGATTACAAGTCAATAGTAATAGGAATATGTTTTCATAAAATCCGACTGAAATCTCATTTTTCAAACACAGACTAAGAATATATAATTTTCACACGTAATTTGATGAATTTATGATAAAGTATTCATATTTCAATATTTTCAATTCAATGTAGTTTTACCTCCATCGTCGTTTTCCGTGAAGGACATCGGCAGCGTGTAAATTACATCCGTAGTCGTCGAGGTTACCGTTGTCTGAGTTACCACAGATATTTCTTCTTGAGTCGGTTGCATTTGCGTTTGATTGATGGTTTCGTCTGTCTGTGCGAAGGCTTGAGCGAAAAATATTCGCAAAATGAGAGCCGTCGCGGCAGTCAATTGAGCGCCGCTGGTCATTTTGGCCCACAACATTTTTGTCGCAGTAACTAATTGCAGCTCTACGTGGGATACGGTAAGCGAGAACGAGCGAGCGCGCGTGTACTTTTACACGCTCGTTCGCTCAGACTCGCAATCGCGACCACTTGAATCGATCGTCCCAACCAATCCAACACTCTTGACTATTTCACAAATTCACCCATCTTCTTTTCTATTCTCGTAGCCTCTTTTCTCCTGATCGTTGTGATTTTCACGATTAGCAGCTATTTATTTTATTTGGTTCTGCATGTTGAAGTTTACCATCCACACACGAATGGTGTGCGCGTGCACACACACACACGTGTGAATTCAACGGATCTTTCTTTGATTCACCGTATTCAAGTTGAAAGTGTGCCTCGACAACGTGAAGTTCAATGTTCTGTGATAAGCTGAGGTTAACGATGAAAATATTCAAAACATTATAATGCCGATGCACTTGTAACACTTATTATACATCATATTCTTGTGAGAGAATTATTTTTATTTTTTTTTATTATGATGAAGGGGTAATAGAATTCTTCTTCGCTTCATTGTCACTTTGGTTTTACATTATCAGTCTTTGAAAAAAATCACTCATGTATATAACTCATGTGTATTGTCATTGGCACTTTATTGTGTAACTAAGTTGAATTATACCACGATATTTATTATCAACATTTTGTGGAAGCATTCGGAAGAACTCGTTGAACTGTAATAAAGAAAGAAAACAGGGTTGAGATAAATGTTTTAGAAATTTCTCATTCATGGAACCAATCATCTGACTTCGTTGGATTAGATGAAACTATATTCGATCTTTTAGACAGGTTTTAGATGTTTCGAACATCAAATAAGAAGTACTCAACTTTCCATTCAAAGCAGAGATAATGAGGATACTATTTTTTTGTGCATGCCATACGATCTACCTTGCCATTCAATATTTTCAAAACAGTTCTGAAAATTGAGTAAGTGATCATTGAATTCAAAACAATCTGATTATAGTCAACAATAAAACTGAGGTAAGTTTTATAGTAACTTTCAGGTGGACAAATATTTCACCGCTATAGTCTGAACTGAAATCTAAGCTCGAATTCGAAAACAACGAAGCTTTTTTTCCAGAAGAGTTAACGTTCAGAATTTTCATGCAATCAATATTCAATCCCATTCAATTTTTTGTCGACAAGAATGAGTATAGAATTCAAATGAAATGGAAGAAATTATTTTATTCCCTGAGTGGCAAATTTTCCGGGCGTACATTAGGTATCCAAACTCAAAATTCCCTCCCCCTAGTCACCGAAAGGTTTAATCAGGTTGCCAATATTCTATTCTCCAATTATCTTATCTAGCCCCAAGCTAATACAGTGCAGGCCCTGAAAACATAAAGGCAACTAAAACAGGACCTCAAAGAAAATAAGGACGCCCAGTTTATCCCTGACTGCCGCCAAAAATTGATTCCCATACAGGACGGCACGATGAATGGAAATCAATGGAATTCACTTTTCATTCAACAGTATCATTTAATACACAGAGAAAATTTATTCCCCGAAGTTTAAAATCCGGTTGACTATCATTTTACTCGACTTCAGATGAAAATAAATTTGAATGTTTCCATTATCTCCACAAGCTGAATACTGGTGAAGAACATCTAAATGAATTTTCATCTGCAGTTGAGTAAAATGAAAACAACCGGATTTTCAATTTCGCGGAAATGCCACTGATATCCCCGTTTTACTCAATTTTGGATAATCTTTCGTCAATACAGTTTCTCCGTGTACTGATAATTATCATTACTGCCGCGAATCGAATACCTATATCAACACGCTTGTTCATAAGAATGAATGCGTCATAAAGCAGGGAACAGAATTCAATCAATGCGCACCATGAATTATCATGAAAAATTGTTGTTTTGTTCTGTTGACCCTGAGAAAATACATCTTTGAATAAATTACTTAGTATGAAATATATTCTATTCATACGATAAATATGGATAGGCAATTACATTCACCTTATAAAATGCACATACATAAATGTCCCAGGATGAATTGTTCTTCTAACAGTAATGAATGAAACGTTTCTACTTATGTCACATACTACAGATTATGACAAAAGACAAGCGCTTTGTAAGATACCTCAGGTGTCTTTCGTTGTTTGTTTGTTTGTTTTTTATTTTGATTTAGAAAGTCTTTTTCCATGTAAGTGAAACTTCCAATTATCCGTTCTATCTCTCTGAGCATAAGACATTACATTCATATTATGACATTACAAATGAGAGGTTAATTATTCATACACAACTTTTCACTTGCGGATTCTACAAGGAAAAAAACTTTGTGGTGAATTCTGAAACAGGGAAAATTTCCATTACCATTCAAATGAAATTATGGTGATTATAACTGAAAGAGCGTCAATTCAATGTGAGTTAATGGAATATTCAAAATATACTTTGGTATTTGCATCGGATATTGAATAATCTCTCACACGGATTCAATATTTCAAGACTCAATGAAAAAATTGGAAATCCATACAAATTCCTATTCTTGTGTGGCATGATAACGGGGAAAGTTGATTGTTTGACTTCCGTAATGAAGTCACCATTAAATTTCTACGAATGAAGTATTAATAAAACCGATTTGAAGGATTCCAACAACTCATAACCCGTACATGTATCCTCGTAAAAAGTTGGAGAAAAGAAACTATCTTACTAGCAATGGTGCGTTCATGGTTTTATGGGTGAAGTTTTACTGGATACTTCGTATAGAATATAGTAGAGAAAATAATTATTCGGCCCCTCTGAAACGTTTGAAAGCTATTTTCCTCTTGTATTTTTAGTCCATGGAAACTAAGGGGAACGTTCGAAGGCGCTTCTACCTATTCACCATCAGTATATTTTAGAAACACCTTGAATAATAATGTTAATATAACAGCATGATTATCATTTTTTCCCAATACTCTTCAAAAATTATGGAAAACTCATAACGCTGATTTTAGAATAAACCTTTCCTGTAATTATTATCTCTGATAATTTCTACGAAAAGGGTCTTATCACACAATTGTAATCTCAATGATGATTGTGATTGAAATGCTTTGTAAATGTTAAATCCCGCAATAAAGATATATATTCTATATGACTCTTTGTCTGAAAATTGGCTTATTGTATAGATTTTTTCAGAAACAAAGAATTCTCTTCCTATTCCCTCAGTTTTCGTCGACTACAGACTGTTCGGCTAATATATAACGGTTCTTCACACTTGACTGCTTCTTTTGTCGCATATAAACCCTCAGCGTAGAGCCAAAACTCAAGTTTTAGACTACTCCCCTATCTTCGTGAAATGAACATAGTTATAGATATGAAACCAAATTTTCTGAACTCTTTTCCGTAGTCAGCCTGTATGTAGTCATGTAACTATCCGGTAAACACTTTCGATCAATTTTTCAAAAGTACTTCAGGGAATGATAATTCACATGCATAGAACAATTGTATCCAATACCACTTATTTACATATTACAGTAAGATAAATGGTCTTCGAATGTACATGAAGAAAACAATATATTCTGAATTATCACATTTATTAGTACGATGAAAATAAACTTGAACCATGAAGTTGCTGCTTCTCAAAGTTATAACAGTTTATACGATCAAATACACGGAGAAAAGGGTATCCTGAAAAATACCATAATTGATGGATTTTTGGCGTTGTACTAACCCGAGTCAAAGTATTTACGTGAAGATACCTCTAAAAATACCATAATGGCTCGGACTTTTATGAGGAAGGCACCATACTTCTTTGTAAAAGTTCAAGAAATCATGGGACTTCCAGAGGTTCGTTCACGTAAATACTTTGACTCAGGTCAGACCAACGCCAAAAATCCATAAATTATAGTATTTTTCAAGATATCTGTTTTCTCAGTGTACTATATTGTACTACCAAATAATGTAATTTACAATACGTTGCCTGCCTAAATCGATTGATAGAAAAAGTAAAACGAACAGTTCTTTCCGTACATTGACTATTGTAATAGTGACCTCTGGTTTTCTCCTCCCAATCAAGCTATGTGTTTTGCATCCTCCACTTGTTTCAACTCTCTCGCAACCTTCCTCAGTTCCGTACCTTCTTTAATTGTATAGAAACTAACGACAAGAATAGCTGTGGTCAAATTTTTCTTTTCGTAACGAACATTTGTTTCAACACACAACACCCGATGTAGGGGAGAGCCCTTGCCTTGATTGAACCATCGCCTTGAATGGACCACCACCTTTCATCGCAAGAGGAAGAAATTTAGATTTCTTCTAATCATACAGCGATAATGTCACATTAATGAACATTATCACTGTATGACTAGAAAGAATCTAAATGTCTTCCTCTTGCAATATAAGGTGGTGGTCTATCCAAGGCAATGGTCCAATCAAAGCAGCTCTTCCCTATCATTGAGATTTTTATCTCTTATATTTTCTTCGAAAGAATGGCAATTGTGGTGACAATAGTGATCGGAATGATAAAAACTGAATATAATCTTATTCAGTAATGATATTTATCAAGATTATGTTTCAATATTTAGATTATAAAAAAACTGAAAAGGGTCTAATATAAAAGCACCATTCACCCCGAATGCGATGTGAATTGTCGTTGCGCATTTTTTTCTGTACTACAAATTTTGTGTGAAAATCAGACACAAAAGTAACATTGATTCCACAATCTTTCTGTCTGAGATTTATTGAATAATTGATTCTATAGCGAAAACATTCACGTCCGACTCGTGGGTATAGATACACGCATACGTATTCAATATTCTATTCGTTCCCTCAGACTATATACGTACATGTGTGTTTATAGTACTCTAACAGAGGTTTAAAAAGATATTTCATTGAAACCGCTTCTACTGCCGATAATAATTTGTCGCTACTTCTCTTCCTTCTTTTACCATACATTCTATGAAAATTATGTGAGTGTTGACTACATAGTAATTTTGTACACATCGTGAATGAATATTTCCACGCATGTGCACGGATTCTTAGTGGCACGTTACATATACGGTGTCTTTGCCAGCCTGACGATAGCCGACGCGCACGACCCTATCGACGTTTTCCCGACTGTTTCCGCTGTCTGACATGACAATAAGTATTATATAGTACGAGATAAAAGAGAGAGCAAGAAACGATTGTGTGAAGTAATAAACGGTATCAGAAAATTCCTGATTAATATTAAATTTTGTTTCAAATCATAATTAATTGGATTTCTGAGTATACCGATGTATTGATCTCAAAATTTGAAATGATCGAAATGATAGGCATAACAATGTGGTTGTGGGTTCAATCGTTTCCAGAGTGATCAGAAAATAATGAATTATATGTGATTGAAAAAATTCTTCCCCGTTAGAACATTGTCTAAAAAGAATTTCATTGATATTAGAGGTAGAATTGGTAGAATCTGAAAACGAACTACACGGAAAGACCGGGTCTATTAATATTTAGAAAAATGACTGTCAATTTAGGGAAAACGAGGATCGCTGAAAAATATTCGTAGTGAGTTTACTAAAAATTCGTAGTCGATGTATTAACAATTGATAGTTTCATTGTGAAAAATACCAATGAAATTATCAACTGTTAATATTTTGACTATGAATTTTTGGTAGACTCACTACGAATATTTTTCAGCGATCCTCTTTTTCCCTAAATTGACAGTCATTTTTCTAAACGTTGATAAATTCTTTCTAAATATTAATAGACCCGGTCCTTCCGTGTAATTGAATATTCGATCTGATTCAATCAACAACCGATTTGGATGAGTAGAATAAAGAAACATTAGATACATCATTTTGATTCGCAAAATTGGATCGATGGAGATAAAATGCATGAATTGACCCGAAAATTCACGAGGGTATAAAAATGATTCGATGCATCAGATAAAATTGTGGTTGATATTTGGGTCATAAAGAAGAGAGAAATTGTTATAATAGCTAAATATATTGCTGTGATTGATTGCTAATATTTTCGTAAGAATGACCATTGAATTTTCCAGTAGCAAATCTTGACAAATTTTCCCACTTTTTCGGTCTCAACAGATCTACGATAGAATTCAGAAAATTTCCAAGTTTGTAGAAAATTTCAAAAACTGAATATTCTTTGAACCCGACTCGGATAACAATTCAACATAAACTCGATATAATTCCAATGAATACTACAATGCTGGGGTTTAAATTTTCCATAAGATGAAATAATTGCATTGCCAATTATTTTTAGCAACAAAGCAGTATTTGTGACAATGCAACACAATCTCTCACACGAACTCGAAGAATTTCGTGGTTTTAAGAATATAATAATTATGCTTATATTCATAAAACCGTACAATATCACGCTTGATGAAATGAACAAAGCGAGTTCATTGTGTATTCACTGGTTATGATTACATACTTACTTATCTGCAAATGGAATATTTCGTATTCAAAGGACGATACATTTTGTGGACATACTTTCAAATCAATACTCTCTGAGGAAACTTAAAATATATTATCAAACACATCAGAAAGGGCAATGGAATTGAAAAAAAAGTCTCGTTATTGCTGAATATATACCAATTGATGAATCAAACGAATAAATGAGTGAACGAACGACCCGGCGTCATTTTGACTGCTTTGCACAGAGAGTAGAACAGCTTCGTTATATCGACCGTCGCACACATGTGAATCATATACACTCACGTATATTCACATCTCTCTACTCTGGAGACATACGCATGCAACACACATTCCCATACGGTTCATGACCGGCTCGATCCAGTAGTTTCACAACTTCTCATTTCATCTCGATATAAGTACGGCTTTTTATAACGAAGCACAAGTAAATCATGAATTTGAACGAATATCCTTGAATATGAATCTTTATATTAATCAAGAATCGTATGGAGTGAGAAGTATATGAATATGACTTACATGATCAAAATTAACACCAGACACATCATAGTGAAATATCATAACGTCTTGGGGGATTTTCGAAAGAGCCTTCATTACAATCAACCTACACGTATACCAGGATGTTACAAGTCACATAATGGCATTATTCATTCAATTAAATCTCCCTCGGAACAATAGGAATACTAAAATCGATATACTGGAATACAAGGAATTTCATTATAATTTAGATACATCATCTCTTGACTTTGATCATAAGGAAATCACAAAGCATTCCTCTTCCCGAGTTAAACGACTGAAATTTATCAATTCAGCGGCAAGATGGATTAAATTACTCGCAACTTTCTTCTTGGAAAGGATTTTTTTGCGACAACTATGAACGAGTATTAATTTTTTGAAAAAAAAGAATGATAACGAGTGAGAAGAACACTGTTTCTCGCAATTTCTTCTTACATTACTTTTGTACCGAAGAGACGGTATACCGGTTGTGCCGTGCAATGCTCCGTTGATGATGGTATGTACGTCTGTGTGTGTAACTCGACAAGAGAAAACCAGCAACGGATAAACTGAATTCACAGACTTAATTCAAGTACACGTGTGCACTCGTACATTTAAACTGGTTGTAATTCCCTGAATTCAAACCTTAAGGCTATACACACATGTATTCCTTGCGGAAGAAACTCATGGAAGATTTGAAATTCACTTCTAGCGACAAAAAATCCATGTGAAATCTATCTGGATCTACGGTACTGTACAAGTACCCGAGAGGAGAAGATTAGATCTAATGAGATCTTTGTAGATCTTTCGAGATCTAAATTTTGGCAAAGAATCTCTATTAACCTTTCGATATCTACTTAGATCTAAAGACTTCAATGTTGGGAGAAAGTCAAAAAGATCTATGGTGATCCAAAAAGATCCCTGGAGATCTCTCCAAGTCTTTGTAGGTCTTTAAAATCGGTAGATCTAAGTAGATATCAAAATTTAGGTTTCAAGAGATCTACATAGATCTCATTAGATCTAATCTCTTCCTCTCGCGCAGGAACACAGAAAGCCCAAAACTTTGCTTCATTTTGACGTAAGAAAGCATACATAATTAGATGATAGTTGAAATAAAAGACGTAAATACGTTTGATTGGACATTGTTGTTTTTGTATACAGTAATGTAATATTATTTTTCAATCAAAGCAAATGATATTGAGATTAAAACAAGTGGATGAAGAGGATTAAAATTCCTTACTCTTCCAGACCCAGCCCTGCACTGAGAAGAATAAATGTTGTGGAAATGACCTTTCCACATAGTAACGCACTTCACGGTAAAATATACATTATTTTCATGGTTGTCATGGTAACTAAGGGAATAAATATCACTTGATTGTTCAATGGAACCAAAAGGAAGGTGAAAAATAGGCTAACCATAGTTTAATAGGCTAGCTCTCACTGTATGAAAAAGTACTTTTCACCTGTGTAAGGCTGGTTTCATTTTTCATCATTTTACGGGTGAAAAATATACGAAATAACGATGATTTTCACATTCTATTTTTTTCAGTGTGGCGAATATTGGCCAGAGCCTATCCGAATAGCCATTTGACCTTGCCGCAAGGGCTGCAACCTTGCTTGTCATGGAGGGTCCAATTTATAAAACCGTTGAAGTAGAGTTGTAGCAACCTTACAGTGACAAGATTATCAATGACCAACCAAAAGCAATCAAATCACAATCTTGACAAGCTCATGACAAGCTTACATGTTATCTGGATTGAGAAAAGAGTCGACTAACGCCTGGGATGATGAAATCTCCGTTCCAACAATCAATGGACCTGAATTCTAACACCTAGCCAACAGCCCAACGATGGTGGAAGGTTGCCAACGCTGGTATGAGCTTATTTTGATGTTTCTACAATGTTGATTGAAGCCTGAATCAATGCTGACACAAACTTACATGAATACTGTTCTTACACAATCCATCTTTGTATTATCGATATAGTCGCCAGTATATCTTTGTTGTCAATCAATATTGAGTCAAAAGAAATTCCCTGTGCTTGGCCTCGGCTATTGTAGCAGAAGAGAGAGAATTACCGTTTATGAGATTTCATCCGTGTTTTTGAAAATCAACCAATGTGGTAATGAAATTTAGAAAAAACACAACTCATTCTTATTGAACAGCACTATTGTATTAATAAATTTCATAACTCATTGAATTATTTTCAGATTTCCTGTCTCATAAGATGCGTAGGTAATTTATTGAACAGCTCTTGAATATTGTTTCACTCAGAAGTTTGAAATATAGAAAATGATCATATAAAACTGACAAATCAAAACTGTATAACTTTAAAACGATTCCTGAACACGAAAACATTTTTATTGAAACAGCTAGAAGAATATTGTATTTTGTTACCTTCAGTTTCAGTTAAGAGGTTTTGGGAAATCTGATTTTCTGTTCATAAGAGTGAAGAGGTATGATTTGAAACCAGAACAAGGATCAAGAACCATAGTACATTTATGATTATGAAAAAAGATTCATTTAGTTGACTGCAAAGCAAAACGAAAGGACAACGGAAACATGCGAAAATCCTCGTGAAATTTTCTTGGATTCAGTAGAAATTCTCTCTAGAGTTTGTTGTAAATGTTTGAAACAATAAATACGTACATAATTCGTGTCGCATATTACAGGAGAGATATCTGATGATTCTTCGAATAAGAGCGTACCTACCCTAATATTCTTTTCTGTTTCAAAATAGTACACTGAAAAATAATGTATTCCAGTCAAATAGATGCACGGAGAGAAAAAATTTGCTGACGCAGCAAATCGAGGTATTATATATAGAATAGCAAATTTTTTTGCTGACCTAGCTAAAAATTTGCTATAACAGCAATCGTGTTAGCTACGACAGCAATTTGTTAGCTGTGGCAGCAAAAAATGTTTGCTCCGCCAGCAAATTTTCAGTATTATATACAGAATAGCAAACAAATTTTGCTGGGATAGCAAACATTTTTTGCTGCCACAGCTAAAAATTCGCTGTCGCAGCTAACAAGATTGCTGGAACAGCAAATAGTTTGCTGTCACAGCAAATAATTTGCTGCTCTGGCAAAAGGAACCCAGCAAAAGTAGATTTCGCTGCCACAGCGAATTCCTTTTTCTCCGTGTGTAGCAAAAAAATATTCATTACAATCAACAGAATATTTCTTTGGTACATGACAAATAAGTATTTACTTGACTGAAAGAAATTTTTTTTCGTGTAAAAATTCGTCCATTCGTACAATTTGATCTCAAGTGTCTTGTATAGAGTAAAGTGGGGTGAGATGGCGCACTTTCCCGCTCCAGTACAGCTTGAAATAAGACATCAAATTCCATTCACTCAAGGAAAATATGGAGATTCACTTAAAATCTTGATATTTTCCTTGAGTCAACGAGATTTTATCTATTTTTTCATGCTGTGAAGCAGCGGGAAAGTCCGTCATCTTACCCTGATTCACTCTAAGTTTAAACATGATTCAATGATCAGAGGAATGTTAAGAATATTGTTATGATTCCACAAGTGATAAGGAATTCAATATACGAATATTCCCTTGATATTCTTGTTATTACAAAATCCAGGTGCAATGGTACATAAAATGCCTTCGTGTTCTCTATATCTAGATCGTCATGAATAGACGCACATCACGAATGCAAATTAAGGAAATTATATTACCAATGGGAACACGATCTTGATATGATGTAGTTATGGAATAGCGTGGGACTTCACTCATCGGGTTTTCAACAATTGCTCAACAGTATGTCTCATTATTGTCGATGATTTACCTTCAATAATACACGAAGATTCGAGAATCAAATCTTCCAAACACAAGAGTTTCACTATTCATCAGTGAACTATGAAACGAGAAGTAAGAGATGTTGTTTATCGTTTGTTAGTGGATGTTGTTCATCAGTTTCCAAAGAGAGAATTAAGAGCAAGAGTTTCCTCTGCCATTCGTTTGCAATAACATTGTAAAAGTGCGTCGAAGTTTCGAGTAGAGAAATGGATTAGAAAGTTGTTTGAAAATTATTGTATTCGGAATCTCTTGAACAGTAAAAAATAAATACGCATAATATTCGTATATAGATATTGTATTTGCTGGGGAGCCGAAATAACCCAGAACGTATTGAAATGTCTGATGATTACAACATTTAAATGTTCAGATATATTCAATGACAATCCTATATGCACCATATTTGATTATCACTTTCATTTTTACATCTCTTATACAGCTATTGAATATTGTTTGAACTGTTTTTGGACACTTGAAAATGAAGCTGACATTCGCGGATAAAAATTAGAGACTGATTAATATCGTTTCATCAAGTATTCAAGTAGCAAAACTACATAATTGAAAGTCACTCCATGAGTTTCTGATACAAAAATATCCGGATGAATTTTGAAGAAGTATTTCAATTGAATTTTAGAGAATGATGTCGTGAAAATTTAAAAAGAAAACATAAAATATGTAAAGGAGAATTCCAAAGTAATTCGGAGAAGAATCAAAGGGGAAAGTTTCAATTCCAAAGACAATTCATAGTAAAATTGAATTCAAAAACATTTTTTGGCTAATTAAATATGAAATTCTCCAGAGAACTGATTAATTTTTGCTAGGCTTTATGTTTTTGCTATCTCTCTTTGATCTTATAATTAGAAAGGTTGTAGTATAAAATGATCTCTCGATTAGGAACAGCTACTGTAACCACAGCAAATGGAAAGTGCACGGAGAAAAGAAAATGGAGAAATTTACCGTGTAGGATGACAACGCGTCGCTTCGAGTCTTTAAACGGAAATTTTTACAAAATATATAGTTCACATTATTAGACAAAAATAGATTTTTCTCTTATGATGTGAATTATGTGACTTGAAGTGACGCGTTGTCATTTTACACAGTAAATTTCTCCATTTTCTTTTTTCCGTGTGGAAGAAGAATCAAATCGATGATCCTCAGTTGCACAGAATGTTTATAAGCTTTAATGGGGCAAGGATATCAACAATTTAGGAACACATGAAGATATAAGACATAATGAAAATAAGAATGGCGTTAAGAATTTTTTGATCCATTAAACTGAACCTCGTATGAAAACAATCGAATGATGTGAATATAATTTTGAATCTTTAGCTGCTATCGTAGAATCAGATTGATCCCAACAAAATTAGGTCTTGATCACGAACTAAAAACTCGACATTCAAATTTCCCGCGCAATCTAGTGTCAGTCTAGAGCTTCATTTATCTCACTCTCAGCCTGGTGTAACATGGATTTTTTTTCAATGGTCAATACGTAGGTAAGCATGATTTGTATTTGGTCGAAGTTTCACAGCCTGGGGTCAAAAGAAACCTCAATATGGCAATTGTGTTACACTGAACAAGCCCCTAGCATGTATATACCATGGGGCCCACCCCGGGCCAGCAGGGGCCCAATCCTGCCCATATGGGCCCGAGACTGGGCCAGAATGGGGCCAGAGTGGACCAAAGTTCATACACGCTAGGGGTGTGGCAGCTAAGAATTAAAAACAAAGTATCGAATTATTCCACCATAACATCATTTGGAAAGAAAAATGAATCAAAAATGAATCAGAAACTGCTGTTAGTAATGGAGTAATTATATGATATACTGAGAAAAGGATTTAGTTATAGTTACCAGCATTTGGTGATAGTTACCAAATCTCATAGTTGGATATGGCGAAACGAATGTTTAGTTATAATTATCGACATACAGGTTCACAACTAAGGCCTTCGGTTATAGTTACCAAACTTTAGTTATTAGAACCAAATCCTGGTAATAGTTACCAAATCTTGGTAATAATAAACCAATCACATACTTGAGGCAACCAAATCAATTTGGTAACTATAACTAGGTTCTTTTTTCAGTGTACATATGCACGATATTATAAGAAATTTGTTGAAAAGTAAGGATTTGTGTCCCATTTATTCTCGTTTTTTATGCTGAAAACATGGCCAAGCGATCTGAATATGCTTTGTATGATGATATCTGATCATTTATCATATAACATCGAGTTGAGGACTGAAGTTTTGTATCCATTATGCCCTCAAGTCCAGTCTTGCCCCGTTCTCCCCTACGTATATTATGCCACTTCAATCAATTTGAAGGCAATACATGCATAGTTGTACGCTAGAGTACTACAGAAAGAGATATCATCTATCAAAACTTTACATTACTATATCAACCCAACTTCATCCTATATTCAATATGCAATAAAATCAATTGAATTCTGTGAAAAATTTTCTGTTATGAACGGTCCACTTCAAATTTGTCTTTAACACACAAAATTTTCAAATTAGGACATTTTCAATATTAATTTAACATTTTCGCTAATAAACTAATTCTTCTACACCAATAGTTCTACAATTTTTCTCCAAATTATTGTATCATGATTTCATCGAACGGATTTCAATGAATCATAATATTCCATAATCGCTCACCAGGAGTAAGATATACTTTGCGCTTCTTCATAAAAACTGGATAAACAACCGAATGCTGCACGTTCAATTGGCATAAAAAGATGCAGGGAAAATATGTTGTTCGTGACAAACGATGAAGAAATATCACAGTTAATTGTGAGCTGTCTGATATATTATAATCTCAAAAAACTATGATGATACTCTATTGATGTGAAAATATTGATAGAGATTAATGAATCTGATTGAGTTGATTATGTATTGTGTATAGAATGAGATTATTACTATGATATGCATTCAAATATCTGACTTGAAATGAATAATATTAAAAACACGCGTTGCCGAGTTTTGCGATTTTAACTTTGAAAGAAATATTAATCATTTTTGTGAACTTGTCATGAATACAAGAATCAATTATAATCATTAGAGTATAAAGTTCTCAGCACATCATAGAGTGAATCGGGTTGCCTACGGTTATGTACCTTTAGATGTGCTTTTACTCTCATTTATCGGATGTCCAAATATGTGCAGAGACGAACTATCCCGCAGGTCAACTACGACTCGCAGCGCTCTGTTTTATAGTTGATGATTTTTACCTTCGTAGAATCGGTATCAGGATGACAGTTTGGATGAAAAAAAATATAATAACAAATCACGTATTCACGGTCAGTGAAAATAATCGATAAAGCTTGTAAGTTGTTTGATACCCGTGTGGAAATTACTTTTTGGCGGCAATTTGGGCCAAACTAGGCGTCCTCGTTTTATTTCGGGACCTATTTTGCTTCCCGAGTAAAAATGGAAGTATAGGATTGATCACTCCGTGATCAATCCTGTACTTTCCATTTTTACTGGGGTTACCCTTATAGGGCCTAGACAGGATTGTCACGCATCTTCAGGGCCTGCATAGTATTCCCAACTTCGGCCTATGTAGGACACCCATGATGAAGCTAATGTAGGTGATGAAACTAGGACCTTTAAAAGGATAATAAATTGTTGAGAATATCATCAAATATTACAAGGAGGAAACTTCCTCGATTGAAAATTGGGCTATCTAAGGCCCGATTAAGGCTGCAGTTGGTCCGCCTAGATTTTCGAAAAACCGTGGAAAAAATTGGTAATGCAGCGTAGCCCCATATGGGCTTTATCTAGGTGTCCCTGACTTAGAGAAATCAGGCTGAATATCGGCGACCCGACTAAGTTCCATAGTGACTAAGGTCAGGACATCCTAAATTTGGATACCCAATATAAGCCCATACGGGACCTATATCCAATACAGGACGCCCGGAAAAATTTCCACACGGGTATTGTTTCCCGAACGTGATGAATCGAAAATATAGGTACGGTAACTGCGCAGCTTCGCGCTGAGTTCCAATCAGAATATTCAATGATTAGTGGAGTATGATTTATGTAAAGATGATATACGAGCAATTTATTGAGGAGGTTCAGTTCATTCCAACCCTCTCTGCTCTTCAGTAAAGAATTTGTCCCTGTGAAAACCTGTCAAAATTAATTTTATTATTGGAAGAATATCAATTTCTGGAAGCTAACAGTCATGTTGAATCCGTAACTCTACAAATTTTCTATCGATTCCTGTAGCTGTGAAGATGAAGTGGAAGAAAATCTAGAAAATGTCAAGTTTCTTTTTGGATACTGTGGCCGATTAAGGGGTAACACCACAGTGACCTCTCCAAAAATAACGCTTTTTCAGATTTTTTTTTCCAGAATTAGAAAGTTCCTATCCAAATCGAACTACATGAAGTTGTTCCGCTACTATTAAAGTACAAAATAATTTTTTTGTGGAATTTTATTGTGAAAAATGGCGGCTTGACGGGTGAATGACTGGAGCACTGTGAAAATTCATGGTCGTGCGGTGGGATAAATAACTCAGTCCAGAATTGACGTAGAACACAGAACCAAAAATAATCATTTTCTGTAATCCAAAAGCTAGTGAAACACGTATCCGTTTTGTAAAATGTGCATTTCCCACGGAATGGCATCGGTTTGAAGAAAAAAGTGGAATTTTCACCTTCAATTTCGTTACTTAATGTTGAATAAAAAACGCAAATATCAATATTTCGAAAAACCCGTACGTATTTCACTAGATAATCATATCACGAATACAATAAAAAACCCCGAGGTGATTGATTGAAAATTGTCGGAGCTAGAGCTCCCACCGACTTTCGACATACTGTTTTGAAATAAACGCGTTTAAAGTTTTTGTAACAGTTGAGTCGTGCGTGTTTAGTCGGACCTATGTTTGTAGTTTACGGTATATCATTTTCGGGTCCTCAAAGACGACTTCAAGCCAAAAACAAATTTTTTTATTTTTTCAGAATTCCACTGTGGTGTTACCCCTTAAACTTTCGATTCGACCATTTGACAGTTGCGTGGGGTGTACAGTCGGTATAAGAAGTCTGTTAACAGTTCTAACGGAAATACCTTCGAATACGTTTTTATTAACGAATTTTGAATATTTTTCTCTGATTGTATACCATTATAGATGTTCCTTCTATCATTCTGATGAGGTACAAATTCCCAGCCAACAGAAATAACATATCATGAAGATATTTCCATCAGAACGATTAACGGACTCCTTACGACGACTATACTGCCGTGCTAAGCCAAAAAGCCGTATCTCAACAGAGTTTTCCCCCGTTTTTTACATGTTCATATTCGAATAAGCTTTTTATATGTGTTTTTAATTCGAAAAACTTCAACACTGTTGATAACTATCTGAAAAACTGATTTAGACATCTCGGCGTTTGTATCTTTTACATTCACAAGTTTGAATAAAATGCTTGATATTTCGAAACATCAAAGTTTTATCATGCGGCCTTTTGGCTTAGGACGGTAGTATACACCCCACGCGATCGTCTCCAACTCAGTCTCAGTGCCCGATATAATAAAAAACCATTAGGACATGTCACATCACAAACCTTGTGCCGAATTATGGCTTCATCAGAGCCAGATCTGGTGGAATAAAATGAGGTGTGCCCTATCACTGCCCAATAGGGCCTATATCAAACATGAGGCTGGTCATAAAATTTCTTCTTTCAAACGGGAAGAAAAAAAATGAACCCATTGATTTCGGGATGAATTTGAAATGTATAAACATTTATTTTGAGGATGAAATAATGATTCACAGTAGATTTACTCTATTTATTACTTTATTGCATGGGTGCAATTTTTCTAAATTGGCGGGCGTAATAACCGAATGACGAAATACCCTTTCGAATCGAACCACAGTGTTCCTTCTTTAATATCAAACTCTCTTCTAAATGGACTGAAATTTTGTCACAGAGTCTGTTTCAATAATTTTTTTAACGCTTTAAGGGCATTCAGCACAGGCAAAGTTATTAGATCTATTCCCCTCAGTTTTCTCAACGATTAATGAATGAAATTGATTTTAATTAACAGGTGCAACTTCTTGGGATACCTAAGAGAATGCAGTCACTCATTTTTTTTTTATTTCATTGGTTCGTCTCTGAGAAAACTGGGGGATGAAGCTGAAACTAGCAGCCGATTGTTGGAACTTTTGATTAAAAGTTGTTGGAGCTTTTTTTACACCAGAAATCGATTGAATGGCATCCCATTAAACGTTTCAGATGCTTGAATCCTTGATGAAAGTTTTGTGTGAAAAGTTATGGCAATCGGCTGCTAGCTTTACGGCTGCCAGTTTCAGGTTAATAACTGGGAGGGAAAATTTGGGATCTAGTAAGTTTTTGGGAAGGTGGTGAATGGCATTAAATTGTTTTTCTTTTACCCAAGAAAGGTTATAATCCCATAATTTTTCCTGCTTTTTTTCTAGCCAACCAAGGAGAAAAACATATAACAATTCATCACTTCTTTGGTTTTTTCTTCTCAATCAAGAGTCACGAGCTGCACCCTTCCCGCAGATGGACAACTGTAGCAGCATGGAATAGACTAATAAATTTGCTGTGATTTGTTATTTTAAGTTCAACAAAATTCTTTCATATACTTTAAATTTGTACAAAAATAAACCCCAAAGTTCAATGGAATATCTTATTTTTATCCCTTCTAGAGGGAAAAAAAAACGAAGAAAACGCTGCTTCGGAGCGGTTTCCAATTCAGGACACTCCCTTAAGGTTCGGAGTCGAGAAAAATTCATGGATCAAGTCCAACAATACAACTACCATATTCTGTAGGATTTGACACAAAGACACCTCCTCGCATTGTATGAACAAAAAATCGAAACCTCGTCCATTTTCATTTGCATCTCTTCGCGCTATCAGCGACCCCTAGATTTCTCCCAAAAAGAAAATTGTTGTAACGAATTGTGCATTGGTCTGCAGATCGTGTGGACAGTGATGAAATGTCTATTCTTTTTCTTTCACTCGAATCATATTGCGAATGGTCAGGGAATTCCTTGAAGACATGTCAGGAAAAGTCAGACAGAGTCCGGGAAACTAAGCGTTAGGATTTTGTGGGAGACAAATCACTTTTAGCTCATAATATGAATTCTTTCGGCAATTAAACATTCAATGCCAAGAATGGGCACTCCGATAATACTTTTTTTTTTTTTATTGTAGTAAGGGGTGTGTTTTGTGTTAATGTTGGAAGATAAAAAAAATACCCTTCCCTGGAAAAACAAAGACAGTATAAAAGTACCGGCAATTCCTGATTTAGTGCTGCATGCATGAATAATTTTCCACTCTTATTTGTGGAGATAACCCAACGACTTTCGTGAGGGTATAACATCTCTATAGAATTTCATGGAAAGTTAGTATAATTTATGAAAAATATAACTGCATCATGCCCAATCTGCTCGCCTCTCAGCACATATATCGCAATAATATTGCTGTAATATATCATCGTAAAATATTTCGAGGGCATACTATTTTATTCATTCATTTCATGAGAATTCTATTCCTGAAAAAGTTTATCTCTGAATTTCCGGATCCGTTAAGTCTACTTGCACGCACAATGTTTTACAACAGTTATCAATATTTAGACTCCTTCTTTGAAGATCTTGATAAGGATAAAGCGTGCAACAAAGT
Source organism: Gonatopus flavifemur (assembly GCA_018340375.1). Classification (NCBI taxonomy): domain Eukaryota; kingdom Metazoa; phylum Arthropoda; class Insecta; order Hymenoptera; family Dryinidae; genus Gonatopus; species Gonatopus flavifemur. Next base: position 38,892,553 of record JAFFJZ010000001.1, on the reverse strand, counting down.
TCAAAGAGTGCACATGGGCGCATTAAGTGCAAGATTAAGATCCACTTCATAAACAATTTATATCCTTACATACAGCTCATGTGAGTTGGTTATCGAAAGAATACGTTATGTACAATTAGTATAAAATTTGTATGCAAATTAGATATTTTCTCACACAGGGGTGTAAGCTACTTATATTGAGATGATGATGATTTACTGATATTTTCTAACTGTATTTTCAAGAGAATGAGAGGTGATAAAATAATTTTAAAACAAGATAAAAACTTTCCATGAGAATTACGAAGAACAGTATTTCTCTAATATGCTTTTAAAAGATGATTTGCGCATTCTCACACGCCCAGGATATGTATGTGTTTCTTGTGAATGTATAGGCATGGATTTCTCAATTTCATATGCGCACAATACTTCACTTACGTATATAGGCAATGAACCGTACATCTCACGCATGTACATAATATTGTAAATTTTCGTGGTCGTGTTAGCCATAATCCAGCTGTGTCTAGACATGGGATCCGGGAGGAATTATTTTAAATAGGTAGTTGAAGAATATTGCTCCGCTAATCATAATTATATTATTTCAACTATGTGTTGCAAATATTTGACCATTAGAAATGGAGTTCGTATGATAATCAATTCAAAATCGAATGGACACCAAATGGAATCACTTCAACACAGAAATTGGACAGTATATCTATTTCATATGATAATTTCGATCCATGAGATTCAATCGGAGAAAGTTAATGCCATTGTACTGATAAAAAAAAATGCAATTCAATATTATGATAATTATATGAATGGATGTCAATCTCTTGTCAATCGTATTCAACCTCTAGCACATTCATAATTTTTTCTTGACAATCAAAAAAGTAATATCACCGATCAATCAAATGGAATTATTCTTTGAAGTAATTTGATCCATTCTGTACATGTTCCGAACAAGTTGACTCATTATCTAATATACTTTCAATTTGTTTTTATATTTCATAATGTAAAATCTATAACCGAACGTTCAATTTCATCGGGAGATTAAAAACTTATCATCGAGATCGCATCAATCAAATTATCTCCACTCGAAATCATACACTTTTCTGATTCTTCATACCAAATCCTTTGTGTCATAATCATGTTAACATCAGCCGTGGAAATCTCGGTAAAATGTTTTCTACGTGCAGATAACTGTATTCACAAACCTTTCAATCCCACATTTCACGATAAACTTGTGCAGGTAAAGAATTAATCTCTGTTCGATGAGGAGCATTTGAAATATTCGGGAGTGGTTTCATTCTGAGGAGACATTCATATTTTTTCATAATTCATTTGAAATAAAACATCTTCCTGTGGATAGAAAAAAGACTTGATATGATTCATTGCATTTCAATACCTGATCAATTCGAGAGAGGATAGAAGAATAATCTTGGACGAAATGCAATGGCCATAAGTAATTCTGAAGTTTTAATTGCTCGATGAATCATTCATGAATTCATGGCATAAAATTGACCTCATACACACGAAGGGATCGTAATGATGTATGCACTAGTAGACATTTGACCTCTCTTTTTCAAGAGGGGAGGCTAATGATCGCCATGCGTTCACAAAGATATTCTAAACTGAAGGAAATACAGGAATACAGAAAGAAATTTCACGTTGCAAAAATATTCGTTCGATGAAACGAAGGGAGATGATTGGTCTTGAGAGAGAATATAGTTGCAGCTCACCAACGATCTGATCCTATATTAGATACAAAAAGATGTATTTGTTCTTTCCATCGCGACAATGGTAGTTGGTACAATGCGTTTGTTACTCGAATCACATATCACAAATGAAACCATCGCATGACTTGTACCTATTGCATATGAATTCATGATGCATTTCTTCCATATTACTCACACATCCATATAAATTTGGGCTTAAAATATATAAAAAGAAACGTAGAAAATGAAACAAAAAACAACTGAAGAGAGATTCAATGGACGGTCAGATGGGTCACAACCGGTTGATGGGTCACTTATTCACACACCGAACACACTTTTATACACATATAGGTTCACTATAACATAATGTTTCGACTCGACTTGAGAGACGGACCGGCTCGGAGAGGTTCTCCACTCTCTCTCTTCAATCTCTCTTTTCACACTACTATCTGTCCGTGCCTCTTTTCTCTCGTGGAAGGAAGGATGGAGGCGCCCGCTCGTGGAGTACACACACTTCTGCGTGCTCACAGCTATGTACGTGATACAAGCGTGTGCAAATGTGCGCGGTCACGTATATGTGTGCGAAGTGAAAAATCGCGGAAAATCGATCGTGGAACAAGGAGGATAATATAAAGACAAGGAAAAACAAAAAGTTGAAGGAAGAAAGAGAAAGAGAGATACAGCTGTTTTCGTCTATCGCCCTACACTTCACACACGCGCACGTTGGGCCGCCTATTCCATCCCCTCCTCTCCCTGGCATGACTGTCTACGTTCATCACAGTTAACTGTGGTTCCGAAGGGAGATCCTTAGTATTTTATGTTTATTTTTCCTCTGCTATTTGCAAAACGCATATCAATTCTCCACGTGGTAGGAGAATCGTTTTTATCTATCGTTCAAAAGATTGTCCATCGCTGCTTTCAGATGAACAAAAAATTCGAAACGTGATGCATTTGGTACAGGGTGCACTCGTTCCTACAATACGCTATTGATTTGGCATCCTCCTTTGGTCTCTCTCTCTCTCTCTCTCTCTCTCTCCTTTCCTCTCTCTTTCTGTCGTTATCTTTGCAACTCGACCTTAGTATGGATTTTCGGGGGCTTGTATGATTTGTCAACCATATTTTACATACAATTCAAAATTGTTATACGGGGGTTTTTTTTATAAATCGTTTACAGTCTTGACATTGTCTTGTCACTGCCGCTATTTTTTCTTCCCACTCTTCTTCTCCCTTCTCTGCACTTCCTTCTTTCCCTTTTTACCGAATACGAACGACAACACAACAATGACGCCCGTCACGGCCTCGTAGAGCAGCTGGAAACCTGCTGCTGTGAGGGGAACAGGAACGTACTCATCGATCATTAGACCACCAATCATTCGATAATTTGAAAAAGATTTCACGTTGGATGGTATATTTTCTAAAAAGTTTCTTGTAGCTTTAGAATATGGATTTTCAGTTTGAAACAACTGGGTTTATGGATTGAAAGAAAAATTCGTATGTGAAAATGAACTATTGAATTTTGTACATAGGTTTTTGTAGTTTCTATGCGATCTGTTGTGTTATCATCGAAAGAGGAAACAATGATGTCTGAGTGAACAAATTTTCAAAATTATATACAATTCATATATAATGCAATATAGTTTATATATAAATTCTATATAATTATATACAAATTATATGCAATTAGAAGAATCTTTCTATTCAGGTAGTATCAACAGGACTCACCAATTCAGATTGATTGAATTCAAATTATAAGATTTATATGAAATCCTACGTGGAAAAATGAATGTACAGATATCATAAAGAATTTATATACACATATCTATATATAGATTATTGAATTTATGTATATACATTTCATGGAAGAATTATTTATTTGGCAACTGTAGGGATGGAAAATATGTGACAATATAGATATTTCGTATAAAATTCATATTATTTTTGAATTGATATCCCAAAGGATTCTATATAAACTTGAATTCTCTACGAAAAACGCTTATACTGTCGAATATCACCTATCACTACCCAAGTGGAATATTTTTGAAAATTATATATCCTCTATGTACATCCGTATGTAACTCATATATAAACTGTATTGAATTAAATATAAATTATATATCATTCCGAGAACTTTTCCACTAAGTTGTTCGACAGAAGGTTTGGTATAAAATCGAAAATTCTTGACGAAGTCGGTTATTTTTCATAAAGAATACATCAGGTTCATATGTTTGTCCGATCAGGATACATATAAATTATACCAATATTTTTATGAAATTCCAGAATCTTCATCAGTAGCATCTAAGGTGCTTTCAATGCCACTTTGTTGAGACGGAGAGGGACCGCAGAATCAGTGGTTTTTTTGAATTTTTTACATATATGATCAATTATGGATATACTGGATTTGACAGACAATATACAAATATATAAATTGTATATAGTTTAGATAAAAACATAAATTATACGTAATTTTGAAAATGTAGAATATTTGATTTACTCGTAGCACCATTTGAAGGTGTTTGTGATCAGTTTTTTGCGAGGAGAAGAAAACTTTCTTCCATGTTGAATGTTGAAATCCATAATTTTTATGGAGAACACAATGATATTTTTCTTATTGGTATTCGCTCACCGCACGTTCGATTATAATGTTTCGAAAATAATCAAAGAGATCGTATTTCACAGTCTTTTATCTCGGAAATCTTACTGATGTACATTTCTGATATGATTTTAGGTATGATTCTACATAAAAACAAACAAATTACATGATTTTCTAGTTGCTTCACAGAGAATTAGTCATACTTTACCCATGTATTATTCATACACATCTTGTGCTTGAGTTTTTGCAGAATTTTTATTCGGTCTGTGAACAAAAACGTGTAAACTATCTTTTGTTATGTGTTTGGTTCCTTTCTTTAGATGACGTAATTGGAAACGACTTCATCACGCAGTTGTACGTGTGTTATTGGGGTTTTTTTTTGTTTTTAAAATAAATCAACGAAATTCTTGGGAACTGTTGGAAGAAGATGATGAGTAAACATGGGAATTAAGGAACAGAATATTGTTTAGAAAATTATTATCATCGGAAAGAAATCATGTGCAGGAATTTCCTTGGATTGAAACGTTTCAGGAATATACCATTTCAGCTGGAATTTAATAGATGAGAATTCTATAACAAAATTGAGATTGAAAGTCTTTGAAATATGTAGAGAAATCAGAAAAATTCAGGGAAATTCAGAGGAATTCAGAGTTCAGTTTTTGAGGTGCGGTTGAGATGGAAAATCCCATAGAAATCCAAAGAAAAATTTATGGATAGTCAAAAAAATTCAGGAAAATTCAGAACAATGTAGAGTGACTTGGTGTTGACTTTATTTGGGGTGTAATTGAGGTGAAAAATTTCAGAACAGTTCAAAGCAGATTGGAGGCTTTCGAAGAAATTTGTTGTCAAGCACTTGACGAGTTGTGAAGTTTTAAAAACGTTGTGAACAAGTCAAAGGAATTCAGGAGCAGTTGAAGAGATTCGGTGCATTTGGAATGGAGTGTGATAAGAAATGATCTGTCCATCAAGGAGCATGGATTTTCCCTGTGTGATGTTACAATGTGGAAAAATTTCCACAATTATATATCATTTCTGCTCTGTATAATTCAATATAGTTTATATAAAATTTCTATATAATTATATATAAATTGAATACAATCAAAAAACTTTTTCAACGTGACAATTGGAACCATGATACATCTGGTTATTCTGTTTGATCGAATTCTGCATCGCACTTTGGTTGAAGTTGAGAAGCAGAGATTCTTCTCATGTCTGAAAAAAACTTAGAAATGTATCGCCAGTTTCCCAAAGAATTTCGAGGTGGTTTTCAGGATCAAGCTGTTTCACAAAATCAGTGCATTGTGAAACCCTGATAGGAGTTCATTGAAATTCACATACGGAGACCGGTTTGTTACTCGGAAAAGAACTGAATGCACTTTCGAAACCTATCCGGATTTTGTCTGACGTCTAATGAAGTTCATTAACTAAATTCCAAAGGAAATCTAGATGGAATACGAAAATCCCAATAGTGAAACTTGTTGGTGTTGTTGGAAATCGTGTTGTTGGTCTTAGATAAAACCGAATAAAGTTCGGATGTGTAGGTTTCAACCGGTTTCTGATCAAGGTGATTCACTCAGGAAGAAAAATAGTTCAAATTTTGCGTGCGAAGCACTTTTTTGCGGAACTGGTACCGTGATTGAACGAAATAATCGAAAACATCAATACACTACTGCATCGACAAATACACGTGAATAAAATTCTGGATGCTGATGGAATAGATTAAAGAATAAAATGTCATATACAGGGAAATCCCGTGTAGATGTGGAGTCTTAGACAAGCCTTTTTGACGGGATTTTCATGTAAGATCGTGAGGATGGAGGTCATTTTATACTATGTCATATTTACCACCATGTGCTGTTCTATTATAAGTGCAGGGCCACGGGCAGTTGTTTTGTTGCATGCACCGGAATAACGTTATTTGAAAAATCACGGAGAAATTCTAATGATCGAGGGACAAGTTGGAATTCTCTACAAAATTGCTGTGCATTGCAAAAATGTTGTAAGAAATACCTGTTAAAATTGATTGAAAATTCACTCATTTCCACAGGCTGCAGAATAATTTCCTGAAGAATTTCCACGTGTGCCTCAGTCATTAGGATTTAACAGTCATTTTTACAATGGAATCGATGAGTGCTGCATAGGCTTTGAAAATTTCTTATATGAGAAACAAAGTGAATGAAAAAATAAATGAGTCCCTCGTATTATTCTTCTCATCCGGATTATAGAATATGAATTGTCACTGGTATCTATGTACTATGGCGTATGAAGTCTATCTATGACATGTATTCAATATGATATACACTGTCAGAGAGGTTATAAAGTTTTTCACATAAACAATAATATGATCCTTAACGTTGAGAATTTCACTCTCAATTTTAAGAATTTCCTTCTCAATCTCACTAACATATTCATGAAATTTCATCAATAATTATGACATTTCAGTGAAAAATTGTAAAATCCCATGATTATTATTGACTCTAAGAATCAGTGATAAATCTAATATGAAGATATGATATTTCATAAAGAATTTCGTATTAAATTCAAGAACTTTTCCAACAGTGTACAACACATTAGAAGGAAAGTTTTATTCCGGAAAAAATCTATAGTGCATCCGTGGAATTTCCCTGGCAATCAGTGTTCAATCCTCCACTGATTTTTTTAGCACCGTTTTTCAACAAAATTTCACTTCCATTCTGTATTTTCTACCGATTCAGATTGAAAAAGTCTCGAGGGGACAAATTTTCAAAATTATAAATAATCTGTATTGAATTATACGTAGGTTACATATAACTTTTGAAATTTTTGGTGCTTCGATTCACCAAACAATTGACACTGGTGTAGGAATTGTTTTGCTACTTTTTGGAGAAAGTTATTACCTTAACCGCAACCTTTGATTACACTGTCAGCGCCCATGACATACGGAGAAAATTTTGTGGTATAAATTGTAACAAAAATGTATTGAATATTACTATGTTTTTGTAAAGTTGGACCATACTGACATTACGATGAATATTGCTATGATAATGATTGAAATTACGGTCCAATGTAGTAAAGTTGGACACAAAACAAAGAAGAATTACAATTTTCCTTCCGTGAAAAGAGATGCTCGCGAAGTATTTAAAAATCAACGTTGAGTAATTTCGGTCACAGTGTCAGTATAGTCCAACATTACAAAAGAATTATAGTAATCGATACTACAAAATTCTCTGCGTGCACGTGTTAGGACTATCATACGTCCCTGTTACAATAGTGACATAAAAAATTAATTCACATCTCATAATTCAAGATGAATGAAGAGCTTCTTCACTTTGAAACCCTGAAGAAAGATCAAAACGAATTCATTCTATGCGAAAGGAAGAATCTAAGGATTGTATGAACATTTTAGACACGATATTGTCAAAAATTTACTGTGAAAATAATGTAATTTGTGGTCAATTTTTTGTTTCCACATTTATTGGTGTGAAAGTGGTTTGTCTATTCCAGTAACTTTTTATGTTATACCTTCGTTCAGAATTTGTTGAAGGAACAATTATTGATTCACACATCCCTTTATTGTATTCTCGATTGAGAGTGATGTAATTTTTCAAGCGGAATGAATTGATTCATCATCAGATTTTATACGTTCTATGCATGATATTCTAATAATTATTATTTCAGCCAAGGTTTTTTGAGGGACCCCTATATTCTGTATGACTTGAGGTGATAACAGTGACTCCTGAAGATGCAACCATAATCATTTGTTAGAAAAGGACACGACCAAAAATATTCTGACAAATTATTGCTCAATTTTCAAATAATTTGCCAGAAAAGATTGAGCTCAGGTTGCATCGTCAGAGTTCGCTGGTATCTCCTTAATTTTTTGTTTATCGGTGAGCATTTTCTCAATAAACACTCTAATTTGTAAATAATATTGAATTGGACGGTTTTTCCATCTTGAAACTTCAAGAAGCTTTCCATTCCATTACCCGAGCGTGTTTTATATTTACCAATCCATTTCGAACCTAAAAAATTTGGTTGCGGAAATGGATTAGCATGAAAGTTAGCGATTCCGATGAGTCATCCTCCGTACTATGAGGGATATATACCTATATCCAATCTAGAAAAAGAAGAGGGTAAAAGTATATAGGGGCTCGAGAGGTTAATGATACCTGCGAGATTATTAGGAGCGACAGAATCATTGCCAAAAATACATCAGGTAGTTTGAGTTCACAAAAGGGACTCATACAACCTGCAAAGAATCACATGCATTGATATATTTTTCAATTATAAATCAATATTGATTTTCAGCTTTGATTCTTATTTGAAGAAATATTTGGGAATCGACTGAGTATTGATACGATGGTGCATCTAGTCGAATCCGCTACGAGCGAATCCTCCCAGTGACAGTTGCGAGGGTTATAGAGAGAAAGGGAAGGGTGGAGCTGAAACCTGTACGGAAGTCAGGGGCGGAACATTTACTTCAGGATCCACTATATCTAGGATAAGGTATTAGATCATTCGTGCGAAAAGAATTGAGGAAAATGATTATACAGTGAAAAAAACTTTACATTATCAGAGTGATTTTATTCGATAATGGAGGAAAAAAGAGAATACTTACAACTTTACAAACATTTCAAACTCAATGAGATTAGTGTACAAAAACGTTAAATCCACTGATATTGTAAGCTTAGTGAAATTCCATTGGCGAAGATTTCGAAAATTTGATTGCTAAATCGGCACATGAAAATATAATAGATGCGGAAGTTCAGTGATTAAAATGCACACTCAAAAGCTACCCTATAGATTTTTCATGTGAAAAACACTTGAAGCAGATTTAATCGGAAGTTACGGCAATTGGCTACTCATTGTTGACTGCTGGATTCAGCTTTGTAAATTAAATCATTTCAAATTAATAGATATGCACTGCAGCTAGACAAAAGTAATAATTTGAGAGACGAGATATATGATTTCATGTGAGATATTTTCAAGTGTTCTGGAACAAACTGTAAAAAACTGCAAATTCACTGTTTTCTTTGATAATTTATTCCCTGACCTGTTTTCAAAGATATTATTCTGAGAAGATATTCCCGTAAGACGTCTAATTAGCCACAACCTTGGTGGAAATTCCAATTTCGAGAGTTTTTCAGAAATGCTCGGAATATTTTCAGAATTTTTCTGAATTTTATAGATACTTGCAGAGATTTGCAGAGAATGTTCGAATTTTGAGAGTATTTCAGAGATTCTCATAAATTCTCAGAGAAATATTTCGACCAGGAAAAATATTCTAAATTGATCCACGAAATTTCTGAAGATACACAAATGATGTCTTTCAGATACGTCTTGAGGGTCATTCTCATTACTATAGTGAAAAAAGGTATCATTTCTGTGGTTTTCATGAATGATGTTATACAGAGTTGAAGAACATGAATGCGTTGAAGCATTGTTACATGAATAGCAGAATGAAAAATTGAATAAAATGCAATTCCATAATTACAACTTTTTAACAGGACCATTAATAAGTTTTTATCGATGGTATTGACCCATCAACCACCTGTTAGAATTTTGAAAATCTGGATATGTACACTGTTGAAAAAATTTGTCTGAAACCTCATAAGAATATTATGAAGTTTTTTACATGAACAGTTCATTAAATTCTATAATAAAATATTGAATTCAATAACATCACTCTTAACGTTGAGCATTTTCCTCTTAATGTTCTGAATTTTCTTCCTAATTTTGATAAAATATTTGTGAAATTTAATGAACGATTGTTCAAAAGAAAATTTTGAAATTTCATCATTAATATTGAATTTAAGAACTATTATTGAATTCGATATGGTATATGATATTCCATAAAGAATTTCGTATTCAGCATAAGAATTTTTCTAACAGTGTAGGAACAATGGATGAAATAATACACTGGATAAAATAAACAGCGTGAAATAGAATTTAATCTCAAATTATTTCAAGTTCAACACTGAATTGTGTCAATTCAATTCCACATGGAGTTATTCCAACAACACAACTTGGATTGGACTTTTTGGAAACTTTTTCGGTGTAGTGTTGACCCCATACTGTTTACAGTGTACAAAATTGGTACAGACTGGTATGAAGTCCATTGATGTCTTTGATTCAACGTGAACTCGATGATTGGAAATTTGGAAATCAGAAACCACTAAATTCTTCACAATATATCTTTCTCCGCGATGTTTTCTTGATAGAATAATAACACCAAAAACTACACATCTGTGTGAGAAATCAATCGTTTTACGACATGAGTCATAGAGTAAGAACGCATGAAACCAGATATTGCTAGCAATGTTTAAGTTCAACATCCTACCTAGTGTATTATTTGTTCAGTTCCCTTTACTTTCTTACTAACTTCGATGATAGGAATGAAACAGCATTATGAGAACTCGATGACACGAGAAGTTGAACAATTTTCGTTTGATTGCATGGAATCAAGGTTCGAGAGTCTCACGAGATTCTTAATGCATGCGTAACTAATAACAGTATCACACAATACCTGAGTTTTATTTTGATCTTGACTTTGCCCTCAAAAGAACGCATTACCGCGGGTAAAATTGTGATATTTTGAAATATTTTCAGACAATTACAATATTGTACATTGAAAGAGGTATAAACAAAAACCTATGTAAAAGTGCACGAAGAAAAGAGATTTTCAAACAATAGTGACGTTTGCTGAGATACGTAGCACAGCGGCCCCCGATATGTGAAATACTAAATTACATTGTGAAGAACAATCGGAACTGTCCTATACGCAGCAACCGGAAAATTCCGATCATGTAGTAGGAAATCAATTTCCGGTAAGTTTATATGAGATTTCCCATAAATTTAACTGAAAATTCCAAACTTTATGAGATTTTTACTATCATTTTCCAGTAAACTTCTGGTAAAACACGGAAGAATTGTAATGCATGTGCACGAAGAAAATCCTACGATACTGAGTACTGTAGCCGACACGACTGGCTCGTGTTATGGGAGAAAATCATTTCAACACTGCTGGTTACTGTAGTAACACGAACCAGTCGTGTCTCCGCAGTAGAGAATAGTGTAGAAAAACGACTCTCTACTGTGGAAACACGACTGATTCGTGTTACTACAGTAACCAGCAGTGTTGAAATGATTTTCTCCCATAACACGAGCCAGTCGTGTCGGCTACAGTACTCAGTATCGTAGGATTTTCTCCGTGTACGTGTTAATTGCTTCTGAACATTCATGTGAAATTTCCCATAGAGATTTCGTAGCGTTTATGAGTACGTCGCATTCGAATTTATAGGCAGATGAAATTCAAATTCAGTGATGGAAATTGCAGAAATTGCTAATCCTCATAGTAATTCACAAATATACTATGTGGCATTACACTTGGTAACACTTCACATCACATGATTAGTAAATTACGTAGCTTATTCTACTGAAAGAATATTGAAAATATCTATTGCTATATTAAATAGTGACCTCTGCTATTGTTCAGAGAGGCACTTTTCTGCGTATGTAAAGCAAGTCAAATTTCTGATAAAGCTTCCTGAAAGTCGATGGAGAACATTTACCTCATCTCATCGGAGACAAAGAGGTAGTTGAAAAAAGTGGATGCTTCATACCCATAATTTCATGAAGACCATTGGTAACAAACTATCAGTGAGAGAAGATTGATGATCTTTTAATTATGAAAACTTCATCACGATTGACCCCAGCGATTTTTCACCACACTACTTTATTAGCAAAATTTTTCCTATATTTGTCAGTCGAGTTGATTTCAAAGTCAACGGTGAACGTATAGTATTTAATAAACGATTACGTATCAATTTGTATTGTCTTCGCGATATCAATTTGTGCATAAATTGGAAATAGAGAGAATTTCTGTTCTGAATATTTCAAAATGATCAGAAGTTGATGCATGTTACAAAAAGACATTAACATGCCTCCGTAGTGTCAACATTCACACATTTTGAGAATTAGGATTAGAAAATTCGTACAATTTCAACCATCGTAAAAATCACTCCGACTTTTCTCCAGGACGTTACTAGACCTTGCAAATCTCTCACAAGTGCCTGGTAAGGTCTTATAATAATGGCCCGGATAATAATCAGAGTGATTCCTATCGGGGAAGAGCCATTATTGATAAAAATGTTACCCGTGGGTTCCGAGAGGATTTGTGAATTTTTCTCAGGTGAGTCATCTGAGCGTTTGACACTGAACAATCACCACAAATATTTCTAGTGGGAGTTCATTCAGAGCTGAATCCACCTCATGAAACATCCGAAAGATATCGAAAAATATTCACAAATATCCCATGTTCTCACGATCTGAATACAATTGCGTACTTGGTATTCGCACTAACACACAACTTATACAAAAAAAATACGATTTGACGTTTTGACCAAAAGTTCAGTGCACTCGAGAGGTTTCAGAGTGAGCTCGCTGCGGGAACAACATTGTAATATGTGACATTTCTATACAAGTGATGTGAATTGTTTCCATAAAGTCATCCGTATAGGAGTTTCATAAAAGTGTTGAACGATTTGAATCGAGTCATTACCGATGAGACTCCCCAGACAGCACAACAATCCTTCCTAAGGCAGTCGAGGCAGCAGAGGGGAAAGTTGTTAATAATATCAAAATTAGTTGTGTCAGAAGTTTGAATTGTTTATTCAAACGAGTTGATGATTGACAATTAATAAAACAAGTGTCTACGCAGCCAGCACAAATGATCAATTTGAATTTATGAAGCCTTCTGAAAGACTTCTTGAATAGCCCCCGTTATGCGACCAATGATGAATTCAATGAATTCAAAATTAAAACGTATTGAATGCCTGGACAATTCATTATGAAATCCCGATATGAGTTCTTTCTGAACATTGAGTTGTTCATCAAGAATTCTTTTTTGATTCAAAATATTCATAATCAATACATATCCTGATTGAGCATACCCATTAATTCTTGCGACATCTTATTGGATCTCGCACAATGTTCTGACCAAATCCTATTGAGGGGACATTCCAATGTGATGGGATGGAGAATTCGAATTTTTTTTGGATCATTCTTCGATAGTTATTACCCATAAAATTGATATCCTACACTCGGTTGAGGTGTTTTCTGTCTTGTAACGTTTAAATAAAGAGTTTCATGGATTACCTTGCGGGGATGATTTCTCAAAAACGACCAATTGTAACGAATTAAAATTTCAACACAGTATTCAGTACTATCATGGCTATCGTCCGTACCTCATACTTGTTGATATTTTGATTTGAATTTCTAAAACTGATTTATGACGCAGAAAGGGTGTTTTTTTCACACTTCTGTAAAAATCGCTGCCATTTTGTGATTTTTTGTAAGATAAAATAATTGAGGTACGGGCAATAGGAGCGACAACATAGATCGAGGAACTCCTTGGATTTTCTGTTTCAGATAAGACTAGGAGGGCCAGAATCATCCTCGCAGACAGAAAGTTTTTTTTTTTCAACACTCGTATTTTATAGTATAAGTACATGAATAAATATTTTTTATGACCAACAAACATTTTTTTCAACTCTCCTTGATCATACCTTTAAGGGAAAAGAAAGTTTATCCGATTAAATTCAATAGTTCCCGAGAAAAAAATCTTGGAAATATGTTTTTCTCCGCCGTTCACATTGGAATGCCCCCTTAAACCATTTTCAATGAGGTTTAATCAGATAAGTGAATTTTTTCAATTTGATTCTCATTGAATCTTGCACAATGTTCTGACCAAATCCCATATATTTCACTTCGTCATATTCTATGGGATTTTTTAACCAGGGTATTGATTAGCATAACGGGAGCTCTTTGCGGGAACTCTTGTGCTGTATAGGTATATAACATGAATAATGAGCTCAATGTGTTTGCATAGATTCGAAGGAAATTTGAAGTCAATCAAATCGTCTTTAATGATCGTTTTGGGGTGTTTTAATATCTGATTCTGAATTCGTTTTAATGGAGGATTCTAATTTCAACGATAACAAAATTAGTGAAAGTCCGAATGTTGTTAATCTGCGATAGAATAAACTGGTTGTAGAATTCCTTCTATAGATTCGGCTAAGGAAAAAATATATGTTCTGGCGATAGATAAATCTTCTGAACTTGCATGCTCGTTGGAATTTAAAATAACTTCGAATATCAGTGTTCTTCTGCAGGTAGCTAGTGTTGTTACCCATTGAGAATTCCATGTAGTAGGAAATGCATGATCATGATCAGTCAAGGATAAAAATTTCTTTAGATGTATTCTTACCACAACGGTATTGACGATGTGTACCGTCGACGAATCTCATAGGAACCTTCTTTATCAACAGAAGTGACGGACCACATGAGATTTTTCTCCCCGATATGGAACCCTACTTTATCAACGATCTTCTTATTCACGTAGTTCATCCTTTTGCCACACGGGAGTATGAAATTTTTGCTCGGAGTATGATACTAAATGGTAGTCCCTGATATGTAGGGACGATGAGTTGCAAATTGTATAAATATTATATGATATTTCCAATCAAAAAATGATTCTTTAGAATTTTTGTGCAATTTATGGGTGCACAATATACAAATTGTACGGAATTTCTATGAAAATTTCATGTGAGTTCTACCTGAGTGGGAAGATTTTCAAAATTATATACAATTTATGTACGACTCTATATAATTCAGGTATGAACCCTGCTGAAAAAACCGAGCTGGGTTCGAGCTAGGTTCGACCATGCTGGCCAGGACCAGTAGGAATTTGGTTACATGGTCGAATCATGTCAGGTAGGATCATGCTGCGTAGGATCAACTTACAGGGGATCACGTTGGTCCCACCTAGGCTGGTACTACCTAATATGTGTCTACCTACAGGTCGGTACTAGCCTGCATGGTTCTATCCAGTCCTAGTATCAACTTGGGGCATTACATGCTTGATATGGCTTCGGATAGTGATCAATGAATCTTGGAAATTTCAGTAGACCAGAACTCCTTTACAATTTATCCAGAGATAAAAACTTTCCTTGACATTTTGCAAATCGGGTAGATATGACGATTCTGTCATGAGACTTTGAGGCTTTTCGCACTTACAACACACCTATATTTGTTGATATTCAAAAACACTCCGATATTGGTGCACTTGAAATGAAACTTGAGTCAAGTTTGAGTTGATAAAATTGAGATCAGGCCAGTCTAGCTGGAACTAAGTGGATCCTATGTTGGTTGTTAAGTCAGCCGACATGGCCTGTAACTAGTACCAGTTGCAAGCAAGTTGGTCGCACATTGGACGAACCATCATGGTCTATCACCGGCACCCAGTTTCAAACACCCTGACCCCAGTTGGAACCAAGTTAATTCCATATTGGTTATTGGGCCAACCATCGTGGTCTATAACTGGCACCAACTCGAACCAACTCGAACCAACTGGACACCGGTTGGAACCAAGTTGGTCTTATATTGGCTGTTGGGCCAACCATCATGGTCTGTAACTGGCACCAGCTGGTACCAAGTCGGTCCACTTGGTACCAAGCTGGCCCAGCTGGGACCATGCTGGGTTTTTTCAACAGGGAACTATATTGGATTATTTATAATTCTGAACATTTTTCCACTCTGGTAGAGCTGGGGTTATACACAGACGGCACCATCAATTCGCAAAGAACTCTCAGAGAAAACATTTAGAACACCTTAGTTTGTAAGAGGATTCAATTTGTATCCTCAAATTGTATTATGCATATATATATATTTCACGTGTACAATGGTGACCTATAAAATTGATAATCAGCCCAAGCAGCACCAAGAGGAATTCTAATGCGTCGGTATCTTATGAATATGCGTAGAAGGTGATTATACAAAACAGTCTCATTTGGAGGTTCTGAGGATGTTTATATCACATCTGAAACATCCGTGTGCCACTTGAGAGGGCTCTGATCTGTGTTGAGTTGTAGTATTTTATGTTCTAAGAACACATCTTGACCATACAATATTCAACGAGAATACTCAGACCCTTCTTTTCCAAGTTTGATATAATGAATTACCCATCACCTATTTCATGCTCCATACATTGCATTTATTCATTCGTGTTAATGAACAGAATCAATGATGGTTCATCAGAGTCGACCCGTACAGCACTATCACCTATCCTCCACCTGGGACTTCGGTGGACTGGGGGTGGAGAATTGATAGGGGCCATGGAAATGAGGAAGAAATAAAGGAGAATCTCCGTTGAGGCAACGGAGTAATGACCACCCCGTGTATTTTCAATGAAACTTAAATTCGTGAGTTCATAGAATCAGATTTGGTTGTGCGAATGCACCAATATGAATTAAATCGAAAATACAGGGGGTGGACATTTCTCCGTCGCCTCTCCGTTGCCTCAACGGAGACTCTCCCTTATTTCTTTCCCATTTCCACGGGTCCCATTTGTCCACCAATTCTCCACCTCCAGTCCAACGAAGTCCTCGGTAGAGGATCGGTGGTTGTGCTGTACGGGCGAATTCTCATTCATTTTTGAAATATGAATAATAAAATTTCAAGACACGGTGAAAAGTATATGGGGATGATTACCATTCGCCCCAGTTCTCATTACGATTTTAAAACAGGGAGTGAGTGATGGCTCGCGATTTGGTGATCATTACGATGTTAACCTATCGTTTCCATGGCAACGTGAATAGTTTAACGTACTCACTTTGGGTGCTTCCGAAATCGAGTGAGTAGAAGTGGAGTGGGTTATCTTTCGACCAATTGAAAAATTGAAAAAAAAATTCCTAATTTTGGACTAGTTAAAATATAACCCGCTCCACTCCACTCCCTCGGTATCGGAAGCACCCTCCGATTCTGAACGGGACTCAATAAAATTTTGAAACATCTCTCACCAAAATACTATTTTTCATAGTAACCGTTACCGTATACTGTTCTCAGTGTACTATAATATCTTTTGGTGGTGCGAAATGATTGAAATCATAAAACTTTGAATCATTTATGAATAGGATTATATATTGGACAGAAGTATTTTTAAACATATACGTGTTCAATCGAAGATACCTCTTTCCGCTTCCTATTCAAATGAGTTCAATCAAGTACCACGATACGGCGTTTGTTATTCGGATCGATTCTCACAAGAGCAGTTTGAATACTTCACTTGATATATAAGGATTGAAAAAAAAATCCTAACGAAAACGTGTTACACTGTATGTTTTATGTAAATCACGTGTGCATTTCAATTTACGGGAAACATTCATCATTGGATGTAGTGAATCTTCACAAGGAGCTGTGCGGCGGAAAACTGTGCTGTTACAAAAATCACCAAATGGCCAATGTTTCAATATCAAACACTGTAGTTCTTAATAATTTATCAGAAATTTAAGTTCGTTGTTTGAAATTATATTTGTCTCTCATATTTGTCAGGTTCTCCCAACCAATCCTTCCAGGGATAAACATGGCGACTAGATGGAAAACGATGGTCGGTGTCTTGAACAAAAATGAAGGGAGAGAGAAGCCATGACATGAGAAATATATATTTTTTTTATATTATGCAAATTCAGGTAGCCTTAATTTCTCCGATTCATACTTGAAAAAAACTTTTGTACATGACCGATAAATATTCATTGTACAACGAATGTAAATTCCAATTAACTGCTCTATAAAAATACCATACTGCCTTGGAAAAATATATATAAATACTGTTGTTTCTTACAATAAAACACTTTTCCCATACTTTGTGGTAGTTTCTCACATATGTACGCACCAATCTTCCGGAAATTATGGTACTCTTGCATGGAATTCATAATTTTTTTCCCGTATTGTTTTCTCCGTGTATATGAACTATATAAAAATTATACAAAATAAAAACAACAGAAAAACAAAAAAAATCAAAACTCATGTTATATGATTCATGTCTAATTTTCATAATATCCGTATACAATCAAAACAGTCGCAATGATATACAAACTTTACATGAATTATATGAAACGATTATTCGAGACAATTTCATATGGACTGAAAATCAAAATTTCCGTAGGAAATATTTTTTCAAGTCATCATATGAAGGATTCAAATTGACATACTGCTATTACTGTTCTACACGGAGAAAAAGGAATTCGCTGTGGCAGCGAAATCTACTTTTTCTGGGTTCCTTTTGCCAGAGCAGCAAATTTTTTGCTGTGACAGCAAACTATTTGCTGTTCCAGCAATCTCGTTAGCTGCGACAGCGAATTTTTAGCTGTGGCAGCAAAAAATGTTTGCTATACCAGCAAAATTTGTTTGCTATTCTGTATATACCACTGAAAATTTGCTGGCGGAGCAAACATCTTTTGCTGCCACAGCTAAAAAATTGCTGTTGTAGCTAACACGATTGCTGTTATAGCAAATTTTTAGCTAGGTCAGCAAAAAATTTTGCTATTCTATATATAATACCTCGATTTGCTGCGTCAGCAAATTTTTTCTCTCCGTGATAGAATGAGGAGTTCGATAATCTGGAATATGTATATTTAGAAATGAATTCGAAACAGTTCTGAATAAGCGGAAAAACATTTCCAAATTGTTTGAAGTTTAACACAATTGTTCAGAGTCATTCAGATTTAGATTGTCAAATTTTGGGATTCCTTTCATGCGTAATCAATTGATTTCCAAAATAATCTTCAAGATAATCAACGAAGATTCGAGTATAAACAGTAAGAAAACTACCCCAGTATATATGAGTTTTGGCCCCACTTTGACTCAGGTTTGGCCCCATATCGGCAGAATTAGGTCTATGCTAGACCAGTGTACTAGGCCTTATTTCACAAACATGCAAGGATATAATCGAATTCAAACACTCGAAATTGTTCAGAGAGCTCAGAAAAATCAGAAATTGCAGAACTATAAAGTCTTGCGTTCCGACCATTGAAATTACAATTCTACGATTATAGTTTATTTATAATTATAACCACCAATGACGTCAGTTGTTCCTAGTATTCAGTGATAATGGAAGTGTTAATAGTTGCTATTACCATTCGGTTTTTCGAGTGCAAATAACATCTTACGTGCATGCAACAAACGCTGAAAAGTGGTGGTGAATGTGCACGATAATTGCTACAATTTTATAGACCACTCCCGCTATTGGTAGTTATCAGCGCTTTTACTTGTTCAACGTGAATCATGGTTAGATATCAGCCACTCCTGTGTTGAAGAATATTCCAGTGACGAATTGAATAAATTTGAATACAAAATCTCAATCCTTCGAAAAATTCACCCCATTTTAACAAACAATAATTATGCTGAAAAAAATTTGAAGGAACATGCAACTCTTTGACGGGAATGTGATGCATTGTTTGACAAAGAGAATACCATATTTTCAACAAGTTTTTGAGAGATATGGTCGATGAAGAGTATACTATGTCGCTTATGCTGCTACTTTAGTACAAAATGTAATAATATTTGAAACCACATTTCTCTCCGTGTGGATTGAATTTTACTTTCAATATGCATTGATTGAATTGATGTCACTTCCCATGTAGAAGCAATGTCCAAAACTGTATACAATTGTATACGATTTGTATACAATTGCATATATTTTTGAACATTTCTTCCACATGGGTTCCTCTGTAAAACTGCGAAACAGTACATTGTATAAGATGGATCCAAACATAAAAGCAATTCTCAGATCATTTTCGAGTGATTTCATTACCAAAAAACGTACTCAAGAAGTAGGCTCTGTATACTCACATTCATGAGATGATTTTTGTCGTTCAACGGCTTTCACTGATTTATGAATATTTCAAATATACTGAAAATTGAAATTTTAGGTGAGTATCCTCTCGTTAAAACCTCAAACTGACGAATATTCAAATATTCGGAAACTTCAGAGATGATATTCACTTTCATCACAGCATGATTAGTCTTAATCAACACCATATTCATTCATTTCGCTCTGGAAACCTAGAAGAGAGGAAATTCAATCCGACTTCTTTCGCTGTTACGAGTTTATATCTTCACTGTTAGAAATTTCTGATTGAATTTTCAACCACATGTAATGGAAGCAATTTCCACTCACGTAAATGAAAAGTAATGTACAGAAGTATTGAAAATTCAAGAACCAGTTCTTTAAATTTCATGCACATGTTCTTGATTGTTGAGAGAAATCATGATTGAAAATTCAATAACAAGTTCTTTAAATTTCATGCACATGTTCATGATTGTTGAAAAAAAAAATCACCTTCACAAGATGTGAACGCGGGACGTCGAAATCGGACGCCAAAGCTCTATCACTCAAGCCATTGCCACTTATGTGGAACGCGGCATTTTTCTGCGTATATGACCTTGCGTTCATTCTTCAAACTTGTGAATCAAGATGTACTTGTGATGTAGAAACACTGAACAAACCGTGTGATCTAACTGGTACATAGTTGAAGTGGATACGTGGATGACTTCGTCGAAGCGTTAGTATACACGGTGATCCAAGTGAGAAAAATTGTATTTCAAGGGCGTATTCTGAAGCCATAATGCAAGAATTTCCCGTTTTTTGAAGGTTAGTTTTTGAGATATGAGCATTTTTAGATTTTTTTTCAAATCCAAACCAACTTGAATCATTTTTGTTGTTTTCAGTTGGATGCCATTAGAGTCATGATTTGATTATAATTATAATGATATTATTATGTTATTATACTGGATTAAATTTTTTTAAGTTTTTTCAATCACCTGTGCATTAATTTCAATTTTCATGCACGATAACTTGAAAATTCAATAACATGTATTTGGATTCCTATTTCAGTTCACAAAAATTGAATTTTCATTCACATATGTACATGAAAAGTACATGAAATTTCAAGAAATTTTTAACAGTGTTGCGAGACTGGGATTTCCATTCGTTTCAAGTAACATTTCACTTTGATATCTAGAATGAAAAATCTCAACCTTCCATCTCCAACGTGTACTATTTTTTTCATAAGAATGGAATATTCCACGAAGAAACATATTTAGTTCTCTTGTTTTTGATATAGTTCAACGAATACCAATTGGAGTGAACTGTGCCTGTGGCGATTTCATTCGTGGCAATTTGTGTCCGTGAGACAAGCGTGTATAATTTGTGAAATCAATCAGTTTATACTGCCCAGAGCTGCGAAACAATGAATCGTCGATCAATCATCACTGGTGGTCATTGTTTTCGAAAACCTGCCACACGCTTCGGTATCATTTCATTGAATGTTATTAACGTAAATGGATAATATCAGTAAGTTTTCGTGTAAATGTTCCCTCGCGCGACGCTTCAGCGACTCTGAGTACCCGATGAGACTTGATAATTCACAGGATATGATGTGATGAAGAACGTGCTGTACGGTGCTTAAACTCGTATATGCAGTGTAAGAAATTTTTACGATGATTTTACGAAGATGTCAGTGGCAACAGCATTAACCCTCACAGTATCGATAAAATTACATGGTATGTATGATGTGTAATTACTTACACTATCATGATGTGAAATTACCTTCACCGCCGGTGAATTTACATGCACTCTATTGGCAAATTGTGTTTCCACCTACATGTTTGTATGGAATTACGCCTACCTGTTTGATGCAAAATTACATAGACAGTAGGGGTGTGCGGGTAGCACTTTTTATCGGGTCGGGTCGGGTTCGGGTATTTGTATTTCTTTTCGGGTCGGGTCGGGTACCCGATTAAATCGGATTTTCCAAGTCGGGTACCCGAATATAATAAAATCGCTTGAATTTAATATTTTCAACTTCTATTCGAAGTTGCCATTGCCGTTGATATTTTAAGGACAAATTGTCTTGAGCGATTGTAGGAATAAGGGGATTTCATATGAATTCAATTCTAATGTGAAGAATGCCATATTCACTACAAGTCTATTAGGGTTGTTACTCCATGTAATTGATTATGCAGCGCATTAAGAAATCTCCAAATTGCTTCATGGAATGTTTATATTTATTTTTTAATTCAATTGAAAAATATAATCACATTTATATTTCATAAATAATATATTATCTATTTTCGTATTTAGTAAACACAATATAGAAACTTGAACATCAATGAAAATAAATATTCTTCTTATAAATATCATTCTTTTTTCATATTTTTAAATGTGAATGGAGGAAGCACAACTCTTCCACATGTTTTGTCAGCAATCTTGATCGAGTTGCTGTCACAATATTTCCTGCTGAGGAAAACGTTTGCTATACTTGAATTACCCGAATGTAATCGGGTACCCGAAAAACTCGGGTAATTGAAAAACCCGACCCGATAAAAACCCGATGACTCGGGTACCCGCACATCCCTAATAGACAGAAAAAACATATTTCCACATTGAATTGATGTTCGACATTAGTCCCTGGGAAAAATTCCTCCAACAGGTATTGAACCCCAGTCCTAACGATCGCAGCTAAACCAACAATGCAGATGATTTGTTCGAAAAAGGTTCACATACGTTTGTACTCGTTTCGATTGAGTACATTTATAGCATATAGAAGGAATTTGACTTTTTGTCTAAACATTAATGAATTCACGTTACAATGGTAACCAATGTGAAAGGTAAAATTACAACTACACTGTAGTGAATTTACCCATGGGGAAGGGTAATGAGCATTTACCCTGGTACCATTGTGATTTTACCGATATGAGAGGTAAAATTAACACTATACTGTACATGTAAATTTACCGATCGGGGAGGGTAATCAGCCTTCACTCTCACACTCTTAAGGTAATTGTGAGTTACCATTATATGTTGGGAATATTTTTTACTCGTATATGATATTATTAAATTTACATCTATTGGTTCCTCGTTAGAGGGAAGCTTTGTGATCATTTCGAGGGACCGAAAATTTTTTTGTCTTCAAATAGAATATCTCGAAAGCCAGAATGTTTCTTCGAATTTAGAAGAGCATTTTGGTTTTGTATCTGTCTGTCTGTTTCTCTGTCATCATCTCTGTTGGCATTTTGACAAATTGCAAATGCAAATATCTCCCGTTCTAAGTATCCGATCGTCATGAAATTTATACCACAGTCGTAGATTGAGAGGAAGGTGGTCCTATATGGTCATGTATGAGTTACAGTCAAATTGGTTGAGAAGTGATTTTGTAAGGCTCTTATTTTGTTATGTTTTAATGGAATTATCATGTAACTACATTCAAATGTGATTACCTAAGACGTAAGTGTCCCATGATGAGTATTATAATGCACTAAGAGAAAAAATTTCCGGGAACAATATAACATTTAGTTGAATAGTCGCCATAAAATAAGGGAGTGTACGGTAGTGTGAGACGGCTTTTGGTTTTGCCCTATAAGTTTTGATCAAGTCCATTTTATAGGGAATTATATAGATCATTGGAAAGCTAGAAGGCTCAGCTTACTTTTTGCTGAAGTAACTACATTGATTAAGTTGAGTAGAAAAATTGCATAGCCATTTTTGTGGAACATCGATTTTTGCACAGGGAGAAATTTGTACGGTAGTGTGAGACACTTTAAAAAATCCACCAAAACTGGCAAAATATGAAGTAAGAACACCAAAAATGTAAAGAAAATCAAATTGCATTTATTCAAAAAATCTTCAATGGCAAACACAACAACAGAAAATGGCATTTGAACCATCTTATTCGTCGTCTCCTTCATCACTGTCAGAAGCGCAATGTTTACATGTAAAGTAGCTGGTAGTCATGGCAGCGCTCTTTAAATGTACTTAATTTATATACTTACTTCTTTTGGAGCGTAATTTACTGGGGGAGGCAATTAACGAGACGGACAGTTCACTTTTAAACCACTTCTATTGAATAAAACACAATCGATTAATATTACAATGGTGTCCCACACTACCGTACAAACGATGTCCCGCACTAGGGAATGACAGCCATTTTTATCATTACAGAAAAAAATTGAGGTGTGCATATTTTGGCTTGAATTGATATTTCATCATAAAATATAATGAAAACACTTTCCATACATGCATTACATTCACCTTTTTCACTAGATTTCATTGAAATTATAGCACTCACAAGAACTTGGAAAAAAACTTTTTTTCTAATTTTCACACACGATGTTTGGGCGCAATGAAATCAATGCGACTATTCGCTTCAGTGTTAGCTCAAAAACTAGCTCATGTCATAAGAGTAGTTTGACAGTAGCCGGTGTCGCCATATTTGCACTCTGTCAAAAAAAACGGGTGTCCCGCACTACCGTACGTCCCACACTACCGTACACTCCTTTACTTAATTGATTTGAATGAACTTTCATTGACTCAATTAAATAACTGTTTCAATTGATGAAATATTTCATAGCATATCAAATATTTGTTTGGTTGAATGAATATTTAATCGAGTCAATGAAAATTTATTCACATCAATTGAGTATTTTATGGCGACTATTCAACTAAATATTTTATTATTCCCGGAAATTTTTTCTCTCAGTGTGGTGACTACGCACTACTATTGAAAGAAATTTACTTCATTCAATGGAGTCTATGACCATTGGTCGAAAGTAATCGATCGAAATCAAGTTTATCGAAAAAAGTAGACCGAATTCCAATTGATCGAAAAAAAAAAATAATCGAAAGAACAATTGATCGAATCAAAAATTTATCAACCACTGCAATTGGCCGAAAAATAACTTTATTCCACTCCCAGGTACCTCTACCATTAACAATATTCACAAACCATTCGCAATAGCTTTCAAGTACTCTCCCAGACAGCACAACGTGCCACTGGAACGTTTATGGAAGGTTTATAGAACGTGGAAGAGGTTTCCTGAACGTTCAGAAAACGTCCCAGAGACACATTGTGCTGTTAGGGTCTAGTTTATCAGCATAAATCACATCTTGATAACTCCCCACAATACTACTAAGCTTCTCAAAGGCGGCAACTTGTTTCTTCCGTGGCGGGGTTGGTGGAACGTAATTCAAAATTTGCATAATCTGAAATTCATCCTTGGCCTGATCTTTTTCAATACATTCAATGAAACGCTTTATAAATTAATCTCGGCTTTCCTTTCTCACTTCCAACAAATTCGAGAGGCATACCGAATACGTACTTCGCAATTTCAAACGTTCAGTCCAACAATCGAAATCACACTGATACACCATATGAAGATACTCAAACACACAGAAACAACGAACCATTCAATCTCCATACATACCACATCAAATAACACTGATACATCATATGAAGATACTCAAGCACACAGAAACAACGAACCATTCAATCTCCATACATACCACATCAAATAACATCTTTTCACTAGCGCGGTGTATTTACAAACAGACCAAGGTACAGGTACATCTGACAATATGAACATTCCAACATGAATATGTTATACCGTCATTGAAATTATATTCTACTTTCGACCACATAATTTTCGATCAACCATCATTCGATCAATTTAACATCGATGAATTTTTTTTCGATCAATCACGAGTTTCGACCAATCATCGGTAACCCCATTCAATGATATTATATTAATCTGATTTATACCAGATTTCATCATCTTGTAATTATTTATTCGGATGTAAGAACACAATGTATATATCTATATGTATCTATGGTGCATCTCTTGGGGGGACGTCTCAGCATGGTCCGTGTCGTACCATAAGAGAGGCGTCTATCCCCATGGAAGGGGCGATTCGACGACGTAACGCGGAAGCGAATATACCCGCTCCGGATAAAGGAAAAAAGAACCTGCAAACGACTCAGTTGTTTCTTCTTTCATCTACTTTTCCTACCCATGCCACACCACTGTGGCGTGAAGAAGAGAAACAGGCTCGAGGCGAGAAGGAAGCGAGTGGAAGAAGAGCGAAGGAGGAACGAGGACGAACGAGCATCGGTGGTAACGCCACCGGTAACGAAGCCGGTGGTTCGCTCCACAAAACCAGCGACAGTTCCCGTTCCGCCAAACCAATGTCGATGACTAACACGACCAGCGCGTCCTCCGACAACTCGATCGTCACAGACGCTTCAGCCGTCTCCAACCCCGGAGAGGATCCCGATGAAATCGTGGCCGTGGCTCTTTTCAGGGTGATCGTCTACGACGAGCCGGTGGCGTGGGGTCGGGTGTGGGATGTCCCGGCTCTATTGTCGCCCATTCATGATCCGGAGAGTTCTTAGGTTGCTGGTAGCGTGAATTTGCTCCAGTTATGTGGGACTCTAGGCTGAGGAGCTTGAACCGTGATGGCGCAAAGTGTTGGGTGCATTCACACCGCTCCCGCATATTGCTCCAATTGGACCAAGGATTGGAAGAACAATTTGGTGGTAGTGATCCTCCGCTTCATTGAGTGTTCTTAAAAATCATCCTCTGGTCCACGAGTTGGCCACTTCGGGGAGTTACGCGATCCTCGCAGTGGGCAGTCGTGCCTGGCACGGATGGGCCCGATCTCTCGCCGCTTATCGGGGGGAAGCGCCGGTCTGAAATTACTTTATCTCTCTCTATCAGTGATCTCAGAATGCGGGAGCTGGCGGCCCCCACCACGCGGTCGGTGGGACACTAATACTGTTTCACCGCGTGTCCGTGTGAACAGAGAAAGTCTATATTCTAGACTTGCTTTCTTTCTCATACGGACGCACGGTGAGACAGTGTTAGTGTCCCACCGACCGCGTGGTGGGGCCCGCCAGCTCCCGCATTCTGAGATCACTGCTCTCTGTTTCATTTCGACAGACGAGACCAAATTAATGGTATTATATGAGGTTTAGGTGTATTGGTTGAGAGATGAGTTGAAGGTGGGAAATAATTTTTCTTTAGTTTTCTTCCGACACAAACGAAGAATCCATGTGCTGATTAGCACAGTTTTTTTTACAGTGTAGTATCTCTCATGAGTTATCATAATTTCCAATCAATCATCCGTTCCTTAGTCTTTTGTTATAAGATTCTGCAATGTTTGTAATTTCTCCCAATTGTACATAAAGTTTATACCAAACGGTTGGTGGATCAGAATCAACAATGTACTGACAAGGGAACTTCCTTGAAAGCAATTAGATTTTGCATGTAATTGTACTGAAGGCATATTCACTCAATGCAATCAAGTATTCGAATGACTAGATTTGTTTCAGAACAGGTCTTTATGATGCAATGAAATCCATCTCGAAACATTATCATTCAAATAATCAAACTCCTCCTTCAAAGGAATGTTCCTGTCAGTGTAACGTAGAATGAAAATTTTGATACCCATGTTCATCATGCATTCATCCCTTCTGTTATTTTCATCACACTTTTTGTTCCAAACGTAGGATTTCCCCGGGAACATAAGAAAATTAAGCTCTGTAAAACTTGGAATAATCTTCTTTGGACTAACTGGTTTTGTCTCGAAAATATTTTCAGATGAATGGTTTGGTGTAATACTATACATGAGTACAATAGTAAGTACAATAGTACAATACTGAATTTGTTTTGAATATCCAAACACACCGATTTATAGTCCTTCTATTTTTTTTCCTGACGTAGTTATTAACGAATACAACATTTCAAAAAATCGCATCAATGTTCACATATGACTCAATTTTATTTCAGAGGAATCACATGTTTTTGCAAGAATCATTTCATTTATCCGAACTGAATGGACTTATATAAAATCTTGTTGAGGATTGCTTTTCCCTTTCGCGATGGTAATATATTCATATGAAAACGGGAATTATGATTATTCACATATATTTTCATGAAATTATTGTCAATCATCGTTGAGGAATATTCTACCATTCAGTGATTTATTGAGTGATTCACTGGAAATCTCAATCATCTTTATATTATGCGGATTAAATTGCTTCATTTCTGTATACTCGATGTAGACTACATCCTTCACATACCACGATCTGCTCTCTGCATGTTAATCATAGTCTTTCATCACTTCCCTCATTTTTTCTTTCAACCTTCGTCACAGTCTTCGATACACTTCCATGTTCTAATGGGTATCTCATGAATCTCTCCTTGCTGATCACTATTCTTTATATGTTATTTTCTCAACACCATGCGTTATATCATCTCCTCATCTCTCTCGTTATACTGTTCCGCAGTTGCAACATGCATACATTATTGATTTGAATATTCAAAAGATTCTAAAATTATGTCAATTTTTTGTTTTATTTTCAATCGATAGAGATAATTTTGATGGAAGGAAAATTCAATATTATTATTTCATATAAATCATTGATACTTGAAAACACAGTGCTATGGTCTTGATAGATTCGAGAATAATGGTCCAAAATATTTATAGACGATTCGAGATGAGAGAAACAAGCATAGATAAGATAGCTCACATAGTTGATTTACAGATCGTGTTAATTTGATAATTGCCTTTGGTTTCTGAGAAAATACAGTTTATAAATCATCTATGTATCCTTAGAAGATAATTGTTATCCTTAGGGGAAAGGATGATACCACTTCTTTACATGATTGAGGTTCCTTGGATTATCAGTGTTGTATTTAATCGAAAGACAATGTGCAGTTCAAATTGGGAAGCATTAATCATTCCTCTTTCCCATCCACCGCGGATATCCCTGAGGGATCCATTATTGCTCACCGTACCTTAACTATGATTTGCAATGCTTATTCAAGTATCAAGATTCCCTTTATGTTGAGAATATTTATCTCTTTATTGAGATTTTTATCTTTCATCGATACGTTGTGAAAGTGAATAATTACTTTTCCAAACATTAGAATACGTTTTTGTCAAAGAAAGATATTTTCTTATTCATCTCTGTGTTATTTCAATCATAATCAGAGACTGCTGTACTGATTGCTGAATTTCATCTACAGTACATTCATAGACATTGGATCTTGAAAGTAATGTACACGCAGAGGAAAGTTCTTTCAAAAATTACTATACCTTCCAGTAATGTAGGGGCAAAATCACATTGTGAGCTTATGTATTGTATTTTGTCATAAAAATTACGATACTTTCTAGTGAACAGTGTCTGAATTCTCTTATTCACTGATAAAAAAAAGGATAGTGATTTTAATGACAAAACATAATACATAACCTGACTGTTTTATTTTGTCCCTACTTTACTGTGAAGTGTAGTAATTCTTCAGGTAACTTTCCTTTGCGTGTACGTTTAAGGATTTCGTACTACACTATGCAAATTTTCCTATACTCATGAGATCGAATAAACGTGAAATCATCTGTACACTGACTGTTATCTGTACTGTTCAAAAAAATTCCGGTGTCATGGAACTGAAAAATTTCTCTTCCACAGAAATTTTTCTCATCTGATATGAAATTTCATGTTTTCCCTTTAATCCTCCAGCAGTAATACCAACATTTTTCGATACGTTTACTAGAATATTCATGGTTTCAACGTAATTTCCCTGCCCAAATGTACATGTTAATTGCAGGGTGAGCTGTGATGGCATTTATTTTTTATAGAAGAAACTCACCTCCTTCATCGGTCATCACTAAAACCGACGTCGCTGGCCCATGTCCTTCAGGATTAAACACTTGCAGCGAAACCAGGTACTGTGTATAAGTTTCCAAATTATGTATGCTGTGATTCTGAAAATGATGAATAAAAAACATCGCGATAAGAATTTGATTGATAAATCTTACAACAATTGATATTTTCGAGATAGAATATGGATCAACTTACGTCTACGTTCGAGTCGCGAATGTAAATATCTTTATTTTCACTGTTAGATTTGTCTCGTGGCCGATATCCAATTCGATACCCAAGAAATTCACCGTGAATCATGTCACGACTCGGTGGTTTCCATGCCAAGAAAATTGAAGTTGCTGATAAATTGTAAGCGCTTGTGATGATCGGTTTCCCTTCGGGCACTGAAACAATAAGTGCCATCATTTCCATTAATTCTTACAAATCTTAGGGCAGTTTCAACTAATGAACGAGAATACAAAATACACGAAATTCGAAATTATGAAACATTTTTTGAGTCGAATCTTTTGAAATCATTCAGGATTTCTTGTTTCCTCATATTCAAGTACAATAGTTTTCAATACTCTCCAAGATAGTTTAATATATTTTTCGATGAATGGGTATTAGAAACTAAGGCGTAATCTATACAATACGATTCATATAAACGTATTTCCTGTCTGTATAGACTTTGTGTATTATTGGGATAATTTTACACTATCCAGGACAGCTTTTGTTAAATCACTAATGTGATCAAGGACCACCCGAATTTCATCATCGTTACTGGTCTAACGATTACTCGCCATTCAATTCACAATTGCTATCATTCGTAAAAGTCAGAAAAATGCTTCTGGCGAATAACTCTTATTTCCGTAAGATTAATATCAAAAAGATACGGAAGGATTAAGTGGTGGGTTTTCAAAGGATTCGAAGGGTCGTGTTTCCCCTCCTTTTCTCGCTCCAAAGCATAGCGATAGAACGAGACAAAGCAACTGACATTCGAATCACCTAAAGGGACGATGAACGATAGGAAGTGGAATCAGGGACGAAAAATATTTGTGCCATGATTCTCAAGTCCAAGTAATTTGTTTTGTGGTCTTTTATGGGTGAACATGTTAACACAAAGCCTGTTGGGTGTGTCAAATATGAGCTCAACTTGAAATAATTAATGAACATGTTTCCGAGGAATAGATAACAAACGTATTTATACATGCTCCATAGTTCTTTTTCTTCCAAAAATCTTGAGACTTGATATCCACATACATGATACCAATTGTTCCTCATGTGCATAGATATACATATGCATTCACTTATGTATATACGTATACATAAGCTGGAAACATTCACGTTTACGTGCTCAAACTTTGTAACTATTCAGATGATAGCGGAATACGAAGCCTGAGAAGTATTTTGTGCTCTGTTGAGTAATAATTTCAAGACATTTAATGGCATCGTTCCATGTCAGTGGCTCAGCTAGAACCATTCTATGTGAATGGTAATACAATAATTAAACTCCTGTACGAAACTTCGAAGCTTGAAATATACAGTAGAGAACGTACACAGAAAAAAAAATTCCAATATCGTCGACATCCGCGTGTGTTTATGTTTTAATATAATATTAGAAATTCACTCTTGAATTTTAAACAAACATGCAGTTGAGTTGTGCGGGAAGGGGGGGGGGGGAAGTCTCTTGGCGGATGGTTCTTGTCATGATAAAATGGTCACGAATGGAAAGTATCTATTCATTTAAGCAACTTTGGGATAACGAGACATGTAAGATCGATCTAATCAAATTGAAACGAAGTACAAGCAAATGAGTATAAAAGAAGAGAGCAGATGAAGAGCGGTGGTCGGTGGCATTCTATTAGAAAGAAGACGTCAACGGCGACGAGTGAGAATAAGGTTGATAAGTTTCTTTACGTGATTTTCGCCTGCCCACTCTACCAAGCAATTTAGCGCTGTAATAAATGTGAGCCGCACTTTTTACTGCCGCTAAATCTGCGTTAACTTATTATTACCCCGCCGGCACGTTTATGACGTTGGCGTTGGTTTTACGCTGCCGTGATAAATTACTGAAGCACCGATTTCCTTCAAGGCACCTCTAGCACGTTTAAACGTTGTTCCCACTCTCACAACACATCTCTTTTCTTTCACCTTAGAACTACTACCAACTGAACCGAGCATCCGTTCCCTCAACTACCTCTCGTTTCACTCTTCTCCACTTCCGATTCCCATCCCACGTCGTCCAGTGAGGTCATTTTACACCACGAAAGATTGCCTCATGCCGAAAGAAGAAAATAGAAAAATCAAAAACCTTCAACATTGCTTCAGATTCTGCGAACAATTATATTCTCGCAAAACTGGGATGATGTTTTGGATTTCATTTCCTATCCCTTTTATCTCGCAATGAGGTTTAGAATTTTATTTGACACAACAATTTCTTCAACACAACCGCATTTATAATTTATATTGTAAGTTTAATGAATTTTGTGGTGGTAAAGAATCTGAGAACATTTGGAGCAATGGTTAAACTCAACCCATTTTGATTCCCTCTCGATCTTCCATACCATCGTAATATATTACGAGTTTTGTGAAACACAAATTGCAATCGAATGTTTCAGGTAGAATGATCGGACACAAAATCCGAAACCCACAGAAAACAAAATTTCACTGGAAGATGAACCAGAGTTGGGAAATTCTGCCCGCTTTTCAACGTGACACTTATACTTAGACTGTGAAAATCCAGTTCAGGATGAGGCATAAAAGGATTCCAACCTGTTCTTGGTTCACTGAGCAAATGGTATGGGAGTACCATTAAAATGAGGTCTACAGGTCGAGGAGGCTGAATTCAATCGTCTTGCACCTTCATGCGTTGTAGGCTTCAAGGGTATGAAATCACCTTACAAAATTTCCTTGACGCAATGCAACTTTGAACGGATTTGAGTTTGAATGAGTTGAGAAAAGACTTTATTTTTTGGGTGTGAGAGGAAAAAATACCAGAAGATTTATCTTCAAGATTAATCTACGAGAGGTTCGAACGTTGGAGAATGAGAAATATTAAAGGAGAGAAGAGAAATGGAACGTGATTAGTTTAAAACAATTTGAATGAAAAAAATAGGGAATATGATTGTCTCGGAAGAACAATAAGGCAAAATATCAGTCAAAGAACAATCGATGGAATCGATTGAAAGGTTTGTTCGTTGGGGTGGAGTGAATAACTCAACATGGATCAAAAGATTCTTAGAAAATATGTTGATTTGTAAAAGGAGCTTATAGAGTTTCACAATTCAGATATTTCGAGTTTCGTCGAAATATCTATGTATTTTAACTTTATTTAACATTTCGGAACAGGGAAACTCTGGTTAGAATGTTGAGGATACATTGTGTCACAGTGAAAATATTCAAAGGTAGAATCACGATAGAAACAATGATTTTACTAACAATATTGATTGGTATATAGGGAATAATGGAAAATAACTGGACTAACGGCAGGCCAGGGATATCGGAAAAAATGGAGGAATTCATAAATGTATTAAAAAAACCTCGCATACAAGGAAATGGAGAAAATGATTGGAATTTGAATGATTATTGAAAAAATACTTCCCCTCAAACCAGCCCGTTAATATCGCCTGAAGTTCGATCTTAATGGGAAGAACGTTGTTCGTATGAAAAAACGACATGAATACGAAAAAGAGGAATCATATGTTGGATAAAGCTGAAAATTCCTTCAAATGGATTCAATGAAATCATAAAAGTCCACGTTAAGAGAAGAAACGCGAATGAGCGGAAAAAGACATAAATGAAATACGAAAAGGAGAAAAGTGTATTACGCTTGAAACAGAAATCATCGGAAGAAATATAATTCGAACGCAACATATGTGTTTTCGAGGAATCCACTCTCTTCCATTTCCTTCTGTTCTTTTTCTCCTTGGAGTTCAGAACAATCATTTACAAAAACGAAGGATTTGACAGGATGTTGAAATATTGAGGATGTAGAGAAATCTATGCATTGCGAAATAAATTGATAGAGCAGAAAACCCTCACAATTTTCCGGATAACCTAGTATCGAACGAATTCATCCAGATGCGGCACTATTCCGGGATGGGGTACGAGGTAGGAAGAGGAGTTTCGATGGCTAATTGGTGGCTCGGTCCTTGGTATATTTATGGTGGCCAAGCGAAACCGGAGAGGAATACGGATACAGAAATGAGAACGAGAATCGGTAGATATATACAATCGGTTTCGGGTAAAGCGGCAACGACAGAGACAGGAGGAGAAGTTTTGCGGAGCCATATCGATTCGGGGTTTCATTTGAACCAACGGGTTGAATTACCTCACGCTCAGGATTGCCATAGCTGTATCCCTCAACATATATACCGAACTACAGCTTGACTGTCGTACTTGTTGTCATTTTCCACAGTAGACAGAGGATTTAACTCATTACTATATAATCACCCAATCTATGGATAGGTCAGATGAATTAGTAGAAGATCCGCAGTTGCATTCCAGCTGAGTTTATTGCTTGAAAAACTCCAATTATATCCGGAGAAATGAAAGAATTACTTTGGAAAAAAGTGTAGTATGAATCTATTTTTCTCATATTGATGGTTCACTTTTGTTATTCGATGATGGAATCACCGTTACGGGTGATCACGTGTTGAATCAAGTAAGGATGAGATAATCTACTTCATGATTGGTTTATGTTCATCATACTCACATAACTCGAAGGAAAAAATTCAATCTGATTTCGCTGAGTACCTTTTGTTGGGACAAGAATGTCGACTATCCTAGTAAATTTGTTTGCTATTCTATGGATATTACTGAGAATTTAGCTTTTTCTGCAAATAATTCGCTGCTATGGCTAAATAATTAGTTGATCCAGCAAATTATTTGTTGCGTTAGTGAAAAATTCACTGTTTCAGCAAGAAGTGAGACAGCTGATTCACAGTTTTTTGTCACAGCGAATTTTGTTATGTCCGTGAAAAAAGGTCCAACGCAGGGGTTTTTGTTGTTCATTACTATTTTCATTACCATCGAGGGATTGGTGTTCTAAAATGCATTGATAAACGTCGAATAATTGTAAATTAATTAACGAATGTTCTGTAACTTCCATCGACGCAATACATTTCAGTCATACTGAATTCATGGGATAATATCCCAATTCCGTTCCCTCAGCCTAAAATATTAGTTTACCAAAGAATTCAAGTTTCATTTATTTTCTGCTTTCTCAACTCGCAAACCACGCTGTGATATTATTTCGGTACTACTCATCCAGTAAATAGAGCATGCCGGTCGAGAATAGGTTAAAATACTTTTCCTCTTCCTTCTAAATTGGAACTTCACCACCTAGGAACATAAATTCATTCAAGTTACGACATAGTAGGTCGAGTCACTTACCGCTTTGTAAGAAACTACAAAGATCCTTACCCCTTATTCTTTCGGATTTCTTGAGAATAAAATTCCAAGAAACAATCTAGACTACCATATTTTTTCTTACCAAAAGTGGTTTATCGGTCTATATTACTCCTTCAACGTAAGTTCATGTGAATTGACGAGTATTCTCTGAAGTTTCTTCCTATGATACTGCATACTATATTGTATGGAGTAAACATACAATACATAGAAGTTATCACTTCGGATTTGTTTACTGTGATATCATGCATTCTAAATTACTTCATTCTATAATGGACTTGTGGTAGCATTCGATATACACGTGCCAAGCGCTTGGTTGATTTCGAATTACTATCAGGGAACATAAAGCACGCTTGGACAACTTGATCAGCGAATGAGAGATAGAGGGAAAGAGCTATGGATCGAATGTGAATTTAGAGTCAATATTGACACATTACTTGTCGATCGTCAATGCTAAATTTAGCAATGTGAGTACTGTATACGTTGGGACCGTAGCGATCGCAATGTTGACGTTTGATGAGAGAATTTTGCATTTCAAATTTGCGTTGTGTGACGGATTGGAAGAGCAGTTCAGATTTCATAAATCTATTGGAATTATTAAACTCACTTATGTGCGAAATGACCAAATTCGATTGCATAAATTAGAACGTGTTATTTTTTTTACCATTGAACCGTGAGTTTAGATAGTTATTCATATAGAGAGGATAATTCGATGGTTTCGAATTAAAATCCGTTTCAGAATCATTGCGTTACGTTGATTGCTGCTGATAAATTCCAGATATTTTGAACTGAAATATTATGAACGTGATACACAAGCAGTAATCAACAGCTTCAAGAGGCCTCAAGAGATGCTCGAGGATCCTTGAGCTTAGTAACAGTTGAAAACTGGGAAATTGAATCAAATTAGTATAATTAGATAATTATGAAAAATCATCTCAATGAATAACGCAAAATATCTAGTTCTGAAGCGTATGAATAAATTCAGCGTGTCATTGATTCGTTCAGAAGTTGAGAGGTATGGTAATTCCTTATGCGCCGAGTGTCTGTTCAACCAATGGTGAGATAACAAGATACTTGATACCCTCTAATCCTGGAGTCTTAAGTGGACATGTGATGAAGTCTATACAATTTCGACTGTGTCTTTGCCTGATGTGGGTTCGACTCGAAGAGACGATATTTCCTGAAGATTTACATGAGTTCCCTCGGAGAGTAGATTACTTAATAAGTTGGAAATTATTGCTTCTACCAGCCTCAATGTGTTTCAATTCAGAAGCATACAATCATAATAAGTCATAATTCTTTTGTTTTTTTATTTTACGAATGCATATAAAAATTTTTTTTGAACACAATACATTCACGTAAAGCTTTGACCTCTGTGCATTCTAGATTAATTTTTTAGTAAGGAACATATGAATGAAATTTTGAGAACGTTTATATTAATTACAACTATTACAACTCCGTTACTTCTTAACAAAGAATTTCATTTGCGAGTTGTTAAATTGGAGAGGCGATCCTTTGGAATGTACTGAGTCCTTTGTGCGTACAAATTCACGTATACGAAGTACAAATCCTCCTTTGTAACTACCACTTATTTATTTCATCAAAACAAAACATTCCAGAAGTTTGAAATGTAATAATGTAACAATATGAAATTGATACAATGGAAAAAAATCTTTTCTGAGTTCGAAAATCTGGGTTTCTGGAATTAAAACATAAAATATAAATCTGATGATTGAATAATTTTGAAGAAATCGATGATCATAGTGGAATGAGTGAAGATTTGTTGAAAAACAAGGGAAATAAGAGAATTATATGTTATTCTGAAATGAATCGTATTCCATATTCATTTAAACATGCATGTCTTGAGTTTTGTCATTTAGTTTTTATACATATGTACATACTCAGTAACAAGATTTACAATAATTTTGATTCAACCAGAGTTGAATTCATTTCTCAATGCAAATAATAAAATCACGTGACTTCATGCACGACATCAATTTCCATTTAAAACGAGTATGAATATACAGCACGGTACTTAACATATAAGGGACTTGAAACTATAAAACAAGAATGATGTATGATTTGGAAGTAATCATATCACATGTGACATGTTATACGTGATTTGCATGGGGTGAAGTATTCTTTCTTATTTATAGATACTTGATTTCATATCTACTTTTGATAATCTTAAGTATATGCAGGGGAGAGTGGGGACACTTGCACTACTTTTTTTCACATTCTTATAACTCTCATGATTAAGTTCACTCGAGACATTATTTATGAAATTTCCACAGAGTAAACATTCCTCTCCAAGTTGCGGATGATTGCAAGGTCAAATCCATCAATCCAACGTTTCATCAATGATACGAGTGCTCTCCAGAAACATTGCGATTGGTGCGATTCTCCCCACATGACGGGAAACTTGCACCACCCTGCGAATTGGCTCTTCATCTCTCTCTGTGGATAACTGATACCTCAATTCAAATAATAACCACTATTTTCAAATCAATTCCCGAATATTTATTCGAAATTAATAATCAAACATAAATGATACAAAAATGAAGTGATTTTGAGTGCCAAAGCTTCTGTTATAAATAAAGGAAAAAAAGAATCATTTTACATTCCTGTGGACTCGTGTGGAGTTAGGGCATCCATACAGCTAGTGACACGTGCAAAAACGACTTGGGAATCTGTGTAAAATCAAGAGATATCTGCTGTGGTGCATGTCACTCTGTTGTGCAAGTGTCCCCGCTCTCCCCTATATATCAAATCATGGGTTTAACTTTTCATCAAACCAATTAAAAAAATTTGGAGTCTCTGTAGCGTTTCGTATATGATTCGTGTTGGGGATTTCGATCATCGTTGCTATAGTTTCAGCCTCAAATGATACACCTGGCTCGTCGGGCTCAAGATTCGTTTTGTAGAGGAAAAACGCGAGTTGCAAATTATTACTAGATAGAATAAAACGGATTGAATTTAGGAAATGAAATGGTTATTTAAAAAGTAACCCAATAAAATCTCTTTTATTTCAAATTCCAAGCTAAGAGGGGCTCGCACCACCAATGGTCATAAAACGTCATGGCAGGTTCACATAACCATCCTTCAATTCGTCAACGCCGATCGGAAACGTGTCTTAGGATCGCTCAAGAGTGAGGAAAAGAGGATAAGCTTAGCGTTGAAATCCCAATGGCAACAGTGACTCAAAATCATGTGAAAATTTTTGCCAAAGGCATTATTTTGCCACACGCGCGGAAAAAAGTTACCCAAAAAATTACTGCACCTTATGTATGGTGAGTAAAGTATGGACAGGGACAAAATCAAATCATGAGAGTATAGATTATGTTCCGGTATGAAAATTACCGCACTTTTCATCAATAAATAATGGAATTCTGTCACTCTGTACTACAAGGTGTAGTAATTTTAATGACAGAACATGATACATAATCTTACAATGTACTGATGTCGATTCTTTTTCATGCAGAAGATATAAAATTTTCATCGACATTTTATACAAATCCATAAACATTATGAATTCTTTTTGTATAAAAGTGAATCGATTCTGTTCAAGAATCGGCATCACTACCAAAATGTGATTTTGTCCCTACTTCACTGTGAATTATGGTAATGTTTTAGGAAACTTTTTTCCGCGTGCAAAAATATTTAAAAATCCTTGAAATGAAAGATGGGCCTCTCTCCTTGTTCGTATTATGGATAAGCAGCAGTTCGTCACAATTTTCGTGAAATTTTCATGTCAAAGCCGATTGATTCATCTCATGTTATCAAGTAATCTTAGATTGAAATTTTCAAATCACTCTGAAGACTGTGTAATATTCTCAACATTCTCAACTTCTCAGATCCTGAATAGCTTTCAATCTGTAGACTGCAATAAATTTTGATGGATTTCGAATGAAACAGATGAGGATTGACATTTTATAGGTCAAGTTTCAAGCAAATAAATGCATTTTGCTGTTCGATATATCGAGTTACAAAACACAGATCCTTCTGAAGTGTAACTGAATCGTTTTAATTCCCTGCTGTTCGAGAGAACTATCGCCTTTTTATGGGATTTTTGATGGCGTACGACAGAAAGAAACGTAATATCATAGTGAAAACTGATAAAACAAACTAGTACATATACCATCTTTGCTTGCTGATCATATTCGAGCTTGTGTAAAATTATTGGCGTTAAAAAGAGTATTTGAAGAGAAATGGATGAGGAAAAGCAAAAAAAAAGAGAAAGAGTATCTGAATTAGAAGTTGGAGGGTATACAGAGAGATGTTACCAAATGAGAGTTGTTCAGCTGTTGCGATTGTTCGAGATTCTAGTACTGTTGAATACACACGCATCCTATTCCTGCTGCATTGTTTCGATCCAAGCGGTAACAACCAGCAGGTTGTTCATCATGGAATTGCATACGATAGGAATGGTTATTTGGTTATCGAGTATAGTGGTCATCGTGGAAAAAATTTGGGGTTTCTTCCGAAAAACTATCATCTTTACCATTGTTGGAGCAACAATTCTCGGAATATGAAGATTTGTGCAAGTTTTCCAGCAAAGTTTAAAAGTTGTTTTTTCACAAGGTGGGATGGAAGATTAGACTTCTGAAGAACTGATCGGGATTTACAATTTTGATGAGGAAAAGGAGTGAAATGAATGCCATAAACAACGATAAGTTGATTTATCACATTCACTCCAAAAGAGAACATGAAAAAATTGAAATAATTCAAACTTGCTTTCAATTTAATATTCGTGTGATCCTTTATATAAATAT
Source organism: Gonatopus flavifemur (assembly GCA_018340375.1). Lineage (NCBI taxonomy): Eukaryota > Metazoa > Arthropoda > Insecta > Hymenoptera > Dryinidae > Gonatopus > Gonatopus flavifemur. The sequence goes on along the minus strand of JAFFJZ010000001.1, from coordinate 38,852,796 downwards.
CAAATAATAAAAAAGTGAGATTTCCTACATCCCGCAATTACGTATGTCTCGTGCACAGAACAACGTGCTAATTGTACTCACTATCAAGACACGCGAAATCCAGGCCGGAAAAGGGTGGTTAGACAGGTGATGTGGGGAGAAATTGAGGGTCTGAAAGAAGGAATGGTTGAAACGACAACGACGACAAGGATCGAGATAGTCGTCGCATAAAGTTTACCGTCTATGTTGCAAGCAAAAGGAAGATGATGGTATGTGCACATATATGCACTTATATAAAGACGTGTAAATGTGTATGCATAAAGGCTACGTTTCAGATTTTACACCTCATCACAATATTCATGTTCCATTGGAAGGAAAAAATTCGTTCTAATTAATGTAAGACTGAGAGATGAGAGTATACGAGTCTTCAAATTGATTAGTTGCTTTCAGAAAAAATCGATTCGGAGACATTTCAAAGAATCTTTCCACTGTGATAGTATAATACACAACTCGGAAGATTCTATATCCATACACAACTTCTGAACTTGTATTCACTGTTCCGAGCGATGTCTGTCGCGTCGTTGCATCCAATCTCGTTCACGTTTATAGAATTTCTAGCTGAAGTCCCTGCTCTCATACAACGTACTGGTTTAGATGGCAAGGGTCCGTACCCTCGACCTTCTTTGCCTGATGCGCAAGAAAAAGAATACAAAAAAAGACGGAGGGACGCAATCACGTTGGCTTCAAGCAAGGACAGAGAAAACGGAAAATGTGAGAGAACGAAAAGAGAAAAGGAAGACCATGATACGTGAAAGAAGCATGCTTGAATTAAAAGCAAGCTTCTATATCCACCACCTCCCTGTTTACATACTTACTTTTGTCACACTGCAATTAGTACACCTGTACTTGAAGAGAAGATCCTGTCCTCAAACTCATTCTCAAACCTTTTTTTGCCCTTTCACATGCTCGTGCAAAAGACCTATTTATTTATGAGTTATAAAGAACGTGGATACTTATTCCTAAATATATTTCCACTTTGTTATATAATTATTGTTTTTTAGCACTCTCTTGATTGCATGTAGAAGGAAAATGGATTTGGATTCATGTGACGATTTTATTCTTTATTTTCCTTACTTTGAAAGGAGCTCTTTTTGTATGGTTCCATATGATTCCTCGTATGATTGTTGAAGAATAGGTATCACCACAGATGAATTGGAGAGATTGCTGAAGATATATGAAAACCATGGTCCAGTTTTTGATTGGTGGTATCACGCTTTACGTTTATCCTCCCCTGCTGATTAGCCCAGGAGAAAAATTCAATCGAACATATCACTCTCTCAAAATCAAAAAAATGTGATACGGACTATAATTTTAACATTGCGTTAATAGTTTCTCTAACTCATCTCTTGTATTCAATGCAAATGAACATTTGTTTTTTTCAACAATTGTCTAAAAGTCTCACGTAAAACATCTTCTAGATATCTAGTAGAAAACTTCTGGACCGAGTTCTGAAAGATGTCTTCACGCGAAATTTTTAGACAAGTTTCAGATGTCATGTTTATCGAGTACCTGTGACGAGTTTTTTTATCAGTACAAAATCTTTGTTGACAACTCGCAGCCGCGGATTGAGTCCGTTGAGGGCCCTGGGGCGAGCAATAGAAGGGTGTCCCTCTCTTCATTAACGAAACAATTGAATTTGAAAATTGACTGAGCTTATTTTTTATTTGATGAAGAGTAGGAGGCCCCCTACGAGGCGGGGACCTGAGCCATGGCCCGGTTGGCCTACGGAGTGATCCGCCTCTGACAACTCGTACGGTCGCAAAGTTGTGAGAGTTTTTGAAGTATCGCTAGTGCAAACTGTTCGCTCATGCAACAAGCGTCTTGTCAAAATATTGAATTCTCTTTTTCTGAAAGTCATTTTAATCAGACCCGAGAATCATGATATCAATCAATGAATCAGTTTACATCTTTTACAGTTTTCATTAAAATCTAGAACCGTTTGAATCGTTTTAATCAGGAAAAGTAAATGCGTCCATCGTGGAATACCAAACTCATGCATACTGACTGTTGTATGGAATGCTATCATATTTATGTGAGATGATGAATTACTTGCATTAACTTGATATGTTCCTGAATTTTATGTTGATTCCCAATTATGACTAATGGATTCATTGATTTTAATGCAGGCGGTACGATCTTTAATAAACAATTTTTCAAATCTCAAATATATAATCTCGATTCCCCTCAGTTCATTCTACACTGTTGGAAAAAAACTAACACCGAAATGATGGACTTATATATTATACACACCAGGATTGTGTGATGGTTATACTCCGATTAGTGTTAATTTCTGAAACATAACACAAATCGGAAATAAAATTCTAACACAAAATCGATGGACGCATATACACACCAGAAAGTGGTTACGGGAGGTCAAATTCCCAACAGTGTATAATGTCGAAAAATTGGTGAGATCAGTATAATTTCGCTACATCTCCATGGATGAGAGATGATTATATCAATCACTCTGAAAAGTGTTATGACTATCGATCGGAGTTTTTTCTTTTGAATAACAAATTAAATCCATATGACCTCGACTTTTCATGAGAGTGAAACTAGCAGTCACGAACTGGCAGCTGATTGATATAACGTTTGATTGGGAGTAATTTTACCGTCTTCCACATCAGAAATTGATTCAAGGGTTCCCAATTATACGGTTTGGCTATTTAAAATTGTATAAAACAATTCTTTCAAGAGTTAATTCACTCGGCTGCTGGCTTCACTCCCATTGATTTTTTGTAGGAATTCAAACTTTTTTGCATCACAATTTCAATTACAGTCATTGTCAGGAAGTTTGAATTCCATAATCAGTCACAGAAATAGTCGATATGCAAAATACATCCCATACGACTGCATTCTTCACTTACATTAAACGATGCTCAACTTCAGTTCCAGTCGAAACGGATGAAACTTCCGATTGGCGATGGCCGAGAATAAAAGCGGAGTTTTCAATTTTATATGATCTTAGTGCACATCCGTTCTGTTTGGCTTTCGATAGGAGTGGATGGAATTTTCGTCGAAAACGAATTTAGATTTAGAATACTTCTTCGGAAAAAATGTCAGTCATCGATGGAATCTGGTTCGCGGTACGAATGGGGAAAAGTCTGATAGAAATGAAAATGCATTCTTTCAATTCATCGATTGAGTGAAACAGGTTCTGTGGAGAGGAGAATAGAGAACTTCTCCTCACTTTAATTTTTCCTCCATCTCCTTTCTTTGTACAAAGTATAAATCTTTATAAATATTTTTGTATCAAATTGGAGTATATCATTTAATGTACATGCTCTTATTTCTTTCACTCTTTGATCAAAAATGGGAACGTGAAGAGGGATGATGTATACAAGGAAATCGTTGTGGTGGTTTGAATGGAATTTGTACGAATGACGTTTTGTGAGACTTGTTGCAAATATCCTCTCAAAGTCGATCGATTTCTCTGAAAGTGATATGTAAATGGTTTGGACTCATCTTTTTTTACATGATTTCTATCGTTCAAAAGTGCCAATTAGCAACACTTCGATACGGAATCGGATTCTGTCTCTACGCTAAAACAACTAAACCGCAGAGAGTAGAACGAACGTGAGGGTGTGTTTATTTGAATAGTATCACATAAAATCGTATCGATTAAACTTCTTGATGGTATTGAAGACTCAGAAAATGTATAAAAATCTAAACCAAATGATATCATCGAATCGTTTCTAAATAAATTCGCTCATAGGAATGTTAAAGAATTGAAGAGTACTAGTGTTTCCCTTTATATTCAGGAAGGAAAATATGCTCACTAAGATTTCAACACAGTTTGGAGCTATAAAGTATCCAGAACTCGGAGTCGTATGAATACGTGAGTATGCGATTGGAAGAGGCTTCTCATCGTAATAACCAAAAAATTTCCTAGCATCAGGGTTCAAGTTGCGAATACTATAATCAAAAATTGAAATGATCCCATGTCCCGAGGAGTAAAAAATCAAATTCTTGTATTCAATATAATATCAACTCGATTTGCTTCAATTCAGTAAAGCGTCCAAATGTAGAAATTAAATGATTCTTCATTTTCATCTTTGTAATATTCGCTCTGAGAAATAAATGTGGAATTTTGCCCCAAAAACTGGTGGCAGCGACGTTCCTCCATAGATGGGGAATTTTTCACCATAATCTGGTGGACATGTCTTTCATTTGTAGAGGATTCAACAACCAAAAAACAAAATGATCTCTCAAAGTGGTGGGAAAACCCCTCATTTTTCATGGAAAAACAATTCCCCCACGATAACGGGACGGAATCCACCAACGGGGTGAAGAAAAACTCCCCACATCCTTTACAGTGTTCATTCCAAGAGTAAATCGAAAATCAACAAATCCGCGATTTTTCTACTATGAATTCGTATCGGTAAACGACAAATTATTTCCATTTCAGATTTGTATCCTATGAACGCGTTTGTTGTTTGTGGAATATATTTTAACAAAAAGTAAATCGATCACGAATCTACAAAGGATTGTGAAAATTACATTTCCTGAGAAATCTTCAAAGTATTATGAGGAAAATGTATTTCATGCCGAAGTTCCTCTTTGAATTTGTTTGTCAATTCGACGGTTTCTAGTTGCAAACCTTTCTTTGAAACCTGACGCTTTTTATAAAACAGTTGAATAACTTGAATGAAGTAAACAAATGTTTCGAAAGCTGAAAAGATTCTTTTCTCAATAACAACAATGTCGTGGCTTATCGGAGTGACTGTAGTTATTCAAATCCTCACAATCAGAATGAAAATGTCAATTCAGTTGACAAAATTTATCAAGAATACATGATTCTGGATGGAAGGAGTTGAATTCAAACGACGTGAAAAAATTAGACATAGCTTGGTCAAAACTAGACATATATTGTGGATGAAAATGAACACTTACGACTTATCTATTGGTTTTCTCTTCAAATAACATTAATATTTTTTGCATGACTATTCCCATGCACGATTAATGTCTAACTTAGACCTAGTTGGTCTAATTTTTATAAGGTTGAAGATCGTATATTTCATTCTTCGAAGGACATTTTCTTGTCCTCAATCAACAACTTCGCATCAAGATATCCAGCAATGTATACATTTATGTATAATGTTTATGCGAGATTGGTGAATTTCCAAACCCTGAGGTATGTTTATTATCAGTTATTCATTCCCTTGTACACTGATTTGTTCGTTCACGGTTTCTATTGATGTTTCCAATCAGGTGTTTACTGTGCCATTTATTTATGAGTTTATCTCTTAATTGATCCATTATTTGATTCGTCGTATGTTTTACTCGTACTTATACTATTTCCACCCACGGTCGACGTAACACGGTCGTGTTATTCGTTCATGAATTCGATTATTCTCCGATTCATTGGCGTAAATAAACTTCATATAACATCAATCCACGTTGTGTGTGTATTTATTTATGAATGTACAGAGAGGGCATTGATTCATGAAACGATATGTATTATTCCAAGCGGAAGAACATCTTTTTCTAACGAAATTTATGTCTCTTAAAATCATGCGTTATATAATTATTTAAATTTATGCACATTGTTGAATTTTATATAGGGACATATATGTTCAGTTCAGTAAGAGAATTAAAAAGATAATCCCAAGATTCTGGACTTTCCTGAGTACATAAAGAGTTTGTTACATTATTGGCACAATGATTTGTTAATAAAAGTATTTACACACCAGTTCAAGCTTAGAGATTCCTCATCAAGGAACTATTAGAATGAACTTGAAGAATCATAAACTGAACTAGAAAATAAGTTTTGGGAGGTTGAAAACACTCCTCACTTCCAACTGTTGTATTCTCTGGAAGGTTTACATGAATATTTTACACATTCCGAAAAATGTCAAAGATATTGAAAATATACATTTGAGAAAAAAAGGAATATATCTCATAATGCTTTATGAGGAGAGTGTGGAATTTTTCGAATATCTCCATCGTACATAACATAAGGAGACTCGACAAGCAATGTTTTGAAAAGAACCCCACACTCTTCATCGCCAATTATTTGTGGGATAATTATCGCGTAGAACAAGTAAAACGAAGTCGTATCAAAGAAGCAATGTCAATAAATCCCCATAAGTCCTGGAGATTGAACAATGGTTTATTAAAACCCCCGTGAATATTCCCGTATTTATCAATTTCCTTGAGAACTTTGGAAAATGTGTGCCTTCACATAGTTATTTTATAACGAATGAGAACGATGACGACATCGAATGAATCAAAGATTTGACTGTTAATTTAAGGACCGACGCGTACCGATGGAATCGGTGGTTTCGAAACTAATTCAAGTTTAGATATCAACCGGATGGTAATGGGCAAATGAATCATATTACGCCGAAAGTTCTTGAGGATGTCAGCTGTTAGCATATATCACCATGGGAGAGAGAAGGAGAAGAGAAATGAGGAGAGGAAGAAGAAGTGGAAGAAGCAGAAGGTAGGTAATAAGGACAAAACACAAAATTACGATTGAAATCAAACGACCAAAGTTCTGTTCGAGGTACTTTATAAAACTATGTGAAACACTCACATTGCTAATTGGACTTGAAATTGAATAGATATTCCGAATTTTTTCAGTTAAATTATTTGAAAATTTCATCATAGAATAATTAAATTCATTGTAACAGACAAATGACGAAGAAGAATTGAAATGAAAATTGTGTTTGATTAAATTTTTCGCGGATACAGTTTAAACGAAAGTATCCGACCCGTAGGATAACGAGAAACCCAAGATGAACGGAAATCAAACCAGGAATAGAATCAGTTGACCAAATTAGAGGATTCAGCTATTGAGGAAACATACCCCAAGAGAATACGACGCTCTAATGAACGTTGATTCAAGTTCAGCAAACATCCGTTGAAGGTTACAGAAAAGTTTGAATGTGCTCCTGTAAATGATCCCAATGGAAATTTACGTAACATTAACGCAAGGTCCAAAGTATATGAAAAATTGTTAATAATTCTTAATTATCATTCAATTCCTTCTTGGTTTGAACTTCTCTGAATATTCGGTTTTCGACACAACAGTAACTAGAATCGTCAAAGGATTTTTGAAAAATTTCTTTGAAGACTAAAGACTTCTCGCAGACTTTTAAAATATGCTTTGAAGAACTTTTCGTCGCTCAGAGAGCAATTTCAGTTGGAATTATTCGAGGGTGAATGTTTCAATCTTTACGAAATCTTGAGTTGCTTGAGCGAATTTCAAAATTTCTCGAAAATTAATTCTTCTTAATAAACGAAAATCTAAAATTGATGTTGCATAACGTAATTACTTCTCCTCTTGGGATTGTTAGGGAAAATAAAATCGAGTGAAAAATATGTAAAGGAATATGTTGTCAGTGGTGAAGATGTTTCATGAGAAATATGAGAATTCAATCTTGTAAGAGAAAGAAAATTTATTCATTCATTTTAAATGTTCGAAACAGGGGTTATTCTGACGTGCAGTATGGATATCGTCTCATTCGATGGAAATATCACATTATTCGAGGCAATGATCGTGATTCAACTGTTCTGTCTCATCAATTTGCATTATATACACTTGAATCCATACGTCTGACTATATTCGACTCGTTCTACTGATTTATCGATTGGTGCGCGTTTACCTCATTGATACCCTTTCTTGATGATATCAATGTTCCATATTATCCAGTGTTTTAGGTTTTCCCTATTCGGGTCAATACAAAATTGTTAGGTTTTGGAAGTATTCGATGATCCTAATACAACACAGGTTTCATCTATATTACCCGTAATAACAATCCTTGATGAAATGAATAGAAGTCCCGGTATTATTGCTATCGTTCGAATAATTGCTACAATCAATATAGGTTTGAGAGCAATTCAATATGAATTTCCGATAATTTCTAGACCTCATAAGGAAGACATCTGAAATATTCCCGAAACTGACGTATTAGACAACTCTTCGATATCATTCAGAGAAGATAATGAATGTGTACTGGAACGATGTCAAAGCCTATGATTGAAGATAAAAGGACATCTTTGAGGTATCACAGATGTTGAGATGTGTTGAGATTTACACTGAGCGGGGTATCGTTCACTGCTATTTGAGAACAGTAAGAAAGGCGCTAATAATTTTTTTTAATGAATGCAACTATTTTTTTGTTCATTATGACTATTATTTGGGGACTTCAATCATTTTTTTTATTCAATAACTAGTTTTATTCCTCTCGGTGTTCATCGTCGGGATTTATTATCAGTTCAAGAAAATCATACCAAAAAAAAAGAATAAAAAGAAATGATTGAATGTTCATAAAGGTATCGATTTTAACTCACCTTCTCGAAGAGTGACGATGTAATATGATTCTTGACTGGGTTTACTACGACCCATTGCATTAACCGCAACCACCCGGAAACTATACACCGTAAAAGGCCTCAAATTCTCAATGGTATAGGTTGTAGCGTTCGATGGTGTAACAATTTCTTTTGCGACGTCCCAAGGTCCATTTTCGCCAACTCTGAAATGGAAAAAAAACCACATGAAGCATTCATCAAAAGCCATCCAACTCATTTCGTCTGTTTCCACAAGCCAAAAATAGCGATTTGATATTGACACATGGAAAATCCAAATGTTGTACATGTAACTGTATAAGATACATGAAAGCAGGCATCAGTGAACCGTAAATTAAGTTTGATCACAATAAATCCACTCATCTTTTGTTCAATTACCGGTGATACAATAATGTGAATCAACAAGGGGAATCATTTGCATGAAACATGGTACATCGCTTCGGAACTGATTTTTGTGAAAAGTATTTATGATGAAGTACATTTCAGTCCCATGTTTTACAATTTTTATACACTTGGATTTTGATACCTCTTCTCTTTTTGATTCGTGTAATTCTTTCAGTGCTCGATTGGCGATCGATGACGAAACACAAACCCTTGCGTATGGGATTTTATACCACGTTCTGATTTCTCCTCGTGCGTTTTGCCCTAATTAATACACGTTATTAATTGCCAGGCGATCTGTTACAGAAAGTTTCCGCACACAGCTGCGGTTCGGATAATTGCTGCAGTTTGCATCCGTTTAGGTTGATTCACCCTGTGGCGTTACATGCAGTTACTCGCACTCACTGGCATACATTACAGATTAGCACGCCGGAAAATTCAATACGAATATCCGATAAACATAATTTCGCCAAATACGAATGTGTAATTTAGAATGGGATACGATTGTTGAATTATGCAGAGAATCCTTCATGAAAATCCAATTATACGACTAAAGATACTTGAAATATGATTTTACGATGTAAAAAACTTGAGAGGCCTCTGTATTCCAGATTTTTGCGGGTCAGTTCAGTTTGAATTCATTTGAATTTTCGGTGAAGTGATGATTTTTCTCTGTATTTCAAGGATAGTATTAGATCGGTCAATCTTGAATTCTCTCTCGTTATAAGCGTAAGCTGTGTCCTTATTCCACTCAGTACCAAATCTTATGTGAGAAAAAGACGCAGATAGCTTTTAGCGACGCTTATAACGAGAGCCTACTGTACGTTGAGGCTATTATAGTACATGATATAATATTCCATGTTGTTTCATAGCTGATAATGCTGATCCACTGAATAATATCTATTATGAATCATGAAAGTTTGTCTCCAATATTACAATGCTTTCGAAATACAAAAGAAAATCTTTTTAGGAAATTTGAAATTTCTCTATCGTTTGTTGTTGATTATTTCAGGAGTTGAGTTCGAAATTGATTTCAAATTCATTTTAAGAACCACAGGGAATTCGGAGTGAAAATCACATGAAAGAAAATATCACGGAAGATATATTTTAACGACATCAATTCCCAGACCATGTTGTGTAGATAATAATTAAGTTATTGCGCACCTCGTATAGTTAACTTGGAATGCAGATAAAGTTTATGGTTTCGCGGTTATGGTGGGATCAAATTACTGTGAACCTGCCTCTAGTTTACTTTATACGAGTCAACTTTATAAGTCTGCAGTTATACTGCATAACTTTTGGTGTTCAAAAACAATTCATGGGGAAATTGTGTCAAGGAAATTGTTTAAGAGACGATAGATTCCCATTTCACTTTCAGGATCCCGTTTGAATGAATATGAACATACAAATGAAAAGAGCTTTTGAGAATTATTTAATAACTTCACAGGAAAATATTTCCAAGTTTTAATGATATATTCAAACTGAAATTTCGTTACCACGTATGTGTGTATATCTAATATTATTCAATACGCATTGTATTTTTCTCAACAATACACATCTCATGAACGAAACCAGTAGAATTCAAGGAGAGAATCCAATCACGACAAACGTGGAATGAGTTTTGAAGATCATTTCGAGTTTTCATTGTATTTCCGCGATTGAATACAGTTTAGAAGTTGAGCTCGTGAAGAGTCGAAGATGAACTTTTATACGTTGGTGGTAATTGAAGTATTATGATATTGCACATCCAGATAATATGATTTTTCATATAAGTTCAATTATGAACTTGTACAGCTCTTGTCGTTAGATAATTGTTCTTCAAAATCTGAATTCTATCGGAAGAATCTACAGCAAGGATGATAGGATTGATGTTCACAATAAAACGTAGAAAACACAGGGTGATTGATAGAAATACGAGTTTGGAAACGAAAATCTCGAACACATGAAAACGAACTTTTATGCACTGCCGATGAAAACAATGTATCAACCTCTATCTGTGATTCGACGATCGAGTTTCTCATTCAATCTCGACTAATTTTAAAATTTACTTGCTCTGCGAAAGATGAGAGAGATGCGTTTTAATACACGCCACCGAATACAGTAACCTTGTGCTTTTTCTCGATTTCAATGCTCTATCATTCGTGACTTTTGTGGGAAATTTTCACATGCGTTGGATGGATATGAACTCAAGATTGATTAGAAGATCTGTTATCGATACAAGAGAAGATTAGAGTATCGAACAGGAAGAAACTACGTAATCGAATGGAATAATTTATGAATTGGATATTATAGGCTGATTGTGTCGTTTGAGATTATTTACAATTGGTATTATTTGCAGGTGAACTCTGAATAGAATATTGATTTTTCATTCTGTTTGGAGATTGCTGATCGTTGACATGTTCTGTTGTTTTGTACTTTTATAAATATTAGAATATAATAAAATCCATCTACCAATAGATTGACACATGGTCTCCTCAATTGGAAATCATAGATGGTTGATTCAATTCAAATTTTGGAGAGAGAATTTTCATTCATGACTTTTTAAATGCTCTGCCGGTTCAGTTGAACTCATATGGAACTATTACAAAACCATCATTGAAGCATAGGCCCCCGCAGAAAGCACGTACGGAAAAAAATGACGTGCTTGATATTTGAATAGCTGAAAATTAGCTTTGGTGATTGTCTTTTAACTGTGACAACAAAAGTTATTGCTATAGGAGCTAAAATCTAGCTTTTACAGTTATTGCTTTCGCTGTTCAAATATGAAATACCTGAAATAGTTACTACCGCTAATTCCTAGCTACTATAGCGAATTATTTTTTTCCGTGCGTGCGGAGTTGATCGATGAATTTTTGAAGAATTCTTCAAAAACTCTAGAGTTCAAAAGGAATGTTTAATAGAATCTTCATGAACTGGGATCACGTGCTGTCTGAGGCTCAGTGTCATTATAATCGGCCAATAAAGACTCGAGATTTGTAATTGCACTGACAAAAATTCGTAAAGAAAATCCCCATAATAAGAGCAGTTTTGGGGACCCCTCAACATGTGGAACCTACGGTTTTGTGCGTCCCAAACTCCACTTATTTCTCCTTCACAAACCACAATTTGCGTGTCTGATGAAGAAATATCTCTGTTTTGAGGACGTCCGACGGGGGCTTGAAGAACCTAATATACTTTTAAAGTTTTAAGGTTTGGGAAAAACTTTTTTGTTACCAAACAAAGAACAACATGGCGGCATTGCAATTGTTCGAAGGGAGCTCGTTGATTTTGTAACAGTACCAGACAATGTCCAGGTTCTTGTAATCAACAAAATTAAACAAAACAAATTTTTTTCATTAAAATTGAAGAATACCCGTACAAATTTCAAAGTCATTATTTTTCATATTCTGGGAAAAACGCATAAAAGTTTCGGTTTTGAAATTAGGGTTCAGAGTAATTCATCAGAACTTGGTTTGCGATTTCAGGGCCGTACAATGAGCCTCCTTCTTCCAGGAAAGCATCTTCTTGTGCTGTTTTTTCTCTCTCAGAGCAGCCTGGAACGAATTAAATGATCTTTCACTTGGTTAATATACAGGGTGTAAAATAGTTCGCGGACTGTATTTCACATGTGTATTCTGCAGACCGAATGGAATAATTTTTCGTTTAGAAAATTTTTTTGGACGCTCAGTTTTTGAGATACAAGCATTTTTAGATTTTTTTCAAATCCAAATCATTCAAAAGCACTATGTCCTACATACTTGAGCTTGACATCATTTGCGTAGTTGGAAGACAGCAGATCACTCGATTGAACAATCGAACTATTCTATCATGATTCGAAATTGTTGAACTCTGATTGGCTGGAAGTTCAAAAATTTCAAATCCCTACAGCTCCGAAACAAACAATGATAGGATAATTCGATTCTTTCCACAGATCCGTCGTTTCCCAACTTAGCCAATGGTGTCAGGCTCAAGTATGCAGAACACGTTACTTTTGAGTTATTTGGATTTTCAAAAAAATCCAAAAATGCTCCTATCTCAAAAACTAAGCCTCGAGAAAAATTTCTTCCAACGGAAAATTGTTACATTTTATTATTATACCCCCCTCGCTGAAAAGCAATAGAAGTAGCTTAAGATGGGTACTGTCAGACTTTATTGTTTCACTCCGGGAAAGAGGAGAACGCGCTTCAAGCTTGTGGAAAGTTGCGTGAAGTTCACAGTGACAATGTTGTACATGAATGCCAGAGCTAAAGATAGCTGCCGAAAAATCCGTTCACGAAACTCCATTTTAACGACTCTTCTCGGTCAGGGAGCTCCACCAGGGTTGATGATGACAAAATAAACACATTGATCGAATCAATTCTACACTGTAAAAAATATACTTCTTAAACTGCCAAAGAAGTTTGGCAGTTTTTTACACAAACTTTTTTTGTAAATTAACAAACAAAAGTTTGTAAGCATTCAACAAATTTTGTGATTTCACGAAGATTCTTGAGAATTCACAAACTTTTGTCGGACAATTTACAAAAAAGGTTCGGAAATTATTTTTTCAAACCAAGTTTGTAAATTTCCAAGCATTTTTGTTTGGAATTCAACAAATTTCTTTTACAGTGTACGTTATATAACGCGAGAGTTTGCGGGAATATTCAATAACTATCGTTTACGTGCTCACGGCTACTTATGAACGCTGAGATACATAAGAAAGCTGAATTTATGGATTTCTCATGAATTTAACATAAAAACTCTATTCCAAGATTCAATCGAATTTAATAGTCGATTTGTAATTTTATCAAATCTCATTCGTGTACATTATCGTTTTAATTCCAAGAATTGTATTGGAGTACGGACTTCAACAAGTAAATTCGTACAATATTGCAGATTGGATTTTTGGAGAAGTTGTTACATTAAATGCGATACCATCGCCAAGAAAGTACGTTATTCCCTTTATTGGGACTACTGAGTAAAACGTGGAAACTAAGGTTGTTTCAAGTTTGTATTGTTGCTACTACATAATAGTACTGAGCAGTCAGCGAACGATCACATCTCGCCACCTCTGCTATTTCATGACGTTCCTTATGAGAATCGATGACATGGGACAACTCACTCAATGTTGTTCCTTTACTGAATAAATGTTGTGAGTGCAAACACTGGCCTTTTAAGTCGTGTCCATCCGCCACCTAAGTACCAGAAACGTAGAAAGGGATTGGCAGGACCAACTGAGACGGTGAAAGTATTGAATTGTCTGTATATTCTCAGAGTTCAAAATGCTCCCAATTGCTTCCATAATACACATGAAATTGTTTGCTCGCCTGTATCACACAATCAAGTCTGAGATAGAACGGCTCCTACGCACGTCATGTATTAGCTTATGGGCTCCGTTCTCAGTTCCGATGAGATTTGATGATGATCCGTTTCAAACAACGTCAAAAACATAAATTCACAAGAGAATGAATTTGAAAATTTCTCCGTCTTTTGAGCTACTACCAGGAGGATAAATTATCGATTCAACTTGGACAGTTTGAATAAATTCATCATCGAACACGGTCATATGAAACAATACCTAAGTTTGAGCGCCCGTCATTAATTATTGGAACTTGGATGGGATGTGTTACAACATTCATCGCAATCGCTTGGCCTCTCACTATCAAACTCTCCCTTGTTTTGCCGTCTTTGAGACTCTTCGCGAAGTATCATGTTGAATTCAACCCGACGAGGTTATAGATCAATATTTTTCACCTTGTTCAGTTTTTTTCTAATATAGCCGGAATGCGCAAGTTATTGAAACATGGTGAACGATATTGAGCTCAACGAAAATAAATGTAAATCAAGATGGAAAGTTCATCTTTTCGGAGAACTTTTTATCTCATGAATGTCTCATTGTAGATGTTATAACAATATACAAATGGGAAGAAATTTGGAAAAACTCCATACTTACGCCGTAACACTAACCTTATCCACATTAAATTTTAGAAAAGTAATAATACTGATTCATTCTCCTCATTTCATATGAGAAATGGTGCTTGTTATATCTCTTCCTTCTAGTTTTTAACCTTTTTCATTATTGAACCATTCAACTGTATGAAAATAGTTGGAACAAAATAGTAGGAATAGATTGAGAATTTCATAATGAGAATTAACTACGTTAACTCAACCAGAAATTCACAACAGGCGCAGTGCTGCAACAGTACTGGCCAAGACTGGCAGAGGACTGGCATTTGTCTGGGATGATAACGCTTATCTGTACTGGGGATTTGGTAGTGCAGTGTCTGTACTGGATCAGTACTTGGCCGACATTAAGCTTTCAGTACTGGTTTACACGGAAAAAAGAAAACAGCAATGGTTACTGTGAATCGCAGTAATTCATTGAAAAACAGTGAAAAATCAAATTCACGCCGTTCATTACTGCGTCTTCCAGTAACCGTTAATGTCCAAGCAGCATTGACGAATTTCGCTGCAGTACACATCACTGTGATCGCGCTAACCTCTTTCAGCCAAGCGTGTTTTCATTTGTTTTTCAACTGATTGCTGTTATGGACAGTAATCAGTGCTGTTTTCTTCTTTCCGCGTACCAGCAGGGAAAAAATCTCCAGCTGTATGAACTAGATTTTAGCTATCATAGCTAGATATTTCGCTACAGTAGCTAGAATTTAGCTGGTACAGATAATAGTGTATTGTTCATCAAGGGGGGAATCTCGCCTTCGGCTCGGGAAGACAAACTTCACACTCGTCGGAAATTTCCCACTTCTCCCCGAGGTGAACGTACTATTTCTCCCCACAACTGCAAGGAAAGTGAAAATCATCTGTTTAATTAAATTTAAAATATTCATATGCATATTTCAGAACGAAAAGATAGTTTGTATTTTCCTCCCGCTGTGACATATTCGCTTGGAATTCAGCACTTTCTCCCCTAAAAATAGGTCAGAAAACATCAACTTTCCGTGCAGGTGTGTGAAAAACATTTTTCCCGTGAGTACAGGCATATTACTGTATTTCTATGTATCCAGTGCTCATTTCGTACGTGTTAGCCAAGTGTTTGGGACCCAATACTGGCACTGTCCTGCACGTGTTGTCAACAGTGGCATAATTCGGATTTTTCTGATTGGGTAAACAACAACAAAATATCCATGGTAGCAGAGTTATAGAAAGTAGCTCATACCAACAGCATAACAGCATTTTTTAAGTTCCTTCTTCTTCTGAAATTGTAAAATTCTCACAGAAGATGTACCGATTATTCATTTTCGAATTAAAAATCTGCTTTCTCCACAAATCTAACACCCACTTTATTTGAATGTTCCCTAGAGCTTCTCCCGTTACTTAGAACTAAAGCAGTCGTTCATGCACTAATCGTGAATTCCTTGAATTACTGAATAATTTGGGAGCATGGTCTTGGAATTCCAGCGATCACGCAAAGTTCAGTGCGCAATGCATCCACCAACACATCGATCAAGCTCAAAGCGGCGTAGAAGTAGAAGTTAGAAAACTTTTTCGGAGCTTGAACTTATTCTTGTGATTCACTTCAATCACAGTACTGTTAAACATTATTTATTTGAGTTGTAACGAAAACCGTAATCACTGCGAGAAGTACAATTTCATAACATCGACATCACAACGGAAATATTGGCACCACGATCTTATACGTGGAACGAGTTTCGGAATTTCGTATCTCGTGTCACGTAATTCATAGAACTGTTTGCAATTCGTTGCACGACGACGTAGAGTTGTCGTCGTTTGTGTGTCGTAGTTGCAGCTAGCGATTTTATAAGAACACGGAAATAAGGCGAATGACGTCTCCAATCATGGTTGCCATAAGCATGAAGTTATCTTCGATTGCGATCTATTCGTTCGTCGAACAGGAAAAATACGTTTTTTCGATAGGGACATTGCAAATGGGGAAAAAGTAAAACATAATATGATACCGTTATTTGAGAATCATTAACTCGATTTGAAATGAATTTGATTGGATGATATGAAATGAGACTTATTAAAGTTTTTTTTTTTTATATTGGAACCAATTCTTCGAGGAAATTTTGTTTTGAAATCAAATGTAAAAGTAAACGCAATGTTAAGGACAATATTAATCTCCTTCGTTGCTGTATCATAAAGAATTCAAAGAATGTAAGAAGAGGGTTCTTACAAATTTAAGAAAAAATGGGATTATGAAATTCAATAATAAAATTCATTAATAATGTCCGTTGTATAACTGTGCTAGAAGAATGAGTCTGAGTTCTTTATCGCGAAAGCTATTCCTAGATAATCAACCTGGGTATTGGTTACCTAGGGAATGTTACGTTGGATATCACAAAATCGATTTTGTTTCGACTGTTATCTTCTTTTCCTGTTTTTCATTCCTTCTGATTCCATCGATCGTTGTTGCGAAATTGCTCTTTCATAAATAATTGCAATCGAAAATCAGACGAATGTCCAAAGGAGAAAGATAGGTATAGGATAAGAAAGGAATGGTTGAATAGAGTGAATGTCAGGAAAGAAATATGCGTGCTCTCCCATCCGTCCATTTATACATTGAAATTATTAATTTAAGGGGTAATATCACCTTGTGCACAGATAAAACTGTTTCTTTGGTTCTAGAATTCAAAATTATTTGGTTTCGATTTATTTGATTCAAATAAATTTTCCTCCAATATTGATCAAGTATTAATCTTCTGTGTCAAATCATCGGAGTTGTTTGAAAATTTTCCTTCAAATATTTTGATTTGAACTATTCAATATATTATTGATGAATAAATGATATTTTGGATTGAGAGAATCGGAAACATGTTATGCGGCTTTCGAAATGAATATATTTTCACCTTGAGTCAAGTAAATATTCATTTGGATGATTTTAAGAATTATTCACTTCAAATAATTATAAATTCAATCGAAAAACACCTATCACTGTGTATCGCGCCATGGTTCCCGTCAGTTAATTGTACTCGATTGAGCCGGAGAAAAGCACATCGTTGTCACGGTTCATTCGCTATTATAGGTTTTCGATTTCTCAATGACCACGATTTTCAAAGAAGGAATTCTATCGACTGAAACTGCATGAATTGAATCCTAACTTGATAACCGAAGATTTTTTAACAGTTTATAGGTGATGAAATTGATGGGCTCCTTCCTACCTATTTGTATGATATAAATATACATATGTCTAAAATTTTTAAGTATCCAATCTTAAAACCTTCTTTGGATTATTTGTATCTTGGCGATTATACCACAAATAAAATTTTGGGAGTAGAAACGTCGAAAGCCGGAAGTATGTTTTTGAATGAGCGTTTCGTCTTTTCTAACCTAAGAGAGCAGTGTGAAAAGTGTTAATTTTTGCCTATTGGTGCAAAAGTGAACAGAGTGTGAATTTTTATAGTTTTTGAGGTCCTGAATCAGATAATTAGTGGCATCAAAAAGTCCGAAAATCTATAGTGAAAGTGGGCAAAACCTGTGATAATTATATGAAATTCGTACTTGACAGGATACGTATGCACTAAGTCTTATGTATCAATGTGATGTTTAATACCAGCTATACAGAATCCACTATCAAATTCAGCTACCCTAATGCTATGAGCGATGTTCCGTCCAGGTCGGTATGGAACGCTACACAGTGACATACACGGAGAAAAATTTGTAGTTAAATTTACTATGGGACTTTGTAACCGAGGAACAGACTGAATATACGATGGAATTTACTATGCCGAGACAATAGAAACATGATCAAATTCACTATGTCTTAGCCGAGTCGAAAAATTTTGCACGGTTTTTGTCCTCATATTTCGTTTTTGGACTGATTTTGTCCTGATTGTTGAATAATGCGGATAAGAACAGTACTTTTCCATGATTTTAGTCTAAATTTCTCCTCCAGCGAATAGAAGTGATTGAGGAGAAATTCAGACTAAAATCCTGAAAAAGTACTGTTTTTGGCCGCATTATTCAACAATCAGAACAAAATCAGTCTAAAAACGGAATATAAGGTCAAAAACCGTCCAAATTTTTCGACTCGGGTACAGTAAATGCCATTGGAAAGTCAGTCCATTCCTTGGGCACGATAATCACATAGTAAATTTAACTACAAATTTCTCTCCGTGTACAAGACTCAGTGAAATGTGTTCTGTAAAATATGAACTTCATACAATTATCACAAGTTTTTCCCATTTTTTCATGGATTTCCGAGCTTCTCATTCTCAGTATCGAATTCCACGTCTCAAAAACTATAAAAATGTACGCTCCATTCACTTTTGCATCAATTTGCAGAAATTGACATTTTTCACACCCTCTCCTTTCACGTTGAAATCAAGCAAACAGTATCTTCTAATCAGAATAATATTTATTTGATTGAAAACCAAGATATGTTTCACTTGAATGCATCAATGCGACTTTCTGAATAAATATTTGATGCTCTCTTACAGAATTCTATATGCGAAACGAATGAATGTATGTTTGAATCAAAGAATCATTTGTTCAATCGAAGGAAATCATATCTTCCTTCCAATCTAAAACAACAGTTCATCGAAGTATCGTATTTATTGAGATGAATGAATTTTAGAGTTTGGATATTCAAATAAATTCGAAGGTAATTTAATAAATATTTATTTCGCTCTATTGAAATAACATATTTATTTGAATGACTCAAGATTTATTTGATCCAGCAAAACACTTTCCCGATTGGAAATTATCATAGGGTTAACCTGACATATGGTGAGGACCTAACAAGGTCATCCGAAATACGGTATACCTGCTAAAATCCTAATCAGGATTGGGTGTGGATGTCCCACGTAGGGATAAGTCCATTTGATCCTAATTAGGTTTCCCTTAAATTATCCTAGAAGGTTGAAATAGGTTTTCCTCGCTGTAATTTCATCAAGACCTTGTTAGGTTATCCTGAGATTATGAACATATATGTTTATAAAGTATAGTTTAATAAAGTAAATGCAAAAAAGTCTCAATTTTAGATTGTATACTCATTGGTGAAATAAATTTTCTCTGAATTAGGAAAATATTTCTGAACAAACGTCAACTGTGCATATCTTCCAAGTTAGATCTCTCCATGCCAAATACAACATTTTTGGGTTGTGAATTTCCTGTTCATATCCTAATTTCAATTTATTCTGGAGGTTTTGCTATGGGATTCCGCATCAAATCCTTATTAGTCTCATGCCTCATATGGTCCTCATATTAGTAAAGCGTGACATGACTGGTCAGGTCCTGACGAGGTTGCCTTACTAGGACCTGGGCTGGATCAAATTTGACCTGATCTGGTCCATGGGGTAAATTTCTAGTCGGGTTTATCTGTGTGTCCACGAAATTTTTCGCCATTTTCTAAGACTCACCACAAACGATAGAAACATTCTTGAAATATGGGGTTTTAATGCATATGAAAAGTACTAATCTTACCAGAAACTACCAGAGTACCAGAAACACATTTTATCATATTTTTACATCACCAAATGGCGGCATATCAGCACATTCAAAATGAGTGTGTTAATTTACATGGGCGTACCGCTACAGGTCACAATTATAAATGTAGGACAAAAAACCAAAAAGTTTCTTAGAATATAGTTCAAAATCTAGCGAACATCGTACGATTTTTCCAATAAATTGAATACGACAGATTTTATGAGGGATTCTTGATCGGTTCAACAAAGAAAAAATCAAAAACGAAATTCAAATCAATGCCATTCCCTTTGAAATCAGTTTTCCAAAAAAATCCTACGATGTTTGCTAGATTTTGGACTATACTTTGAGAAACTTTCAAGTTTTTTGTCGTACATTCATAATTTCGACCTGTAACGGTACGCCCATGTAAATTAACAGACGTATTTTCAAAGTGCCGATATGCCGCCATTTTTCATTGTAAAGATATAATGAAATGTGTTTCTTGTACTCAAAGACTATTATATCATATGCACAAGACCCCATATTTCAAAAATGTTTCTATCGTTTGTGGTAAGTCTTAGAACATGGCAAAAAATTTCGTGGACAAAAGGTGATATTACCCCTTAAGTCCTGAATAGGACGAATATTATCAATCTTTTTTATTAATTATCAATAAAATTAATCATTTGAGTTTTCGTTGATTCTTCATTTATATTCAACACTGTCATCTTTGCTAAACATAATTCACTTCCTATCGAGTTGGATGGTTACGAAATTGAATGGAAATAGTCTATGGGATAAATTGCCTGAACGAATTCAAATCTCCCTTCGCCTTTCAATTGCGTGCGAGTGTACGGGATGACTAATTCATTCTTATCAAAATCTGTGTACAACGATCGTGCGACATTCCGTTGTATGATTCAGTATCATTTGACTGAACACTTCTTTGTATTCGCAATAAACTGGGGAATAGATCGGAACGCATACATCAAGTAAGTTTTCGTTGGAAACCTAACTGATCATTGGAGAATGTGCGATGGCTTGTTTTTACAGAATGAAACGGCAGTCAGTCCATTTATGAGAGTGGTGAATGATATCGACAGGTCTCCATGTGTTTCGAATTTATACGTATGACGTTACGATCCTGTCATCAATTGTTCAAATCGATAAGCATCATGAAAACATATTGGATACGGGCACTTGAAGTTTTTTTTATATTTGATTTTTGATTTATATTCCATTCACTTGGTAGCACTCACTCGATCTCCTACAGCTTTATTTTTAATATCTGCGAAATGTCATTTGTTTTAACGGAATATCAATTTATCACAACCGGTAAATGAAAACAATAAAGGGAGAAAAAGAAAGGGAGGAAGAGAGAAAGAAAGAGAGAAAAGGAAATAACGGAGATAAAAATCAACGAGCAGAGTACCTGATATATTTCATGTATTTCTCAATAATCCATAAAAATATACACTCCGTACCAAACTGAACTGAATGATTCCGATGTCCGTAATAGGAAGAAAAATATTTATGAATTCTATCATGTTGGATTCATCTTAAGGGAACCCTGATGATAGGGCATTAATCAAATTTTCTTTATCTGTATTCCACGAATATGCGTGTGATTGAAATTAAAATATCTCTTGCCTTTTTGTACTTGTTTTTTCCAGCAAACTAGCGTCACGTTCAGTGTTCTCGAAAGGAAATGAAGAAATATCTTCAACCTTATACATGATATACATGTTGAATCGTTAAATTGAATTACCATTTTAAATTTTCCAGTTCAACTGATGTTCTCTACAATCAATTCCAATTGAAATTTCGAGTGTTCCTTGACTGAAATTGTTCTTGAGAATCTTTAAATGAGTTCTATACACGAATAGTAGGATTTTGTAGATGTTGGAATGAATTTTGGTTCATCCAGTTCAAGTATTGAAATTATCTTTCTGATGGGATTTTTTATATGATCAAAAAATCTGTCGAATGGTGAAAAGTAATTCGTAAAGCTCTTTTCAGAATTTTTGGAGGCCAGCCAATTTGGGCGTCTCTGTAGAATGTCATTTCCATTGGACTACATGGAAAAAAGAAAATGGAGAAATCTGCTATGTAGAATGACAACCCGTTACTTCGAGCGTTTAAATGGAAATTTTCACAAAATATATTGTCAAATAATTCATATCATAAGAGAAAAATATATTTTTGTTCTCTTTCCACCAATTTCTCCTAATGAAACGGTCAACATTATTCGATGATACTCAATAATATGTAAATTTTTCACAATCGATAATCGATGCTTCGATGTTTGTGAACAAATTCGAGGAAGAGTGACTGTGATTCGGAGTAACATTTTCAGACTGGATTAAAGAATTCCATCATATCATCGCATGTTAATCCTGCTAATTGTCATGATAAAGATCCGTTCATAACTTACATCTCATAATTTTTTCTCATACCACTCCCTCATCACATCGTTCCATTTTTAGTATAAATTTCAATGTAATGTCACGCGACGGCGAGCTCAACAATACAACTCCACCTTGAAACATTCTTTGATTAACTGTACGTTAATGGAAAGGAGGGAAAAAATAAATAAAAATTCAAACACATTACAAAATCCACATACTCTGAGTTTTTATCGCTAACAGACACTGATTTACATTAAACTAACGCATGAAGGAAAATGTGCTTATTCATCCAGGAACTACAGACATACTTTTTGGATGAAAATTTAATTTTTCACAAATTCATTTATGCCTAGTGATTTAAAAAATTCTGAACCCACTGACGCACAATGAATTTTTGACAAAAAATGATACACTCTCTATCCAATTTATGATCCATTGTATATTCAATTCCGAATGAAATGGGAGCCAGAGGTAATTAGAATCAATTTCTCCTGGATGACGTCGCAATAGAAAATTCTTTCTCGTCGTTCTTCAACTATTTATATCGAAGAGCTGTGCTACCAGATACTTTCATCACGAATTGATGGAACCTTAGCATTCAGAGGAGGCTTGTAATTGAATCGACATTCCGCAACTTCGTTTGCATCAATTATAAAATACTCCCTTGGTCATTTGTTCTGAGAAGAGAAATTACGGTTTCAATGATATCGTGATGTAAGACACTGTATATACATGAACACGTTTGAAAGTTTACCAAGAATGATATATTATTCAAATAATGAATCGGCGAACGAATGCATATCCTATATGATAAGCTGAAATATGGCGTTTCTATAATCAACTTGAAGAATCAAGATTAGAAAAACGATACTTTCAGGGAGTTATGATCATTTGATATAAATCATGATTTTGATTCACGACATTAATTTTTATATGTTTTGTATTATATGTTTGAGAATTTTTTTACTCCGATCTGTAAAGAATTAAAATTCTGCAAGTAACTGCGATCTAACCAATTCAAATACCGGACACAGAAAGTGCAATCAAAGTCATTTGATATAGAATAGTTCTGATATTTGCTCGTCTTCAAAAATCAATAGTATTCAAAACAACATCCTGTGACTTCTGGTAATGAGAAAACCCGGATGTGACTTAGAGAATTCAGTACCAATAATTTATTCAAAAAAGGAGAAAAATTGTGTAGGAAGCTGATGGAAGCTGCGCATATACAGAAGCCTAGTATGTGTATTGAAAAACAATGCTCAATATACATGGTCGCAAAACCTGTGTAATTATTACAAAATAATGTAAAACTTGTTATACTATAACGGTTGTTTTATAATTACAGTACAGATTCATAAGCATTATGATGCGCAAGATATCAATGCAATTAAACCAAGTTCTTATATAAGAGCACTATACGTATGAGTCGAAAAATTACAACTAGCCAGAGTATTACGTGGAACATAAAACGTTATATTGCTGTGATAAATTTGGTTTACTAGGTGATGTAGAATGAAGAATGGAGAATGAAATGTGTACCATGGGATGAATACCTCTGGAGGAATAAAAAACTCACCGTAAAAAAACCGAAGAGAGAATACAGTGTGAAGTGATTGGATAATGGAAGCAAGTGCTCAAGAAAAATATCTAAATAGTACAGAAAAGTGCTATCAATTATATATTCAATGGAGTTGTTGAATTCAGGTGAAATCTCCAAGTTGAAATGTCAATAAAGATTGTTCCATCGGAGGGTGACAGTTCAATGTAGAATCGTGAATTATCGAACCTCAATTCTCAGTAAGAGTATTCAGTGGAGTTGAGCGATGAAGAAATGATATAAATTGTGGGAAGTGAGGATGTAAATTGTCAAGGATAAATTCCGTTCGAATTCGTCGGGGATAAATTTTCTGAACTGGAGTCGAGTCTCGATAAGAGATACACTCCGGCATGACGATTCGCGATTTTCCTCGAATTTGATACGAGCGATGAGATGCAATGGAATTTGTCTTCACAAATTGTATTGTTTTGATCCTGACTGCATTATCATGCATTAATAATTAATGAATTGAGACATTGAGTTAGTATAATGGGAAAATGCATCAGGTGACAAGATGTGGAATTTTTCTTCATGCATTGAATTTTTGAACATATAAAATAACTGGAAAAATAATCCTGTATACATTTTTATATACGGACAGGATTAATTTGTACAGTAAGTTCATGTATGATCATGACGCATTCTTTCAATTTCTTTTAACAGGGAAAAAACAAATCATCATTGCACATTCAATATACAATGAATCCAGATGAACATCCATCGTGAAGTACGACTAAAAATATTCTCTCAGTACAGAACAGGATCATGGTAATGAAAAATTAGTAGAGTGTATATCTGTCGTCGGATGTCAGTAATATATCAAGTCAACTATATTTATTCATTATTTCAATATAAAATAATGAAACGATGACTTCCAAAATAATGAATTGATATGCAAGTGAAAAAATTCCTGATTTCAATGAATACCGCGAAATGTGTACAGTGATGATGAAAATGTATTTATATTGTCATCACTTGGAGACTGGATGAGGGTTAGAGAAAAATATTCGCTGGAAAATGCTACTGTAATATTTATATCAAAAATTCATCTACACAGCTTCTCAATCTCTCCTTCATCTGATACTGTTGGCATTCATAAGTTTGTGAAGCTTGTGCTAACAAAAAACTAACTGGCTTACCTAATATTTGCGAGCGACCTACGACCCAAATAGCACAACGTGGCATCGGTTGTCACGTTTATGGAATGTTTATGAAACGTAGGAGACGTTTTGCTGTTAGAAGAAGTCTAATTTCTACTTACACTGTGAAAAATATTTGTATCAATTTTAATACACAAGTTTGGAAGCAATTAACACTCATATTTTTGTATCGAATCTCCCATACTTTTATTGAAATTCAAACACAATATCATCTTGAAATGGTTTGCATACCAAAATTGTCTTGAATCTCATGAAATCTGTGGTGAATTTGATACACAAAAATACGTGTTAATTGCTTCCAAATTTTGTGTGTGAAATTCACAAATTTTCTCAACAATGTAACGCAAGTGTAACAAACTGGTGAATGGTGTTCCAAATAGTAATCATCTCGTTGTGAAACTCAAGTGTACGAGCGTTCACCATCATTTCTCGCGAGGACAAAAATGGATTTCTTTCGCGAAATTCATTTTTATTCATCAACATAATCACCTTCATGTGCGATGCAATCATTTCAATGCTTCTCTAACTTTTCGATATCATGCTTGTAAAACGATTTGTCCTTGGTCTTAAAATGAGCTTCAATTGCAGTGATTATTTCCTCATTCAAGCCAAATCTTTTTCTCTGGAACATCTTTTTGTGACGAGTAGAGAATCAGTCGTCGATGGGGGCTAGAACTGGAGGGTGTGGTGGGTGGAGAAGCAGATTGGAGCCCAACTCGTTCAATTTGGCCATTGTTTTTATTGACTTGTGGCACGGTGCATTGTCGTGATGAAAGATGATTTTTTTTGTTTCATGTGTGGTCGTTTTTTTGCGATTTAGCCCTTTAAATGCACCAATAACTCAATGTAATAGTAGCTGTTGATGAATTTTCCCTTTTCAAGATAGTCAATGTAAATTGTCCTGTGCGCATCCTAGAACACTGACGCCATAACTTTGCCAGCTTGCGTTTTCAGATGTTCCGGACGGCTTAAATGGTGCATCCATGTTTCGTCCATTGTCTTATACCGACGCAAGAAGTCCTATTTATTCAGAGTGAACACCCTGCTAGAACGTGGAAAGAGACCGCATTCTAACATATGGAAAAATATGGAGACAGATCCAATTTCAATACGTTTTCATCCAGAAATTCCAACATGAAAAAGAAACATTCAGACGTACGAGAACGTATCGAAATCGAATACGTTTCCAGCTGGCAGTTTTAGCAGGGCAGTGATAACCCGAATAGCATCGGGAGGTTTTCTAAACGTTCAGTAAACGTAGTTGCTCTTACAGAAAATGTCCAAATAAAATCCCAGGACGTTCTCAAAACGTCGCATGTACGTCCCGGGGAAATACAAATGTTCTGTGATGTTCAATTTATGTCCACCATGCGACGTTCTGGGGACGTGTTCAATAAAGATGTCAATGACGTTCTGCGATACCACACATATGTTTGTAAAGGTTACTTTTCATGAAAGTACGTTTGGGAAACGTGACGAGAACGTCCCGTGGTAGATGAAAAAGACGTACTGGGAACGTATTCAGGTGCATCAAAAATGAACGTTCTTTGAATGTATTCAAACCTACTCCCCGGAGACGAAGCGCGCAGAACTAAGGTTATGTTTCTGAAACGTCCGGAGGACTTTCAATACTATCTGGGAAACAGTTCTCTGAATCGTCGACTTGTTGTTGCTTTTGTTCCATTGTGAGAAAACGTGGTACTCATTTGGGAAAGACCTTTTTTATGCTCAATTTTTCGTGTAAAATCGTAGACGCACTCTCAGTCGATATGTTTACTATCTCAGCAATCTCCCGAACTTTCAGTTTACGATTTTCAAAATTTGCTTAATATTCTTTGGAGTTACTGCTTCATTTGGCGTACCCGAGTGGTCCAGATCATTTGTATCAGTGCAACAATGTTTGAAATCAGCATACTACCAGCAAATCATTGTTCTCGACGGAGCAGAGTCCAGATAACGTTTTCCAAGCCATTGCTGAGCTTGCACGGTATTTTTTTCCATTGAATAGCGATGTTTTATTAACAAACGAAAATCGTTTTTTTTTACATTTGTTACACGAACGCAAAAATAGCATCACTTTCACCTCAGTAGCTTTGCTGATTATGGTCCGATTGATGTGAAAATGAGTCCCACGTCAGTTGAAGGTTAGTTCTTTCGAAGAACAGAGTGGATTTCATATTACCAATGCCATCTTTGGGTTAGTCCCGGAATTTATTGAACGATGTGTGAATTTGAAATCAATATGATTCTGAGTCTTTTGATGGAGTATATCCCACAAGTACCATAAAAATATGGTAATCTTTTATATCAACCATTCTCTGTGTTCTCGGTTCTACTTTTGAGAAGATATTCTATGAACACGATACCACAAAAATCCCGGAAAACTGTGACTATGACTCTCCCTATAAATCGAACCGTTTTCCCTTTCTCCCACTCTTTTGCTCGCTATTTTCTGTTATTCATCTAAGTCAAAATATCAAGGTGAATTCAAAGAGAATTCATCAGCCAGATTAAACTCACATGAATATGATGTTATTTTGATGTTGTTTTGAACGAATATTGATAAAAGTAATACCATTATGAAGACATTTCGACTAAGTCGTCCTCATAGGATATATGATGTGTAATGAGACAGTGACAAAGATCTGAATGATAATTATGTGCAATGCAGCCTTTCTCCTAGATTCGGATATTATTTCAATGAGGAAAACATCTTCATGAACTTGGTTCCGGTTTTTTGCTCCCAAATTATCAAAACTTTGAATGGCATCAGGCACGAAAAATGAGAAGTTTGAATAGCCTTGGACTCAGAGAAATTTGGACCACTGAAGTTTTTATACTCACTTGTTGAATCTTCATGTGAAAGGAAATGAAGGGAATAAGCAAACTTGTTGATCCCATCGTCAGAAAGTGCGCCAATTCGCTGTTTATACATAAAAGCAAAAGGTTTTATTTGAAAAATTCGATATCGTAGGTAACATGCTTCGTGTACTCCACTTTTAGTTCTAAATTACCAAACGATTTGATATGAAACTCTCAAACTGTGACACATAAAGTTATAATTTCGAAACAGCGGAGGAGAATTACAATTTTTCCATACAAAAATATGAGAGAATTCAATCGTTTTTCACTACAGTAAGGTTTTTCAGAGGATGTTAACTCAACTTCCTGTCTTTCCGCAGATATATCTGCAGATTACCAATTTTCAATCCATGCATTGAAATTCTCTGAAATTTGTTTTATTTACAGTTCACTAATCTTTTTTCTGCTTTCAAACCGTTCCCACCCCAACTTCATGGAAGGTCATCTGCAATGGCAATAGAGAATACCATTTGTTCATGTATACCTATACAAAGTCATACGAATCGACATTACGGATGTTGATGGATCAAATCTAAAGTTGGAAATTTCATAACCGTACCAAATATACCGAATGCCATTCCTGGCTTCCCCTTCTCCCACTGAAAATAGACTGAAATTCATTCTAGGCCGTTGAAATCAAAAACATGACCTGAATCGGAAACATTCATATCGATTATGGAATTTTGGCCCTCTGCTGTCTTTACCGTTCTCCCTCCTCTTGTTCAAAAAGAATGGACGAAAGCAACATAACAACGAAAATATAAAAAATTTAGCTTCCAAAGAAAAACCGATCACCGTCCATCCGTGACGTGGATAAGTTGTCAGGTGTTACACATACGTTCTCTTGCTTTTTTTTCTACGACACACGCCTCGTCGTCCTTTCGCATGCGTTCTCCAACATGCATCCTGTAACAACAAGTCAACCATTTGCGCACGTGTGTCCTACGTTTGGTTCGTCCTGGAAATCGAAAATGCACACACCACACTCTACATATATCGTATTTCGGTTGACGTGTAATGGGTTGATGGAAATATATATGTATACACCTTTGCTAAAGCTATACGTAACCAAACGGTCCAAATACTCTCTGCAGATGGATCTCTGGCTGGGAGACTGCTATCAGAGAAGTTCCCTTTCGCATCTGCTCTAATAACGTATGGCTATTCGGTAGGGCCAGCGATGATATGGAACAGAGTATATATATGTGTACACATCTATGAGTATGTATACTCACCGTGTGATATCTGCGTGTTTGTAAACGCGCGTGCGGTTGTCTCGACGTATTATAGAATGATTTACATGCCCTGGTGCTATGATATGTCACCGACTACAAGGCGACGATACAACAGGAATATATTTATAATATTTATATACATATATATTCTCTCATATTTTCTTCCCATTCTTGTTTATATAGAATAGAGGCGGAGGATTGAGAAAATTGGGAACTATACTTTACTCATATGCTGTACCTTTGTCAATACCAATTTGTGACCAGGTTATCCATCTCTTGATTCCCCTTCTTCCGGCCTCCTCTGTCATTGTTGTTTTTTGTTGGATGAAAAATCATCTCATATATACCTACGTATCACCAAGTAGTCAACGATCATCATTTTCATTCGAATCACGTTCATCCAATCCCTGAGCATGCCCGTATTCTTTGCCTTCATTCTTTCATTCCTCAGACCGGAATTTGGCTATTTATCAAAAAAAGATCTAGATACAGGAGAGATGATGATGAAATCATATACATCATACCTATCCTTTGAGATGGAATTTACAAGAAACAAAATGGCAATATATTTCGTATCCACTTTTCAAATGTCACATTATGAATGTTCAGAAATTATTTCTCATAACCTTCAATGGCACTCCATGACGTTGAAAATCATCTGTCTCTCTTTGTATACTGTACAAAAAAACATGAACATCCAACAAACGTTCATTAAATTTGAAGGTTCTTTGAACGTGAATTCAGCTAAAATCAGCCTAAAATCAATCTATCTGACTCGTGTTCTCTTGGGATTATTTGGAAATGACGACAGTAATTTGTAACATTAGTGAATTATTTTACATGCTTGGCACGAATCATCGCAAACTATGATGGTAAGAGTAAAGATCCACCGTGAAGAAATACGATTTAGTAACAAGGAGTAAACGAAACAAAGAAATATTTTGTTAATTCGAATTGTAACGTGAAATGATAATAAATTATCATTTTAAATTCTGAATATGCCGAGTCACGTTTGGAACCGATGGTGATTTAGTATAATACAAGTCCTCATGCTACAATAAAAATTTTCATTTCGTTTCGCCAAACCGAAATGAAAATCTTCACTCGGGTGGGGATGTGTTCGTGTGGTGAGAGCTCTTTCTTGTGGCACTATTGAAGTACAGTGTGACGAAATCACTGTTACCATCCCTAAAAGTACGAAGCATTGTCACTGTGTTGAATTTTAGATACTGCCTTCGCTAGTTCTCCTGATTGAACTTAGAAATGTTTTACAAGTTTATCATCCGGATAAATTTGTTTACAGTAATTTAGATGGTAATATTCCTCACGAATTCTCCCATTTTTGAATATCAGATTGTTCTCGTATATTATATTCTTCAAATCTCTTCAAGTGAAAATTGAATCTGAGGGAGTGGAAATATTGTAACTCAAAAGAAGTGACAAATTTTACTTCGCAAAGAGTTGAATTCAATTGTATGAAAGTGGCAGTTTTCTTTGACTTTTGGAGCAAAAAGCTTTTGGAGCTTTCGCTCCTTTGCAGTAAAATCTCATTCTTGAAGAAAGCAATGATAACTTTTTGAAAAGTGAATAGTCACTCTAAGAAATTCAGAAAGCAATAGAAAATTGTATTTCCTACGAAATGAAATGACGATTACAGAATTCTCTTGTTGTGCTATATGAACTTTTATAGCTCTTCAAATTTCTTGTTTTTCATTCAAAAATCAGAAATCAAATAATTCAACATGTTCTCAATGTTCATAACTCTTCTTGACATTTCCACTTTTTCGTTATTGTACTCGCGTCTCTTGACATTGAGGAAATCGGTGTATGAGAATATAGATAGGTACCAGGTGCGTTTCTCGTTCCAGACTAAGTAAAGTAGAGTTGAAGATACGATTTGGTCAGAGCCCATTATTCAACGCTTATTCAATCTCGTAACCGGATGTCTTGGATAAATCGGTACCATTCACTTGTAGATCGTCGACTCGATACCTATATACGTAAAATACATGTATACGTTACTTTCTTCCTCGTTTTGTTAACTTTTCTCCTTTTCCAATTTCACTGATTTTGATATTTCCTTGTCTTTTCATTTCTTCTCTCATCCCCACGGCTGGTTTTCATTCCACGTTCAATCGTTCTCTGGATTTCATCTACACTCTTCTTTTTCTATTTTACCTTCCTCTCAAACTATTTCTCGTGCTTGGCTCGATTCGATTTAGAAGACTTCCTGGGTATCGTCGGTAAAGGAGAAGTGCACTCGAAGATATCATGAACCTCGGATTGAATCATGGAGAGATATGCCTCGCTTTGTCTATCTGGAATGATCTACGAGAAAATCAAAGCCCTATTACGCACCACTAGCACCAGAAGACGACGGAGAGGAATGAAATTCGACGATCATGATTAGGGAGAAGTTGTACTACTTTTTGCATTGAAAAACAAAAGTCATCGAGACAAAATAATATTTCATCTTCTGTAGAGAATAAAGAAGACCAGAACAATAGCAGGGAGGTAATGAAGTTACAGACGTTTTCCCGTCCGCTGAGCGCAGTGCTTTCACAAGAAACTGTGATTTTGATGTTTCATGTGGATAATTTTACAAGATATATTTTTTAGAATTTGGAATGATACAAAAATTTGACATATTTTATATCTTAGAATCAAGCACAGAAGATATTATCTCCTAATAATGGATGAAGATAATTTATTGAAAACATAATACTTTGATATCATTTGATAAAAAATTTGTTTATTCCGTAGTACATGTTTCATTCGACCGCAAACCTTTCACAGTATCCCCTTTCAACTGGAAGCAAACAATCCTTGTTCAACAGGGAAAACGATTCTCAATTCCCAGTACTAGAAATGATATTCCAGTAAATGAGAGTTGGGGTCAAGAAGAAGATGCGAACAACGGAAAAAATGAGAGGAAGTGAGAAAAGAAGATTTTTCCTGCACGAATATAACAGACACACTAGTGGATACCGGTATTCGCGAGGGAAAAGAGAAGGAAATACGCTGTACAGTTAAAAAAAGATGAAGACCGAAAAGAGAGAAAGAGAGGAGGAAGAAAGAGTGGGAGTAACCAAGAACGGTTGGAAACGAATAAAAGTTTTCCGATCTCGAAAACTTTTTATGGTTTCTCCGTTTTTTTACCAAGCTCTTTTTTTGCTGTGCTGGTAAACGAAGCTCAATTCTTAATAACATCGCGTTGTGGCTCATCCTATGATATTGTTACGGAAGATCGCACTCCTGCCGGAAGAAGGTTCCAAATAACATGAGGAAACAAGTCATCTAGATCGTTGTCCTGCCACGTGAGTCAATATTGGAGATACTCAAGACTTGGGTGTACTGTTATAACCATCACTAAAGGAAAAAGTAATATCATCATTGAATTGGGATACATGTATGGATATAGATTGATATTGGCCCACATTTTTATTGAATCAACATCTCCGAGACATTCAACACATCCTTTTCGGTCGAATGCTATTTGAATTACAGTTAAGGGAAATATCTCGTTTTACAAAGTTTTCATTTCAGAGGGTATGTAAAGTATAGATCGTTTGTTTTAAACGGAATGCATATAATTTCATGAAGTTTTATTCTCGAGGGGCTAGCGGGTTTTATACTTAAGTCTTCCTGGAATAATAACTGCAAGATTAAATTCTCAATTGATCTTTCGTTTGAAAATTGTGCTTTGAAAGAAAAAATAATTCATAATATCGTATATATCAATGAGAAAAATATTCTGAGAATTTACCAATCCTTATCATAAATTGTATTCAGTTATATAGTTGAGACAATTGTTTGCCAGTAAAAGAGCATATATCTTATATTTCAATCCCACACATGGGGCGTGATACTGAAAAAATTCTTATAAGTCCTTGCGGAATAGTTTGCGAATTGATAAGAAAAGGGAGAGAATTGTCAGTTTTTTCAACTGATTCTTCCTTTCATATTCAATTTACCTCATCAAACTTAATTCAGAATACTGTTTACATCATATTTGCAAGGATCATTTAACAACTCAGCGACTGAGCTTTATTGAATCAGTTGTTTCAAATTTGAGATTTGTCGACAGCAATATCGAGTTTGTACACACGGAGTTTCATATGCGGTTGATCAGAATTCGTGCTCATTTGAAATATTTTCTTTTCATCAATTCAGTAAAAAAATACACTGTAAAAAATTTCTATGGAAAACTTCACATGAATGTTCTGAAGTAATTGACATATACATGCGTTTGGAATTTTCCATATTTTACTGGGAATTTACTGGAAAATGATGGTAAGAATCCCAAGTAGTTTAGAATTTTCAATTAAATTTATGGTAAATTTCATATACATGTACCGGAAATTGATTTCCTATGCCATGATCGGAATTCTCCTACAATTGTAGGAAAATTGTAACTACAATTCTACCGGATAGAACCACTGAAAATATAATTAGAATGAACACTCGAAATATTTATTCGTGCATTTGGAAAAACATTGTGAATGAAGGATGTTTCAATCATTATATCAACAAATCAGTTTTGGGTATTTGTAAACCAATTTGCGGAATAATTTCTTCCGTTCTTCCCAGTAAAATATGGAGTGTTTTCAATCTGTTCTCGAATCATTTGCGTAGAGAAACCCTTTGAAGTGATGAAAATCATAATTTCTCCGTTGCATGGGAGAAAAAAGTTACACACATGTGTAAAGTTCAGCATATAATGTAACGAACGAGTCAGAAAGGGTACGAGAGATTCAAAGTAATGTGTATTTTATGAAAATACACACAACCTTTTTTAATATGAATTCATTCAACATTCAATTTCACATTGCGCGTTATACGTGCGTTGTATCTACAAAGCATCGAGTAAATTCAATTTTTAAACAGAAAAAAATGCAAATCAAAATTCCAATGTTTCATACAAATGAAGCAATAAGAATTGTTTGGGTTCCGCATAAATGGTATGCAATTGATAAATGTGGTACACGTGTATTGATTTTTCAGTATTTCAAAAAAGAAACAAGGAAAATGAGGGATATAGATTGAGTTCGAAAAGCGGAACATAGTTTTACAATTATTATTATTGAATAAGATTCTTGTGAAGATCGATATGTACATATTGAGGGAATATATTTTTCAAGAAATCACGAAAGCTGATAAAATTTACATGAAACCATGCATATATGCTCATTCGTGATTTGAATTCAACGAATGAGGAAGCATCGGAGTATGAATTTTTTTCCGATTCCATGTGTCAACCTATCGACAGGCGTGCCACTTTTAATTTCACGTGTCCGCGGGTAGTTTACTTTGTACACAAAACTTGATTTTCAAGAGATTTCAATTTGGAAATTTGTATATTGGAAAATAAGAAATCGAGAAGTATAATAATTTACAACGATTAGACAACAGATTGTGTACAACAGAAAGCATAGGGTTCTATTTCTAAAAATCAACTCTTCCGTGTAAAATCAATGCGTGTGAGGTTGAGAATTCATTCAATGGTTTATGGGATATGTCAACGATTGAATTTGCATATCTTGGCTAGAGTATAAATAGAGAATAGTGAACTGAGTTGAATACAAATCACTTCAGGAATTTTCTAGGGTGTTATAAGGCTTCATGAGACTCTAGCGTGGTTTTACGAGAATGTAGAAAATTCTTAGAATAGATTGCACTGGATGATGGATTCAAATGTGAGCATCTTACTGAAGAAAAATAAAAATTAATCCACATCTAATTCGAAATACTCTTCGAGAATGAATCAGTTTATCCACATCATTGTCAATTCTCTGATTACCTCAACTTCTATAAAATTCATATAGAATGAAATTACTCCCAACTTGAATAAATTTATTGCACGAAGTGGGTAGAGAACGTATTCATTTTGATTATAACTCAGGCCATTCCTCAATCACAATCCCACCACTGAATTCTTCTACACATTCTTTTCCAAGCAACAGGTTTGAGATGATTTTCACTAGAACCCAGTGTAATTTCCCACGGCAAAATTCTGTTGGACTTGGAACAGTTTTACGGTGATTATTACATTTACGACCATCAAGAGAATTCAGATGTGTTTTTTTCGTGTGTACATTATCACGCGAGTATACTCAATATATAGCTTGAGAGTTTTAACGAGTTGCTACAGCTCGTAGCGCTCACTTGGTCTGCGTGGAATGGAAGGAAAGAGTGGTGTACGCCATAGGAACTCATTACAATCCCTCACGGTCCACTATTTCTCTCATGACTCGCTTCTATCTAATGAATGTCATTCAATTTTTGAAGCATTTATCGGACATATACGTCATTATCTTCTTGATGAATCTCTTCAATTGAATGTTTATTCAGATCTACGTGAATGTATTCGGGATATTTTTGGATTTAATGAACCGAATTCATTTTGATTCATAAAGGATCTTCTTATCATCAACTAATAAGATTGATGATATTGAGAATTCATTTACACGTAATTAAATTGTAATTATTCCGTGTATTATTTCACACATTATTGTATATTTTCGTAACTGAATTTCCATATAGCCATAATGGAAATGTAAATTCATCTTTCAGTTTCATGAATAACTTCAATTTCCAATGCACGTAATTGAAAGTCCAATGAGGAATTTCTAAGAGTGTCGAATGTGCCAAAGATTTGACAGGGCACAATATATTTCATATTTGAATGATGCATCAAAATTTATTTACATAGAATTCCTCGTGGAGGAATCAAACAGTAATGTGTATGAATTTTTCGGATATAATTCTACGAGAGGAAACTTGCTATATGATTGAAAAATAAATAATGAATCGTTTTATATCGGAAAAACAAATCTGACCTTTTTCAATGGTGGGTAGCTCTAACATTTTACCCCTTCAAGACCAAAACTATACGATCAGGAATCCAATAAAGGAAAATCAATTTCTCTCTCACATTGAAGATGATAAGAAAAGTTAAGAGACGATACAACAACGCTTCTCAAAATGTCCTTGTTTCATACTTCTGATATCGTTGAATCTATCTTGGTTCACCGACAACAAAAATTCCTTTCAACCAAATAAATAGTTCATCTGTCCTCTCTCCGTAACATATTCTTTGGAATTAATTAAATATTTGATCAAATCAAATAATGGAATGCTTGCCCCAAATGAATCGGTACTTCTAACTTTCAATCTTTGCATCCAATGGAATATTTAATTTCTACAAATAAATATTTTATAGAGAGAGCGCAAATAAATATTTTCTCCAGTGTTGAGAAGTAACAATCTATTTCCAATGGATTCAACCAGAAATGGTATCAGCTTTGAAAAATGATTACTATATTTTGTTTCGACACAACTTCTTCTGTGTATCCTGCTAAAAATGCTGAATGAAAACTAATTTCAAGAAGACAAAAACCTGACTGCAAATTCAATTATTCCTATTTGTTTCCATGCAGTTTTTGTCCCTTCCAATCAGTTTGTACTTGTTATTTTTAGCAAGATATAGGTAATTCAACACTGTAATCTTTCATGGCCAAATACATTTATCAAGTGAACGTATAAATAAAATCGAAATGATCTGAATACTTCAATCATTAATTTGGAATAATTAACGTCGACTATACATTGATTCTCAAAATTTAGTTTCTTCAATTTAAACCTTGGAGTTAACTTGTCCACTTATATCATTACGCATAGTTGTTACCGCTGATTATACAAATTACCATTGTATATAAGGCAAGTCATTAATGAAAGGCACTGTATGGTATGTGGTATACACTAACGCATGTCGGAGAATGTAGCGGTAAAACGATTCTAATTTAACTTCGGCGCATTAAGGTGTGCTTAACTAGGGCTCTTGAATGTAAGTTCGAGACCAGCTCCTGTGCTCATTTGGAAAAGTCATGAACAAAGGCAACATGTGCAATAAATTATCTCTCCAGCTGAAGAATCATCGTTTGTTTTGATTGCACGAACGTAGAAAGTACAGTAATCAATGAAAATAGTACTGCCAAAGTTCAGTATTGGAACAATTCATGATTGAGAGCAAAACAAATTCTTCTATGCGGGTTTTATAAAAAAGGTCTCAAGTTTGGATTCCAGAGTAGGCAAATTCTTGTTTTCGTTCTCAAAATTAATTTGTTCAATTGTATTTTTTTATGTCGAGTCAAGTGCTCTGTTTAAATGATCCATTATTGTTTGTCATTATTATAATTAATCCCAACTGTGTTCTCATGATTTTTTTAGAAAATTCTTTATTCAACTCAACAACTTTTTCGAACTATGGAATATGCAGAATTTTCCTTGTGAAATAACTCTACACACCATCAACTTTCTCTTGGATAGGAAGCTTAGAGGAAGTTTCATCTAGGACAATGAAGATGCACTAAGACTGTAAACTTCTCCAATAAAATCAAGAGACCTCAACTGAATCTACAATGTGGAACTTCATTTTTGGAAGAGCATATCTGGCTACTATAATATTGAAATTATAACCCCCTAGTCAAGTATCTACCACGTGAAACAAGTTTTTTCTTGCAAATCACTGGATTGATTGACAAATATGGCTCACATGCACATCTTAGAATCGTTCATCCCAGTGCTTATGAAAATCATTATGTATCGTCACATAGCAGGATAATGCAGTCCAATGAAAACTTGAAAACAGGTTAATTCAAGTCTCAAGTCGGAATAAATTTTCCCACTCGTTCCACTCGGGCTTTGTGACGCGTTATTTGCTTATTGAGTCTGACTTCATGTCAATGGAACAATATTTTCCAGATACACCCGCAGGAAAGAGTGTGAAAGAATTCTCATATTCCCCGCAACAGGTTGAATGCGGGAGCATAATTTCTTTATTATATATTCAAAGAGCTATACCAACTAGACATCATGCGTTTAGAATGGAAAATGAAAAATAGTTAATTACTTTCCATTCCAAATGTGAAATATAAAATGGTCTTAGAAAGTACATTCAAAATCAAGAATACAAACTTGATATTTTGAAAATAGTTTCAATTGAAATTACATTTATTATCTTCATTACAATCTGAATATGATTTATTCACCTGTGTTGAATTATGATGATAAACGAGATGGAATAATCTCAGGAGTACCAGTTTCTCAAATAATATTCCGAATCATTTTCCTCTGATTGTGTATAAAACGCGTGTACAATTGAACCAAAGAAATATTTCCCTCGATGGGGAATTAGGTATTCATTCCTAAAATAAATTTTCCTAATTCAGATGATCAAAAATAGAGGCTCGAAATGTGATAAATTGTTTAAATGCATTTATGTGTAGGCATGAAATCGTTTTTAATTTCATTGAAAATTCTTTGTTATTGGTAGAAGAAATATTCCTTTTTAGTTCAATGATTTTCTCCCCAGTATAGTCACTCTAATTGATTTTTAGGAGAAGTCTTGTCAAATGAATTGCAGTTTAATTACTCACAAACTTCTTCAATTGTGAAAGTTCTTCACATTGTATGTTTGGATAGGTGTATATTAATCTTTCTGTATTCATGATATAATTGGACAGCGAATATTCATGCATGCAATTTTCTGACTTGAATTTCCAGATTTGGTATCTGGACATAGGATTCAAATGATGGTAGAGCTGATATAATGAGAAGTTATGAGCTAATAAACTGAATTTGAATAAAGTTATTGAGAAAACATCACACAAAGAGAAATAATTCTTTTTCAAATGAAACTTCATAAAGGGTCAAAAGGGAAGGTCTTTTTTATGTCACATGAATATGCGTGATGTACATCCAGAAATTGAAGAAAGAGTACATTCAAGTTGTGTGACATGGAAGAATAGTCGATGTATTGCTGCAACGTGGAGAATTCATAGGAGCAAACGTGTATATTCTTGATCACAGGATTTTATTAATTTGGTTACATCTATTATGTAGATACGAGTATGTCCTCACAGTACAAATAACATCGTTGAAGTTTGAATCTTGTATTCTATCTGAACTAGAAAATTATGGAATCTAATCTTGAGGACATAATAAGCGTTAAAAATGTATTCTTTTGATTAATCAATACTGGGTATGCATGTTCCGGAGAAAATAAATTATGTGCATTTCAATGCTTTTATATTCAATAACAAATTGGTTCCGATGAATAACTCAGACAGGGTGGCCCAACGAAACCGAGAATTTTTTTGTTTTCGCGTCTCATATGAAAATATGTTTCCCAAACAGCGTGTGCAAAATTCGGTTTTCCAAGCCTGTGTTGCGTGCGCAAAGTGAGTGATTCCCACTTTTAAAGTAACTTCACCGCACGCTTATTACTTTACCGCACTGGTCCGACTGCCGTGTGGGAATCACTCACTTTGCGCACGCAACACAGGCTTGGAAAACCGAAGTTCGCGCACCTTGTTAGGAAAAATAGTATGAGCAACTCATGCGCATTGGTGATCTCCACTGATCTCTAATATACACTGGATAGCGGATACAGCACTTCGCAATACAAGACTTCTGTGAGTAATTGAACGTGATAGAAGACTCTGGGGCCGCCGTTTGTTGGTGGGCTGAATGCTCAATTTTGGTGGTAAATTTGAATGCTATCGAAGTATTTTGTGCAGTATATCAATATTAATCCAATCCTAATACCCAATATTGTGTAACATGATGGTAAATTCGGAAAAATCATGATTGATTACAGTTTGGAACGTTTTTATAATTGAAAATATACATTTTTTTGTGACATTCACAAAAACTCAACAATAGACAGAATCTCATGCTTGTTTGTATTATGAACTAAAATTTAGATGACATGGGAAAGGATAATGAAAAATTTTTCAATTACGTGAAAATATAATGTAGATTTTGTTGGGAATACGTTGATACGGTTCAAATTTACCGCTGAAAAATGAACATTCAGCCCAAGTTAAAATGGTGGCTCAAGTCTTCAATTCGTCACAAGAAATTTTTAGTATCCGCTACCCAGTGTATAATAGAGATCAGTGGTGATCCCCCCACTCGCGTGATTTGTCGCCCTCGCTATGCTCGGGCGACAAGCTTCACGTTCGTGCGGGAATCACCAACCTTGCGCACTTGTTACACAATGTACTATTAGTTTTTCGTACTTAAGAGTTCTCTCTAAAAATCAGCTCAAAAAAATTTTTATAGGAGTTGTTCAGAATTTTGAGAAATCCTAAAAATAGTTGAAATTCATTCGCTTTTAATTTTTCAATTTTGTTCTTCGTTGTGGTGAAATTGAACACCTGAGAACATAGTAACTATACAGTAACATACTAACTTTTTCACAGGTAAGCTATATACAGCTTGCAATATTCAATTTTAGAGGTCACTGAAAATTTATGAACGTCTGATGATTCATTGTTTTTGATGTTCTCGAACGACCTTCAAAAATTAGTAATAACATTCAATGTGTACTATTACTTTCCATTAGCACCTTGATGAATAAGAATACACCACGGGATTAAGAAGAAATTCAATACATCACAAGAATATAAATTTTCCCAATAAAAATTAATGGAAAAAGAAATCAATTGAATCAATCAAAATTCAAGTAAATGAATTAATTGGAAGAATCATTCAATTACAGAAAGTTTAGAAATTTTAAAAGGTTTAGAAATTCTAACAATTTTATTTTTGTTATAAATTTTGAGTTTTCGCTCAAAAACATCAATAAAAATGAATTCTGAAATGTTCATAAATTCTGAGTGACCTTTGGAAATAAATATTTTGAGCCATAATTTTCAAGAAGTTACTATGTTTTATTAGAAACTGGATTTTACTGCAATGAGAAAAAAATTGGAAATAAAAGAATTAAATTTGACTATATCCAAAATTCCTAAAAATCTTAAACTACCTCTCAGGAATTTTTTCCCAAGCTGATCTCGAGAGAAGACTGTAACATCTGAAATTCAGCTACTGGAGCTAATTTAATGGCTGTCCATGTCCATGCTAGCTACTTAGGTGCTGCAGCTAAATTATTTTTCCCGTATGTTGTGTGAGATGTGTGGAGCTGATAGTGGTCTCATACACGGAGAAAACTGGTATAGTAAAATATGGACGGACTAAACATTCAGTCACTACAATCAATCGCATCGTTATTCTAACTGAACGCATCTAAGTGTATCGTAATTTCGATTGAGCCGTTCAGTTATTTTCATTGCGCAGTTTGGTCTGTCCATATTTCATTATCCGCTTAGTGATTATCACTATTCCTTTTTCTCCGTGTACACGAAGACAAATTTAGAGTCAAATTTACTATGGTACTTAGTAACCGAGAAACAGGCTGAACTTCCAATGGAATTCACTATGACGAGATAATAGAAGCCTGATCAAATTAACAATGTTTTAAAGTAAATTCAATTAGAAATTCAGTCTGTTCCTTGGCCACTGTAATCCGATAGTAAATTCAACTACAAATTCCTCTTTGTATATGAGTTTCAACTTGATTCTTACGGAAGAACGGGAAATAGAAGGAAAAATGCGGTAAAAAATGGTAATTTTGCGACCGCGCATATCTCTGCTTCCTATTATCCACTTGCAATGAAATTTCAACCACGTTCTAATCTTTCGCTCGCGGAAGCGAATGTTGGAACAAATGAAGCGTGAAAATGCTTCAATTTCCGCTCCTTTCGCGCCTAGATTCTGTTTCGTCTACTCTTCCACGTCACTTCACACGCTCCATTTTCACTGGGGGTGGCCCCATATAAATTCATCTCAATCGGTTGAAACTGTGACGAATGTTTTTGCGGACTGCATTATTTGATAATGCATCGAAGTATGCATTCCTTATGTTCGTATCATCCAAATGTCATCGAACTTTGAGAATATCCAATTCACGAGGTCTTGATTATACGATATACATACTATGCACTTTTTTAATATATATGAAACGTTCAAATGCTACTTAGATAGAAACGAGGGAGCTTTGTGACTATCAGTTGGATGAGTTTTTTTTCATTTAAATAAACATGTTATTGCAACAGGGGGGAATAAAAATTGGATTCCTCTTCAATCATTCTTTGTTTGATGGAAATAGGATTCATTTGACTGAAATGAATTTTCTTTGATTGGAATGAATTCATTATTTCCA
Organism: Gonatopus flavifemur; assembly: GCA_018340375.1. NCBI lineage: Eukaryota > Metazoa > Arthropoda > Insecta > Hymenoptera > Dryinidae > Gonatopus > Gonatopus flavifemur. The sequence goes on along the minus strand of JAFFJZ010000001.1, from coordinate 38,810,389 downwards.
TATTAATAATGATTATGAATATCTATTCCAATCCATTGGATTATTGATTTGTTTTAATCATAAAAGATTTATTTGAGTCAAAAGAATTTTGTTCCCATCAAACAAAGAATGATAAGAGTCAAATAAAATTTTTATTCCGTCGTATTGGAATAATATATTTATTTGAATCGAAAAATATTTTTTTCTGTCTACAGAAAATAATGTATTCATAAACAAATTTGTTTCTTCAAGTACAATCTGGAGAGAGAAGAAAAAGGAATTCTTTCATGACGAATGCCATGACATGAGGGTAAAAAACCAATGTATTCGTATAAATTGAATATACAAAATTGAGAAATATTGCGCGATAAATATACCAAATGTATGAAAATTCTGAAGACACAATCGCAACTTTGATAACAGGAATTCATGATTCTCATAACCACTTTCATGAAAATGCATCAATTATCACTGAATATCCACTAGAAGAGTCCAAGACCCTCAAAGGAATGAGAATGATTAAATTAACAACACGGAGAAAAATATACTACGGTTCTTATTTTGCTTGCTAAACCAGAAATAGGAAGGTTTGTGGAATGGATTTTCATATAAGAATACGGGAGATTACGAATGAGTGCAATTGAATTTTACTATACGTTTTATACAATTTATCGCTCAGCGTTTAAAATTTCAATCCTACCGACTACTTTTCCTACATTATTCGTAATTTTTCGTATTTTCATGTGAAAATTCATTTTACAACCCCCTGTTTCTAGTTTACTGAGAAAAATGACAAAAATTCTTCTATTTTCGAGCGGCATTTTTCTTCGTGAAAAATATACATCAGTATCATTGATTTCGAACCAATAATGATACGATACTGAAATTTTGCCAGAATTGATACTGGGAAGACTAGAAATACACTGGAATTTCAAAGTGCGAGGTGAGTAGATACCCTGAATCAATTTCCTATCCCATGATCGGAATTTTCCGGTTGCTGCATATAGGAAAATTCCGATTATTTTTCACAGCGTAGTATTAGAATTGAATCTAATCATACATCATGCATCATCAATTGTTTCGGGTAGATCCACGAAAATTGGACAGTTCTCAAAATTCGTAACTCATATGAACTCAGATTGATTTCGAATAGTATCCGAATAGTTTCAAAGTACCCACCATATTTTCCGACATCCGAATTCTTGAAGAAAAAAATAATTTCCTCACGATCAAAGGACGAAACCCACCATTGAAGTGAACAAAATTCCCCTCATAATTTTTACAATGTAATGATATGCAATAGAGGAATAGTCTTCATCCCACAGAAGCACATACTACCTAGAATACAGCATCAGAGCTCACATTAATTTCATATCGAAATATTGGCATGAAACGAACTGATGGAATTCTAAAATTCATACGGCATCACACAGAGAAACGAGCGAAATCCATTTCAACCACCATTCCTTCTCCGAAATACGTGTGCGTTCACGTACAAAGTGAACTAAATCCAATGGCGGTCGGATGTCACCCATTTATGTAAATAGGTTAGCCACGGGTTGTTAGATCCATAATACTCTTCAAGTGAAATCTCCATATGAATATTGCACGTTAATATGGGCCGCGTGGCCGTTCATATGTTAATGTGTCTTCGAGTTGGGGGGTTGTATTTGGCGTGTGCGCGGTTTCGTTGTACCAAGAACAAATTAACATGGGAATATTTTTTCCTTTCATTTCCTTCCTATCCGTACCCAATGCACGTGAATTCGAAATGTGTTACGTATGAGAAAATTTTTCCCCCATATCGGAATTATTTGAGAGGTGCTGCTCAAGATATTATGCATTTTGGATTAGAACAAAATCATATCATAAATTCATGATGATTCAAATGAACGGATTTATCAGATTCATTTATCGTTCTTCATATTGTTGTCGTTTTTTTTCAATGAGTGTCAATGCTTCTGACACGAATTACAAAAGTACAAAGAACACGCATCATGAATATTATGGAAACTAAGGCATAAATACTTTTATGAGCTCGTTCGCGTATTATATCACGCATTCAAGTAGAAGACCTGATAAAAGCATAACAAATGTGAAAATGGATGAATATGGGAGAGTAGTTTGTCATACGTGATCTCAACGCTAAAAGCAGTTCAAATATAATCATCAACGTCAGTTTATTCACAAAATGAACACTTCTATGGGTTAAATCAACATTTGGTTTAATTATTGATAATATAACTTTGAGTGCATCTCTCGAAACATATGTTTCTGATATGGGTACGTACGATTTTGTATTGTGTATATTCAATTTCGCGGATGCATATTTACTTTGAAATTGATCATATTTTGTTCCTGAGAACACAATAATGAGCTGTACTTGGCAATAACTTACTGATTGTCAGTTGAATAGGATCGACGTTCATCATGGGTTGATATATATGATAATATATGAATTTAGCAATAATAATGTTAGTGTTTTTTTCTATGTACTTCGTTTTTTTTCCAACTCATCATATGAGTTTGATTCAATATCATTCTTGGTTTATTCAACAATTCATGCCGATTAATTGTCAGAGTTATCATACCATTTCCAGCTGTAAATGAAAATATTATGACAAATATAAGAGGAATTCTTTGGATACTGGTTTCGTGACCCAATCGAGTAAGCTCAATGGTTACACGAAATAAGAACGAATGACTCTGAGATTTAATTGAGGGCGAAGTACGTTAGAAAGCAAAGAACTAGATTACTCGGGATAAATATCCAATTGCCGAATGGAGAACCAAATTCGTTCTAAAAGAGAGGATTAGGATTCCGTAACTAACAGCCTATGTATGACCGAGTCCTTCAACGAAAGGACAAACGTTTCCACTAACAAATGAAAAATTCTATTTCACCACAAAAAGGTTGATATTCTGGAAACTAAGATACGATGACCAAATTGAGAATTCAATCCATTCAATCCAAAGGATCTTCGGGAGAATAGAATGTAGGAAGCTGCTTATTGAGCTTCTTACTTTTTTGAAGCAAAAAAAGAGATGCTGAAGTAAACGGAGACCGAGTTTCATTTCAACAGTCATAAAATTTAGTGACATTCTTTCACCCTTTTGTCGAAGTATAGGTATTTATATAGATTCTTGATTGGAAAGCAGTCTCGACATTTGAGCAATCAACAAATTTCAATCTTTCATCCAGCATCACTGAATTTGATTTTGATCTCAACTTTATTGTACTGGATTTTCAAGGAAATAATTAGCTGGAATCAATTTTTCTCTTATAAACTAGTCATTAGGTTTATAAAAGTACATTTCCATCATTCAAAACTATTTAGATCAAATCGTTCAACGATATTTGTTGACTGAAATAGCACTTTGGCAGGTTATGATTACTGAGAATTCAATTAATTAACTCCCCCCGAAGATAATTTTTTTCATTCTGTTATAGGAAAGTTGCAGACTTTATTCTCAAGAATCGGGTTGAAGAAGCTATACTTCGCATACATTGAAGCAGTTTCGAGGCCATTTCATTAAAGATGGTGAGATCGTCAGGTGCCGAGTCGGCGTGAGTTTCCCAAAGTACTTTATACCCTGAGGTCGTGATAACTACAGTCTTGAGGAAAGGGTTAATTAAACTAATGCCAAGTAATGTGGAGAGAGAGAGAGAGAGAGAGATGTGGGGAAAATTCATTAATTCGATTCTTTTCAAGAGAAAATCAATTTGATGATATTTTATTCCATAAGTCCCTAGCGATACGTTCCGTACTGGAAACAAGTATGAGATGTTCATTCAGTAATGCTGATAATAGAGAAAACCGGAATCGCGTATGAAGATATAGTTTTGAATAATTTTTCATGTTGAAAATTCCAATTTGATTGAATAACGAAAGAAATTCACACAGCGAAAAATTGTGTCTGAAATTTAACACTCAACCAACACTCTACGGAGTTTGTGCAAGTCCACACGCCTGGGTGTTTTTCTTTTCACCATTGCCAGTTAGCGTATTTACTCTCTACTCCATGCCATGTTTTTATATCTTATGAATAAATTCACACACAAGCGTGTAAAATCAAACACTCAGGAAAGTAAACTCCTCATCATCGCGCTGAATGCGGTTGAGTGTGGAAAAATACATTCAACAATGTTAAATTTAACACTTCACCATTTTACATTTGATAAAGATCTCTCACTCAGTCTCACGGTTGATTGTATATTCATAGACAAGATAATTTATTGGATTTGGATAGCTGGAAAAAGTTATATAACCTATTTTCAAGATGTCTTAATTGTATCAGGGAGAAATGTAGCTGTGACAGCAAAAATATCACAGCTAAATTCGGTAGTTTACTACTAAAATTTCGCTGTGATAGTCACAAATCCCTGCTATGACAGTCAATGAATAGTTACAGCTACAATCACTTCAGCTATATCAACGAAAAGGAGAAGGTAAAAAACTGTCGCAGCTATTTCAATGTTATCTGTTCATGCAGTTCCAATAATTATTGTGACAGTTCATGGGCATGATTTCAATAAAATTACTATTTAAATAGGAATTTTGTTTCTTTAAATAGCCCGTGAAAAAAGTCATCCACGCCTGCTCAAGCCTGATTAGGTCTTACTCATCAGGCCTGATCAGGCCTGATCAGGCCTCAATTTGGTACCCACGTAATCAGGACTGATTAGGCTCAATTACGCCTAATCATGCTTGATTATGCTCTATTATGCATGAAAAATTCATACAGAATTAATAAGTTTTATAACTTGACAAAAAAAAGAGTTCCTCTCATCATCCTTTTCCTGATTTTATAAAATACTAATGTATTGTCAATCACTTCTACTTGTTATGCTTATACAGGAGCCTTCCGAAGTAGCTGACCAGATGATCAGATCAGTTACTCCGGAAGGCTCCACAGTTTCCATTTTCTAGTCTCCAGTTTCCAGGCATGATCGCGCGTGCTTAGGCGTACGTGAATACGTTCGGGGCCGATTCGACATGATGAAGCATGTGCATTCGTGATAAAAGAATCAACACAGAGTCATTTGGTATGAATGCTTCTCATTTGGTACGATTTTGCATGATCAAAGGCGAGAATAGTTTGTCTGGCATGATCGCACGCGGTCCAGCTTGATCACGGGTTTCCACGTGGGTACAAAATTGAAGCCTTTTTGATTACGATTGAGCTGAAAAATGAATAATCAGGCGTACTCAGGCCTAACCACGTACAGTCAGTGTTCAGCACGAGAAATTTTGCCAAAAAATGTCCATGATCAGGCCTGAACACGCCTAATCAGACCTGAAAGATTTTGTCACGAGAGTAATTTATCGAATAAATGTTGAACGATTATCTTCTATGATCTGTGACTTCTTCAATCTGTTAATGAAGATCGAAATTTTTACACTTCCTTTTCTTTCAGTGTAAACAACAAAAACAATTCTCTGACATGAGGTTTCAATGTACGAGAAGTGACCGATTCATTTCTTCACTGTGAAAAATTGCTTCCTAAATTTCATATAAACTTATGTGCAGCAATTAACATATAAATTTTGTATTAATTTTCAAAACTCTTCTGACTTTTCATATGAAATTTTATGATATCTTATGCAGAATTATGATTTTTCGTGCATTTTCATATGAATTTGACCACATTTTGCAATAAATTCCATGAATTCATAATTGAACTTGATTTCAATTACAAGTTTCAGAATTTTCATATTCATCTGATACATAAAATTTCAGACTATTCTCTACAATGTTCCATTAAAAATTCGACAAGCACTTGAATGTGCAAGTCAACTCTACACTTTCAAACGTGGAAATCTCAGTCGAATTGACAAGATTCGTTCATGAATGCAAATTGAATGTAATTGTCAAACTTTCTTCCATTCTTCCACATTTAGAGATTCAAATTTCTACGGAATGATAACAGTGGAAAGCGAAAGCATTGAATACATAATTAGTGAAGGAAAATTGAAACAGTCAGACGTGTGGTTTGAATGCGTATTATTCCAATTAGTGAGGGAACAAGTTCAACATGGTCATAACTGTAAGCAACCCACTTGTTTATTACTTCTGCATGCGCTCTTATAATAAACAGTATCATGACACAGTGCTGCGATGTGTTCTTCGAACGGAATAGATAATCCTACTCTTATATGACAATTATTCTTATGAATCTGTTCAAGTTTATCATTTACATTGAACAGAGTTCCGCTAACGTACGTCTTTTCTCACATTCATTCAACATTCGCCGTAAATTTTGATCTATTGTTGAATAGAATTGCATGTACGGAAGGAAATATATAAAAGTATGGAAAAGTTCTCATAATTCCCAGCAAACTTCAATCAGTCACGATTCACCAATAAAAAATCAAAATCAATTGACTAGGACTCATTATTAATACTCCCTGTAATTAGCCAGGGTGATAAACCAATGAGTTAGTCTGATAACAGGTATTCTCTCATACAATTCCATGTGATTATTAGTACATTATATGAAATTATTTTCCATTAGAATTCAATTTGCATACAATTTACGTATCCGAAAATTCGCGTGTGTAAACGTAATACATTTTACATATAATTGACATGAAAAAGATTTCAAAGTGTTGATAATTCAACACATTTTCTATGTTGATATGACATCCTACATTTCTTATTGAGTTTGACAAAATCAAAAGATCACAAATCAACAAATATGGTGTGATATAAAAATGGCAAAAATAATGATCAAGTCTTCATAAGAATACTTGGAAAAATTCAACACAAAACTTCATGAGGGCATGAATCGCCCCCCCCCTCTCTCTCTCCCTTATTTCTTAATGAAAGAATTTTCAAAAGCGAGTACCAGTCATAAAAATTTCTTTCGATACGTTCTCTTCAGCATATTGCCCTCAAGAAGCTACTCGACTCAAAAAGTAAAATCCGATTCCACTCTGATTCGTTGTGTCCTACGCTTTCAATTAGACTTCCAAAAGGATGATATCAATATTGAATTTTTCCGACACGGGTTAGTTCACTCGTATACGATTCACGAGATGTTCATGAAAAATAGTATGAGAAAAAATTTCAATCAATGTTCTCTGTGAAGTTCAATTTTTTAGCGGTTTCTGATGATCGAATGATGTTGTTAAACATTCATCAATGTTCTTTCGTAACGCTGGTAGTCATGTTTGCTAAATTGCTTCGAACACTCAATGCTGGTATCAATAATCCACGAGTTCAAGCGAAATGAGAAATCTTGAACGTGAATGACAGCAATTTCATTGTTAGTTCAGAAAATATAGGATCACAAATAAAAGCAGCAACTTGTTCTTTTCTTTACGAAGGATTGTGTTGTAAGCTCAAAAGATAATGGTTTTGGGATCATAAACTTTCGACGTAGATCAAAAAGGAAAGGAGCGATAGAGTATCAGGAGCGACAATTCTAGACCTTCATCAATCATATTATTTCAGCTGGAAAATTCATTGTATGAACATGAAACACATTGTACCAATCTCATACATCTAGAAACACATTGAGAAGCACTCACTGTCTAATATATATTGATGTTTCGCAATAATATTATCCATTTATTTATGTGATTTGTATTCTTTCTGTAATCAAAAGTGAGATAAAAACACATGTTCGTACCATGAATTCTATCATATTGAATTAATGATCAGTATATGTAAATGTTCACAACGATGAAATGTGTATGAAAATGATCAGTTATCAGTATATTCAACATCCAGATGGTGTGTGAAATAAAGGATACTCATAATAAATGAAAAAAAATGAAGGAGACAGAAACTATCTCAATAGTAAAAATGTGAGGCAAATGAACATCCCATATGAATCATGAAAAAATTCGCCGCTCAACTCCCCACTGTAAAAAGTAAATGTGTCATGTTCCACCAAGTTGGTGGCAGCAAAAGTCTACCACTTGGGGTGAGTTTAACACGGCAATTCGTGTTCCCTATATTCTGGGGGAATTCAGCGAGAAAGAATTTTCTTCCGAATAGAGGAGAATTCCTACAAATCATAAGGGAGATGAATTTTCCCCACGTCAGGGGATTTTACTGCTCCTAAATTTGGGGGGAACTTTACTTTCACTTTTTACAGTGCATGAAGATGTGTTTTACAATGAGCTTGATGAAATTTACAAAATATTTAGAGGTTAGTTTTAACAATGTAATTGATTGAGCTCACACTAAAGGTTCAAATATTTGAAGACGTATTTTAGAATCAAAATATCCATTCTATGAATGTTGTTTGGACTTGGAGGTTTCTTGTATACGACAATGTTTCATGAATGCTTGAAAGATCTCATTACTTACATCTTTCTTGAATATTCGAAAAACTAGGATGTTTTTCACTGGAAAATATTTAGAATCATTTCTGAATTTGAATTTTTTTCCAAAAAAAATTATCCTCACACAGAAAAAAATAATTCGCTAATATTTAAGTAGCTAAAAAGATGAGCTTCAAATGTTATTTTCCACTATTTTTTAATTAGCTGTAACGGCGAGAAATGTACTCGGTACAGCAAAAATATCACAATTGAACTATTCTACTATCCAAATATCAAGCACAAAATTTGTATTCTCAAAGCTACGAATTCTCGTTATGGTAGCCAATAAATAGCTATAGTCACAATTATTTTTCAAGTAACAGAGAAAGAGCTAGATAAAAGAGTGAGTAGCTGTCACCGCAAAAATATGGCACTGAACCTTTACTGTTACAACCACGAAATCTTATTATGGCAGTCAATACATAGTTACAACTGCAATTGTTGTAGCTTGTTCACTTGGAGTTTACAGTTTACTGTACAAAACTGAGAACTAGATTTCTCGTCATAACTGTGGAATCATCATTTGCAATCACATTAGACCTGCATAATTAACAGCAGTTTCATGCTATCAGCTTATCCTATACTGCCGTCCTAAGCCAAAAGGCCGTATGTCAGAATTTTGATGTTTCAAGATGTTAAACATTTTATTTAAACGTGTAAATGCTATATGATATAAACGCCGTAATTTCTAAATCAGGTTTTCGAATAGTTTTCAATAGTGCCCATGTGGAGAAAATGCTCAAAACTGCATACAACTGTACACAATTTGTATACATTTGTATACCATTTGCAAACAATTTGTGTACAATTGTATACATTTTTTCCACATGAGTGTGAAGATTTTTTGAATTGAAACATATTGACATAAAAAACCTATTCGAATGTGAATATATAAGAACCAGAGGAGAATTTTGTTGGCATGCGGCCTTTCGGCTTAGGACGGCAGTATAGGGCAGAGTATGTTTTTCATGCATGAAAATATCATAAAACACTGAAAACTGAGAAAAACTCGAAATTTTGTTGACCGCATTTTTGCACTCTTGGTATGATTCAGTGAAAAAAAGACATTCTCAATGCATTTACCAAGAGTTCAAATAAACAGTTTGATTGTAACAGTTGAAAAAAGAGTGAGGTAAATAAGTTGGTAACTGCCACAGCAAATTCATTTTGTTTTGTATGTCACTCTGCACGGGAAAGAAATTTTAGCTGTATCAGCCGAATTTCAGCTATTATCACTAAATATCTTAGCATCCACAGGACAGTTGACTTCTTGGCAATATTAGCTGAAATTTAGCTCATAAAGCAAAAATTTTGTTGCAGCAGCTAAAATTGAGCGATAGGAGCCAACAAAATGGCCGTGCATTTTTTAGCTAACTACTTTTTCTCGTGTGAAGATTCGGATTTTATCCTGAATCAAATCTCTGCCATTGTTTTTTGTTTAATCCTATTTGATGCGACACCAAGAGAATTGAAATTGGTCAATCCTACCAAAAGCACCCAACCACACCTTCATAATTGTGGCTACTCAGAAAATCATTGAGATCACTGAAGAGATTGTTGTATTTGACGGTACACTGTAAAAAGTCGAACTGAATGTGGGCTACATCTTACTTGAAGACTTGATTGAAATTTGGTTGTTTCTATCGTGCTGGCATTTGTTTCCAGTGCTCCCTTTCAATTGAAACAGGGCTACACTGTAAAAAAGAAACTTCGGGAAAATTCTAGTACCGTACTGGAAGCATTAACCTGTACATTTGTACTGAAAAATTACATTCAAATCATGAAAATTCCAGTACACGTATCAGAAAATTCTTGTATTTATACTGGAAAGTTGAAGTGAAAAACATGGAATTTCATGTGAAATACAGAAAAATTCCGGTACAACAGGAATTTTCTTATACGTAAACTGAAAAATTCGTCATGGACAGAAGTTTTCCAGTTTCTGGGTAACGGAAAATTCCATTTTTTAACAGTGTAGTTTCGTCTGCGCCTCAAAATCAGCTAATATTCAGGATAGAAGTAATTTTCATTTCTTATTGTGCACTATAATGCACAATATATTTCTTCTGATAACAGTGTTCAATACCCTCCCTCGGTGTGAAGTATAAAATTTTGTGAGTTTGAATGTTTGCGCTGTGGATTTTTACTTGAAAAATCAAATCAAACTTCCAAAGTGAGGAAATTGAGGATTCCAAAAGAGAGATTCATTTTATAGGATTGATGAATGAAAATGCAAAAGGCAGTGATCAAAGATTCGCTTGTCATTATCGTTGAGGTCTGAAAGTTTCAATCAAGCGATATTCATTAATGAACCATAAAATTCCTTGAACAATGCGAAAAATTTTAATATTTTGCAATTTCATCAGACTAGCGACTACCGAGGTTTATTAGCAAATGATCCACTTGATTCTATACTAAAGTTTCAATGAAGTTTTAATGAACAGCCGTCTTCAATAGATATTCGAAGAATCTCTGAGAAATGTAAGATCATATACCAAATGCGTCGAATTCAAAGGTGCTGCGTGAATCTTTGAACAACAGTTCTTGATGTAATAAGGACACGTTGACAACACGTTGATCGTAACACTTGTAATTGGAAATCCAACCCAAGAATGTGTTGGAATCAATCCACTCGAATTCTATGTTCATATGAAACTCAATACTCATTGTACTACCATTCGAGTGATTTGAATGTGGGCTAATATGTTGAATTAACGAATTTTAGGAATCAATGTGAATGAAAATTGTTATTAATTGTATATAATTGTAAAAAAAGTGTGCTCCTGTAATTTTTTCATAGTCACCCTATGTGGCTCTTGAGTAAAGTTCACTCCAGCTGCACATTCTTCACTAAATAATTCTTTCCCGTTGAATTCGTAACATTTCACAAATTCTAAAACACTGAAATATTGAAAAATTATATGACATTGAATTAAATGAACTAGCTGACAAGTTGAATGAATTCAAATAATCCTATGGTTATGGATAGCACGACTACCAATATATATTCCTAATTTAATCGAATAATTATTTTTCTGAAACAATCAAATTCACTCTGATGTCAACAAATTCATGGTATTTTTCAATTCATCCTCCAGGGACTTCTCACAGAATAAATTTGGAATTGTTTGATATTGTGACTTGAATGAAGAGAAATATTTCCTACGATTTTCATGCAAATATAAACATGAAAACAACTTCTGCTCGTGAAAAATTTCTTTTGTTCGTCTCTTAAATTATTCATTCTCAAAACGAAACAATGAGAAAAGACATAATCTGTCCTGTTTCCATTTACGAAGTAATGTGTTGTTGAATTTGTTCTGAAGTTTGCTCTCCAATGAATATACATTAAAATTGCAATCACAATTATCTAAGTATTATCATAAAATGTATCAAGCATCTCAAGCTTGTTGTACAAAATTTTAATCTCTCCATCAACAGCGGAAATGATTGATTTTCATCACAAGAATTATATCAAAGTAGAGATAATGCACTGGTGAAAATTTCTGGATAATAATTCCTTTGTGTTCAATAAAAGCAACTTTGAATCATATAATTGACAAATTCATTCATATTCCACCTACATGCGTGTTAAATTTCAGTTAAGAGAATACATATTAACGTGCTATACATATATATACATAAATAACTTAAAATTCAGTAACTCATGAATGAATTTTCAATTCAACGAATGAAAATTGAAAATTTGATTGATAAATGTGATTGAAGAGTGAAGCCTGGTATAGCATAAGAAACAAGTAGTTATGTGGGATTTTTTCGAAAGGACTATTTAATATATATTCTGGCAATTTCCAGCATTTGTTTGTTACACATTGAAGAGTTTAAATTAAATTTTCCGGTGGAATTACATGAAAATTCAAGGGAGTTACTGCAACGAAAATGAATGTGTTTCCGAGAATTGTTTCTGTCTGATATGCAGGATAAGTCAAAACATTCTTGATGAATCATAATGATTCTTGTTCTCAATAAAAAGTGATTAGGTTTCCTTGAATATATACCTGAACTTACCACAGGAAACTTCATTCAAAAACAGCTGTTATGAATTAAAAAATTTCAAAAATTTATACAGAAAACAATGTTTTGTCAACTCGTGATTTGAAAAAATTTTTGTTGACAGAATAATTAATTCTTTAGATACATCCACAAAGTAAATCGATGAAATTCACAATGAAATCATTTCATTTCTCCCGAAACAAGTTCATGGCATGCTACACTGAAAAAATTCTGTAGTAAAAATGACTGTGAAATCCTAGTAACCGGAGGACACGTAAAAATTCTTGAAAAAAATAACTGTAGAGCTTGTAAAAAAGAGCGAGTGTTTGAACAGTTGAAAGTTATATTTTCTAGAAGTTTTACAAAACGCACAGTTATATTTTTAAAAATTCCTACTTGTCCCTCACTGAAATTTCACGGTAATCAAATGAAATTCTCTCAGTGCAGAGTACAAGCCACGAAAGAACAATTCCCGGAAACACTCACATTCGTTGCAGTATCTTGCTCGAGCATTCATAAAATTGCACCGAGGAAACAATTCGACCTCTTCAATATGGGAGCGATAAACGCTGCAAATTGCAAAGAATATATTGTTAGTTGTGTTTTATTGGTTGTTGTGATTGTTCATTATTTTCAAAAAGTCTACAAGAAGTCCTTATTCTTGATATTCTATCCGAGGCCACCTGCTTGATCAAAGAGATTTCATGTTGAATAAAGTATAGAGGATTATTACGCTTTTTACCTAATTATTTAATGCCTACCCATGTTTTTACACAAATTCTTCGACGAGTAAAGCTCATAGGCTGAATTAGTTTATGATCAAGTGTTGTCCCTTCCGGCTACATGATTGATATACATTTAATATCTGCACAACTGTGTTTGTGGGAGTTATAGTACATGACGAGAACACAAACGAGATAAGGGAGATCCGATTTCGCTCCCCGTCAATGGTCGTTTTGTCATCCTTGTATACGTCGAGAAGTGTGCGTGCTTGGATTGCCAAAAGCACACGATGAATCGACAAACACCTATAAAAGCATTCACTGAAGTATTTCTTCTATACACAAAAGGTTCGCTACAACACATGGAATAATCAATGATGAAAAATAAGTAATGAGAAAAAAAAAGCAAAACAAGGACCGCAGTGATGATTCAAGCCATGCTAGGTCTCGATATCGTTTGAGAGTCACGTATGTTGATAAATAGGTTGCTTTTATTGGAACGTTTCAACATAATAAATCATCGCTTTGTTGTGGAATTTTGGTCAATTTGTTCAAGCCTCGATGGACGAATGGACTATGACCAAAATAATGTTCCGCTTTCCAAAGGTAAATGTAGTGAAAAAGTAGACTTTGTGATTTCATTTGAAAAACGTGAGATGAGAGTAAATTCTGCAGACATAAGTTGTTGGAAAACGTGTTCTTATATTCGTTTCGTGAATTCATTTCAATGAAAATTATGTAAAAATGTTGATAATCATATGAAGATGAGGAAGAATCAAGTGGATCAATTTTAATTATTCCGTCGTATGTACTAACTGCTGAATCGGTGGATTATGCGATTATCTTACCTGGTTCTCGAGTCTAGTAGTTCTATCAGTACCGAATCGTACTTCATCAAGAGTCGATCTACTGACTCAAGATTCAAACGTTGAAATTTCATTTACACTCAACAGTATTCATTTTTCTCAGGAATCATTCTTTTTTTCAAATTTCAATTTTTTATTTCTTTGTCAAAGCCGTTTTCTCACATGATTACGAATTTTCCTCGTTTCGTAGGAATCTTAGAGAAGGAGTGCAAAAAACAAAGCAGAATATCATACGATGAAGCGATATTCAAAATATATTACAGGGTCCGTTCGAAGCGAGTTAATCTGCTTCAACGATAATTAATAAGTGTGTGTGGTTGGATAATGCAGGTAACGAGGAGGGTTTTCTCGTTCGTTGAGATACAGTATCGCTCGCATAGAAGGTTATTAAAAAAATTAACCCGCTTTAGATAATGACCACCCTATTATGTGTCATGTAGATGATCGTAAATGAGAGTTTTCACGTGTGAAATAAATCCCCATGTTATCCGTAATTTTGATATATTATCGATAAATGCCGTCCCATAATGCTGTACGCAGCAAAGAATATATTTTACGTCATTGTATCATAAATCTACAACGTATAACCAGTTTCACAGAAAGCGTATAATACAATCACCAATGTCTTCCGGACAACTTCAGCATATCACATGCAACATCATCCACTAAACATCTATAATCATAGAGTCGATGTTTTTATATCGTGTAACGATGTAACATCAACGTAAATAATGTTCTAATGCTTCCTATGCAAACATCAAAACATCAACACATAAACTAATAACAATGGAATTTGAAATCCCATTAGATCTCAATTCTTTGTTTGATAAAGTGACAACCATACAGATCTTAGCAGCATCGATATTCACGATGTCAAATATCGATACCAGTCCATCGGTTATCACATTCAACTGATTTTTAGTGGAGTCCAAATACTTTCAAACATCTGAAAAAACACGCATAGGATTGATGTATATGATATCTCCCATCGATTCAGAGTATACTTTTAGATACAGAATGTTTCTTGGATGTTGTTGAAAAACAAACATACCCCAGTGAACACATGCGAAATTCATGAATGAGAAAATTAAAAAAAAATGTTGAAGCTCCTAAAGTGAATACTTAGACCAACATCATTTAGTTCTCCAAGAACTTTGTTAAGGTGCGTTCCATCTGATTTACAAAAAAAATGTTGTTGAATACTTATATATTGCAAGGATATGTACAGAAGATTCTTTGGAATGGAGTGAGAGAGGTATGAAAAAGAGATAAACCGCTCTCATTCTTCACTCTTGCGAAAATGATTCTTCTCATGGATCAATCATCTTTCATCATTCCAGTTGAGGTGAGAAGTATTATTTTGGATCACGCTCTCTAGTTAAAATATTGTATTCAAAAAAAGATTGGAATTGTGTATTAGGGTGCTTGAAAAAAGCTGTTTTTCTCAAATCGATTGTCTCAACCCCCAAAAAGTTTTCTGCCGGCATGAAATGAAAGTCCCCAAAAGGTGGGTCCAATGCGATAAAATTCAAATCTGGAACTCAATCGATTATTGAAAATTATATCAGCATAAAATGTGATGGTATTGATGTTTTTGTTCAATATTTTATCATATGCACTGTTGTAAATAAAGGCGACGACATACTGTTGCCCATTTTAGGGGAGTGGCTGAACAGAAATTTTCATAATTCAGAAAAAAAGAACATCAAAATTACCACTGTGAGAAATCATTATTCGTTAGTTTTTCGTTGTCCATTATAGCCACATTTCTACATTTTCCAATCGTTCAGAATAATATGAAACATAAGAAGGCTTCAGAGCTATCTATGAACGAACGGGATTGATGCTGTTCATACACGAATAGTTTTAAAATACCCGAATGTTTTGTATTATTCTAAACCACCAGAAAAAGTGGAAATGTGGCTATAATGGGCAACGAAAAACTAGGGAATAATGATTTCTCACAGTTGCAGTCTAATGTTGCAACAGTTTATATGATAAAATATTGAACAAAACATCAACAACATCACATTTTATGCCCACACAATTTTCAATAGTCCACCGAGTTCCAGATAGAGAAATACAGATGAGACATGAAAATTGACACTTCGAAGTGGATACGCGACCTCTGAACTTTATCGCATTGGACCCAGCTTTTGGGGACTCCCATTTCATGCCGAAAGAAAACTTTTTGGGGGGTGAAACAATCTATTTGAGAAAAAAAGTGTTTTTTGGAACACCCTATGATGTATGTGCGAGGAATATTGAACTTTTGGAAAGGGTTTTGATAAACATATATAGAGAATAAAAATATGGTCAGAGATATAAGAACTAACACTGTTGAGAGATTTTGAGGACCCAAGAATGTTATCCAGTTCAAAGACCCACAGTGTTAGCCTTACTGATACATTAAACAGATAGGTAACCCTATCTCAACATGTCCACTTCCTTTGATGAAATCAAAGCGTTTCTCTATTGGAAGACTGTGAAGCGCATGTGGGTTAATTAATACGTCAAGCTTCAGTTTGCGTCGTTTTCGAATGAAATTTGGCCATTGATATTCTCCACCAACGTTGGGTTTTTCTTAATCTTTCTTCCCATCAATACAAAAGTTTGAATTATAGAATATCTTCGATCCTTTCAACAAAAATAATCGATACTTGAATTTTTGTTTGATTTTTCATCAATCCTCAGTCACCCCACGGGGGTCTAAAGGGCACAAGAGGTTTTCGAAAGTCTGATCTTCTGTTCATAGAGATGAAGGGATACGATTTGAAACCAGAAAAAGGATCAAGTTCGAGAACCATAGTAAATTTTTGATCATGTAAGAAACTTTATTCAGTTGATTGCAGACCACAACGAAAGGTTAGAGAAAACATGCGAAAATACGTGGGGTAACTAAGGGTGAAGATCATTCTCAAATTTGTAATTCAATGAAATTATTTTGTTTATGTATACAGCGATGCGGAAAATTTCTGATGATGAATAAATTATCGTGAAATTCACTTCTCACCACAGTTGATAAAATTGCGAAGAAATTCTGATGAACCTTCGTTTTATATTGCAATTATTGAATAAAGTCACAATTTTGTTTAGAATGAGAGGTTGACGGCATCGTATAATTTCTGAATCCAATTTCTCATAAAATTGATTGGACTCAATTCTCCAACTGTACAGGGAACTTTCAAGTATTCCAAGATAGAGTTTGTCATATTCAAACCCGTAGCAATATTGGATCGATTGTTTGTTTTGATCAAATCCACAGATCTATTCTTCTTCTGTTTAAAATTTAGAGGTAGAAGAATACATTTTGTGAATTTCTTCCAGCGAAGGATAATGAAAATTTCACCTTCAAAGGATGATTAATGGATGGATTTATTCCATGAGAAGGAATATACCCTCTTCTTGATTCAAATGAGTTTTCCACTTTGAAAACCATACTGAATGTCCACTCTCAGAGAATGAATTCTCTCTTCTCACAAGAAAAATTCTGGTCCCAAAATATTGAACTATGCGTCAATTTCTAAATCGGAACCAATCTCTTATACAGGGAGAAAAAGGTTGATCGATAGTTGACAAATGTATATTTGATTGAGGGCAAATCAACGTTATTGATAATTCATAAACAAAATCCAAAAGATTATGATAAATTCGCGTGAATCGATATTCATTCCGTCGTGACCACATGAACATGCGTTGAATATGAATACCTTCTTCTCCGTGGACAACAAATCTCTAATTAATTCCGATAATATCCACAGAATAGCACAGTCATGAGTGGAAGAATGATTATTCATAAAATGGCAGAATGATGGATATAACGGATATTCTGGAACAATTATTACCAAGATAAATGATTCGACGTCCAAGATGACATATCATCAACGTGCTTGCAAGTACATTGATGTAAAAAGGAACAATCCTTCTTATACGGAACTCATTTTATATGCAATTTGTGTGGAAATTTTCTCTCAGATTGGTGGAAACTTAAGAACCATCTAAATACCTCTGAATTCAATTTTCGAAGATAATTCATGTGGGGTAGACATGAATTAATCTTCCTGGTCTCAGTTCCCAGTTTTTTGTCAATCCGGGAAAAATGATTTAGACCTACGCAGATTTAACTAGATCTTGCTAGATTTGAAAAATGGAAAAAGTAAATTTATTGTGATTCAGGTAGATCTGGTTGGGTCTACGTGGATCTGAATCAACGAAAATTTCACGTAAATCAATTGCAATTTGCGTGCATTAATTGCCTATTTTCTTCACTTTGAGATCGTTTCTGAGAATTGAGTATTTTTGGAAAAAATCAATCAGATTTCCATCAATCTGAATAAATCTAACTTGACTTGGATTTTTCCATTTCCAAGATCTACCTAGATTTAATCTATTGCATCAGAATTAATTTTTCCCAGAAACACCACATACCAGTAGATTGTGAGACAAGTGCAGCAATCACATGATTCGCATTTACCATTTCTCGTCCAAATTGTCCACAATACTTTTTGTATCAAGTGCTTTGAATGTAGCTGTTTTCTGACTTGTTCTTGGAAACGAAATCTGTCTATTACAAAAATCTCTTTGTTGGATTTCATTCATCTTTAAGGAGGTTTTGCCGTCGACATTATTTCTGACCGACGACATGTCAGGGCGCCCACTATTCACTCAACTTCAACCCCCAAAGCAATTTGCCTAAGGAAGAAAGTGCGTCATTTTTTGTATGCGCATGTGTAAATTAATGTTCAGATTTCTGGTGTGTAATTGACAATTTTCACCCTGAAGAATGAATATGAGAAGAAAAACTGCCAAGATATGTGTTACAAAACGATATATTCGCATGAAATGAAAAGTACTTCTCGCTGAAAAGACTCGGGAACATCAAAAGTATTCTTAGACTGATCATCCCTGTTCACGAGTTGATAGTGGCTACGTTAGCAAAAAAACTGGAACCTACAGTTTTTTTTTATACAGGCTTTGACACTTGTCCGTTTGTTTGGTACCCCAAAAGAACATGAAGGTTCAGGGAACGTTCAATGGAGATCTATTCAACTCCCGGACATATCAAAATCCATTGGACATTCCATGGACGTGAATTTACTCAACCTCAAAAGGTTTGTGTTCTTTTGGGGTAGAGAAGATGAGTCTGTTCCCAAGGTCCAACAAATAATTAACAAATTTGATGTGATAGTTAGTTTTTGGCTATCGCGCAGAATGCTTGAAATAATTCTGTCATGGTTTTTGAGAGCTTTTGAACACTTATAAGAGAAATGTAGACATTTTAGAATATTCGAGAGAGATCAAAATGAAATTTTCAGGGGAGAAACATATTTCATAAATAAGAATTCATGAAGAGTTCAAGAGAGTTGCGGATTATTGAAAAATGCTTGTTTTATATCAAATACGTTGGTCAAGTACGAAAACTAGACCTTACAACCACATTTGCTTTTGTACTTTTTCTCTGTATGACCTAAATCTCATTCAGAGCAATCAATGTTCATCTCGTATCAATTACATTCATAATATTATACCGTTGAAAATTAGTTTTCATCATGTACAGATTATATGTACAAATTTCGAATTATAATCGAAAACATCAGATTCATGTTCAAAAGTTGAAATTGATTGCAAAATCGATTACAAAATGCTTTGGAATTGTACTTTGTATCCATTACTCCTGATTATCTACTCAAAATTTATTTTGTCATTGAACGAGAATAATTATATCTGGATTGGATGAACATTCTATATTTCCTCATCAAAGAAAATATTTGTGAATCATTTTTGGAACATCGATTATGCACGTTATGTTTCACATACTACAATGATAATGATAACTTTTCGTTCAACTGAATGCTTTCGTTTTGCGTGGAAAATATGTTGAGATGAAATTTGATTACTTCGCGTTGTGCAGTGGAACGTTGTGAATTCAATATGGACAAGGGATATTTAATTTACAAATGTTTTACAACTTGACAACGAAGGTTCAAATGAAACTGCTTTCAACTTACAAAAATGTCATTCTCGTGAAATCTTGTATAGTTGATACCTACGTTTTCAAACAATCATTGAATACTGATATCAATTTTATTCTAATCCCTCGGATTCAAAAAATTTTATTCATTCGATACATCGCTTGGGATTGTATTTATTTGATGATTCATAAGAAATTGTCGATATCAGCATAAAATATTTGATCAAAAGAAAGGATCAGAGATATGCGCATCTATTCGTTGAAAATAAATTAAAATCACGACTGAAGAAGAGCTGTGCAGTAGAGTCGTGTGCCATTATACTCGCAATTTAAAAGGTTTTAAGTATCAAAAGCTTATATAATACCGGTGGTGGCCAAAGGGGACCGAGGAGATTCGCCCTGGACTAATCTTCTTGAATTTATGGACCCGACCGATAATGTCCCCGCTTCCCTCTTACCTTAATTCTAACCATGCTTGCTCATTCCACCGTATACGAAATTCCACCAAGCATTTTTCCACCTCTTTCCCATCCTCTTCCACCACCCTTTTCTTTTCTGCTTCTTGGTCCCTTGTCTTTTTTCTTTTCTGTCCCTTATTACCCCTTTCTCTCACATTTCTTCTTACATTTCCGTTCCTCATTAAATCTTTTTCTTTCCGTTTTTTTCTCAAGAACAATGAAAAACCAACCGCTCAACTATTTAAATAATCGATTTTATGATTATACGGTTACACGATATAAACGTCACAGTAGAAAGTAAATCTTAATTCCATGATCGACTGATTTTCAGATGAGGCTTAAAATCAGCAATGTTACGATTTCAGCCGTAATATGGGATGAAAAAGAGTTATGGCCGTAATCAATTGAATTAAATCAAGCAATGTGCTGATTATCAGCAATGCATATCTTATAGTCAGTCATGTAGAGCTTGATGCATAATTCAGTCAAAAATATCTGAAATTAAGATTAGAATTCTTTCATTTTCAGTATTACAATTGGTTATACATACACATACATAAATATGTGCATATAATTAATTACAGTTTCAATTCAATCAAATTATTTCAGGTTGTTCATTAATCATTCAAGGTGCCTAACAAATTCAGTCACAATTTGTCATAAGAACTTCGTAAAAGCTGGTTATTGAATTTTCCGCACTGTTAACGGATTCTTTATTTCAACACTTTCACTTCAACATAACAACACAAATTGGAATTAATCCAAACTTTCGGCGGTATTCACATTTGTACTAATTCTCAGTTCCCGTGAACTGTTTTCCAAACTTATCTCTGACTTCACACACAAGTGGTTGAACGCAAAGGACTAGGACAGGTTATTACAGCAACAACGTGGGTTCGAATCTCCCGATGACAGTTGAAGATGTTCAATCTTCAAAAACTACGATCACGATATAATTGAACAGTCAACAAGTGGAATGAATAAATTCATACAGCATAGGGATTGTTTTTTGTATCCTCCGCATAAACACAAACATATTTCTCATCGTCAATCGGTAACGCCATGTTGAGTAGAACAAAACCAAAAACAATGGACGAACCCATTCATCAGGAACAATTCGCTTTGAGTTTCAGTTCAAAATCAGTTTTAATTTTAGATGAATAGAGATCAATGTAAGCTGTATTCTTGTTTGAATTTGAGAAGGTTTCCCAGTGGCTGGATTTAAGTCAACCGAGTCTTCTTTTGGTTGCATCTTGAATTCAGCTCATACTCTAACTGGAATTAAGTTTTTCTTTTTACCGTGGTTATTTCGTCTTAATGAAACTATTCATCTTAATTGGAGAATTTAGTTTCAATCAAAGGTCTGAAATAGTTGTAAACAATCGGTTGTATTTACGCAATTTTGTTATCGGAAGAACAATCCGCTACCCTAATATGAAATTCCCAGGTGCCTCATAATTGACAGGTATTTTATTCAAACTATTTTTCGAATAAATTTTGTGTTATCATTCGATCGTTACGTCAGGCACGTTTTGTTTCTCGTTCATTCCTCTTCTCTACAGATTTCGTTACGGGTGTATGTTATGATCGTTTCTCGTCCCTACATCCTACGATATTTGAATTCTATAATAATTTTCGTTCGTGCAACTTTGGCATTCTCCTCCCCCGTCATTCCTCTTCTAGTAGCATCCTGACGCCAATGCCACACCTAACGGCAATTCGATGAATCTACAATGCTCATCTATATTTATCGTGCGAATACAAAATACGGGCTCTCGAGTTATGCGGTGCCTGGGTAACATTATTCAAGTCCGTACACGACGATAGATGATGCACCGAGGCAAATGCACATGACGGACAACACGGTTCGTTAAAAATTGAATCCATTTGCGCATTGGGGCTTGAAATCCAAATTCGACGAGAAATATCCTCACCGTCACCAGATCTGACTGAATCTCCCAGGCCTATATAATCGATATTACTACAACCATTGCCGTCACAGTCCGCATCCAATTGAACCAATGGTTTCAACCGGATTTACTGAATATATATGCATTTCATCAGCGGAGAAAACTCATGGCATGGGGAAAAAGAAGGATACAAGAGGCTCAAAGGATACAAGGTCCATGTATGAGAATCGCGAGAATCATGGTTCGCGTGTACGTACAATGGTAAACTAACTACAACTTCCAGCACGTTATTTTGAGGGTTGGGAACTCTGCAACTGTTATTACACAACTGAAACAAACTTTCAGAGATTAGATATATATGACATACATTAACCATTTCGTGTATTATTACATGGGTGCTGTCTTGAAAAATAATCATGAAATGTTGAATGTTATTGTATTCTACCCAAATCCATCTACAATCCGTTTCTAATGAATCAAACCGAGAACACTGCATACACACCATTCACATAACATTGAATTGACGATCGTATGGAAATACAATGATTCAATATTCTTGATAAACTTCGTAGAAATCTCAATCCTTATCAGTTATAATGATCGTATTTGAATGGAAGTGATCTTTATGATAAAATTCACAGCCGATAGAAATTCAAATTCAAGACACTGAGTTTTGCATAGAACAAGTAATACCAAATTGGTCTTGCCACTCTTTTGTCTTCTATATCTCTCGCTTTTATCTGAATTCTGTCGAGAAGGAAGATCAGGATATCGACTTCAACTGTTGTCGAATAATAATGAAAGGTGAACTAACGTTTTAATCAGTACTTTGAATGGATCATACAATCATGAAGGACGTCGAACGACTCACCGTTCCTGGTTGCTAAGCGACAGAGGAGGGGATATAGATGGTCTAGGTTTGAGTAAAATCGAGCGCAAGTTTCCTCCCTTCGCTCTCCTCGACGCACATCTTTACTCATACAAGTATGTGCACGTACGTGTGTCTGTATATGTACATAGTTCTAGTCTCCCACGTTTGTCTGTTCCAAGAGGGTTGAGGATCTCATTCATATTTCCGTCTTAGAAGCTTCAGAAGTAATCTGTAAGCGCACCAGGAGTCATCTTAGTAATTAAATCCAGTCTCCTGCAGTCTTTCACTCTCGAAGATTTCTGAACATCTCGTCGGTCGTGAACGATAGGAATGAAAAAGAACCAACGATGAATCACTCTCAATTTACCATGATAAACTTAGATTGTGGATGACAGCAGTGTAAATATGGGAAATCAATTGCGAGTCCTCTTTGGATCCGCATCAATTGTTTGTTGGATTTTAATATGATGTGCTTGAAATTTCAAAAAGCTAATAAGATAGGCTATCTATTTAGATGGATCTAAATTTTTCCTAGTAGAATGACAGTAAACCAATCCTATTCACATATTTTTTTGGAGTGACATATGAAAAATATATCTGTGGAAAATTGTGTATTGGTTCCCTAGCATGTATCTACTATGGGACCTACACTTGGTCAGCATGGGTCCAATCTCGTCTACGTGGGGCCAAGATTGGGCCGAAGTGGGATCAAAATGCATATTTTTATTCCAATTCATGAATGGCAGAGCTCGCCCCGGGTGCTCATGTTAGCAACCATAGGCCGAAATACGAGAGCGATCGCAGTGAAGATAAGAGAGAAAAGAATATAAGAACTTGTCTGTTCTAAAATTGAATATGAAGAGATAATTTTCTCTCATTCCTTCTTCATTTTGGTGCGGTGAAATTATACACATTATTATTAAGCACACAAGGTTAACTGAACTACAATATTGTCGTCTAGAAATGAAATCCCGAATATACAGGTTGGTTGAAAAGTTTTGAAAGCGACACCTATCAACCAGTACAGGAATCAAAATTTATACGCTATTTTTATATTTCATCCTTCATTTGAACACACACACAATTTTATTTCGATCTGTCAATTCATTCTTTGTTTACAAGCCATTCGAAGTTGACGCGTCAGTGTATTTTGTGAAAATGGAAAAATCCGAATATCGTGCAGTGATAAAATTCTTTGTTTTGGAAGGTTTATCAGCAACAGAAATTCATACTAAAATGAAGAAAGTGTTGAAGGAATATGCTCCTTCATTTCCGACTGTACATCGATGGGTTTCAGAGTTTGAACGTGGTCGTACAAGCGTTGAAGATCAATCGCGTAGTGGACGTCCAAAAAGTGCAACGAAATCAGACATCATTGAGCGAGTCTATGATATTGTTTGTAAAGATCCGAGTTTGACTAAGTGTGAAATTGCTGATAACATAGGCATCTTAGATGAACGAGTACTCCATATTTCACACGAAGAATTACATATGAAAAAGCTTTTTGGAAAGTTAGTGCCGCATTCGTTGACAATTCAATAAAAACTGAATCGAAAACAGATTTCTCAGCGTAATTTGGAGCGTTTTAAGCAGAATAAGACCGATTTTTTGCGTCGTTTCGTAACTGTGGACGAGACTTGAATCTACCATCATGATCCTAAACTGGAACAAGAACGTTTACAGTGGACTGAAGCCAGTTGTTCAGCTCCAAAACGGGTGAAGTCAGAACGATCGGCAAAAGAGGTTTTAGCATTGGTTTTTTGGGACGCAAAAGGGGTTTTGTTGATTGATTATCTCGAAAAAGGTGAAACAATTAACTCTGAATATTATTGCAACCTTTTGGACCAGGTGGATGAAAAAATTCGTGAAAAAAGACCCGGTTTACGGGAGAAAAAAATCATTTTTCATCAAGACAATGCACGTGTTCACACAAGTGTTTTGGCGATGGCTAAACTGAACGAATTGAAGTACGAATTGCTTGAGCACCCACCGTATTCACCAGATTTGACTCCCTCCGACCATTACCTCTTCAGAAATTTGAAACAATTCCTCCGTGGGAAGCGTTTTTTTGTCGAATGAAGAAGCTATTGCAGCTGTGGAACAGTATTTTGCGGAGCTTCCGGAAAATCATTACAGAGATGGTATAAAATTATTGGAGGATCATTGGAATAAGTGTGTTGAAGTTGAGGGAGACTATATTGAATAAAAAGAGTCATTTCATCAAAAAGTACACATTCTTTCATTTTCCTTTCAAAACTTTTCAACCAACCTGTATATCCACATTGCTGTGAATAAAATAATGTAAGAATGATAATTCTCTATGTTCTTGAAGTTTGAATCGTTCATAGAAACGAACTGAGAATTTAAACTTACAAAATCTGACCAATCATCGGTGTTTATGTTTTCGAATCAACTCCTTGGCACTGGAAAAAAATCATTTCAAGAATTTACCGCAAACATTTGGGACTTCAACAGCTGATTATTTCGTTATTCAATTACCAATTCGTTTCGATAAACGATTCGAACTTCAGAAGCATAATTCTCCCACAATAATCGCCAGGAGGCTTCATGTACGTTCCAAAAACCCATCAAAATTAGCAAAAAACGTTTGAAAACCTCCAGAACAACGTCACAGGACCATACGGGTGACGTGAAAATGTCCGCAAATGTCCGCAAATGTCCAAATCACCTGTTTATCAGTATCAAAATACAACATTCATTTTGGATACTCATTCTATACATATCTTCAGTCTGTAATACAGAACATGTGAGAACTTATGAAGGGGGTACACCCTCACAAATATGAGATGTAACCCGGAAGTTGGGGAAGAGAATCGTCCGGTAGATAGCAGCGGGATACTGGTGACCCTCACCGTACCACAAATTATACCGAAAGAGGTAAGAATCGAGGAAAACCAGGTAATTCCGTCACCCATTCATCGTATCATTGTCAACGGGGCAGCAAAAAATTTTTGCTATTCTGTATATAATACTGAAAATTTGGCTATTCCAGCCAAAAATGTGCTGTTTTAGTGAATCATGTTGCTCTCTCAGCAATCCATTTACTTGTGTTAGCTAATTTTTAGCTGGTTAGCAAGAAGATTTGCTATTCCATATGTGATACCTCGATTTCCTGCTGCAGCAAATTTTTTTTCCTAGTATTACTGTATATCATTATGTATTTGGACATCCTTGGTCAAAAAACGGGATGAAAATTCAAATAAAATTAGGATATAGCCTGAATACGGATTCAGCGGCGATTTTTTATCCAGTTCTATCTAGATCCCATCTGGGTTTCGTGATCGAATATTGTTCAAAATCCCGGCTGAAATCCGAATGGACTTCATTCGGTTTTTCTTGCTCGGGTTCCATCCGGAATTCCGAATAATCTTCAGCCACAACGATTGAGCAGGAGCCAGATAGAACTGAATGAAGAACCGGGACATGGATACACCCGGATATAATCTATCCGGGTTTCATCGAGTTTCTCTATCCGTTATTTTACCAGCAGTATCACAGAATATTCTATGATGAAAATATTCCTCACATTTAACGACCGGAGAATTCATTTTCACTTTCTGCGAATGTCTAGAAATCTCTATACTCAACAAACACCTCTCCCATTCCTATAAAAAAAGTTCCATGGAAAGAACGCAAGGAGAATCATTGCATGACCGATGGAAAAAAATATACTTGCTTCACCTCTGATATTTTTTCTAGTCATATGAGGTACGATATTGTAACGTAACGAAGCTTTTATAATGGTCATACGTTGAGTAACGTAAAAGTTAATCAACGCGACAATGAGAACATTTGAGCATCCTCTTCTCGCTAGAACATTCATGTATTCCCTCCTCTCTTCTGCTGGTATCAGGGATTGCGTCACTGACGCACGTGGCCTCGTTAAAAACTCATAATTTCGAAAGAGAAACGGGAACGCGTAAAAGCGTGAATTTGGTAGTTTTTTCTTTCATGGAAAGAAAAAGGAGAGAATAAATGATAGAATGAGCTTATGTCGTAAGTGACACGTGTTTGGAGGATGAAGAAGGGTGTGAAAGATCGAGGGAAGGGACAGGGTTGAGAAAAAGGGAATGAAAGGGGAAATGAGCAAAGGGAAAATAAAAAAAAACAATCGTTCGGTCGAGTGCAATCGCGTAGGTTACTTCCAGCACATATTTTCAAGTTAATGACAATTATTATCCGTCGAGACATGCGCTGCTGCTGAAGGAATGAGGAGAATTATACTCCCGCCGTCGTCGTTCTCGTAAAGATAATTGCATTATTTATGCCACACGGAACATCAACAAATCTTTCCTTTTATCTTTTTTGGGAAAATGCTCTTCTTTTTTCCATTCTTCATTCCAGATATCTCATACTTTTCCTCTTCTATTATCAAAACTCTTCAAATTGTAATCTTAATTTTGAAATGAAGGATTTTTGTTTCAGTATGTCTGATTTCGACGTTCATTTTTGATAGAAGAAAAAATAAATATTCATGGAATGAGATTTTTACTGTCATCCGATCAATTTTGTGTATATTGTTATGGAATTGATGAATTTCGTGATGATACGTTATGATACCAATTTTGAACAAAATGAGGTTGCACATTCATATCCGGAAGAGACAGTCACAATTTCAAGACTTATTCAAAATTACTGATTTCAAAGTAAAATAATACATTTTTTGTAAATTATAAAATGAAATAGATTCATTTTGCAGTATGAATGAGGATTGAACTCAGCTGAAAATTGACCATGAGTTGCCGCAAGGCTCACCAAGCTGGGTCAAGCCTATAGGCTTGATCTATAGATTACCAGGCATGGCCCAACTTTGAAATTGTGACATCATTAGAGCCTCAGCTCGATGGTTTTATATTTACTGAGGAAAGGGTTGTAATAGCATATGCCATCAATGGCAAACAATACAAAAATTTGTCTGGGATGAGCCAACGCTGTCGCAATCTTGTGAACGTGTTGCGCCCATCTCATGCCGATGGTCTTTTTCATTTTTTATTCTTGCAGTTGTCCATATCGGACAACAGTGTCCATTGGTACAATATTCAGGTCATTGTGAATCAACTTCGCATCAAAAAAGATCGCGCAGTTTTGTTCATCAGTCTTACATCCAGTTATATTTCATCGTTAGCATTGGAGCCTGATGCGCAGCCTGAACATTTTTATATAGGAACGTTTTGGAATGGGTTTATTACGGAATTCATTGCAATATTACCTCATTGATGTTCTGTCTGAATCGATAATAAGTTACAGTTATACAGAGCAAAAATCAGTTAATTGCAAAAAACTCCCTCTCTTCCAAATCTCCTACCGTCACTCGACTTCATGGCTTCATTTATCACTTCTGATTTGTACAATTCTTAGTTTTGCACCCGTAGTTTGGCATGGATCCAATAACACAACGATAAAATCCAAATCTATTGAAACAACTCATAACTCAATTTCATTTTTCAAAACAATGAGTGTGGGTTGTTGAAATTTTTCAGAGAAGAATATACTCCAACACTTCAGTTCATTCGAATCGATGCAGTAGTCTCATCTCATCTAATATATCGCAGTCCTTGTTGTACGAATACTGTTACGGAAGGATCGACCAATTTCTGATTGGTCAAGTTCTGTTAATTTGTCACTCAAGCCTTTTTCTTTTAACTTTTCTAGGTCTTGCGAAGGAACGATAATTATAATCATGTTTCAGGTGAATTTTTATCGATTGAAAAGATCAATAAGAGAAGATATCCTTTCTTCTTGTTGAGAATGAAACATTTCGATGATTCAATGTATTTCTATGATACAAACCGTTCCATTTATCTTCCTATGTAACAATTTTTATTAACACCGTAAATTCCAACTTTCATAAATGGTATGAGTATAACACAGTCTAATTAATCGTACTGTGGATCACCAGTGGTGTGTATGAACGGAGAAATGATCTCGAGACGATTCCGAATGGTGTATCCCGAAGGAATAGATAAGGTCGTTGAAATATCGACAGGAGGCTTGAAGGGTAGGTAGGTAGGTAATTCTTAGTGTGTTTATATAGGTGAAGGCTGGAGGTTGAGAGATAATCCTCCGAGGAGCTCCTCCGGTGCGGAGCTTAACCAGTCAGGGATAATCACCGTGAGGGGCATATCCCACTGCTGCTATTGCTTGCTGCTTGTCTGTATCTTTACGGTAAAATGGTACTGACGTCGACGATCGTTTCGAATTTCAATGAAGTACATCAAGGCGTAACTCTGCAGTACGAGAGGATTCGTCAAGCGGAGGAAAATTTCTGGAAGAAGACCAGGGTCATCGCTTGCGTCTTAGTATCTATCTTCCATTCTCAAACATTCGGTTCCAAGCATTGAGACTCCAGGCTTTGCGATTGGAGGACTTATCGGACAATGTGAAGAAAAGAAGCATGGACGAAGAGGCTCGGTACATTCGCTGGATGAATGCAAAGAAAAATGAGGAGCAAATGATCAAAAGATATTCTCCTCCAAGTACTTCAAGGATGGGTTGATGTATCAAGAATGGAAAGAAAGAAGAGAGAAGACCTGTGAAGCATTCAACAGAGTCTCCGATGGTAGGAGAGTTCGTTTCTTGGGAGTTTGAACCGACGGATTAAAACGATTATCAAAATGATAAATGTTGAAGCGAGAATTGTGAACATCCGACAATTGTGATGAAATTTCATGAAGGATTTGAAATTTTTTTTATCATAGATACCGATATGATTCATTATCCAATGGAAAGCTGATACGAACAACTTTTACTCAAAATATGACATATTCCGAGATATTCCAGATCCGCGTTCTATCGATCATAATGAAGAATATTTCAGTATGATCGGAAAATTCGATGCTTTTGTGGTTGATAATGCTTTTCATGCGGACACCAATGAAGAACGACATCATCGATTGATCTATTAAATATTGAAAACAATTCCACATTCTGAATCATTAACTCGCAGGGAACAAAATACTTGAGATCATGATAAAAACAATTAAGCGTTTACAGATGTACAGATGCAGGTACCATTTAGCGATTGAATTATGCACCAACCACAATGGTGTCGATAAATGAAATGTTATCATTCCATTTCAATATTTGGGACAAAAACAGTGACCCAGCATGATACTCAGAGAATATGATTTTCCAAAACCAAATAATAATCATCAAATAGGGAATACAATTTTTCACGGAATATGATTGAAATTTAAACAAGAGAATTCGCTGTGATGATCATTTTACTTCGTATGACAAGTGACATGAAATTTTTATATTTGTTCGTTCTATTTATCGATTATTTGAATCTCGTATTTAGTTGTATCTTGTATTATCCGTGAAATACGAAATAGGACTACGATTGAATAATAATTTCCCCCGTGAAGATGATGATATTATTTGATAATTACAATTTGTCAAGAGTATACAGCTGTTAAATTGAAATACATGAATTCATGAGTAAATTCAACAATAATTAAACAATAATGATCGCAGGGAATGCTGGAACAAAATTTAAATGATCATCCATAAGCCAGCCATTCCCTTTAATACCGATAATTAATTTGATGGAGATGAATTTTCATTGACAGATAACGTAAGCTGATAAATGAAGTTTTGGAAACTGTTTTTGAAACAGTTCTCCTTTGATTCCAATTTTTTCGATCCTCTTGTGAAAACCTAATTGCTTGTTTCAGCCCATTTGATAGTTGATTATCGACCCGCTATTAAGCTCTAAATGCTTTTGAAAATCGATGCTCTGGTTACGTGTTATCAGAGCGCCGACCCTATGCGACTCGTTTGCATATCTACATTATGAGCCGATTACACCGTACAGATTTTACCTCTAGGAATTAATCGCTCAACACTAACATGAATTGAAACATATACACAAGTGAGGATGTTTTGTTCAAATCTTGTCTCTTGCATTCATCACGCAATAACTATGGCGATTAGGACCTTTATCGCATTCGTATGATCATGCGAAGGCATCGAAAAATTATAATTGAATTGATTCACTACATGAAGGGATTCAATAATCAGGATATAATATCACCATCTTGGTGAACTGTAACTATTGAAAATCTCTATACCGATATTCTCTCAAAGTAGCAATTTATCATCCACAAGTTACACTCCTCAAACAAGTCAATAAATTGAGAAGCCGCGTAACAGTTCGACGTAGGGTATACAATTTTCCCTTTCTCACGTGGTTACAATCTCCATGGGATCGATTTCGTACTGAATGAAAAAAGGAAGAACTTCAAGTACAAAGAAACATGCAGGGCGGAATTTTTTCATCCGTATTTCAATATTTCCGTAACAAATTCCTCTGAAGTAGAATAAAGTCCGAAGGTACGTCAGCCCATTTTTACATTCTTTGTATTTTCCTGCATAATCTTCCCTGCTGCGTAAAGTGAGAAACGCAAGATATATGTTTTGTAATTAACATATCACCCCCCAAGACATATCTCTCTTCCCATATAACCTGCCAACATTGTCGATGCATGAAATATCAGGGCGCTTGTATGGTGGAAAAAGCTATCGATTTTTCACGATATTTAATGCAGGGAGTTTATCCGAGTAATAAAGTCATAGGTACGATCGTTGCTAAAATAAAAAATGGAGAAAAAAGTAGCCAACTGAATTGCACGCGTGATGGGGATAGGATGAAGCGAAGTGAGAGGAAGAGGGATGTAATACCAGAGTGGATTGGAGCTAATAAATATCATTTCCATTTTCACGAGCTTCGCTGCCCTCGTCGATTAATAGAGATCTGAAACACCATCTATGGGCTATTATCACGTGTAAAGTGTGCACGATGGGAAATGAAATGAAAAGGGAAAAAAGGAAAGGAATACATGAGGATAAAAAAATGTATTGTGAATATTCATTATTGCTTTCATATACCATTGCGAGATCGATGCACGTTTGTATCTTCTCTTCTATTTCATTGACGGAATGGTATCGATAAGGTAGACACTTAAAAGCATCACAGATAAATCGTGCTTGAACCAATAAATCTTCCTCATCGGTGTGGTCGATCGCCTCGCGTTACAGCAAATCCGATTTTCGTTATGGGTATACGTCACGGTGTTAAGGCTAACGCTTGATGTTATTTCTTTTTTAGATCCACGTAATAAATTTCTCTTCCAGTACGTTTTGTCGTTTTTTCTGTCTCATGTCGCTCAATCAATTCCCCTATTTAAGTTCTTTTCATAAGACAAAAATGAAGTATTCCAACTCGGAGAATAGAAACATGATACACGATATTCTCCGTTACAGATCACATCGCGAATACTTCCGCGTTGTATGTTTTAGTCCTTTGATCATTCACGGATGAGCTGAAAGTATCTTATTTGCCAGAATTCTTTTCCCTTTGAGGATGCATTTCCATGTATTCACTGATACATTTTTTAATGAATAGGTGTGACAAATATGATATCATTCTACGAAAATACAATGCCTTTGATACCTTGATGCTGATGACGGGGAAAAATCAGCTGCTTTTTAAATAAGAAATATATATGGAGTCACGTGGAACCAACGTAACAATGTTTGTTGATTGTACAATAGGCGGGGAAAGCAAGAATCGATATTCCATCTGTTATTTTGAGATTTAAAGGGACTTCATTTATCAAGCGTTCATTTGGGTTGTCCTGAGTACTCTCTGAATTTCTGGAAGTGGAAATCTAGTCTTCAAGAGTAAAAAACCTGCAACTCTGGTAAGAGTGAGAATTATATTCCATCAGAATAGATATTCACTCTGTTGAAATGAGAATTTAACTTTTATCAGAAAGCGAAAAGTTCATTCCTGGCTGTGGGTTAAAATTGGGAATTCCCATGAGAAAGAAAGAAAAGAAAGAGAATTCGGAAGAAGGCACTCTCTTGAAAGTTGCAATATTTTCACTCTTTAGAAGCGAATTTTCACTTCAAGGAATTTGGGGGGTAGGTCAAGATTGTCTGTAACTGACTGTTGCATACGAAACCACCATGGTTAGGGAGATCTCACAATTACTGCATTGAAGAATGTTTTGCATTATAACCGAACTAAGAATTTATCTGAACGAATATTTCGTATACCTGTAGAGCAATCTTTAACAATCTCATCTTTCAGGATTCGAGGAAAAATTCACGTAAACCAAATCAATATCATAAGCTCTCTTCGTAGTCTCCATTACAAATGATGTGAGCAAATCAACAACTTCCCAACCAATGGTTCCCATGGAGCTTCATTTTTTTTTTTTCAAATTCGTTGGAAGCTGTTAAAACAGAAACAATATTTCACATGAATTTTGAATGAGAAAATATAATCTAATAAATCCTTCAATATTTGTGCATTAGAATCATAATACTGTTTGATGATGTATGAGAAATGATTCATCTTCGTGAACAAACTTCATAATTTGATACATTAAGTGATTCACTACATGGATGTGGAGAGCACAAAGAGAATATACAAATATCGTCTCGCCTGGCGTGAAGAGAGTGCTGTAAATGGACCAACGAACCACATGATCCATCCCAATTCCTGTTACAGCGAATTAAATACGCTGTGAATATTGTAAACGGTGGATAAAAGTGAAGAAAACCGATTTCAGCGATTTAAATTTGATTTATACTTTATAGGAAAATTAAAATGAAAGCGAATTTGTCACATACTCATTCGTTGAGTTTTGTGTTTCAATTCATTTTCGTACCATACAAAATGAACTGGAACGAATAAGAATTTGGGAAATTTGTAATTTGAGCATAAATGTTCCGAATATGAATGAAGTCAAGTTTGAATGGGTTATAAATTCTTCCAAAATAGACATGGATTTCCCAGATATATTCCCAGAAATTTCCAGAATTTCTCCAATCGATACATCAAAAAGAAGAGAGCGAAAGGTCACAATGAAAATCATTTACCGATTTTGATTCCATCATAGAGTTCCCTCGAAGTAACAGCGTAAAAAACGGTATCAAGAGTGTTCATTATCATTATAACTATTATTTACTCAACTATGTCAATCTCTTCGGGATATAATACCTGTACCATCGATCATAATTCTGCCAGAAGGAGAGATGACAATCGAAAGATATTTGGTTCAAGTTTTCACTCTACCACACACTAATTTGATGAATCCTCGAAGTCACGAACGATGAGAATCAATGTTCAACTTGATAATTCAAGAACTAAAATTTCCTTAATTACTTGCTAATTACTGAGTACGAGAGTTTGAATACGAATCATCCTCCCGAAGTAATCTGAGAAGTTTTTGATTTAAATTGCAACGAATTGGCTGTGGGTAAACAAATATTACTTTACGGTTTGTTCCTCCTCCTTGATTCTACCTAACTCAACTTTCTCGTCAAATTAAATTCTCTTCCTTGAAAAGCTTGATTATATTCTTTTGGAATACACTTTTGAATGAAATTGGGTAAAAATTGACATAATAAACGATAAATATGAATCCAAAAGAAATATGTGGAACGGATTCATGTAATCAACTTTCCGAACCAATCGCATCCGAGTGATTCATAATTGATCGTGGTTGCGTTTCTCGGAGAGTATTGAATGAGTTTTGAATGAATATTTAATTGATAATGACGTCATCTTTTGACGATTGACATTCTCGAATGGATCAAATGAATCGGGTCCATATTGTAATCCACGCTTTGTTCTTGAACGATCACTCAAGCTCATGGAATGATCATGCTTGATGGAGTATAAAGGGAGAATAATGGGTTTTAAGTAGTTTCATTAATCATGAAAATTGATTAAGTATTTGTATTAAGAACTCCAATTTGATCGAATGCGAGTGCAAGAAAATTTCAACGCACGTGCACGTATGAGAGAATCCATAAAATTAATGAGACTAAATATGGTGTATTGCTTTTTTTCGAATACCGCAAGAACATCACTGTTGATCGACAGGGACATTACGAATGTTTGAATAATGAAGTATATACGTACAAGTGAAAGGAACAATCAATGAATTGAGGTTCATGAATATGGAACAGAAAAAAAATGCAAAATTCTTGAAAATATCTCTTCTATCAAAAATTTTCAACTCGGATTTCATTTCCAATGATGTTCATTTTTTCCTTCAGGCGCAGAACTCCAGAAATCAGTTAATCACTCATGCTTATGGATCTAAGTTCTGGATTTAATTCATGAAAATCTATTCTTGAGAATTGGAAAATTCTCTGAAGGATATAAAAAGTATTCGATTCAATGAAGATTTTATTTGGATTCAGGTTTTTTTCCGTTGAGTCTTTCTGGTACCACATTCGAAATATCGAGGTTGTGTTGAGGAACTGTCAAAAATTTTGTCAACAAAAATCACAGATCTTTGCTTTCACCATGAATTTGAACCCTCATTGTTTCTAAACGTACGTTGATCGTTATTACCCTCGAGGTTATTTTGTTCACATTGGATGTAAGAAATCATCATTTTTGTTTCAAAGATTCTTTGTACGATACATCATACAAATAACTCCTTCACAGAACTCATCGCGTAAGCAAATACACATAACGGTAATACATGGAATATCATAATCTCTTCGATTCCAAGAATCCTTTCGACTCATTCATTCTGTAAATAATTGAATCTGATCCACGCTCCCATCAAAAAGATTATTCCAAATTGCAATTCATCGTCTATGGTACATGATTTCGAAAAATGATTGTGATGATTATTTCACACGATCACATTCCATAAAGGTAACGGAAATTGAATAATTCCAATAATACCACACGTAAATGAATCGCATCCATGTGGGAGCAGTATGCTATATATTTCGTTAGACGTATATACAAATGTTTTGTTTGCTACGCGAACGCGGCTGCTAGGGAAAGAATAAAAATACGTGTACACAATATCGTATTATATAATACATACGATTCTCAGATCTTGTTATCTTAAGAGATAAAAAAAGGAGAGTAAATGCAATCGTTCTTGTCTTTTCTTTGAGAGCGAGCCTCCGGAGGATCCAACCAATCAGGATCTTTATAATTAAGTTTTCCGTCTCATCTCAACAATGGTCGATTAGCTGACTGGAAGAGTGGAATGCAGCTCGTTCACATAAACATAGCAATAGCACAATTCTTGGAATTAACTCTCGACGTTTCGAGCTAGCCCGATTCTTAGAAACGGTAAAAGAATAGGGGGTAAAACCAACATCCTAGGAATGGAAGAAGTGATGGAAGCAGCAAATCCTCGGGAGATTTCTCGACACGAATCGGCACGTATCTTTTTTAATTCTAGTCCCTCCCTCCTCGCTTCTCTTTTCCTTTACTCCTTATCTTGGTGTTGAATTTGGTCAAGAACATCTCTTCCGTCTCACATATATACTTAGTTAAATATTGGTTGATATTGTTCCAGCAGGGAATACCAAATGGACTCCTTCGATGACTTTGGTATTTTCATTATTTCTTCTGCCCTAAATTGTTTCTGAATTTGATAACTGTTACATTCGGTGGATTCAATCCGTTCCCTGCAAATTTCATCAACTTAAGAACACCCACAAATAAATCCCGATTGTAACTATAATATTTGAATTCCAAACTTTCAAGGGATCTCATCGATCTACATGAATCATTTCTCAAGTGTTTAGGAGTTTGGAATTCGATTTTCATCAAAAATTTGTGAATTATGGCATAGTTTTCCACAATTTATCAAAAATAACAGGGAACGGATTAAATCCACCCACTGTACCAATCCTTTCTTTCAGTGAAGATGAACGAAAATTAACATGAACAAAATTCTTACGGTTGACCGACGTATAACAATGACTAGAAATTGATAATCATGTTCCAATGGATTTCAAGATAACAATCTGTTACAAGAAAGTTGTAACTCTCTCATAACATTGAAGTTTCTAGTGGTTTCACTGCAGGTTGTCCAGCCTCGGAGAATTCTAGTGAAATCAGTCAGTCATAAAATCAGGTTGAACGAAACGACCAATGAAACAAATATAAATTTAAATTAATTTTCGTTTGATATATTGAATCATTGGGATTTAATGAAGATTTATTACGATAGACAAATATTTTTAATTTTTCCTCCTATGTTCTAGTCATAGACACCCTGTGTCCATTGGAATGGACATTTCAGTAAGTTTAATCTACTTTACTAAAAATTCTGTAAAATTTCAGAGTTCATACTAGGAGCTGTAGAAACAATTGCCTATTGAAAAAAATTTTCATCATCATCAGAATTAAGCCAGGTCGGAAAGGGTTAAGTTTATTGGGTTGAATATGGGAATGTTGAATTTCGTAAGAAATTTTGTATTGAATTTAAGAATTGGAAATGACTCTTGTCCTCTCAAATTAATATAAATAATTCTGAATGAAAAAAATGATCCGAAAGAAGAATGAGAATGCTATACAATTACAGGAAATAAATAATCGTGGACGAATATCAATGATGATATGAATTGTAATAATTGCAAATATCAGAATAATGATATTAACGTTTCATGTATTATTGATATACCTGTGTCATTTATTATTACAATAAAGATGAATATTAGTCAAACGATCACATTATGATCACACGCGTTGTCGCTTGAAGTATGAAATATGAAATTCAATTCGAAAATAAGTCAATAATTTGAGTACATTAAACCATTTTCTATGAATCGTGGTTGCAAAAGAGATTCAGAAATTCGGATATTCAGATTTTTGAATTTGATAAACGATTACACAAAAAAACAATTTTCAAATTTTGGTCACAAAAATAACGTCAAGGAACAAATTTGCAGTCTCAAACGCGTGAACGTTTTCCTCTGCTTGCTATTTCATACGGTTCTGAATTTTCCTTCGACAAGATCATCTTTGAATTGTAGAAAATTAGTGATATATCAATGGATATATCACTCGCTCGTACAATAGAGAGATTCAACTTTGGTTGAATGCGAGAATGAATGCATCGAATGAAGTACATCAAGCTGGAACACCAATATCCCCAAGCGATGGTTCAACGAGTTGGTGTTTCAATGAAGAAGTAAGACAAGATCATTCGAAGAAGAATAATAATTATTCGAGCGTGAGATCAGTTATTCCAAATTGGAATAAGGTAAAATAACTTGAAGAAGAAAAATTTGTTGTTACAAAAGAATCTCATCTCTCTACAAAGCGATTTCCCCTTGCAATGAAAATATTTTTCTCCCCAATGCCAGTAAAGTTCATCAATTCCACCAAGAATATCTTTTGACCTTTTATTACCTTACGCAAGTCGGTCTCGAAGTGGAGAAAAATGGAAGAAAGACAAATCAACGAAAACACAAGTTCTGCAACTATAGAATACTCGACAGAATAATAAACTACTTGTTGAGAATCTACATAGGGATCTTGATCAATTATAAGCTGTATGTTATCTCTCGTCATGGATAACATAGCGTCCTTTATGACCACAAATTGAATGGTAATATGAAACCTCTTTCTTGCTGCAGATAAGTGGAGAGGAAGACCATTTGAGCAAGAGAGTAAAATAGAGAGAAAGAGAGGCAAGAGTATATGCATTGTCAAGTCTTGTTTCAAGGAGTTTCAATTAAACTACAAAGTTCCATCGGTTGGAGAATTTCACCACTTCATAAAAGATATATTAGGTCATATTTTCTCTCAAAGATTACCGGGAAATCAGGAATTCGAATTATTTCAATCATTTAGAAACATCAATTAATCGCTTTGGTGGATCAAATATTGAAACTTTGTTTAATTTTTTGCTCGAATCAATGTTCCGAAAAAAAAGATTCATTGTAAAGAATACTAGATTTGAAGAACAAAACCCTCCACTTCGTAATGGATATTTAATTTTCTCAGTAATCGTAAATCTTTTGATCATAAAACCGAACTCAAATTCAAGCGATGAATTTAATTAAAGTTTCTACGTCAGAGCCCCTGGATGTAGTTTACTACATTCATTATTACATACTGTCGACGTAGGTGACACGGCACCTAGTATGGGTTATAATCATTTATTAAAAATATGTCACCTCGTGCTGATAGAAAAAGCTGAAGCTCGTCGATCATATAGCGTATGATTTTTCAAAGGATTTCAAGGTATGGAAAGCTATGTGCGCCAAACCTATGTGATCATCTGTGTAGGCTCATATGTGAAAAGGAAGTAATTAAAACTTGCTATCAGTGCAACAAATGCATCGCGATTCGGCAGTCAACCGCAAAATTGGAATTTCAGTTTAATAAATTTAACAAAACCTGGCGGAGAATATTACACAAAGATTGCATATGAATTATATCAGAGAATTGATTAGTCGCTTGTGAGAATATTCAGAGATCCATGTATGTGAGAATATGACGTAATCGGTTTACATTAATTGATCAAAAATTTCACAATATCAGCGAAATTCGTATGGACGTAGATTTTCCATTTTTCTTTCATTGAACACAGAATAAAGAGCGAATAATACGATTTATTCACTTTTAGAGATGAAGTCATTCATCCTGACGTGACCGTGATTTGGACACAAAAATCAAAATAGGCAGGCATTCGATTGATCACGGATCCAATTCACATTTTCACAACATTCCTTTTCCAATGTGAATAAATTGCTTCCACGAGTTTATCAGTTCAAAAAGCTGAAATATTTTTTGGTACATCGAGTAGAACGTCATATTCGTCATTTTTTGAGTTGATTGAATTGATTTTAATGCGATGAGAGAATTTTTTGGTAAACTTCCGCAGAAGTTTTATCTTTTTTTCATTGAATATAATTCCTTGAGAAAGAGGAATGATTTTTTCACAGTTTCAGTTCTCTAAAGAGCACTCATTGTTTTGATGGATATCATTTGCACTGAGAAGAATCTTTAGTTGCAGTAACTAAAAACGACATCGAACAGAAAATTTAAATTGCCTGAACTCAAATGTTGTTTATGTCAACAAAAATTTTTATTCACGACAACTAAACAGTTCTGACACATATATCTAGTTCCAAAGGAGAGTATCAGAAAAGTTTATGACCGTTCCGAGTAAAGAGGATATATTTTCAACAGAATTATTGACAATTTTTATACTTGAGATCAGAGCGTGTTAATTAACTAGAGGGATGATAGTGCATTTACGCCTCGCTGGACTAGCTGGCGGTAACGAGAATGACCAACATGATACCGAACGAAAACATCTCGCTTCAGGCTTGCGCACTGCAAGATTAATCCATTGATAATTCAATTATCATATGTATCCTATAAGAGACAAAAAATTATGATTTCATAATACAAATGAATCAATAAGTTCAATATCTCGTGGTTCATATAACAATGTGCATTGTGATAGAAACACTGGGGCGCATGAAATTTTCAACGCCTATGCATGGAGCGAAACGTTCTCGTACTGCATCGTAGATTTCACCACTTTCTTTGTGTCATGTACACATACCGTTTGATTGATCAAGGTACATGCTTTATAATTCAAAAGATCTTGTGAAATTGTGTGAGAGAGAGAAGTTTTAGTTTTTCATTTGGAATTATTTGCATTGAATTATTTTTGCGAATGACATCTCTCAATATTTATTCTCATTGCACGATCATATCAGATCAGATGAAATTCGTTGAAGACTTGAACGTTCCTTTCATACTCTGAGAAAAAATGTCATAATCATTCCATTAGGTAAAGATTAGAAACGATTGCATCACGTTACATCGCAGCGTTTCAATTTCAAATTCCTTCAAGAAGAATGAAACAAATAAGAAACTTTCATTCATATCTTTTGGTTGGAAGTTTTGACACAACCAACGAGAACAGCGGGTACAACCTGCAGTCAACTAAAGCAACCAACCAAGCAACCAGTAGGAACCTCTTTTGCCTCTATCGACTCGCTTTTTCCGCTTCGGGAAACGTCGATGGTCGTCGGAACACAATAGTTGGGAGTTGAGAATCGCCATTGTGAGAAGTTTCTCGTCAAAACGGCAGTTGATTTCCGGGAAGATTAATAATCTTCAGACGAAATGACTGTGCTCGAGAGATGAAGAGAAGAGAGTAGAAGAAGGAAGGTAAAGGAAAACGAAAGAGAATAGAAGAGGGAGAAGACTATGTGGATGCAAGAGGAGAGAAGTTTCAACGAACTTTATTATAAAACTAATATTTTCCAAGTTCTATGAGGTATTACGATAGTTTTCTGAAAAGGACTGCCTGTCGAGAGAAGAACGCCAAGAGGAAATGGCTCGCAGAGCGAAACTTCAATATTCGGCGATCACAACGACATCTCTCTTGATATATTATTTCCCAAAACTTCTGCTCTCTCATTCCTGGCGACTGCACTCTTCTTTACCCTGCAGTACTATCTCCTGATGATGGAGGAGGAAGGTTGAGAAAAAAACAGAATGAAGATGACAATGATCAAGATGCTCCGTTGTTCGATCGTATGCGTGCGGAAGATCACGAAATTGTCGGTACAAGGTGATCTCTTACGACGAAACGAAGGAATGATGTGAGATATTCAATAATTGTGGTCCAAGAATATTTACGGGAATAATTTCACGGTGACGTAGGATAGTACCAAATGTCTGACCATATCAGCCTATTTCCACTGCGCGGTAATCATTGTAAAAAAGAACCCAGTCATGTTTCTCATTTCAAATGCGAATACTGGAATTGCAAAAAAATAACCAGTATGAGAAAAATCGTACACGAGAGAACAGTGAGTTGTTCAATATCCCTAGTAGAAATGCCTATGCATTCACGAGTTTTGTAACGCTCACGCTAGCGAAATACTAGAAACTTGCAAATGCCGTACCAAATGCTTGTAAGTATTATGAGTGCTGTACTAAGTATTTATTGAGGCCCTCATAAGTGTCTAGTATTTTGCTAGCGCGAGCGTTACAAAACTCGTGAATACCTAGAGCATTCTTACAAGGGATACAATTGAGTTTCACACCTAAAATTCATAAGAAGAAGTTTACAGCAGGCATGATACATATCCTAAGCACTCGATTGGTATCACACTTCCGAATGG
The DNA here is from genome assembly GCA_018340375.1 of Gonatopus flavifemur. Classification (NCBI taxonomy): domain Eukaryota; kingdom Metazoa; phylum Arthropoda; class Insecta; order Hymenoptera; family Dryinidae; genus Gonatopus; species Gonatopus flavifemur. The sequence goes on along the minus strand of JAFFJZ010000001.1, from coordinate 38,768,302 downwards.
CTAAGAAAATATGAAAAGCAGAGAATATTTTATACGATCAATACTGACATTTGAAGACATCAAATTTTAGGTTGTTTGAGAAACTGCACTTTTCAAAGTCTCACAAAACAGCATATGATGAATGTCAAAAACGAAAATTTCATGGGTTTCTCATATGAACACAGAGACATCTCCTTAATAAAGATATCTGTTGACAGAATCTATTAGGAAACATGGAAATTTGTAAAGCAATTCTTCATTGAATATGAATTCGATTCAAACTTGGTCATGACATCTCAAAACAGGAATTTTATCAGGAGATAAACGTTTTTTAAATTCGATGAAAATTTCATGAGGCTTTTATAACAAGGCTTTGGGAAACTTCAATCTACGAATACGTCAAAGTAATATAACCTCGAAGTTTTCGTTCCTCATGTATGAAAATCATAAAGTATGATGAACATTCGATCAAATATTGATATACTACGAAACATCCGTTCCAATGAATGTTCTGTAGGAAAAATCGAACAAAATGGAATCGCGGAATCGTTTGTGTCGTTGGAAAATTTCATCAAAACCCCCTCAAATGTTTTCACAGGGTTTGTATCGAATGGATATCCCTTTATCATGACAATTTATTGTGTGGACTTTTTTATTGAATCAATCGAGGATGGTATTAATATCACTTGGTTTGCCGGAGTACAAACAGGAAGAATATTCAGTTTTCAATTTTTCAAGTCGAATTCGATATTGATTCTCCAGATCCCATGAAAGCTGTTCAACTGCATCAGCTCTACTCCAGGTATCTTTTCATTATATTTTTGTCAATGACCGTTTTGTGCATTTTTTCAAGGATACATAGAATTAATATGGAACCTCTTTGAGGAATTATTTTATTCATATACTGAAGATACCATGGTTTTGTCATCAACTGATGAACGGATTGAAATAATTCATTCCGTAATTGCAGTATTCTTACCGTTTTTTCGAAATAAGAATTCGTATTTCACAAATTTCCAACATAATATTGCTGCTTAAAACATTATTCCAACTCAGATAGAATATGAAACGAATAAAATTTCCTCATAATTGCACGCAGGAAACAACATCCTAGTTATTGAGTTTAGTGGGAGTATATGACATATGATACGCTGAAAACAAGTTCCACATGTTGTACGTTTAATTTACCGATTCTCCTGGAATTTCGTGCGACAAGGGATTTGACTCGAACTTGGGAGATATTTCAATTAAAACAAGCTGTTTATGAGTTTACGATTTTCTAAGTATAATATGGTATAATATCGAAGGTTGATATTGACTGTACAGGAAATCGTTGAGATGTATATTTCCTGATAATGTTTGGAATTGAAAAACTTCACGTAACATGATGATTCGTTCCTAAATTGGTTCGAAATGGTAAGATAAATCTCGAACGGATGCCATGACACATGAATCTAATGTAATTAAAATCTTTCACTGTTTCAAATTCTCCAAATACCTCACTGTGGGAGGAAATGATTCAAATTAAGGGGCAAATCGATGACGGATTTTTAATTGTTCCATATTTATGCGATTCAATTCATTGGAAAGGATAAGCCATTCTAGAGGCTGAAAAACTTCGGGAATTTTTTTCCAAAAAAAATTAAACAACCTGTAGAAATTTGGGAAGAAATTCTCCATTATGTGACCATTGATAACTCGATCAATTTCCGATGTGAATATTTGAATCAAGTTTGATTAAAAGTTGGGACAATCAGTCTCTACGTGTACGGGATTTTTCCCGTACATCATTGTACGGGATGTACCTGGGGAAATACTTACATGATCCGAAAATCCATGGAAAATGAAAGGAATCGAATACCTTCATATGAGACAAACGCCTATGAAGGGAAGAAGACAAAGAACCATTATTGTCAGGCAGCGCCACGTACCGTAACTCACCTGTGAACGAGTGCATTCTGAGGCGAGAGCTTCTCCTGCATTGATCTACACCAATATCACATCTCTGATAAAAATTCCTCCAGGACTTTCATACTCGTCTAATGGAATTATATCTTTTTGTAAAGAAATGTATCGGATTTCATTAGATGTGGATCGAGATTCTGTTCCCCAATTCTGATTGAACTTTCACTAGAGACTAATGAACATAACACTAACTCTGATTGATGCATACAACAGCGACATCGATAGGATAATAACGTTGCTTCATAATTATCGTCTTGTTTACAACACAATATGGAGGTCTGATATGAACGAAACAGCAGTTCTATCTGTGACAGTTTCAACTTGTTCATCCAGCATTCCATTGAAATTTCACATAATTTTTTCCGGTGATGAAACAACTGATGGATTCAATTTCTTCGGAGGATGAATAGAACACCGGACTCACAAGGGAACGTGAAATGACGAATCCAAAGTCAATACAACGTCGAAGATTTTGTTCACAGATGGAGTCCAAGAAGAATTTCATCAGCCATAAGGAATCCCACGAGTAATGCAACGTTCGCGTAACTCGAGGTCCTCCACGCAATTTCACGGATCCATCATCAGCGTCACGATTACATCAAATTTTTTAAATCAGAAATCATCCCTCCGGTAACAATGTATTCCACGTTCAGAGAAAAAAATTTAATGAAAAATTTTCACGCTAACTGCAGAAGAGAGTCAGAGAAAAAAACGAATCTCCAGTTTGTTTTATCTCATTTCACACGGTGAACTTTATTTGCCGTAAGCATCTTATGCTCACTTAGATATTTCAAGACACGGAAATGACGTCTCACCAGTACCTTTCACAAGACATTGCCGTTAATAAGTATGAAAACACGTAGAGCTCGGGAAATGAAGCGTAAAAAGTTGAAGATTTACTTCTTTATTAGGAACCTTCCATTGTCTTTCTCACTGAAAGCTCTTATTTTCTGTACTTTCCATCTTTGTCTGTTACTTAACTATCTCGGTTACTCTCCCTTTTTGCTTTTCTCTCTTCTGAATCAACTACTGCTTCCAACCACCGACGCAATGTGTATACATATATATGTGATAAAAAAATCACGTTGATTCGTGCGATTATAGGAAATGAAATAATGTAATAATCGACTAGCACAGCGAATCTCCGTGATGTGACATTTGGTATTTCGTGATATAGTTGATGTTTTTTTTCATTGACGCTGAGTTCGAGCAGTTCGTCACGATCAACCAAATGAGAATCGTTTCTGGTGTAACGAAATCAATTGAAACATGGCATCAATGCGATGGCTTCAATGATGCGATTGAAAATATCAATGGTGGGCAAATTTTGTATTATTCTTGTGCGATATAATTGTAGATTTGATCCATTCCTGATAACACGAATTCGGAGAAGAAATTCAAAGTATACTATGAGTTGACTGCGTCAACTTTTACTGACCCGCAATTAATTTTCCATCAACGGACAAGGAGTCGATTAATAATTGATCAAACGTGCTGTTGACGAGGCATTCCGAGCATATTGAATTAACAACTTCTGATTTTTAATTTTAATTAGCATAAATTTCACTTCTCAAAGATCCAACAAAAATATTCCATTCATAGTCCGAGAAAAATTTACAGGATGTTGAATTAGAAGTCAGAAAAATTTACATCCTTTCTTCAGCTCCATATTATCACTCATTCATGCGACACGGATAGGGAAGATCTCTGAAACAGTGGCATTTCGGACAAAAGTTGTCTTGATCCAATAATCGTTGTTACATATGAAACGAAAATAACACCTCTGAAATAGATTTTCTTCGACACCCGTGTGGAAATCAATTTTAGTTGAGTTGAATCTAGACGTTGAATCCAGTCAACTTTTTTTTCTGTACATATACAAATTGTCCCTAACTTGTTGAGATTACATCAATCTATAATTCCAAAATATGTGACTGAAAAATAACACAACTTGATTTTTTGAAAGAAACAAGAATCGAAATTGAATTTCCATATCTTCGGTATGTGGCATCAACGTCAGACTCACAGTCGTGACTAGGTTATTTTCTCAGGATGACTTGCAGATGAAATATGTTTCACTCTAGTCGCATGAGTTCATGTCAAAAGTAGTGATTTCGTTTACAAGCGAATGCAAACATTTTCCTTTATATGAATATCTCATAGAAAAATGGTAATTCCAACAGTTTAGCACGCAGATATTGCTGATGACATATCATTCATTTTTTAAAGTTCACAAGGAACTTTTTATCCACATTTTCACATTCCTCTTATATCGTCATCAGAAAGGTTTATTGTTTTTCAAACCTCATTACAATCTTTTCAGGATGTGTATTCACTGCAGTGACATTACTACTGTTACACATGGCTGTAAATTTATGATTTAATAATGTATTGTTGAACGAATTGGCTGATTTCTCTCGAATAGATGTGGTACAGTTTTTCCAATTATTTTTTGCTGAATAATATTCAATTATAACTCTAACCATCAAGAAGTTGGAAAATCTTGAAAAGTCTGCGATGTAGTTGAATTTGGTCTCTCAAAAAATGATTTCACAATTTCATTAAGGGGATACTAGTGCTGGGACCTTAGCCAAATCTTTCGTGTAAGATTTATCCGGAACACTCGGATATTTTCAAAGTATCGCTCTATGCAGCATCTCTTGAATGTCTATAGAAATGCTGTATAGAACGATATTTTTAAAATATTCAAGTATTTTGGATAAATCTTATACAAAAAATTTGGCTAATGTTCCGGCGCTAGTATTTTCTCAGACTTTGATTGTACACGGAGAAAAATTGTCCATTATAAATTACTGAAATCGCTAGTATATTGAGGATATACTTGCATTTTGAAGTTATATACCAAACATTCTCTTGAAAAGTACCAGACTTCCTGTGAGTGAATGGTAGAATAATAACATTTTATGATAGAAAGTCTGGTACTTTTGAAGAGAACGTTTGGTATATAACCTTAAAATGGAAGTATATCCTCAATATACTAGCCAGTCTGGTAATTTATAATAGATGATTTTTCTCAGTGTAATCAATCAAGGATGAAAATGTCGGACTGTGGGTATAGTCCGTCTCATTTTCGTGTATTTTTTATCATTCGAACTCGACTTTAGAGAAGGATTTTATTATTAATTCGATATTCATTTCTACTATACATGTTCAACTATTCTGAAGATTCTTTTCCATTTAGTCTTGAAAATTGTATCCGATCAATATTTAGTTCAATATTGTTTATCCTCATTTATTTTGCATTCCCAAAAAACCATGTAAGCATAGTGACCGGTAGGGTGAACAAATTTATCTAGGGAATTGAGTTGTGAACATTATTAGACCACGTGAATAGTTCAAGATCACATTACAAATTGATCTCAATTGAATTTAGAATTGATAATTTCGCATCTGTTCTGGGGTCTTGTAATCGATTTTTCCAACATTTTATCTTTACTTTTCAATTACTTCTTAGTCATATCAAGTTTAATCTTTTACGACTCTTTTTTCTACCCTTGGAGCAGTATCAGCAAAGTGGTGAATTTCAAGAGGAACGCGTACTCTTTGGAAGGGGCAGTAGAGACAGTTTGATAACCTTTATTCCTTTGGTAATTGTCTCTCAAAGGTGAAAGGAAGACGAAGAAACTTCACTGTGAACTGTAGAATTGGAGGAATAATAAGATCTCTGGATAAGTTAGAACTCGATGTTTGAAGCAGCATTAGCTATCTTTTAGTACCATAGTGTCTTCTGATTGATAGCAACTCAGTATTTCTGTAAAATTTCATCTTAGTCCTTTACACGGCACGGATAATCTTAGTCGTTGTAGGAAACTGTGAATTGCTGAGAAGTGGAATGGATTCGAATGGAAAATAACACACAAGACTGCGTAAATCAATTGACGCTGCTTTTCAAAATTGAAAAAACAAGATAGATGCTTCCTGCTGAGCACTGATAAGTGAAATCTTCAGGCATTCGACAATCGTTCGATAATGTTCCTTTCCCAAATACTCTAAGAAAATGAATGAATTGGCTCAGATGCTTCTATGAAATATGAAAAAAAAGAACAGAACACTTCGCATAAATGGGGCACCTAGAGTGGCAAAGTTTTTGAAATTATGTTTAATTTATATATAATTACAAATAAATTATACATAAACTATGCTGAGCGATACGTGAATTATATATCATGTTGAAAATATTCACTTTAGGGATGTTATGAGTATTGATTCATCTCGGTACGTTAATAAAACATACAACATTGAACACAGGAAGTGGGATCACAAAAATTAACATCACTTCCATGCAGAATACAAACAAGAAACTATTCACGAAAAATGGCTAATCTTCTGTGAAAGATTCTCGTTTAATCCCATCGAAACTTCTGTTTGATTACTTCCCGTTATCAAATTTCCAAAAGTACTCCTCGTTCGCACTCAACGAAGATCCAGTTTATTGTTCCCAACTTCCCTCACATTCTACCGATTCGTAATCAGAGAATCAAAGAATGTTCGGTAAGTGAACAAAATCCATTCCAAATCCTAAAAGAATCTTCTCCATTGAAGATTGGAAAAAGAAAGATTTAATTCTCCTACAATTCTTTTACTTTTGAGCATATTTCTTTTCAATACCTTGAATTTCATCCCTGATACTTATTTCCATTGTTGCTGGCCGTTTCAATCCAATATGAGTACATATTAGAGCACATATGTGTGGAGTACTTCGAAGTGTCGATAGGAAACTTCTCGGTAGAAAATCGGTTGAATAGGAGGAGGACGCGATGTTGGGAGAGAAAGGAGGAGAGAAACAATTGAGATAACAGAGGATAGAAAATGCCGAAGAAGATAACAGAGTATGGTACGATGGGAAGAGAGAGGACAAAGCATGCTTATCGACGCCGCAGTTCTTATCCCTAGTAACTCCTTTTATTTTATACGTTTTCTTTTCTCAACCACTACCGCAGTCTTGAACGCACACTTTTCTTATCCGAAATACAATCAAACTCAGTACGCGAATGGAGACGGCTATTTTACGCCTCTGTCTCGTGCATGTTTCGGAATGAGTTCTTCATAACTTTGAAAAGAATTCAAGTACTGAAATAAGAATATTAGTCTGTCCGATGATATATATGGTTGGCTTATTGCTTGTTGGATAAATTCTGTGCATAAAATTGAAGAATTTGTAATAAGATGGAGGTGAATCTGACTATCACGGAGTCGAAGAATAGATGACACTCTGAGAAGAATCAAATTCCACTGTACTGTGGTACAGGAGAATTCTTGAACGGAGTAAATTTTTTGTTCCAAGAGTACAGAAAACTCTTTTATCTTTTATTTAGAATCCTTTCATGACATATTTTATATTTCCGGGGTTTTTGTAGAATTTTTTTCACATTGACTGCGAATTCTCATGAATTCACAGTCATTTTCTCTGTACGAATGTGCTGGGAGCATTTCTTGTGCTGAGAAAAGTACGCATTAATAATTACCAGGACGGATAGTAATTTAGTTACAAGTATCCTACAATTGTAATAAGTACCAAGTACCAAATTCAACATCAGTGAGAGTGTGATAAACTCTTCACGGTGTGATCAAGTCCCCTTTACTAATAATTAGCGATGTGCGAATATATTACTTGAGGTATTTTACATATTCAACGTCACGTAGGGAATCACTTGATTAACGCGGAGAGAGTATACGATACTTATTTGACTTTTGGAAATGGTGGTGAAGTGGAATTTCCATAAACATCTGATGAAAAGATGTTTCCAATGGAAGGGATACAAATTACAATTATTTGAATTGATACAAACGAATCGATAAAAAAGTATGAATTAATAAAAACATGAATTGAATGGACATTGTTTGAATTTCTTGATGAATATCCGGTATGTTGACCTGACAAGAATTAGGGGGATGATTATTGAAAAGATCACAAACCACACTCCACGTGAACCTCACTTTATGCAAAAACGAAATATATCTCAGAAATGATTTACAAAGATACCTGTAAGGTGATTGTAAAAACAAATCCAAAGCACATTTCTTAGATTTCATTTCGCGCCCATGACAGCTGTTTTTTAGCTATGGAAATATGTTTCTAGCTGTCACAACCATATCCACCATTATCGTAACTTGAATCTAGCTGTTGTAGTCATATTTTCGACTATCAAACTATAAATCACTCGAATTAGCTACTTCATTTGATGTTGAGTTGTCATCCCAGCAAAAAATGATCAGATCTCACCAGATCTGAATTTTGGTTGGATTTAAACAGATCTATCGAGATCTGAAGAACTTTGATTTTGGCTTATGTTTATCACAATATATGTGCAAAATCAATTTCATGTAAGTACAGATAGATACTACAAAATTCATGATAATTTCATCACCAATTGCCCATCAAGATCGAATAGAGTATTCCATTCAAATCTAACGAGATCTATCTCAGATCTAACTAGATGTGCCAAGATCTGATTAGATCTACTGAGATCTGAGCAGATCTAATACTCAAATTCATTGAGATCTGAATAGATCTAATGATTTCTTCCCGAGAGAGCAAATTATTTCCAGGCTGCGAAGCAGTACATGGGAAACAATATTGTTCTGATGACGATATTGGTTAGCTGTCATGACTATTCAAAGTATAGACGGGGAAAATAATTTAGCTGCAGCAGTTAAGTAGCTAGCACGGACACGGACAGCCAGTGAATTAGCTCCTGCAGCTAAATTTCAGCTGTCACCGCAAATAAATTGACTACAAATGCCAATTTTTTCGCTGTAACAGCTAAAATTCAGCTGCAGGAGCCAATTAAATGGCTGTCCGTGTCCATGCTAGCTACGCAGCTGCTGCAGCTAAATTATTTTTTCCGTGTAGGGATATCAGTATTGTTGCCATAACCCGAGAAGAAATTCATATTGAGTGTTCAATCAGGAGCAGATCTGGAAAGCCTCATCTCAAATCAAGCCCTGATATTGAATGTAACGCACCGTTGTATCAGAGCCCGATGTAATGAACTATGATAGGGCATGCTAAATTACAAACCTAGCAGGGCCAGATCTGGTTAACCCCAATCATGGCCTCGCCAGGACCGGATCAGGTGTGCCAAAATGAGGTGAGTCCTATCACTGCCCGATCGGGCCCATAATGAATATGAGGCTAGCCATACAATTTTTCTGCTCGGGGATTGAACAGATCCTTCGAGGGACGATATAGATGTTCATCCTAGCTATCTGTATCGTTACTATAATGATCCAATACTGGCACTGCGGTTATCTGTATCAATCCCAGTCCAGATCGTTACAATCACCACATTTTTCTCCCGCGTAGATAGAGCCCGAGTCAAGCAAGTACACAAAATTCATTCAGATTGAATCAAATGGGAGTTATCAAAAATATTATCCAGTCTTCGATAAGATTTTTATTGAAGGAGGCCATTGCACCTAATTGAATCTCATTAGAAATTCTCGAATTAGTTTAGACCAGCTCATTTTGTAAATGAGTACTAAATCACGGTGTTTAGTAATTAACTCAATCGTCTTTAGGATGGTAACGATTCTTTAGGATATTTCAAGAAAAGGTTATATGTGAAATATTTGCAACTGCTATTAGCAGTTATTTGGTACTGTACCTTTTCCACATTTTCAACATTGTGTATCTACGTATTTTACAAGTGGCGTAGAAAACCTTTTCCTCAGGTCGAATACCCAACCCTACTGATGGAACGAGTATGTCGGGGAGAAGAGTAGTAGCAATCAGGAATCGCCACTTACCGATGTGCACAGTACTAGGCAAACGTGCGTGAACTCACCCTCATGCGAGTCTGCTCTAAGGCGGCAGCTTCTTCTGTAAATCACCAGGCACTTCAGTGCAACCTATCAATAAGCCCGCTCGCCCTCTTTCTCATTCGAATAGATTTTGCCTTGCGTCAAAAGAAGAGAGAAACGGCCTTGTTGAGGGCTTGCGCCATACCGTTATCTCGACGCCGAGAATAAGAGCGACAAAGTATGAGAGGAGGTGCCACAACTCTCATCGACACTTCACCTGCTCAAGGGACCAATTTAGATTAGTGGGAAGAATCTGTATCCAGGTATTGTTTCCTACCAACTTGTGGGATTAAAGCGGTAATCGGTGTGTGATTTGCCTTTTGAAACTTTATGTAGTTCGTTTGTAAAGTCTTTCAATGCAGTATGGATCTGTTTTTGCTCCTAATCATTCAAAGTACATACCTGCTGTCTTCCGTATTATAACGGGTGTTTCAGAATTAATCATTCGCATTTTTGTGGCATATTCTGCAGCCAAAATTTAATAATTTCCCGTACGAAAACATTTTTTCGAGGCGTAGTTTTTTTAAATCCAAATCCCTCAAAAGCATTCATGCTACACACTTGATCTCGACGCAATTCGCTGAGTTGGAAACGGCGGATCTCTGGAAAAAAATTGGTATATCCCATCATCTTACAATTCCAAGTTATGGCGATTTGAAATTTTTTAGCTCCCAGCCAATCAGCATTCAACAACTTTGAATTATTATACTTCAAGAACAATGATATGATGATTCAATTTTTTTCTCAAAGACCCACCGTTTTCCAATTTGGCAAGTGACACCCAGCTCAAATGTGTAGCACACAATGCTTTTGAGTGATTTGGATTTGAAAAAAAATGTGAAAATGCTCGTCTCTCAAAGACTGTGCCTTGAGAAAATTTCCTTCATACCGGAAATTATTTCATGGGAATGATGAATTCTGAAACACCCGGTATTTCAGTTAGGGAGAACAAAAAGTTGGCCACGTTACTTGGTGGAGAGTAAAAATATCGCCAACCGTTGAAATGTAATTTGACCTACCACGATTTCAGTCGATTTCACAGTGGTGAATGTCTGATATACATCAGATGACATATCTTACATTTTCCGCTGTAGAATCAACTAAAATTATGTTGGCTCGAACTACATTCTTAAGTTGGCGATATTTTTATTCTCTCTTTCTTCCAGTGTTGAATTTATTTTATAATTATTTTCTCATCACAATTAATTCATCCTCAATTCCTATCCTGGTGAAAATTTCTATCCGCGGCATCGAATGTTGAAAAACATGAAGCGTAAAAACGTTTCAATTTTTGCTCCTTCCGCGTTTAATTACTGTTTCGTTTACTCTTCCTCGTCGCTCCAAACGTTTCAGTTTCACCAGGGTGGTGGGAACAAATATTCCAACTCACAAGCAGAACACTTTTTCTACATTCATTCTATTGTGTAAAAATACAAATAGTAGTGTGGAACATCATGAACAAAACATTTACCCTCATTGAATTTCTATAATTTCGTAGATATTTTTCATCTGTTGCAGTTTTATAACAACTTCATTATGATACGTTCAGTAAACACCAAAGAACAACTCGAGTTTCCAAATATATCACCGGAGAAATTATTATCGGACATAAGAAAAAATGTATTCGTAACATGAATCGAAAAGATGACAGTGGAGATAATGAGGGGAAAAGACGAATTCATGAATCTTCCCGCGCCTCAATGCTTATTTATAAACAGAATGAATGAAACAAGGCACAAAATATATCCAAAACTGAATGAATATCTTTTTAGATTCAAAACACATCAGCGAACATCATGCTGAGATTCCATAAACGAATGGATCTATTAGTGTCATAATTGAGCATCATAATTTCAATCTTTAAACATAAAAATATTACAAGTTATTAAGATATCTACAATCGCATTCAAGAATCACAAATCTTCCTCCATCTGGGATGAAGATCGCTTTGGTTTAGGAAGTTAACACATATTGATTGATACGTAACGAAAATAGATAAACGCTGCAGTCATCAGTTCAAATGGTCTAGCTGTTTTACAAAATCGAGCACGCAAAATGATGTATGTATTTCCATGAATCATAAAACCAAAGCGAATTCTCTTCGACGGATGTGCCCCCCGATCACAAACATTTTCAATGACATTCAAAAATGATGTTGTGTATGAAATGATAATAACTGATGAACGTATTAGATTTGTTTAACGAGTTGTTTATGCAGTTATTGATGTGTTGTATACTCGAATACAAGATAAAAATTCATTCATTCGAACGTAATCTTCTCAACGAATCCATTAGGATTTCATTTTTCATGGGAAACAAACACATCTGGTTATACGTTCCACGAGTGCGAAAATTTCGTGGAATAATCTACGGTAAAATAAAGCGACAATTTGTTTTTTGATGCCGGTTCAAATCGATATCAAATGACGGGACATCCGAATGTCGGGAGAATAAATAGAATCGTCGACCGAACTACGTGTTTTTGTTAAATATTTAGTTGAATGAAGAACGAATTTTTATTCAACAATTATATAAAAAATTCCATCAAGGCTGGCATCGCAGAATTCCTGTGTGTTTGTTTTATTTCCTCATCAACAAATTAATTCTTATTTCCTGAAAATCAATTGATACATTTTATATTCTTTACATTTTTTATAGCGATTCTGCAAGTTGTGGATTGAATTTTTCATCGAAATAAATTGTCTTTGAGGTCAACGAGATATATTTGCGATATATTGATTGTCGATGTGATAATTGGATATTGTATTTTTCTATGCGAATTGATGTCCTCAATGGGATCTCAAATGTTTCAAATATATTTCGACCTATTGAATGATGAATCATATGACTCGAAGGTGGAAATATGTTTCATGAATCAAATACTTCTGATGTTTTCGAAATCTTTTGATGAAGTTCATTCTTCAAGATCACACCGACTACTTTGAACTGTCGATTCATATTTAGAATCGAAATCATCGCGACGGCGATGATTGGTAATCAGCTTAAAAATCAATGTTTGGGTTTACTTACCGTGTGTAGATGACGTAATGCGAAATCGGATTGTTATGAGAGTTAGCGCCAGGTGCCCAGGACAGATTCACGGATTTGGATGTAAAGCTTGTTATGAGAGGACGTTCCGGCGGATCAGGCACATCTGAAAGCAGATTTCCAAGTTTGAAGCGGAGGGCTTAACTATCAACTGTGCGAGGGAGAATTTTTAACGACTACTCCTGATACTTGGCAGAATTGGTTTGGTGAGAACGCTTAAGGAGACACTTGAAGATGTAACCGCTCCTTCAAGTTTTTCCTAAGTAAAGTGGTGTGTCTTTTCACCGTGAGCTGATATCGGATTAAACGTTATTCGGTAGATACTTTGAGTTTGTGACTGGTAATGTCTCTTAGCGTCTTGGGATATCAATATAAAAAGGATTACCGAGTTGATATATTCTCTTCCAACCATCATGATTTACAGGTAATAAGCTGCTGTACATGAATTCCTTGAGAAGGTGTAATATGTTACATACAATAATCATCCGCACCCAGATAGATTTCAACTGCATGCAATTGGAATCGATGAAATGTTTCTTGCCTGTAGAATCTGTAAATATTTAGGATTCTTCAAGTTTCACTGGATCTCACGAGATCTGGTGGCAACATTTACTGGATTTATCCAATATGCACATCCCATTCAGAGTTCTACCGCACAAATTCGAATGATTCTAATCTACCAATCCTTCCTGGGCTCTAGTTCAATTGTTTTGGATTAAAAATTCAAAAATGGAAGATAACATGATGGTTCAAACAAAATACCATAACAATCGACGAGAAAAATATTAAATTTTCATCTATTTCTGTCAATGCATTGTAAAGTATGTTCAACTTAATTTCAATTGTTCTACTAGAACTCAATCACTCAGAAGTCTGATGTAATTGTACACAAACGCCATTCCAAATTTGCTGATGGATCATTCATTATTCCCAATTGTCAATCAGAGTCTCGACACATTCAATGTAAAATTATGACTTATTACAATGACTGAAGCCAGAAATCATGAATGATAGGTGTAACAGTTCCTAAATTCATCAAAACGTTGCGATGAATGATAAGAAATCTTCACAATATAGTTTAATTTTCAATTTATCTAATGTGGACGAAGTCGTCACGGACGTTTATTGATATTCCGCGAAAATTCATGATTCATGGAACTCAAGTTTATTCTAGAATTAAGTGCTCAATTCTCTACGGTTATCCCTCATGATACGAGAAATGAGATTAATATTACAAAGTACTCTTGCAAAGTACTGATCGCGCTTACTGTCACTGGTTGCTACTAGCAGTGTGCAGTCAAGAGTCAAGTCGTATCGAATAAGAATCCGGGTGCTTAATATGCACCACTGCGCACCGGCTTGGAAGAGAAAGAGGGAAAGATATATAACACCGGGTGCACGTTGCATGAGATCATAAATGAGAGTAGAGACCTTTAACCTCCCTGAGGATAGTGTCCTCATCTTTTTCTAACCATATAACGCCGGTAGGAGAGTTCATAATGTGCATAGGTTTACTCACAACTCCCATTGGAAGAACTTGTAACTTTGTTGCTGTTACACGTAGATGCAATGGAAAATAGTCTTGAAATTATTTGGAATTCAACGAATCCCAAGTTTGGAGTATATTAAGATAAAGGAGAAGGTATTTGTTCCCTTGCGAGTAATTTACGTTGTTCCAATTGGAATTGGAAATATGTCGGATAGTCAACGTTTTTCATGTTTCTTTGTACAATTTCATCTTCCCAATCGTTGAAATGTTTTGGAAAAATCTTTTCGAAACTATACATGAATGCATCGATGAGATGATAATTCCTTCAACAACGTGTAACCGCTATTTAAATTTCATTGATTCAATAAAACCTTAGGAACCACATTTTTTCATCCAAGTGCTTCATTTCACAACGCAAACAATGTTTGTTTGCTTTAAAGAATGTTTTCTTGCGGAAACACAATATTGGAACGGGAAGAAAATGTTTTTGGTTAAAGAATTGATTCATCTGAGAGTAGATGAAAATATTCTACCCCCTGAGGGGATATAAGAAATTTGCTTCTGCATCCCTATCGAATTACGAATTGATAAAGAGGTCTATTGAAAAGTTGTTCGTATTATTATCAGTACAGCGATGAAATGCGAAATTCACGTTGGTCGAACTTCGGTATTCTAACTAGCCAAATATTCTTTCTGTCAGTTACATTGATCGATTATGTCGGAACGAAAGTGTATTCTACGTAGGATGATGAGAGGATGAATGTTTTCATCTTGTCATCTAATTACTCGATCCCTCTCTTTTTCTTCCCTCCCTTCCTCCGTAGCAACAGAGCAAACACGACGAAGTAGTCGTTCGAATCACCGTCGCTAACACCATCGCAAATTTATCAATGAGGGACGATCAGAATCAATTCCGAGCTTCTAGCGTTAATTTCCGCAAAGGAGTTACAGGTTATGGAGAACTCTCCAATCCCCATTAATTATGTGCTATTTAAACAGAGAACTAGCGTGCACTTCTAGGTTACGGTAACCGCCTTTCATTAATAATTCATGTTACTTAACTCCATGCAGAATCTGCGGGGGTCAACAAGAAGCACTTTTTGTCTTTTTTTTCTTTCCCTGTTATACGCTTATAACGCATCACCGTAACGTAATGGGTCGAACATTAAACGCAACTCTGGAGGCGGACACGTAATTATACAAAACTTACAATTTGCACCGCTCATTTATCTAAGAAGAATGATGAACGGGTAGGAATATTTCATTCCACTGAATAGAATAGATTCGAATTTATGATATGATGAACATATATTCCACTAGTGTTTCATAAACAAAGATTCATGAGATTTTACCATGCAGCTTGATCCCTTGAACGTATATTTCCCTTCCGCTTCTAACTACCGTTTAAATCGTGCTACTCGTTATAAAATGTGGTCATGACTTGATCCATTCGTTTCATATAAACCAATGAACCAATGGGAGTATGAACCTTTTCTTCAATGTTCCCACGTTACTTGTGAATTTACATATTTCTGAATATTTTTTGCGTGTTTTACAATATCACTTTGGAGAGAAAAACATTCATGTTTTATGGGCGCACTCGCGAATTCAAGATGTTTCGAAAGAATAAAAAAATAAAGAAACATTCCAAAGATTCCTCACTTCATCCACGATACTCAACATCCGATTGAAATTCCTCACTCAGTTTTTCGTTCTGCCTTTCATTTCAATTTCAATGAAACGGTACGAACATGAACAAGATTCTTAACCTTTCGAATTTAATCCTTGAATTTTGAAAGAATTTTATACGGGAGATATTAATAGATTCCTCGAGTGTCAGTGAGAATAACTGAATATCAAATTTTTCAATCAACTTTCATCTGAGAGATGAAAAGTATTCCGAAACATATCGAGTGAAGCCGACGATAAAGTTATACTCTTACTTGTAACTATTTCAATTTTCACGAAAATGAGTAGACGAAGCATGAAACGTTTATCGAGTTACCTATACTTTCTGCTCGTCATTGCATATCTCAGGAATACCAACGATGATTTCTTTTAATTAAAAGTTTGCTTGCAGTGAATCTGGGACGTCCTTGAAGGTATGTACTCTTCTCGGGCGAACTATTGCGCACTCGGAGAGGAAGAATGGTTGCTTCGTACTCCGGTGTAGACTCTGATAGTAGAGGTTATGTAGGTTATACGCGTTGCATACCGGGTTAAGTGCACCCTCTTAGGGGTGGCGGAGGAAGGAACGGCAAAGAAGGACGAAGACGGTGACGCCAACGGTACAACGCGTCCTTTAACATACACTTGGAATATAAATTCCAACGAGCGCGTTTACCAGAATTTATGGGCATCATTTTAAGAACTGTTTTACCTTGCTCAACCATATGGCTACCACATGCAAATATGATTACAATGACTATGTTTTGTCATTATGAATTTCAATATCTGCCTTGAAGTTTGTGGTGTTTGTTTTTATGATTTGAAGACAAATTGTTGTAATGTGCAAGAACTGTAGGTACATGGATTGTGAGAGAAGAGATTGTATGTTACTTTAAAGGTCAATGATATTACGTTTGCTGATCATTGTGTTGATGATTCAATGTTAATTCTTTCATTTTTACTGCAAAATTCATCCCCTTGAATGAAATATATTGTATCAAATATGAAAGAATCGTCGTGTTGTGTGTTTTGTCAGCTTCCTTAAAATAGGAGCCTAAATAAGCGTTCTACCGTAGAAAAATGAGGAGGATTTATATAATAAGATGCTTATTTGTAGACATAAAAGGAGTACATCTCGGGTTGTGTTCTTTCCTGTATATTTAAAACTCACAGAAACTTTCATGGGAGAGAAGAAGTTGCTAAGTTGGTATCACAATTCGCAAGTTTTGAAAGTATTCTTATATGATGGGAGAACGAGGTGTGAGATAGATTTGAAGAATAATAATATCACCGCTGTTTGTTCAATGTGATTACCGGTTGTTATAAAGAAGCTACACAGTTGGAAATTTTGCGTAAATATGTTAGAAAATCCGTGTGTCATGAATTTCCTGTTGAATGTTCAACAGAAACATGTATAAATTCTATAGGCGCTCCTTGTGGCATCAGGTCTCAACTGATTTATGAAGTAAAATCATTCAAAATGATACAAATTTTATTCAACTCAAGATTTAACATAAAAATTGTGTTATTCTCAACTAACAAGGAGAGATCGCCAGTTGTGGGAGCAACTTTTTGATCAAAGTTCCATGTATCTGTGACTTTGATACTAATCGGAAAAACTATTTTTTCATTTTCATTCATTTGAGTTCCAGCTTTCATTTCAATGAGGCTTGGTTCCCTAGATAAGCAAATTTGAAGATCGAATGCAAGTTGATACTTGAGCAATTCATTGTTATGCATTGTTTTACCATGAAAAAGTGCGATATTCACGTTCAATTCACGTAAAAAATCCATAAAATACACTTCTCGACTGTTAATTCAGTATTTATTTCGAATTTCATTTGACAGTACTTATGTGTTGAATTTACACGATCGAAAATTCCAATCAACCTTCAATCAATATCCTTTTGTGTCACATTATTCACATCAAGCTTGAGTTATTAGCTAACACAAACACATTTTGTTGAATCAACACAAAGATTTGTGTAGACCGTTTGGAACATGTGAAATATGTTGAATTTAACACAAAATTTCCAACTGTGTAGTTGAAGCCTCTTCCAATACACTAAGAGAATTTAAATTCGAAAGAGTACCGTGGAGTTCCAGTCAAGAAGGAACGAGTGAATATACCCTATGAAAAACTGCCATGCAGTATGTAATTTGAAATAACTTTTAATACTGACTAGTGTGTACTTGGTTGAATGAACATTCCTGTTACGGACAATTGAGAATTCATTAATAATAATAAATTATAAAACTCGGAATACAATCAAGCAACTAAATCTTAGCCAAGAAAAAAAGTACATGACTGGAAGTTGATACAATAAATCTCAAAATTGAGTCCCAGCATTAATTCCAAACCACACCCAGAGTCGAAATAAGGAAGTTCGTGGCTCGAAGCCAAACAAGGCAATAGAAGCCCCTTTACATTGACGTATGTTTGGTCTAGCGTGGTAACGGAAAACATATTCCAATAGAGATGAGACGTCCATTGTTGCATGGAACGCCGTACCACAGTCTGCTTACAGGTTAATTGAATTCTAATTACGCCATCACACATTTGAAAAATATAAAGTGCATCACGCTTTGAACTAAAAAAGCAACAACGGATTGAATAATATAATACACGCTGATGGCAAATGAGCAATGGCTCGAGTGGAATAATTCAATTCTCTCCATTCGAACGTGCATTTAGCGACTATAATTAAATTCCTCCTCGAATGTGTGTGTATGAATTGATAATAGGTTGTTGAAGTAACATAAGGTTGTAAATGAATCTATCCAATGATAATTGAAATCTGAGTTGTGCCGTGGTCCTGAATGTACAACGAACATTGAATTTAATTCGATGGTAATCGGATGAATCATCCCTACTTTTCAAAAATCCTTCAATGATGACGTTCACGGGTAATTCCTATTTTTACTCACGGAATGTTCGAATACCATCACGGCAGATTATTTGGATCCAAATATGTATCTGAATTATCATTATTCTAGATTCCTATTTACACCTTGTCTCTCTTCTTATTCAGCGTATTCTGTATCCCTTTGAACCAGGGATGTAATTATGTGGATGAAAACTCTACCTCCTTGTCAAGTTCACCACATGGAAGGATTGTTTGGAGTAGACCCCTGAAGGCCCAAAAGTCAATTGCCCGACGTACGGTAGGCCCGCACAGGACAAAATAATTTATTTCAACTATAGTCATTATAATGAATTGAAATTAATGATGGGATTTAGTTTCGAGTAATAAAAGAAGAGAAGCCAGTGATTAAAAAATGTAGTGAAGGCAACTTCAGAGTGAGGAATCAAGAGCAAAAATTTTTCTATTTTCTTTTCAGGAATTGAAAACAAAAATACAAGCAGGCGAACGGCAAACGTAATTTGTAATTATGAAACGTGTTTCTGATTTGACATATGTGATCATTTGATCATTGAATTGAAACAATATATTTGTATCATCAGAGTCGAAAAGTGAAAACTGATTGAGCTCTGATTTGTTGCGTATTACGGATGGAATCAGAGTGGATTCCATTTTTCACCCTGATCTCGCCCTGCTCTCAACCTGATCCTGCTTCAGAAATTCTCACTGACCCATCAAGTTAATCAAGTTTCAACACGTATTACAATTTTTCGACTCGGGTACATGTTCCGTTTTTATCCCGGAGAACCGAAAAAGTTTTCTCAGCGCGAGTGAGGAACTGAGAATACATTAGCGTGTGCATGTAAAACTAAGATGGATGGAAGTGCGTTACAGGGTATATACTTGCCCCGTCAGAATGCGTTCATGTATATCAGGATATGTACGTAACTGCATTATATACTGCGTGCAAGAGTTGAAATACCGTATGAGAAGGAGAGAAGTGATGTAGATGAAAAGAGGAATGCATTGGGGGAGAAAGAGGGCAATAGTTGTCCCGTGTGTATCGGTGTGTGGAGCACCAAGTTGTGACTCATGAAAACATTTCTCTGCAAAACGAAATTCCAGTTATTCCCTGCTCTCTCCTGTAGCGTGTTCTTGTCCACATCTATGAGTGTAAGAAGGAAGACATAAAAGAGGACATCAAGCTCGAGATCCGTAGAATTTTAACTCGGTGAATTTCAAATTTGCGAGAGCCTGAAAAGTAGGGAAGCAAAAAGTGAAGTAAAAGGGAAGAGACAGCCTCTCAATGTTGAACCTGGAAAGGTTGAGGCGTTGGGGCTACTGCTACTATCACTGTCGTTCCTATTTCCACCGAGGCTGTTAGAGGCTCTCACGTGAAACCAGATGGAATTAATCGAATATAAAATACTGCATTAAAACGATCGAGAACGCGAAAGCGATAGTGGAACAATCTCTATGGTTTTTTGCTCTTCCTTATTCCCATTTGATTCCCCGATATACAGTAGAATCTCCATTTATAAGCGAAACGTGACATTGGTTTTACACATCTCCAATATTTTGATTCAATAAAATGCTGCCACAGAAGTTTCATTCTCCTCATTCTTCATTTATTCTTGTATCCATCGAAACACGGATATCATACAAGAAATATATCATTATTTTTGTATCGAATACTGGCAATACTGATCCACGTATTACTATTCGTTCAAGTTGATACGGATGAATGCTTGAATTATTGTATTGTTCTGGTACTTTTATCGATCCAATATGAAACAGGAATAAAATAACGCGGATGAAATGCGGTCGAGGGACAGCGATTAGACCGATTTTGAAGATAGAATCTTGATTTCCTATTTGAAGAAATGTTGAAATTATTATTATTTACATGGGAATTTTGAACAAAGTATACGGATTCCGATGATACTAATAATTCGATTTCATAATTGCGATCAGAATATGTCAATGCAATAGAGAATAGGTGTTGAAGTCAGGTCGAAGTACTCAAAAGAAATCCTTAATAGTGTAATTCTTGAATCAAATCCGATTATGTAACTGTTCAGACGAAACATTGAACTCGCGAATGATTCAACAAATTCAACACGGAATAGGAGGAAACGAATGAATGCAAATGAGAAAAATCTCAATGCAATGTCTTAATAACAGGAGAATTATGAAGGGCTGAGAGGAAGAAATCAAAAATGTTGTTCCGCGGTGGAAAGGGAGAAAATAGAATGGTTATACGGGAAATGTAAATATGTTATGTTAATAAATTCATACTTGGTATTTCATATAATCATTTCTTATTTCAGTTCGGCTTACATCTTGACCTCGATGCATTGTTCATATAGTTGCATGCTTTTGAATAGTGAGTGTGATTGTATATCTCTAATTAAGATGCCCGATGTATTTAATGCATACTCTCAACAAGAACTTGGAACGAACAATTTTATTGTGGAAAAAGGAAAGGTTTGAGAGTAATAGGTATACTTATTGATAAAATTACTCGATTCTGAACAAGGAATGTCGTTCACAAATTGTGACATGATGAATAATTCATCAAGATAATACAATCAAAAAGACGTCACAACGAAAACAAATTGATGTGGAATTTGCTACCATTGATTATTCATTGAGAACACTGGGAATGAACATGATTTGGAATCTCAGACCTCGAATTATTAATCCCGCGGTAAAAGTTTCTGAATACTTGGAGAAGAATCATGATTTGGGTAGAAGTTTGGACTCGCTTCACAATTTCTTTCTTTATCGACTCTGACAAAGTATTTCATGAGTACTATAAATACTTTCACTTAGGAGTTTATTGATTTGCATAATTTCTATTCAATATTTTCTTGATGTGGAGAATTGGTTGTTCTTCTTGTGCACAGATGAGGTACAATATTGAGCATCAAAAATAGCACAGAAAGAGAGGAGTATTGGTTCAGTATGTATTAGGATGCGTTGAAGGATCAGTAAATAGATGCGAAGGCACAGATTCAAGAAATATTCGAAGGTACAATAATATGGGCGAGAATCATCGGAATATGTATAGTTGTAACTGCAGAACATTCAGTGATCAATTAGCACAAGAGAGATAGAATACAAGATGTAGATGTTGAATGCACGGTGCAGGTCATGGAGCATTCGATTCACTTCAGTAATCAAAAGCAAAATCTAAAAAGCAATGTTGAATCTATCATCAAACAGAGTTATTCAGATCAATCACATGATTTCATAATCAAAGAGAATCATTCATAGTATCAAGAGGAATGATAGGGAACCCACGCCATGCAGTTGAGACAAAATGTTTAAATCATACGTTTCATATACTTTCACCATCATTTAAAACTCCATACATAAATATTTTCCGTTACTTCCAAGTTATTGAAATCATAATTTTAAAAAGAAATGGACTGAAGAGGTTTCGATTGTGGATTCTTTTTTTTGTTTTTAATGGGCGAGTCAAACTTCGGACATATTTTATTGACTCGAAAGAATATTATTGAAAATTCTTCTTCAAAGGAAGAACGTTTTGGATTTATAGTACGTAAACATTCGACATGAATTTTACATAAATTTTAAGCATGGAATTCAATTTTTTTGATAAAGAAAATTTGGTGGGTTCCAGATTGAGGAGAAATATTCCTGTCGAAGAAGGATTTATAAATGATTCTTCTTAGATTGCACATGCCCCAAATGCACGTTATCTGAGTTGGGCCAACTCGGGTTGGGTCTTCTCAGATCCTTATTCCAATATCTATTAATAATCACCATTATTCGTATTAATGACAGAATTGGAGTTAGTTATCCAGCGCGTAGTCCAAGGGTCATTGAATTCTCAATAGAATGAGATACTTTGCGTGTGCAATAAAAAATCATTCCCTTCCCCACGTAGAAGAAAAGTGAGGAATTGCAGGAAAATCACTGCAAAATCAGTGTAAGAAGTTGAAATTTTATTCCGACGGAAGCGTGAAAGGTTAAAAATTGTGAAGAAAAGCGCGTCTTCGGCAAATTGTTTGTTATTCGCGTAAAAGCAGATATTTTCTCAACAACTATTTGAAGATGAGCATTACAACCAGGGATTCTTAATCCCTTAACAAAATACATGTCACTTAAGCTCAGTTTACCGCACGAAGCTCGATGGTATGAGAGCCTAGGACAAAAAGAGACAATAGACAATGAGATACAAAGCGCGTATAACGAGAGGAAACGAACCGAGGAGAAGGAAAATTACGAAGATAGGTAGGTATACTTTGTACAAATATTTTACTTCTCAGATGCCTATAACTACCTCTCTCAAAGCCTGAAGTTAAACAAAGATGAATGTTAGGAGGAGTGATACATTGTTCGATGGATCTGACGTTTTCTCGAAAGAAATAGAAAAAATATTCAAGCACACAGCATGATGGAAAATCCTTTCGTCTTATTCTATTTTATATTTTCTTCATGTAATATTCTTTTTTGACTTCATACATAAATATGAATTGAGAACAAATGTCCTTTCAGAAGATCTTGACTCTTGGAATTGGCAAATCAGTTCCCTAATTGAATGCATCAATGAGATTCCACCCGTTCCTGCAGGAAATCGTTTTTCCAATAGTCACAATTAATGTTCATTTCAATGCCGATAAAAAATTTATTCCAATGAATACCACAAAAAATGATCTCGGTGGAATTATTTAAGAATAACCTACCATTAAAGTGATTCATGCATTGTACGAAGTATTTTAGACTAGAATAGGAATTTCCTCCCGTCGTTACAAACACTAATAAGAGCATGAAATCTCATACCCATATAGAATATGGGAATAAGGAAAAGAACAAAAATAAAGTACACGAAGCAGCTTGATAATGCTCTCCGGTTTTTTTTCGACCAGCAACATATGAGGTGAAAACAGAGAAACAAGAAGTGATGAAATGAAATGTCTAAGGATTAAAATGCTTGGATTAAGAACAACTTTACAATATTCCCCATGAATCTGATGATAAAAGCACTAGAGGCTCTGTGCAAATGTACTAAGAATACACGGTAACCAATTTGACCAGCTATTTATAGCTGCTTGAATGCGTCATTGTATAGTGCGGATTATAAAATTTGAATGTATTCAATGAGGAATTCTAATAACCTATTGAGAGAAGATATATATTATGAAAATGTTTCGATACTTCTTGACTTGTGGGGGAAAATACAATTAGAAAGCCAAAAATCAGACATTCTTCAGACATTTTTTCCACTAAGAAGTGTTTTTTGAAATTCGATCGAATTTGGCATCATATGTACTAAATATCTGGGGAATGGGAAAGTTTTTCTGTTTTTCTCTATCCCAAAATGGCGAACTCCTATACGACCAAAAATATCAGGCCCAAATCTGAGGCTAGGACTTCCAGAAATTCTAGAGACCACAAGTTTTATCCAAACAGTCTAACGAGCGAATTTATCCCAGTAAATAATTTTCCGGTGAACATTTGGAACTGTCATAATGCTATCTAAGGGATGACGAAATGTTTTCCGATGCGTCAATTTCTGCCACTTTCTTTTTATGTCTTTTCAAGAGTTGTGATACTTTGTACGAGTTATCCGTGTTATCTCCTACATAGCATTTGGAACCCTTGAGAAAGACATCAAAAAGATGGCAGAAATCGACGCATTAGAGATCATTCTGACATCTTTTAGATCACATTATCAAGGCTTCGAATGGATGTTCACTGGGATTCCACGTATGGATATACTTTCTGTGTGAACTAATGAAAACCCAGATAACATGTAGGCTTGTCATAACCCTGTCACACTTGTCATTCGATTGTTTTTGGCTTGTTATTGACAACCTTGTCAGTGTAAGGTTGCTACAGCCCTGCTGCAAGAGTTTTGTAAGCTTGTACCCTTGTCGTGTGTCAACTAGGAGGCTTATATCAACCTTGTCACAAGCTTGCCTGACAACATTGCAGCAAGGTTAAATTGCTATCCGGGAATAGACCGTAAGAAATTCTCATGGAGAAATTCCTATAAAATTACGTGGAGTAATCAACACATACATGTATTAGAAATTTTTCGAACTTGTTCGGAAATTTACTGCGAAATGTTGGAAAAAATCCCATGATGTTTGAAATTTTCAGATGAATCCATGAGAAATTTCATAAAAGTGTACTGGAAACTGATTCCACGATCAGTGTTTGGACTTTTCCAAATAATGCATGCAGGAAAGTTCCGATTATTTTTTACAGTATAAAGGAAAGTGAAAAAATCAAGAATCTGGCCAAGTTTTTCGAAAAAATGAAGAATTCACCAAAAATTTGCGGCTTCCCGCAATAACTTTTATACTTTGCAGAGTCGGATAACAGAGATGTTCAATTCACACAGAAGCTAATATACTATACTGTATATTCTACTCAATAGAATATTACACTGACGGAAATGTGTGGTTAAACTCACTATTTGAAGTATGGTTGACAGTGTCGCGATATTCATTGAGCTAAAAAATCGCAACACTGATGATTGTTAAAAGTACACTGTGAAAAATTTCTATGGGACAATTCCTATGAATTTATATGAAGTCATTACCATATACATGCCTTAGGGATTTTCTGCACTTGTCCGGAAGTTTCCTGGAAAATAGTAAGGATCCTATAAAATTTGGAATTTTCAGTTGAATTCACGGGAAATTTCACATTTATATATCGGAAATTCAGTTCTCATCCGGTGGTTGGAATTTTCCGGTGGCTGTATACAGGAAAATTGTGATTATTTTCTACAGTGTAGATAGCTGCAATGGCGACACACTGAGAGAAGAGTGATTTGGAAGTTCAGTGGACAGTAATATACTTGTTCGATAAATCTAAATAGTATTGAATATTCAGCGATGCTTCATGGGATTTCAAGAAGGATTACTGGAATTCTGCTTCACAATACTCAGTGTTCTTCAATCGTTATCAAATAGTACAATATTCATGATCAAATGCTGTGTGTCTTTTGATTGCTAGGCGTTTAGAAATTGAGCGACACACAGCGAATTTGGTCATGAATATTGTATTATATAATAACGATGGAAAAACAGTCAGTAATCAGTGAAGCAAAATTTCAGTGATTTTTCTGGAAATTTCATGAAACATCGCTAAAAGTTCAGTAATATTCAGATTTATCGATCTATTACATTACTATTTACCGAACTTCCAAATTGGTCTTCTCTCAGTGCACTCAAATCGTTCTGGAACGATACAGATTACTATTATACCGATTAGTGTCGTTCCCACAACGAACCGTTTGGCTATGATAGCCGTACCGATGTCCCTATACTTCAGAGATAGCTGGTATAACAATACTGTTATGAGACCAATACATTTTTTTCAGTGCATGGAAAAAACCCTCGAAGTTTCATCAAAATCGGTTGAGAACTTTTTTTTATTTTTTTTTTATTGTTTTATACGGGTATAAAAGACCCTTTGGTATGTAGAATATACATTATTTGAACCATATAACATATTATGCATCAAAGCATTAAGCATCATGTTAAGCTCGACTACATGCATCTTATATTACAACAACAGTTAACGTGTATGATTATAGATAAAATGGACAATTAGGTATTAAATTTGACAAATCAGAGGATGAGAATTCCTAAGATCAGAATGGGCTGAAAATTATTCAAGCACATCACTGTAAGAATTAGCTAGGATAGATATCCGATTTACCGGATCAGAATAACCGTATCTCGATTTATAAGAAATTGGATTGAACAATTTAGGGCGTCTTAATAAACGAGAAGGGACATTAAAACGTACAAGTCCAAGCAGTTGAGGGCAGCGAATTTTCCCATCAACAATTTTATATAAAAATGAAAAATCATTGAACAAACGACGTGATTCCAAGGAAGGCAAGTTGAGTAGAGACATAATCAATGAGTAATCATGACAAGTTACGCTCAACGGACGGCCTATCTGATAGGCAGCAAAACGCAGAAACTTATGCTGAACTCTTTCCAAGTCTGTACAATCCCGAATTAAATGAGAGCTTCAAATTTGAGACGCATACTCAAGATGAGGTCCAACTAAAGTACAATACAGTGTTCGGAGTGCGACAGGATCACGGAAATCTTTACAAACGCGCTTGATGAATCCAAGAGATTTCATGGAAGTATCAACTATGTAATTGTAATGATCTGAAAAGTTCAAACGAGAGTCAAATGAAACTCCAAGATCACGAACAGTATTTATAGGTGATAACAGAGAATGAGACAAGTTATAAGGAAAATAAATAGCATTTTTACCTCTATAAAATCTCATCACATGGCATTTAGTGAGATTTGATGACGTGTTAGATAGCACACACCAAGATTGTAACCGATCCAAATCAGATTGCAGATTTTGAGCATCTCTGTAAGTTCTTATAATCATAAAAAGTTTAAGGTCATCAGGAAAAAGGAGATGTGCGCAGTACTTGAAAATCATAGAGACATCATTAATGAAAATAATAAATAATAAAGGACCTAAAACTTTTGGAAATACTTTTTCCGCAAATCTCACAAACGCTGTTTCAAGAAAAACGCGTTCGAAGTTTTGATCACCGAGGGATAATATTCACCTTCTAGCTGGTAATGTGTAATACACATACACTTTAAAAATTTCGACTGAATGTGGTTGCATCTGATTTGAAGAATGAACTGAAACTCTGTGTTTTCTATTGTGTCGAAATTTGTTTTTGATGCTAATTTTCAGTTGATGAAGGGCTAGTTTTGGGTGTATCTCAAAATAAGCTGATATTTAGGATGAAGGTGAGTTTTACCTTTTATTGTATACATACAAACACACCCCCATATTTATACAGGTATAGAACTCTCTTAGGTATATCAATTTCTTCCATAAATACCCTGATAGAAATCATATTAGGCAGCTCACTGACCCACATCAGGGTCAGGGATTCCTCTTGTCTGCCCCGATAGTGACGGGTGAGGGGCGAAGGAGAATCTACACTGTGAAAAATGTGGGGAGTTTTTCTTCACACTGTTGATGGTTTTTGTACCACCATCGTGGGGGAATTGTTTTCACATCAAAAACCCTAGTAGAAATTTTCTCTAGCAAATGATGAGGCACTGATCAGTTTTCCATTCCACTGATCAGGGACTGATCAGGAAACTTACAAGTTTCCGACAAGGGGTGTAACGCTCTGACTAATCAGAAACTGATTGAAAAAACTGAGCAGATATGAGCGAGTAACTGATGAGGGACTGATCGGTAGTTGATGAGTTATTTGCGAGTAACTAACGAAGCATTCATCACCCACAAAAATGCAGGTTATGTCGATGAAGATATGAAATTATAACACTAAATTGATGATTCTTCACTCAAATAATAATTTATGTTTTTGTTTAAGATGTTTCCAAGGATTAAAAAGTAAATTTTCAGCAAAACACGTAGGAAAAATTTTCCTAGACTTTTTCTTAGATAAAATGTAGGAGTTTTGGCCAAGGAAAAAAGATATATCAAACCATATGTATGGTGTTTCCACCTCAATCATGAGATAATATTCAAGTTACTACTATACTCACTCATAATAAATAACACAACTATATTATTTCACAACAAGAAAGAATATAAGTATACATATTACACGTCATCTCCTTTTATACCATAACCTCACAAAATCTAACAATTTCCAAGGTAGCTTTGTTATGTGCATATACTCTTTATAATTATTGAGGTTAGGTTTCATCGATTTGATACAGCAAACCCAGGATCAAATAATCTGAACCAATTCGATTCAATTTCTTTGGGATACTTCAAATTTTGGTTAAGACATATCGGAAATATGTGTAATTTCACAATTGCAATATATCACTTCAATAACAATCAATATGTTTTTTAAACCGAATATTTTTTATGAACATTTACGCTATCAATATTTCTTGCGAATAAAGGCAATAACTTGTCAGAATTTGATCAGTTTCATATGAATTTTAATAATCATATTAGACAAATCAGTTCCCAATAAGTAAATGATCAGTTCTTCCTGATTAGCGTTTCCTCATCAGTGCCTCATCAGTAATAAGGAAAACTGATTATATTTCTACTAGGGAAGGGGGGGATTTTTCCACCACTTTGAGAAATTATTTTGTTTTTTGGGTGTTGAATCTTCCACAAATGAAGGGAAGTCTACCAAATTATGGTGGGAAATCGCCCATCTGTGGAGGAACTTTGCTGCCACCATTTTTTGGGGGAAAATTCCACAATCATTTTTTACAGTCAAGTGTTACGAAACTCGTCAATGACTAGAGTATTAATCGAATACTAATTGCTCACATTCTGGATCCTTAAACATGTTATTTGAAACAATCCATTGGTAGTCCTTACCCTTTACTTGATATGATATATACAGGAATCTATCTTGATAAATAATTTTGTAGAATGTATATCCAATTTTTGTATTTTCATATATCTATGTAGAAATTGTACATAAATCCTATAATACGATTTTTTGAAACAACAGTTGGTGCAATTTTTATATTCTTCATGTATAAATTCTCTGAAATAAATCATTCATATGGAGATACTTTTCAAATTCACTGCATCCACAATTGATTTCCGTTGCAATCAGTTTCGATAAATACTTCAATTGCACTGAATTATTTAATCAACATTCACCCCTAATCATTGAAATTTACGCTGGTAGAATGAATATGTAGGATCATGAATTGAATTTGATGAGACAAGTGATTTGTATCCATTTAATTCAAATCAATGAGGGAATATATTTATAATTCCAGTATCTCGGTCAAAAAAATCATCAAAGCATCCTTTATGAGAACTCACAAGAATCTTTGTAGAATTCATATGGGTATCTATATGTTAAAGGGACCCATATTGGTTTTCATATGAATTTGATGTAGGAACCTATGAAGGATCTTATGAGGGATCCTTTGAGGAATCATATAATGTGGAGTATAGAATGATTCATACTAGGGAGTAGACCTCTAAGCACTCAGGAAGGCATCTTTGAAAACATCGAGGAAAGATAGGAGGCCTCTTAATCCTCTAGGCTCATCAACTTCTGGCCCATACAACCCGTATTATTGAACCCCGCGAGAGCCAATGAATTGCGGCCGTGTTACCGAGTACTACCGTTAGCTCTCGAGGTTTTCTCATTACATGCTGATTTGTTTTAGACTGTTCGGAAGTATTGGAAAATTCAAATATTGCTATGCGCCGCAATCTTTTGACACACCTGAAACTGTTGCACAGACAAATATTTTGATTTCACCAAAGCATTCTTGAACAGTTTGAAATAAACGATTGGGCTAGTGTCATATCCGCGATAGTTTTCCTTTAATGAACACCGCACTCATCATGCGGAAAGCTTTCTTATATTCAAAAGATGATGTAAAAAGTAATGGACACGATGTACGGAGATATTCGCAGCGTCAGAAAGCTCACGTACTCTCGGTGATCATTCAGGACGGCGTGGTGGATTTGTAGGACGGTGTTGTCGGTCGTTGCAGTTTTTGGACGTCTTGAGCGTTCATCATCTTGAATGCATGTACGGCCTCGTTTAAATTCAGCAACCCATTTTTTCACTGTCAAAACCGATGCGTATTAAATTATATTTTTATCATTCTCGAGGATGTTTTAAGAAATTTTTTTCAATTCTCGATGTGACATCAATCCCCTGAGCTGGAGATGATTACAGCGACATTGCAGCAATGTAACTAAGAACTTGAATCTACATGATGATATCCATTAGCATATCAAATATTGCAACTGTTTCTTCAAAGTAACTTTATTGTCAATTTCTTGGCAAGTCAATCTTTTTTACCTCACACGCATAATAGTGGGGTAGACCGAGGCGAACCGGATCATTTCATCTTCAACGAATCAAAATGACCAAAAGCAAGATTTTTTCAATAAGTATCTTCATAAATTCTCATTCTATACATCTTTGGCTTGGAGTCTATACAAACAAAAAACATTCAAATAAACACGTCTTTATTTTACAATCAAATACACACAAAATGAGAAATATCCGATTCGCCCAAAAATCGGAGGCGAATCGGATCATAGACAAACATCATATATCCACTAATGAAAAACGTATTAATGCTTATAAACGAACTGTAAATATGTAAAATGAATGAAGAAACTTTACTCCATCAACAGCTTGACGCAGAGTCATTTCAAAATTATTTTTGTAAGTGCTGTCTGTTTTTAAATGAACTCGGTGAACTTGAAATCAATTGCCTAACATCATCAATTTCAGATTTAAAATCATTCACCTATTCTATAAGAAGAAAGGCTCAGTTTTATCCTCAACATCGACAAAATTCAAGACGCAACCAAAACAACAAATTTTCAGTCGAAAATCAGCATGATCGAAGACTTTTTCATCAACAATGAAATCATACATGATGACCGAATGAGAATTTTTAGGTTATTTGTCATGAAAATTTTCATTATTGACAATTGAGAGGTTAAGGAATCTTGAAAATCAAGACACAGTCAAGTTACAAATTCAATTTTACAATGTATGACTCGAAATACCCATGATCCTATTCACCCCAGGAAACGTGATCCGAATCGCCCCGTATACTATGTGCAAAAAAATATTCATTTGTTCATGAAGGGCCTGATATTATTGACTGAACAATGTTCTAATCTCATTATGTACTTCACCAACTATATATATCAATCAAAATCGCATGATTTTTAACATACCTTATCATTAGAAATTTAGAGAATTACAATGGTTGTTTGACATCACGGACAAATTTCTCTCGCGTGCACACGACGTACAGACTTCTGTAATTACCCAGGACCAAATGATGCGTGATATGGTCATGCTATCTCTTGGTTTCGGTAGGTAATGAGTGTATGTAAATAACTGATGCACATAGAGAGTGAAATTGAGAATAGAAATAATCCAAAACAGCCAAAGAGCTTAGTTTGATTCGGTTCGCCTCGGTCTACCCTACACAGTGGAAAATTTTGTGTCAGAAACGGTTCACTCGAAATTCATGTTGAAAATCAACAAAGATGAGTGTCAAATTGACAGATTTCCAATGCAAATTTAACATTTTTGTGATAATTTTTTACACCCTTGTGTCAGTATCTGACACAAATTTTGAGCGGATCGTTTGGGATATGCTCGTGCATTGATAATGCACAAAATTTTCCACTGTGTATGATATCGCTTTGTGATTTTTCAAATTATATGCCTACATTGAGAAAAATTTCATCGTATGAAGTCGTATTTGTGTTCTTTGGCCAGGAACATTGGGACTTTTTCACTATACCTAACTATTATCGATTCCAGAACATATTCACTATTAACGATAGCGAGGGAGCTATACAATCAGCTAACTTTCATCATCGATAAGGTAAGCACGATGAGTAATTGACAGTAGTTCTGATCAGAATCTTTTCATGCCTCTAGTTTATGAAGAAAAATGGTCATTTATCAGTCAAATCTTGTCCAGTATCATAGGAAAAGATATTGGGCAGTTCACTTATCTATATCAGGGCCAGGGATAAAGGGGCGAAGGAACATCTAAAATGATTCCTACTGAGGCGAAAGATGTAAACAAAATATCCTTAGAAAACATTGAGAAATCTCACGTAAAAACCTCCAAACAATATCTTTCAGAATGTTCTAGAGGATTTCTTTGATTTCCAATCAAAAGTCGCACATGTGGATAATCAGACATGTAGTTATGAAAGTGAAATGACTTAGCAACCACCACTACAACCATGACTGCATGCGTTTCAAATAGCCAGGAACGGTTCTTGACCGGCACTACAGGGCCACAGTAAGGAAGTATCTAGCAATCAATTTGATCTCATAAAATAGAAATGTTGAAATTAATTCCAGTCAATTCCCAATTGATTTCTCACAATACAATAATTGTTCCAATAATTCAAGGGCAAAAATTCTGAATTCTTTCCTCACTTGGAAAATTAAACAATGACTGTGTGTCGATTATACGCGTGCGAATGGGAAATCCTTGGAACCATAAACTCAACATGCAATAATTACATGATACTGCACGCCGTGCTATGTTACATTACATCCGCATCAAGACCATGTTATGTGATGTTTGCTGAGTACTTACTCGCTGGAGACAAATGACAAACACCAATACATATGCTTCACTTGCGAAAGAAGCACCATACGTAGAATTTCGCTACAGTTACAATTTCTGTTTGTGTGTATAGACCTCAGACTGTTTGGCAAGTTTCCATGACGGTCTACGCGCGTTATCTTTTGTCTCGTAATAATTGTTTCCTGCAATACGTACACCCTTGTACGCAAGAGAAACAGCACCCCAACGCTCTCTCCCTCTCTTTCTCTTTGCATGAACGACGATAACGCAAACAGAGATACAAATAGGGGAGAATCACACATTTCTAGAACTTCTCCTTCCATTGCTAGATATGAAGTGCAGACGTTGATATCCTAATGCGATGCACTCCAGACCTTTTCATTTCAGTTTGGCTGAAACTGAATACCCACAATGATCTTCATCTCCATTTGACTCCTGCTTGAGTAGATGGATACCGATGCGGTGTTATAGTTGCTATCATATCACGACAAAATTGTACCATCTTCCGCACATTGTACGATTTTTATTCCCCGCTGATGTCTCGCAATCATGTTCTTATACAATCTTAGATTTTCATCACATCGCTTTCCAACGGTACTAGGATTACTTGTTGGATACAGGTAGAAGGAATCAAAACATCCGAAGATCTTTCGGAGGTTTGTCATCATGAATCATGACAATTTTACAATTGTTTAACCCTAGAACTGTATACATATTTTTTTACCCCTCGAACATGGGTCCACGGGACCTGGCTGACGAAATGTGTTGTAATTCTTACCCTAACAGCACAACGTGTCTCTGTGCCTTTTTTTGAACGTCCAGAAAACCTCTGCTACGTTCTATAAACCTTCCATAAACGTTCCAGTGGCAAATTGTGCTGTCTGGGTAACGATAGTGGTTGATTCCCTTCAATGGGGTTGAAATCAAAACACCTAGCTGTAAACTACATACTCAGATTTATGAAGATAGAATTCAATCGTACGAAAGTTTTCCTCCACCCATGTTCGTGGTAGCGAAAACCCTCGCGCCAGCAAAATTAGGATAGCGCTTTTAGCAGCGCCGCTACCATCCACTCATACGTTGAAAGCAGCTTGTACGTACATTACTTGATTCATGTGTGGAAATAGGAGTGACTTAGTAATATTTCACTAGCAGCACTACTTGGTAGCACTCCCTGGTAATACTGGTAGCACTGAGGTAGTGCTACGTTATAGTTCACATTAAATATGTGTTATGGTAGTGAGCAGTGCCAAAATCCTGGGAAAGCTACTACGTTGCTACCGTGGCACTGCTAGTAGCATTAACAGAAATTTAGGAGCGCTCCGCTGGTCGGGTCGCACAGTGCAGAACGACATGAATTTGAGAAAACGCTCTGGGTCAGTGATGCCAGGAAAGACGGTGTGGACCGAAAAATCAGCCCCTCTACCATGCACACGATGAAACTTTCGTATACATGTGAGTCGCACGTATACGAACGTGTCATTGTGTGAACAATGGAGGGGCACAATTTTCGGTCCACACCGTTTTTCCTGGCATCACTGCTCTGGGTTCACTAAACCCATGTATACAGTTCTAGAGTTAATAATTATACCAGATTTGAAGAATACTCATCCTAAATCATTGGTGATATCTATTATGATATATGCACATAACCTGACTTTGGGAAACATCAGGCGAAAGCTATTTGGCCCTAAGGCGATATCACACGAGTTTCTTTGCGAACCTAGCGTTTGAAAACGCTTACTCCTCACGAATAAAGCACTGGACGTAATGGTTTTTGCTTACTCGGGGAACAAAGGAGTTTTCTCTCTGGTAGTGGGGGCCTCCTACAAAATCTTATCCGCATTATCAAGAATTAAAATATGAATTCATCCACCAGAATTTTATTTTGAATTTCATCAAATGTTTTGAATTCCGATTCATTCCGATTCATTTGTCCTATTCTGTTTGGAAATGGCTCCCTTCTCAAATTTTGTAATAACAAAGCATTGTCTACTATATGTTCTGATCCAAGCACCGATGTTAGGAGAATCTTGGTAAACGAAGTTGATCGGACAGTTCTTCCATATCGTCCAATCATATAATCAATCCTACAGGAATCATCCGATCGATGGAGGGTACCAAGATTCTCCTAACATCGCTGAATCCAAAGAGTATCAGGAGGGAACATAACGGTGGGAGGGGTAGAATTTATTGAAACGGAAACTCACACCCACAAGACCGACTTTCTCATGGGTCCAACCAGGGGGCATAATCTCAAGTCTGAAATTTAAAGAACCGTTTGTGGTGGTGTGCAAGTTGAGGACACTTGAACTAGTCCATATGCATATACTTACACTAATTCAAAAATTGTTATTATTGGTCTTTCAGTAGTGTTAGGAAATGGATGTGACGTTAATTCAGGTGTCCTCAACTTGGACGGCACCACAAACGCCCGTCCAAACTTTACATTCAAGTTTATGCCCCCTGGGCCCAACCAACAGAAATTTTGTTTCCAAAAGTAAAATTCACTTATCACTTTCAGAATTGTGCTCTCATTTATTGGACCCATCCGGAAGTAGCTCTTGAGGGTGTGAGTTTCCGTTTGATCCCTACCACCACTATGTTCCCTCTTGATACTCTTTGTTCTAATAGGGCTTTTTACAATAAACGCTAAGAATTGTACTCTCCACGTCGTTGAATTGACCACCATCAATAACTATCCTTTATGATACCTTTCCCATGGATGTAATTTTGTCCACGAGATTTATATTATATAATTCTTGTGTGAATTATGAATACAACCCAACAACTTTACATGAAAAAATTTTCTCTTTCACATACACGTACACTCATATACATTGGGAAAGGAAATACTTGTAACCGAAGTCATCTGTATGGAAGTATAAGAGTCAAACATTATCCATATTACGTTTCCTTGCTTTCACTGAACAATGAATTGTTCAATTCAAGTAGGTTAAGTGCCTCGCCACGTATGTAATTAAAAAAGATACCAAATAGCAAGTGAATTTTGAAAACATGCGGAGTTACGTATATGCTTTTCAAAAGTTATTCATCCAGCATTCTTTTGAAAATGATGATGAACGTGTATTGGAGTACTTAACCTATTCGAAATTGAAACCGTATTAAACTACGGGTGCTTTTAAACTGCAAGCCTGGCATTTGACAATTTGAAAATTCTCGAATAAAATCTGATCGTTTCACGTTACATTCCATAATAATTAATTCATCACTCCTTCATTTGATTTGAAACCGATGAACACGCACTTTGATAACCTTCTCGGATGATATTTCATCAATCGATTGCAAAAAAAATTCCATGTACAAATTGACAGAATTCATCGTTGATCTTCCGAGCATTTCATTATACTCACTCGGAAGCGGAAGAGGGAGATGAAAGATTTGTAGGTTACTGAAATTATAAAATTCATGTGTCATTTCATCTAGTGACGGGGATGTTCTGATTCCTTCAAATTGCAGCTCTTCATGGTCATGATAACGAATGAATTATCCTAACCCGTACATCACAACCACCGATCCCTGGTCATTCCTCCATTACCTCTACGTCGCTTCTCCGTTCATTCATCTCGTATTTACGTCTCTTTTTTCCACCTCGTTTCCACGGAGATGCGACGTGGACAGTGGTGAAGGCGCTGTTAGGGAAAAGTAACGGAAGAAATCACTGAATGAGTTATATAGACTCCCCCAGATCCTGTGACAAAACAACATAATTTTCCAAAATTAAGTTTTGTTTCTCATCAGTTCTTTTGAAGTGTGACGGGTTTGACCGATTCCACTGATGGAAATCAATAGCCCTAGGGAGAATGGGAGCGGTAAGGAAGAGTAAACGAGATGGAACAACGGAAGCACGTAAAATTCAAAAAACCTAAATAAAAACATTTAATCCCATAGTGAAAATCGAATCAGTGACTTTCACCTTGGCAGTTGAGGGTCTTCTCCACTAAGCCATGGATCGTCGTTGGTATCGAACGCTTGAAGATATTATTGCCAGTTAGAATAGTTATGATTCACACACGCTTGATATATATAACTTACTTTTATATTATATGGAACGTGTGAGCATCACACGCTTCAGGAAAAGGGAATTGAAACATTTTTCGCTTCGTATGCGCTTCCTTCGTGCTTTGTGTATACGTTTTATTTTTGCCAGGGAGAACATTGATCTCCGCATAGAATCCAAAATACATCCTACAATAACTTTGATGAAACATCACAGAAAGTGAATTCCAATAACTTTACACTTATTGGTTTCTATTTGAGTTGATAATATATTGATGGGACCGGAGATCGATTGTCTTCGAGAACCGATTGTTGTGAGATAATAGGGATTGTTGTATTGATGGATAATAGATGGAAATGAGAACAAAGGCGACCAAACATTTCATAAAATATAATAAAAAGTACTTGAAATCAAAGAGTTCCAAATCGGCTGATTGGAACTCCATCCCCAGCTCGATACAGGTGGTACATTTGCGGTTGAATCGACAATTGCAGAGCCAAAATTAAGCCAAAAAGGACTAACACCTCGCATTCAATGTTGGAATCATTGCTCGTAACGCGCGGTCTTTCATTTTCTCGTAATTAAATCCTAACAAACTCTCCGCCCCGTCTGGTTTTCTATGCCATTGAAAATTTACCTATCCATGTATTTTTTGCCAGTTTGTATTTGTACTTTTACTATACATATACGTATTCGTGTATTGTATCTTTTTTGCCGTACACTGCTCTCCCATTCTTCTTTAATCTTTGTTTCACTTTGTGACTCTGTGATTTTATTCTGTTTTTGTTTGCAGCACAATTTGTGTATACGTATCAATCGATGAAATGAGGCAATGTGACACTGTCGATTGTGTATCTTCCTCTATAGCAGGAGAAATTCTGCATCCACGCAGTCCTGTATAATTATACGTACGTTCATGACAAACTACTGATGAAACAAATTACACGTAATATACTTCCCTATCCTCTTTAATGTCAAATTAGAGAGAAATTATGTATCATCGATGTGCATTTGATTCTACATAATCCGGAGTGCGAGATTAATTCAATTGGCTATGGAATATAATGATATTCGTCATAATTTTATATATGCCGCTATTTTGCTCGTTTTGTTCATATTCTTCCTGTACGCGTAATGAATTCATTTATAATTGATACAACAATGGTTGCACTCGAATCTTGGGATTAATTGAGGTTGTATCGTTCGATTGTTTACAGTACGATACCTTCGACGAAAATTGTGGATGAACAATGTCAAGATGAAGCTATTTGAC
Organism: Gonatopus flavifemur; assembly: GCA_018340375.1. Lineage (NCBI taxonomy): Eukaryota > Metazoa > Arthropoda > Insecta > Hymenoptera > Dryinidae > Gonatopus > Gonatopus flavifemur. The sequence continues at coordinate 38,730,069 of JAFFJZ010000001.1, read as the reverse complement.
TCTTGCTGCGCAGCATCTACAGAAAATCTTTATAAAGAGACAAAGTCTCGCTGGAACATGTCATTTGGAATCGAATGTCGATTCGAATTGGACAATAAACTTGAACGGATCGAAGATGTTCTTTTGTTGTTCATTCTCGCATTTAGTCGAGGGAGAATTTTCTGAACAAAAAGGAATGAGTGAAATTCTTTTATTCGGGAGAACAAATGAATTTTGTTCTCGATTTCGCTCTTTCGAAATCCAAACGAATCAATTCGTTGATTCGGCATACATGAAACTGATTCTTCCTTCCAGAACGTAAAAATCTGTATGAAAATATCAACAGTACTTTCAGCTATCTCTTATATTGGATTCAGTTTGATTTATTTGAAACATAATATTGTATTTCGTATCATTCGGAACTTTTTGCCACGGAACTGATTTCATCCCGATTTCAGATCGTATTCTTCCAAGACATCACTTGAAGGAAAGAAACTAGGAATAAGAGAAAAAGCAGATCTAGAAAAGCAGAAGGTACAAAAGAAGAAGGAGAAGAAGAAGAAGAAGAATGAGTCGTGAAATTTATACGAAAGATAATATATCGAGGAGGCGTTTTGTGCCGGGCTAGCGCTTGCGGACAGGAGTGGCTTATTTTTGGTGTCGTAGAAATAGTGGCCAGGCAGACAGGCTGCTAGTCTATATAAGGAATGTCCCGGTCTTTGATTTACGATTCGCACAAACGTGGAAGTTGCGGATGCACAAACATCGCGGAAGGCTTTACAGAACCCGTATTGTTCCTAGCGCCGTTCTTCCATGTCCTTATGTAAACACATACTTCCTCGCTCATCCTTTTTTTCCGGCTTGATCTTCTTTACTTTTCATTCGTTCGTTCGTTCGGTGGAAAAATGCAAATTTCCTCGGAAGAACGTGCCATTTCTCGGATTATATCTACATTCTATATTTTTCGGTATTCCATGTACAAAATACGCAATATTCAAAGCAGACGACACGTGAAAGATGAGAACGATCGTCATGGATCAATGAACCAGTGGATGTTATGTGTTGAAATACTGAATAATCTCTCCAGATTATTGCCAAATTATCATATTGGATATGGGATCAGCAGGATCGCCGTGTAGGTAGAAGACATCGGTAACGTTATATGAGTTTCATTGTTGATGAATCGATTGAATAGAATAATGTACAATAATTTCATAATCCGTTCAATCCCATTCGAAACTTCCGTTCTCCTGTTCCATTGTTAGAGCAACAAGAAATGACGAATATGGATGTGCATTATTTTCGATACACATTGTGTTAAATTGGTTCCCCCTACATATTCATTTTAGAATGGAATAATGCCGAGTATCAAGAATAAGAACTGAATTGAATTTTTAAATGGGTAGAATCAGTGATTTTATTTTGAATAATTTTAATTTGAGCGTTATCCATACAAAGTATCACCTTGATTTATTTGTATTAATGGTTCCTGAATTTTTCAGCAATATATGCAGAAGAGAAGGAAAAAAGACAACTGGTTTCATTCCAGTGGAGTCCGGTGTGAAATATATCTTCGTCATTCTTATTCAACATTCGCAGATGAGTTTAAATATGGAACACATGAATTGAATTTCACTTCTACTGTTCGATCATTCACATGAACTCGGTGGGCAATCTGTTTGTAGCAAACAGCAGATTATATCTCAGCTAAAATGAATGTTGAAAATATATCCTATCATAAATTATGACCAAGTTTTGGTACCCCACTAGAAATGTCCTTTTCTGAAAATTGGACCATCCAAAAGATCCAAAAGGTTTCATTTCTAGCAGGGTAGTTTATTAGTAGGTCGTGGAATTCTTCTGACGACGCCATGATTCACTTCAGTGCCCTCAAGGCTCTGCGAGGAATAAGTTTTCGTATGGTTCCACGATGTTTCAATTCCCATTCATCCTCACTATAGTCTAATTTAGCCATGGCTCCCAGCAAAGTGCTTTGAAGTTACCCAAAGTGATTGATTAGACTTCGTGATTAGTGTGGTTCTGAATGTTCCTTCCCTAGGAAAAATGTTAATTTCAGTTCGCAACAGGTCCGCAACAGTAACGCAAGAAAAGCAACACCTGTGCACCAGTCTCGTTCAGTGAATCCGAAACAAAAAGTTTTACTCGGGTTTACAAAATTGAATGTTTATTATAGAAATTCACAGAGGTCCTGTTACACAAAGGCGACATGGTCAATATTTCAATTTTGTGGTTGTCTGAAGTAAAAATATATGTGTGGAACCTACAGACGAAGGTTAAATACAATCGGTTCAACAATTATGATTCCTGCGTCCCAACCATGAAGTCTGTATTTCGAGGAACCCGTGTGGAAAACAATCCTGGACATCCTAAGGTAGGCCCTGGCCCCGTAGGAGTATATGTAAGACATCAAATACAAGGTTGCTTATGAACGGCCCATGTGGGCCCCAAGTTGGGTACCATGGTTTTGCCTGCATATTTGATACCATTACGGGGCCTAGATTGAAAAGTATGACATTCCAAGTTGGGGCCACTTTTCTAGTAGGGATTATAAACCTGGCCTAGGTCTGAGCCCGGGAGAAATTTCCACACGGGAAAGGATATGTGAAGTTCTGAGATGTGTTTACATAAATATATCGAATACTTTCACCATTCTGCTGTCAGTCAAATATTGTGGAAGTTTCGAGAAGATATTTTTAAAAAATAAAATTCAAACATCATGTTCGAAGTATTCATACTGACACGCGTGAATTGTGTTAGAATAATAGATTCATCTCAGTTATCAAAAAAAGACGACAAAAATAGTTTCAATGCACAAACAGATGAAAATCTGATCTGAATTGATGATTCATATTGTATTACCGAATACCTGATTATGAATTCATGGACTGAATCAACTTCCTTCCAGTATTACGGTAAGTGTGTCAACATTGGATTCATTTCTTTTTCTTCTATTTGTGTGTTTACATTTCTCAAATCAATATCAAGGAAGGTATAGAAACTATAAGATACCAGGAAGAAATATGAATTCATGTCAGGTATAATGTTGCAATGCTAGGGCAGTGGTATACTTATGTTAAATTGAAAACTTAAATTCAGCATCACGCAAGGCGTCATGATACGCGTCCGGCTATTAATATCCATTCATGTCTCGTGAGCTGCAGTTAGCAGAATAGCAATACATTTCCATTAGGAATAAATGATCGTCTAAATTTCCCTTCTCTGCTCATTTCAAGTCCATGACACACGTGTCTATTCGTATACATCTATACATATACGTATACGTATCCATCTAAATGATGTGCCGTCTGTGGAAATTCCTTTCAGTATAACGTGTGTCCTGAAGCAAATGAGAGAAGTAAATATGATTTTGATAACTTGGCATTTGATAAATTATGAAATGGATCTTCGACAAGTCAAAGATTCTTCCTGTACTCTCTAAACTTGAAAGAGTGAAATCTTACTCATAGAGGGAAATATAGATGTTTAGATAGATATATGTTCATTGTATCCCAGGGCAGAGCCTTCCAAGGATAAGATAAGAACAATATAAATACATGAACTGGAGTAAGTGAAAGTCAACGAAACTTATGAAACGCTGTGCCAAATAAGTGAGTGTCCAAGAACCACCAGATGGATACATATGGAACGAGTTGGATGAACCAACATGGTGTCGAAGTTTGAATTGTTGATAGAAAAAGAACGTAAACTCGAACTCATAAGATCTGGAAAATATAATGGAATTATCGTTATTCATCTTCTCGAATCAATTCCTTGGATTCACATTGAATTAGATTCATAAGACATGAATAGCAAAAAATCATGGCTTTGATTTTGGAAGGGTTCAAAGAGAGTTCATTCGAATAGTACCAGTCACTGACCCTGAACATATCATCGTCGTTGAATTTCATGAATTAACTGTACCTGAACCAGAAATTTATGTCAGTCGGATAAAGGGAAAATCAACTAGAGACCAGAAAAGAGCCCTAACAAACACCAGCAGTGGCAGAATGCCATTCAGAGATATTCAAAGATGTTCTCCCTGTTGGAAAACAACTAGTAAGAGTCAACTTGGAAAACTTGTAGTGAGCTAATTTTGAAATCAATATCGAATGTTCAACGGTATTTCGGACCTCGGAGAGATCCAAGGGAACAATAATAATGAATTCGTGTAACTCGATAGCTTCCTGCACATCATCAATTAAGCTAGTATAAGTTCCTGCATATAAGTAAGCCAAATATACTGTTATATCAGAAGGTTGATGGACAGTCAAAGGGATTAGAGATTCAAGCAGCAAACGTGAGAAAGAAGAACTACTAAGAGAAAAAAATTCCATCTGAGTCTCGGTTCAGGGGAAGGAATGATTCATTCCAGAAAATATTCAATACTAATAAGGTCCCCATGTGTGTATGGAACAAGCCTGGCACAAGACCTGCCGAGACTTGTCTTGAACAATTTACCAAACTTGGCCCAGGCTTGGGAATGATAAGATCAGGACAAGCTTGGGCCAGTGGTTTTGCCAGGCCCGGTCCAATTCATTTACCAAGCATCAACCAATGCTTCTTTGATCGCAGATATGGATGGAGGAAGTAATTGATTCATATTTCAGTTCATGACTTTCTCCCTCGGAATACCGTACATGAATTGTCTTAAAATGATGGAAAAAATGTGACAAGATTGGACAAGCTTGTATGATCATTGGAAAATTTGCGTTCTTTGATATTTCAATCAATTTTGATTCTATTGTTGAATTATAATTTTGATCAAAATTCAGTCAATATTTATAAACATTGTGCCACTCATGTGGGCAATGTTGGCACAATTGTTCTCAACGATTGCTCGATTTTCACACTTGTGCCAAGCTTGTACCAAATGTAGTGACCATTTAAAAAATATTAACAAATGCACCATGACTGACTAACCATTGGGAACAACGGGACAATCATGGAACAATATTGGGCCAATTGTTCTCCACGGAGGTTTGTTTTTGACACATGTGCCAACCTTGGGACAAGCTTGGGTTTTTTTCAGTCTTGGCAATACCTGCATGGGTCGTGATGAGAGAGCGAAAGGAAACAGGAAATTGATTAGTGTAAAGAATTCTGTAAATGCCATCAAGCATGCAAGGATCAAGAGAAAATCAAATTTCACGATTACTATTATGTTTAGAAACCTATAATACGAGGCTCCATATTCACTTCACTTGAGTGAGTATATCAAATTTGCCAATTGAGCCTGAAAGAATACAGTTCAAGTTTTGAATCTTCGCACCAGAACGATCAAACTATCATCAATTCCAACAATTTGAACCCAGGAATGTGTTCATGAATCAATTCAAACACGGAGAAAAAAACTGAGCGTAAAAGAATTTGATTCACTACAATCGTTACTAGGTTCAATTCGAACTATGGTACCTCCTCAGCAGTCTTATTCTGCAAAAAAAGCGATTCTCTTGATGAAAAATATTCAGATTCTCATCTCATGTACATTGAATCCATCTTTGGGTTGAGATTAGGTGATAATTCTTCTATCAGAAATTATGATGGAATCCCATTTTTCAAGCATTGTGAAATTGATGGCTATATCAGAATAAAATCCCCACTTATTAAACTTGACGTACAAGACTTGATTAAACTCATTCAAAATTCAAACACGTAACCTGTACTCCAAGTCCTATTCACATTGTTCTCGTGTTATATACCATGTTCAAACAACAGGACGTTACAATTTGCATTGATTTTCGTATCACACGAGCGTGGTTAAATTTAGTGTATACACACATTGTTTCACGCGACTCTCAAACACGCGATGTGACTGTCTCTCTCCCTTTCTCCTCTCAAATTAGATTCAAATTGGATTATCTAATGCATGAACTTGTCACCGGAAAAAAACGTCTATGCGAAACGCATATAAGATGACCGACGTTCAAGATAATTCCAAATTACAGGAAGTGTCATTGACCCCAGATTCAGGAACAAATTCAGTGGAAATTGAGTTGAACACATGTTATTATAAATTCAGTGATTCCCTTCACTATATTCATCAAGCAAAATTCACCGTCGGAATTCAATGTTTGACATAGAATGCTTTATTGTGATTGCGTGGAATTGTTGATTAATCCCCTAAGTGCTTTTCATCCTCCAATATAACACGCTCCGTAAGATCTGCACATATCACATCTATTGACCTTGAGAGTATTTTCGATTGTTTTCGATCTAGGAATATCGTGCGTTTCTTCATCCATGTTTTGTGATGTTGAGTTTTTTCTGATATACACAGATTCTCTAGAACGTTCTTGACAAAGTTACTCTTCCCGGTATTTTTTTCCATCCTTGTACATATTTCAATATTATTTCTGTGAAGTTTAGCATGACTGTTTTTTTAATAACAAATTTTCTGTCACGGACTTGAAGGAATTGTATGAATATCCTATTCAGATAATCATTTGATAATTAGTTTCATATCTGATTGATAGAATGAAATATTTCAGATTAAATTTGGATGGAATTTTATAACAATTACCATATAATCAATCAATGTTGAAGTCAAGTATTCTAGGAATTTCTGGGGGTTGAATCTTGAAGAGAACTTTTCAGAGTTACGATGAGTGATACGATACAATTCGTTCATAACGCGAATGATTCTCCTGGCGTATCAAGATTTGACATTCGGAATATTTTCAAAATACATTCTCTAAAATGTAATTATTCGAAAGCCCTTCTCGATATATGTATGACAACTAATGTTTTACAAAATTCTTGTATAATGCAGTAGAATCAGCGGTATCGAAAATTCTTTTGATTCTGGTGAAGAGTTTATAATTTTGAACAAGACAGTTCATAATTCGTTTCATTGAAAGACCATCTACACTGAGAACCCAATTTCTTAGAATTGAAGAAAATTTCTAATGGAAAAATGATCAATTTCAATGGAAAAATTTCTCATTGAATTGAAATCACATTCTTGGAATTCGAGAAGGAATATATACCTGTTTTGATTTGAGAATTTTGTCGTTTCCATTTCATGAAATTTGTCCCCATTCAACTGCTTCCTTTCCGAGTGGGAAAAAGGTTTATTGGAACAAGGGCGAAGAAAATTTTCCTCCGGTTTTAGGAATTGGGTTCTCCATGTACAAAATGTTCTGCGATACGGACTAAAATCATCATATAGAATTAGAAGAATTTTCTTTTCATTATTATTGATTTGCTATGTGATTCCTTGTGAAATCTGCAAAAACATAGTGTTGTTACATAACTGTTACATCGGCGTTATATCAGTGCGTTGAATAGGAAGCAATAATGAGGTAGGTCGAAAAGACTCTAAATGATATGCTTTGATGAGTTGAAGGAAAAAAAATGATAAAAAATTGAAAATTCATTGAAAAAAGGGAACTTTCTCCAAGAAAAATACGTTATAAATTCACACTTATTGATCTATGAAAGGGTTCTAATATTAAACAAAAAAAACTGAAATTCTTTTAAGTGTTTGGACTCAATCCTCCCAAGTCTTCTCTTATTTTCTGTAAATCTTGCTAATACGTACAAAATCAGCCCCTGTGAATCCATATTTGTGCGATCAAAAGTTGTGGATACATTTCTTACATAATCCACGGGAACCAACTTCGTGCAATAAGTGGTTATCAACAATACAATTGACTTTAATATACAAATCCTGACAAGCCGATAACACTCTCATATGATCTTCAATGAATTATGGAATCTGTCAAATTCTGAAGAGAATACTTCAAATTCCAGGACACCCGTTGTATGGAAGACATACGCCAGACGGACGGTGAACTCCAAATAACACCGGTAATCATTCGATAAATGATACAAATGGACAATTGAGAACATCCTCTTGCCAACACACAGGTGGTACATTTAGATACTTCCTCCACATTCCCCCACTTAGATCATTCATTCATTTGGAATCGCAAATAATCGCTTGCGCGGGTGAATTTAATTGACCCAACCTAAACATTGCTGATGGATCGAGAGATAATAACACCCGTTCGCGTATAGAGAGGGAATGATTGAAAAAGAAAAACTTTCTCGCATCAACTCCAGATTGATAGTTACGCGATTAGCAAACTTTTTTTGGATGAAACATAGAAGTGTCCAATCGAATGAGCATGTGTATATTCCTTCCTCTCTCATTCATATCCCTGATTGATGCTTGCAAATGTTTTCTATTTTCGAAAATATACTTGAATAAAAAACATTGAACATTGCAATCAAAGATGAATTCAAATATTTCAAAAGTATCGTATCACTATGGAATGATGTTAATGGAACATTCCCTCAAATTGAAGATAGATAAATAGATAATTTATTAAGTCCTGAGATTCTATCTTTTAAGGACTAACATAGAAATTACAAAAAGTACAGAGATGAGTAAAATAATAGTATATATATATATATATATATATATATATACGGGCATAAACACTGTGTGTACTACACACGTCAACGCATTAAAGTACAAAAAATAAATAAAAAGAAAAAAAAAAAACAAATTCGTTTCTTACAGCTAATTTACATAGTATTATCGGATAGTGGTAATAGATGGGTATGAGGAGCATGCACGCGGGAAGCAACCATGCCATCACGCACTAGTCAACGAACTGCACTGTGAGGACAGGAGATGTTTGAAAAGCCTAGTTTTGTAGACACAAATACTAGGCGAAGAGCGCACTTCAGAGGGTAACCCAAGTAGAAATACTCTAGTTATTGACAAGTTTTGTAACGCTCAACTAGCCAAATACTAGACACTCGCAAGTACCTCACCAGAACCCTACGAGGCACTTGCAAGCGTCTAGTTTCTGGCTAGTTAAGCGTTACAAAACTCGTCAATTACTAGAGCATTTCTACTAGGGAACTTCTTCCAGAAATAACTACCGTTCATAGAGAAAGAATTTCTATAAGTCTCAGTACGAAAATTCGGTATATAAAGATCATCAATGCGAGCATGCACTCTCCGAACAACCATCTCCCTAGAAAACCTGAAGTCACTCCTCAAATAAGAAGGGATTCCCATATTCAATACCGCATACAGCAACATGCCCAAGAAATATTGCCTCCGATACTCACAGCGCAGCCATTCCAACTCATTGATGAGGTGTGTTATTCGCTGATCACGTCTAGCATTGGTGATGAATCGAATGCCGTTATTTCCCAGATAGAAAAATGTGTCAATAATGCCATCATAATGGTACCAAAAAATGTTTGCATCATGGTACCAAGATGTTTCCGCATGGAGCATTGTTGTTGGTAGCAAAACGAGGTGATGGTACCATGATAAAGACATAATGTTTACATTTTGTGCATCATTGCAAGCTGAGCAAAATTTATGATAGTATGTTTACGGCACATTATGTTACAAAATATTTAGGGCATGGCTTTCTATCTGCACCGAGAGAAAAAGCATACTGCAGAAGTATGACGCACTAAAGTTCCTAATGCATTTGTCATAACGTGCTTCCAATGCTTAGAGAGCATGTGACACATACCCAAAAAGCATGGTCTCGTGCGTTAACTGCATGAGTCCCGAGCGTTAAAAGTACGTTGTAACAAATGCGTTAGAAGCATTGAAGTATGTCATGCTTCTGAAGCATGCTTTTTCTCTCGGTGTGGGTTCAGATTCCACTGAAGTCTCAAATTCAGAGTATACGGTAACCCGGTACGTAAGAGAGAGAGAGAGAGAGAGATAGGAAGAATAGGATAGAATAAAATAATATTTATTTGGCATTAAGACAGAGCCCTGTTTGCCATAATTTTCTGAGATACATTAGTTTCATACATTTGAGAGTATTCAGTTACAATATTTACTTAACCCATTAGGTCCTAGACGGGCGCTTTTTCAAGGCTGTTTTCAACGCATGTCATCCACAATATCGCCCCAACAAAATTTGTAGAATAGGTATGTCCAACGTAAAATTGTCTGAACTTTCCAAATCTGTCATCAGGATTTCTCAAAAATTCGATCCGAAGAAGTTATGTTGGTTTATGAACAAAAAAAAATCGGATTTTCCCATTCAAACAATTTGTTCTATTGACATTTTCGCATCGGAAATGGAAGAGGATATCTTCGAAGATTGAAAATCTTGCGTCCATAGACCTCAAACTTCAAGATGTGTGCGTAAGTATTTCAAAATTCAAGATCGCAAATTCAAAATATTGGTTCGAAGCTGAAACCATATTTATATTTTCCATATTACCATATTTTTCAATTTCCTGAGGATGGAATTTCTTTTGATCACTTTTTTTTACAAACTTTGTATATAGGGATTCTTTGTGTCACTGATTATGAATCCATCAGATTTTCCGAATTCAAGATGGCGGGTCCAATATGGTGGATGAAAATTCTCGAATTGCTCTATTTTCCATGAAAATTTGTATGCAGGGGTGTTTTGCAGTGTTGTGATATTCGTCGAGCTGGGAAATCGCAGCTCGGTCACGTGACTACGTTTTGCACCAACACATGTATGTGTTCTTGTTGGTGAGCGGTTCACCCATGAGAGCGCTCACATGTGTCAGTACAAAACGTAATCACGTGACCAAGCTGCGATTTCCCAGCTCGATGAATATCACAACACTGGTTTTTTGCGTCGCTGATTATGAATCTTTCGTCATATTTTCCAAATTCAAGATGACAGACGAAAATTCTTGAATTGCCTTGTTTTCAATGAAAATTTGTATACAGGGGTGTTTTGGGTCGCTGATTATGAATCTCTCGTCAGATTTTCCGAATTCAAGATGGTGGATCCAATATGGCCGATACGAATTCTCAAAATTGACATAGTACACACGGAAAGAAGTCCCACGTAGATTCTCCATCGGTTGTTGTTGAGTTGACATAATTGCTCACGTAAATGCATTTGGAGGAAAATTTACATTGGAACCAATGTTACACGTACATTGTTACTGAAATAAATGGGAGTAGTGTTGCTGTGTAGTAACTATGTTAACAATGTAAATCCGACAGGACAGTGTAGTAGATTTTATATGAGATCCACACTGTAATAGTAACCTTACTTTTCATGTAATTTTTACATGACTATTATTTTCCGTGCAGTCTAATTATACCCTGAGAGAAAAAATCTCCGGCAACAATGAAGTGTTTAGTTGAATTGTCGGAATGAAATATTCAGTTGATTTGAATACATTTTCATCGAATCAATTGAATATCCGTTCTCATTAAGGAATGATTATATAGCATATCAAATATTTATTCGACTAGATGAATATTGAATTGATCTGATACGACTTCAACAATGTTCAGACAATACTACGTTAGACATTCCTATTCTAAAAATGTTTCTGGGGCGATATTGTGGAAAGGACATGCGTTGAAAAAAGCCTCGAAAAAGCGTCCGTCTGGGACTTAATGGGTTAACTCCACTTAAAAACTACACCGAAAGAAATTATTTTGTTGGATTGTGATTGACGAAGGAAGTTTGTTATCCCAACAAAATTTTTATTCTTCTAACGAAATTCTTTCCTTAGGATTGGGATCCTCTCCTTTCTTCAATAATATGTATTTGTTAAAAGAAAAAATAATGCTACTATCCCAAGGGAAGAATTTTGTGGACACAACAAAAATTTTGTTGATATAATGAAAATCCCTTTGGAATGACAAATTTTTTTTTTCTGGATCAGATTTCAACAAAGTAAGTTTATTTGAGTGTATGTAAGCTATAAGCATTGAAAAACGGAAACCCGCATAGTAAAATAGAATTGAAATGAAATTGAGATGAAAAGTGATGAAGAATGAAAAATACATACATACTTCTAGTACCTGTTTAGTACGTGTTGAGTAAGGAAAGATTTAGAGGAGCGGATGGAGGTAGCATTCCTTATATTCGATGGGAGAACATTCCAAAACTCCGTTCCCGTAACCAGGAGCGATTTTTGATGAGTGACAGTTCGATGTTGAGGAATGGTTGAAGAATCATAATCCAGCTTGCTCGCAGTTCTATTAGTATGCTCGGAACGAGATTTGGAAACGCTCGTACAGCGCTCGAGGAACTTTGGTTCTCAATACCGGAAAAAGAAACGATCCCAATGAATATTCACGCCGATATTTCAGTTTGAGCCAGCTTAGATTTCTGAAATGAGGAGTGATGTGCGCATCTCACCCAATCTCTCAAATAAACCGAATGCAGACATTGAGAGCTCTTTGCAGCCTAAATATCTCCATATCAAACATATCCAGATACGTCAAATAACAGTAATCAAAATACGGATTAATTAGCGATAACCCTGGCTTAATTTTCAAATGCATAGGCAAGACCTTATAGGCCTAAGTTATAAGAGTACCCGATGAACTTTGTGACAAGTCTTCGTGACTTGTGGATTGCAAAAGAGAGAGGGAGAGAGAGAGAGAAGTTTTCTGGTTTCAAAAATATTTGAGTGGAATATAAACCGGTATTAAACGCCGCAAAGTGATATAAAAGGCTTAGTCCATATGTGTTCCGTGAAGTACGAATTTTATACGATTATCATGGGTTTTTTCCACCTCCCCATGGATTTCCGGGTCTCTCGTTGTTACTATCCCATTCAATGCTTCGAAAACTATGAGAATTCACACTCCATTCGTTTTTGCATCGATGGGCAAAAATCGGCAGTTTTTACACCGCCTCCTTTTTACTCGCAAGTTTGGTACAAGAAGGTAGTAACAAGAGCCGTGTTGAATCTTTATTTTTTCACCTACTCATACACTACAATTAGCAGTACTGTATCTAAAACCAAAATCGCTTGTACATGGAATCGCGCACAAAAACATTTGTCAATTCCGTGACGAATTAACAAGCCGCATGCTCTGAATGCTTGAATCAATCTCCATCTCATCGACAGTTCTATATAATCTGAACTCCTACTCATTTGCAAGCATTTTAACCCCAGGTTGTCAAACATTTGTTTTTTCAATAAAATTAATCCTCATCACTTCCCGGAACCTGGATCTATGAGATCCAGGTTCGGCAGTAATTGAGGCAGCAATACTTTCCTCATCTAGATATAAACTAATAATTCCTTATGTAATTAATTGGTTATGTCAGTCTATATATCCTCTCTGATGAATCATTTTATAGATTCACTGTTGATTCATCTCTTAATGAATATTGGAGCGATTGCATATGTAATTAACATACGTTGATTCAAAGGAAAGTCAGATTCTTTATTCTAATATCATCAATTTTGAGTGGAGAAACGTGGGAACAGAGTTTAATATCATTGAGATAATATTCACTTAGGAATGAATTTGGAACGACAAAATATTATATCCCATGACGAAGGGCAATGGCGTGACATAAAACTTCTGCATCCACCAACAACCATTGCGGAAACATTGAATCAAATTCGCGCCAGCATTCGCAATCTTGCATCGGTGTTGCCCCAGGCATTAGAATTCAGAATTGGAACGATGTTATCATTCTATGCCTTAGCCAAGCTTTCTCCCAAGACTCCGCCAGTGTTCGGCAGGACTGGGTCAGCGATGCGCCATTGGTAAATTTTCACTGGAGATTATGCACGAAGTACTATATATTTAGTTCGAAATTAGTGATTTCAGATTAATTTATTGGAATTAAAAATTGTTCCATTGTATTATTATCAACAGAAATAGAAGTCGACATTCCTCTTCTCATTCGTCATGAATAAAATCCAACTTCATTTCCTTTCAGTTTCTCATTAAATAAGTGAAAGCTTCATAATCCGAGAATAGTTTCAAATTAATTCTAGACAGGATATTATGAAATTTGACCCATTATTCAAGTACATAATCAATAATGGGCGATGCTACTGCGCAATCTGTTGAGCAAAATAATGTGTTTTGCCTCCAATTTCTGATACGCCATGAATTTCATTGTTTAGTTTTTACATTCGATCCTCCATTCGGCATTCTTTCTTCACTTTACCCAATGATTTCGCATAACGACAGATCAGTGATTATTCATGCATTCTGCTGCCTATTCCTCAAATTTTTCATGCAATGAGAATCTCAGGGATATAATGTTTTCGTCCCAATTTGGGATCATTGAGTTCAAAGCACATCACGTAGATCACATAAATTCGTTGGATAGTCGATTACCTCATATGTACTTTCAACCATCCAGTCAAACGAAATATGATAATCCACCTTTTGGAACCCATTTCCAGTAGGAACAGATGCGATTGAAGGACAGTTTTCTGTAACTTTGAATAAACTAGGAAAATTTGTGAACAAGACTGTTGGTAAAAAATACCTAAGACACAGAGAGAGAGAGAGAGAGAGAGAGAGAGAGAGAGAGAGAGAGATGCGATGAAGAGAATATGTCATGCGACAGAGGAGAGTTGAAAGGCGTTAAGACCGTGGATATTGCGCCAAGATTGTCAGTGGTGACAAAGAGGCGTCACTGAGAGCAAATGAGCCTTTTTTTTTTGGATCGATGATGGTCTTCTGGTGGGATTACGGTACGAATAGAAAGAGTAAAATCAGGAAAAAGAAAGGAAAGTCGACGGACGAGCGAAGGAGGTAGGGAAAGAGAATGACGAGAGGACCTCTAAGCCCCCAGAGCGCGGCTCGTTCTTACGGGCAGCAGGAATTTTCAGGCGTCAGGCTTTTGAGGAAATTTATGGCTAGGTCACAGCTTGGATCGCCATGAACAGTGCTCCTCATCCTACTCCTAGCTCGGCTCGTTATCGTTCTGAACCTTTTGGCCTTGTAAAAGGCACTACCTTCGTCTGTATGTATATGCTCTCGAATATATCTGTGCTTGCGCATATGTGGTATGAGGAGCGAATGAATGTACGTGAATACGTCCATACATACTACTTGTACTTACCTTTGACTGTTGAGAATACATTTGGAACTAAGACCCAATGCCAGCTTTCTACTCAACGAAATGTGACAGATACTGCCTTGGTGTATTATGTCGAAAGATCAATAAATTCCAACAAAATGAATGTCTCTTCTACTTGTCTCCTTGATTAGTCGTTCATTACGAGTATAAGTAATTGATACTTGGATAGAACAATGTAATACATTCATCAGTATATCGGGGACTAGGAAATAACGATATTCCCTCACTTTACTATTCAATATTGTAACAAAATTTCAAGATAAGTTCGTCTATGTTGAAGAATTACATAATTCGTGAACCACAAAGTGCTAATATAAAAAATTGAAGGATGATACTGTTCAATCGGTCATATATCCAACAGTTAATTACCCGAATTGGAGTAATTTCTGATGGAGGAATCGTAGGGATAATCCGAAAAGAGAGAAATTTTTGTTTTCGAAAGAATTAAAATGGGAATTTTTCATCTCGCATAGCAGAATTTGTAATCGATCAATCATCTCGAGATTCTAAGGAACGAAAGAGTCTTGGCAATGTATTTTTACGGTATTTAATGAGACTATCAAAATTAATGATCAACGCCGTATCCGCTTGCCGATAAAAACGAATTGAGTGCAGGTTTACAGTGTGCATCAGAAAATCGTTTCACGTTTTTCCGATCTCGAATAATCCGCTCATGATTCTGAATGAAGAAAGAGTTATTATTGGATCTTATGATACGCGGTATGCTTCCACAAATGATGAAGATTACAGAAAACGTACCGGATGTATCATAAACTTTAATACTCATGATTCATTTCAGTTGATGAAGTTTATTGAGGAAGATAGTATTACGTTATATTTCTATTTCATCTCACTGTTTCCACTATTTTTCCTTTATTTCGTTATCCATTATAATATTTGAATTCATGAAATTTCTAGTACAGGTCATTTCTATTCCGCCTAAGTCTTCACTTAGACTATATTTGATACTAAAAGAGAATTATCTATGAAATTTATGATACATTTTGAATCTGTTGTTCTTCAACAAACAAGTTATGGGATATATTTATATTCATATCACTATCACCTAAGTAGAATTAAACCATGCTAGTTACGAGACCTTAATTTGAGTTTGAATGATTTAATGATTTATTTGAGTAATTAACATCCAATACGCAAATAAATTCAAAGTGTAAATTCATCCCTACTGGCGTATTTACATTTTAGATTCAACGCACAGAGATTCATGTACCAAGCAAATGATCACTACTAATGACTGTATTTATCGTATAAAAAATTGTGATTAGCGCAATTTAGTATGGAGGTAATTTCACCCGAATGCGATAGAGGAACATGCAATCCGACGTACCACGATTGCCAGTAACAATCAGAGTTCATGTTTCAATATACCTGTATACCCAATTTCATCCAGAGTTATCAAATTCTCATGGCGATGAAACTTGATCTCAAAATAGAGAACAAGGTTTATCCAAATTCATACTTTCGAATACGAGAATTCACGAATGAATCATAAACAGCGAGAAATTAAAATACCTTCGTAGGATAGGTTCTTGAGCATTCATTTAAACTATACGATTGGACGGTATTATATAATCTCTATCTAAATACACGAAATACGATGTTAAGATTAGTGTATTTCTCTATTAATCTGATTCATTCAGAATCCTGATGAACATCAGAACTTGCAGAATGTAGGGCATATAAGCGAACGAATATATAACCAACCTACATAATCCATAGTGTTATTCCACTCGTATACTTGAACTCTCTATGAAGAGAGAGAGAGAGAGAGAGAGAGAGAGAGAGAGGAACTAGAGTTTGTGGATAGGTCGGAATTCACACGGAAAATAGTGTATGTATATTACCAGCACATCGATTCTGTACAATGGTTTTCACACTTTTGCCTGTACTTTCAACAAGAAGAGGTTTTCGAGGACTGTTGAATTGAGTTTCACCCTTCCTTTGTACATACAGTGGAACGTGAAAAAGAAACAATGGCGACAACGTCATAGAGTCATGAGAAATAGACTCGTGCCAAGCACTTGGGATTCAAATTGCGATTATATGAAGGTCAAAAGAATTACTCGCTATTGGGTTGAAAAAAACCCTACATCATGCACCTAATCGTTCCTCCAAGCGTACCATCGATGGAAATTCAGAAAATCAGTAATGAATTCTGAGAAATTTTTTACTTATTAGTATCCATCAGAATTCTCAAGTGTCCGGATGAGAAAATACCCTCTATATAGATTTCATACATCGAGAAAACGTCAATAATCGCAGAAAACTTTGTATCTTCATTCTTATATCAGCACTTTTGTAATCAATGAGAGGCTATCAAATAGCAGCAGCCGTGATCATCCAATTTCACGGTGGATATAATTTCTTGCATATACTTGAGAAAAAAGATACATATTTCAATGCGATTGCAATGCTCTTGTCTGAAATAGCACGTTACTTCAAGAATATGTCTCAATGAATTGTTGGAAATATGCGCTCATCCATGATATTATTGGGCATTCAATTAAAACTGTTATGCCGTTGCTGTACAGATACATACTCGTACATATGTAAAATATTTCTATTCTGGTATCGAAGATTTATCGAGTGGCAAGATTGTGAATTGAGAAATTCATTGCATAAACATTCACATATGGAATTACGATTTTGTGATACAACCAAAGGAGATAGATGATCTCGTTAGAGTCGTGCAACAAGTCGTTCTCGGGAAAATAATATTTTCTTTAATGCAAGTTAATTGAAATATTACGTTGGAATTCAATATCGAAAAGAAGTTTCCGTTACTATAGGTATTCGCTCTGTACATTATGTGTTGCCAATTAATTTATTGTTTTTACTAGTAGCAGTAGAAAACATGATGCGCCTGTTCTTGAAAAGTCTCTGATTGGAATAAAAATTTTATACAATCGATGTAATTCCTCAGAAACGATGTAATGGTGGATTTCAGGCACAAATTCCCTTAATTGGATGGTATGAAGATATTCAGTTCGAATTTAATTGCATCACTTTCTCTATTCTAGACACCTGATATAAGAAAAGAGTGAATGATTCTGGAGTGATGATAAGAGAAGATTCTATAAATTATTGGGAGGAAGGTTTTGATTCTCTGAGGGAACGTTTGGATAGGATAAAAAGCATAGTTTCAATCCCTTCTGAGGTATTGAAATTCTATAACTGTTGGAAATAATGCATTTCCTGACTCATTGTTAGTTAACGTACCTATGTTTGCATAAAAAGCAGATAAATCCCAATTTCATATAATTTTTAATTCTCCCTTTTATTTCATGTTTTATTTTTATTTCATTCCATTCTATGACTCTTTGCCATGGAAAAACGATGAAGTGATCACTCGAAGACCATTCATATTCCTCTTTCCCCAACGCAGTGAGACAGAGTTTCTTGTGCTACCGATTACAAAGTGATGATATCACTTGGGGTTGAATGATAAGCAGAAAATATATGCAATGGGATGATCATATCAGTCACCCCGTTTATTCTATTCAATCTGAACTAAATTTGTTGTGAATTCAATAAAAAATAGCAACCAGGGAAAGAACAATCAATTCAATACCCTCTAACATTAGCAAGTACGTGAGTAATTGGTAATGAGATTAACGGCTGGTAATTATAAAAGAAAATCCTATTGTTCCCACTTTACAAATTCCATGTCACAGAAACTTTTGATTGCAAGTTGTCTCTTAAATACAAAAAATGACTTCCCACGATTTTACCTGATTCTCCATGACAGTTTTTATACCACGATAGGTCATGAAAATTCAAACTGAAGGAGCGGTTTTTGTGTAGAATCATATTTGCATTTGAACTCCTCAATCTCACTCGGAACCATGTGGTTACATTTCAGTGCTCACCTGAAACAAAAAAGAGAAAATATACATTATAAACAAACTTCCCACGTGGTATACAAAGGAATATCAAATAATCCCATAAATGATTCCATAGATTCGAAACCGTGAATTATTCATTAATCTACATACATCCTGAAAACAATATAACTTGATCATTTTGAAAAGTCTCTCAAGATTGCGGAATTCAAAGATCATTTGACACCCAAATATTACGTGTGAAATATGGAATTATGGGAACCATTCGAATGCGTATAAGAACTATTGTATAATTAATTGATTCCAATTTGTGCTTTCTTCCGATCAGTACAATGCTACATTTTCTTCAATAGATGAATCGAAGGGATTTACTAAGAAATTATTCTTTTAAAGTGCAAGGTCGTACAAATAGAGAATATCGCGCTACGAGTATTTCTCTCTTCCTTTTTTCTCATTTGAGAACAATGATTGGACACAGAGAGAAAGAGAGGAAGGAAAAATGAAAGAGAAAGGGGAAGAGAGAAAGAGAAAAAGAGAGAAAGGAAGTAGAGAATCTGGGTTCACCTGACACCCATAAATTATTCTAATGTACTCCCAGAGCTGGTCGCCGATTACACTGATTTAGAGGAGTCCTGGCTTTTTTCACGATGCCTCATCCACCTCCACGGGCGTCGCCCCGACATCTCGACCCTTGGGATGCATATAAGACGTGGCCTGACGCTTTAATGTCATCTATTCACTCTAGCACCCAGGCAAAGTTAAAATGCTACCCTTCTTTCAGTTCTTCTGTCGTTTTGTCTTCAACCAACCTCTGCCTCTCCTCCTTTTTCTTTTTTCTGTTTCCATAATCACACCCTTTCTCTTCTAATAATCCCCTCCACTAGCGCGCAAAAGTTACGCCCGTGCACACTTGAGTTATAACAAACAATTAAAGCGTACTAGTATCTGTTCGAAACATCAATGTACTCCGAGTATTCTTCCACAGAGAGAGAGAGAGAGAGAGAGAGAGAGAGAGAGAGAGAGAGAGAGAGAGAGAGACTGGTGTGTGTAGCGGAGCCGTGGTCTAGCACTGTAGAATGCGTTCGAGGTCAATAGACAACAAAGCGGGAAAAAGTTGTATTTCTCCCCTTTCATCAAGTCGTGAATCGTTATTGGGAGCAATCGACAACAGTTGAGAGGATTCTCCATTTATTTCTAATTCATTCTCCAATTCCAGAATATCCATTGGAAGTAGAAGCGTAAAATTTTCCGAGAATGGAAATCATAATTCAGGATATAGAATATGCGAAATCATGAGATCAGAAGGTTTTTATGGTGAATAATTGATACCCGAGAAAAAAAAATTGGATCTAATGAGATCTATGTAGATTTCTTGAGATTTGAATTTTGGCAAAGAATCTCTACAAATCTCTTGATATCTACTTATATCTCATTAAATCTAATCTTTCATTCTCGGCTATTCATCATTAACACAGTGCAGGTGAATAAAAAAACAGACCGGAGAAAACGTCCTTCCTCAACAGAATTTTCAGAATTCTTATAGAACTCTGAGGATTTTATACGAATTCAGTAGCAGAGAAGTAAAAAACGATCTTCCAAATTTGCGTCTCACACTGAGAAGGGAAAGAAAATACACTGAACTATGTGGAACATTTGGATACATTCAAATACAATTAGTAACTGAATCGATTCAAATACGTAGTTCACTTAACTGCGCAGAGTTGGAACAATTAAGTACTGGACTTGATTCAGTGATGAACTGAGTTTGCGTAAATCTAACTATGTACCTATTTGAGTGCTTTTTCTTTTCTCTCTATGCATGAACTCTTGAAACATCTTCTCCTGAGAGCTGAAGTATCGAATCAAAAGAAAACTCTTGTTCCCTACACAGTGCTCTTCATTCATGTCGAGTTCTACTATCAGAATCAGTGATGCCATAATGCGGGAGCTGGTGACTCTCAACGTACGACCTTTTGTGATTACTGTAGTCCTATCACGCGTCCAGATAAAGTGAAAAAAGGCTACGGTGTAGAACAGTTCTGTCACTGACTGTGATGTAGTCTTCATTCTTTTCACACGACCATGCGATAAGATTGTAGTAGTCTTCACAGGCCAGTACAAACTTCACGCATAACCTTATAAATTTGCAGTAAGGATTTAATGAACTGTCGTTTATGATCCCTGAATACATTTCCAGAATCGAGGAGAGTATTTTGACTGCATCAGAAATTCAGTAAACTATGCTCCCCCATTACAAATCATTCCATTGAATCTTACGAAATATAAGTATCATCAAAAACTAAAATCATCTTCATTCCGTGCGATTCTTTCCTCTGATTGTTCTCATCTTGAATAATTTACAAATCATGAAGCTTTCGGTCGAGTACATTTGATCCAAGCGAACAATGCTTACTTGACGATTACTTACGAATGCTGTACAGCAAGATTCTCAAGTATCTTTCTCGTCTTCACAAAGATTATTAATTCCATTATTTAACGGTTCGTGGAATCGCTGAATTGGTTGACTCTTGGTGCGGAAAATACTGTGTAATACGAACAAGCAAACACCGTACGTCTGCGCGCTTCTGCCAACAATACTATCAATATAACCTCAAGGAAACACACAGTTACGGTATGTCAACAAGTATTAATTATTCTATTGACTAGGGTCGTCTCGGCTTCAATCCTTGATTCGTGAATATTTACTCCTAAAGACAGGATAGATAGATATATAGATAGATAGACAAACTGGAGAAAGGCTCGGTTATTATATTTTCCATACCACTGTCAAAATTTTGCGATATTTGATCGCGTTTGATGCATGGTGTGTATGGAGCTCACTTCGAAGAAAAATATTCGAGAAACATCTCTTGTAGGTTTATGTACTCGACTTTGATTCACATCGATATATATTTTCTTATAAATACAGCTTCGAAATGATAGATAATTCACAACATATTAATATCTAATGCAAAATTTGAAATTAAAGGCATATTTCAACTTCAGAAATGGATCTTCTTCAAATGAGACTTCACTGCATTCCATGAATAGTTTTGAAGTCAAATTTTAACAATGTCATGTAACGGTCCGTATTGCATATAACGTACAACTGCAGTTGATTCATTGAATTATGAAGTTTCAGTAACAAATTTGTTACAGAATGCAACAATTCTCCTACTAACTGCTACCATGTGGTTTAATCAATTTGAATTTCCGCATTCGGTTGAGCAAATTAATTGTTAAAAGAGGAAACTATCTCTTCTTTCCATCCAAATAACATTCTTGATTATGTTGAAAAAAACATTTCTATGCAGGAGCATTCAAACCTCCTTGGTAAACTCAATTCATTTGATTATGAAATTTTTTCTATCAATATATTTTTCCCCTCAATATCAATCATTCGAAATTTCACGAATTTAATGATCTTCCCATTAAGAGCAGATTCTTCAAACCTAACGGAGAACTTATTGAGGGACCCCGATCTCCTAAATGATTCAACATTCCACGGCGAAAGGATACAGATTCGGAACAAGTATCATACTATATATCAGGTAGCGCGGAGGTCCTTGACGTGGTTTAACAGTTGAGTAAGGGCATCCCAAGGGAAAGGTGATCTCGAACACAAAAACGATATGCGAGTCGAGGGATACCCCATTTAGGAGACTTTCACCTCGAGGAGTCTTGCATTTCACCGTTTCCTTGTCTTCCTTGTTTCATTAAATTCGCTTCAACGTATCTCCGAATTTATGAATACAATTCTTCCACATTCGAGTCATCGATTGATATCAATTAGAAGAATACATGTGATGGAAATCTGATTTTCGAAGAAAAACTCTGATATTCCAAGGTATTCCTTTCAAAGTGAAATTTCATACTCTGAACCATTCGACGCATCCAACAGTTGCAAGAAGGAATTTCAACTTGTCCAACAAATGGATAGGAAAGGGAAGATTGTCCTGAGAACTCTGACGCTGACCTGGTGCAATCGAAACTGGTGCTGTCACAACACCCGCAATTTCCAGAAGAAACTAGAAGATCTTGGATGTCAGCAGCATTCTCTGCGCCACTCCGCTTATATATATTCTGTTTCCCACTTGACTTTCTCGTGCTTTACCCATAGGAATTCATACGTTTGTTTATGGATATATTTGTATGAATGTATATGTACACATTTTATTCATATTTTCTCATCTTCGATCTGTTTCTTCCATCAATTTTGTCAAGCACTCACGTATGTACTCATTTTGAAATGCCACAAACTGATTGAACAAAATTAATAGTAATATCAGATAGTTGTTTTCATGAAACAACAAAAAGTAATTGAGAATTTGAGGTTTGAGAACACATTAATTCTTCCTTTCGCCTCAAATCCTTCAATATTGAGAAGAGTTCATGATTGAGTATCAGATTTTATATCAATATATATGAAAATATTACAAAGAGGTGTACCATGAGGAACCCATGTGGAAAAAATGTTCAAAAATGTATACAAATTGTGTACAATTGTATACAGTTTTGGACATTTGTTCCACATGTGAATATGGATTCAGGAAAGAAAAATTATAGTAAAAGAACTGCAAGTCGGATGTAACATAAGTGGAAAAAGATGAGAGTGGGCAGACGCGCAAGTGGCATCTGTATATGATTTGAGTGTAACAAAATGTGATTTAATGTGAATTTCCGTGTGATTCATACTTCGTTTCATTCTAGAAGAGCTCTATGATGATTTATCCAATCGCGATATCGATTCTCCATGTACTTCGCATAGATCAATCCTTGAAAATTAAACAAAGTAAGCACAGAAAGCAAAGTCTTGTCGTATCTTGTTGCATACAACAAGAAATACATTCCAAATGCATCAATGAAGAATGTTGTGCATATTCGGAATAGAAGTGCACAAAAATAGGATGTTCTAAAACATCTATGTTCCCTGCGTAAAATATTTTCAGTTGTGGAAATTAGAACTATAATATTTATTGAATATAAGTGTATTGTTGAGATCTAAAGATCTGTACAATCGAATGTTATTAATTCTCTATGTGTAGTGAGTTCACAATAGTTTCACAATCACATGGTTCATCCAAGGTATGAGAACTATTCCTGGGGTTTTGCACGAGTATTATCTGGACAGTATATCATTCAGAGTAGCAATAATAATAAAATAATAAAATACTGATACTAAGAATAACATTACAGTTTGTGAAAATAACAACGTTTTTGAAAGGCTGAGGTATGGTTCAACAAAATCAAAGTTATAATTTGGACTTCAAACAATCATGCTGTGAGGACTGCTTTTAACTGCTTTTAGATATCTGTGCAATTCTGTGATCCATCATTTATCTGTGTTGTTCATAAGTAATAACCAGGCGTCTTACACATCCTCAGGGTTACAATCGTTTCCAATTATACCCTTCCTTTGAGAGACAAGGCAGGAGACTGGACCAGGTAGTGGAACGGTAATTGTTGAGTGCTCATTCTGCTCACATGGCAGGATCCAACAGCGTGTAAAGAGTGTATTCGTTATGTGTCAATTATTAATCTTGGAGATATATTATCCATTAGGCGTATCTAGGCAATAAGGCTCTTCAAAGGCGCTTCTAATCTGAGATTGAGATATTTTTGTGGGCAAAACCATAGTATTCGTGTTAAGTATGCATCTCATATTAGTCACCATTACTTCCGTATTTTAGAAATATAGCATTTTTCTCAAATTATATAGTTCCAATCTTGGAATTTTCGATAAGTTTCAGTAACAAATTGAACTCTGTTTCACAAGGAATACTCATCTACCTCGGATTACTTTGTCTAACTTTGGAACAGAATTACATCACATTACATTACATTGTTCTGAAGCTCTTCCCGAGACAATAGAAAAACACAAGCCATGCAAGAAATAGCGTAGCTATGAGAATAAAAATGCAAACTAATGGGAGCTGATGATGGTATATAAGGATTTTAATATGAGGTAGTTGGAAAATTGTGCAAGAGATTGCATTGTGCGTTTATTTTTAAAAGAGTTAGTCACAAAATTTCACATTCACTCTCTGCACGCTGTGGAAAAAACCTGAAATATCTTGATAATATAATGTAAGGTAACTTGAACTTTTCCAACCCGAGAAATCTCTCAGAATTCATGAAACGTTCATCATATTACAATCCTGATTATTGAGATTTGAGTAATCAATTTAGTAACTGACTTTTAAAATTCAATTCCTGTATTTTTGAGAGCATTTCGAAAAAATTGAGGTCAAAACAGTTGAGAACGTCTGTGTAGAATTATGTCTATGTAGAAAGTGATTCTATAGAACTCCTACATGTCTCTTTCTCCTCCAAATTTCAGTGAAAGGATTTGAATCACAGAAGGAGTGTTACAATAATTCCCGAGAGTTTGTCTCATATTAGATACATTTTCATAACCCGAGTAAAAATGTTAATTTCGGTTCGCCAAACGGGACTGGTCCAGACGTGTTGCATTTTTGTGCGGTACTGTTGCAGATTCAGTGCGGGCACATCACATCCGCAACAGTATCACAGAAAAATGCAACACACCCGCACCAGTCCTGTTTAGCGAACCCGAAATGAAAATTTCTACTCGGGAACTTCTTGGAAAATGAATTTTGTCAGAATGAACCCTGTGAATGGGTTGGAGTCATACATCTACATTCTCACAAGCAGAACTGAATCAATATGACTCTTATCAATTGAATCCAATCAGTAAGTAAAAATAGATATCAATATATATAGACCAATTAGTTATAA
Organism: Gonatopus flavifemur; assembly: GCA_018340375.1. Lineage (NCBI taxonomy): Eukaryota > Metazoa > Arthropoda > Insecta > Hymenoptera > Dryinidae > Gonatopus > Gonatopus flavifemur. The sequence continues at coordinate 38,704,610 of JAFFJZ010000001.1, read as the reverse complement.
GAACCTAATTCACAAAAATTGATCTTTATATTCCAATACCAAATCGTACATCGACATCCTTCCGTAATCAATTCGATTGTGATGATACGATTTTTGTAACGACGTTTATTTGGCACATACGCGTGTCACGTATTTTCTATGATTAATGAAGACAGAAAATAATGTGTATTGATAATCTACTTTCTTCCACACGAATAAAGGAAAAGAATGAACGCGAATTCGTGTACATTTCTCATACCAAAATCATTTTCGACTCGTTTTAACGTTGATGATCCGTTTCCGTGTGAGATGGACATCATATTAGTACGACATAATCTTTTTGAAATATAGTCCTTTTGATGTGAGCTTCAATGGGGTATCCATAACGTTTTCATTCGGAACAATGATTTGTCATATCATTCGCTGGAATATATCCTAATGATATTCTTTTGAATCAACTAAGAGAAATTAATAAAAAAATAAATATCAACAAAAGTATATCCCGAGGTTGAATTCCATCATCTCATGTGGAACTGTTAACCGCTAAATGCTAGACAGATGAAGCTCAAAAGAGGAAGAGGATAAGAGGAAAAAGCTCGTGTTGAAGTGGGGTCAGCTGCTCGAGATTAATGCGAGCTTAATTAGGATTCACCGAGTGGTACTTTGTTGCAGTAATTCTGTGAATAAATGACCTCTAGTCGTGAAGTTAATAAAATTTATGCGAATGATTGTCATGAGAATGATATTAAAAGAAGATTGCTGAAAACGAATGTTAAATTGTTCTATTCTTTTCAATCACGGAACGGAACGATAGAAGAAAGCTTTGATGTTGGCTGAAATGCGCAGAGAGAATGAAACTCGATAGGAAGTGATGAAAAAAATATATGTAGAAAATAACGCCGGAGAGGTGACCAGGTGTCGGAGACTAATGAGAGTAATGAGGATCTATCGAGTAAACGGTGACACCTCGAGTTCCAACAGGATGAGATCGATAGCGTAAGTTCACTGACAAATCGAACAATCACATTGACCAGACATTTTGAACGATCGAGAGAAATTGTTCGACGTGAACTACACCTGCTAGGTTTTATCTCTGTTTATCTCAGTTCTGATATATTTTCAAACGTAATTCCAGTCCTGACGAATTTTTAATATCGAGAATGGAATTCCTTACGGTGATACCGTATTTCACGTGGTTTTAGATCTCACCAACAAAAAGTTCGGAATACCTCTGTAATCGATGCAGTTTGCTTACTGATTTCATTGCCGCTTTGAGGAAAATTGTGGAAGATCATATTCTGGTGGCGGAGTGAGGAATGATATATCATTGGAATGGCGTAGACCGTATACAACGAGTCTGAGGGTATTACGATCAAGATATGCGTCCAAAGGGATTATTATATCGCTCCTAGTCCGTTGTTTGTGTGAGAGAAGTCCTTGCACTACAATTCCACGAGCGCAAATACTGTATCAACATGGCGACACTTTAGAACCCAGCCGGAAAGACTGGAAGCGTCTAAAGCCATTTGCAGAGTTCGGATCTTGATTGATGCGTCTCCGGCCGACCCTACGACCAGCACGGTAAAGTGTTTTCAAGCATGGAGGCGCCAACGTAAACTACCTATACACTACATTTTCGTGATTCCTTTTCTCTTTCTTACACTCTTTTTCCTCATCTCTGTGTTTTCTGTAGGAAAACTCATATCTTCGCTCTAAGAGAAACCAATGTATTTTTTGCATGTTTGTATCTTCATCCATTCCGAGAAATTCCAAGCTTCTTTCAATATTCTTCTTTTTTATTAATCAATCCCTCACGACGATACATGTACTAAATACAAGAGAAGTGAGATCGAATCGTTATTCTCTATCCTCATGATTTCATAAATTATTACTCGAACTGCCAAGTTTTCAAATAACTTGTGATGGAGATAAAGATGATTGTATTCTGGTGAAATCTCACCTGTCAGACAATTGAAATATGAATAAGGGTATTTAATATGTTTCGTAGATTGGGATTTGAAATGATTTTGGTACTATGTGCTAAGGAGTATGATACACTGTGGAACCCATTTGGAACTTGGAAATCTCAAACAATTCATTTCGGTTGAGAAAACTCCTTTGGGGGATCATGAAAATTGTTTAGGAATTCACAGAAAATTTTCGGATTCCAAAATAATTTGGAAATTTACAAATACATCAATTATCCTCCACCATTCTTTTCTTCTTGTTATCCGTGAACTATTTTCATGTTCCTAAAGTACAGATATTGCTTGAGACCCTCATCTGTAATCAAAAAGTAGATGAGAAACCTACACTGGGAGAAAGCTACCTAGTTGAGACAACTGGGGCGCAGCTAGATTTTCATTTACGTTAACTACAGGTTGGTTGAAAAGTTCCTGCGCTCACCAAGAGATAGCACTGCTAGCTCAAAACTTTTTTTTTCTCAAGTTGGTATATCTGTCCTGAGAACACATGCAAAGTTACAAGTCATTCTGTCAATTCATTCTTTGTTTACAAGCCATTTGAAGTTGACGTGTCATTTATTTTTCTTAATATGGAAAACATTGAATATCGTGCAGTCATTAGATTCTTTGTTTTGAAGGGTTTAAAAGCGAAGGAAATTTATGAACAATTGTTAGAAGTGTATAAGGAGTCCTCACCTTCAAAACGCACCGTTGAATTTTGGGCTGGTGAATTTAAACGTGGTCGTACTAGCCTTGAAGACGATCCACGCGAAGGACGACCAAAAAATGCAACCACAGCAGATATCATTGAGCATGTACATAATATGGTTAGTGAAGATCCAAGTTTGACTAAGCGTGAAATTGCTAATGCTATAGGCATCTCAGACGAACGAGTACTCCATATTTTACATGAAGAATTACGTATGAAAAAACTGTTTGGAAAGTCAGTGCCGCACACGTTAACAATTCAACAAAAACTGGATCGAAAATAAATTTCTCAGCGTAATTTGGAGCTTTTTTAGCAGAATAAAACCGACTTCTTGCGTCGTTTTATAACTATGGATGAGACTTGGATCTACCACCATGATCCTAAATTGAAACAAGAACGTTTATAGTGGACTGAAGCTGGTTGTTCAGCTCCAAAGCAGGTGAAGTCACAACGATCAGCAAAGAAGATTATGGCATCAGTTTTTTGGGATGCAAAAGGAATTTTGTTCATTGATTATCTTCAGAAAGGTAAAACAATCAACTCCGAATATTACTGCAGCCTTTTGGATCAGCTGGATGAAAAAATTCGTGAGGAAAGACCTGGTTTAAAGAAGAAAAAAATCATTTTTCATCAAGATAATGCACCTGCTCACAAAAGTGTTTTGACGATGGCTAAATTCAAAGAACTCAAGTACGAATTGCTTGAACATCCACCGTATTTGCCAGATTTGGCTCCTAGCGACTACTATCTCTTCAGAAATCTCAAACAATTCCTTCGTGGAAAGCATTTTTCGTCGAATGAGGAGGCCATGGCAGCCGTAGACGGTTATTTTGCAGAGCTTCCGGAGAACCATTATAAGGATGGGGTAGAATTATTGGAAGATCATTGGAACAAGTGTATTGAGCTTCTAGGAGATTATATTGAATAAAAAAATATATTTCGTAACAAAAACAGTATTCTTTCATTTCGAGGGCAGAAACTTTTCAACCAACCTGTAGACTCCAGTTGGGGTCAATAAAAGTCTAGTTGTTCAAATATCAATCGAATGGCTTATCCACAGTGACTAAATTCCCCAGCTGTCAAATATTCAACTAGACCCTTTTTCTCGGTGCAGTAAGCATCTTTCTAGTTATTGGAAGTGATTCAATTAAAAGATGAGCGACATTGATGCATAAACGGAATTGACAAATTTCTCCTCCAGATGATTCTTGTGATATTGTTTTTCCAGATATGAGAAGGTATAAACAATACGGATCTCATATTGTTCAGTATGAATTGAGAAAGGAACTGAATAGTCTGTGATCTTGTTTTGTAGAAACAAAAATCAGGGAATACTCAAAAACGTTGGAGATGAAAATTTGCATCTTCTTACAGAAAATTTGACACGAAATCCACGCGAATTCATTCTTATCAATCAATTTTCGACATCAGATCGAATCCCGAAATCTCATCTTATCCGCACACTGTGGAAAATATTTCGGGATTTCATATGGTAAGAACCCTCTGAATTCGTGAATTTTCGTATCATTTGGAAATTCACAAATGCTCCTAGAAATTTCACAAAAATTCAAAGACTTCTCACACTATGTTGAATTGACAAAAATTATAATTCCACTGCAATCTTTTGAGAATTTATTAGACTCCCAAACTTTTTTTCTGCTAAACAAGAAACTTATAAGAACAAGGAAAATTAATTTAGCGTCAATATGTAACGGAGAAAACTGCTGTCTCAACTCGGGTGCGTTCTCTGGAAAAAAAATCTTGGATCCAATGTAATAAAGGGTCACCTGAAGGAGTGATAAAAATATATCGTAAAATAGTATCAAGTTTTATGTCATATCCTTGAACGTCGTGAGGTTTCACTACCCGCTACTTTCATTCTTTCGTCTTCTCCGACGACGTCAAGTTAAAATTCTTCACAGGCGGCTACTGCGGCGAAGTAACGTGTTATGTCACAACTCTGGATTCATTCAGATCCGTGAAACTGCGACTCATTTCCACAATTAGGAAAACATTGAAATATTGAAAATTCCTGGAAGATCGGTATAAACGTTCAGTTTTCTCGATCTTCGGTGAAACATTTCAAAATTATCGTATTTGAAGTTCATGTTTTAGAGAAGAGTTGTGATTCGTGCATGAATCAACGATGTAGAGTGTGCTGAAGGACTTCCTTCATCCAACAAAATAGCATTTTACACGAATTTTCCGGTAAATTTATCGAAATAGCAATTGACTCGATCACAGCGCATAAAAATCTCCAAACATTTGGTTTTATGGAGAAAACGGGATATTCACCAAATCCTCTAGTATAACTATCAAAATCGTGGTCATTTTTCCAAATTTTTCTCCGAGGTCATTGCTGCCTGAATTATGGAAGAATTTTTTGATAAATTCACTGATTTTTTTCATAGCGTGCTTATGTTTCGTCTCTATACCAGTGATGCCAGCATTTGGTCGACCGAGTCGATTTTCCCTCTCCATCACATCTGTCTGTATAGAAATGTCACACACACAATCAAACCTCCGACAAAAGAAATTTGGTTGTATACAGCGGGATGGAGGGGGAAAATCGACTCGGTCGACCAAATGCTGGCATCACTGCTCTATACTCCTAAGTCTGTGGATTGAGGGTACCAAACTGAATAGTATCCGCTTTGCTTGCATTTATAGATATTTGGTATGAAAATCTCAAGTAATTCACCATCAATCTGTTTTGGACAATTTTTTTCAGTCAATACTCGAAAAATAATTAATTAATTCATCTCAACATCTTATGAGTACTTCAACAGTGGATAGAATCATTTTTATCTGCGAAACCTTGTACACAGGGAAACCGGAATCATCAATATTCAGAAAAAGTGACTGTGAATTGAAGAAAAAAGAGCATCACTGCAGATTATTCGTAGTGAGTTTATTGAAAGTTCATAAAGAAAATACCAACAGTTGGTAGTCTTATTGTTATTTCTCACAGTGAAACTATCATTCAATGGAAAATTCACTACCAACATTCTACAGCGATGCTCTTCCCCTGAACTGACAATCACTTTTTCCGAATATTGATAATTCCGGTGTTTTCGTGTATCGTTGGAATATCAATTCTTCTGTCATCTCTGTTAGAGTTCGGTATGATTTTTCCAACCTGTTCAAACAGATATTTTTGCCACGAGGTCAAATAGTAGTATCACCTCTCTTCTATTCTGGGTTATAATTTTCATTACCCGTCGAATCCTCGAGGTGAATTTCATTAAATTCATGACCATTTTAGATTCCAATTTCATTACGACTTGTGATCTTCCTCCAAAATGCGGGGCGAATCCAATTCATTCTGAGTAGTTCAGCCAATTGGAAGAGTATAATTGGGCACTTCTCGGAATGTTACAATTTCATCCTCCTTCAATCGATCCACCCTATCAATGAAAGATTATTAGGAATATGAATCTGCGTGTATACAATGTAATACAACCATGCTGAAACGATTTGCCTCGTCGAGTTATACCATCGAACAATGTTAGATATTTGTTTAGTTTTTGGTTGTTAATACTTTTTTGTTCAATCTTTTCGTGATTATGATACTATGCTTCACTCTCAAAAAGATTGTTCTTCAATCCCATTGTTGCGACGATTATATCTATTTTCAGGTGAGTTCCCAATACACCGAACGCTCGTTGTTCCGAATGTTCGTTGTACCGAAAATACAATTCATATTCCGCGCGCCTATAGGCAGAAAGTTTATTATGCCAAAAAATGATCGATTGTATAGAAATTCCAGTTCCTTATGATTCTTAAAAGGCTGGAGAATCTGGTCGCTCACGAAATAATGAATTTTCAGTCTATCGGCGTTCAGAATGTGGATTTTCGGTGCAATGAGCATCCGGTACAACGGAAACTTGGATATTGGGGATTTACTCATTTCAACACTATTGTGGAAACATGTTTCTGAAGTTTGAATCGTTAATAGAAACGAAACGAAAATTGAAACCCACAAAATGTTCATCAGTGTTCATCTTCTTGAATCAACTCCTTACAACTGAAAATATCATTCAAAAGATAATATGAAGCATACTGAAAGAATTGGAGTCTTGAACAGTTGAGTATTTCGTTATTCGATTACTAATTCGATTTAATAAACGATTCATACTTCAGTAACATTGCAGAAACATAATATTTTCCAATGAAAAAATGAATCATATCATCATAGTTTATACGAATCATCACTATGACTTCATGCTATACTCGTGTATTTATAGAAACCGTTACCCTAGCGTGTATGAAGTCTGGCCCACTCTGGTTCAGTCTCGGGCCCATATCGGCGGGATGGGTCCCCAAAATACATACATGCTGAGATATCAATGATCTTTTGAGTATACCTCACTTTTAACGTATTCAAGATTATATTCAATCCTGCTTCTGAACATCAATGACAATCCATTCTCATATCGATCAATAAACATTTCTTACAAACAAAATAAGTACTCAGTAGTTGAATGAAAAATAGTCATATTCATTGCATATGAAGTACACTATTTTACGTTGTCACAAAACCCCCTTGATTCCCAGTATACCCACGTAATCTTTTTGTCTCATATGCATGATACTCGTAGCAACAATATTCCATGAATCTCACGAAGATGAATTTATGTAAATGGGAATAACTCCAGGAATATGAAATTCATGGCTCAACGTTTTTTCATTTGATGTACACAGACGTGTTTAAAATATTCTAGAAAACTCATACACTCCTATCAAGTCCTTTTGATGGTTTATATGAATAATCTATGTAAAAAGGCTGCTGAAACAATAAGTTATTTTGGATTCAGACACGTATGCACACACTTTTGTGGAGAAAAATGATTCCACACAAATTTTATACGAATAGGATGTAGTGTTCCTATATTCCTAGTGGAAATGACTCCTACATAATTCATATATGTTTTTAATATTCAGTCGCAAATAAACTCTCCCCCCATATATTTAATATTGTGAAGTAGTTTCATATTGAATGAAATTTCATTATCAAACATCAGTTTGAGAATTTTCAAGTACTTCCAATGAATTTTGTTGAACAGAAGAATCAAATAACATAGGATGGGATTATTTTTTGAAAAGATAGTTTGGTTGGATACTTATGTGTATACGATATCTCAGATTATATGTTTTTCCTTTCTGATGGAATTGAATTTTATCATTGCTCTTTCACCCAACACTGCGCTTTTCTTGGAGATCTCACAAAACCTGAATGTGCAGTAGGAGTGGTGGAACAAGAAATAGCTGTAATATGTTGAAGGAGTGAATCGGCCTTTCTTTTCTCTCCTTTCGAGAATACGTGTGTATACGTACACAAGTATACAGTCATTCATTGCCATTGTTTCCAGTCTCTTGTTGCCTTTGCTCTTTCTTTAGTAGAAGCGAATGTACGACTATAGCACGTGTTCATGTATTGTGTACATAAGCAAGATTATTTATGTATGTTTGTGTATACATATATATTATACCACACCGCAACATGCCAACCCGTTGTAATACCAGCGCATACCGTGGTTACTTGGCAGTAGGTAGCTAACTACATATCCTCACACATACATTTTATGCGGAATCTTTCTTAAAACCCTTTTTTCATCTTTTTCTAACTTCAACCATCACGTGATCCGCATAGAAAGAAATCTATTGTGAGGTGGAGTTAAGTTGTACAAGGAATGTATTCTATTATGAGATGAGACGCTCTATTGTCAAGTTTTCTTGTAACCTTTCATCGTTTGTTTCAGACTGTAATTTCTCATTTCCTCGATACCTCTGTCGAATAATTCATGGAGATGAGGTGTTTCTCATTCTAAGAATATGCATGAACTCTCGTCACATCCATCTCTGTCTCTAATTACCTTGATCGGAAACGTGTAAAAGCTTGAACTTATATTGAATCCAACATCGGTACAGATTCGATTATACATACGATCGTCCGAGTTGATGGGGAATACTAATTTGTATCAATAGGCATGGATAAGCATGACAGGACAGGGATGTCAATACCATTCTTGTTTGGCTGAGCCAGGGCGAATTATCATTCATACACCCAACTCCATGCATTTGCATAAATTTATGTAGATCGATATTAATATTCATCTTTTGCTTTTGTGCCATCGATTCTATATATCTTCTCGTAGTAGATGAGATTGTTGTTGATATCAATTATTAAATGGTTTCAATTGAGGAACAATTTCACATTGAGAATCCACACATTTCACGAATTATATCGAACTTAACCTTTAGAGCATGAGCTAATGATTCGATATAATTTGAATAGGATACAGCTGAGTTTGAGAATTATGATATTGGAAAGTACTTCATTGATTTGATAAACTTTTCTGGAATGACGAAAATGTGACGGAAAAGGGAATTTCTGGACAACGGAAATGAGATTTGTTTTCGTCGTGGATATTGGAAGGAAATATAACACTGATCTTCAAGAAAACTTAGTCAGCTGTTATTCACCACTCGATTTTCATATGAGTATTCTCTGCGACTATCACATTGGTTGAAGAAAAGTAGAAACTTCACAACGGCATATGAAATCTGGGGGGAAAATTGACGAACGTTTTGAATAATGATCAACGAGAGGAATTATTAAATCATATTGAGGACCTGAATACTTTATTCTTCGCTCAATATAAGCAGATTTCCCACAATCCTAACAACAAAGTGTGTCTCTAGGACGTTTTCTGAACATTTCAAAAGCCTCCCCTACGCTTCATCAACACTCTATGAAGGTTTCAGTAGCGCGTTATGCTGATTAGGAAGTGACTAGTCACTTGATAACATAAAATACAATGGAGGATCCACTCAGGAACGATAAAGCTCACAAAAATTAGTTTGCTGCTTCTGCGGTGATTCCAGAGGCTGATTATTGATTCTGTCAACTATATTCGCTTCAGTCAAATGATCCATGTACTTTGCCGACGGGAATCGGATGAAACAGATTATGGGATATCATACATGTGGAGGAGGGATAAGAGAAAAGAGGGAAGGAAGAAGAGAAAAAGAGGGGAGGATATTGTTTATACACGCATTCAAGATTTTTCTGAGATATTTTTATGAACTCTTCAAGACATTTTTAAGACTTGATCGAATACGTCTACAACATATCTTCCGCAAGACCTTTTTGAGATATCTTCAACTTGGCGAAATCTGTCGCGTAGGATGTCTTTTAGATTTCCAAAAGACATCTTCGAGACTTTTTTACAAGACATCTTCCAAAATTGCGAGATATCTTTTAAATATTTACACTGATAGAAAAACGACCTGAAACATTCGTAACCGCAATAACTTGAAATCTGGTTCGATTCACCAGAAAATGTGATTGTGATGGCCAGCAAAAGCGGTTGAAGTAAAAATTAACTACATTTTTCAAGCTAGAAAAATGAGATTCTCTTCTTGATGTAATAACCAGAATATGTAGTTGATTTTGGCTTCAACCACTTTTTCTGGACATCACAATCACATTTCCTGGTGAATCGAACCGGGTTCCGAGTTACCGTGACCACGAATGTTTCAACCAGGTCGTTTTTCTGTCAGTGTAAAAGATGTCTTTTTGCTGGATTGGGATGCACTTTGCTCTGACTTTTCCTGCATTGCCGCTACAGGATTTCAATGGGCTGTTGAATGGATCATGTGGGAGAAGATGATTCAAAAACTCATGCTATGAGTACCTTTATCTCTTCAACATGAGAATGTATGATGGAAACGTAGCAACAGGATCAAGAGAAAAGGAGAGAACTTTGAAGGATATTCCTCGAAAGTAACTCCGATAAACGAGATACGATTTGTAACCTGTAATTAACCAGTATCATTAGTTGTTCCAAAAAGTTATTAGACTCAATTATGCTTGGGCAACATTGAATAAATCTTCGAATGTCTATGTTGTGTTCAAAGAAACTTTCATAGATGTTGTGATACACTAGCCGAGTTGAAAAATGTCAAACGTATCCATGATTCATTTTTATATAGTTAGTTGATAGAGGCATATGGAATTCACAAATTTCATTCATTCATTCCACTTCTCTGCAAGTGAAGCGGAGACATACAATCATCATAGATACATACATAAATTTATATGAAATTATATATAAATTATATTGGATCATATATAATTCATACATGAGTTTGAAAATTTCTCAACGAATAAATTTTCAAGAAGAAAAATGATCCCATAAAACCGTAGAGGTATCATGTTGGAAATCATACCTATCTATTTCAACGGTTGAAAACCAATCAATAATCGAATAAAAAATTTTTTTTTCACTTCATTTTTGTTCACATATACGACTTCTTCATCACAATGCCGAGAAAAATCTCATTTCCGGATAAATAATTCCCAATTGGTACATTGAACTGATTTGATGAGGAAAAATTTTTCGATTATACTACATGACTGAACGTATCCGTGAAAAATTCATGAGAGTGATCATTATAGGCCGGAACTGAATTATTCCTCAGTAAAAATGTACTGTTCTGTTATGACAAAAACGTGGTATCAATGGAAATGAATGAGGGAATACGTATTGTTTTGAGCGTAACGTTTTATTTATTCATAAATCTCATACATCCATAAATGATTTCGAGTTTATGAACTTGACGAGCTTGGAAAATTGTTTGGGAGCTGAAACGATTCACCGAGCTGACATGACTCAAATATCCAGTTCTGGCGTTCAACTGGTTTAATTTGATTATGCATAAACAATGATGCCCTCGGAAGGTTTTCCATCAGATATTAAAAATCACAAAACTGTCCCGGCAATGAAAGCAATGCTCAAGTTCAATGCATTCAACGCATCATTGGCATGCAGTACTTATAAATTTCCAGCACCTGTATTGTGATATTAATATGAAATTATGAATGATTGTATTTCGGAAACTTTGTTTTCAATGAATATGGGAGTATCCTGTACAATTCATTGGTTTTAATGGATTATCATAGTTTGAATAATTTGACAACATTGAACGAAATTTAATTGTTTTCTCTTGTAACTTAGGAATTTTCAAAGACTTCGATTACAAATTCTCTCGATTTTTCAATGATTTTCAACAGATGGTAAGGGTTGTTGAAGTGTAGTTTTCCACTATCCCTGGCGTTGAAAATAATCAAAAACTGAGAATAATTGATGCTGGGATCTTCTCATGTTGCGGGTACTTGGGAAAAATAAGGACCTTATAACGTGAAATCCTCCTGTGGACACTATTATTTGTTTGACTGTTGGATAAGCAAGCTACGAACAGAAGTATATATATTGAATGTGACGTTTTATTTGTCAGCTAACGCGTTGGCAATATCAATTATGCCTCATTAACTGATGAATCACCAAATTATACCTCCGCCTCCTTGGATCCCAGGATTCTTTTGAAAGGTAAGGGAACGCGTGTCAAAGATCATTCAATAAAAAAAAACAGGTTCGAATAACCGGATTCTTATTACAAAGCGATTCAAAATTCTCAAGGGGATGAATCCATTGAGGACTCGAAAAAAATCGAACACTTTTGCCCTAAAAAGTTAGTAAATGTTCCGTATAATACGATTGTGAAAGTTTTATGTATTTCGTTTACCGCATGAATGTACTCAGGGCTGGCATGAAGCCGACTGGACTGATTTCTCCAAATTATACATAGCTTGTGGAGTTTCAATTCAATACAGTTAACATATAAGTTATATACAATTCATGTACAAACTACATATGATTTCGGAAAATTTGGATAGCCAATCGATAGGCTGAATTCGATTTCATTGAATCCTTTCGTGAAATATGCATTTTCAACTTTTCAACGCAAACAAGCATGTGAAAATACAATATACAGTATTTTGTGAACAGCAATTTGTTCAGAACCTATTCTTTAGTTAGACAACGTTCTTCTTTGTGATGAAAATATGGAAATATTATAGGACTGTGTGTGTTAACTGTGAAGTGAATCCCTATATCTGGAATGGACCAGCTTGTTAGGTTACGTGTAAGGGACACGCATGTACCTTTTAATAAAAATCAAATGTAAACGTTCTCAAATCAAACAAGATTCTCAGAATTGTGAGACCGATGTGCACACGGGAAACTCAAATATAGAAGGAACAGAGTTGGATAAATTCTCCAAGCAATCCCTCAAGTTCACAAGTGGGTTACTTGGAATCGACGTTGTTGGAATAAATTCTACGTATGGCCGAGGATTCAGTATCCTTATTTTCATGAATTCACGTGGATTCAACTTTTTCTAATTTGTTTAATTCAGTTATATGAATCCCTTCCAACTACTGTTTCATACCGAGAGTTCCTCAACTTTCACCGATAGCCTCGCGTTTTACATGCACGTTCGATTATTGACTTTTCATATTTGTGACAGAATTAATTTCAGAAATTATCATCACCAAATACCCCACGTGAAAACTCGGAGTGAATAAAATGTGATATTTTGAGGAAAGAGTGACCGCAAAAATCACCTGTTTGTTTGGGACCGCGAGTTTCAAGTTGAAATGAGTTATAAAAAATATCGTACATCGAACGTTTATAGGGGAATACTATTTTTCGGTGAGCATAAGATTGGTTTCAGAGATGAAGGAATCGACAAAACCGATAGATTCTTCATAGAATTGATCCTTTTCTACGAAGAAGATATCGATTCTTATAAAATCGTGATCGAAATTTGATACTGCTTGACCTTCAAAATCCGTGATATGCTCATTGGAAAATGATATTCCCTCGCGAATGATGAGCATAGAGCTTCCTTTAGAATGCATTTTCACCTGAAACTAGCGGTCCCAAAAAGCAGGCGACGAAAATACCTTTTTGGCGGTCACTCTTTTCATGTAGTCAATTGTTTAAATAATTCCATAGCTTGTTATTGAGGATATACTTATTGTGCAGATAATTAACAATTTGTGCATAAATATAATACTCCTCCATATGTCTAATGCACTTTTCTTGAGCGTTTATAGGGACCAACGTGGTCTTATCAATTCGTAAGTAGTTGACTACATCATTAGGTATTCTATGGAATATCAAAACTCTTCAACTGGAGTTTACTAATTCAATCTTCAATCGAGTACATGATGGCCACAACGGGAATTTTCTCTTATTCTCATCGGTCATTCTATCCAAGGTACATGCATGATTGATAGATTCTGTTGAAAATTCCCGGTAGTGGTCATCTTGAATCACTCAATTATCGAAGAAAGCATTGCTCTCTTAAGGGATGAATTTTTGAACAACATTTTCTCTTTCATACAAATTCTGTTTTGGAAGTCGAGACACATAAACCATGTAAATGCATTCGAAGAATGGTTTGAATATGTATTCTCAATCAGATGCTGGAGAAGTATTGTACGAATGAATTTTAACTCATATATAAATGCAGTTTTTCCCATGCATTTTCCATAATTCCTGTGACATTCTCTCGAAAATCACGAACACAGGGATTATTTCTACTCACTGTCAGTTCCATTCACAGATTTATGGAAAATACTGTCACGCCTAATCAGAATTGTTACCAAATTTGCAAACCACTATTTTACAACGTATGATTCTAGTGATGTTGTATATGGCAGGATGGGAAAGAGTTTGACGAAGTTGATTGCGTATCCATAGTTGTCACTCTACAGTGTTGATGAGAACAGACATTTGCGTCCATCAAAGTCCGTACATCATTTCACAATGAGAATCGATTCAATCGATTCCAAAACGAATGAAATTTTGTTTTCTAAATGAAAAAAATTATTCTAATTTCTAATCTCATTCTGTTAGAATCACAATCCCTTGATAACTGTAATAATGTCTTCACTTAACGTACAAATGATATCGACAAGTGGAAATGCAATATTTACACAGAAGAACACAACAACTTTGAACATATTTCTCATGTTGTATGTTATTGTATAACGAACGTGACATGTCAACTCTGACACATTTTTGAACAGTTCTCTTGGGAAAACTATGGTCTTGTTGTTAAATGTCCGGTGACAAGATAATATTTCAGAGGATATCTCGTGATGAGCGAAAGTGTGAATACAAATATATATCTTCACCTCGACCGACACACTCTCAGACGTTAGCAACGTATAGAATCCTTGCTAGTTAGTTACCCGTACATTAGACGCCACTTAAAAGCCGTCGTTATTCCTCCGTCGGTGGCGATACCCAGCCGAAACGGCTACAAAGTCGGCTTAGAACTTGAATCCGGCTAGTACAACCTTTTCTCTTATCCAACTTACCTACCGTTCCGAGTTCTCTCATACACCTTGCTCGGTCGTAAACGTAGCAACAATACTCCTTACTCCTCATTCTTGCTGGGACGACGAAAGTGGCCCTATGTTTGACCATAAATTGTACTATACAAGCGCGTGCATTAAGATTTTCTCATTTGTTTGGTCGTTTTTCTCTGTAACGATATCGCCACTATGATTCATTTGGACATTTAACTCAAGTTTCCCTATCGTTCTTTGAACAACTCGAAACAACAAGAACATAGATAACATAAAATACTGAAATGCCTGTCGTGACTGTTTTATACGAATAAATGAAAACACCTAAAGATTTCATTCATTATTATTTATGAGTCGCTGTATTCGTGGTACATTTGTTCTTTCTCACGTGAAAATAAGTTCTAAATGTCTCATGCGAGATGTGTACATTTTTCGTCGTCACTTCATAAGTATACGAGAAAAATATGTTCATATGGTATTCCGGAAGTGAACAGTGGTTCAAATGAGTGGCCATTGTGGCCGTAATTGTGTATTCATTTCTACTTGTTTTGTAGGAACCATGACATAATTGAGAAATTATCCAGGTACTAAAATTTACCAGGTATCGAAGAATCAATCTCAATTCCTCCAGGATCACGTTATTAATGAAACTTACGAAGACGATATTTATTTGATAGGCTAGCTCTAGAACAATGGAGGGCGATATGATATATATTTGACTTCAACACCTGATTCTGAATCAGTTCTTCTGAATTCCTTTGATGATCGTTTTATGGAGTATTCATATAAGGAAATTCTATCAGAAAATTATCATTTGATCCATTCGAACACGTACGGAGACATCGACTGATTCTAGATTTATCAAAAGATTAGAAGATTCGTAAGACAATTTTCAGGGAGATTATAACCAACTCCCGGATAACTCACTTCGAATTGAAAAGTCTTTGATTGTTACTGCTTTCATTCTAACAGGAAAGAGACTTTGATCCATGTGCCCGTTCTCTATTCTTGCATCAAGCTACCACGCGAGAGCAAGCAGTTAATATAATAAATCAGGATCAGCAATCGGATTTTCTGATCAATTAGCAGTTAAAGCCAGACTAAGTGTCTGTCGCGACGCGGGTTAAAGTTTTCAGGTTACAAAGTTACCTACATTACAGTGGCGGAGTTGGTACCGCCACAGCTACTGCTACGATTTGTTGAGCCAAGCTATCGATATTGCATCGATTATTCAACTGACTTCTACCTAAGCTCCCCATGCTTTTCACATACCTGTGATTCAATGA
The DNA here is from genome assembly GCA_018340375.1 of Gonatopus flavifemur. Lineage (NCBI taxonomy): Eukaryota > Metazoa > Arthropoda > Insecta > Hymenoptera > Dryinidae > Gonatopus > Gonatopus flavifemur. Next base: position 38,688,443 of record JAFFJZ010000001.1, on the reverse strand, counting down.
TACTTGAATTACGAGCCACGATTTCCTGGAATCGAGGACAAGGAAAATCATTGATCTTATCTCCATTAATCTTCTAACAAAATCTTGTAGACTCGCTGATTGATACTCTACTGATAGAGAATCTTCAGTGACATTAGAATTTATCATGGCGGATGACAAATCCCACGCTGTTAGGAAAGTATATATATGAGAGTTGATATCGTTTTTTACCACGGAATTTGCATTGAATATTGAAAAATATATTGATGTATGGATACTATTGTCACAATTGAATTTTCCTGAACACATTCGTTTGGAAGAAATAACGAATACACGATCTAAACTGCTATATGAAAAATCATGAAATTGAAAAATGTGAAAATATTTTGATTAATTCAACGATGAGGGAGCTTCCGCTAGAAATATACACGCAGGGTTCAAGTTGAATGAGCTCAGATTGAAGAAATGAATATTCAATTGACTTATTCACCAGTACAGAAATATACCATTGGTGCTAGCATGGCGCAAGGTAGATGAAGTATGGTTGAGGCTTGGCAACCAAGCATGGCGCAACACTGAAACGATAACATCATTTTATGATTTATCAATGTATTTTTCCAATGGAGCCCCATCATTGGTGCAGAAGTGATAATGAAATGGACCATCATTGGCAAACCATAGAAAAATTTGTTTATCAATGTTGCGCCAATGATGAAACTGTAAAAAATAATTACCCCAAAAATATATAAAGAGTATGCGCATTTCACGATTTTCAATGTATGTAATTTGGGATCTTATTGTGTTTTCCTCATCTATCTGTGAACAATTTCGTGTTTTTTGTCGCTAAAGTTTGTCATGGAAAGTATACACAATATGGATCAGCAGAAGAAGCCCTCTGGTGTAACCTATAACAAAGAACGATTGACTGTTCTCCCAGAGAATTATTTGTCTTATATATTTGTTGTATACATCTCTCACTACTCGCGAGGAACACACTTGATCAGTAACTTAGCTAGCAATTCAGCCAATCAAAGTTAAAACCAAGAAGCATGCCAATACAATCCAATATTGAGCTATGCTGTTACCAATGATCGGCGCTACATTGCAAACCAAATTTCATTCAGACTAGACGAAAGTTTGAGATAATATCCCTAGCAAAAATGATTCTAGCCACCTCATAGTTGATGTCAAGGGCCTTTCAAGTGACTAGTTTGACTGCTAGTACCTTGAAAGGTGCTAGACAACCGCTATAATGATTTTTACTAGGGATTCAACCACGTTTCAGATGATCCTCACATTCAATAGAATCTATCTTTCAATCAATGTTGGACTGAAGATGAGCCCAGCAAGCGCCAAGCCTGGCAAAATTGTGAATCAATGGTAAGCTGACAACCGAAATTCGTTGAACACTGATATCGGTGGAACATTATATTCGTTGTTGATCAACATTGAATATTTATAGATTGCCAAACCTTGCCTGACAACATTCCGCCGAGCCATATTCCATTGGTAGCATTGGTGGAACCTAAAAATCTTTATATGGGAACATTCACCGCTCATAACATATGTGGTGGAGTTCAGTAAACCTCTCTCCAGTGATCCCAGAATGCGAGAGCTGGCAGCCCCCACTACGCAACCCTTTGTGACTATTGCAAGCTGACCGCACGTACAAGTCAAACAATAAAGATTGCGCTGTAATGCAGTGTAGTCACTGACTACAATTTACTTCCACTTCTTTCAAATTAACGCGCGATAAGGCTGTAGTAGTCTTGAAAAAATACATGATGGAGTTGACCAGCTCCTGACCAGCATTCTGAGATCATTGCCTCTCTCATAGCGCATGAATTCAAATGCCAATGCACATGGAGCTATTTTTCCTCGAAATAAAAATCCATAAAGAATCAGAGTGTTTTTATCTACTTCCATCGAAATGTTCAATTAGTCGATGCCATAAGATGGATTTATACCGTAGAAGGCGTGTCGGAAGAGGATAGGAGATTCTACAGAATACTGGAAGTACCATACGACCAGGTGGTCCCTCCTCCTCCTCCTCTCCCTTTCTTTCTCTCTCTTCATCCCTTTCTATTCTCTTTCCATCGTATTCACGCACTATTCCGTTGTAAGTATTTTTTCCTTTCTTTTCTTCTCTCATCCGTGCAACTTCTTTTTTTTCCATTCGGGGCTGGAACATCGAGGCTGTATTTTTCAACGAAAACGTTCTACGCGTCGACCAGTAAATTTATCCCCTGGCGTTACTCCTGGGTGCATTTCGTAGGTTCGCAAAATGGAGCAGCACCAGCAGCAGCAAAAGCAGCAGTTTACTACTGGCGATATAGAACTATGGTGGCTGGTTGGAGAGAAGGCTTTAGATCTATCGGTTGGTTCACTCTGGGGGATGCTAACCTGTCCAAGGAATGCTTTTCTCTTGTGCTCATACGTTCACGGTTTTCTCTATCACATTCTATCACCTTCATCTCGTACTTTATGTGTGTGCGTTGATGTATACGTGTGTGAATATTTCACTCCTTCATCATGCACCCTTCCCTACCATTTTCCCAAAGAGTCGGCTATCGGGTTAGATCCCTTCTGCAAGGAAGGTGCACCAAGCCGACCAAAGATACACTGACTGACCATAGTCGATTGCAATTTAGTTATACCCTCAGGGATAGCTACGTATAATAGTTGTATATACACGTCTGAAACTCGCGATGCAAACCAATACCTGTACATCTTTTGGGATTGGGAACTCAAAAAGCAAGGCATTCAGTAATGGATGACAGATGATAGTAGATTGATTCGTCGAAATATGATTATTTGAGATGAAAAATACCAGAATTTTGTGGCATTCGTTGAATTCGAGTTGGCAAATTTCTTGATTTTGACTCACAACATTGGATTAATGTTGAAGATATCTCTGAATGAACCGCAACTCGTTTTTTTAGTTCGACTTTTTAACTGCGAATTAGTTATAAGTATACCAGCCACTGTGAGATTGATGCCTATTCACTGAATTCCATTGATTCAGGCTTACAGAACGATATTTCGTTGCGTAAACAGAAACTCTTTTCTATTTTTCGCTCATTTCCACGACTCCTATCTCTCCCCTAACAACCCATCTCCATTCCATCAAAGTTCCAGGTGGAGTATCGGTGATTGTGCTGAACGGGAATGTTGAGGAGATGAAGCAAGATTGCATCATACAGAAGTACACTCTGCGTAGATTTTAGTGAAGTTAACATATGTGGAAGCGATTACATTTGGATGTATGCTCCATACAATGATCCCTGATGTCGGTGGAATGCAAATTACCTACGAGTGTACGCAATCCGGTCCCATCTACCACTAGATACTTGAGGATACAAAAGTGCAATATAATAAACTGAAAGTGATTTCCAAAATAATCGCTGACATGATGCAACAAATCAAATTTGAATCAGTTTTCAAACTGACAGCCATTTCAATCATTGATATCATTGACTCAATCAAATTCAGACCCAATAATGATGAAGGCATCGTTAGAAATTCATTTACATTCATAAACAATACGAAAGAAATAATCGAATATAAATAGTAGCAATATTTTTCCTTCCCATCGAAGATATATCTATCATCAGTTTGTCGAAAATCATGGATCACAAAAGAAGAACCATTGATCATTCAAGTCGGATAGAACAGAAAGATGAATGCATACTATATCATATCGATTGAATCACAAGTGCTTGGATCTGATGAGAATTTCAGCACATAAGACAGGCATGATGAAAAGCCTGTGCTTTCTCTATCCCAGTTTCAGATACAGGGAAAAAATCACTCCCTCAGGCGGTTTTCTCAACGGGTTGCATCTGCGTCGTCCATAAACTCTTCTCTGTCTCTTTCTTCTTCCTCTTCTCTTCCTCCTCATCGAGGTTACACACAGGATTACATTTCATCCTAAAGCAAGCGATGACGGCGAACAGTGGATGTAGAGACCACAGAGCCAATCGTAATTTCCTTCCAGAATATATTTTCTTTTCCGTGTTTTGTGTTTTATATCACGAATATAAAAAGACCATTTTTGCTAGTGCGAAAGTTTATGTTTACTGCTTTGTAGATGATCCCTGCTATCGATCGGAATAAAGTGAAGTTACAAATTGAATTGATGATTGACGATAAGGAATTCGATGGGAAGGAGGGATGAATAAAATACATCTCCGCGGATTTGAAACGTAATACGGTTGAAAATTCTCACTTTCCGCCAGTTTGGAGAATATAATTTATAGGAAACGCGTTTGGAAATTTGATTAACGATTGTTCGGAATGGAGATAGGTCCTATTACGATGGAATAACTTTTTTATAGAATTCATTTTGGCTATAGCAACCGTTTGGGGGGTACATTTTGCACACGATGAGGTATGAGAGGATGAAGAAACAAATCAATTTTTTGGCCGAGCTAGATAAGACTCTTCTCTTAAATTCAGTATAAAAAGAATGAATGAGAAGTACTGAATAATGTCAACGCTATGTTGTGATATAAAAATGGGGATAGTCGAATACAGAAGGGGTGTATTCTTAGGCTCCTAGACTTGAGTAGTGATTGGGAAATGTTTGATTTTCTTGATCAGAATCTTATCCTTCCCCTGCGTTACATTTTTATCAGAGCCTTATCAGATACTCAAGTCAGGTTCTGAATAAAAATAAGGCATACCTTATCTTCACCTGATATTTTCAGCAGTGAAATTTTCACTCGGAATAATACGCGTTCTTCCCTAGTAGAAATTTTGGATGGGAAAATATCAGGCCCTGATGAAGCATGCCTGATTCCCTATGAGGTCCTCATCAGGTTTCGTTACGGGATTCCCTATTTTCCTGGATTTGGTGGAAATCTTATCCGAATCCTGTTGTACCCTTGCGTTACAACCCTATTTGAATCCTATTAGGGAAATCAAGTGAGGCCCTTGTAAGGCCCTTGTGAGATTTCCCTTATCCACAGTTTCCGGATTCTCACCTGATCAGGACCTTATTGAAAATAGGGAATGCTTGATCAAATTTCTACTAGGGTTAGTACACAAAGAAAACTGTGCTGTTGTGCCTACGAGAATATTCCATTACTATACCGGGTGTTTCATAATTCGCTGGAAATACTTCAGAGGCGTTATTTTGTGGTCAAAATGCAATACTTTCCTGTATGGAAACAATTTTTCAGAGGCTTAGTTTTTGAGCCTTGAGCATTTTTAGATTTTTTCCAAATCCAAATAACTCAAAAGCATTATATTCTACGTTTTTGAGCTCAACACCATTCTTTAAGTTGGAAAACGCAGGGTCTCTGGAAAAAAAATTCAACTTTCCTATCATTCTAGCTTTCAGAGCTACAGCGATTTGAAATTTCCTGGCTTCTAGCCAATCAGAATTCAATAACTTCAAATTACTATAGCTCTGAAACAGAGAATGATAGGATAGTTGAATTTTTTCACAGAGATCCGACGTTTTCCAACTTAGAGAATGGTGTTGAGCTCAAGAATGTAGTACATAATTTTTTTGAGTTATTTGGATTTAAAAAAAAATTTTTTAAGCTCCTCATTACTCAAAGACTAAGCCTCCAAAAAAGTTTTTTCAAATGGGGAATTGGCCGCAGAATAACGCCTCTGAAGTATTGACAGTGAATCATGAAACACCTTGTATACCTAACCGAATGTTTTTGTGGACGTGATCTAAAATTCAGTGCACCAAGCAAATGATCTCACCAAAACATCTTCGATCACCTAAACTGAGAATGATTTGATAGGATCGATTTGCTTTGCACAACCAAATTTTGGTTACAATCACTAAACTTCCAGTTATACTAATGAAAATATTTGATTGGACATGTACCCAGATAACATTTTTAAGCGCCTCCCTAGGTTTGCGTGCAATTTGCGTGCAGAAGCTTATCCTTGTGCGTCGCTCCGTGAGCGTACAGGCATATTGCGCGCGAATCCTCATCCATGTGCGTCGCTTCGAGAGAGCATGTTATTCAGTGTTCGGAACTCCTAGGATCGTACACGATGTTTATTGGTCAATTCTTATAGAGCAACCAATCACCTCCAACATTCTATGAGAAGCGATCAATCAGAATCGTGTACGATCCTAGGAGTTCCGAACACTGATGTTATCTAAGATATTAACTAGATTCTTTCACACACTGTAGGCGATAGAAAGACAAAACCAGTCACTCAAGACAAAGTAATTCGCTAGACTTATGCCAAACCAATTGGTTTTGTCAGTATAACTGAAAGGTGAGTGGTTTGAACCAAAATTTGGTTATGTGGACCAAAGTAATCATACCATCAAGTCACTTTTGGTTCAGGTGATTGAACCTGTTTCGGTAGAATCATTCATTCAGCGTCGCCACAGTTGGGTGAGAGTCACTAAACTTATATTAATGCCAATACAAACATTTGGTTAGGCATATAGTAACGAAGTGTGTCAGTAGGCTGAAATAATGGATTCGACAATACTCATAAATGATTTTTGCAATGAATTTTTATTGCAAGTTTTCATGATCTACGGGCCACTGTGCTTCTTGAAAGATGGTAATTGATTCTCAGTTACGTTTAGGAATCTTGAAGTATGCAAAGACATGAATGAATATGCATGTAGCCAACATTCCTGCCGTCAGGCACAGGGAGAATCTCCACGACCTAGTTCATAAAACTCAGTCTTCTGGAACTAGAACATGAATAACAATCGTGAAAGTTTTTGGAACCAGAATAATAGAAGTTGCAGAATATTCAAGAAGTATACTGAGCGAAAATATTGGCAAATCGTTACTAGCGAAAGTTAGCAAATTGATGACATATCAGTATTCCTGTACACAGTCATTACCGGAGAAAAAGGAACGGTTTTCATTGTGATATACTGAATTGTATTTGAATACTTCAGAATAGAACCCATTACTAGGGCTGTTTTTGGGGTAGAAAATCATTGGTGGGGGGGGGGGGGGGCAGGTAAAAACCGGGACAGTTTGGTCATTGGTTCCGTCTTTCAGAATCTGCAATATGAATGGTTATATACATCAGAGTTATCCAATCATCAACTGTCCTGGTTTTTATCTGGCAACCCTGATCATTAGAATAGAATTCCATCTTGCAGTTTCAATTGAATTGTGGCTGTTTCCAGTGTAACCTGATTGTGTTTTATTCATAAAATAACCTAATTCTTGGATATTGAATCTCAAGGAGTTTTGGGGTAGTCCCCATCTCACCTCAAATGAATGATTTTTTTCAATCCCAAGAAACACAAATAAAAATAAAACACAATCAGATTGCGCTGGAAACACACACAGTCACCATTCGAAACAGAATGCTATTCTAATGATAGAAATGAACTCCAATCCTCATTCAATTAGAATCACAGAATGACACTAAGAATCAGTGGGCATTTGATTGTTCTCAGTGATTTTCACTGATTCGGATAGTGAAAATCACAGCAGAACGGATTCCTCATTATCATAAAATATTATCGTACAGTGCTGGCTTGGTGTTGTATTCATACATGGTTGTGGCGGATGGACGCGTGAGGTCCGCGCACTTGAACTCCTCCGTAATTTCGAAAAATCTTTCTGTCCAATTTTTCAATCTGGACGATTTTGAAGCTATGGAATTGAGCTTCCGATATATTGAGGTCTTATAAAAATCAAAAGGGTCGCATTGGACGACAAATGCAAAAATACGCTCAAAACTTGAATTTCTATGTGAAATATTTTTTCTGTGTGAGTAAAAGTATCTTCATCGTAAAATTCAGAGAAAAATTCCAACAATATTAGTAATAACATATTCTCATTGAATGAAAATATTGAATGAAAATAATATCGAAAACCCTGTAACACGAAAACCCGACTTCATAGACACCTGTTGCTAACACAATTCAAAGAAGTTCACTAGGACAACAAATTCATGGAATTTCATCAAAATTGGTGAGATTGAAATTTTGAGGTGGGAACACTTGGCGAATTTCACCCTATTCATGTCTAGGCTCCCCAGATAACATCGAAAGTCTTCTGGACGTTTAGGCAACATAACCTTAGTTCTGCGCGTCCCAGCAAACACGAATGCAGGCCATTCAAAGGACCATTGACGGCCCTTCGCCGGCATCGCAGGACCATCAGTGGCCCATTGAAACGCCAGTAATCATTGTTTGTCGGGGTCTTGGTCTCCCGGGAGTAGGTTTTGATTTGTTCAGAGAACTTTCGTTTTTAACGCACCCGAATACGTTCCAGTTATGTTTTTCTCATCTAACACGGAACGTTCTAATTATGTTTTCCAAACGTACTTTCATGAAAACTAACCTTCACAAATATATGCGTAGCATCGCAGAACGTCATTGACACCTTTATTGAACACGTCCCCGAAACGTGGATTGGTGAAAATTATTAGAACTTTACGGAACATTTGTATGTTCCTGGGACATACATGCGACGTTCTTAGAACATCCTGAGATTTCATTTGAACGTTCTCTGTGTGAGCGAGTACGTTTTGTGAATGTTTAGAAAACCACCTGGAACTATTTGGGTGTTGAGATTGGAGTCTCGAGCAACATGTCTTAAAGTGGCGACACATGAATGTCATGTGGTACTTGAAACCTGAAGAGAGAATTTCATTCATCCGTTGTACACTGTAAGAAATAATCGGAATATTCCTGCATACGGCAACCAGAAAATTCCAATCATTGGATGAAAATTAAGTTCCCGATATGTGGATATGAAATTTCCCATAAATTCAACGGAAGATTCTAAACTCCATGGAATTTCCCCCGCCAGTTTACATTAAATCTAGTGTTTTCAACTATTCGTTTGGAGGATTAGGAGCAGCATTTGCCTTAGATTCAATCCTGACAAATGGAATACCCTGTGAATTGCATGAAGAACATTAAACTTCAGTCTCCATACAAGTACAAATTAACGCCATGAAAAATGGAACGAAAGGGGTTTGTTACATAGTGCGGCGCTTTGACATTGAATTCTGAGATGAAATATATAATTCCTATCACTATCGATGGATTCCTCGGTATCTTTCACCCTGAATTCATGTTCTTTTCAATTTCACTCTGATTTGTCCTCACGAAATTACAGAGAGTGACATTCGACAAGCCAAATTCGCATCTGTGTGAAGATTGAGGTTGCATGAACGAGGTGTGAAGGCTGAAGGGTGAACAGAATATCAGGAAATAAGAGTTCCATATTCATAAAGCAAAGCCTAAAATCAATCATCACGAATAGGCGTGATAAAAGATTGATGTTTTCCATTACAATCTGCATTGGTCAACATCTAAACTGACAAGATGGCATTTGGGAACAATTGAATTATCTATGTCCGTTCGAAGTGAGAAAAAAAGTAAAATTCATCATTTCCGTTATGAACAATAATCAGTTCTGAGATTACCTTGACGTAGCTCTGCGTCTTGGGTTATTTTACATTGAACTTCCAATTTCCATATACATAACACATCTTACATCCTATGTAAGCTGCTTATTATACACTAATCTCGATCTTCCATTTTCCACCATCTCGTTTATCCCTTCCCCTATTACCGGTCTTGCGTGTGGAATATCGACAGTTACGTTCCAAGCACTTACAATATCGATAGAGGATACGAGAATGTACATTGTATTGACCTGTAAATGTATTTAAACGTTTTTGAACAGGAACCAAGTTTTTAGTGAATTGGGAAGACTTTTCATTCGGTATTTGAATGTAGAATATGAAATTTTATGAATTTTATATGACATGTTATTCAATTTTTTCTCTCGACGATTGAACTCTCCAGTTTCACGAAGGAAACTGTTAACTATAATGTTAGCATATTTTGGAATAAAAACAGGGAAAATTCTTGTTGGACAGATATGCATTCCACTGTGAAAAAAATTCTTTCTGAAAATTCAGAGAATTTTACTGTAGGGTGAACTACCCAATAGATGAACGATCCATAAAAGGAAGTATTAAAAATTTCTGCCACATGAAAATGATGCGATTGTTTTCAGAAGAAGTTACTTCTATTGTAAGAACAATCGAATTATTTAAGCGTAGCAGGGATTTATCATAGTTACTTCTTATATGAATCGTTTATCTATTAGTCATCGTTCATCTATTGGGTAGTTCACCCTCATTGTTCACAGTGACTTTCTTCTGAATAATCAAATGAATTTCATTGAATTTTGAGCAACTTCAACTACATTCGAAAACATATTCTGAAAACTCAACCAAGTTTCTTGGAATTCGGCAAAATTTTCCTCAGAGCTCAGAAGAAATTGGCTACAAAATATTAGTCACATTTTCTCAATTCTCGGAATTTTCACGGTGTCAATGATACTAGGTAAAGAAATTATTATTGTCTTGGAATTTACTGTATAATTATCAAATGATTATTACGGAAATGTAAAAATATCGTGTTTTCATCGAAATAATTTGATAGAAATTCTCTACGCACGCGGAACAATTAGAACTGTAGAAGAGTTCACATAAAAATACCAAATATTACAAAAACTATAGCAAAAGTAGTGTATAGGATTGGAATTTTATACACTGAATGTTGAATTCATAACCTGTATACTAAAGTTTGTAAACTGTCGATCCTATCCACTGCTTCTCCTACAGTATTCGCAATATTCTATATTTCCATCTGAAAATCCATTTTCTGAAGCTCACTGTTCCTGGTTTGTTTGAAAATTGAGGAGAAGCCTTATATTTTCAAGTGGTCAATTAAGTTTGCTGCTGAATTTTCAACAATCATATTCTGTATTCATTATCCAATGTTTTTCCAATAAAATATTTTTCTCGATGAAAAATAATAACATCAAGAGCCCAGTGGAAAGTATATGATATCGAATTTTCAAGCAAAACCTTGATGAACGATAAATTCTCCGAAAATCTCTGAATTTGACTGAGAACCTTTGAAAAAACCCTTAAAGAGTCTGAAAAATTCTAAAAAGCTTTTGCTCATTGGACTGAAAATTCCTCTGAATATCTATGAATATCTCTGAGAAACACTGAAACTCGCCGAGAAACTATGAACACCTCTGAAATCCTCAGCAAAACTCTACACTTCTGAATTTTGAGGGATTTCCAGAGAAAATTCTCGACCAGGAAAATATTGGAGTAATTTCAATATTGATCATGGAATCTTCGTGCCAGCCATTTATAATTCTACACGAATCCGATGGCTATCATGTAGCAAAATTATAAATTATACGCCTTTTTCCATGATTGTCGATAAGCGACTGAAACAGGAAATTAATCATGAGTAATCATGCTTTGATTACGATAACTGTTCAGTAAATTTCACGGCATCTTGTCGCATAGTAATGGTACACTGTCAGAAATATCTGGAAGTTTTTTTCAATTACGTACATGAAATCAGGTTCATATACATTCTGCATTAAATTTAATGTACAAAAACATGAAAAGACCACAGATTATGCTATAGTTTACATTAAATTTCATGTAAAATGTGCATGAAACTGAATTCATGTACGTACTTGAAAAAAACTTCCAGTAAAAACATTCAAATTAATGCAGAAATTTTTGACAGTGTACGATATGACTCTGTTACGAATGATATGGTATTTACTTAGCATCTACTCCTTAGATACTTGAAATCTTCTGATGTCATTCGTACAAGTACGTCACAAAGTGATTAAATCGCAACATATCTAGACTGTACAATTGGACTAGTGATATCTGAAACATACAGCAAGAATATATAAGAATTCAAAATTAAAACTTCCTCGCATGTTGCATGCAACGTTCCGTGTTTCAACTAACCATGAAAGAGGAAGAGATCTATTCAATTCATACGTATCTCCCTTTTTTTCATATTTGACTACATATCCTTTGTAAATAGATATGCTACGTCGAACATAACATTTTCTATTTCCTAGGAATGGAATTTATGGCGAGGTTTTATCATAAATTACAAATCGTTGAGTTTGTTATCGAAAAGTTATGTATGCTCGTCTTTCATCAAGCGCGGGAAGGAATATTTCATTTGTGTTACGTAAAATCCATCCTCCGTCGTACGTTGGACTTTGACCACTTGAACCATTTATGTTTCTTTCTATTCGTTTCTAAAAATGAAAATAAAATCCATCACGCAAATAATCACAATCAATCATCTAGCCAAAAACTTCAATGGATGGTGACCTCTTTCCACTGATTATAACTTCCAACTCGACATATTAGAAGTATGTTTGGTGTTTTGAACATTCGTATACCTGGATAATTCAAAACCAATTCAACACAATTCAGTAAGAAAAGAAATCTTTCGATAGAAACTTTCATGTATTTTGAAGCTCAAGCGACTCCAAGTTGGTTTTGATCATCACACAGTCAACAATTGTCAGCTTATATCAAACAAAACACAAGTCAAACGATATATGCCATATCATTGTTGTCGATAACTTGATTGTTTTCAGTTCTCTTCATGTGTGACAAAAGATCCATTCTATCGAAAGAACTTTGAAAAGATTTCTGGTTTGGATCACGACACAATGAGGGTAGGTTGGAGGTTACAGTTGGAAAAAGAAAGAGGAAAATGTATACATGTACGTACGTATATATATATATATATATAGAGAGAGAGAGAGAGGGGGGGGGGAGAAAGAGAGAGTGAAGAGAGGAAAAATCAATTGCTGGCTATAGATGGTTATAACAGGTTATATCTACGATACAATATGAAACATGGGGAGAGACTGAGGGAAGCGGAAAAGTGTATTGCTCTTTTAAGAGGCACACCGAGAGCTTAGGGCTGTATCGATGCGTCCAAGTAACCCACTTCCGGTTGACAAAGCGAATATAATGCAACGATAGAAGCGGAGGCTGAACCCCTTGGCACGGCCCCATCCATTTCCACGGGACTGACATTTCTATCGGGGAGTAGTTTCTCTTTAAAAACTTCTTGGAGAAGATCTATAATCGCCCACCGAAGTTCTCTCCGTCTCCATTCATTTGACATACTTGTGCGTATTTATGTGTCAGGGTGTATGGTTGCAGGTATCTATAACGATATTTCGTTCCCATTCTTCTTTTCATATATTGAACGTTCGTATGGTGACCTTTGTATATTTATCAACCGAACTCGTATGCAAAGAGTCAGATTTCGTAAGTTTGTGAGACCAAGATTTGTGGCGAGATCTCTTCATATTTTATGGTATACACTCAGAAATAAATGTGTGTATTCGAGCATACATGCAAACAATGCACGTGGTCGTAAATTACAGCGAACCACAGGAACGGGCTATTTCCTTAGTTGTAAGTCAGAATCAGTTTCACCCCAAAGGTATGAAGGAAAACCTATCGTTCCTGTGCTTCGTAATTTGAGTGAATTAGAATGTAATGACGATGTATAACTGTTATGAAACTGCGAGTAATGAAGAGCTATGCGTGTATCATTAAAGTGAACTTTAGTTACTTGTTAATCTAATTAAGACAACGTGTTTGGATTTTCAGATTGATTCGAAACCACTGATGTACGTGTTGTCTCGACCACTGTTATCACAAACTTGTTCTTGTGATATTCGGAAATAAGTGTATGGTTATGAATATTTCAAAATATTATGGTGTTCCAATACACAATTACCCGAGTATATAAGAACAATATTGAAATAGGTGTACAGGAATTTTTATGCTATGAATTTATATGGAATACTGTTGATGAATCAGTGGAAATTTCCAAGGTTCAAAACCGCCATCTCAAATATGTTTTTGATGTTCGATACAATTCTACAAAGACGAAAAAAAATTGATTTCCATAAAGAAACATAAAACTTATTATTATTTTTTGAATTAATCTATTTAAAAAAGGTTCTTATTTTTCATTTTTTTTTAATTGGATTTGAAGGGAAATTACGGATTCCCATCTAGAAGGATTCTATCGTAATATGATTGCATAAACAGAATTATCTAAATGTTTTATAAAATTGATATGAAGTACTTTTCGATTCATCCAGTTTGCATGTGAATTCCATCGATATCTCCAGTTTCATATTGATTCTCTGTTTGTTTTGCACAATTAGAGCATATGAAGCATTGAACATAAATATTCAATCGATTTAAATTTGAACAACTTTCATATATTTTCTTTGTAGAAAATTCTATCGAACTCCACAAATCCCATGAGATCAGGTCTCCACTTGATTCAGGAAAAATCAATAACTTCCAAGTTCGTATCCCATACGGTGTTCGCCAGTTTCAACGTAATGTATCCAATGAACCGTTCATTTTTCCAAGTATCTTCAAAACGAACCAAATGAAGGAATTTTCAGAGTTTACAGAGAATTATTCCTACGTATGAATGGTTATGTAAAGATACACATAATCATCATATATTCGATATGAATTGATAATGTATGAAACCCATACTTATAGTAAATTCACAAGCCATACACCCTCCATTTATATTTTCCTCGGTAATTTTTTCACGGAAATACTTTGATGAAGAGTATTAAAATTCATCAAATGATATCCGTTGAACGTCTAGGATTCCCCTCAAACTTCAAACGTAAGAAATGGAAAAAAGAACTCCAACAAAAACCTAGAATTCTTGGCATAAAAAAGCGAAAACTCCCATCGGATTGAAATGACCTCGTTCTTTTTCATTTCCTCCCACATCTCCTGAATTGTATTCGCGAATCGATTGAAGCGATAATTGATGTTTCCAATTCGTCACTTGAGACGATCCGAGATCACTTGGATCACTTTCAATGAAAGAAATCCTTCACTTCCGAATCACTACCATTATCAAACTACAATTCCAATCCGACGCTCAACACATTCAATTCTATTTCTATTTTGAATCATTATACAAACACTTACTGATGTTCCTCAATCATCTGAGATCTCGGTATGAATCAATATCGCGAAGAAAGAACAAAATCACTCGAATTGTTGCTGATCGTTCAGAATTGAAACTGGAAATGGTATAAAGCTCTCTGAACATCGATTCACATGAACGTATTCGTGGAGATAGAATTTGCTTGAGGATGGATCGGAATAACAACCAATATAAGTATCAATATTGATTCCAAGCGATTGAATACGATGCGCAGCTACAATTCTTTGGGAAACTTTGAACCAATTCGGAAGTTTGGAATAATTGAATCAAGCATCGACGAGTCGAGTTGTATTTTGAACAGATCTATCAGCAAGATTTTCCAAATATACAGCAATTGATTTCACCTTATATTTGAGACAGCTGAGAAACTTTGTGCAGTTGATTTTGTTTGAAATGGTAGTCGCGTTGTTTCGAATTCCTCACTATATTTCTTTGAATATCGTGTTGAAATATTGGAAATTATAGGTTTTGTACAATCGTGAATGCAACTTTCTCCCCTGAGGTCTACAATTTCAACGTCGATTGGAGAATACAAATTTTGTAGCACCAACGCTGAAGTATGAATCAAGGTTCTCACAAACATGAACTGCATGCACTCTGGTTATGGAACTCAAGGACTATAATATCCTTATTTATTGAATGAATACTTCACAGACAATGAAAGTGATCGCAAGGAAAGAATTTTAAGGTGATGATTCGAGGATTTTTCAAAGTTATTGCTGAAAAAAAATCAGTATGAAAAATTTTGAAAAAAATCCTGTACAAATTTACGAAATTTTATACGATTTTTATAGATATTCTTTTACATTTTTATGGAGGAGTAGCTGTAACGTTTCAATTTGCGAACGCGTTATCAAATTCAATGGATTCTGATGAATTCCTTGAGGGAGGAGCTTCATGTGAACGACTTTTTCTCCAATTATTTCACGGAGAAAAAGAAATTCGCTGTGACAGTGAAATCTAATGGGTTCCTCTTTCTGGGACAGCAAATTTGTTGCTGTGACAACAAACTATTTGCCATCATAGCAATCTTGTTAGCTACGACAGCGATGTTTCAGTTGTGGCAGCAAAAACTGTTCGCTCCTTCAGCAAAATTTGCTTGCTATTTTGTATATAATACTGGAAATTTTGCTAGTCCAGCCGAAAATTTGCGTCTTGAGTTGATCATGTTCCTCTCTCAGCAATCCAGTTACCTGTGGCTGTATGATAATTGCATTATTAAGAAGCTTTTCTATACTGTCAACCGCCAATTCGAAATTTCCTTCTAAATCAATAGTCACAATTTCTATTCAAGTCACTTTCGGTCGATCTCTAAATTGAAGTTATGTCACTCATTTCGATTTAGAATGACTCGAGAATTATTTGAATATTTCAAAACAGTACTTTTCATTTCAATGAGATGTCAATGCTTTTCCTCAGTTTCTATAAATATGAACATTGAAGTTCTCATGAAAACTCGGTAAGGTGCGAGTATGTTCTTGATGTCACCTTATACTCCTTAAAGATCAGTTGATGCAAAATAACAAGGAATTAATCGTTCACGCTAACCCTCGTGATCTTGTATTACGTGTTTGTGCGATAAATTTAATATCTTGATATCAAGTACTATACAAATTGCAGACAGGAGTGAAAACAACGTCGTAAGCATTGCGTTCACAGTAATATGCATAGAATACAAATTGGAAAGTTTATAACATTCGTGTATGCAAGATGGGGCGAATAGTTAAGTATATTTTATCAATCAATAGCGTTATGATATACTGCACCGAGGAAAGAAAGTTGTTAAATTTACACAGAAAAAAAAACTATCTTGTATCAAGATAATATTGTTTTCGTTATATATGAAACACGGATTGTCTCAGTTCAATGCAATTTGTTTTGAATCAAACACAGGACAAAACAAAATTCTTGATTCAAAGCAAGTTGCATTGAACTGCCCTGCTTAAAGTGTCATATAGAATCGTATAGAATATCATAGATTATGATTCAAAAACATGATAAGATTCACAGTTTCTATCATGTTTTTGAATCATATTTTATGATATTCTATACGATTCTATATGACATTTTAAGCAGGGTGAGACAATCCGTGTTTCATATATAATGAAAACAATATTTTCTTGATACAAGATAGTTTTTTTTTCTGTGTACCTCTTGTCAAGTAAATATATGGACGGTTTGAAAATATGAATCGGACAACTACAATTTTAGTTGATTCCATCACAGGGAATGTAATATGCACATCAGCTACGGTATATTTCACATCACCTCCCATGCAGAAAATGCCGACTTCAAACCAACCATAACAATAGAAACAGTACTGGTACAACACTGATTACCAGGGTTGGTTGCCAACGTTGTAGCGTGGTTGAAGTAACAACCAGTACAATGTTGTTGTAACGCCGATAGTCAATGCTGATTTGCCAACGTTGATTTAAAACTCGTTCAACGTTGTCCATTATGTGTGGTTTAATACGGCAAAATTTTCAATAAATTATTATTCATGTTCTCGAATTGACTTCTTCACATGTTTTCGGATTATTCATTCGTTTCAAGAGACGATTCAAACTTCAGCAACATACGAACAGATGTGTTATATCTCTTACTTTCGATATAACCATGGACATTAGCTGAAAATATATAATTATTTTCATTAGCTACGTACAAAGGCTTAAACGGATTACATCACCATCACCATCACCATCACCGGTTGAAAATCAATTGTCACACCGCAAAAACCATATTCTAAGATTGAGAGGGCGCATCTAACTCTAAGAACATTGGCATCTAAAATAAGCGCCAAGAATATATTCTTGTTGTAAGTGAGCATTCCTCTTATACTGAGGATGACGTGCAGTATTCTCATTTTAAGAATACTACAGGATTCCCATTTCAAGGATACACCGAAGAAACGATATTCTAGGATTGAGAGGAATTTATTCTTCACTCTTCCTCTAAACCAATCCTCTTATTATAAGACTAACCCCCTCTAATTTGTAGTGACTTCATGAGATATTCTTCGTTTTAGAATAAATTCTGGAAATAAAAATATTCCCAAATCATTTTAAATAACCGCTCTGTACAAAATAATTTTGTAAATTATCTAGCCTGAGATGTAAAATGACTTGTAAATTCACAATATTCGTATGAAAGTCATTCTAAACATGAGAAAATTTCAAATTGAAGAGTATTCTTGAAGTTGAAATTTTCAAATTTGAGAAAACAGCCTTATGTTCTGAGTTGAATTTGTTGTTAGGGTGATGATAAACTTGTAGGAAGAGTTTGAAAGTTGGGTGGAATCTATATTGATCAGGAAAGTTCAAATCGTGTGGCAAAAGTTAGAAAATCTGTCAAATCAGCTCACGGCACATGGGTATTCTATCAGCTTTTCTTCACTGAACGAAATCTAGGCAGGAGAAATGTATCAAAATTTAGTAAAATCAAATTGGTACAGAGTAAGAGAGGACAGATATATTCATTGAATTTTATTGGTTATTATAAAAATGTTGATAAATAAGGAAAGGCTATAGAAGATCCAATGTGTCGTCTTTTAATATTTTTGTTCTAATAATGTTGTATCATGTTCCTACAAATGAATGTTATTATATTTATGGAACAGGTTCAATACACATGTTTCCTCAACCTACTAGTGGAAAGATACAAAAATGCACACAATACAAAATCATTGACCAAAAATATTAGGAGACGATAAATTGAGTTATACATAGCCTTTACGTATTTATCAACATTTTTATAATAACCAATAAGATTAAATGAATATATCTGTCCTCTCTTACTCTGTACCAATTTGATCTCACTAAATTTTGATACATTTCTCCTGCCTAGATTTCGTTTAGTGAAGAAAAGCTGATAGATTACCCATGTGCCGTAAGCTAAGTTGACAGATTTTCTAATTTTTGCCACACGACTTGGACTTCCCTGATCAATATAGATTTCACCTAACTTCCAAACTCTATTCCCACGAGTTTATCATCACCCTAACAACGAACTCAACTCAGAAAATAAGGCTTTTTCCTCAAATTTGAAAATTTCAACATGAAGAGTACTCTTCAATTTGAAAAGTAAAACCATCCGTCGAGCTGCAAGTGAATACTTCAAGTTTTTTGCAATTCATTTTGAACATTTTTTTGACATATTTTCGATCAAATGAGTTCTTCATGACTCATATTTATTACAAAATTAATATGATCTCTGAGTTTTTGCCTAGAAGTACTGATGTAAGTATTTGAAGAAAATTCATTTTCACTGCATCAACAAATTACGATTTTTTGACATGTTACAACAGCTATGACTGATTCACTAATTCATTTTGCACTCACTAACAGATTTTTTGATACACATTATCCAAGAAATGACCACCACACATTTTACAAAAATAATTCATCCATTTTTTGATCACATAAATTTAACCTCACATCTGTCAACCGAACTGCAATTTTCACACAGGTTCATAGATTATTATATTCAACCGATGGATGATTGAATCGGATAAACACGTCACTTTGATTGATCTTTTCTAATGCATCGCGTAGATACCGGTATGACGGTACAGAAAAATTATCACTGATACTGAATTTGAATAATGTGCAGGTCTAGTCTAGTCGGTGTAAGAACTCCGGTAACAGTTTCAACGAAAATATCTTTATATAATATGTTATTGCTATTATTGGAAAATTTGTAACTCATCAGAATGATAAGAGAAACATTCTTAATAGTATAGAGTCGGAGAAGAATATTTAAAATTCATCAATAACAACGTGTTCAAAAATATTCCCGTTAGATCTGTTACCGGACTCCTCACACGGACTATACAATATTACTGTAATTTATGATGTGAGAATTCATAACTGGCGTACAGCTGTACTGGTCAAAGCGTCATTCTCTTATAAGGGTTAGGATTTTGTGTTAGGTTCGATTCCGCGTGTAGGGCTACGAGATTTTCGCTATTGACCCCCATAGTTTCAACGCTTGTTATCATTAAATATCTTCATCAAAATAATTTCCACCAGGGAGTTCGATTGCCGTAGAACGCGGTTCTAGCAATTGACATTGGAACATGTTTCCATACATCTATTACACATACAGTACGAGATCGACAAGGAATCCAATAATTTTTTTGTGAGTAATCTGAAATTATTTTACAATTGCTGTAATATATGGGTAGCGTTCATTTTTCTTATTTCTTTCATCAATTTTAGAACTAAACTAAGGAATTATATTCATTCATATGATAATATTATGCAAAAATGAATATTATTTCATAGTCAACTGAATCATTCATGTGCACGTTTAATATCATACGTGCGCATAAATTATTCTATGTCATATCACCACGTAATTGACATATGAAAGGGGTCATGTTTTGCAAAACATTTATCATTACGAATCCATATTCAGCTGGATATTCTGGATGTGGGAATAGTAAATATTATGAATAATTGAGGTTAACGCATAGTTGCAATGTTGGTATACAATGAAAAACCAGTACTGATTCAGGGTTGATGTTAACGTTGACCCAGTATTGGTGAACAACGCCGTACCAGTGTTGATCAGCGTTATCATTCCGGGTTTATTCCAACGTTGTTTGCCAACAGTTGGCAGTTGGCAAATAACGTTATTCCAGTACTGGGTCGTTCGTCAATTTCTGCATGGGCTGTGGTATATTTAATATTCGTTGTTGTAAAATCGACTGAAATTGTGGTCACTTGCACTATATTCTAAATCATCCATATATTTACTCAATGAGATGTAAATTTTACAAGTCTTATATCTCAGGGAAGAGTGAGTACTCTCCAGATTAGCGTGGTTAGAAAGAGAGATTGTTTTTTGCTTGAGCAAGAGAGAGTATTACTTCCTCGAATCATTTTCTTTCCTTCTATAAAATGTATGTATCAGAAAAAAAACCATCCCTGAAATACTGACCTCTTTCTCTGACCGTACGATACTTTTGAACAAGCTAAAAGTGCTCATTGAAGCACAATATCAAGTTCTGAATGCGAGTAACGCATTTTTAAACGATTTCAAATACTCGAATCTCTTATTATGATTTGAATCAATGATTCCAGAATGTAGAAGCCGGCGACTCCCACCATGTAGCTTTTGAAGACTACCACTTCGAATGGCACAATGATAATTCATTTTTTGATTTCAAGGTGACTTTTAACGAAGGAAATCAATCGCACGTCAATCCGGAAATTTCTATTCGAAAAGCTGACTTGAACTAATGTAAGTATTCACGTCCTTCAAAATTACTCTATAGAGTATTAGATGAGTAACAGATTTGTTTGTAAAAATCCAAGAGTAGCACAGAAATCCACAAAATACCGTGAGATTTATAGTCCCCCTTCAGTAAATTGAACACTAAGAAAATCGTAAAAAAAACCCCACGAAACCATGCGTATCCATAAGCTAACCATGAAATCGGTACTTAAATTTCACTGCATGTACAATAAACTGTAGAACAGCTGAAGTATGGTCGTATAATTTTCATACTATTATACTATATGTGGTTGTTCCCAACAGTTCTCCGAAAATGTCCAATTTGTTTCTAAATTACAGGGAATCCTCACGTTTTTTCCCGCAGTTTTATTTAGCTGAATTCCCATAAAAGTCATACATTCATATCTTGTTAAGGTAACATTATTAGGTGTCGATGAATGCAACGATAGATCTAATGGGTAATTTATACAAAATTTCATCATATGATATTGAAAATTATATCAAATATAAAACTCGTTTCCTTAGTGCGTAGGAGAGTTGATCCGATTATTTTGATATACACTGTTAGAAATGTCTAACATATACATTTACATCACATTCGATGTACAAAAACAAGGAACAACTATATGTAGATTATGCGACAGTTCACATTGAATTCAATGTGATATGTGTATGAAAATGAATTCCCGTACGTATTTGAAAAAAAACTCTCAGCAAAAACATTGAAATTAATGCAGAAATTTCTAATATTGTATCGATATTACTTGTGTGTGACGTGTTACATTAGATACTAAACATCCATTCTTCAGAGAGTTTGAATCAATAAAAACACTCATAGGAGTGAGGATACTAAGATATTAGGCGATAGATAAAAGCATTGAATTCGACATACAAAAGAAAAGTTAATTCAAGAGGAGGAAGAACAGAAATTTGAATATATCACTATAAATTCTCAGGATTTATCCTTAAACCAATAGAAAATCTATCGTCGTTCATGAATTGAATGATGAAATTTCTCAAACTCTGCAAAATAACCACGGAGAATTGTTTTGGAGACAGGCTTCGATTTAAAGAGCCCGAACTAGAGGGTATTCTCACGGCTTTTTCTCTTCTTTTGCTCGTCAAGTCATGGAACGGAAACTCTTGTTTCCAGTAGACTTGCTGTCTTGCGAAACACGTTCCTCCCTATTCTTCTTTCTTTCTCCCTTTCTTTCTTCTCTCCAACTCTTAGCCAAACGTGAAAATGTTTCAAGTGTTCTTTTCCTTTTGCATGAATTTTCATTTTATGCTTCTTTATGAGAATTGAAAGAGGTACTCCTTTAAGATGTATAGAGCCTCGCTTAATTAAATTTCAAAATGTTCTGGAGTTCATTAACTGTTGAGGATATTTGAATATATTATTGTGCATGCAGATATAGGTGAAGGTGAATTCTGAATGAATGTTGCATAGTATGTGAAGAATTTTCCAACAAACACAATATTTGCTACAAGTTTTAGAAGTTGTGTTCCTTTGAAATGTATACAGTTTTGATTCATAAAAAGAGTTTGTACAGGATTTCATGATATTCTACAAGAAAAAATGAGATCATACATGATCTTAGGATGTTACATCTGAGTGATATTCAGTCCTTCGCACTACGTATTACGTACGTTGCATTCTTCATTCCAGAGGAGTTTACAAAATAACGCGTATTCCTCCAGGCATGAATTGAAAATAAAATGCTGGGTACTGAAAATCGGTGTCACAGATTAAATGAAAGTACAATTGAGTGAAAATCCATTCGATTAACATCCCTATCGAAATGCAAATGGAATTAATTTATGAGGGAGATTTACTGCGAATTCAGTTTTTTCTCCCATATAGATTCTAGACATGCTTCACGCAATATTCCGCAAATATTCCCAACGTTCCGATGTTCCCACAATTCGTAACAAAATGGAAAACATATTCGATTTTGATGTGTTTCATATACATGTTGAGAATTTCGCGCCAAAGTCCGTAATTAATTCTAGAACGTTTTGTTTCATTCGTGAACTGTATTATTCAACATTTGAACGACTCCACGCAGCAAACTTGTATGATTATTGATATGGGAGATGAAATTTTCCTCAAATATAATTCTTCATATGTAAATAAGGCATATTCGCATCACTCGCATCCGACCAGTTTTTATATTAGTTTCAAGAGAAAAAGTAATAAGGTAGAATGTGAACATGGAATGAATTCAGCCTGTGTAATTCACAAGTACTTGTTGGATTTCATATGAAATGTGAAATCGTTTCTCTGCTATTACAATGTGTTCTATATCTGTTTCGTCCCTAATATCTGAGAATACATAAACCTCTTCAACGGAACTATAGGACTAGCCTGGTTAATAAAATCGCAGTCAGAGTAAAGAAGAGAGAGAGGAACAAATAATAATTGAAAATGGAAGAATTATCTCTCCGTGATCTTAATCACAAACCGTTCCATATTCTCGGTTACAATTGAATATTAGCAGCTATGCAGTTTTGGAGACTGGTTAACGTTTATGATTGATCATTTCCTTCGATGTATTTAGTTCTGGTGATGAATAACATCGTGTTGCATTGAAAATATCATCTAGCAATCGACTTGTCACCGGAGAGTTTGGTTTGATTCACGAAAGATGTGAGGTTGGGTCATTCAAGTAATCTTTCGTCAATAACCACATACTGACTAGACAGTCGGTGAAAATTATCAGACTTTGTGACTTTGCTGTCACGAATATACAATCCAGTGAGCACAAAGAGGCTATCCAGTGAATATTGGAAACAGATGAAACGTGAAATAATGTTATGTCTTTGAATAAAAATTTTCAAACCATGCAAACAGTGTAGTTTTTTTTTGTTCTCATAGTTTACTTGATTTCAATTCGTATGAATAGCGGATATGTCATTTCATCCTTATAATATACGTACAAAATGAGAAATTATGCTCTGATATATGTCAAGGTAGAGTTGGTTCAGTGGACAACATATCTGGCTCATGACTCGTGGGACCCGGGCTCGAAACTCGCCGCCGAGTAAGCGGTTTTTCAAGAATACTTGGAATATTTCAATTTATCTGTGACTATCAAACTTCATAAGGAGCCAGATTCTCTCTGATGTTCTCTATCAGTGGCAATGGCTGGAAATAAATTTCTTATTTTTTCAATTTCAATATAATCAAAACTGTTTCACAGCTGTGCACATTTTTCTACCTCGCTGCTGGATAGTTAATCTAAGTCAGTCACTGGGATATGTAAGCGTTACATTAGTACCTCTCCACTATCTAAAATTACTAGTCAGTGGTGAGATAGTATCAAAATCGACTAGCCCATAAATAGACAGTGATGAGTTTCAATTTCCACTCGGGTGCATTCTTTCTCACTCTATTCTGCAGTACTGGAGAATACAGTATTTTTCATGTTCACGAAGAGAGTTCATTTCTTCAAAATGTAAACCTGCGAAGCCATCTCAAATGGGTCATTCCCTTATAACACAGAAGTCAAGTTTTCATGCACTGAATCAACTTCCAGAAAAGAGTTTGAACAATAACGTTATAAAAGTTGAACTTTTCATAGCAATTCCTTGAGATGTAATCAGAATTCAAACGAAAAGAAAGTTACAGCTCTCACTTTTTGAAAAGGTGGATGATTAATTGGATCTTAGTTTCCATTATTTGACAATGTCATCGAATCATCATGTCATTTGAATCAATGATTGGGAGAGAAAATAATTTGAATATAAGAATACTATAATACATAAATCTTCACTTATTCTGGGCTGCCTTTGTCCATTTCTCAGTAAAGAGAATTGAGTCCGGAGAATGATTACCGAGTTCCAGTCAAATTCTATCTCATTCCTCTTTGAACTTGTTCCTATCAATGATTGAAATTTCAATGACATCTTTGATATTTTTGTATTTCATTGAAAATATCCGATAAAGGGTGAAGGTATCAATAAATCTTCAATAAATATACATAATCTTCTTTTTTATGCATAAACAAACGTATAAATATACCTACACCGTTCAAAAATTAGAGGGCAAAGACAATTAAAACCTGATTGCATTGAAGAGCCGTGCTCATTGAAATGTCAAGAATACTGAAATGCGGCTATATTTTTATCGTACACCTTAGGCAACATGAGAACGAGAGATGGAGATGATATTTAGAAAATAAACGTTCTCAGAGATATAAGAAACTGAAGGAGCTTCGATACAGAGACATGCTATAATATTGCACATCATCTATATTGAGTATTTTCCAACGCAACGTTGAGAGAAAAATACTCATAAAAACATATATTTCTCAAACGATATCAATATTTTCATCTCCATCTAAAAATTTCACAGTAATCATTCCTCCGTCCTATATTTCTTGACAAATAATTCTCCCCACTTTATGGGAGTAAAAACACTACATTTTTATAGCAAGAATAAAATAATCGAGAGTTGCATTGAAAAAATTACTGTTTTCAAAATTCAGGATCATAATATTTTTGGTTCATATTGAAAAATTCCCCTCAATCTTCCAACTCGTAGTTGGGATTATTGAAGAAAAGAACTCCTGGTAGAAATTTTCTCAATTAAAATTCAAGGCACTAGCAAGTCCAACTTTTTTCACGACAAGGGCCTTGTAAGTGAAACTTACAAGTACCTTGTGAGGCATGTAACGCTTGAAATGATGAGGCATTCGCTAGTTCTACTTACTAGTTACTCATCAAAAAATAGTGACAAACTTGAAAAAAACTATACATAGAAAAGTTACACGGAAAAAAATGCCAGTCAAAGTTTCCTTGATAAATTAAATCTGGATAAAATTTTGCTCTCCTTTTAACATGTGCAATAAACAATTATACTTGCACCAACTATATTAGTCAAAACGTTGATAGCGGTAATTATGTTCACGTATATGCATTGAACTCGATATGCATATTGATTTATAAGCATTGTTGTGAAAAATTCAAACCATGATTGTTATATTCAGAAGCATTACAAAGATTTAATGAACATGTGAGAGATTTTTTCATTTTGCGGTAAACATAACCTCAATACAATCACTCCAGTTATTCTCTAGATTGTTACAAGGCCTTGCAAGCCCCTCACGAGGGACTAGTCAGGCTTTTATGAGGCCTAGAGAATGACCAGAGTGATTTTTGCTAAAGTATCTACCAGTCAAACTTGTGAGGAATTCACTGTTGACTTGCAAGTTCAACTAGACTAGTTTCGCCTTGAGAAAAACTTGCGAGGGCCTCGAGATAACTAGAGAATGCCTAGAATAATTTCTGGTAGGGATCCCTTCCTATTTGAAGGAAAGATAGCCCATTTGAATGCAGAAAAATATATCAGATACGATGAATCATTGGAATTTCTCCGAATTCGACTTGAATTTCATTCTAACAAACGATAGATCAGTTTGCAAATTTACATGGTATTCATTCTATATTCCTCCATTCATGAGTGAAATCCAGAGAACATGAAATAAGTTTATTTTCAAAGATGTATTACATAATCCGTTTGACTTCTTCGTTGGGAAGGAAAAACAGGAAAGAAGATTTTGAATATTTGCAGGGCTCTCTATACTTCAAGACATTCAACTTATACAAAAGTGGGTCAGAATGAAGAGTGTGTACACTTTGATCACGTGAGTGCAGTGTGTACGTGTGAAGATTTTCATTTGAAACAAATGAACTGGAATGCAGCTTATCTTAGCATTGGTATGTTCGAAGATATATGCAGTGCTCTAAAATTAATAAGCTAAATTCCTCAAATTTTCTGTGAAAAATGACGCTGCTGTTCCTCTGAGTGGGATAAGTATTATCTTCATATAATTTCAAGGTGTGGGAAAAATACATTCGAGTCACAAAAGCATACGTCGATAATTGTGATATTCAAAGAGTATGTAATAAAATACACAATTTGTCGAAATTTATTCAAAATACGCACCAATTGGTAATAACAGATGAAATTATTCACCTGAATATAACTTCAATAATACAATAATCACTTGTAGAGGTACATCGATACGTCATGGTACTAGTGGAATGCATTCAAGTAAATAGCCCTAGTCGTCGCCGATTTAAACAACGTTGTCCGCAATAATTTAGTCTGAAAAGTATGAATGTAGAATAGATATTCCATAAGATATATCTCCATGTCAAATGCCGCATTATCTTGGGTGAAAGAACTCTTTCGAAACAGATACGATGACAACGATAAACATCCGAATCGATGAGAGAAGTTGTTTCAAAATTTGTCGTGTGATAAATTTGATGTACATAAAAAATCTGGGAGTGGATTTATTCAATTCGCTTAAGAGCTTTCGAACGAGGATTTATTTATTTTCTCGGTCTAATGGAATCTTAAAGGCATTGGTGACTTCTTCAAACGTGTAAAATACTCGTACATCTATTCCCTATTTGAATCGGCAGGATGAAAGATTGAAGGCATGTATCCGAGATCGAGGGGTTAGTTCGATTTTAAGAGTCAACGAAATCCGCCGTAACGCGTTACCACTTGCAATACTCGTCGCACGAAGTAGCAATTTCGGCGACATTTAACGGCGATTTATCGCTCTGTCGTTGATTTCGTCGCTCGAATTCGAAACGAGGGATATACGTATGGATGAAACAGATAGCGTGAAGGATCCGAATGAGGTGGAATAAAAAGAGACGTTGAATTCAATGCGTTGTATGAATATTTGTTTCAATTGTTGGAAAATTGTTATTAATTTGGTATTAGAGTGGTTGGGTTCAGTGTTATATGGGGATGTGATTTCCTCGATCAAGCTTTTATGAACAATTACGATATTTTAGATTTCTGGTTTCGATCAACGATTTGGAGGGTATCATATTGGAATTTCCAGGACTGACTGAATAAATGAGTGTCCTTCCTCATTGCGTCATATCAATAATTTTTGTTCCAACGAACCAAGTTCTTGACGTATCATAGGTCTATGTTCCGAGTGGAAGTGTTTTCAAAATTATAAATTCAAACTATAATAATTTATGTATCCATTACATAGAATTTTAAACATTTTCCCACTACCGAATCCGTACAATACCGGACAGTTTAATAATAATCCCTCTCTTTTTTTATACAATTACAGGAATTCGTAGCGATAACTACTCTTCCTGTATACTCTTGCAATTGAGATATAAAAAAGCAACGATCGGTTTGTGAGTTGAAAAAATAATGACTTCATTTTATCCTACATTTATCCTACAATATTCGCTCATTTCGGAAGGTTGAAGTTTGAGGCATCCCATTTCCACTCTGCAATCAATTCAAAGTACATTCCATTCACATTCCCATGCTTGAGTTCCGAGAG
This sequence comes from Gonatopus flavifemur, assembly GCA_018340375.1. Lineage (NCBI taxonomy): Eukaryota > Metazoa > Arthropoda > Insecta > Hymenoptera > Dryinidae > Gonatopus > Gonatopus flavifemur. Next base: position 38,660,048 of record JAFFJZ010000001.1, on the reverse strand, counting down.
AGAAACCTTGTATTCCAATCGGAGGGCTGATGAGAAGCGAATATGATTGTTTTCGAATACCCCAAGTAGGAATTACGCCTAGTCAATGGCTAGTGCCTCGTGAGTTTTTCTATACTCCTGACGAGGGCCTTTTGAGGAAAACTCACCAGGTACTTATTCGTAATGTAACGCTGTGTGTTATGAGGCACTTGCTAGTGGAATTCACAAGATACTGGTCAGTTACTATTTAGTTACTCTCTAAATACTAGCAATTACCAACAAGTTTTTGACAGCAATTATATGCCAAAAAAATTGTGAAGTTATAATGATACAACAACAATGATTATCCAGTAAAATATGCATGATGTGGCCCAAAATGTTTTCGAAAATAAAAAATTGAATTCTGAGCAAAAATCATGTTTCAGAGGAGACACTTGCAGATTACCACCAACGTTCACTTCGTGCTCAATGCGAAGGAGAGAATATTGGAAACCTCGGAGAGAATCGAACCTACCTAAACCAATTCCTACCTAATGTTGCGCGATCTACCATCCTAGCGCCCTAATGCCCTAAGCTAAACCGGTACCTACGCGATGCAACAGAAAAGATCAATCAAAGTGACGTGTTTATCCGATTCAATCATCCGTCGGTTGAATATAATAATCTATGAGCCTGTGTGAAAATTGCAGTTCGGTTGACAGATGGGAGGTTAAATTTATGTGATAAAAAAATGGATGAATTATTTTTGTGAAATGTGTGGTGGTTATTTCTTGAATAATGTGTATCAAAAAATCTGTTAGTAAGTGCAAAATGAATTAGTAAATCAGTCGTAGCTGTTGTAACATGTCAAAAAATCGTAATTTGTTGATGCAGTGAAAATGAATTTTCTTCAAATACTTACATCACTACTTCTAGGCGAAAACTCAGAGATCATATTAATTTTGTAATAAATATGAGTCATGAAGAACTCATTTGACCAAAAATATGTCAAAAGAATGTTCAAAATGAATTGCAAAACACTTGGATTATTTACTTGAAGCGCGTTGGATGATTTTACTCTTCAAATTGAAGAGTATTCTTGAAGTTGAAATTTTCAAATGTGAGAAGAAAGCCTTATGTTCTGAATTGAATTTGTTGTTAGGGTGATGATAAACTTGTAGGAAGAGTTTGAAAGTTGGGTGGGATCTATATTGATCAGGAAAGTCCAAATCGTGTGGCAAGAGTTAGAAAATCTGTCAACTTAGCTTACGGCACGTGGGTATTCTATCAGCTTTTCTTCACTAAACGAAATCTAGGCTGGGGAAATGTATCAAAATTTAGTAAAATCAAGTTGGTACAGAGTAAGAGAGGACAGATATATTTATTGAATTTTATTGGTTATTATAAAAATGTTGATAAATAAGTAAAGGCTATGTATGACTCAATTTATCGTCTCTCAATATTTTTGTTTCAATGATTTTGTATTGTGTGCATTTTTGTATCTTTTCACTAGTAGGTTGAGGAAACATGTGTATTGAACCTGTTTCATAAATTTCATAACATTTATTTGGAGGAACATGATACAACATTATTGGAACAAAAATATTAAAAGACGACATATTGGATCTTCTATAGCCTTCCCTTATTTATCAACATTTTTATAATAACCAATAAAATTCAATGAATTTATCTGTCCTCTCTTACTCTATACCAACTTGATTTTACTAAATTTTTATACATTTCTCCTGCTTAGATTCCGTTTAGTGAAGAAAAGCTGATAGAATATCCATGTGCCGTGAGCTAAGTTGACAGAATTTCTAACTTTTGCCACACGATTTGGACTTTCCTGATCAATATAGATCCCACCCAACTTTCAAACTCTTCCTACAAGTTTATCATCACCCTAACAACAAATTCAACTCAGAACATAAGGCTTTTTTCTCAAATTTGAAAATTTCAACTTCAAGAATACTCTTCAATTTTAAGAGTAAAATCATTCAACGCGCTTCAAGTAAATAATTCGAGCTTTTTGAAATTCATTCTAAACATTCGCTTGAAATATTTTCGATCAAATGAGTTCTTCGTGACTCATATTATTACAAAATTAATGTGAGTTTTTTGAGAAATGTGAGTTTTGAGAAATTCAATGTGAGTTTTTTTTTCCGAGGAATATTGATGTAAATCAATATTGATATTGATTGATATTAATATTGTTGTTGTTAATATTGTCGTGTATTTGAATAGAATTCATTTTCACCACATCAGCAAATTACGATTTTTTGACATGTTACAACAGCTATGACTGATTTACTAATTCATTTTGCACTTACTAACAGATTTTTTGATACACATCATTCAAGAAATAACCACCACACATTTCACAAAAATAATTCATCCATTTTTTAATCACATAAATTTAACCTCACATCTGTCAACCGAACTGCAATTTTCACACAGGCTCATAGATTACACTGCCATCTTCTGGCAAATAAATCTTGGAAGGGCCTCAATGATTTCTGATGAGGCTTACAAGTGTAGTAACAGTCTAGATATACTTATAAAAAATCTTCCATAGTTTTTTGAGAGTTTCACTTGTCTAATATATATTGTAAGTAACCGGTGAGTAACTAGTTAGCATAGAGTAACTATGCTAGTTTATCTCAACTAGAAGTTTCCTATGAAATCCCTACAGGGGCCTCATATTGACTCGACAATGCCTTGTCAGATTTCTACTTGGGTACATTCATTATAAATCAGCTATCCACGTTGATGAGAAAGAAAAAATGATACGATATAAATCCTCAAAATCATGAAAAATTGAAGTAATTTTCTAATAAACAGTACATGGAAACGATTGTGCATTTTTAATAACGTTTTGAACTTTACAAGAGGATTTACATCTGCACCCTTTCCGTTTTAATAAATGCGATGCAAATACGTGTTCTACAGACATGCCTTTTAATACGTTTCTACTATTAGATCTGGGATAAAGATATGAATTCAAATGCACAGGAATGTATGTTTGCGTAATTGTGAACCTTATTGGAATATGTACTATCGTGTAATTAGGTTCGTTTGAGAGGGGAGTATTTTATTATATATCTCGTGAACGCAATAACAACAAAAATATATTTTTCGCATTGACGTATCTTGAGAATGGGTATTTTCATCGAACAGGGAAGGAAGTAAAATTATTCAGTCTCAAACTCAGTACAAGTCTTATTTCCTTGTAAGATGTTGAAACAATCCCTGGATATCTCAGGAACCTGCACAGTACCGTGTTCCCCTGGGGAATGACAAACCACAGCCTATGCGATTAATTTGAAACCATTTTCCTGTATCTGTCAGTGTCCGCAACAGTGACAGGGTGTCTGTGTATCACCGATCGCTTCTGAACTCTTGTATCTAACTATTCCTCTTGTTCTTCATAGTATAGGGTCTAAATATTGCTCCGTGACTTTGAATATCTGAAATACTCAGAGTTTGTTATGATACCCGGTTTCCCGTATGAATTCATTTTCCAAGAGAAATTCTGTCTGAAATCCCAAATATCCATGATTCTTCATTCATTCAAGGGAATCTTCATGATAAATCCATGAATACACTGTTAGAAATTTCTGCATGAAGCTCCAATCACATGTGGCGGAAGAAATTTCCACTCATATGATTGAAAAAGTTCTTGAAATCCGAGTTGAAATCCCAATCACATTTGAATGAAAATTCATTCAATGAACTGTACTACTATCGGTAATATAATATAGCCAAAATTGAAAATTCATTTGGAAGTGTACTTGAGAAATGAATGAGAATTCAAGAAATTTTCAACACTGTACTCTATTTTCAAAGGCTAGCACTAGAATAGGACGATCCCGCGGAATCAAAGAAGTGGTGAAGTCAGAAACAGATGTTTTATTATATAAATTAAGTTCATACTTCCTGTCACAAGCAATACAGCCACTCTGGGAACGATGTTATCATCTCAGGGTTCGCCTCATTTGCCTGCCCAGCTTGGCCCCACGTCGGACAGCATGGGCATCCACCCAGGGCTTAGATTGGGCCCGCCGTTAATACACACTTGGGCTATAACCTTCGCGACCGCTGAATCGAGACTTTAAGTGAACATTTAAGACCGTTTTTGGTGTAAGAAATTGAATATTCGAATTCAGCTGTCAACATACTTCGAATGTGGAGTGATCGACTTTTGAGACTGCCTTATTCGTATTACGTCGTGTATATAGACCTTTTTTGTAATTTTTTGTGTATATACTTTCATTTGTTATATCCACCTCTCATCGTTAACATGGATCTCGCTACCTTAGTGGGAGAACAATATAACCTGGCGAGTTGGATTTCCAGTTTTGGACATTTTTTCCACATGGGCGCATTCAACAGTATTTCGCTCCTCCCGATTTTCAATATCGAACACGCAATGTATGTATGATGGTATAGTATTTCATGCGACTCCATATGACATAACAATATCTTTCGTCATGTTTTAAATTGAAAGGAATATTATCATCTATCGGACCATCGATTAGCTACTCTCATTTGTGCCCGGAATTTCTTGGGTTTGAATGGATAAATTTCATTAATGTTTAGAAAAGGTTGTGAGCCCTGGAATTCGGAAGTTTCATTCAATCACTTCGTTGAAGCGTTTTCTGTTTCCCTGATCACATGTGAATAAATGGCCTGCGATTTTCGAGTTTGTGAGGACATATATGATTTCAAGCTACCCAAAACTTTGGATAGAAGAAAAATTTGCATCCTCAGTTGTGTTTATCTGTGTACCATGTTCGATGTAAACGATCGATGACTATCGCGTTTGTAGTGATGTATACGTACGCCAAACGTGTACGGTGACTATCGTGGACACATGTAGGCGATCCTCGGTATTGTTATTCGTCCCTCCTTGTTTAGCTCAGAGTAACATTGTATTCTGTAGATACGAACGATATTGTACATTTTCCAAAAAATTTCTAAACAACGCACACTCCTCGATGAATTCAACGGATGATTTTCTGAAAATCTCAAAATACGAAGGAATGAAACCGAAATCATTAGACTTTCCAAGTCTATATCGTGTGCTTCAGTTTTCAAAACGAGCTTTGTAAAATAATCTTAGTGGAAATGTCGTGAAAAATGAAGGACAGGTGGTTCCTTGAATCCTCGATCCTCATTTTTTTAGGAACAAATATTATATTACATTCCATAGAGATATCCCGTAGAGCTTCGAATTGAAAAATTACAAAAATTCTTCCTACTTCAGATTAGAGTTGTAATTCGTCGAGTAGATTTCAAGGATATACTGTAAACACGAATAATAAGGCTGTTTGATTGGATAAATTTCAGAAACTAATGTTTATCACATTATAATATCAGTTCTCGTTATTTATTACTTGATAATGGAATTGAGATAACGATGATATTCATAATTCGATTTGTGAAGCGAATCCTTCGAAAAAATAATATACAAAATATATGCAGTATATGAACAGTTATGTTTCCATGCAATATATGTAATTTATATGTTTTTATGCAAAATATGCGAAATTATGGTTTTGCATAAACTTCCGCAGTCTATACATTATACACTCCCAAGAAGAATTGTTGAATATTCTAAGAAATGATAGTTCTAACGACCGAATATTCAAGCACTATACATCCTTTTCAATTGTCATATTCAACCCATGGGTGTTTAATAACTCATGTGATTTAGTGCAATTGATCGTCGCATTCCAAGGTGTTTTCTAGGTCCACTGCAAGGATCTTGGAAGATGCTGGACGACTGCTATCATTAATAATCATTTTCACTACAGTGTATTTTCAGATCCCCTTTATCACGGAGACAGTGCTTGCTCACTATATACATGCATTACAAATATTTAGAAAAAAGCACAGAAATTTCCTTATGATAACAAGAATAATCGGGAATCATGGGTAAACTGATGAAAATGCATATTTCCACCGATAATTTTCTTTTGCAGCACTGTTTAATGAGCGCTTTTCATCAGGGTTGTCAATATTTTGTTATTCTGTTTCAGTAACCTCATGTCGTTCTCACAGCCATTGTTCGAGTGAAATATGCACGCGGATCTTGTTTTTGAAGCAATGGATTTTTCATCAACGCCACAATGTTCTGACATAGTGTAACGTTACTATATTTCGCGTAAAATTGAAAGGAAGTGACATTGTTTTGAGAATAATTAAATTTCCTCAAACTCATCGCACCTATGGTGCTGTGGAACGTGGTTATGGCTGTATTGTTTGACAGATCCAAAAAAATCACAGAAGAATTCATTATTCATTGACAATAGATCCATTAAAAGGGTACTGAATCATACATAATGAACAGTTTGATTCAATTTATAAACCATCTCCATAGCAGAGTCGGTTAAATTTCGAGTATTGAACATTTATTACCATGGTTTCGTCCATATTCCAGCTCGTTGTTCAATTTCAATCACTGATAATCAACAGCAACTTCTGAATTCAAGATATTTGAAATTCAGGAGATGTTTATTTGTCTACGCAACTTTTATCTTTGAAAATATGGGGTTTAAGTTTCGTGTGTATACATTCAAGTTTCATGTTGTCATCATTATCTTTGTTAAAAATACCTAATACAAATCCAAATCAGATTCTTATCGAGATACATCATTTTATGACACCAAGTAAGAAATCCTACAAGAATTTTTATCATTCAATGGACTTGAAGTGAGTAATCATATTATATATGGATACAAAAAAATACACTGATTACTGATTATTTCTGAACAATGAAATAATCATGTGAAAAAAAATTAGCGCACTGAATGCATAGTCTTGTCAAAGGGAGAGAATGTTTTTAACAGTATATAATATTCTCCTGTACGATCCTCATTGTATCCACTACTGATGGATGTAATTGGATTTGTTCAACATAGAAGGATTACATGGAAAAAGTGAGAGGATGTATTAACATTCACCTTTTAGTGTTCTATCGTGCTTTCTTGATGAGTAATTGACTTATGTGGATACGATGACAAAGTTTCGTAATCGGCTTCATGAATTTTCTGTTCTACTTTTCCAATCCCCATCACATCTTTCTTCATTGTTGAATACGCGACAAAATAATTTATGAGACTTTTTAATTATGCGAATGAAGCCACATTTCAAGTTATTATAATTGAATGAAAATGGTGAAAAGTTTTTTGATGAACATTAAATCTGGCACTGATGAATTTCTCTTATAGAGAATGCGCGTAACATGCGTGAAACATGAGCCCGGTCCCATCAACAAAGAAGATTTTTGAACATCACTTGAATCAAGAAAGATTTTCTCGTCGGTGGCACAAAGAAATTGTTTTTCCTTGTCAGGAGAGAACACTTCCGAGTGTTCCCTGTTCTATGAGAAATATGGTACCCCATAGGATGGCATGAATTAGGGTTGCCACAATCTAGAAATCCGATGCATCTCATTGGGCATTTTATCCAACGAAAGTTGCGATTCATCATTTCCGTTAGAATTTCCAGATTGTGGCAACCATGTACGGTATAAATTCATGTACACCCCATTTAGAATCGAATCCAGTACCACTTTATGATTTCATCAACTTATCACACATTAATTCAGTTTATATACGTACATACCATTCCATGTTATACACTTCACATTGTCTAATAAGTACTGTACTTTTGGGGAACGTTATTAACAATTTTTATGGAAAATCATAAGATATCATGGAAGTGATTTTGTCACATCAAATTATGGGACGTATGTTTTTACATGCGTGCGTAAGGGACCTCAGTAGAAATGAGAATCGGTCCATTCAGGGCCAGGTTGGACCCAAGTTGGAGTGATCTGAGCTCAGACAGCGCCTTGGATGGTTCAGTTTTCTTTCCGGGAATCTCAAAAACAAAATAATCTCGAAGACATAGCGCACAAATATGCTGCGACTGCACAGGACAAAATTTCTCATCATAAATTACTGCACTCACAGAAAAAAAGTTGCTGAAACAGGAAACCTCGAAAATTTGCTCCGCTGATATGGCAAAACTTGTTGCTGAATGAGCAAAAAATTTGCTATAACAGCAAAAACCTTGCTCTTCCAACAAGCGCTTGCCATTCAGCAATCTAGAATTTTAGATATACAGATGGCTAGAAAATTTCGCTGAATTAGCTGAAATAGCAATATTTCTGCTGTAAAAGTAACTGTTTTTCTAGTTTAGCAAAGCAGATTTCCCGGAATCGCTTCTTCAGCAAGAATTTTTCTCTGCCAGTGGACTCACTAATAAATTGAAGATATACTCGGATTTTTAAGTTACATACCAAACACTCTCTTCGTGAGTACACGGAGAAAAGAATATAATAATGGTTATCAGACAAAGTATAGTAATCGAAGGACATAATTCATTATGCCGTCAAATACTATACATCTATCAGTGTTCAGTAGAAATATAGTAACTGTTACGAGAGTTATGATGAATTGGCATATACCGACTGTCATTTATCGTCATAATGAATCATATCCTCCGATTCCTATATTTGTATGAACATGGTTATCATATTTTTGTCTCCGTGTAACAGGATCTTTATTGCAAAACGCCATTCATTTTACCGTTGAGTGACAGAAAATCTGGTACTCTTGGAGGAAATGTTAGGTATATAAGGTCAAACTGTATAATACACCAGCGAGTCTGGGGATTTATAATTAATCACGGAAATTTCTCTCCGTGTGGTCCAAGTTTGGAGTGAATCGTGGTTTGGAATAAATTTTTTCTCCTAAATAATCATCATTGCCAAAACACTCGGAGGAAAAAATCAAATCGATACCGTATAAGATACAAAAACCGGAATGAATGATTTATTCAGTGTCATGAAGATGCTCCATTATGCTTGATTCATAAAAACACTCTGAGCATTAATAAGTTTGTAACGTTCGTGCAAAAGGATTATTCCCTCCAGCACAGGCGTCACGAACTCGTGAATTTTCAGAACATTCTTACAAGAGGTTCCAAATAATTTTTATTGATTTCCAAGGAATATATCCCAGACGAGCTTCCTCATTATTTCATCTCATTCAAAGATGTCTTAAATACAGATGAATCTTTCCTTGAAGATGATATGATGATTAGAAATTTTACAATTATTCATGAAAAATAATTTTCCGATTATGATCCATAGGGAACTGAGCACAAGTTTTCAAATAAAGCGCCATATTTATTTATTTTTGAATGAAACGAGTGAGAACGTACTCCAACTACGTTAATTGACTTTCCACAGAGCTCAGAGATCCTCAAGAAGGTTAAGTAAGAGAGACGACTCGTCGTTAGATCGAAGTAAGAATGGAGAAGAGGAGATCCTGAAGGTATTGGAGGGTCGACCGAGAGTTACCTCTCTTATTACGGTCAAAGAGAGGGGGAGATGGGATTAGGATCGAACCATTCTACCATTCATGGAGAACTTGTGACACTATTTCAGGATAGGAAGTTTCACCACTTCCTTGCTGGCACATTGCACTTGATGACGGCTTGGATAATACGGATATGAGGCCTGTGGAATCGAAATTATGATCTTTCAGGATGGACGGTTGGATGCAGTGTAGGAAACTCTCTACTCCAAAGACCTAACTTGACTTGATCAGAATTCAATCTTGGCCTCGAATGAAGTTCTCAAAAATATAGCGCGTCGATAAAAATAGATAAAAACACCCACTGGATCTTTGTTCTTCTTTGTGAGGATTATTATAATCAATTCCACTATTTCCGAATTATTGCAATTATTCCGTCTTTCCATCTTGAAAGGAGAATCATTCTACATCTCGTAAAGTATCACCTTATTGAAAATATCTCAGAACAAGTTTGAGGTATGGATATTCTATAGGAAATGTCATTCAAATGTAGCAATACATCAAAACTAATGATAAACATAATTTTGATTGAACTTCAATAATTGCAAAGACAATTGAATTCTCGCTTGAAGTGAGAAAACGTATGAATATTGATATGCATGAAACAGAATCGCATCATTATTACATGACCAGCAAACACACGCATCTTGTTAACCAAAGAATCTTGGCAAGACACCAAAACTCTGCGCGCATTGTATTACATTGAACATATCACAGAGGAGATTTGTTTTATACAGTTGTTTTCTTCGTGTATACACCACTTTATGAATGTAATAGTTCCAATTGGACAGAAAGTAAAAAGCTTTCCCCCAAATTCAATAAATAACTGTGTAACATACGATTCCCTCGAATTCTAGATGATATCGCATTTCCCTCTCAAAAGCAAATCAGATTTGATTGTTGTATCACTTCCATCTACATCCTAATATTCATATTCATGAACTTCAGAAAAATAGAAAACATGAAATTTTAGAACATTTTTAAAGGCGTTTAACTCGTATATCTATTGATGTTACATTTTTAAATCTACGGTCAAATGTTACAACAGTCGAGCAATGAAAAACTAAAAGCTTTTAGAGAATTTTTTTATAACGTATGAAATATCGTTCAAGACCATTTTGTGAACATTTTTGAGTGATACCCTGAAAGTGAGGATGAGGGTGGATAGACGGGAGAGATCGATAAATGTAACAGGAATGTTACTATCAGAATCGGAGGTTCCCAATCGGATATGATCTTTTGAGGAGAAAAATATATCTTCAATTATTCAACGGTTGGGTCAAAAATATGAGAAGCAAAAAAAAATTGATGATATCAATCGATCATACGGAGAAAACTACGTGAGATATACAGACATGATAATCTGTCTTTATGTATAGTCTTCATGACACAGGTGAACCATCCATCTCCCGAAAACCATTTAGAGTTCACCTTTGCTAATTTAATTATTGAGTTAGTCAAATCCTTCCAAATTCTGTTATGATTGGATCAATGCATGCAACACATGTCATGATTCAAGTGATGGAATGAGACATATTTGAATGTTTTTCTCATATGGCCAAAAAATTATGTGGAAACATGAATTTTATCACATTCATGGAACAAGTGTTCGACTTGGAACATTTTCAGATCCATTAACTTGTGATTTGAGCAGTCTCCATTGCATCATAGTGGAAAAAAATCACACTGATGTTTCCTTCTTCCAAACGAGGGGAAATGTTGAAACGAAATGAGTAAATGATAGAAATGCGTGCTGTCTCTCGTAAATTATTTTTATTGCTTCATCATGTACCATCAACGTTATCCGGAGATAACGTTATGTACTATTCTGACATTCCAGTTTATGAAATTTCTCTCAATATTGAAGCAAATAATGGATGAGAAAATGTGAGAAATTATTTCATTACGGTAAAAGTTCAAACATTCTTAAAAAATTCAAATTAATATATGACTAGGTAATTTATTCGAATTTCATATCGATAACCCATATGAAGAGAAGTGTACTTGACCTTTTCATCAGTCGAGATATCTCTAATGTATGCATATCGTGAAAGATGAACAATTCATTGTAATACCAATAATTTTCGTTACTCTTTTAGCAATTTTTGTTCACAGGCGCTATAAATATATATTACAGAGCGGTATACCAACAGTATTTTCCTCTTCGTGTGAAATATCATATCAATCGTTTCTAGTTCATGAATGACATAAATATATCGTATATCCCTTCTTCATGAAATTCCTACTCAGTTTGTAATTTTCTATTAAATAAACATAGGACGCCATTCATTCTTTTGGGAGAATTCGATTAACATACAGGATTTCAACATAGAGGAAGCGGAGCAAGAATGGTCATTTGAGAAACAGTAGGGAATTTCCTATAATCAGTGCTCCAGGTTGACTAATGATGTCGGGTCTCAATAGTATTTACTCTTGGACAAGTCGAAAAAATATGTATTCCATGTATGTGCTGAGGAAAATCCAATTCTCTCTCAATCCAATCATTTCGGAGATTATCTAGAATCGAATTGAATACATATATTCAAATGAAATATCACCTGAAACGATTTAATATTGGATTCATATTATAAAAAGTCTTTGTTATCTTCCACATTCCTATCTCCTCTTCTATTTCCATTTCACATTTTTACATCGACCAGTTCATTTTTTATCGTATAGATATTCTTTTGCAATCGAAAGAGATGAAAGAGAAGAGTTATGTGACTTTTGAAACATAATTCCATATCAGTTTGCGCAATGAGTAGTCATTCAGGATTGATGAGAACCAGAAGAGCAATAAGATGATAAAAAATTCAGTATCGGAACGGCAACTACGACTCTTACGTTGGAACTTCCGAAGCCTATAATGTTCGAACCAAGTTTCTCTCTGAGATGTCAAGTGGAATAACCCAAACTTTAGTCAGACGTTGAGAAGATGAACGTTTGCGGAAGACTTATATGGTATGGAGGAAAAACATACACCGAAACTCATTCCTTCGGGTTCCCAAAAAATTATAAGTCAAATACATATGAATCGTTCATGTACGTGAATTCGGATATTGAATTGCCCTCCGAATAATCCATTTCAGTCTATCCAATTGATTCAAAGACTCACAATTAAAGGAATCTATACATTTTTAAGAGGCTCCGCTATGATTGAAGGCTGATTCAATGAGCGGGGATGTAAGCGTTCGACATTCGTTAGCGGTGGTAGGGTGTCTGAATGCACAGAATATTATAGTCGTCTCTAAACATGACAAGTGGATTTGCTGACTAGACTTGACTGTCATGATGATATTGGATGCGTTCCAACCACATGTGCTTCATGATTACGATATCAGATTCTGAGGGAAATGATTCTCGCTTGCGATAGAGGAATTCGAATGAATATTCAGAATTGAGGGATACTTTAAATCGGAATAGAAAAAATCCAAAATCAACCCAAACACAAATTTGAACCGAGCTTCTCTGTTCTAAAACTTCACATATCAATCATACAGTTTTATTCTTTATCTATGAACAGATTGAAAACTCCCATCTTTCAACTTCCAAATTGAAGTGGAAGTGTTTACACTTGCTTTGACATTGATATGCGATAAAAGTTTCGTTAATAGATCCTACTTCGATGTATATGATGCTTGAAAGTTTTTCTATGATCATTGTTACTCGCGAAAGAACGTAAATAAATTCATCCCTATCCCGCTGAAAATTTCCTATAGAAAACGATAAAATTTTTCTCATCGGTTTCAATGTGGTTTCTGAAACTGGAATTCCCGGAAAGTGATCGTGAATTCACGATAGAACTCTGTCGGTTTTCATCGTTTTATATAGGATTTGAGAGAAATGTATCTGGTTTTATCGTAAAATTCCTATAGAAGGAATACCAGTTCACTGCAAAAGGAAAGTCTTAATCTGTTTGCATCTCAATTTTACACAATGCTTTTTCCATTGTGTCGGCGATTGTTTTTTCGGCCTCATTTGTTCACATCATAGATTCAGCCATGCAATGAGCTGAATTTAAGACTTCCTTTTTACAGTGTTATTCAAAAAAAGTACCATTATATTTCTCCGAATAACTCATACTTCCTGTATAGGATTTTCACGATGAAACCAGATACATTTCTCTGAAATCCTATAGAGAACGATAAGAACCGATACAGTTCTGTCGTGAATTCACGCTGACTTTCTGGGAATTCCAGTTTCAGAAACCACATTGAAATCGATAGGAATAATCTTATCGTTTTCTATGGGAAATTTTCAGCAGGGTATGCTTGTACAGAAATCAAATTAGATTTCACTATTTGAAAAAAATTAGAAAACAATAAATCAAATGTTAGCAATAATAATACAATTATTATAAGCTACAATATTTTATTATGTTCCCATAAATTTTTTATGCAATTATCAAGTTATCAATAGATAATATAATTTCATGTGAGAAAATTTAAAGAGAGTTTCGTAATAAATGATGTATAGATGAGATAGAATTGTATATTTCAGATATTTTATGAAAGCTCACACCATCGATTCTTCAACAACAAGGTTTAATGAAATTTCTGGGAAACCTGTATCAACGATTCAACATGGGAAGCTGAACCATATTGTTTGTTCTTCAATACGTCGACGAAGTTCTCAGTTTTACAATAGACCTGAAAATAGCCTAGAAAAACTTTTCGTTCATAAGAAATGATAAAACCGAACGAAAAGTTGTTGATCCCCGATGCCCTGTTCGAGATAATCAACACTCACTAGAATTCCTGTTAACCAGTTCAAACTCACCGTAACTATCCGTTATTTCAATTCATCGACGAATTAATTCTTTTTGAATAAATTACTTCGCCATATCAAATGGTTCGTTTCCTTTTCCTTCTGGCAAATCGATTGATCGACCATTGAAACGCCGTATGCCGTTTCAATCAAAATGATTCTATCTTTTCTTTCAGGATTCTCATTAATTCATTCGATTGATCGATGGAGGAAACGATTCAATCATTTTATCTGTTTCATCTAAATCGATCTTTTTCCCCCCAGTGGCGTGGGATGCGGTTGAATTCTTTAAGCCATGACGCATGCGATCGTCCATTTAATAATATAATCGATATCACACTTCGTTTCACAAATCTGCCGGTCTCTTGTTATACGTGATTGTCAATTGATAACGGATGAACAACTACCTACGAATGTTCAAGTTGAATTCTTTGAATATCGAATGTTCCTTCCAATCCAACTACGAATTCTAATTCTCAAGCGATTATAAGATGTGCAAGTAAATTAAATTCCTTTTCGCGGAGTTGAATATCTCGTATTGGAATACTGAAATCCGAAACAAGAATATTCCACACATAGAATTAGATGATACTGGTATTTTGTAAACGATTATATCATTGTAATTCCAAATTCATCGGTTCAATCATTTTATAGGCTTGAAAATCACGCCGATTTGAGTATTAGCACGTTATACACTTTTTATATCATGTGATTGTTTGAATTCTATCATGTTCCAAATGAATATGATATATTTATAAATTATTTATTCGAAATTTAACATAATTCGAATTGTAATGTCAATTTTTTCTCGTCTTTTGCTGCTGGATGAAGATATTTCTTTGATCAATTATATATTTATCTCACGTCTTAATTTAATACTCCTCCTTGATGCGTGGGTGAGCAATAACGAGTGACAATGATCTTGTAATTGTGAATAAAGCAAACCACATTCTTTTGAGAGAAGATTGATCAAATTGAGGTATATTGATTGCTCTGAACGACAACGTCTCAACTGAAGTTTGTTTCACAATGAAACCTAATGAACTCAATTGTTTTTTTTTCACACAAATATACGTTCTTTCATCATCAAAAATTAGCGTAGTCGAAAAATGGCAAATATTGAGAGTTTTGTGTTGAATTTGGTGTCATCACTCCCTTATTTGATTTCTCCTGGGTGATTTATTTTGCATACTCACTCTATGGCACTGAAAACTTGACTTTTCATTCCCATAGTCGGAAGGGTTTCATTCTTCGTGTTCTGAATGATTTCCACCTCATTGTAACCACTGAATTCCTTGTTTTTTCTATCAAATCTTAAATTATCGTTAATAAAACTCGTTTCATTGATTTCGTCAAAATTAACTCCAAAAGTAACACTTTTCTCCATATCTTGATCAATGAATCTAATATCGAGGATAAATTGGTAGAAGACTCCAGAATATGTTGCATGTTGTTATCCATCATTATGAGAATTCTGGGTCCACTCAAGTCTCATCGATCTTGAGTAGAACCATTCATTCATGACATTGAATGCATGGAAATCTGATTGGCCCAGTTATTTTAGAAGTGATCTGCGCAGTTTTGGAATTCCAAGTAGAACTGAAATCTTCAAAACGAGAGGAGGTTCTTCAGATTGAAGTAGAAATCTCTCCCCGCAACGTGATTTGAAAAATTTGATTTTTCAATATAAATAATGCTCAATAATTCTGGTTATCAGATATCTGTCATGATCCATTAATTCATATAGTCCATTACAGAAGCGAACTTCCTCTCCTAGTAAATCAACATAATATATGATTTCAAATTTCTTACACTGTTATAAATATGGAATAAT
This sequence comes from Gonatopus flavifemur, assembly GCA_018340375.1. Lineage (NCBI taxonomy): Eukaryota > Metazoa > Arthropoda > Insecta > Hymenoptera > Dryinidae > Gonatopus > Gonatopus flavifemur. Next base: position 38,644,100 of record JAFFJZ010000001.1, on the reverse strand, counting down.
TTTTTTTCTTCCTCATCAAATGTCTGATGAAAACGTGAGTCCAGGAAGAATATTAGTTGACAATAAATTGGTGTTCATTTCTTCACTACCATGTTCAAGTGATATACTCCCTTCACTGTTGAATTTTCTATTTCTTGTAGAAAATCAATTCAGATGTTCCCTTATCTCATCAGGAGTGAAGTATGAACTGAATTCAGATAAATTCCATTAGTTTGCCTTATATTTTGAAATATCATAGATCCACAAAAAAGTTGGAAAACGAAATCAAATATCCGAATACTATCAAGAGAGCATTCTGTGATGTGCTTTCTCGCAACTGAAATTCAACTTAATTTGAAACGTGAAAGATCTCGCATATTTTTCCACAGTGAAATTCATGTACGTGTATTTTGCAAGTCTTCAGGTGTTACATAAATCCTTATGCTCTTTCAATCCCTGAAAATCTTCTCGAAATGAGGTACCTGACACTTTCTCGAGAACACGTACGCTTCTATCATATTCGAAATATGCAAACAGCTGCATTTTTCGTTGGTTTCCATCCTCCGTTGTGATATGTCTCTCATCAGAATAGCCTTGGACTCATTTCCACTCGTTTTGAGCATTTTATACCTTTTATCGAGTGACATGCAGATTTATCGTTGTTGTTCATGAGCTCCATTTAAGATTAACCTATTTCAACACGAGCTCATATTTGAGGCAATATATTCTAATGCGCTCAGAGATATCTTCGAAAGGGATTACCTTGATTAACGATACACTGTTAGAAATTTCTTCAAATTTGATACATTTTCCATGTACATTTGTGAATGAAATTTCCAATTCTTGGTGATTGGAACAAGAATTCATTTACACACAACAGTATTTTGAATTTTTGCCTTATCATATCATACATTATTTTATATTTCTGTAACTGACATTTCATTCAAATGTAATTGAAATTTGAATAAATTTTTCAGTTACGTGGATAACTTTTGCTTCCATTACATGTAATTGGAAGTTCAATCAGAAATTTCTAACAGTGCATTTTTACCCATTTGTTGATATATTTACTGCAATTTTCGTTAGGAATAACACTGCATTTCATATTCCACGGTTAGAAAAGCATTGGAGAACATCGGTCATTGTACAAACGGGTGTTGTGGAGGATTAAGGGTACTATCTACTTTAATGCGTGCTCTATTTGAAAATTATATCCAACAACAAATGATTTTTGTGTCAGAACTCATGTCTCCTGTATTGATTATTTTGAATAGTATTTATTCCAGAGGATAATTTTAAGATTAAGATAATGAACAGCTATAATTTGCAAAGAGAAAAAAAATACAACAGAAATTCAGTGAATATAAGTGATTAGAACAGTTATTATGTAATTTTCCAGGCTAACTATAATATTCTGTCAAGAAACAATACTTGATAAACTCTACAAATTTATTCAAATTTTCAAATTGTATGAATCAACTGAACTGTCTTCAATTTCTCATCACTCATTATATAATAGAATCAATTTGACTGAGAAAAATATGAAATTATAGATAGGTCAGATATAATGACTACGTAACAATGCACGGAATACAGCAACATGATGAACAATCAGCCCAAATAAAATGCAAAGTAAGAGTCAGGAGTATAATGCGGACACAAAAAAACTGTGTGAGGAGAAGAATGATGATAGCGTGGTGGGACAATATGAATGAATACTAAATGATAACACAACGAAGAGTATGACAATGAAATTTCACATATATATATCGCATACAATGAATGTACTTTACCTGCATTCTCAACTGAAATTTTCAAAGGTACTAAATATAAGAACAAATATTATTAGAAGTGATTATGATATAAATCAACACGTTGATACAAATATACATAGAGCGAAGAGGTGAAACAGAATTTATGAATATTGTACATCAATTTGATTCTAAATATGAATAGAACTATATCGAACGTAACACGCGTCAATAAAAATTTCTCTCTGAGAAAAACATGTTTTGTTCAGTCATTGATGTTCAGTTTTTCATGATAAAAATGTGAGTTGAATATGATTTCGAATGTTCTTTATCTATGAATTGATCATACCAGAAGAAATTGATTACCGAATTGGCATTGGAACTATCTTATCTTATTGTACCAAGATGAGATCTTAGGTATTTCGTATCACTTTCGAATTCTGAACCCATTCGGTTCTCACGTATATAATACATAAAACTGATGAATTCAATGTATGATCGATCCAAAATAAGACAACTTTTGGACTAAGAAATAAAGAAAATAACATTCTATTCCACAACAATATTTAGGTAATTAATTCCCCCATTTTGATATGGGAATGCTACGCATTGATCATTGTGTCAAATGGAGGATATATTGAACTTGCATCAACAATCTCAGAATCGGATGGAACCATGAATATGAATAATATTCTTGATGCTTGAATAATGCTCAAGAAAAATATTTTCCTGCTTGTAATATGATTGGAAAATATATATACATTCATCGCAAAAGTAATTGTAACGCTTCCACAACCTTCACTGTTAAAAATTGCTTGAAATTTCATGTACTTTTCATGTACATATGTGAATGAGAATTCAATTTTTGTGAACTGAAATAGGAGTCCAAATACATGTTATTGAATTTTCAAGTTATCGTGCATGAAAATTAAAATTAATGTACAGGTGACTGAAAAAACTTAGAAAAATTTAATCCAGTATAATAAAATAATGATATCATTATAATTATAATCAAATCATGGCTCTAATGGCATCCAACTGAAAATAACAAAAATGATCCAAGTGTGTTTGGATTTGAAAAAAAATCTAAAAATGCTTATATCTCAAAAACTAACCTTCAAAAAAACGGGAAATTCTTGCATTATGGCTGCAGAATACGCCCTTAAAATACAATTTTTCTCACTATGGGTCACCCTGTATACTAACGCTTTGACGAAGTCATCCGCGTATCCACTTCAACTATGTACTAGTTAGATCACACGGTTTGTTCAGTGTTTCTACATTACAAGTACATCTTGATTCACGAGTTTGAAGAATGAACGCAAGGTCATATAAGCAGAAAAATGCTCCCTTCCACATAAGTGGCAGTGGCTTGAGTGCAGAGCTTTGGCGTCCGACTTCGACGTCCCGCGTTCACATCTTGTGGAGGTGATTTTTTTTTTCAACGATCATGAACATGTGCATGAAATTTAAAGAACTTGTTATTGAATTTTCAATCATGATTTGTCTCAACAATCAAGAACATGTGCATGAAATTTGAAGAATTGGTTCTTGAATTTTCAAGTACAGTGCGAATTGTTTTTCAATTACGTGAGTGGAAGCTGCTTCCATTACATGTAATTGAAAATTCAATGAGAAATTTCTAACCATTGGTTCGATGAGTTTTTTTTGTTCACGAACAATTTAGAGGAAGTCTGACAAATGTATTTTTGGTCCCGAAGAATACCATATATAGGAATTGGATCAAAGATTCCCTCATTATATGTTTGAGAGAACTTGTATCTCTTACTATCACGAAACAACTTTTCACTGAACTGTAAAACTCATTTAGGAACGAGGTTGGCTGAAGTTAACATAGAAGTGAATTACAAGGCTCCGAAGATTCCGTTAGGGGACACAGTGAATAGATTCTTCTCATCTAAAATTGAAGTTGGAAATTTCAACATTTTGTATCTCTTTTGCAACATACAAAATTTTTTAATGTTCAACCAATGTTAATTCCAACCTCATTTTCCCCTAATTTTTTTCGTACACGGAAAGACCGTGTCTATTAATGTTTAGGAAGAATTTATCAACGTTGAGAAGAATGATTGTCAATTTAGGGAAGAAGAAATTCAATACATAACATGGATTTTGAATGACACGTAATTTTTGGTAAAAATGAAGGATGTCCAGTTGATTAATTGAATTTTTATTTGGGAATATTGAAGGTACACGGAGAGGAATGCCGCTCGAAAATATAAGAATTTTGCCCATTTTTTTTAGTAAACTAGGAACACTAGAAGCTAGGGAGGTTTTTGAAATGCATTCTTACATAAAAATACGAAAGATTGCGGATATTGTAGAAAAAGTAATAGGTAGGATTGAAATTTTAAACGCTGAACGTTGCATTTTACATAGCATATAGTGAAATTCAGTTATTCATTCGTGATCTCCCGTATTTTGATCTAAAAACCCATTTCACAAACCTACCTGTTTCTGGTTTGAGAAGCATAATGGAAAAAAGTAGTCTATTTTTTTCTCCGTGTAGTTCGCGTTTTAGATGGCACACGAATGCTGAAATTATTTCATAACACAAAATCTGAATCCATTTGCAACGTACTCCATTTCAAAGCTTTCGAGGAAAGTGTTCGACCTTCGAATGAAAAATTCTTATCATATTACAATATTCACATCAAATGATATTTTATGAGATAGGGATTAGGGATCAATAGATATGATGAATAGATGGAGAAACACAATTCAAATTTTCGCGTCATCTTCACGCAGTACACATGATTGTCTGAAATATTCCACAGTTGTGTGTGTTAATTTTATATAATTATGTGTGTCAACGGTACACAGCTGTAACAAATTATTACAGAAGGGTGTTGAATATTTAACACAAAAATGTGTATTATGAAAAAATGACGCAAAATTTTTCACTGTGTAGATAGATAGATATTTCATGCTTTGTATGAGCAAATAAAAATCGGTCAAATGTAGTAGAAATAATGAATAACGACAACAACTACACTGAGAGAAGTGGAATGTAATGATCACCATGTACAAATAGTAATTGGGGGACAGCTTCGCGAAATTGGTTTCGGATACTATGGAGAATCGTAGCAATGTTCATGCACATGGGAATGGATACCATTTACATGAAGATGGATACCAAATATTAGGTGTAAAACTTTGCTTCCGCCGTTTTGCAATAGATGGCTGTAGCGGTAAGTGGTAGTTGAAATAAATAGATCATAGATGTCACACAATAAGCTTAGGTATTTGTAAACATAACGCCATCGAAATATTAGGCGATTTGTGTCTGCATCATAAAGTTATTCTCGATTAAACATGTCAGCTTACGAGCCAAATTCTCGTCAGTTGCGGGAGGTTTTAATTTTCTGCTTCAATATGAAGAAATCTGCGGCTGAGACTCATCGAATGCTCTCAAATACCTATGGTTAGGCCGCTATTAGTGAGAGAACGTGCCGAGAGTGGTTTCAACGCTTCAAGAACCGTGGTTTTAACGTCGAAGACCAGCATGGCGGTGGAAGAGAGAAGGTTTTCGAAGATACAGAATTGGAGGCATTACTTGATCAAGACTCGTGTCAAACGCAACAAGAATTGGCAGGATCATTGGAAGTGACGCAACAAGCCATTTCAAAACGCCTGAAAGTCATGAGAATGATTCAGAAACAAAGAAATTGGGTGCCGTACGAGCTGAAGCCGAGAGATGTTGAACGGCGTTTGTGTATTTGTGAACAGCTGCTTGCAAGGCAAAGACGGAAGGGATTTCTACATCGCATTGTGACTGGGGACGAAAAATGGGTTCATCACAATAATCCCAAGCGCAGAAAATCATGAGGATATCCCGGCCATGCTTCCACCTCGACGGCCAAACCGAATATTCACGGTTCCAAGGTTATGCTTGGTATTTGGTGGGACCAGCTCGGCGTAGTGTATTATGAGTTGTTAAAACCGAATGAAACAATCACAGGCGATCGTCATCGAACGCAATAATGCGTTTGAGCCGAGCATTGAAAGACAAACGGCCGCAATACAACGAGAGACATGATGAAGTAATTTTACAGCATGACAATGCTCGACCCCATGTTGCGAAAGTGGTCAAGACATACTTGGAAGTTCTGAAATGGGAAGTCCTACCCCGCCCGCCGTATTCTCCAGACGTTGCTCCCTCGGACTATCACTTGTTCCGATCAATGGCACACGGCCCAGCTGACCAGCACTTCCGGTCTTATGAAGAAGTGAAGAATTGGATCGATTCGTGGATCGCTTCAAAAGATGACCAGTTTTTTCAACGCGGGACTCGTATGCTGCCCGAAAGATGGCAGAAAGTAGTGGCCAACGATGGACAATACTTTGAATCATAAATGTGTAACCAGTTTTTTACAATAAAGCCTCGAATTTCGGAAAAAAACGGCGGAAGCAAAGTTATACACCTAGTAACATAGTCGACATCATCAACTTAGAAATTCTGTAATTCAACTACCATTTTCGCATGGTCATGGTTACAGTTCACTCTTCTCAGTGTACATAAAAAAATACACTGTAGAAGAAACTTGGGATCTTCCTATACGCAGCAACCGGAAAATTTCTATCATGGGATAGGAAATCAATCTCCGGCACGTGTATATGGAATTTCCCATGAATTTTACTAAGAATTCCGAACTTTGTGGGATTTCTACTACCATTTTCTACTAATTTTCCGGTGAACTACGGAAGATTTCTAATCTTCATGATTCTAATTTCTACGATTCTCTATAGTATCCGAAACCAACATCGCGAAGCTGTCTTCCAATTACTATTTGCACATGGTAATCATTGCATTTCACTTCTCTCAGTGTATTTTCCTTCGTGTATATGTTTATGACTTCCGAACATTTATGTGAATTTTCTCATAGAAATTTTTCACCGGACCTCAAAGCAAACACACCCATGTGGAAATGTACACACGGGCCGCTACTGGCGCGGTACTGTTGCCAGAGTTGTCAGTACTGGCAAATCCAACCTTGCTCTTATGGGGCCAGTGGTTTGGACGGTACTGGCAAGGAGTCGGAATGAAAACATCATTTTACATGAGGGCCAGTAAAACATTCACCACCACGTCGGTAGTGATATTTGGTGTGTGCCTACTATGGTGGAACTCTGGCATTGCAACAGAATCAGTTGTTCGGCCAGTACTGGATGAGAAGTAGTAGAGGGTCAAAATAATACATCCTACGTAGGAATTCAGACCCGACCCAGTACTGGCACAGTGCTGGTAATTAGAGATCCCCGGAGTTATATTTCAAGTAAAAAAAAAAAATACATTGAATTTGAACTTTCAAAACTTTGTGAATCTATTTTTCTCATCGCCCTTATCTGAGAAAGACGCTTTGGAAGTGGTTTCATGAAAGTTCACTGAGCAAGGATTGAACCCGGGACCTGCGAGTGAGAAACAGAGTCTCTATCACATCAGCTAATCTCCGAGTTGACAACGGACCACTTAAATTCCCATTTATTGCACCAATTCCCTTGAAGTCACGCAATTTACCATAGACTCCGTAGTGAAACAAGATTCTACCAATACTGATTCATTGTTCTCTATCGAACGTATTGAATGATCATACCAACTCTGTCTCGATACTGGCGCGACTCCGGCTCACTACAAAAATCGAGTTGCCAAGATCATGATTTAATTTTAATGTCAATCGACTACCGATTCCGTAGTCAACCAGAGTCCCACCAATACTGGTACCATGTCGTCTATCGAACATATTGAATCATAATACCAACTCTGGCCCTATACTGGCGCGACTCCGGCTGACCACAACAGCCGAGTTGCCAAGATCATAATTGCAACATCAATCGACTATCGATTTTGTAGTCAGCCAGAGTCATATCATTACTGGCATATTGCCTACTTTTGTACATATGGGATGATAATACCGACTCTGGCTGAATACTGGCACGGTACCGTTTCTCGAAATCCTGGGTATTGTCCAGAAAGTATTCATTCGATACTGACCCTATACCGTCTGTCCACGCGAGCCAATACCGTCTGAAATTTCGTGAATGTTCGGCGACAGTTGAAAAACGGTAATGATTCTGAACAGGCACAGTTGTTTTTGCCGAACTTTGGCAAATACAACCTCGCCAGTACCACGCCATTTGTCATAATGAATTGATTTTAACGACAACACAACATCGATTTCGTAGTGCCATATTGATACTGGCATATAGTCGGCTATCAAATCTATGAAGTAGTAATCCGCACTCTGGCTCAGTACTGGCGTCGCTTTGGTTTACCATAACAGCCGGATTTCCATGGACATAATTTTAACGTAGTTCGACTACCGATTTTGTAGTTGGTCATTGCCCTACCGATCCTGGCACTCGATCGCTTATTGGATATATTGAATGGTCATCTCAACTCTGGCTCAGTGTTGGTGAAGCTTCGGCTTACCCTAATAGCCTGATCCCCATCGCTACGATTTTAACGACAATACAACATCGATTTCGTAGTCAGCCAGTGCGATATTGATACCGGCATATAGTCGGCTATCAAATATATGAAATGGTAATCCCAACTCTGGGTCAGTACTGGCGCCGCTTTGGTTTACTATAACAGCCGGATTTCCATAGACATAATTTTCACGTAGTTCGACTACCGATTCTGTAGTTAGCCATTGCCCTACCGATCCTGGCACTCGGTCGCATATTGGATATATTGAATGGTTATCCCAACTCTGGCACAGCACTGGCACGGCTCCGTTACACTACGATCCGTGTATTTTCCGGCCAGTATTGATTCATTACTGGCCCAACACTGTCTGTCCACGCCAACCAATACCATCTCAACTCCGTCGAACATGTATAGCCAGTTGAAAAACAGTAATGGGCCTAAACAGGCCGAAGTCTGGCAAATACAACCTTTCCAGTACTGGGCGATTTGTCAACTCCGGCAATTTCCACATGGGCACCGTGGATAGAACTTTTGAGAACAGCTCAATTTAGATGGATTATAACAATGCAGGATGGGAGCATAAGGTATGAGACTGAAACTCAAAATCGAACTAGACCAATCAATCAATGTAGAGATTGAAAAGATGCTCATCGAATAGTCGATTGAAGAGGAATGGATTTTAATGGTCAGAGAAAGACAGAGTTCCAAAACTGCAAGCTACAGATAAGGGAAGATTTCTGTGCAGTTTCATGGCAGAGAACCAAGTACTCCAAAGAGATGGACTTAGTAGCAATAGTCGAATCAATTATACGCCAATTCACCAATGGAAGAAAGAGGGATTCAAATAAGTAGGTACCCTGACTACCAAACATTATGCCTCCAACTGGATAAGTTAAGTTACCTCATAGACGTGATACCCAAAAATGACCAAAAATATCGCGTAAGATATCTCTTGGATACAACTGTTGTTGTATGGTTTGAAACCTCCACGAAAAAAATCTCGTGGGATTGTGCATTGGTTGTTGTTAATTTGAGATAATCGCTTACGTGAATAGGACTTTGATGAACTTTACATTGGTACCAATGTTCTATGTAGATTGCTACTAAATTGAATGCGAGTGGTTGCTATGGTAACCATGATAACAATCTAAATTCAACAGTTTTCTGTAGTAGATTTTTCATAAGCTTCGTCCTGTAATCGTAATCCCGTGTATCTGGAAGATATCCATATCCAAGCTGTTCCATAAAAATTTCGTCGACAACTTTTGAAAGTAGTTCTCATTAGAATTCCAACGCGACTATGGTAAAATCATGAGCATGGAAGGGTGGAATATAAGAACCCTGTTTTCAGCGTGATCTGATGGGAACCCACCTGAACTCTGGATATAATCCTGCAACATATTCTATAATCAACTCTTCATGCAATTTCAACATGACAATTCGTTCCCTTGAACGTGTTTATTTTAGTTACGTCGAAATGTGAAAAATGTTCAGAATACAAAAGGAGTCCGCACAAGTTGCACATATCAAACTTATTTCCAAGACGCCTTGAGGGATACGCTTTTCTCATTCTATTATTTCTCGTGGTAAGTTTCTACAACACCATCTTTCACATTGGAATAATGTCAGCCACTTCCTGATATTTCCAAAAATATGAGGATATTCGAATACTCTCACATTATAATGATGAATTACGGAACATGAGTTGTAATGTCAGCGGTGTGGTTCGAATAGTATCATACTGCAAGTAAGTTTTCCTTATGTGTTATTGAAGAATGATTGGAGTGATGAAAGTGAGGAGATGTATGAGTCTTGGGAGCGCAGTGAATTTTTTATAAACAGGAAGCTAAATTGCAAAATTATGAGAACGTCGATGGATTATTTTCAATTTGATATTCTGAGAACAAAACAAAGAAAATAGTATATTATTATTGATACTAGATTCATTAGTTTGTTATGCAATCAAATAATGTAATCCTCTCAAAATTGCGTTACTAGATATAGTAATTTTGAGAAGTTATGTAATTGGATAACATGAAGAAAATCTGGTCCGAACATGCTAGCAGATATAGTAATTTATAATTCAACGTTCTTCTCCCTACAGGGAATACAAGACAAGAAGTTTCGGATGAGATTCTTGGACTTGGTACATCAATAATTAAAAGAGGATGTAATTTGAATATATAGAGAGAGAGTTCGATCGGAAGGATAGTGCTCCATTCGAATTATTATGGAAAGTTCGTTGTTTTTTTTTGAGTGAATTCACTATTTGAATTGACATAAGTGAAGCTCACAATTTCACCAGTGCTGATTTTGTTTGAATTTTGGTATGATATGAAACTGAAGATTTCAGGAGACAAATACTGGCTTTTATCCTCATGAACATGAAAGACTTGTACATGAATTTCAGTTCTTGTCTGTACTCAATTCACAGTTCATTCTTAGCGTCTCTTTCTCAAAGGAAGGAGATGAAAGTGAATGGAAAAATAAAGTAAGAGAACAAACAATGTAATAGAATGTATGATTGATTGCACTTTTCTTGCATTCTCAAATATTCAGCCGCAATTCAATGTCGATGAGATTGATCATGCATGATTCCACTCCATGTTCATTATGAGATTTCTGCTCATCAAAATTACAAACCATGCTGGGATGTTTTAGACCATCTATGAACGCACATAAAGTACCTTGAAATGTTTATAAGTACTGTATAATTGTGTACTGTAAGTGGGTAAAATATTCAACATTTTCCGGTCCGTCTTAGGATTACATCCAAATCCCTTAACATTTATTCTCTCACTCTGTTCTGACGAATAGAGACAAGCACACAATGCCCCTACAATATGAAGAATCTCATTCAACTGGAAAAATATGTAGTTGCATGAATATGATACAAATTATTCGACAATTATTCATTAATAACTCGTTTGCTTCGATATGACACTATTGAAAGTATCCAATACTGTTCGTAAAGGTGTTCCTGGAAATGAAAACATCATTCGAAGCAGATTACTGATTCACAACATTCGAAGGGAAAAGAAAATTCAAACACTCAAAATCTGATAGATGATCATTATTCATCTTCTCAAATTTGGTTCCTTGAAACCAGAAACACACTCACAGAAAAATTTTCTCATTGTAACAAAAATTTCATCATTATGAGGAAATTTGTTTCTCAACATAGGGACAATCCTAATTTTTCTTCTGATAAGAAAAAAATTCTCTCGCCTGAAGTGAAATTTGATAATCTTGGCGTTAGAATATTGAATCTTGAATCAGGAAAAATAGTCTTGAGATCGCCATGAGTATTTTTCAAATAAGACTGTGTAATGAAATCTTTCTTTTTACCCAGTAAAAAAATTGTATCTTGCGATATATTTTAGACTTTATAATTACTATTCCATTTTACAACACGATACATTGGAATGAATTTTGCAAATTCTATTACTCTGCTGCCAATCGAGGGGAGGGGAGCGTATTGTTGAGCGTCGCCTCTAGAAATATTCATCTAGTTTCAACATGAGAACATTTTTTTCACCACAAAAAGCGATGGTTCTCACAAGGAATAAAGATTCTTACGTTGAATAAAAGTCATCAACCATAATTTTCCCCACTGACAATCCATGATATGATCACTTTGAAGCGGAACCGCTTTTTGGTCGAACACTATTTGTTTCCGGAGAAGAAAATCTATATCAAGAATAAAATGACGATAACAACAAGAAATCATTCCTGTGAGTGCATGGTTCAAAGGATGTGCTGCAAGATTTTTGGTCCTCAACAACTGAGTGTTTTGTTATCCGTTCACTAATTTGTTCCAATAAACGATTCAAACTTCAGCAACATGAATTACAGGGATTTCGAATTTCTAATCAAACACGTTAAGTTATTCAATGATTCCCCGAATAATACTTGTTCATAGAATACTATAATTCGACATCGTTAGATCAACTTTAATATTCACGTACTCTGCAACTAATTGTTCGTTTACATGAAATTTCATTTACTTCATTATGCCCTGGAATCGGATACCGTAGAAAACTCTGATACCGTACCCCGTTATATAGCTATACACGGAATTTGATTTAGAGGTGTTTCCTCGTACAATAATTATCATATCACATTACGCGCCAGATAGGAGATTACGGATGGAATGTGAATTACAATATATAATACTGTAATATGTTAATATTATCGGTGATAGTGACGAATTAGAAGCTATTATGAAACCTATTATTCAATGTTAACGCTATACGTATGAAATTATCATCGAAGCCGTTGGCACAAGTAACATGATTGTCAAATGATAATTATTATGCCTCAATAATGATGCTACTCGTTTTAAGCTCATGTTTTAGTGCACGTGAATGATTGTATTCAGCTGATGGTTCTGTATTCGTACATGGATTTATCAATTTCTCGTTCTTATGAACGATTCCATAGTGAATTAATAGTTTTCGCTCGCACTCCATAGATGGACAAGATTCCGAAGCATGGATGGAGTCTCTTGATTTGATGATATTTGTTTCAAATTACATGTAATCATACCGGATCAATCAACAATATGTTGCTGTAATCTTCATTACAGTGAACAGCTGAGTGCATTCATATGTTCAATATGAGAATATATTGTTGATACACGTAGAAAAGTAATATCTCAAAAATAACAACACATCTACTCGATTATCAGGATGAGTGAAAATACCACCGTCATTGTCAGACAGTGTAATGAAAATATGTTTCCCCAGGCATTCTTCAGTAAGAGCGTGCAACTTCACACATGGTCAAGTACAAATGTTCACTACATTACCTGACAATAACAGTGGTATTTCCACTCATCCTGCTAATTCGGTGGAAATATAATAATTTTTGAGATGTTTTTCTTGCGTGTTGTTGTGAATATTATCTTTTCGTATACATCCTGACCACCGATGATCATTCAGTTCGAATCCAATGCTGTGTGTTTTTGTGGTTGGGAAATTGTAGGTGAATGATAAAACCGGAATTCTGATAGCTGGAATTATGAATATTCTAAAATTGAGAACATAAATTCTCAATTGACTGTATTCCAAATGAAAAAATAACGATTTCATGTATAAAATTTCTCTATGTTGGTGAAGTTTGAATCGTTTATTGATTAACGAATGTGTAATCATATAACGAAATACTCAGCTGTTGAAGATCCAAAATTTGTTTGTACATTCTTCAATCGATGTTTCCCATTGCAAGGAATTACAAGCAATTATTTCGAGAGCATAAGCAACGACGATTCATCAGATCTTGTGAGTTCGAATTTTCGTTCCGTTTCTATAAACGATTCAAACTCCGAGAACACATTTTCTCAAGGGAATACTAGCAGCGTGGCAGCAGCTGAATCGTTTATGACGAACTATGGCTAAATGCTTCATTTTAATAAAAACATCGCTCTGTACAGCACTTCTCTGATTCAAGGAGAAGTGCTGTACAGAGCGATATCTTGATGACCCGTGAGAAAATTGTCCACGCTTGCTCACGCCTGATCAGGGCTGATGACTCAAGCCTGATCAGGCGTGATCAGGTCTTAATTTTGTACCCACGTAATGAGGACTAATGATGCCCAATTACGCCCAACCACGCCCCATTATACATGAGAAATTCGTACAAAATCAATCAAAAAAGTTTTTGGTAAGGAATGGAACTATGATAATGTTATCAAACACTTTCCAGTTCTCAGGCATGATCATGCGTGATCAGGCGTACGCGCCTGCGTTTGGGGCTGATTTAGCATGATCAAGCATGTGTATTTGTGATAGAAAAATCAACACAGAGTCACTTTGTATGAATATTCTTCAGTTGGTAAAATTTTGCATGATCACGAGCGAGAGTGGTTTGTCAGACATGATCGCTGGTGGTTAGGCTCGATCACGGGTTTCCACGTGGGTACAAAATTGGAGCCTTTGAAGTTTGTCGATAAAGCTCAAAAATGAACGACCAGGTGTAATCAGGCTCACTCACGTGCAGTCAGTATCCAACACGAATAATTTTGCCGGAAAATGTCCATCATTAGGCCTGAACGCGCATTATCAGACCTGAACGATTTGCTCACGGGGATTATGCACGGAAAGACGGGGTCTATTAATATTCAGAAAAATGACTGTTAATTTGGGGAAAAAGAGGATCGCTGGGAAATATTCGTAGTGAGTCTACTAAAAATTCTTAGTCGATTTATTCACAACTGATAGTTTCACTGTGGAAAATACCAATGAAACTATCAACTGGTAATATTTTGACTGCGAATTTTTGCTAGACTCACTACGAATATTTTTCAGCGATCCTTGTTTTCCCTAAATTGACAATAATTTTTCTGAACGTTGATAAATTCTTTCTTAATATTGATAGACCCGGTCTTTCCGTGTGACGTGTTTGCCCGTAGTTTGTTATGAACAATTTGGCTGCTGCCACGCCACTAGTATCACCTCAAACATATTTGATATACCCTCCCCAACCCATGAATTTAGTGGTCAGACAATACATGATTTCAAAGATAAAGCTGTCCCGAAAAAGAATGATTAACATCCAGTATATACTCGATGATTGGAGAAATAAATATGAATATTCAATAACGAAAAAAAACCTCTGCGCATTTTTGATTCAACAGTAAATCTAGTGTACAGGGTACACTATACGATGTGTAAATAAGATTCAATTTCTTCGTCAACTTTCACCGTCATACTACATAGAATACCAGGTGGAATCATTTTTACATCCAACTGATTCAAGAAGGATATTTGTCGAGTGATAAGAAGATGTGCTGCTGCTTTGATCAAGACACAATGAACGTCAGATTTGCGGATGAAAAAAGGCAGAAGTAATGAAATGTTCACTCAGTCGTATCATCGATGCAATCTCATAATGGGAATAAATTGTGAATACTTAAGAATTGGTCTTGCTTTTCATGAATGAAAATTCTACTCCTCCGTATTTTCCATGCGCATCAAATTAAGGGCACAGACGGACGACGAGACGCGCTGGCAACGCAATGAAATAGAAGCGGAGTTTCCAAGTAACCATTTATTGGAATCCTTAACGAAACTATTCATTGTGCGAAAATATGCAGATAGCGGCAGCTGCTCGAGCGCATAATTATTCACGCTTCACTCTTTTCGATATCATGCATTGCACGCGATTCTCTCTGTTTCATACATTTTATGCCTTAATCACATTCATCTATTGTGAAGAACATCAAAACGTTCATTCGCAACACTGCGAGAGATGTTATATCTATTTGTAATTAACGCGACGTGGAATTGATATGAATGAACGTACAATTAACTGGTGATTTGGAATTTCAATCATCTCAAGGATAGCATGAATGGAAACTGGAAGTATCGTATCTCAGATGTAACTTTTATACTTGATTTCTCTTTTCGAATTCTTGAGGAATATATTGCAAGGAGGAATATTATCAACGATAGTATTATAATTTCACTGTATACAGTTGGAAATTCTCAAATAAATGCAGTTTTTTTCGGAGGAATAATTGAATAGACATGTTGCCATTGATATTGATTACCGGTAATTGAACAGTTGAATGCCACCTGATGCCTCCATTAAATTATTCAACAACTTATTTGAAAAAATTCGGCTCTCAAAAACATTTGAAAAACATTCCTAACAGACTTAGGGCTTCATCCATATAAACATTGTAGAAGATATTTGTATTAGCTTCAATACAAAAGTTTTAAAGCAATTAACACACATATTTTTTTATTCAATGTACCACACTTTTATTGAAATTCGAACACAATATTATCTTGAAATGATTTTCATACAAAATTTGGTTTTGAATCTCAAGAGTTCTGTGATGAATTTAATGCACAAGAGTATGTGAATTATCATTTATCATGCAAATTTTTTTGAAAATCCATCATCTTTTCCAACAGTCAGTTCCCCGAGTCGAAATTTGAAATCTCCTTCCTCTCTGCATGTGGAAGATCAGGAAATTTCTGCCACTTTCAGAAGCAAAGGAACAGTTACTCGAAAAGAACATGAATATAAAATGTACTCGTATGGTTTAGGTGCAAAAAATGCACGCGCAGTTTGTGATAATTCAAAACCGACTTCCACGTTGAAATTTTCATGCTTCATTAAATATTTGTGGCAAAAAACATGAAGAATGACTATTCCCATGTAGAAATTTCTATTTTCCACCAATTTTAACGAGAGAATCTACCTTCAGGAACAAGGCTTAGTGGGCTATACTCAATGAACATTGGTTGAGAATTGAGGAAAAGTTGTACCATCACTAGGGATTGGTGGAAAACTTTCATGAATCATCATAAATCGAACATCGTGTCACACATGGGCCACTCTTGTTTCAACATCATACCAAGCCTGAATCGTTTTCAATTCGAAGTTGCGCCAACATTGAGTCTATATCGGGTAGAGCTTGCATCGCGTGTAAGCTGCTCTTACATCGAGCTGATGCAGGGGTAGATCCAGGGAAGTCTTGAAGAGAGGGCGCAAACCCTGACAGCGACAGTTGCAGTGCAACTCTTGCTCCACCAGTTTGTGTTTTATTGTTGGAGGATTGTTTGATCTCACGTGTGATAGCTCCATGTATCTAAACATCTTCGCAACATCATGACAACAACTTTCAAATTTGCTGCATGTTGCTGCGCATTTGGCAACGCAACCTCCCAACAACGGTTGCTCCGTGTTGTTGGGAAGTTCTTGTGAATTTTTGGGAAATATAATTTAAATTTCTGGAAACATTCTCAATTTTTTCAATTTCTTGTACCTCGATAATGAGGTTTAATTGGGGTGTCGAATTCTAAATTTATATTCGGTTTTCTGAAGGAGGGGCGCGCGCCTTCTGCGCTCCCTTCTGGATCCGCCACTGAGCTGATGGCATGCTTGATTCAACCTTGGCGCGAAGTTGATCAAACATCGGTTCAATATTGACTGAATAATGGTTCAAACGGCTCAGTAAAATCTAAATGACACTCTGTACAGACTTTTTTCAATGAATAAAGACGATTCGTACAGAGTAATATTTTGATTTGACTGCTTTATTTTCGCATGATTTGTCAGGAAAGATTTGTCTCGAGTTGCATCACCAGGAATCGCTGGTATTTCCTAGGGTAGGGCAGGTTCGGGTTCCAATTGATGTTCCAATTAATTTCTGGAACCATGACCAGTCTTGATGAAAAAGTTATAGTAGAATATTCGAGAATCGCTAAGTTAAATTCCGTCTAAGTTGCCCCATACCCCTGCACCAGTGATTAATTTCTATATGAGTTATAGTTACAACTAATGTTTTTATCCTTTCGATCCAAAATATTTATCAGATTCTCTCACTCTTTATAGCATGAATTGGGAACATATTGCATTAAAAGATATATACGTTTTCATATAATTCGGAAAAATCCATGATAGAACTGCCAAACCTGAGCGAATGTTTATCCTTCAATTTTTAGCTTGTCAAGTTGGTTGAACAATAGGGTTCAAACATCGATCGAGAAATTTTATCCATACCATTGGATTCCGTATGAGTCACAAAAATTTTTGTATTCAATGACCATCAGTGATCGCGATATTACTGGTTCCGAATGTACACATCGTCAGAGGCAATATATCAAGTCACAAGTCTGTCCAACCACCGAAAGCAACAAGCCGAACGACGCGATTTGATTTATACTCTCACAACTCTCATAAATAATCAAATTCACAATCATCGCAATCGAGTATCGAAATAAGAGAGTGCTACTCATTTCCCGGGAATTTTAATAGGGTGCACTATCCAGCAGATGAACGATTCATCAAAGAAGTAAATATTATACATTTTGGCTACATTTCAATAATCCGATTGTTTTCAGAGGAAGTGACTTCTATTGTAAAAACAAACGAATTATTCTAAGGTCACAGAAATTTGGAATAATTACTGCTTTTGTGAATCGTTAATCTACTGGGTAATTCACCCTACATCATGCGAATTGTTATGAAGGCAGAGTAGAATCAAGTACATTCCATGAACTCATGATCGAGCAAAATTTCAATGACGAATTTCAGAGTTTCCATAAAAATCTAATGTAGAAAATTGAATACTATTTTCTCCAGTGTACGTTAAATAGCGTCGAGCGAGATTCATTTATGAATTATATCAGTTGCAATTAAAAAATCTGAAAATTTGAGGGATAACTTTCGAATGCGTCAAGTATCGCTCGAATAAGTAACTGCGAAACCGTTGACTATGCTGTTCAAAATCGCTTCAGGACCAAAGTATGTGAATGTATTATTCGATGGATTACATTTCAACGAATTCAACGAAAACCTACGTTTCCATTGAACTGTGAGAATGAAAAGTCAAAATGTTTCACTTTGGGGGACAGGAAAATGTAGCCAGTCAACAGTAACAATTTTTATGGTAGATGTATGGAAATGATAACTTTGATGAATCTATTGTTTCGGAGATAGACTACTGAACTAGAAATCGGGATTTCCGCTCTGAAAATACAGGTTTTTCTGAGAGACTTCTGACTCTTGATAACAACTGAATGAAGGCTTGCTTTCCAAACGATTCAAACATGCTGCTTCGTGAATTGATAAATATTTCAAACAATTTTTTATATCCGTTTGGTGAAACTGTTGTCCGAACTAACAGTATTACCCTTTTTTTCATGTGCGCATTTTTGGAATAATACAATCTAGAACTGATTCATCACTTCGGAAAGGCTAAATATTATGCGAACAACTAGAAATATTTTATTTTTTCAACGAAAATATTCTACACCTATTATCAAATTTTCCTTCAATATAATCAACTTTCTTGGCTATTCGTTTTTTGAACGAAAATATTTTTTCTCAGAGTGATAATCTACTCTTCAAGACTGAAAATACTGCAACTCTGATAAAAATGAGAATGAATTGCAGTATTTTCGTTCTTCGAGAATGAATGTTCATTACATAAAAATCTTTTCATCGAAAGGATATTTGATGAAGCACTCGGGGACATTGATTAGATTAAAAATCGCCGATGATTTTGATCCAGGGGTTATAATTTCTCATAAAAACATTCTGGGGCATAATTTATCCTCTTCAATCCACAAACGCGGATTCAATCATATTTACAATCAATTTGCACATAGTTGAACATCCAAATACAGTAGAACGATACAGAATCTGAACAGAGAAAAGAATTATTTCTGTACAATCCTTATTTATTCGTTCTCTATGGAGAGGCAGAACTGGGGAAAGAATGTTTTTAATATTCTCACGCGATGAAGTATCACCTGGATCTCATCCAGAACAGTTCGCTGAAGGACAGGTTTCGAATGCCTGTGTATATCCACATAGAAGAGGCAATTTCCTGAAAATCCTAACCTACCTTGTCGTCAAAGACAAATGTCGAAATTAAAAGACTGGATTGTACGCGCGTCCATCGAAGCTCGTACAAAGTGAAACAGAAAGTCGAACAGGCATTTCAAGGTACAGTATTGAGAAGAGGAAAGAGGAATGTATCCATGGAACTAGTATTGGTCCTACTGTACCGGGTTCTTCAAAAGAGCATCATTACTAACATCACTGATTGTCTTTCGTTTCTGCAACCCGCCTACTAGCATACATCTCAGTAATCTTCAAAGAAAAATCTGAACCATCTGCATTTTGTTCTCCATTTTCGAAAACAGAGGAGAACAATAACAACCAGAATGAGCGATTCAAACATAAGAATGGGTAGAGCAAAGGAATACATTCTGATACAAAGAAAGGAATGTACGACCCAATAAATTCATGAATAATACGAAAAATGGAACAATGGTTATTCGATCGTGAGATCTGGATGATAATCGTGTATTGTGGACAAATGAGCCTTGATTAAGATTTTAATCTATGATTCCGACTAAAACTTTGAAATAAAGAATAAAAAAATCCTGATTGAAATTATATGGACCATAGAGATATATCCCACATATTTTTAATCACTCAACAGGCATGTAAATGATCTTTCTTATTTCAATTAAATTTTCTTGTGGGATTTATTGATAATCTCAAACTCACCACTCATCGATCACTCTTCAACTCACCTGTAAAAGAAAAAGACAATTTGATTAGTTACATTCGCGTACATTTTGCATTGTAAGTGAGAGACCCTATACCCGATCAGTCCTCATATTCTAGGTTTTTGTGGTTTAGTTGTGCAAAAACTCTTCAACCAAAACATTTTTTCTAATCAATGGATCGAAAATTAACTCTCTCATTCGAAACTTCTGGCTAAATTACTTCGTAAATTCATGTAATAATGAAAATGATCGTGTTCCAACCCCTGATCGGGTATAAGGTCTCTCACCTCACATCATAAACAACCGAACAGTGCAGAACGAGGAAGAAATTAAACCAAGAAAACTGAGTCAATTTTGGAAAATTTCTCTGTGAACACGACTGCGGACGTCTTAGAGGGCCAGTAACGGGTCTTCATCGATATTGCAAGACCCAGAAATGCAGCCCATTAAAACGCCAGTAATCATTGTTTGTAGGGTTCCTTCGAATGGAGAGAACATTTTCTCTGTTCCAACTTCCATACCGTAATAGTATAACACCTTCTTCCGAGGTTAGAAAAAATATTTCCTTAGAACAAGAACATGTATTCTCAGGAAAATTCAGTTTTTCTCTCAGTGAGTGGTGTAAGAATGACTTGATATCATTTCAAATGTAATATGTCGGACATTCATTTTCGTGACAAGGTAATGGAACCTGTGAAACTTTCATTCAAACGTGGCACTATCAGGCATCGTGGGATATATTTAGGGTTCGAGATCTTTCAACTTTAATTCCTCACCCTGTTGCCAATCCTCACGCAATGAACTGGAAAGAAATCAGCTGGATTGCAAGGATTTTTTATCTGCAAACGCTATTCTGAAGAATGATATCATGGTAAAAAAAACCAGGTAGATCCCGTGGGAACCTACGCGAGAATCCTTGAGAACCCATAAGCAATCTCAACTGAGAACCATGACAAGTTCTGACGGGCTGGGAAATGGATAAGTGTTCAAAATAATCTATTATTCCATCGGTTTCATGTTATGAAAGATTTGCTACGAACAAATATACTACGAAATAAAATGCGAATCAAAAATATCTATCCGAGTGATTACAATTCGTTATACTAATGATAAATCTTGTCATAGCTGTTCCATCATACAACTTGACAGTATACAATAACTAAACAAAAAATAACCAATCATCAATATGAAACATGCTGATGTTTTGCTTGTTCATGTGGATGTTATTTTATTTGATTGATCTGGAATACTCGATGTGTTTGGAATAATCGCACTGAATATTTTGATGATTTATCATTGAAATAATGTGATAGAAATTATTGCTTTGATGCGCATACGATTTTCCAATTCATTATGACAATCCAATTTCGATAGGAAACATGGGGTTGATGTATAGTTCTGTAAAAAGTGTACAAAGTTCACACTATAAAAAATGTGGCTTAAATTGGCTGCATCCTAATTTGAAAATTGACTGAAATTCGGCATTTTCCATTGTGTCGATGATTGTTTTTTGTGCTTACTTTACACTAAAAATAGACTCCTTTTGGCTGCATCTTAAATTCAGCCATGGCACAATCTGAATTCAAAACTTTCTTTTCACAGTGTTGATGGCATGCTTGAAAGAATAATGTAACAATCTTTGTTCACCATGATTAGTCATTGCTAGTTGAATAATCATTGCATTATATTTCTACATGATTCTTAATAGGGTTAATTAGAATAAATTGAGCTTCATTCTCTCTGCAATAGTACAAATTATCCTCATTACAAGCAAACCTTCCGGCTGTTTGCAGAAGAACTCGTCAGTTCGGTCACAATGAAAATATTACTATTGTGGAAAATCGGATGTTCCTTCAACATGAAAGTTGAAATAATTAAAAAAAATAAAGACGTTTCCGTTGAGAATTTGACGATGAATAATTTGTCTCTCGTGTAATAATAGTCTCATCTGAGAAATTTCTCAATATAGTCTCAAACAGCATGAATCGACCTCTCGAATAAATTCATTGAGATGCGTTTGATACAATTTGAAAGATCTTATAGAGATCTTTCGAATGTCCATTCTAAAAGAACATTCGATAAACTTTCTTCAAAAGCTTTAAAGTAGCACCTAATGGATCTAACCCATTTAGAGCTCTATTGAGACGCTGTGTGTCGCTTTGAAATGTTCTTTCATTCAAGATGAGTTCAAAGGTGGATGTATAGAGTTTCGATATGTTCGATAGTACTTTTCCATAATGATTGAGTAGTTTTCGTTTGAATACACAACCATGAATCAAACACTTTGGTGCCTCTGATCTGTTGATTTCATTTCTAATAAATTACTCAAGGCGTTGACTTTATAATTCAATTCCCATCACTTTTGTGAATTAGCGATAGTTTGTACGAAATGCAGTCAACAAATAAGAAGCGTATTCGAATTCCATATCGGAAGTATTCGATCTCAAATTATTAGACCACATTGAACAAAAACACGCTCCAAAGCGATCTTTGCTGAGAAGCATCTTGGAAGATGTAAATTACAATACAATAAAACCTTTTGATGTGATCCAAACTAAAGAGTTCATTCGATTCATCTTCAATGTATAGGTTTAATTCGAGTGAGTTATGTAGATATGATTTGAACGTGAATCATTGTATCTGACATGTAATCAACTGAACGATTTTCGTATCTAGCATGCTCATGATTTATGCATGCGTCTCTTGTATGAAACTGTGATTCATTTGATTTCATTGTAGGCGCAATGAACCACTTAAAGTTCACAAACGTTGTTTATTGAATATGTTGGCAACGTCTATCGTCTGTTGTATTTTAGATTTTTTTTCGTTGAGGAATAATGCATACTTTGTCTGGATACGCAACAACGCAAACAGTAGGTGATGTGGTACTCTCGTACCATATCTCTGACTTTGGCAGAAGCGCAATACTGCGGCTGGCACAATGCCATTGGTCTATCAACGTAATTATTTTTATGTCGTGACCCCGGTCACCGACAGCAGCTATGAGCAGAGAAAAAGATGAGAGAAGAAGGAAAAGAGAAGAAACCACAGCAGGAAAGACATCCTAGAGCCAATGTCCACTATACGGGGTGCTCCTACCTATTCGGTATGACCTTAAATTTCAATATTTCACTTTACCCGCGCCTCTTGACCTCTTTCAGCTGGCTTCTTCCTGACCTTACCCAAACTTTATTTGAACGACCAATGCAGCTCGCGCTACGGCCTCTCCTTATGTTCGATCTTTCTTTTTTATAATTCAATCCACTTTTCAGGCTTTTAGGTCAACTTCGCATGGATGGCAATACTCTTATCCTGGAATGTGGAAATTCATATCTCCATATTCTCCGGAATATCACACACGAAAGTTGAATTGTTATCAATTGGAATTTCCTAGATGTAGAATTATTTCTTTATTCACGATTCATGAAAATGTTCCTAAAATTCCAAGCTAATGGATTTCTTCTGAATTTTATGGAATACTGGATCACAATTATTCTCACTAGATGTTTTGAATGCGTGGGACGGAATTGTAAGGTTCAGTTCGATTGAAATATTCACATCACATTTGATTTAAAAATATGAATAAACGAAAACAATCATGATGGGATACACGCAATTTGTTACTCCATTACATCTACAATGGAACTGTGGATCACATGCAATTTCACCTGTTCATTACATATAATGAACTCGTAATTTCCCACTCCTCGAAAGTCACTGTAATTCAATTACAATATGATACTGTGAAAGGAAGTACAGTGATTGTAACAATCCAAAGTTTTTTTAGAGCGGATAATAGTTCTAGTGGTAATACTCACATCGTCCTACTGACGATACACACTTCTATGGACGTTTTTCGTGAATCTGAAATGACATTCTACCAGTTCATTACATGCAATGGACAGGTTACATTCCAATCATGGTGCTGTGGAAAACTGTGTTCAGTAGGGAATTGTCCCAAGGGTACAATACAAAACTAGAAAGAGTACCCAGATGGAAAAACATGTCCTCAATATTTTGTAACATAACGTGTCGTGAACATACTATCATGAAGATCACGTAGGTTGCCATAATGCATAGAATGTAAACATGATGTTCTCACTATATTGTGTTATCACCTCGATCTGCTACCAATAACAATGTTTTATCCGGAAACACTTCGATAACATAATGCGGAGATTTCTTGGCACGTATGTCACTATTATGATAGCATTATTGAAAAATTTTTCTACCCAGGGAATTGATATTTTCAATGAGCCTAGTTTTGTGTCTTGAATATGACAATCCCTAGTAAGGATTATGATTGGAAATTAGATAGGCCCCAGCTAGTTTTCCCAGATGTTAGCTTTGTTTATAGCTAGTTTTGTAACGCACTTTCTAGCCTGTGCCCATCCAGATGTCCCAGGGAATTGCTAGAATGTTGTTCAAATTGGTAATCAGAAATGTAAAATCATGTGTTTCCTGTAAGATCACACCTATGAATAAGGTAACAATGTATTTTGACATGTAATCTCTAGTCAAGAACGTTGCTTTTGAATTTATTTTCATAAAATAATCCCGAGTGACAAATTGAAACGTTGGTGCTTCCTTTTATAACCTATAAACCTCTGACCGTGTTGATGGACTATCAATGTTACTGTACAATCAGTCGATGCATGAAAAATCTATATAAACCAACTGAATGTTTGGGCACTGAAGTCAGCTGAAATGTGTCATCAAGTTGCCCTCACGGGGCCGCCATATAGTACGTGGATGGTAAATGGGACGCCCAGAAAAATTTCTCCCAGGGATGATATATCGATTAAGTCGATGACATTTCAAGAAATAACTCGAACTTATGTTCTCCACACCAATGAAAGAAAAACAAAACTCTCCATTTTTTACCCTTTAATGTTCCAGAGATTATTTTTCTCCCTTGAATTACCAAAGTTTTTGAAAGAATGGAAATAATTATATTAACTCATCGTGGGACGCTAATTATGGATTGGGAAAATTCGTTTTCATCATGTGCGGTTTAGGAATATTTAAATCATTTTTCAGTGTATAAGAGTAGAGAAGGAATGGACACGCTGTTTGAGTTGGAAGGTGCTTTTATGATCAAAAACTGATTTCGATTATTCATGATCCGCCCATATAACTGTTTCCACGTGGATTTGCTGTATCGCATATAAATTGAAAACAGGAAATCAATGTCTGAAATTATTGAGCTGATGTTATATCGAAAAAAAGATGAAATCTAAAATATTAATTTTCCACTTTGAAACATAGAGCAATATGATTTTCATTGCACGGCTTATTCTCGGTTATTGGTACTATTTCAGTTTATGTCCCGATTATAAAAAGGAATTGCTCCGATGATAACCACTTTTATATCGCTGAATTAGGGGACGGTGAATGGCATCGAACGACGACATAAAATATCGAAAACAAAGTAGAGGAAATTATCCGTAATTATACTATGTTGCAAATATATACTTTTCCTGAGAGCATAAAGTTTTTGAAGAAAATTGGAAAAACGGTTGTCAACTGTTTGGAAACGAATGTTTTCTCAAAATAATATACATCCGTTGGTTTTTTCAAAGGGAGTCGTGCCCTCGAGAGATTGAACGAAACTGCCCTGTAGAAAACAATCGGAATTTTCCTATTCGCAGCAACCACAAAATGTCGATCATGGGATAGGAAATTAATTTCCGCTACGTGTACTAATGAAATTTCCCATGAATTCAACTGAAAATTCCAAAGTTTATGGAATTTTCACTATCATTTTCCAGTACGTTTGCGGTAAAATGCGGAGAATTCTTACCACATATATGTGTTAATTACTTCCGGAGATCCATATGAAGTTCCTCATAGGAATTTTTTACAGTATGATTTATTTAACCCGACTTAACTTTGGTTTACGTGAACTCACGGCACAGAAAACAATGACCATGTAAAAAAGTAAGATTACGATTGCAGTGTGGATCTCATGTAAATTCTACTGCAATCCACTTGAATTGACATTGGTATCGTGATTACTTCAGTTCACTTTAATAGCAATGTACATACAACATCGGTTTCAACGTCAATCTAATTCCAATTGAATGTAGGTGAGCAATTACATATGTCGCATCCACAACATATGCAGAATCTACTAGTATATGGAATATTTTCCAGTGTAAAGTTTCAGACAAGCAGGAAAAACATATAATGGAGGTGAGCTTGGGAACAGGATCTAAAAATACAATGTTTTTTTTCCATCCCTAAGTTTTTTCATAGCAAAAGCGAGTCAAATTAGTATTTATCAGAAGAAATACCGGGAATTTGGACGTGTTTGTCAGTTTATTAGAAATGATCAATTACACATGATCACAAGTGACCAAGGAAAGAAAAAGCAACAAGAGAAGAAGAGGTAATAGAGCACTGAATTTTCACTTCAATATAAAATTATCTGTTTTGTCCATTTGGAAAATAATGAGGAACCTTGGAAAGTATTTGCCAACAACAGAATCTGATTATAATTTATCACGATGCTACACCTCATTGTAGGAAATTCTTGTAGCTGACAAATTTGAGAATCATGAAGCATTGATAGAATGTATTCCTCAGAATCAATACTAAATTTGATACACTTTCTCTTCATTTTTTTCGCCAAGACAGTTTTTGATGAAGTTGAAACTCTTCCAATTTTCCAAACTCCTACATTTGAAATTGAATGAATTGAATTAAAAATATCTTCTTCTTCGATATTTAATATTTCACGAGATTGTGGCTACATCGGCGTGATATTGGCGCAAAATTGATACTACATTAGTACAAAACCGACTCACGATTGGTATAAGATTACTAGCCAGGCGTGGCGTAACGTAGAAATAACAGAAAACCAGATCACAATCCACTCAGATTTTCGAATAAGAAAATTATCGGCAATCGGTAATAGCCACGATTATACTTCAATAGGCAAACGAAAAAAAATCTGTGTCACGTTTTCATTTCATACACTGTTAGAAATTTCTGCATTAATTTTAATGTATTTGCTGGAAGTTTTTTTCAAATACGCGCATGGATTGATGTTGCTGAAGTTTGAATCGTTTATTGAAACGAATTCGTAATCGAATAACGAAATACTTAGCTGTTGAAGACTCAAAATCTTGCAGTACATTCTTTGAACGATGTTTCTAGTTTCAAGAAGCTAATTCTAGAAGATAAATACCGACGATTGATCAGATTCTGTGAGTTTGCAATTTTGTTTTGTTTCTATAAACGATTCAAACTTCAAGAACATCATGAATTGAGTTTCATACACATTTTACATTGAATTTAATGTAAACTATAGCAAAATCTATATTTTTTCAATGTTTTGGTACATTAAATTTAATGTAAAATGTGTATTAAACTGAGTTCATGTACGGTACTGAAGAAAACTTCATAATATTTCTGACAGTGTAGTAATGACCATTATGATTCATGTTTGGGCCAAGAACTGCGGACGAATTTTGCAATTGTTTGCCAGTGATGGTTGATTTTCTTACCACTTTCTTATCGATGATGGACTTTATTGGCAAAACACATTGATAGATCATATAATGATGTTATCATTCCAGGTTTGCACCATGTTTGGTTGCCAAGCATCGGCCATACTTCATCTACGTTGCACCATGCTCGCGCCAATGGTAAATTTTTACATGGAAAGCCGTAATGAATCGTTGAAATGGCATGATTCGTTTGACTTTCATTTCCGCCAGGATTAACAATTGAATTCGCGTTTATGCTATCGGAAATGTTCTCATTCTCAAATTCTGATGCTTATTACGCAATAATGTCTCCTTGTCACATTGTGTCTCCGAATATCTTTTAGACAGGATATCTCCTAAAAATGTTGTGAAAGACATTTTAACCCTGTCTGAAAGATATCACAAGACGCCTGCTGATGCTTGATAACCGATCAACCTTCTCAAAAAGAAACTTTATTGCCACATGTGGCATGGAGGCATTTGTCAGTCGTCGTGCAGGCATTCAAATCGAGTATTTTCATACGTTCTAGAGCAAGCTCAAAATATTTAACATTTCAAAGCAATATAACATCATTTGTATGAATTTCCTTTATATTCTATAACAAGACCGATATATTTTCACATTTACAACACAAGTGCTCAAAATCACTCTCAAAAGCTAATGAAGAAAGTTCTCAACTCATATTCACTGACTTGTAAGCTAAATGTACGTGGAACTGTAGAGAGCTTATCAGAAGTTATACGCTGAACTGTATCGAAAACATTCGACCATTTTATTAGAAATGAACGGTACCTATCAAAATACACCTATTCAAAATTGTAACGGATATTTTTCATCGTTGAGAATGGGTTGTGATATCAAATTTTATGATATAAGATCCTGTTTTTTTATGAACTAGAAAATTCTATGGAACTTGATTCGAATATGCCTTGTATATTTTGTGTATGTTTTATCTATCGTGCGATTGAACTCTTGAATTTATGAATGAGATATACATTTCAGATAATAATTTTTCATATTAGAACACTTGAAGGTGCGATTGGAATGAATATTCACAGTCAAATGATGCCCGTGAAATAATCATTCAGGTCTGATTAGGCGTGTTTAGGCCTGATCATGGACATTTCTCGGTAAAATTATCCGTGTTCAATACTGACTGCACATGGTTATGCCTGACTACGCCTGGTCGTCCATCTTTATTTAGCTTCGTCATCACTAAGAAGGCTCAAATTTTGTACTCACGTAGAAAACCGTGATCAAGCTTAACCACCTGCGATCATGCCAAACATCATTCACAACCGTTTTCGCTCGTGATCATACAAAATCTCACCGACTGAGAAGTATTTATACAAAATGATTCTGTGCTGACTTTCTTATCACGAATACACATACTTCATCATGCTAAATCGGCCCCGAACGCATGCGTGTACGCCTGATCACGAGTGATCATGCCTGAAAACTGGGAACTAGCAAACGGAAGCTGCATAAGCATAATAAGGTATTGTATGAATTTTTCATGCATAATGGAGCATGATTGGTCCTGATCACGTGAGGACAAAATTGAGGTTTGATCACGCCTGATCACGGCTGATGAATACCATGAAGCCTGATTAGGCGTAAGCAGGTGTGGACAATTCCTTCACGGGTGTGGTTTGAAATGTGATAATAAATTTATTGTCACTGTGAAAAAATTCCTCCTGAGAATTCAAGAAATATGATTGTAATTTTTTACAGCTACGTTTTTTTTGAATTTTCAGAAAAATTTTGCCGGGATTTGAGAAAATTAACAAAATTTTCAGAACACTTTTCGAAATTCAGTTGAAATTCCTTAAGAATCAGAAATATTTATCCGAAAATTCAGAAAAAATTACAGTCACATTTTCTGAATTCCCAGAAGGAATTTTTTTACACTGTTTCCTATAAAAATGACAGAATATAATAGATTTACAAGCACTGTGACATCAAACTGGATGTTAATTTGAGTTCTTCTCAAAAATTTTTCATCCAATTCATTTATCGTAAACGTGAAAACGAATCTCTCAAAAAGCATGATAACATAACTCACACTACGTTTCGAGAAAAACACCCTCAAGTTCGGGTACACCAGTTTTCTGATTGAAACAGTAATTCTTCATTTATTTTAGGCCTCATTAAATAAGTATAAGAAAACTCGAGTTCTTTATTTTTTTCCTTCCATGGGGAAAATATCCGAGAGAATCACCCTATTTTGTAGTTTGCTTGATGAAAACCTCCCTTTAAGGAAGCAAAGTGATTGTCTGAGGGAGCAAAGCAATTCAGTATCCCATATTCAATACTTAGATTCGCAGTGTTGGTGAATTTTTTCCCTTTATGCAATAATTGAAAATGTTCACATAGATCACACATGCCAAAAACATTTTCTACAATATTCTATAGAACTTGGCATAACTAAGGGAGCATATGTAAGAGATACACGCGCGTTTGATGTAAGAATTCAAATTCATTGGATAAAATACAAAGTAACATTCATTCTTCTTCCGAAGAATTCATTCCAACACGAGTTCATCCATCACACAATTCATGCTCACAATAGAATTTTGTCGATAGCTTATTTCCACAAATATTCATACCGTTCTTGTTATAAATTATTATAATTTTTGGAATAACTATCCGCACTGCCATTGAAATTCCCCAACGAATTCTGTAAAAAATTTCAAGATATCAAAATTCTAGTTCGGAGAAATTATGTAAATTCCATGCGAGATTCAATTTCACGCCTCGGAAGTGTCCTCAATCCTTCCAGCAGCTGTGGCAGAAAGAAGACCTACGAAAATCCAAGAAGAACGAGCTTGACAATTTGAAGAAAAGTGCGATAATTCACAACACCTGTTCCCAAAAAGGATGTTCTTTTCCTGATTTCATATTCTTAAAAGCGTATCAACAGAATTTGAATGCCCACAGAGACGCGGAAAGAGTAAAAGTGAGAGAATACGTTCATCATTGATATGGAACGTCAACACGCAGAGATTTACAATGAGAAACAACAGAAGAATATACCTGCGATAACAAAGTGAGTTTATTAAAGCAGAAACATCAAGGAGAGGATAAAATGAGATCAAGCGAGGGATTCTCTTTGGCTAGCTATATGAATAGAGAGTGAATGGCCGAGGATCATGATGACCATCGATATTCTGGAGACCCCATGTGGCAACAAGAATAGGAAATCATTGATCAAATCTTCGCCCTTTGGAAAATCAAAGGGGTACAAAAAAACATCAAAGCGAAGTCTCGTGACTTCATGGGAGAATACAAAGGAAGAGAGGAATTGGGTGAAACGTATATAGTCACCGAATTTCAACACTATTGATAATAATCATTGTATAAAAGCTGTTCATTGCTATCTTCTTCAAGAAATTCCTGTTCGATTTTCTTTTTCAGGGTATAAAACCATACCGTCTGGTATTACGAAAATAATAGGTGGCTTCAAAAGTTTTATATTTCAGATAAAGTGCAAAGATTGAACAGAATGTACCGAAAATGTATGGTGTTCTCTTCTTCACATCTTTCTATCGTACCGTAATTTAGTTTATAAACGATTAATTCCAATAAATTGCGGTCCCTTATCGAGAGACACGCAACGAAATGGAGGACAATTAATTTTCTGTTTAAAGTTGTCAGATCAAATTACTTCTTTTTTCAAATACCTCTGTTATGACTTTGAGAAATGAACGACCAAGAACTTCAATATTCATGATAAATTTATCAAAACTGCAAACGAAAGTAAAAGTTCTATTAGAAGAACGGTACTGCATTCACAGGAAATCAATTCCCCAGTTGGTTGTATTTAATTAAATTCTTCGAATTCCAAAGTTCTTCCTCGGGAATCCCACTTGGAGTGTATCGACATATATCATTTCATGTTCTATAAATATCTCTGGAAACAATTTTGAAAGAAAAAAAAAAACAACTCTGGCGAAGCATGTGAATATTCGCTGCATGTTTGACAGGATCTAAGAAAAAGCGATTAACCCAAGATCGAATACTTCTCACGATACACTGTAAAGAAACTTCCAAAAAAAGGTTTGGAAGTTTTTTACCTAACATTTTTTGGTAAGTTCACAAACATAGTGGGTGAAATCACAAACAATTTTTGTCAATTGACAAATCTTTTCTGGGAAATCACAAAAATTGTTTGGAAATTTACAGAAAATTTGTGAGTTTCCAGACAATTCGGAAATGTACCAATCTGTAAGTTTTTCACCATACTTTTCTGCTTGGAAATTCACGAATATTTTTTACAATGTACAATATCATAAAAGTGATCAATGAATTTCAACAAGATTGGAAAGATTGAAGGAAAAAAAGAATTTAAGAATCTTATTCTGTTGCATGAAGCTGTCTTTTCATAATGAGTAGCTGCTTATCTAAATTTTCATCGTAATACTGAATATTTCATTTGTAAGCATTCCAAACGAGCAGTTTGCTTGAATTCCTTCCATACACGGAAAGACCGGGTCTATTAATATTTAGGAAGAATTTATCAACGTTTAGAAAAATGACTGTCAATTTAGGGAAAAAGAGGATCGCTGAAAAATATTCGCAGTGAGTCTACCAAAAATTTGTAGCCAAAATATTAACAGTTGATAGTTTCATCGATATTTTTCACAGTGGAACTATCAATTATTAATACATCGACTACCAATTTTTAGTAGACTCACTACGAATATTTTTCAGCGATCCTCGTTTTCCCTGAATTGACAGTCATTTTTCTAAATATTAATAGACTCGGTCTTTCCATGTACTCGGGATTTTCGATTATCTAAACCATATGTGTACCAATGAATTTTGATGTTGCAAGCCACAGAAGACCACACAGTGAAGACCGTTCTTCGCTGAAGCAACTGATATATGCACCGCGTACGCATCACTTCACAACTGTAACGAAAAGACTGTAATGGATTTCGAGAATCCAAGTTCCTTGAAACCAAAAATGAGGTGAGATCCATTTGAATTTTCACAGCGAACCCTTATCACGTCTATTTTCCATTTCGGAGATTTTCAAAAACATGATGAAACACACTTAGGGAATTCTAATGGGGCTGTAATTTTCTCCATCCACACGGAGAGAGTTGAATGGTAATTATTTCAATGTCGAATATTCGAAGAAGAATACATCGTAACGTTCACGATGTTTCGTGCATTTTATGAGATAATTGTAAAATTCCGTACAACAAAAAATGGTTACATCAAAGTTCATTCATGCATGAGGAATTCTTCAGTATAATTTGGTGGACTTTCCTTTCACCCGTGGGGAATTCGATACTAAAACAAACGGAATAATTCTCCAAAATGGAGTAAATATTAGGGTGGAGCGAATTTAGTCAATGTTCCTTCCACCATCGGTATTCAGTTTACAAAAGCGCAATTTGGTCAGTCAATTCCTTCTACTGCACCAAACGTGTTGAAAATTTGTGAATTTGGTGAAAAATATCATTCTCAAATGGTGTTTTAGGATTCCAATGTTTCAACTTCTTTTTGGGGGTGGAAGGAAGTAACTTACAGGTGACTTAGGACTGAGGAGGTTTTTACAAACTTCTATGATGCTCTAACATTACATCTGAACACATATGTTTTTGTAAAATTTCGCTCGTAGAAATAATATGAGAAATGTTCATTAGGGTGGAGCGAATTTAGTCAATGTTTGAATTTAAATATCCGATAGTGTGGAAAAGGTGCCTTCCATCATCGGTAAATAAACACTTCTCATATTATTTCTACAAGCGAGATTTCACAAACACGCATGTGTTCAGATGTAATGTTAGAGCACCATAGATGTTTGTAAAAACCTCCTAAGTCCTAAGTCACTTGTAAGTCACTTCCTTTCACCTCCAAAAAGAAGTTGAAGCATTAGAATCCTAAAACATGCATCTTGAAAACACCATTTAAGAATTATATTTTCCACCAATTTTACAAATTTCCCACACGTTTGCGGTAGTAAAAGGAATTGACTGACCAAATTGCGTTTTTGCACACTGAATACCAATGGTGGAAGGCATTTTTTCCGCACTATCGGATATTTAAATTCGAACATTGATTCGCTCCACCCTAGTAAATATCCCCCATTTGTGCTTCTACAATCAAGAAGCGGAATCTACTCTCCAAATCTGAATCAGTGCATAATCACTGATTCTGCAGTGGGATGTTATTTTCACTGATAACAATAGGTGATATTTCACTATGTAAATCAGTGAATATTCACTGATTCACAGTGTATATGCACTGGTTCGCAGTGGTATACTTATCACTACAATCCAATGGAATTTCACTGACTCAGTTTTATAGAGCATCACTGGAGTGGAGAAGAAATCCTTATAATACTCGCAATGTAGTGCTGACTGCTCCAAAGATCATATTGTTATTCCAGTGAACAAGAAGTTATTATCAAGAGCTCTGAAAGATGTGTATATAAAAGGTCAGATAGACCTTTCAGAAGGTTAACATCGAGATATAAGAATGTTATCAAATGCGGCGATTTCTGAGCACGAAAAAAAAAAGATTAATTCAATTACCTATTCAACTTGTAAACCCATATCGTTTATTTGACTGATTTTTTTCATCAAATTATTTGCAATTGGTTAAATCAATGAATAAATTCGTTCCTTCAACGAGGAAAAATGGATCCATATGCGCTTAGAAGTGGAATAGTTATTACAACTGATTTTTTTTCCTGTGAGAAAAATAAAAAATTGCCAGAATATTATCCAAACGAACTCTTGAAGAGGATTTTTTCTGAGATCTCAGAAAAATGATACCATTCAGATATCAATATGATAATATCGACGGAGCTCTTTCAGAAGACCTCTTAAAGAGATCTCCCTCTCATAAGTATTCACTGGGTATGTTCCTTATTCCACCCTCTTCATGCAAAAAGTGGCAAGCAATTCTGAACGGATCTAATCTCATTATTTTTTTTTAAAAACGTGATAACAAACTTATATTGGTTCCTCAAAAGAAGTACAATTACAAGAAGTTATAATCCCAAGAAGTCACTCGGAGTTCTATCAATTGCACGATGCGAGTATTAGAACGTCTAAAGAAGACAGGTGATTTTTATATTTTGAAATACAGAAAAGGCAAACCCTGTTTGAGCCCTGTAAAAAAAAGAGGACTTCATTGAACCAATGACATCTCAAATCTTCAATACATGCAACTCTTTGGGGATTCCACCTCGTTGAGGACAGAAACTTCGAAATACTTGCAAAACTTTGATTGCAATTTCAATTTGTTTCTTCTTGAGAATTCACATCTTTCAAAGTTCCAACGAGACTTCGAGTGATTGTGGAACATTGTTGAGAACACAAATCTATGGTACAACCACTTACATTATTCTCAAAGCGTACGTATCTCTTCATATTACCATCATCTCATCATGCGATTCCATCATAATGCTCAGTTCAAAGTGTTTTGATGAACGGTGGAACTGACGTCAACTCTCATTCCAGCTTAAGAAGTTCAGACGGTTTTTATCTTCCTATTTGTGTTTGAGACTGACTATATTCCTCAATTACCCCATTTTTTCCGCGAAATTGACCAATTCAAGTGAAATCAGTCTGAAACTCAAGTGGAAGGACAACCCAGATGGTATGCCATTATTTTTGATTATACAACAATCAATTGACGCTGTTTGATAGTACACTCAGGTATTCTTCATTAATCGAACGGTTACATTGTTTATGCGATCAGTAACGGAATGACAGATCCTATCATGTATGAAATATATCGTGATGCATATTAATGATCGATAAGACAACTGTGGATAATCAATTGGTTGTTCCAACAGCTTTCATTCATTGATAAATGCATATACAATCCATACGTGCAGTTGGACCGTAAAGATCCTCAACGTTTCATCATACTCTAGAGCATTCAACTCCTCTTCCTTATATACTGCAGCAAGGAAATGGTATGTACATAACAGGTATTCACCAAATCTGCATGTTGAATCTATCTCTGAATACGCGATGCATATCGCCCATAATTCGATATCTATAATTTCAACAGTGATAGAAACAATTTAGAGAGTGACATTCACTCCCAAATTCCTCCTCTAACAAACAAAATCCGTCTGAGATTCAAATGGGAGGACAAAGACCGTCGACATTTTTCGACCCGGGTTATACCTTGCGAATGAACATATGGCGTAGCTGGATGAAAACTAAACAATTCCTTTTTGGTTGTAATCAGACGAGAACAATTATTTGACAATTGTTTCTCTTTGAATGAGTTAGTGCCATGTGATTTCTCATATCATCCTCGGGATTATAACACGTGATGTAAATATTCTTGATAATCCAACGGTTGTTGTTCTCTCGGATATGACCTCATCCCACTTGTAAGAATGGATTTGATCTGCTTACGTACTCGTGCTCTGGTGTATTGTATACACGAGCTATACGGAGGTGTACAATGTTATGATTTGAATTTGCGTATTCAATTATGATTGGCATGCCTCGTGTGGCTTTGTCTCTTGTACAGTCACAAGGATATGACATGGTCATCGGTGATCAATGTTACTCATCTAATGCATTCATCAACACGAGGAGTTAGTTTCAGTAATAGCGTCGAATCTCCAACATTAGGTAGGAATACAAACTTGGAGATAAATGGTTATGTCTACAGTACGAATGTCTACCTTTTCAGTGAAACATGAATAATGGATCCGATAGTGCAATTGATTGTATTTGCGTTGTATATTTATTTATATTTGATCTCATAATCTACCTTGGGTATCTACTATCTCGTACGTGCAACATATATCAACACCCCTCAACTCGTAGTTCATCTAAGATTTAGAAATAGAATTATTGTTAATTTCATTTATCGTCGACCCAAGACTCCATCCCCAAACACCAAACTTGAATGAATTCTCGAGCACGATGAACTTTGTATCTTCAACGAGACCCATGTATATTTTATCTTTAAAAACTTTATAATTGAAAATCATACTTTGCGGAGGCAAAAGAAAATACAAGAAAGAGAATCATTAAAACTTTTTCTTCTCGGACAATAGCCTCGGTGTCGTTCACAGCGATTTCCATAGGTATTATTTTTACGCAGGGATTTCACTACGCGGATCTTTATTTCCCTCTTAAAACAGGAACTTGATGAATTCGTTGATGAAAATTGAATGGATGTAGGCAGTGTAATAAATATCAAGGTACGGCTCAGAGATGAATAAAGTGAGAACGGAACCGTGGGACATCTCGTGTGGTAATTGTGATTACTTGCGGTGATTCAAATGATTTGAACTTTTAAAAAAACAAGCATTCGAAGGAATATTCAATATGAAGAATCCATACAATTTCCACGATGATTCTTTCCATTACCGCATGCGATTATTGAAATGTAAGTGATGGAATAACTTTTGGGTGATGTTGTGAATGCATTTCAAAATATAAGCAATATTAGTGAAATCGTGAATGTCTGAGCCCTTTCAATACGAACAGAAAGAAGTTGTTGACACATTGTCCGTTATTTTCAACCTTGGTCATGACCGATATAGGGTACAAAATCATTCTCGAGTTCTATTCCATGCTATTCTATTCGACTCCTTCCATCTGATACTAAAATTGTTAATCAATCGTAGTGGAAACACTACATAGAGTATCGTACCAAAGAGGATTACTGAGAGCAATGCCACATTCATGGACTGCTACGCTGCTTTATGCAATACAATGGTTCCTGTACATCACAGCAGCTAAAAGTCTTCATGAATAACTCGCATTCAATGAACTCCTGTTGTGTGTGAACCAATCAGAATTGTCCAAGTGAGTCAATCAGGGTTCGATAATTCTGTAAAATAGAACGTAGCTATAGAATGTCATCGTTCATGCGAGAAAAATAAATATGGTTCCAAACGATTGGTTTGTTCTTCTGACCAATACGTATGAACAATATAGTTTCAATTTCTACGGCCTTCAATGAGATCCAATACTTCCCATCGTAATATATTGTTCTATAATAACTCCATTATAACCAATCAATATAGACTCACGCTATGCTTGCTTCACGCGAATCTATCCTTATGAATATGTGATCAGTAGTCCTAAGGTTGGGAAAAGTTTCCAAGAGTTGATTTCTCCATAATTCTTCTCCTTTCCTGTGATATTGACTGAAGAATCGAAGAAAAATATGAATAATTCGTTTCGAGTCTTTTCATGATTATAAGAAATAGTAGTTTGAGAAAAAAAACATACACGTGAATTATGTTTTTCATTTCTCAACAAGAAAAAAAAAATCGATTCGATACTGTTGGCCGCAGGAAATTCTTTGAATTGGTGAAAGCTCGTGATATCAGAGGGAATGCTCATCAATGAATCGAATCTCACCTAGTAGAGAGGGAGTCATACGTCTCAAGAGAGGATTTCACAAATTCGTGAAAATGCTCGATGTGCGGAATTTCATGAAATTTTGTTCTATACGCTGAAGAATGAATTCACTAGGCTCCTCACTTGTTTCCCGACTACAGCTAAAATGAATACAGCTAGAGCCACCGCTGAGTAGTTGATCATCAGCTACTTTGTAGTTCGTAGCTAATTTCCAGCTACCCAAATCCAATCTTGAAAATATTAGCAAATTATTCTCGTTTCTTACAAAGTCTCCACTCTCCATCATCTTTGCTAATATCTTTTCCTGCTAGCAATCATATGAAGTCACTGCAACGTTTTCTGACAATATAGCTCCATTGAGGAGCTAGAAAATCTACACTGAGCAAAAAGGAGTCGTAAAATTCACATCTTGCAAAGTTAATATTTGGACGACAGACATGAATTGGAGAGATTGCTGACAATATATGAAAACCATGGTCCGGTTCCTGATTGGTGCTATAATGTTTTCGGTTTATCCTTTCATACTGATTGGCTCAGAAGGGAAATTCAACCAATTACATAATTTTCTTCAAAAGAAAAAACGCGATACGGACCATGATTTTGATATTGCGTTAGCAATCTCTCCAATTCATCCCTGTCGGACGATTTCAAAAATAGTTTGGGCTACCACAATCTAAGTTGATTTCACAACAGTGAATGTGAGATATACTACAGCTGAGGTAAATCTTATATCCCCCGCTTTTAGAATCAATTAAATTTTTCGCAGCTCAAATTATTTTTTGAAAACGTCCAAATATTGACTTTACAAGATGTAAATTTTACCACTCTTTTTCCTCGGTGTACTGTTTTAGCTATAGCAATAAGAAATATATAACTATATATTAGCGTGGAAACAACACAGCCTATTGCGAGGGACCCGCAAGACCTAGTAAGACATTATAATAGCTTGAAAAATCCTTAATAGGATTAATTTCTACTAGGGATAGGCGTTAACGAACAGACAATCAATGTGATTATTTGCACCAACTATGTCATAAAAGCTATCAGTTTATAAATTCGGACGTCTAATGGTAAATATAAAACCATATGCAATGTCAGTTTGAAATGTCCTCACTATGTAGTTTGAGAATTTCAAAATGATTTTGTTCAAAATTCAAGCGCCCTGCTCAAAACGTATCTGCACGCAATTGACGATCTTTACATGAAATCTTCGAACATCCACGATGCTGCTCTCAGAACTTTTCTTGAATTTCATTATGTTAGTTTAGAATCCGCCAAAGGGAATTTAATCGTTGAAATTATTGTATTTCTCTCATTACAGTCCAAAGTGCTTTGATAAAATCACATTAATTCATCATCTGTTCATTGTTGAAAAGTGGTTTATCTGAAGAGTTTTCACTCCAACCAGCTCATACCATCCACTTTTATATCGAATACATCGAAGGAAATGGCAAGGAGCTTCGTATTGAGTGATTATACTGGTTTCTTCGAAGGAAGGATATTATGTTGAAATGAAATTGATTTTTTTCATGTAGATCCTGTCAATTATTGAAGAAACTGAAGAATGATGTCAGAAAGTCAAGAAAATTGGAATATACAAGGAGAATATTCAACAAGGAATGCACAGGAATGGTGTGAAATTTCATCAAGGAGAATAATGTAAGAATTGAAGTCTCCTTTCGTTACTGTTATGAGATACATAGTATTTACATATATGGAATCGTCTTCTATATCAAGTTCATTGGAGGGGAATCGAACAAAATTAGAATTATGTGGATTTATAAGTATTACATACAAGGGTTTATCAGGAAAAACTGAATAACAACTATATGTAGATACCCTCAAAAGAACGCGAGCTTCATACGTCGATTTTAGATTGGTTTTAAGTTCCCATGTGTGTATGAACCAATGGCCCAATGATGGACCAAGCCTGGCGGCACAAGACCTGCCGAGACTTGTCTTGAACAATTTACCAAACTTGGCCCAGGCTTGGGAATGATAAGATCAGGACAATCTTGGGCCAGTGGTTTTGCCAGGCCCGGTCCAATTCATTTACCAAGCATCAACCAATGCTTCGATGATCGCAGATACTGAAAAGAGTAATTGATCCATATTTCAGTTCATGACTTTCTCCCTCAGAATACCGTACATTTCGTTCTTTGATATTTCAATCAATTTTGATTCTATTGTTGAATTATGCTGAAACTAAACTAATAAGACCCTACTGAAATACCATAACATAAATCTTATCATGATCTGATCCCGTACGGAATCCAACATTGGAATCGCCCGAGTCACCCTAAGAACTGATGGTTTATCTGCAGTGTGTAGGATTCATTATGGCAGGAAGATCAGGCCAGCCCTGGCCTGATAGTTATCCCCAAGTCTTCAGCCATTGTGAATTCAAAATTCAGTCAATATTTATGAACATTGTGCCACTCATGTGGGCAATATTGGCACAATTGCTCTCAACGAATGCTCGATTTTGACACCATTCCAAGAATATTAACAAATGTACCATGACTGACTATCCATTGGGAACAACGAGACGATCATGGAACAATATTGGGCCAATTGTTCTTCACGGAGGTTTGTTCCTGACACATGTGCCAACCTTGGGACAAGCTTGGGTTTTTTCCAGTCTTGGGAATACCTGCATGGGCTGCTAAACATTCAATGAAGGTTTGCTGAACGTTTGAATGTGCTTCGATCTACGTTTATTGAACGTTCTTCAGAGCTTCATGTTATCTGGAGGATATGAAAAACAATGCGATACTATTTAGCAAAGTCTAGGAGAAGGGAAAGTTATTTAATTTGTAGTTTTCAATGCAGGATTGTTGTGAACAAATATTCATGGATGGAACTGCTTGAAGGAAAAAATATGACGTCTGGAAAGAGTTTTTATTGGTATAAAATGTGTTTTGTCTCGGTTTTGACCAACTATGTACTATTCAATAAGAGTGTGATATTTTGAATTGTTGCATTTTTATTAGAAATTGTGATATCAAAAAATAAGACCCACCATTCGATGGACTACTTTTTTATCCTGGAGATGGTTCGGAGACTGTAAAAAGAAAGTTTTCAATTCAGATTGTGCCATCACTGAATTTAGGACGCAGCCAAAAGGAGCCTATTTTGAGTGTAAAGTAAGCACGAAAAACAATCACTGACACAGTGGAGAAGGCTGAATTTCAATCGATTTTTCAAATTAAGACGCAGCCAATTTGAGCCACACTTCTTACAGTGTAAAACCGTTTTCTCCGCGCATTCTTCACGGAGTCGTACAATGTTCGATATCAGGAGTCGATTTTGAGAAA
This sequence comes from Gonatopus flavifemur, assembly GCA_018340375.1. Lineage (NCBI taxonomy): Eukaryota > Metazoa > Arthropoda > Insecta > Hymenoptera > Dryinidae > Gonatopus > Gonatopus flavifemur. The sequence goes on along the minus strand of JAFFJZ010000001.1, from coordinate 38,602,703 downwards.
AAGATTTGCTACTTTTGAATCGTAAAGTGAATAAAGAACTCTCAATAGTTCGAAAAACTTTGTTTTCGGCAGTCTTATTCCTGAAATCATCGAAAGGCATTTTCAATAGAAATTTCATCATATTTTATTCATGTTCCATCTCCCATGTGGAAAAAACTTGCTATAAAATGTTTGTGGAGTTTTGAATCTACAGAATTCTCATCAGAATTTGGAGGCTTTCATTTCGTTTTCATAATTCGAATCTTTTTGCACTTATTATCAACTTATGGAATACCCAATTCTCTTGAAAAATTTTGAATAGATAATTTCCTTTAAATACTTCACAGATGGATGATAAACACAGTATGTGAGATCATTTGGAGTGTAGTAATGAATATTTTCATAAAATTTCTCTGAATAGTGTGTGGCATCATTGTTGAGCTTCTGAAAATTATCCTTCGACTTTCATTCCATGATTTCCCTCATTTTTCTTGCTCCACGAGTTCTCACAAACCACCCCGAATCAGGTGATGACAATTTATTTCGTGACAGAACATTCTGTGATTCACTATAGAAACTTTTAATTTCATGGAGTGATAACGAAACCACTACTTTCCTCGGATTTCATTCGAAATCGTGAAAAAATTAACATTCCCAAGGGGATGTTGGAACATAAATGCAACAATGACAACCTTTGAAGACAACTGAATAGCAGCCATGACAAGAAACATCACTGAAAGTACTTCAAAAGCATGTCAAATGAATTTTGTACGTTCAAAGTAAAAGACCCGAGCAGCGTAGAAAATTGAAATTGTGAATATAAGAGGATTCAGAGAAACATATATTCTAGGTTACCGATGTCAAATATAATGCATCGAACAATGGTTCGCGTGCTGTGTGGTCAATTGGATTCACCTGTATCGTACCCAGCGTTACTGCTACTTCAAGTGAAGGCTGAAATTCTCCAACCCTGCAATGCATTGACGCTTTAGGCAAATTCATTCGTTGATTCGTCCATGATTGCACATGGAAAGATTGTAAGGGTGGTAATGGTATGTACCTGTAACCATACACATATACAAAGGCACGTATATCGGTTGGACACAATTGTATTCAATAGAAATTGAACGAGCCCCGGCTGCTGCTGTAGGGTTGAACTTTGCTTCGTTCATTCGTTGAGCAACGTTTCAAATAGAAATCGTTTCCATTCGGATGCGATGGCGTTGTTCCGCGACCATCCAACCGTTCCGCGTTTCACATTTACAAAAGAGGATCGTTTTTGGTTATATTCTTTTATTTTGAGTTCCTCTTCGCAAGAAAAACAATGTGAATATCACTGCGGGTCGTATCTACAATTCTCCATTGATTTTGGAAAAACAAAACCTTTACATACTTGGTTTATTATTGAGTTGAATTATGAGGAGCCTGCGAGACTTTGTATGCCGATAGAATAAAACAGATCCGATGCTTTATAGGTTCTGGTTTCACATCTCTAAAAACTGTCATAAAAATTACCATACCTCTATAATCATGTTCTGAATATCAGTTTACACTAGTCACTTTTTCGAGGAGGAACGCATTGTTATTATTGATTTACTCGCAACTGTTAGACGACCATCATTTTATATCCGATCACGTTTGGGATCAAGAAAAGAAGTCTCTCATGAAATTGTTGAAAATTGTACTCAAGAACCAGTATATCCTTTAATTCGATGATATGGTTTCATGAATTCCATTCGTTCCACTGCATTAGAAATAAGAGGATGGATTTGGTTCCGTTTGAAAGGCTTTTTTAGTGTTTTTTTCAAATGCGCAAAGATCCTCAAAGCTCAGCGAAAAGAGAATAACGACCAAGTAGTCCTCGCAAAACGTGAAATATAAAAAGGAAGAAGAGAAAAAGAGAAGAAAAAAGACCGAGAAAACCGGACGCGTGGCAGCGATTTCCCGTGACGGATGCGGAACATCCAACGCTGTAATAAAAGTAACGAGATCGTGACGCTGGATACAGTAGTGTTATTCCCGTTATTCTACACCCGGATCCCTTAACTTTCTGTGCATTTGGTCCAATCTTCGCATGACCGATGATCAGAAGTCAAGCGAAGAAAAAATTCATCCATTCCACATTGTGAATTTACAGAAGGGGAATTTGATAAATTTTCCTCTCTTATAGTTTCTTATATCCCTTATGGTTCCCATCAATTCTCTCTTGATGTACGACTATCGAACAAATGACTTAAAACTTTCCACTTTTTTAAGCCATGATTCTGAAGAAACTTCTTTTTTTCTCAAATAATCTGATTCCAAAAGTTGGTAAGTTCATCTAAATCATAAACATGTTGCATTAAATTCACATTTCTTGAGATGAATTTGTATATGTATGCATATATATGAATATCTCCTGATATAAACGTGACAATTCTTATAAGGATCCGAGCTAGAAGGAGGTCAATCTGTTCAAGTGCAGGAGATGAATTACGAGTGGGAATGTTTTGGTAGACCTCGTAGAATCCATGTTGACACATGTTGAGAGAATCGATTCCAATAGAACTATGATTATTGATGCGCTGTGATATGATTCATCTTGTAGCGTCTCTGAAACAAAATGCCTAGTGCATAAATGATGGGGAGAAATGAATTAAAGGTACAATGCTAAATGGAAGGAGTGTCATCTTTTTATAAATTCTATTTTCGAAAATATAGAACTTATTACGTGAAGCTCAACGGAATTTCCAATTGAAACATTTCCAATCAAAGATTCAAAAACTCTGTGAATCCGTTCTAGAATTCTCTCACATCGAACTCATCACTCGAGAGTTCCAGAAATTTTATCACCCATTATCAAATATAATTGTATTCTCGAAGCCTTCAAAAATTCATCTATTCATGCACATTCTAAATTTATAATCAATCTCACCACTCAGATTTGGTTCTGACAATGATTACCAATAAACATTTCATCGAATTGATCGGGTGAATGTTCTGCATCTACTCTCACCTCGATCAGCGAAGACACAAGAAACAGAAACAATTCCCATTGAAAGGAAGTGAAATACACTTACGTGTTGGAAATTCCATCAAAGGTTGCGATTGAGTGAATCGATGTAGTAATCTTATCCCTTCGCACTTGCCGCGTCTTTTATTCTGCTTGAAAGATAGAATCGCAAGCCTCTCTTTCATTGTTGATTCTTTTCGAAACTCTGAAGAGCATTTGAAAAGATTTTACAGATACTCAAACTCTAAATGTTCTTTCAAAGATCTGAAATCCGTAATGGAGCAAATTCTTCTACCTGAATGCACCTTGAAAATCAACATGGCTCTCTCTTCCCACCAGTTTGTCTCTCAACAAACGTATATAGATCTACTTACATACGTACGTACCTATACTTTCACTACCCTCTTTTTTCTCCTTTTACATGGTACGTAATCCAGAGCTGACTCATCTGAAACAACTCCGCAATGACTCTCAGTGGATCGTTACAACCGGAGAAACAATTCCCTAGCTTGTACGACAAAAGCTCGGAGCAAAGCATGCGATGAAATGAACCTTCTTCCTATCGGCAATCTATGTTCGGTGTTCACAAAAGTTCCAATGGAACTGGAATTTCGGTTACAAATTGAACTGATCATTGAGCTCGTTACGTGCATGGGAAGGAGGTTGATTTTGTAATGATCTGTGGTCGTTCTTTGTTCAACATGTTCGATTTTTCGGATTAGGAATTCATGAAATTGACTCTGATATTATATTCAGATTTCTACAAGATTTGACATATGAATGGAAATGATGAATGGTTTCATATCTGAATTCGATGAAGATTTAATGGAGTTATATCAAACTTCCAGATTTTAATGATACTTGGATTAATTTTCAATTCACGAATGTAAGATTATTTCACTGGGAAAAGTAATTTATCTCAATGGTATGCACCTTCTGATGTTCAACCCTTAACGGCCACACCTCACCCAGGCCACATCACGGCCACATGGGGTAACTCATTACCCCACGCAGAAAAACCCGGTCGAACAAGATGTGTAGATGTTTTGAGACTTTCAACTAATTAGGTCATGTTCGTTGACTAGTTCTTCAATATGTCTGATGGTTTAACTTGGTTAATTTATAGATAACGTTCTAAAACTGGTCATATAAGTCAAAATTCAGGAAAAATTGCTTTTTTTGCAGAAAAATTCACTACTTCGCCATTTTACAATGGTAACGACTGAAACTGTAGGGTCGTCCGCACAATATATACCACTACCACAAAAAAATAACAGTATCCACCAATTATTCAAAAAGTATACTTATTTTGCAAAATTACTGGAAAGAATAATAAAAAAAATTACAAATCATGAAATTGGCTTTTTTCGCGTTTTATTAGATTTTAAATACATATTCATGATTAGGAAGGTGAAAATACTATATGTAGGCTCACTATGTGGTGAAGTCACACCTCCCACATTTCTGTCACCGGCAGATGCTGTTTGTTGTATTTATTTGAAAGGTTTGAGACCTCTAACTCCACTTTTTTTAAGCCTGGGGTAACTAGTCACCCCGTGTGGCCGTTGAGAGTTAATAAACAATATATCAAATAAATATCTCTCCACATCGATTCTTATTCAATTGCATAAAAATTTTAAATAGAAGAAAAGTACACATATAGAATATTTATACATACTTAATATATGAATTTGAGATTGCATACATGGGAGCAATTAGTATTCAAGGTTATTTACTCCAACCAAGTGTTGATGTGAACACTCGCACGTCAACGCTTCGTTTGACTGAATAACATTGAATCCCTAGTGGGAATGCTCTAGTCATTTGACATGTCTTGTAACGCTCAACTAGCCGACAACTGGAGTGTCTAGTTTCTGCCCATACTATAGAAAATGTGGGGAGTTTTTCTTCACACTGTTGATGGGTCTGTTCCCTCATCGTGGGGGAATTGTTTTTCCATCAAGAATGAGGGATTTTTTCACCACTTCGAGGAATTATTTTGTTTTTTGGGTGTTGAATGCTCCACCAAAATGAAGGAAAACTCTACCAAATTATGGTGGAAAATTCCCCATCTGTAAAGAAACTCTGCTGCCACCATTTTTTGAGAAAAAATTCCACAATAATTTTTTACAGTCAAGTTAAGTGTTATAAAATTCGTCAATGCCTAGAGCATTTCTACTTGGGAATACTCAATACTGAATACTAATTGAATACTAATTGCTCACATTCTGGATCCTTCAACATGTTATTCGGAACAATTCATTGGGAGTCCCTATTCTTTACATGCTATGATATATACAGGATTCTATCTTAATAAATAATTTTGCGAAATGTGTATCAAATTTTTGTATTTTTATATATTTATGTAGAAATTGTACATAAATCCTATAATACGATTTTTTAAGACAACAGTTGGTGCAATTTTTATATTGTTCACGTATAAATTCTGTAAAATCAATCATCCATGTGGAGATACCTTTCAAATTCACTGCATCCACAATTGATTTTCGTTGCAATTAGTTTCGATGAATAATTCAATTGCACTGATTCATTTGATCAACATTTATTCCTAATTATTGAAATTTACTGCTGGTAGAATGAATATTCACTATTATGGATTTAATTTGATAAGACATGTGATTTGTATCCATAAAATTCAAATCAATGACGGAATATATTTATAATTCCAGTACCCCGGTCAAAAACATCATCAGAACCCCCTTCATGGGAAATCATATGAATCTTTGTAGGATTCCATATGGGTATCTATAGAGGGACCCTTATTGGTTCTCATATTAATTTGGTGTGGGACCCTATGAAAGATCCTGGGATGCTTTGAGGGATCATATAAGTTATCGCATAAAAGCTTCCGTTTGAATCTCGGTGGGATATCTATGGATCATTCCGTGTCAAATTTACAATGAGTCCCTGAATACTTTTGAAATGATTACCTTCGAACTCTTTGTTGAACAATGAGAGACACGTACAATTTGTGATTTTCAATTTTTAATTTGACATTGGTGTCAAATTGTTCGGTTTGGACAGATCCAGTTTCTTTTAAATTCTTGTATCCCGAAAAGCTCTCGACATACAAAATTATTCCTGCAGCATAAAAGTTGGAATGTTTTCTAAACTTTCCATAGATTCGGATGGAAATTTTTCTTCTATCTTTCACGGTGAAAAGAAAAACTTGATTTCAGTTAAAATATAAGCTGAATTTGAGATGCAGCCGAAAGAAGACTCATCAGACTTAAAGTCAGCCACTGGAAAGCCTTCTCAAACTCAAACAAGAATACAGCTCACATTAATCCCTATTGAACTGAAATTCAGAGCGAATTCTTCCTGATAAATGGGTTCGTCTATTTTTTTTGTTTTGTTCTACTGAACATAGTGTTACCCATCGACGATGAGGAAGTTGTTTTTGTTTATTCCAAGGATGCAAAAAAAAGTTCCCTGTTGTGTGGATTCATTCACTTCACTTGTTGAATGTTCAATTATATCGTGATCGTAGATTTTGAGGATTGGACGCCTTCAACCCTCATTGGGAGATTCGAACCCACGTTATTGCTGGAGTAACTTGTCCTAGTCCTTTGCGTGTAACCACTCCGCCACAGTACCGTTCCGATCGCTGTACGTGATAAATAATTTCATAATGACATAATTTGATAGGATGTGTAGGATGAAGCCGAAGATAAATTTGGAAAACATCTTACGGGAACTGAGAATTAGTGCAAATGTAAATACCCCCGAAAGTTTGAATTAATTACAATTTGTGTTGTGATGTTGAAGTGAAAGTGTCGAAATAAAAATCCATTGACAGTGCGGAAAATCCAATAACAAGCTTTTACGAAAATGATATTACAAACTTTTACCGGCATTTGTTGAGCACCTTGAATGATGAATAAAAACCTGAAATAATTTGACTGAATTGAAACTGTAATTAATTATATGCATATATATATATATATATATATGTGTACGTATAAACAATTGTAACACCGAAAATGAAAGAATTCTAATCTTATTTCCAGATATTTTTGACTGAATTATCCATCAAACTCTACATGGCTGCCTATGAGATATGCATTGCTGATAATCGGCACATTATCCGATTCGATTGAATTTGATACGGCCTTAACTCTTTTTCATCCCATATTGAAGCTGAAATCGTAACATTGCTGATTTTGAGCCTCATCTGAAAATCAGTCGATCATGGAATTAAGATTTACTTTTTACTGTGTTGTCTTGTGATTCGACTATAAAGGTAACAAAAGCATTTTATTCGAATTCGGACACTTCTTATTCGTAACTTCAAGGAACACGATCAATTTGTGGAACATAAAGATATTGTTGGTTCACTTCCAAAAATGGTTTACACGCTTGATCATTCATGACTCGAAATGAACGTTAGATACCTGACTTTTCATTGTCGAATTGCTGTGTGATTTTATGTTAACGAGTCATATTTTCCGCTCTTTTTGTTTATCTCTTGAATGCCGTGGAGTAACATTTTCAGAAATGACCCAAAAATATCGTTATGCTTCACTAATTAATCGTATTTGCGAAATTGGAGGATTAGAAATGTCGAAACTCGTATAAAATGCCCTTCTCACTTTCATCCTCGAATTACAACGAGACAAGAACGGAAGGAACAATTCCCGCTCGAATTTTTGAAAGATTCAGGAAAAATCCTGACTTTCATGCTATGGAAATAACTTTGTATATTAAAAGCTTCCTGAGATCTGTAAGAACCGAAAAATTTGACACAAATTTATGAATCGGAAAATCACAAACTGTACGTGTCTCTTGTTTCTCAACAAAGAATTTGAAATTATTGAATCCAAAGATATTCAAGAATCCATTGAGAATCTGATATGGAATAACCCATAGATATATCGCCGAGATGCAAACAGAATCTTTTATACGATACCTTACATGATCCCTCATAGGATCCTTCAAAGGATAAGTTCCTATGCCAAATTGATATGGGAACCATTAAGAGCCCCTTTCTAAGAACCCATATGGAATTCTACAAGGATTCCTGTGAGTTTCCATGAGGGATCTTTTGATGATTTTTTTGACTGGGATTCTTAGTGAACACCGCAGTCTTGCGTTGCCATAGAAAAATTATTAGATCAATGTAAATTAATTACGCGATATTCTCTTTCTCCCTCTCTCTTGATATGATTCTCATATTCATAAATAATTCTCATTATAGTATTCAAGAGAATTCTTTTAAGAATTAAAGATTATCGCAGTCTCTCATTTGGAATAATGATACACTGAGAAAAAAATAAACCACCACGCGTAGTTGAAGAATTTATGAATGAATCAACGAATTTCTTGTTGGAATGACTTGGAAATTGTGGACTCAACTACGCCATACATATCACTTGATTTTATGAACCAATGTGTGTCAACGTCAACAAATCACAGAAGAAGTTTTATCCAATATCTCACTCAGTTGAGTCAACCTCGCAGGCAATCAATGCTTCGTTGTTTTGTGTCAAATGTATATGGATACTTGACGAAAACTATTTTTCATTGTCCCAATCATTCACGTAGTTGACTCAACAGAGTCAGCCAACCTGGGGAATGATCCAATGCAACCTCCAGAGATGGTTGAACGTATTTAACCTCCTGGCGTAGTTGAGTCAACTACGTTTTCGTTCAGTTCACTAATCCTCTTTCTCAGTGTATGATTGTTTTCATCATGCATAGACCATGATTGAATCAATGATTGTATTCTAAATTAATGACTTGACACAAGGAATAAAATTTCCGATCACATTAAGAAGAGGAACACATCGGAGAAGAATGAATTTTTGAGAAGTTTCCCCAGATACTACGCGAACAGGAACAGAAGTACACTGTGGAAACATTCAACGGAAAAAGCAACATCACTTTGTGAGATATATGTACAAATTTCATGTGTTTGGGTTAAATCCAACAATGACGTTTGTGGTAGAACATAGATGTTTTCAGTTTTTGGGAGACTGCATCTTCGTCGTTGGTGTCTAGTAAGGACCACACATCCAAGAATGATATATTTTATCCTGGTTCTATCGTATACATTATTTTATCCACAATAAAATCAAAAATGATTGTATGAGAAATATAAAGTGTAATGTATGATATTTGACTCTTTTTTTGTGACAGTGGATTGATTTCGACAAATACAATTACGGAACGGAATCCAAACTATTTGACAAAATTTCACCCGATTGAGTATCAAATGAACCGTTTTCAGATATTGCATTAGTTTCAGAAAATATGGATTTCAAAGAGAATGAAAATATTGTAGGACAAAAAAGTATTTTATGTGAGTTGAAAACAGAAATGACCGGCCATTTAATCCACCCAGTTCTTAGTGCAAATTGTTCATAATTTAATATCAACATATTTCCAAATGCACTGAGAAAAAATTGCTCTCTAAATTTAATATAAATTTATGTAAAGCAATTACCACATGAATTTTGTATTAGTTTCCAAAACTTTTTCAACTTCTCATATGGAATTGTGAAATGTTTCATACAGAATAATTCTCTATGCATTTTTATATGATTTTACTTCCATGTTCCTAAAGAAAATAGGGGGGGGGGGTATTGTAATAGCCCTAACAGAAATGACTCTAGCCCTTTTATAGGGAATGTTAAGGCCCTTTCTAGTGACTAGCTTCACTGCAAGCGCCTAGAAAGTTGCTAAACAACCTCGATATGTATTCTTACTAGGGAGGGTCAAAAAACTATCATGCAAAAGGCGGTATTTCGCCTCTGCCAAACGTTTTGAAAATTCAAGAAAATACGATTCCCAAAAGTGTCTGTGTGTGTCTATCTGTCCGTATGTATATTTTCCGCACATTCGCGTTCCCTTTCGTTCACGATAACTTCCGTTGTGATCCATGCATTTGGATGGTTCTTACCCCGAAATGTCGGTCTCGACGAGGAGACCAGAATCTCCTATTTGGGTCGATATTGGAGCAAGGATTTTAGGAATAGGAGGGGAGAATGATTGACGAAACATTGACCATTCACCTTTGTGGATAACTTTTGTTACGATTGGTGATTTTAAATACCGTTATTCTCAAAGTTTTTACGTAACTGAGGAGACTCGAATGTACCTTTTTCGTGGAAATCGGATCAGAGGTTCAGGCACTACGAAGGAGACAAAAATCCGATATTGTATATTCTATAAAATGTTTGTCTTGATAAGGACATCAGAACCTCCTCTGTGGGTAGGAATTGGTTCGATAATTTTAAGAACATTGGCAAAATAGTAATTATTCAAATATTGATCATATATCGTTGCGGATAATTTTGAACAGGGTTTGTAATTTTCAATACTACTTCTTCAAAATCTTTTATGCAGATAAGGAGATCAAGATATATAATTTTTGGGGAAATCGCATAAGAGATTCGGGCGCTATGAACGAAACAAAAATCAGATACTGAATATTCTAGGGTGTGGGATAATTTTCGTTAGGGTGAATGGATTGGGATGATTCTTGCGTCGGAATGTTTATCTTGATGAGGAGAATTGACTGGTCTCTTTGACAAATATAGAGGAAAAATAGAATTTTGTTGTTTTTTTTTCGAAGCGTTGAACATAATAAGAACATGGAAATAATGTATGGTCCTCCATATGGATTTTTTCACGAATTTCGCAGTAAATTTCAGAACTCATGATTGAACTAAATTTCCGCTACAAGTTTCAGAATTTCCATATTAATTTGATATAGGAGATTCCAGACTATTTTTCACAGTGTGATATATTGAAACCGTTTCTTATAGTCTGATTAGAACATAATAATCGTATGCATACTTCATACATCTCCCTCATTACTTGTATCTTATTCTTCTGCCACGTTTGAGAAACTTCCCCACAATTCTTTTACAGGCAGTTGCATTTTTACCAGGGTATCTTTAACGGAATCCCCCATGTTTACTATGATCTCAGTGAGTAATCCGCAGAAATTGGATAGCGCTGAACTCGTGAGTGATTGTAAAAAAAAACTTTTACACGTAAAATCAATGCCTCTAGGAAAATCATCTTCCGTATCTTATACATATTCGTCATAAGTGTTGAATATTTTGATGGGAGTTTGTGATTTTTGATTGCACATTTCATTAGCTATTGGGAATTTTGTCATCTGTTTGGAAATAAACGAAATAAATGGATTGAAGTATTCTCTACATCGGGATAATTGGAATTCAATTTGAGAATTAATTGAGAATGAATTAGTTGCGCAACTTTTTATTTTATTTGATACGCTTGTGACAATCATGATTTTAAATTCAAATTGATGATGAGTTCCGACTGGTGCATTCAATTTCATTATGATCTGATGAAAATCTTTTTCTGTCGATTTGGAAACAATGATCAATTGATTCGCAGACACTGCGGGAGTTTCAATAGAAAATGGAAGAATAAAAAACATAAAACGTGGTGCAATGCATAATATCGATGAATATAATTTTTTTTCCAATTCGTTCCAGTTTTGATTTTGTGTATTATACGTCAGTGTGTTGTTTTATCAAATTTGGTTCCTATCAAATTTGATATTTTCAAATTCATAAAAGCGTACATGGAAAAGAGGAGATAGTCCTGCGCTGTGAAAAAAGGTTTAAATTCTAATATAAAATTGGTTATGAAATTCCAAATAAATGCAAGTCGAATCGTATTTAATATAAAATAGCACTAATATTTCATGTTACTATTTTCATATTCACGAACGTATTTAAATTTTGATCAGTATTATTATAATTCAAAATATTTTGTATTAAAATTCTTTATTAAAATTAAAATTCCAACATGCTTTGTAAGATTCAGTTCTACAATTTGAATTTTCTTTTACATGGTTGAATTTTGCAGTGTAGTATGAAATTTCAATAACAAGCATATGAAAATTCTAAATGAATGTGAAAAATTCAAATCATTTTTGTGAAATTTCAAACACATTTTGAATATTCACAATTTCATTTATGCAATCCCAATAGTTTTGTTGAAAAATAATACACAAGTTTATGAATTCACTGTGCGCCGAAGTCACTGCGCATGTCTTCTGCAGATCCACGCTTCATAATCGTACCTGCATAATGATAAAACGTGCTTCGGCAAAATTGATAAATCACGTGGTGATGATTTGTTAATTGAAAATCATCTGTTTTGATGATAATCAAGTTCACTAAGATGCTAAATATTTTTCAGAATTCAATTACAAAGTTTTGGATTGATATATTGATGTATATCCACATGAGAACCATAAACTGAATTTCATCTTCAATATTAACTTTTGAACTACAATGTTTTCAATATGATCCTTGTATCTTCCTTATATATGAATATATGAATATATATAAGAAAGATGTACGATAATCTGAAGGAAGCTCGAATCGAGATTTCACAATCCCAGAATTCCGGAAGTTTATTCCTTAATTTAGAAATAATCTTACATATCTATAATACAGATATGCGAATTGTATTGAAAATACGATAGTCAAAAAATCAATACTGAATATGAAAATTAGTATTTTGATTTTTCATACTTCCCAGTATATGAAAGTTCAATTGACAGGTTATAAAATTTACGATAATCAATCGAAATTTTGATACCTATTCATAATTAATTTTCACAAGGATTTCATTGAAAATTCAACAATCGTTTTGAAATTTCATACTAACATGAAATGATTCACACATGTTCAAAACCTCTTCTTGAATTTGAATAAATTGTTCCTTTGAAAATTCACAACCAAATGTATGTGTTAATTGCTTCACATACTGTTCTATTAAATTTCATACAAAAATTTCTTACAGTGTGGTTTTTGGAGACTACAATAATTATTCCAAAACCGAATAAAAACAAAGGAAAGAAATAGTACTTCCAAACATGTCTTCAAGATATCGCAACATGAAGAGAACAGTCCAAGAAAGATCCTTTCTCAAGAGAGAACCCTTCTTATGGATCTCATAAAAAGAGATTCAGACATCTCAAGAAATGTTCGGACATTTGTTAACTACCTTTGAGGGATCTTATTGTTCATTTGAACAGTAATGACTATTGGGAAACGCAGTACCACAATGCATGAAATTGACTGTTAATAGATCATTTAGTGACTCAAAGTGATGATTACTATTTTTCCTTTTTTCCAAGCAGTGTGAACTTGATAATGATGACAACAATGACTATCAATCGTAGAGATTTGAGAACGGAAGCGTGGAATTTTTAAAATCATACCGTTTAAACTCCTCAAATCGGATATTTTATCACATGTGATAAAATTTTCATGAGAACACTTTTATATGTACGGAGAATTTTATCAGCATTCCAATTTTTTTCCACCATTTATTCAATCAAAATTATGAACGGTTACAATATTTGGATCTTGAAAACTACCTTCACCAAGTTAAAAAAGCTTCCTATCACGGAGAGAAGTATACACTGTAAAAAAGTTTTGTATGAAATTGAATAGAAAAGTATGTGAAGCAATCAACACATACATTTGGTTGTGAATTTTCAAAGAAGCAATTTATGAAAATTCAAGAAGATGTTTTGAAAATGTGTGAATCATTTCATGTTAGCATGAAATTTCAAAACGATTGTTGATTCTTCAATGGAATCCTTTTGAAAATTAGGTAGGAATACGTATCAAAATTTCAAATGATTATCGTAAATTTTATAACCTATTAATTGAACTTTCATATACAGATTTTTATTACTAATTTTTCATGTATTGCTTCTTGTGGCAATAAAGTCAATTACTACTACTACTACTACTTTCATATACTGGGAAGTATGAAAAATCAAAATATTAATTTTCATTTCAGTATTGATTCTTTGACTATCGTATTTTCAATACAATTCGCATATCTGTATTATAGATATGTAAGATTATTTCTAAATTAAGGAATAAACTTCCGGAATTCTGGGATTGTGAAATCTCGATTCGAGCTTCCTTCAGATTATTGTACATCTTTCTTATATATATTCATATATTCATATATAAGGAAGATACAAGGATCATATTGAAAACATTGTAGTTCAAAAGTTAATATTGAAGATGAAATTCAGTTTATGGTTCTCATGTGGATATACATCAATATATCAATCCAAAACTTTGTAATTGAATTCTGAAAAATATTTAGCATCTTAGTGAACTTGATTATCATCAAAACAGATGATTCTCAATTAACAAATTATCACCACGTGATTTATCAATTTTGCCGAAGAACGTTTTATCATTTTGCAGGTACGATTATGAAGCGTGGATCTGCAGAAGACATGCGCAGTGACTTCGGCGCACAGTGAATTCATAAACTTGTGTATTATTTTTCAACAAAACTATTGGAATTTCATAAATGAAATTGTGAATATTCGAAATGTGATTGAAATTTCACAAATGAAATTTTGAATATTCAAAATGTGTTTGAAATTTCACAAAAATGATGTGAATTTTTCACATTCATTTAGAATTTTCATATGCTTGTTATTGAAATTTCATACTACACTGCAAAATTCAACCATGTAAAAGAAAATTCAAATTGTAGAACTGAATCTTACAAAGCATGTTGGAATTTTAATTTTAATAAAGAATTTTAATACAAAATATTTTGAATTATAATAATACTGATCAAAATTCAAATACGTTTGTGAACATTAAAATAGTAACATGAAATATTAGTGCTATTTTATATTAAATACGATTCAACTTGCATTTATTTGGAATTTCATAACCAATTTTATATTAGAATTCAAACCTTTTTTTACAGTGTACGGTCACCATTACTAGAAAGAATAGGAATTCGGTGACAGATATTCCAAAATTGTAATAAGTACTATTCAAAATCGAAGTGAGTGCGATAAAATGTTCACGTTACCATGGAAACGATAGGTTAACATCGTAATGATCACCAAATCGCGAGTCAGCACTCAATTCTTATCCTAAAGTCGCGATGAGAACTAGAGCGAATGGTAATCAATCCCATACACTTATCTCAAGTGGATCATAATTACCCATAAGACTCATCACCTTGGACGGTCACAAGAACGCGCAGTCATGAAATCAATGCACATCCAGTGATAATGTAATTATAGAAATTATCTTGTCTATTGAAAATTAGGGTTCACAAATTTAGTTTGCCCTTGTGTTTGTTTTATATTTGGTCCCTAAACTCAGTTGATTATTGATTTAATATAATGCTGAGCTGTTTGTTGAGTTTATTTTCTATTCATTACTACACTCAGAGCCCAATTTCTCAGACTTGAAGAAGATCTCTTTGCCTTCATGATGATAAATCTTATTTTCAATGGAAAAAATGATAATTCATTTCAATGGAAAAAATTTTCATTCAATTGAAATCACATTCTCCGAATTCAAGAAGGAATATATTTCTGTTTTGATTCGAGAATTTTCCATTTCAATCTGATGAAACCTTTTTCCATTCAACGGAATTTTTTTTTCCATTGGAAGAAAGATTTATTGGAATGAAGGCAAATAAAATTGTCTTCCAGTTCAAGAAATTGCGCTCCAAGTGTACCGTATAATTAATTCATGATCTAAAATGATCAGACTTGGCGAGATGGATGAAGGTTGAATAGTAATAACGTATTGTGATAAATCAATTCATGACTAGTTGGTGTTGAGTTTGGTTTCCCGTTTAGAAGTTGAATTCATATACCAACCGCGCTTTGTTCAATCAGATAATGTAATGAATACGCTGAAAATAACTGTTATCTGAATAGTCTCTACCCATTCTTCGTAAGATGACTGTGAGTTTAATCATTTATTCATATCTTGTAATCATCCAGATCAACATGTGGTTCCGTAACACACATCCCACAATTTCAACAGTATTTGTTGTTTTTCAAGCAAAAAACATCTATTCAACAATCTATATTGATATACATGATATCGAAATCTATGAATCCCAAACACGGTGTTTGATAATCATAAAATCCATTTTCAACTTCAATGAATATTGGGAAAAATGAGAACTTCGATAAAAAGTATCCGACTATATAAAACATAAAAATCAATCGATCGTATCCAAGCAAAGTAAAGACCCGAGCGTTCTTTTTCTTCATCCTATACGTGATGTTCACATCACGTAATTACTTCAGCACAATATTTTTGAGAAGATAAAAACAAAACGAACACCATCTCTTATCGGAAGAACTTTATCACATGACATATAAATTTCTCAATTGAAACTCTTCCAACTACTCCAACAATTGTACCGCAACTCGCATCTGACTTGGTTCTGTTGAAACAAATTAAGAGTTAACTCTTTAAAAGAGGACCTGTGAGTATCAAGCTACAAGCATGTGATAAACACAACGCGAGGTGGTACATTATCTACAAGTGCACAGCTGGTGCGTATGCGAGTTTGAAATCACGGATACCCAATGAAAGGTATTGCGCATGTACCGGTTAACATATCTCTAGCTGTTATGGGTATGTATCCGTATACACACAGAGTTCTCGACGGAGATAATATTCGCGGCGCGAATTTATTATCGCTCGGTTGTCCGTTGGGATTGTCACACCGCTGTGTGGCAGTGCATGGTTCGTGCGAACTTTATTTTCCGTCGAGTCATTTGTGAGTTTGGCTTTCCGTATCCATTACGTCCCTGACAACACTGTGTACGTGTACATATTTATATGTGATGGTACGCTTGCGCATTATCCTGGACGTGGTTTAGACGAAAATGAGCGGTTGGGAAGAACTTTCTAGGTTAGCCTGAGATTCCCACAGGAACTGTCGTTATGTCCATAACCACTGCGGAAACAGAGAAGAAGAACAGGAAACAGTGATATACACCGTACAAAGAATTCAATGACAACAATAGATCCTTTTTTACTTTCAAAATCATCTCAGAGATTATCTTTGTGGATGGTCATAATCCCTTGCGTGGAGATTTTACGGGAAGTCCAGTTCTGAGTAGATACTTTTGTTGATATAAATAAAAATAATGTTGGTGAAGTTTGAATCGTTCATAGAGACGGAACGAAAATTCAAACCTGCAGAATCTGATGATTGATCAAACTTCAACTAACTTCACCCTCTAACCGTAACCCCGGTCTCACAGACTGCTATCAAAATTGTACTTGCTCGTAATTCGAACTTTTTTGGTTAAATTGTTTGACATTTCATTCCTACTCTGCACAGAATTGCTCACTAAGTTCTGTACACAAGCCTACTATCCTACCTCTTAGACATTTCTAATGATCTAAAAAATGTTTTCTTCACTTCTAACAACTTTGAATATCTAGAAGGAGGTGATAGCGGTTTATTAGACCAGGGGTTACGGCTGACGTGATTTTGAGCAGGGTTAGGGTTAAAGGGTTAACTGATCATTTAATTTCCCAAATTAACTCTTTGAGACTGGAAACATTGCGAAAAGAAAGTACTGCAAGATTTTGTGTCTTTGGCAACTGAGTATTTCGTTATTTGCATACTTTATTCGTTCCAATGAACGATCAAAACTTCATGAAAATATATCAAAAACGTTATGTCGTATTACATTGTAT
This sequence comes from Gonatopus flavifemur, assembly GCA_018340375.1. Taxonomy (NCBI): domain Eukaryota; kingdom Metazoa; phylum Arthropoda; class Insecta; order Hymenoptera; family Dryinidae; genus Gonatopus; species Gonatopus flavifemur. Next base: position 38,585,201 of record JAFFJZ010000001.1, on the reverse strand, counting down.
TCGTCGATTCTTAAAATGAATTCAAGGTATCAGAAGTTGATTCGGAGTACTGGGGAATCAGATGAGGCAAAAGAAACGAAATACAGAATTTTATACATTTAGTGTGCAATTCACTCGAGATTCTGCCTTTTAATCACCAAAGTGACGTAAAATTAAATTCCAGAGCTACAACTTTCACTAACTTTGTAGAGTATTTTCATGAAACAATCCCACGACTTGGTACAATTGCACATGTACTTTCTGATTTGTTAATAAACACGAACATCAATTGGGAGGTGATTTACAACCCAAACGACTATTCGTATCCTCAGTTTCAGTATTATTTCAATCGGGAAACATGGTGAGTAATATTTAAATGTATCTGCAAGTTCCCTCATTTAACTGCACTGTTTCCTCATGAGAGAATTGGAATGGCTTACCTTGCCAATCTTCCATTTTCACAGCATCCCAGGATATAAAATATTTGCATTTTACGGAAAATTTGTTCAAACCAGAATAAGTATCAGATGTAATGAATTTGCTTTATAATATTATATTCGGCTTCATCAAACTGTTCCTTCAAGAAGCAATCCTTGTGAAACGGAATTGTGTAACTACACTGAAAGAATTTGATTTGAAAAATTACCGTGAAATTTCAGTGATCGAGGGACAAGTAGAAGTTATCTAAAATATTACTGTGCATTCTGTAAAACTAATAGGTGTATAACTTTGTTTCCGCCGTTTTGCAATGGATGGCTGTGGCGGTGAGTGGTAGTTGGAATGAATAGATCATAGATGTCATACAATAAGCTTAGGTATTTGTAAACATAACGCCATCGAAATATTAGTCGATTTGTGTCTGCATCATAAAGTTATTCCCGATTAAACATGTCAGCTTACGAGCCAAATTGTCGTAATTTGCGGGAGGTTTTAATTTTCTACTTTGATGTGAAGAAATCTGCGGCTGAGGCTCATCGAATGCTCTGAAATACCTATGTTGAGGCCGCTATTAGTGAAAGAACGTGCCGGGAGTGGTTTCAACGCTTCAAGAACGGTGATTTGAACGTCGAAGACCAGCATGGCGGTGAAAGAGAGGAGGTTTTCGAAGATGCAAAATTGGAGGCATTACTTGATCAAGACTCGTGTCAAACGCAACAAGAATTGGCAGGATCATTGGGAGTGACGCAACCAACCATTTCAAAACGCCTGAAAGTCATGGGAATGATTCAGGAACAAGGAAATTGGGTGCCGTACGAGTTGAAGCCGAGAGATGTTGAACGGCGTTTGTGTGTTTGCAAACACCTTCTTTCAGGGCAAAGACGGAAGGGATTTCTGCATCGCATTGTGACTGGGGACAAAAAATGGGTTCACCACCATAATCCCAAGTGCAGAAAATCATGGGGATATCCCGGCCATGCTCCCACGTCGACGGCAAAACCAAATATTCACGGTTCCAAGGTTACGCTCGGTATTTGGTGGGACCAGCTCGGCGTAGTGTATTATGAGTTGTTAAAACCTACTGGAACAATCACAGGCGATCGTTATCGACCGCAATTGATGCGTTTGAGCCGAGCATCGGAAGACAAACGGCCGCAATACAACGAGAGACATGATAAAGTGATTTTACAGCATGACAATGCTCGACCTCATTTTGCGAAAGTGGTCAAGACATACTTGGAAACTTTGAAATGGGAAGTCCTACCCCATCCGCCGTATTCTCCAGACGGTGCTCCCTCGGACTATCACTTGTTTCGACCAATGGCACACGGCCTAGCTGACCAGCACTTCCGGTCTTATGAAAAAGTAAAAAATTGGATCGATTCGTGGATCGCTTCAAAAGATGACCAGTTTTTTCAACGCGGGATTCGTATGCTGCCTGGAAGAGGGGAGAACGTAGTGGCCAGCGATGGACAATACTTTGAATCATCAATGTATAATCATTTTTTCACAATAAAGCCTCGAATTTCGGAAAAAAACGGCGGAAGCAAAGTTATACACCTAATAGTAGAAACTATTACTTCCCAACTATTTAGAAATTCACTCATTCTCATAAGTTGCACAGTAATCTTTCAGAAAATTCTCACTCGTCTTTGGATTCCTCAAAATTTCACGGTAATTTTTACAACACAATTCTTTCAGTGTAGAAACTCAAGGTCAGTCTGATATTCTTGACCTGCATTAATAGCATGTTCTCCGCTACACACACAGTAAAATTCTTACTGAAATAACGAGTTTGAAAAATCTAGTTTGCTGAATTATTAAAACGTGTGTTGGTAGAGCAACAAATATTCACCAAATCAAATCAGCAAATTCAGTACTTGCTGAAAGAGCAAGATTTTTGTTGTAACAGCGAACTTTTCGAACGATGGTCACGTCAAAAATCATTCTCCGCGTTCTTGAAGCTCGACGAAGAGGTCGAGAATCGCTTGGATTGTGATTTTTCTTCGAGAGGAGGTTTTTTTCTAGAGAAGTTCAAATGATTCCTATCCCACCAATAGAAGAGTTCATTCAAACCAAATGGCACTCATGACCAAGCAATAAATGCGAAGTTGGATATAACCAAATGAAATCAATGTTATTTTTTGTTCCGCAATAGATATTAACGAGTGTAATAAATCTTATACTGAGTATTATCTCCTTTATTGAATAAATATGAAAATATGGAAACGAGCAGATAGATTAACCACCTTAATACGCAGATTCTAGTTTTTAATAACATTGAACACATTCTTTTTGCTCATCATAATCTGGCTCGGTATTCCTTAATGAATGGATATTAGAGACTAAGACAGAATCTGTATAATACGATTTGTATAACCTAATTTTCTCTCTGCTATGGATAATATCTACCAATAAATGATAGGGATTCCTTGAAACCGCTGAATACAATATTCATTCCCTGCCTTATCAAATTAGGAGTCACCAAAATTCAAACAAAAAACACAAACCAAACAAAGTATTCCAATACGTGAACGTCTGTAAACATGCAATTCTTTTGCATGCTCACAAATGGGAAGTAATATCACTTCACTCAAACAGAAAGTGCAATAAATTTGTATTTGTATCAATAATTTCTGCAAATTACAATCAAGGGATGTGTATATTCTACAGAACAATAGCGATGCTTTTGACGGAAGACGCTATGAAATTTGTGTGTCATATTCAGGAATCACTTTAAGCACGAACTGAAATGATAGAAGGGATGATCAATGAAAACAGGAAAACCATAATTTGATGATTGCTCTGATGTGGTTGCACGCGATAAGAGTAGATAGGAAACACCTCATTAATGTTGCTTTGCGATAACACCTGCTTGTATCTAATACCTATATGCATGCATATTGTACGATGAACTTTAGTTTCTCCCCACCTTATCATGTATATATGTACGTTTATACCTACGCGTGTGTATGAATATATATCTATGTAGATATTTATGTATGTATTTATCTGTGCATACATGTTCCTCACTGGTGACGATATTATTCAACATCTGACATAAAAGTTCATGGTTGGTTAATTATCTTCAATATCGTGATCGTCATAAACTCACCACATGATTACTGCATTGAGGAGATTCAAACGCAATAACTGTGCAATCTATCGCGAAGTCCACACATTCAATATGTTTGACTGACAGTATTGGTTCCAATGAAATTCGGAGGAAGTATCCGTTTCCTTCTGCTACACAGAGAATTACTTGAAAAATTCAATAAATGTGGTCAGTAACATGGAATGACTGAATTTTGTTCTATCAGGTTTTGTGAAAACCGCTATTCCATGAAGCAAATATGTTATTATTTCAAAAACATCCCCTCGTAGAAATTATGATTGGGAATTAAAAGGGCCCCAGCTAGTTTTCCCGGATGTTAGGTTGGTTCTTAGCTAGTTTTGTAACGCACTTTCTAGCACATGCCCATTTAGATGGCCTAGGAAATCGCTAGAATGTTGTTCAAATTGGTGATTAGAAATGTGAAATCAAGTGTTTTCTGTAAAATGACACCTATGAATAAGGTAACAATGTATTTTGACATGTAATCTTCAGTCAAGGACGTTGCTTTTGAATTTATTTCCATAAAATAATTCCGAATGACAAATTGGAACATTGGGGGCTTCCTTTTATTCCTCTGACCGTATTGATGGACTGTCAATGTCACTGTACGATCAGTTGACGCATGAAAAATCTACATAAACCAACTAAATGTTTGGGCACTGAAGTCAAATTGGCTGAAATGTGTTATCCGGTTGCCCCCACATGGCTCCCATTCAGTACGTGGATGGTAAATGAGACGCCCAGGCAAATTCCTAGCAGGGTCTATAAAATGATATCAAATGATTAAAACAGCACGGTCCCTGCGGATGATGGAGACATATCGATGTCTCCGGGAAAAATTGTATACGCAGTAATTTTGCTTGAGACACATTCACATGGCATCATAATCCGTGTGCAGGACTTAAAACATGTAGAGAATATTTGCATAGTTTCATTATATCAATACTTATTACAGGTCAGACATGTATCTGATTGTATCGCATAGATATTTTGTACGGATACGAAATAATCTGTGTTATTTGATGGATCAACCTGTTGTGTAGAGTATATAATAATTGGTATATTTCAAACTTCCAACCTCAATTCTCTTCGAAAGTTAGCTTTCATGGAAGCATATTAATTTTCTCTTGTATCTCAATCGCTATATATTAACTGCAATTTATTCACAATGATAACCATCGGCCGCTCATGTCAAAATAAATCATTTGTATCACGATTCATCGATTGTCAGCGCGTTTAAAAGCATTTGATGCATCGAGTTGAAGGTTTGTCTATTTTATGATGAGAGGAGTGACGTTGATGGTTATAAACATCATTTTCTACAAATCAAATCAATATCAGCATTAACGTTCCGATATTTACTCCAACTTGATGAAATTTCATCGAATTATTGTCACGCCGAATGAGTACGAGACATCATCGAACCCGTCTTTTTCTAGAAAAGTCATGCCCCAATTCGTCAACAATCAATGAAACAACGCTATATCCAGGTGATTGAAATTCGTACTCTTTATTGATATATTCCAATGTAACGCAACATCGAATCGCGTAATTTTTCATGACTCATTCGTATTCTTGCATTCGCACGAACGTTGGAAAATTCGAGAAAAATTCATCCACAGAAGAAATATTTTTCCATAACATTGATGCAAATATACTGAATGTAAAGGAAGATCCAGGTGAGCAAAATAAGCGTTTGGGACACGGCTTCGGTAGTGACGGGGTTTTCAGAATACTCTGTACCGGGTGGATACGAAACGAGAACCAAACGGCTTTGACGCCCTTCGAGGATCATGAATAATGCAGTAGCGCGATCCAATTTATAACTAACTCACAGGAGCGTAATATGTGTTACGTCGCACGCGCGGTATATGAGAACATACAAGAATGGTTGAGCGTCACGTTTGTGTACCTATACATTCGTGTGTGCGTGATAAGTAGGGCATGGTGAAGAACCACCCGCATAACCGAGCTACGAGCACTCATTTCGCTCAGATCCAGTTAATTGAATGAGTGTGTCGCATCTCGTTTATATAGAAAGTATCAACGATTTGCAACACTTTTTTTCTTTTATATTCACCACAAAACAGTCTTGTTTCTGACTTATATAAATAAACATCCTCCGGAAGAACATGAATGTTATTTTCAGTTGAAAGGAACACTTGATCCGAATACGACATATTTTTAATATAACTTTCACAACACGGGCACGTAAATGGAATTCAATGAGATCGGTGTGAATAAAACTTGTGATGAATTTATTGAGATTTTTTCAATTCTGATGAAAGAGTTGATTTTATTATGAACGAATGCCTACCCCTAAGATTGTGATTTTTTTGACTGATATTTGAATGAGACGATATCGAGACTACTTTGAACAAAAAAAAACAGCAGTCTAAGATGATTTCTATTCGATATTGTTTTTTTTATCTGATGAATAAAATCTTAGATTCATTTCACTTCTAGAACAACTTACAAAGAATTTGTGAACTCAGCCATTTGATTCTTCAAACGCGTTAGCGAAAATATGAAGATCATAGGACTTGCGGTGACTGGAAAAAGATCAGCGAAGTAATACCCATCATGGTTTCATAAAAGTTGGAAATCCCGGACGATTTCAACCATCCGGGACTTGCAACTTCTTCAACGTTCTGCTTCCGCCGTCTCTTACATGGAGAACTCATTCTTGTTTTCTAACTTATAAGCTTATGCATTTACAAAATTGAATTCCGAAGATCCTGGGAAGATCGATTTTTTCAAAGTTCCGATGGGTGGATTTTATAAAATCAAAGGATATTATCGAATGAGGAAAGTCATGATCGATAAAATAATAGTCCTTCTGCGGAATTTTTTGGAATTCTTATGTTCAAATTCTACGATATCTGATCATTCTTCATGATAATTCGAATATTTTATGATCGTTCATGCGCCGTGATGGGACGTTTAGTGTAGAACAACACGAATTTAGGGTAGATATTATCGAATTACTCAAGATAATTAAAAATTCCCTCCCGTTTTACACATCTACACTTGAATGGAAAACCCAAGTAGCAATGCTGCAGTAATTCACGAGTTTTGTAACGCTTCACTGGTCAAAAACTAGACGCTTGCAAGTAACCTACCAGAACCCTACGAGGCACTTGCAAGTGTCTTGTTTTCAGCTAGTGAAGCGTTACAAAACTTGTCAATGACTACAGCATTTCTAGTAGGGAATCTATCAAAATTATAACCTATGTTTGATTTCTGGTTTTCTATATGGATTACACATGTTCTGTTTTGAATGCATCCCTCTGGAGAAATTCGATTTCAAAAAACCTTCGATGTGAGAACGACACCATTCGAGGTGGAGTATTTTCAAATCTCGTCAATTTTGTACATATTGTGATACACAATTTAGAAAGAGAATTCGCAGTTTAATTCACATGGTATATGTCTCATAATTCAAAAACGTAGTGGAATGTAAAGAAACTGTCTAGGGAGAATTTAAACATGTGATATAAATTTGGAAGACAGAACAATAAAAATTACATGAGTTGGAAAGAACATAAACATAAGTAGACATGTAGTTATGAATGTCAACAGCTCCCATTTGTCAGAAACATAACATGAATGATTATAATAATTGAAGAGAGTGCACTCGTTTATTACTTCAAGTGCGTGTGCTATTATAATAATCAGTATTACTACACAATGTTGTAATATTTCCACCGAATGCAACATACGCTTCCCTTCACGTTCAGATACTTCACATGAAAACCTATATAATGAGCAGAAATATAATAATTAGAATAGAGAAATATTAATCATTTATTTGGCGAATAATGAAAAAGAAAAAAAAATAAATAATACTTTGAAATGCATTCCAAAAATGTGAAACGTTTAGAATATGAATTTGTTACCATTATCATTTGAGGAATGAAAATGAAATCGTAATAGTTGGGCATGCAAAATTCGACGAAGTATCGCATCAAGAACTGGAAATTCAAAACAATGTTTCGGAGAAGAGTTGATATTGAGACCAAAAACTCTTCTTTCTACTTATTATACTTCTTCCTGTGTACATTTTTCATTCATGAGATGAAAATATCACATGCTCAAATGAATCGATTCGTTTCATTCATATTTCTGCCAGAATAAATATGAATTCAAATCAGAATTATCAACTTGGGAACATTCCTCGTATCGTTCCTACAAATTCAAAAAACAAAAGTACTTGTGGACAATTTGGATCTCATATTTTTTTGTGAAGCTTAGTTTCTTTTTACAACGGTTGGTTTTTGCGGACAAGGTTCATGTACTCGATGTTTCATTTTTCACCTCTCCAGAGATTTTTCATATGAATTTCATCTCTCTTCCATGATATATGTATATATATATAAATCAAAAAAGGATGAGCAACATATTTTCTCAGAAACTGCGCATGAGAAAAAATGTCCTTGTTGAAACGGAGACAAGTCAAATGTATTCTAGAATTGACAAAAAAAACCCTTGGAAGGATTTTCATCTGTAAATTATTACTGTTTCGAACAGAATTAGGATCTCACGTGGCAAATTGAAACGTAAAAGGTTCGAATTTTTATCAATTATCGTCATTACGGGAGAGAATAAGTTTGCAGCAAAACTTCTGAAATTCCTGCAAACATTCGTGGAAGGCGTAAATGAAATTCAAAGTTTGTGATACAGAAACCTAATCCCCCGAGATGCGTTCCATGTACCTTCGACTTTGACGTCTACTGTCGTGACTCTAATTGTTTCCACAAAATTCGATGTTGTAATTGGAGAATTCTGAGACATCGGAAACAAGATCGTGGTTGATAATCCGATACAATCTTATTCGCGCAGTGAAATGTGGAGATCGATGGATTCAGAGGAGGAAAGCAAAAGAAGATTAATAGGATACAAGGGAAAGTAAAGGATACGGATACACTGTGAAGAATTTATATGGGAAACTTCACATGAATGTTCACAAGATTTCCTGTTCCATGATTGGAATCTTCTGGTTGCTGTGCATAGGAAAACCTGTACAGAAAAAGACATTTTCCCAGTTTTTTTTCGGAAATACAATAAATGAGTCAATAATTTGGGATCTGTGAGTTTTAATATTGTATGTCAAAATCAAAGCATTTTTTTGCGTGGAGGTATAAGCAAAGTGGAGACGAAATGCATAGGATCAGATACATATTTGCCCCAGATTCGGAAGAGTAAGGATTCAATATGAAGAAATAGATAGGTTTCTTCTTTGCTGCCTGAGGGGGAAAAATGAATTCTCAGTCCAATAGACTGAATTTCACTCTTTAGACAGCCAAAATAAAACCTGTGTTGTTGAAAAATTCCATCCAGGATATCCATCAAACAATTATTGCGAATGTAAGTGGAGAAATACAATACTCAATTGATAGATTAATGAATAGTATCAATCAATATGTGATATCATTTTTCAATTTCATTTTCCATTACAGAAGGTGAGGATGTATTTGTGTATGCCATGCGTGATAAATAAAAGGGAAGTATCAGAGGGAGAATTTCCGGTCGTCGATTACATCGGAGAAGGCCACAGTATTTATGGATTATTACGGTAACAATGTATTCGTCCTTTGCGAAGCAATGCAGACGAAGATAGATCATTGAAAAAGAGTTTTCTGACCACAGTCTTGAGACATTGTAACAACTGGTATACATCATTCTCCTTTTCGTTTGATGTTATATATATATATTTTTCTTCAGATCATTGTCAATAACATATTGAACTGATCTGTATAGTTTTTGACGTTACAATTGAAAATAATTGATCCTCAAAAACAAATTTCAAATCTACAATTCACCTTTCTTCACTTCCTCTTTACGCTAAGAAGATCTCACAATCCATAGATCCAGGTTTCAATTTTGTATTACAATGGTTGAAGAGAACTTGTTTTGCGCATTAAAAAATTGCTCTCGTCATTTAGAAACCAGAATTCCACTATTATATGATTATGAAAATATAACGTTATATATACTCAATTTCAAAGTTCTAAATAGTTTCATGAATTCTATACACTCCAGCAATACAGCTAAAATACATCAAACTTCTCATTATAATAAGCTTTTCTAATCCTCCTCGATCCGAAATCGTTCACCACAAGAAGTTTCAATATTTTCCGTAAATTGAATTGAAGTAGATTGGATTTCCTCCTCAATACGACTTAGAAAATGAATAGGGAATTTGGAGAGTTGGATCATTATCAACATGTGATTTGAATTCCCTCTGAAAAGACGAAATACTTCCACTAATTCCATCTTTTTTCGTGTTCCTCGTGCACAAATGGAAATCAGGTCGAAATGAGATTAGAATATCGATTGAGAAGAGTGAAATTTTCATTCCAATAACACGAATTATCTTTATCACTCCCAATATGTTTGCAGAGTGGAATTCTTCCTCCGAATGGGATTGAAATCGTCGATATATACTCGGAGAGAAAGATTCAGTGAAACGGCAAACAAATCCGTTATGATATTTAGAGAAAGATAGAATTGGTGGATGTATAAAACAAGCGATATCGATTCAATCACTACCAAATAAACCATTTGAAAGCAATTTTATGGAATTGTCTTGAATATATCTTTTGGAAATGTCTGGTGTAATACTCTTAGATATCCTTCAGATCTTCCAATTAGGATATGCGAAGGATAACTAAAAGTAATCTTTCAAAAAATCCATTTTCATATGTGTTCATGATTGGTGTTCAGAATTTCTATCAAGTTTTTCCATCTGTGAAGATTTTTTAGTTCCCATCAAGTCTTCTTAGATGTTGATGGAGTTTGAACCGTTCATAGAACAAAAAAATGAAAGTTCTTACTCATAAAATCTAATGAATCATCGTTATTCATAGTCTTGAATCAATTCTTTGGGTTCGGAAACATCTTTCAGAGAATGTACCGCAAAATTATGGGGCTTTGAGTATTGATTAATTCGTTCCAATGACTGATTCAAACTTCAGCAACACCTCTTCAGAACGCCTGACACAAATCAGTCTTTTTGCTAGTGATGCGCGATTCTGATTCGATTCTTTCAGAATCGATTTTCTCAGTGGGGAAGGATCGATTATTTCCTGATTCTTTTGCGCATGAATAATCGCAGAATCAATTCTCTTATCACTTAGTGTCATAAAGAATCGATTCTTCCATGGTAATTCCACGAACTTGGTCCGTGAGAAACCAAAATTGACTTAAAATGAATTTAATTTGACAATCGCTAGTGATTTCTAGTGATTATTGGACGTAAGCTTGGTATCAATCGAGACACGCGTTCATACAATCAAAGATTAGCAGCTTTAATTTTCTTCGCACTCGTGGAGACTCAAGCATCGAAATAAGCGTAAGATTATATTTTGCGACAAATTCTCCCCTAAATTGCACGTTGACCAAAAACTTTCATTGCACAATAATGGAATTCATAACCACGAGAAGATTCTACATATCGGTGTTTTACTATGTTCTGGTAATTATGAAAGGATTTTTGGAGTAATAAACTGGAAATTTCATACATTTATCACAATTCTGTTTCCCTGAGAGGAATTCCAGGGAGATCTGAATGAAAACCAGCAGATTCTGGGAAAAAACCGGACAGAGCTGAACAGAAACTTGTCCCTTGCGCCTGGTTCCGCTCAATTTTTGATCCAGCATCTGCTGGTTCTCATCCGGATTTACATGACATGTTTCATACACGGAGAGAAAAAATTTGCTGACGCAGCAAATCGAGGTATCATGTATAGAATAGCAAAATTTTTTGCTGACCTAGCTGAGAATTTGCTATAACAGCAATCGTGTTAGCTACGACAGCAATTTTTTAGCTGTGGCAGCAAAAAATGTTTGCTCCGCCAGCAACTTTTCAGTATTATATACTGAATAGCAAACAAATTTTGCTGGGATAGCAAACATTTTTTCCTGCCACAGCTAAGAATTCGCTGTCGCAGCTAACAAGATTGCTGGTACAGTGAATAGTTTGCTGTCACAGCAAAAAATTTGCTGCTCTGGCAAAAGGAACCCAGCAAAAGTAGATTTCGCTGCCACAGCGAATTCCTTTTTCTCCGTGTAGGGTTCACCAATATTCATGATTTCTCAATAAATCCAAATCTATGCTGACATAACAATCTCAAATATAGAATTGGCTATCATCTATTGAAAATTTTCATTCATCAAGTGATTTATGGAAAAGATTGGTCCAACATTCCAACCGCTCCTTTTAGTCCTTGAGTAACTTTAAGTACCCTCATACTCAATAAATAACTTTGCACTGTGTAGGGGAAACAGTATCGGAGAAGTCCGCAATTCTAAGTTGAGTGCATAATGTTGAATATGAGTTCCTATTGAGCAGAATACGGCTTTCAGAAGTGGTTGTATCACATTATAAAATTTTGTGTAGGACACAGTTGCTGTGCAAATATTCACCGATATATTGAGTGTGAAAAAGTTCATAGCGTCTGATACTACCCAGCCTTTCCCTACTGGATTTGTATTTCAAGTATATATCATGAAGACGATAGGGATAATCATCCATTAATTTTCATGGTTTGGTTTTTATCGCAGATGGAGAAGGAAAGATCCGAATAAAGAAAAATCCAAATAAAAAATCTGATCGAAAACGTGGATAGATCGAATAAAACTCAGACGCACCCGCGCTAATACTGATTCAGTAGAAAAGTTTTGATCTGGTTCATGCTGCATCTCATCCAGGTTATGGGATTGAGTTCTCCGATTGGAAACCCGAGTAGAACCCAGATCGGAGTTGGAGTCTGATCTAGACCTTTACTATGGAAACCATGCGGTTTTAACAAGCACCGTCAGGCTGCGAAATTGTGAGCGGAGTAAATGTCATTTCAAACATTGAATGCCAAACGCAGTGAGCTCTTCAGGGATTGTGAAAGTGCAAGTGGAGCAGAAACTGGTTATATAGACGTATATACACTGAGAACCCAATTTCTTCGACTTGAAGGAAATTTCTTTGCCTTCTTTCTGATAAATCTGGTTTCCGATGGGAAAATTAATTTATTTCAATGGGGAAATTTTTCATTACATTGAACTCACAATCTTCGAATTCAAGGAGGAATGAATTTCTGTTTCAATTTGAGGATTTTTCGTTTTGATCTGATGAAAATTTTTTCCATTCAACTGAATTATTTCCCATTGGGAGGGAGATTTATTAGAGTTAGGGCAAAGAAAAGTTTCTGTCAGTCTGAGAAATTGGGTCCTCAGTGTATATGAACATGGACAGAAGTTATAATTCAACTTTCTTGTGAAAAAATTTGTGAACTACAAAATGATGACATTAAAAAACGCATCTCTTCGATCAGCTCGAAACGATTTTTTTTCAGTACCAACACATTCACGTGATTTTCTCTCAAGTCTTATCAAGTGGGATTTAGGAAAAGGGATTCGCTACTAACCCTAGACGAATATCAAAACGTGTTGCATCAGACATCTCAAAGATATCTTTATGATACATTCGGGGCGATTCCAAAAGAGGATTTAAAAATTGTTCATTCGGCTGCCAACATAAAAAGCGTATATATTAATGAGAATCATGGATTGCTACTGGATATTCTTTTCTAGAATCACAATTGTGACATCAACGTAATCATTTCACTGACGGAAAAAGAAAGATATTATCCAACAATCAAGACTTCAAAGATCCGTCAGTTTTTCATATTTCGAGGAAGACCTCAGCCTCTGGAGACCCTCACGGATTCACGTCCAGTAAGCGATTCAAACGAAGACGTTAATTTGAATTAATTCTATCCCATTGTTGCACGACTGACGAAGACTTTGCGTGTATTCACCTCGTTTCAGAGATTTCGTTTCTCAAACGGTTGGTTGGTTTTCTGCTCTCCTCATCCAATATTCTCCTGTGTCAAGCTCTTTGACCTCGTTGCATATTGTCCCGAATCATGAATAATCTGAATGTAAATGATCGTCTCAGAATCACATTGTATCATTTTTCGAATTCATATTCTCGTGTGTGCAGGAAGGTTATAAAATTTCTTTCAAATCACTGAGATGATTTCCAATAGACTTTGTTTTGTTGTCTTGTTCATCCAGTGAGATTGTAATGCATATGGAATGAATCATTGTCGAGATCACTAATAGACGGATGTGACAAAGTTGTTTGTTACACGAGATACCCAGATACAGATTGGATATGAATATTCATCGATCAATTTGATTTTTTCCTCATTCGCCTTTATGAACTACATCTAGTGAATCTAGAACGAAAACATCATACTTGGAAATGTATTTTGATGAATTCATATTGCTCTCATATTTCGATGCTCTAAGGAACCGTGTTCATCATCGACTTGATATTCCGCCTGGAATGGGAGTGAAAAACATGAATCATATCGATAAAAACTTCCTCGCTCACTTTTGCAAATGGAGTGAAGCAAATTATTATCTTGACCAAATCACCATCACTCTCTCATCACTCATCCATCCCCTTTCCGAGGGATGACGAATTAAAGCTTGTGCAGATCCGTCTCGTGCCTCTTCAAGAGGAAAGATCATATAATTTTTCAGCCACTTCCTTCAATTAATATCAATTTGTTCGTCGATTTATTCAAAAAGAGGGGAACTTACGGGAATGACAGATATCGTACGATTCCAAACAATAATTCACGAATCCGTATGTTATACGATAACTGCTACTCATTTGTTCGCCAATGATGTGAGTTCACGATTGTTCCAATTTCGTTAGTCATTTGGCGACGCAGCGAGATAGGGTTTTGCTAACGACGCGTAATCACATTGCTGGTAATTCAACCTAAATTTATGCGCAGAATCTTGCCTAGTTTGGGACTATTATATGGATGATTGTGTTCATTTTATCCCAAGTTTGCGATATTATATTTGATTATATAGTCCAACGATCAGATTCGTTTCAATAGGAAGACATGTTTTATGTTTCAATCTTGGGGATAGATTCAATTTATTCCAGCATCGAATTCGTTGAGAAAGAGGATTTGAAGCTGCAAACGTAGCTGTATGTAACGATAAGCTCAACGAGAAATATATGTATGTGAGTAAAAGAAGCTTCACTGCGGCAACAATCATACCATTATGTTGAAAATTTCCACAAAATTGCAATGGAATCCATTTTCCGAATGTGAAAAATTCTATTCTGAACAAGGAGCGATGAAACACATATTCAATGCTTTTATTCGTAGGATGCCTCTTCCTTTTGTATAAGCGCAACTCGAACAAAAAATTCGAAAATCATTTTATTGAAGATGAATTTTACAGTACATCAACTATACGTAGGTAATATTCAGATTCAAAGAATTCACATCTTCACATGAATGTAAAAGAAGAGACATGATTCTCTTGATGAACTCATTACAAAATACCATCAAGTTTTATATTCAATGAACACACATTTCGTATCTGTGGAGAAAAGCAAGAGAGGAACGTTGTTTCTACGTAAAAGTACCAATAATAAGCATTTCTAAGAGAAAATATTCAATCATAACAGTGACATTCATTTTACGTTAATAAACGTACCGATACAAATGCTACCAGGTCACCTTCTTCCCCAATGATCATTTATTTTGTACAAACCACGGCCACATGTATTGTCAACGAAACTTTTCAGTATATAAATCTTTCGCACACATGGCTACACGCAAATATAGATACACGCCGCTTGACATTTTCAACCTAAAATTGGTTTTCGAGATGAATGTATGAATTTCGTATACTGCCGATTAACTTGGTCGGCGCGTGCACTCGGGGCAATCAACGAAACAACGATGTAGTACAAGGTACGAGGGAATCCGAGATGCAAAAAACAGAAAAAATCATCAAGCTGAAAAAATGTCTATCATCATGGTCGTACTATTTTCTCATCAACCAAAAACGATGGAATGTGTACAAATGTTTTTTTGTTTGCTTGCAATATTTCTTTTCCCCTCGGAAGATCCATTCGACTTGCGAATATCAGTAAACGATTTTTGATTTACTATGAGAAAGATTTCACGATGATGCATGAATTCAATTTGTTACGCTCTGATTGATATTTTTTTCACGACAGCTTAAGGAAAAAAAAACAAGCAGAAACGTCTCACGTTTAATCATGTTCAAACGTCTCTGAACAATGATAATGTTAGAGGCCGTAAATGTCAAGATAACATACCTGTATGTCTATTTTGGATTAAAAAATGCTCTCATTTCTTCCTGAGTTGCTTTTACGAGATACGATCACGAATTTCCAGACAATATACGGGTGAGATTTCATATTATTTCTTTTTCATGATATCATTCCCAAGAAAGGATTATGGTACCCACTATTACAGAGCTGAAATTATTCAGTACATAAGAAAGGAAATTGTACACAGTTGGATTGCATTGACTGTTGGTACTATAACAAATATCATTTGTACTTCGATATTCGCATGGGTATCGTTACCGCCCTTCATTCTTCCTGGCGTATACACATACGTACGGTTATTCATGGAACAAACGTGTTACATGTTGCGTCTACAGAACGAACAAGGTCGATGATAACAGGTGAGCAATGACCTGTAGAATTACATTATCAAACGTCAGTGAGCTACTCATAACTAATAACGTTTGTACGTACACAGTGTTGCTTGTACTGTGGAGGTTGTATTCAAATTGGACAAAGGAATCTGGGGTCTTTCGATCATACAACACGTGGGAATGGTATTGAATTTGGTATACCAATATATCCGATAAGCCTGCAAATATACACTGAAAAAAAATGTGTGGTTATACTAAGCATCTGAGTCGTTCCTAGAACTATCCGTTTGGCTGTGGCGGCAATAGCGATGTTCCTATATTTCAGATAGATAGTACAGGTAAACAGTATTGTTATGGGACCAATACTTTGTCCTCAGTGTAGGGGGATTAGTTGGTATTTATTGTTGAGTCTCTCTACCAGGTACTTCCAAGATTATGTTTTTAAGCAGATAAAATTTTGGAGAGAATGGATGGGTAATTTCGTAGCACATGCTTCATGTGATGTGATGCTTCAATTCTTGATCATACGTCAGGAGTGTGTTTGACGCTGACTGATCAGCTCTCAAATGCTTCTTGTACACAGCGTCGAGAGCTTAGCGCCAACCACTTGGTATGAAATGGAAATAACCTTCCTATTATATCTGTATCGAAAGTTTATTTTTTCGAGCAGGTTAGGGAGGCGCAAAGTGAATTATCACTGTTGGGTACAGGGTGGCCAGACCTGGAGTTTTGTTATCTCCTCATTGGTTATTCTCTTTCAAACAATCACGCAATCGGCCCATTCCGTGAGACTTCTCTGACCGCTGGCCACCTCCTACACTGAGAAAAGTGTATGGGATTGATTCCCATTCGCTTTAGTTCTCATCGCGACTTTAGGATAGGAATTGAGTGCTGACTCGCGATTTGGTGATCATTACGGTGTTAACCTATCGTTCCCATGGTAACGTAAACATTTTATCGCACTCACTTCGATTTTGAATGGTACTTATTACAATTTTGGAATATCTGTCACCGAATTCCTATTCTTCCTAGTAATGGTTACCGTATACTTCTCTCCGTGTACGCATTGATAATTTCGGTGGAAGGAACTTTTCAATCCTTTTCATTATGACTCAACAATGATTTCCTCGCTCAACCTGCCCGAGAAGGCTAACTGTCCTTACAGGTATGGCAAAAAAAGTCGAGTCCATCGTGGACGGAGGACGATTGAAGCAAATGTGAAATGCGGTTGAGCTCAGCGACCTTCAACATCTCTCGGCTCATATGGGATCGCTTGAGGCGCCTTGATTGAATTCCACCCCCTATTCACTTCACACGGAAGAACATAATATAATTACCTATTATTTGGATAACTAAAAATGAGCTGAGAGAGCTGTTATTAAGCGATAATAGCAAGAAATGTAGCTACTGCAGCAAAAATTTCACAGCTAAATTATTTGAATATCAAAATGTCAACCGCAAAACCTGTGCAGTCACAACTACGATTCTCTACTGTAATAGCTAATGAACAGCTGTAACTGCAATCACTTCAGCTACAGCACTGAAAAAAAGGAGTTAGGAAAGTGAGTAGCTGCCACAACTGTCATTTCTTTACGTACAGGACAGAGAGGGATCTAGAAAATTTGTTAACAGGGGCACAACTCAATGACGGCGTCCCCCTGGAGTGAGGAAAATTGACAACATTATACATAATTTATATATATATGTAGTGAAGAAGGGAGAGATGGAACCCATTTCAAACTTTTCCCATGAAAAAGATAATTTGGGTTTCAAAGGATGTTTGAGAGCTTTGGTGTTCAGATTGATCCTTTCTTCCCTTAACTGCATGGATGATTTATGATCCCCTCGATTTCATTTGAATGCCTACAATTTATAAAAATATGCTACTTTGAGTCATCTCACCCACACGTGTGGAAGAGATGGAACGGACACTGGTACTGCAGAAATCAAAGAGTTGCTTGATTCTTATCAAAACATATGAAACAAAGCATTGAAATACACGAATGTAAGGTTTTTCAAAAAAAAGTTTATACTGACTTGGTTTTTTTAATTTTACAATGAATCCTGAATACTTTTGAATATTTTCACTTATGGAAACTATTCATCATTGGTATAAACATGGAAATCAATGTGTCAATATACTTGAATAAAAATGTATCGAAAAAGGATGAGATGACACATGTCATCTTCCCCTTTTTTCCATGTGTCATCTCTCCCGAACGACAGAACAGATGACACTTCTTATTCGCATCATGGAGAATAAAGAACACTACTACAAATACACAATATTTCCTAATGTGTTGACTTCTCTATACTGAGAATTGTGAAGGATTTGCACACTGAAACTTTGCCTCAATGAGCAAATTTGTAAAGTTGATGGCAATATTTGAACACGTACTTAGCTATGCCAACAAAAACAACAAACAGTGTCTCGTGATACAACTTTGTCATGAGTTTCAATGCGCAGTGAAACGGACATCTGATCTCGGCTACTGGTTACATGATGCACAACAGGTCACTCCGAATTTTGATTGGAATTCAAAAACATGTGTACATGAAGTATATTAGATTATACATAATTCTGAAGATTTTTTCACTGGAAATTTGTAATCGATTGTCAGAATGGCATGGGGGAACCTTCGCTGAGTGAATTATTGCCTAATATAATGGAAAGTAAAATCCAAACATATCTTATCATCAAGTATCCAACCATCGTTTGTGCAAGAAATAAGGTTTGAGTTCATCAAAATGTGAATGTCTGATTCTGTAAATTGTAATGAGAGCGCCCCTTTTTCCTCGGCCCCCGGCGCACATGCCTCCTCTTGTTCCCCCCCCCCCCTTAGATCCAACTCTGGTGTGGGGATGGTTCTCTTCGAAATTTATTCACAAATTGGTCGTAACTTGTAGCAACGCTGTGATCGAAGTGTAATTGTTCGCTACTAGGTACGGGGGATGGAAATATGATTATTGCTCACTTCTCTTCATCGCTCTACAAGCAAACATCTCCACTTGGATAACAGCGCCACTACGAGAAATGGAGAAAATTCTTCAACAACAAGACTGCCCTCGCCATTCAAATTTGAATGAATTTTTAAATCTGTATATATGGGAAAAAAATTTGCCTCGACAGCGAATCTGATTTAGCTGGGTACATTTTGCTGTACTAGCAAATTTTTTGCTGTGACGGCAATCCATTTGTTATTTCAGCAATCACGTTAGCTACGACAGGGATTTCTTAGCTATGGCAGCAAAAAATATTTGCTAATTCAGCAAAGTTTGGTATTATACATGAAATAGCAAAAAACTATCATTTGATGACTTTTGTTCTGCATTTAATTTCCCCAAGTGGACAATACTTTTGTATATTTTTGAGCGTCAAGTGCACAGAGAAAAAGAAATAATCACAGCTAATAGTCGCTATTCGAATAGTTGCTGCAACTATTCCTCTTCCTCCATGTGAGTTATCACCTCACTGCCACCTTGTTTGATCCCGACTTGAAATTCAGTCACATTTGATTAGGTTCACCCGGCGTTTCATGAGAACCCGATTAAGATCTGGTCGGGTCCTAATCAAACGCCGGGCTAACCCGATAGGATTTCTAGTCGGAATGTCCACAGTGTAGCGTTATTTATAATTTCCTACATCGTCGAATTTCGCAGACGAGTATATTAGTAATTTTTTATAGTTCCAATTCAAAATACAGATTTCATCGATGTTTTAGGAATGTAGAAGTATCCCTATTACTTTGAAAAGATTCACTGAACTAAAATTGAGATCAGATGCATTCCAAAGTAGAACAAGCTTCCATAATAAGTGAAGCGGAAGGGAGAGGAATATTATTATCAGGGAATTTATTCTGGGAGAAGTTTCGTTGTAACATCCATATCAATTTCAACTTAATCACAGTGGATACCTCATGCGAATAACCACACTTCGGTTAATTTGTAGCTCTAACTCATATATTTTAATTATCATTGAATTTAAATTTCAAATGAATTGATTCTACGGGAAATATCCATGCTAATGAACACAGAACTTTCAAGTATTTTTTGGCTCAATGCTGCACCAAAGAAGTTTCACTTCGAAACAATTAAACAATTCAAGAAAACAAATTACTGTGGAATCAATGTGCTCAATAGAAAGTATCTCTCCAATGCTAGAAAGGATACACGGGATTTCCTGGACCTTACTGGGGCCTGCTGAGGTATCTTCAAGTCTCGTAAGGCCTGGTCCTGTCAGACCCTGAAAGTAGATAGAAAATGGCACGAATGATTATTAGCTGGGTCTTAATCCCTTGGAAATTCACTTCGAATTTAACTTGGATCTGAAATTCTCTCAGCTAGATTTTCATCGATGCGGCTGACATTGATATCGATGCATTCTCTCAGAATGTCATCATGTACAATGCATATTTCTTGGTATTATTGAAATATTCAACCGAGTCTGATAAACGGATGCTTGTCCCAAATGAACTGGTCTCCCGAATAAATAATAGAATGTTGATCCAACCAATTGAATATTCATTTTTTACAAATAAATATTTTCTTCCAATATATCTTTCACATTATTTTATGTATTCGTAGTTGTAATTGTTTTTTAGAATTTGCTTTTGCCAAATGCGATTTCGCAATAAGAACACAACGTTCCGGACGTCAGATATTCCCAGGATGGAAATATCACAGAATGTAAAAATGAAGCAATCAATGAATTAATGAAAGATTCGAACAAAAGCGCTTCTTCTCTTAATATTTGAACTACTCTCGACTAACTTGGACTCGGAAAGAGGATGAGTTCGGTGACAAGGAAACGAAAAAGCACCACAAAAGAAGCGTTAAATCGTCTGGTTGAAAGAAAGAATCCAATTGTATACTTTGAATCAATTCAAATTGAGATACATGAAGGATTAAAGTGACAGACACGGAAAGACAATTCATCCAAATGAGAAAAAGAAAATTGAAAAAGCGTGTCAGGTTTCTAAGTTTGAAGAATAAAGTTTGTCAATAAAGTCAAGAACGATGAGTTATTGGACAAATTATTTTGATCGAATCCGAATTTTCTTCAACTAAAACTCAGTTTATAAGGGAATGAATGAAAATATCTTCCACCCTTATAGAAATTCTGAGAATGCAGCATTCCATTAGTTTATTGTTTTAAAAATATAACTGGAACGAGCAATCGATTAGGAGGAATATTCAAACAGTCGCGTGAGGTTGGAACATAGTTTATTTGCGTAGAATCTTGACCACAAGCTAACAATGATCAAATGTGAACGTGAACAAGTGTTCACGTTCGGTATGCGGAAACTTCATGATTTGATAAATCATAAATTGTCAACCTTATAGTCGAATAATGCGCACATTTTGAAATTTTCAATCGTGAATGATGCATATGCGTTACAATTGTTCAGTAAACTGCATTGTACATAATATATGATATCATAAATTATACAGAGTTGAGGTTCTGTACATCAACATTCTATATATTGTGTGTAGAAGTGAATTGCGCTCTTTCAAGTACTTTCAAATCAAAGCCGTTGATGGAATCAGATACATCTCAATAAAGGCACTTTGCTTCATATTATGGCAGTTGAAATCTTTTTCAGGAATGTGAATTTAGATTGAGGAAAGATGCCGTGCCTAGGAGCACTAGTAAAAACACGGTGTCAGAATTAACACCACGCGAATTCTATAAAAGTCCATCGCGAAATTTGGTGTTATAATAACTCAACATGGTGTTGGAATGACACCAAGCTGTGTTTTTTCCGTGGACTTTTTCTAATACCGTCAATTTTCTCACAGTGTGTTTTCAGATGAAACGTGATATATAAAAACAAGGGAATTGTCGATTCGTTCCAACCAACGATTCTAACTTTCCTGATACATCTATTGTCTACAATCAATCATACATTATTCGATAAACAGACCTGATGAGTTGAAATTAGGAACTACTTGTCCTCTCAACCACAAACTTCCAGTCAGAAAAGATTCAAACAAAATCCGATGGATCAAAAAAGAATTTGAATTCTATATGTCTCTGTTTGATATTTTTCCCAAATTGGACAAGGTACAAATCGAAAATAATTGAACAGGAAAAAATTATACCTCAATGATTCCACTTTGTTGCTGCTGAAAGAATAAAAAGTGTTGTATTCCAGGAAATAAAGTTGGTAGTTACCCTCTGAATGTTTGATGATGTGTTAAACTTGTGAATAGAAGGGATAAATTGGTTCATTCGACGCAAATTTCGCGGAAGAGATCTTAGGGATGTCTTCATAATGGATTGTTGAAGAATGATTATTGGAAAGCCTCTGCGTAACATCTCACTCCAAGATTTGTTTTCTCTATTCATTTTAATTCAAAGAGATACTGATGTAGATCCTCTGATTGTCTGGTTTCAATGATCAATTCGCAAATGATTGGATAAAATCAAATGAGCTGAGGTTTCAAATGTTTTCATCAATTCACAGAATTTCTCCGAATCAAATTGAATAAAACTGATACATTCAACAATAACAAGTGTAAAATATCTCAATTTCATCATCCCACAACAGCAGTTGAAATTTAATTATTATGGGAGAATTCTTTGCTGTTCATGTAATAGCAGAGCCATTTTTTTGCGTATAAATGTCATATCACAAAACTTGTGATTCCATCGTGTTGAATTCAAATATACTTTTTATTTCCGCGAGAGTATAAAACATGAAACATTGATTCCCATCATGATAAACGCAGATGGACTTCGAGAGAAGTTTATTCTAATTACTCACATGTTCATACAAGGCTAGATACCATGAATGTACATTCATGGCATTCATATATCTATATCACTAGGTGAATATCTATAGGAGCGTGAATTTGATCGATCGTACGTGATGCGCATGTATACTTACACTACCCAAAAGCTTTCACACGTACAAGCATACACATATACTTATAACAATGAATGTATATAGTGCCCAAGGTATATAAACCTTCCTATAGTGAGAATTACACACAATTCCTCTCGTGCGCATAATTATATTTGTATTTTCACATCTAGCCATAAATCTTCATCTTTTTCGATTTACGCATGTTCGCAAACACCGGTATTCGTAGACGTGTTGTGTTCTCATTCATATTTATCACTTTGATGTATTGGGATATCAGTTGAGGCCATGGTTGAACACCGTAATGTATGCAATGAGAAAAAAATTTAATCTTATGCATGAATATACGGTTATGAGAATCAATCTACGTGGGAACGTGGCCCGTACATGATTTTCGACTAGATTATCACATCTCATGTGATTAGAACCTTCGAAAGTTCAAAACTCAAAAGGAAATATATCAAACGCTGTTTTGATTCCAATGAACGTATCAGAAACGGACTAATTGTGCTGCGCATTTTTCACTACATACGTAGCTTCTTGATTCTTTCGAAGCGAATTCGGGTGATCCTGAAATCAAATGGGGCGGGAGGGAAGGAATGAAATGATACACATGATTGAGATAGGAGAGAGAATAAACTGTGTGCATCGCAGACAAGCTTTCAAGTGAATATACATGGACGTGGATTCAATATGAATCAACATGGGAGGTTGTGCAGTCATGGCATCGCTTTCAATGGATCAGTTATAGATCGTAAAAGATTTCTGCATAAAACGCCGCGTGAATTATGGATGGAGAATGGATTTTGTGTCCTTCCTCTATGAATACGTGATGTTTTGGATTCAAAGTGAATTCTGTACTTTTTTTCTCATCCCTTGTGTGAAATATCGAATGAAACACGCCAATGCGGGATCATTGTTTCTCTTTTTATTATTCATAACTGAAAGAGAAAAGATACCTTTCTTTGCTGAAGATGTTGAGTTGTGATGTTAATTGACTTTTTAAATAAAGGTTCAAGAGCATGGATCTCTAATCTTATGAGAGATTAAAATAATACGATAATTTGATATGAAAGTATCAACCTTATATCTTTGGTTACATTTTTCGTTGTTGAAATGAACACCAATTGATGAGAATTTAATCACCCTGAATGATGATTAAATTCTCAATCAATTTTTTAATCCCTAACAATGAGTGTTCAATCCTTTTACGTTCGGGTCAAAACCTAAGACAGGGTCATGTAGGATCCCGGACAGCGCAGAAAATTGTTGACATGTTCTCGAAACATATCTTTTGAGTATACGGGTTTTAATTTCCAGAGAAACATTCTGGGAATATTCTGAAAAGTCGCATATTTGATTTGAAAAAAATATTCTCAAAAAGTGTGGAAGTACTTTGTTAGCAGATTTGTGAAATATACTCGCAAATCCTTGATCGCAAATTTCAGTTTATTGATTCGATATATCAAAATAGGCATGGCCAATAATCAAACTCGAAACTATATTGCATCATATCGATTGTATGACGTTTCATGTTAGCTATGCGTTGGAAATATTTTGCTGTTGAATTATTAACCCCTGAGATGTGCCTCTATAGCTCGCTGTATCCAGGATCCGATATCTCAGGTAACGGGAGTCAAAGACTATTAAACGGACGTAAAAATGAAGAATAATGGATTCTATCATGAAAACGATGAATGAAGTTTGACAATATTGAAACTGAGGACACAGTTATGAGTACAAAAGAAAAACAATAAAACGGTAATCATCGTCCAGGTTACCAGAAAGGTTAAATCTAACGGTAATTGGAGAATTCCGGTGAATCTGTTTATTCCGTTACGGTATTTCATGTATTAGACGTTACATCGTATACATTAAGCGGAAAATCCATACAATCTAACGAAAATATTTGGTATTTTGAAATCAGTCGGGAATTTTCAGACAGAGATAGCTATATTGAGCTGCTATCGGTAAGTCGTGGAATATTCGCTCCTTGGTCGGATAGAGAATTTCTATTCTTCGTTTATTTATATGCCAGATTCAATACAAGTCAAGGTTAGGTTATTCTTATTCAAGAAAAAAAGTACAGTCAAACAAAAGAACTTGCAGAAGAGGTGATATATACTGCTTACCATGTCCGTTGATGGAATAATACTCAAAACTTGAACATGGATAACTGCAGTCATCGGAAGAAAATATTTGAAAAATATTCTAAGCCTCATGCGACCGTTGAATGGTTAAATGCATAGAATGATGGTAAAACTCTAAATCCATTGTTGTATTCCCAACAATGAGTACTTGGACACGTATGCTACTGTCCTAAAACAAAAGGCCTGTGTCAAAATCTTCATGTTCCAAGATATCAATCATTCCATTCGAACTTGTACATATTAAGGTAGTTCTTAAGGAATATGCAGAATCAAATTTAGGAAATTATTATTCAGTAGGGGACCGAGGTCTGAGGGATTCAATAATCATATTCGTTGGGGTTTCTATTCGTCTTCATGATAAAGAAAAGAACTAGCTCGGAATATAAACAAACAACTTTGTAATAACCACACGAACTTTTTCATGGGTTTTTTTTTCTCAAAAAATTTTCATTTCCAATCCTTCCATGACTTATGAGAGCCCATTTCGTTTCTCGTGAGAGTTGGAAAACCTTTACCGTGGAGATTTCGATTATTTTATCATCAGGTCACTGTCACACACTTTTGTTTATGCGTATGTATTTTACTAATTATAAACAGATGCGAGTGATCATTGTAAATTCTACGTATATGACAAATTTTCACGGTGACAGTTTTTCAAATCTCACAAGGAACACAATGAGCCCCCATAAGTCATAAACGGATTTAAAATAGAAATTTTTTGAGAGAAAAATTATGAAGAATTTTGTGTGGTTGTTAGAAAGTTGTTTGTTTATATATTTCGAGCTAGTTCTCTTTTTTATCATAAATACAAATATAAGCCACAACGAATATGATTATCGAATTCCTTCGGTCTTGGTCCTCTACTTGACAATAATTTTTTTAATTCAATTTTGAATATTGCTAGAGGACTATCTTAAATCCCAATTTTATGGACATACGACCTTTTAGTTTAGGCCGGCAGTATCCGTGATAGAAATTTGTCTGGGCGTCCCATTTACCATCCACTTAGTAGATGGGACCCACATGGGGGCAACCGGATAACACATTTCAGCCAATTTGACTTCAGTGCCCAAACATTTAGTTGGTTTATGTAAATTTTTCATGCGTCAACTGATCGTACAGTAACATTGACAGTCCATCAACACGGTCAGAGGAATAAAAGGAAGCCCCCAACGTTCCAATTTGTCATTCGGGATTGTTTCATGGAAATAAATTCAAAATCAACGTTCTTGACTGGAGATTACATGTCAAAATACATTGTTACCTTATTCATAGGTGTGATCTTATAGAGAACACATGATTTCACATTTCTGATTACCAACTTGAACAACATTCTAGCAATTCCCTGGGACATCTGGATGGGCACTGGCTAAAAAGTGCGTTACAAAACTAGCTAGAAACCAATCTAACATCTGGAAAAACTAGCTGGGGCCCATCTAATCCCCAATCATAATTTCTACTAGGGATGAGTGACCCTATTAGAACCGAACATACCAATGATGTAACAAAATCTTCTATGTACCAATGATATAACGAAAGCATCCAAATGTCCGCTTCAAACAGGGAACAGTCACATCACAGGACTTCTGATATACCTGTGATATAGAAATTACGTATAAAGCTCTATGATCTAACTGGTATGTGTTTGAAGCGGGCATTCGGATGCCCTCGTTATATCATTGGTATGTAACTGGCCTATGTTCTAACAAAGGAGTGATAATATTTCTGACTTCATCGCACGAATTGGGATGAATAACAACCATTTTTATAATCATGTGATATCCAATCAAATTATTTTTATCAGTTTATCTCATCTCATCTCTTGGGATCCGCTTGCATGCTTGGAACAGATAAGTACGATATAATCCTTCCACGTTCACACGTCGAGTTGCACGGAATATACGTAAAAGGATATTGGGATATTGATTTTATCTCAAATCTTGGCCGGTAAAGATGTTTTCGCATTTTCATACAAGCAGATTTCGATGCATCGGATATTTTGAAGATATTCACATGCATGACTTGCGAGCACATCCAATTTGCTCGCGATAACAACCCACAAGCAACAGGATTTATTGATTGATCAATAAAGGATTATCATTCTGATACTGAAAAAATTATTGCACTGTTTAATTTCGAATTCGATTATTTCTATCCGGAGTATGAATTGAGAAAATCGGTATGGACAACCATACGCTACTTCCATGTTCTTGATATATTTATAAGGGATAGTTGTGTCAGGGACGGAATTACTGCTGTTCCATATATCAATGTTTCAAAGTAACTTGCAATAAGAAACTTGTTACGTTTAATTCATATTTGTTCCGTAGCAATCGAACAATCATATGAGACAAACGAAAATGTTTTCCTCTAGACTGGGGGAACAATTTTTTCCGTAGCGTTCCACTAATTGGGATAGAACTCATATGAAACTACTATGAGGGCGGGAACAAACCGTGGTATAAATTTCATCGCAATCGGATAACCACCCATGCAGGTATTGCCAAGACTGAAAAAAACCCAAGCTTGTCCCAAGGTTGGCACATGTGTCAGGAACAAACCTCCATGAAGAACAATTGGCCCAATATTGTTCCATGATTTTCCCGTTGTTCCTAATGAATAGTCAGTCATGGTACATTTGTTGATATTTTTGAAATGGTCACTACATTTGGTACAAGTTTGGCACAAGTGTAAAAATCAAACATTCGTTGAGAACAATTGTGCCAATATTACCCACTTGAGTGGCACAATGTTTATAAATATTGACTGCCCTTGTGTGCATAACTATTGGGGCGAGCTTGGGGGAAAGTTGCCCACTCTGGGGCAGGCTAGGGTCAGGCCTGGGCCGATAGTTATGCTCACTGGGGATGATATACACGTGAAGATAAACCATCAGTTTTTCGGGTGACTCAGGGGATTCCAGTGTTGGATTCCGTACGGGATCAGATCATTATAAGATTTATGTTATGGTATTTCAGTGAGATCTTATTAGTTCAGTTTGCGCATACTTCAACAATAGAATCAAAATTGATTGAAATATCAAAGAACGCAAATTTTCCAATGATCATACAAGCTTGTCCTAGTCTTGTGACATTTTTTCTATCGTTTTAAGATAATTCATGTACGGTATTCTGAAGGAGAAAGTCATGAACTGGAATATGAATCAATTAATTCTTTCATCTATATCTGCGATCGAAGGAGTATTACTTGATGCTCGGTAAATGAATTCTACCAGGCCTGGCAAAACCACTGGCCCAAGCTTGTCCTGATCTTATCATTCCCAAGCCTGGGCCCACTTTGGTGAATTGTTCAAGACAAGTCTCGGCAGGTCTTGTGCCAGGCTTGGTTCATCATTGGGCCATTGGTCCATACACACATAGGCAAAATCGCAAATACGATCGGTCGCAAAATGACAATTGTCGATAACATGTTTCCTTCTCCCCTCCCGGTTTTTGGTGAGATTAGGTTGAAACTTGTACGGAGGCACTGTCGAAACTGCTTATACTTGTGGTGAAATCTTCATAACGATCGGATAATAACAACGGAAGATATCCATGTAATAGCGGCATTTACGAAATTTCGAAATTTCTTCTGAAGTTCAGTGCTTACCCTTTTCTTCTCTCAATTTCGATTAGTCTGAAACTCATATCACATGATTACCATCCCATGGATCGACTATGCTTAGAGTTCTATGGCATTCCGATGACACAAACACAGGCAAGGCATGCTTTCGAAATTTCGTCAAATGATGCGGATGGCAAAAAAATTGTCCACATTTTTCAACCTATGAAACTCATGTGGGAACACCATTGGATCACAACTGAAACCTGTTATGAATTCCATTGCAATCGGATAACAAGGAGCAAAGGTGGCACGTCTAAATATCCACGTTAAGTGTTATTTTTTGTGAAAAATAACATAAGAAATATCACTGCACAAGAATAACACAGTGGGAAATAACACCGTGCGAAAATGATATTTTCAAGAAGAACATAAAGTTTCAAAACAAATGACATCACATAACATAACACAACAACAAGAATCCCAAGTAACACAAGAAGTTCTAAGAATGTGCTCGAACAGTCTAAGAAGGTGCTGGACCATTCTTAGAATGTTCGAGCACATTCTCAGAACTTCTTGTGTTACTTGGGATAGAATAACATTTTGATTTTTGATCGTGTTATCAAAAATGATAACACAAAACAAAAGTATAAAAAAAAGTGCGGATACCTCATGTGGGTATGCGTGAACATTCTACGTCATGTTTTGAAACAATGCCCAAGTAACAAGAGAGTGCTGGTAAAATACTGTGGGAGTGACACTTTGTTATATCCATTTGGTACAGCGAAAAACGTTTCATGGCACGTTTTTAGAACATTAATTTCCATGAGAATACTTTGAACGTATTTAGCTGTACCAAATGCACGTAATAAGAATATTCTATGAATCTTCTGTGTACGTGTTTGTGCTGCTTGAGTGATATTCCGTGTAACATAATGAAAAACTGTTCAGTTGCACTAACCAAAAACGAAATCAATTCAAAATTTCAAGTTGCCTGGAATGGAATATTGTTTGTTTCAACAAAAATTTTCAGTTGAAGGAACTGATATCTTCTCTCTAAAATTCTTAGAGTGAGATTTCAATGTTCAGCCTGTCGAAATTTTAAGTGAAATTTCCACCCTTTCAGAGTGATATTCTAAGGTTTGAGGATAGAAACTCACAGCTCCTCAAATTCTAGAGTCAATCTTCCACTCTGAAAGAGTGAGGGTTCACTCGAAACGAGTGAAAATTCCACTCGAAGTGAACTGGCTCACTTCTGAGACTTAGTGGAGTGAAACGGGTGATTTTCCACTCTTTCAGATTTAGGAAGTTGTTGCGACGAGTAAACTCTTTATTTTATGTCGTATTTCACTTAATTTTTAGTCACGACAATCAAATAGCTCTCTCGATGCATTAGTTCAAGGCACTTAGATGCTGCATAAGAGAACTATATCTCGTGTACCTATTCTGTATCCATGCAGAAACCTATAAACTATATTTTAGGAGGAGTTGAGGTTTCCCCGAATTCGGAAGGGATGATTAAATATTTTAGTCGCAAAAATAAACTACCTGAAGTGACGCTCACGAAGTGACACTTACGATTACTGGGGAAACAAGATTTCTCGAGTGCAAACCAAATCTCAGTACAAAAAAACATCTTAACAAGAGTCAAGAGGGAGTCGCGCATATGAGTGATTTCATCACAGATTGAGAAATGAAAACTCAAGTTCAACGCAAATTTTTTCATGCATTCAAGAGAGAAAAGTAATCAATACTACAATACATGCACTATTTTATTTTACTTTTGTTGTCATTCGTGCGTGATGCTTGTTGTTTTTTTGAAGATACGATTGTTTAAATGTTTCAAATTAAGAAAATTGAATCTTGCCCTAGATCATGGAATATATCTATATAAATACATGAAATAAATTGATTTGGTTTGCCATGTATTTTTTGTAAGTAATATAAACAAATTAAATTCACAAAAAATACATGCTGGATATGGATTTTGTCTCAATTGAATTCTTCATCGTTCCTTGTAGAATACATTATCCATAAGAATCTCAGAATGTGTAGGTGAATAATTCTTGAGATATGATCTGTAACATACAACTTTGTTGACTCTAAGTGCGAAATATGACATCGTCCTCTCGGAGCGTGCGATGCCCAACGCGCTTGAATAGCGATCAATACAGATATTCTTCTAAACATTAACAAGAAG
Source organism: Gonatopus flavifemur (assembly GCA_018340375.1). Classification (NCBI taxonomy): domain Eukaryota; kingdom Metazoa; phylum Arthropoda; class Insecta; order Hymenoptera; family Dryinidae; genus Gonatopus; species Gonatopus flavifemur. Next base: position 38,554,385 of record JAFFJZ010000001.1, on the reverse strand, counting down.
TCAAATTTCACAAATCCAAATATTTTGTGTGACATTTCACGAAGCACGTTCATTTTTATGAATTTGTGTTGAAAAGATCCCCCAAATCGTGACATAGGTAGAGGGAGATGTCAAGTTTAATCGTTCGGAATATGCAATTTTAGTGCATTTTTGGAAGTAAAAATAACCTAATGGAAATATTATTCCATGATGAAATTTGTGAATTCTAGAAATCAGTGAGTATCGCTTACCTCCTGAATTTCTATTGGAGGGAAAATATCACAACTTCGACGAAAAATCCACCACTTCGGTGAACCACCCCCTTTGGTGAAATCCCCTTCAGTGGAAATTCCACCGCATATAAGAATGAATTTTTCTTTGTTTGGAGTGAAATTTAAACTCCCTTCAAGAATCAAAGTTTTCACTCTTATAAGATATGTTGCTGAAGTTTGAATCGTTCATTGAGACGAATGAGTAATCTGATGACACCATATTCATCCGTTGAGAACAAGAAATCTTGTATCACATTCTTTCAATGATATTTCCGGTTTCAAGGACTTGATTCGAGAAAATCAATAACGATAGTTCATACGATGTGTGAGTTTGAGTTTCCGTTTTGTTTTTTAAACGATTTGAACTTCAAGAAAAGAGTGGATTTCTCACTCCAGCGAAGTGAGAGTTCACTCTGACAAAACTGAATTCTCACTATTATGGAAGTGGCAGTATTCCCACTCTTCAAGAGTTCATTTCAATTCCAAGAAATTAAGAGAATGAGAGAACAAGTTTGAATCGTGTAATGGTGAGATGAACGAATAACTGATAATTATTTGAAATTCATCAATGAAATGGAATTGAAACTAAAAAAAACGAACCGAGCAATCATAAGAATAACTTTCTACTTTCTGAGATTTTGAGACTGAAATTTCACTTTTCAGCCACCCAAACCTGGGCTTGGTGATATTTCGAGTGAAATTTCTACTCTTTTAGAGTGATAATCTGAAATTTGAGGTTGGAAATTCAAAGCCACTCCAATTCTAGAATGAATTCTGAATTCTCAAAATGTGAGCGTTCACTCGAAGTGGACTAGCTCATTTCTGAGTCTTGGTGGAGTGAAATGATTTTTCACTTTTCCAGATTAAGAGGGTACGATAGAGGAACAAAAACAAAAGAACCAGATGATTGAAATATCATCCCCAACAAAACACGCTTTGTATTGAATATATATGTTCAATACAAACGATCGTGACACAATCATAATTGATTCCCCCTAACGAAAGTTTACTAATTATTAACGAATGTGATGTGCATTTGTTAATGATTGATGAATTCCATCCACATTGAATGAACCACAATTGTTTGAAATAAATATATGCTCCACCGTATCCAACTCATCATTCATCAATTATTAATAAATTCTCTCCTGATATTTCCGTGACTAATTTCCAATACTTCCTCATTCGATTTTTTCATCAAATCTGTGCACGAAGCGCGAATGATACGAACGATATATCAAGGTTATTAAAACCATTATGATTCCTCCCCGCATAATTCTCACTGTGAAGTTGGATATCTGATGAAATTTAATAAATGCGTAAACATCATTCTATTTATATACAATATAATAAAATCTGGATAAATAATCATCGAACATCCTTCAACTTACCAAATTAAATTATTCTCTTGATCCTCTCCCTATCCAATAATGTTGGGAAGGTCGGAAATACGGAATATAGGTTAATGCGGTCCCATATTTTATCGTCGTCAACCTTTTCCATGCGCAAAATGCGATCGAACTAAAGAGAATAGAAAAGAAAATCTCAGATGGATTCCCGTTTCCCCATTCTCTCTCTCTCGTTCAATTCTCTTCTCTGTTTTTTCTTCAACGCACTTTGAGGTTCAGTTGTAGAAAAAATTTCAGTTTCCTTTGCGTTTTTGAAGGGATATACGTGTATACGCGTACATATACACGTACAAGTACACGAAGGGAGGGAACGTGAAAGATACACTGGGGTGAGAATAAAAATTTATGGACAGATTTATCACGCTTGAACAGTTTTATTAAATTTGAATCTAGTATGAACACACCGCCACCTCTCAATATGAGAAATTATCATGAAGTTATACGAACTTGAGACAAAATATATTTTTCATATTACAAAGAATGATGGAAGTGAGAGAGAGCTAGAAGAATATCTTCAACTTCAGTCAGTAAATTGATCTGTTGTCGAGAATGAGGGATATGGTAAGTGTAAATATTCCATTATTGAATTATCGAAGTTTGTTGATCGATCGGATTTAATACGATGTATACGTTATGAATATTGATTCATTAATTTATCCTATTACTAGAATTTTGTATGCACTGAAAGAAAATACAACACATTTGTTATGTTACGCAAGCGCACATGAATGAACATGTTCAAAACTATTATAATTGCATGGAGATTGCAGACTCGTCAAGTATAGTTTTCAAACACTTCCCTACCCACGTAGAAATTCCGGTACTGAGCCGATGGTGACGAACGGATCGGCACTGAGAAGGTATGGGCTACCAACGGTTGTCTGCCGATTGCGGATCGGTACTTAACCGACTTCATTCTAAGTTTGTGTTGGGACTGGTTCGATATTTGAACCAACTTTTCCACCAATGTTGAATTAACATGTTGATTAACGTTGGCCTCCAACGTTGATTCGGTACCGAACCAATGTGAATAAATATCCCGTGTACTTTGAGAGAAGAGTTGATTGGCTACGTAGAAATTGACGAATGGTCCAGTACCGGCTTGATACAGGCTGTCAGTTCGCGACCGTTGGCGGTCATCCTATGTTCCGATAGTAAATTTCACTCCAAATTCCCCCTAGTGCAGAAATTTTGATAATGCATTCAAAATCTTCCAAAGTTACAACAGCACAAATAACGATTGGGTAACAGTCGTCGGTACTTGATTAGCGATCAATACTAATAGTATTAGTTCTCAATGTCGGAACCAAACTGATTTCCAATACTGAATTGATGTTGGTAACCGGTACCGAATCAGAGTTATTTGGCGTTATCATTCCGTAGTCCGACCGACACCGGCCGCCAACGGTTGCACACTGGTAGCCTGAATCGAGCCGGTACTGGACCATCCGTCAATTTCTACTTGGGTCGTGATAAAATGGATTCAAATATCATATTTATCACTAGAATACTACTGAGAATTATTATTAGCCCCTACTATTTACGTATTCACGTACTTCATTTCCTGGTGAATATCTTCAAAACAACATTCAACGTGCCAATAGCCTTGTCAACAGACCGTGTTTTGTATCAATCTCGTCTCGATCCATAGGACTTTGTGGTTGGTCAGGTGTATGCTGACATGCCATAACAATAGTCACGCGACCTGGGTATCAACGGCTCGATTTTGAATAGACGTTAGTTTATGACTTCAAACCAGACTCTCCAGATGTTTGAATCAATATGGAATTGAATATACATGATCAAAGCATATTATTATGGAGAATCATTGGTAATGAAGTGAGAATGGAATGTTCAAAAGTGATTTCGATATAAATTTGTGAATGGTGTATAATTGAACATAACCCAATTGTGTCTGATGGGAATTCATTAGTACAACTAGAACTAAAATTATCATGATACTAATTCATCGTACGGAGGAATGTTCCATCTTGTGGATCCGCTGGTGAATCAAGGATAGACTCACACTGAGGAAAAAACTGGGGTGACACCGCTCTTGTAGCTTTAAATCAACCACATTTCCTGATTTATCTTGTGTCAGCAAATTCTCTAGTTTATTCAACAATTGCGAATCTGATCTGCAGTACTTTCCACAGTTAATTTAGACGAATTGAGAAGTATTATCAACTCCCACATAAAAGCGGAATCATTAAAACGCTCCATTCCCATCAAATCTTCTCATAAAATTGTGGAATATTCTACTGAATATTTATGAAGTTTCCAATCGTATTTTAATCCTGTAACAATATTTTCTCCTGATTCTTCACATTTGTTCATAACTCTTATTGACCCAAATCTTAATGAAAGTTCAAAATTGTCTGATAAAAAAATTCCATATTAGTGCTAGTTGCGTTTATTTTTTCGGTACAAAAAATCCGAATGGAGGGCGGATAGAAACCGACCACGAACAGGGAGGGAAAGTATGAAGGTCGATCAGGGTTTTATACGGGAAAGGGTTCCCACTCCGGGTATGTATCCAGTTTCATTTTGATGCCATCTGGGAACTGCAAGAAGAAGGAATGGAATATGTCTGGGTTCTACTTCGGCGAGTTTTAGAAGGGAGGTATCGCAAACGGGTGTATCCAAGTAGGGTGTGAGAACTTCTAAGCATAAGGCCAACGTATTAGGCCGAATGTATTTGGTTGGATCCAGGAATCATACGAAAATCAGCACACGAAGTTGGTTTATAACCCATAAGGAAATTTATTCAAGACTCACGGTTCTAAACGGATAGGTTCCGGATTGGACCGAATATAGAATCGTTGCAAAATCTGTGTACACGCCCAGATATTTTCGAATACAATCCCCAGTGTATTTGGATTTCGTTCTGATGCTCATCCGTTTTGTTCTACCAAGGTTGTCATTGTTTCTCAAAGAACCCATTTTTATTCTATGCTACTGACTTCACGAAGGATCGCAGATACGTTTTTGTGACGAACAAGAACAAAACAGCTACAAAATGAACTATTTGATGAATCTATGGAACAAAATTATAACTTTAATGCCCATCAAATTGATTTCAATGATTTTTCACTCCTTGATACCGAAATGGTAATTATCGATGATGAATTACATTTATTCAACATTGAACTACATTCACTGCAAGATTCAAAATCAAGTGCAGGAATTCTATATATTTGAAGCGCAGATACGAAAAAATTTCACATACTTCACAAAGTATCAGCATGTTATCATAACCATGAGAAAAGGCTCGATTTGTTTGCATAATTCGATACTGATGAGAATAATTCATCTTGTTCCGCGAATAATGTATGTTGTGAATGAAACATTAAATATGTGAGATTTTGACGTGGCTGCTCGGAGCGTTGTATTGTTTGCTACAGTTTGATTTTTCATTTCTCTTCTTCTCTGTCATTTGAGAAGTTACTCTTCCTTTCCTTCCAATTCGCCAACGGATGCACGCTTTATGTGATCTCACATACCTTTTTCCCATGCACATTCGTTTATTTGTCGAAACGAAGAAGTGTTGCAGTTGTTTTTCATGAGTATTATGCTTTTAAAACTGATGAATTCAAAGTAGAATGTGTTTATCATTAATACGCATAGTGGTTGAAGGGATCCTGTAACCGTTCTAACGAAAATATCTTCATATATGTTGTTGTTGTTGTTATTTGAGAATTTGTGACTTCTCATAACCCGCGGGAAAATCAATCCTGGGCATCCTAAGGTACCTCCTGGCTCCGTACGGATATATCTTGAGCATCCAATACAAGAGTTGCTTATCCACCACCCATGTGAGCTCCAGTTAGGGCTGCCAGTATATTCCTCGAATATTTCAATTTAAGTACGCCCACCCACAGTCTATAGGTCCCGAGTTGGCTACCATTGTTTTGCTTAGATATTAGGTGTATAACTTTGCTTCCGCCGTTTTGCAATGGATGGCTGTGGCGGGGAGTGATAGTTGGAATGAATAGATCATAGATGTCATACAAAAAGCTCAGGTATTTGTTAACATAACGCCATCGAAATATTAGTCGATTTGTGTCTGCATCATAAAGTTATTCTCGATTGAACATGTCAGCTTACGAGCCAAATTCTCGTCATTTGCGGGAGGTTTTAAGTTTCTGCTTTGATATCAAGGAATCTGCGGCTGAGGCTCATCGAATGCGAATTAGTGAGAAAACGTGCCGAGAGTGGTTTCAACGCTTCAAGAACGGTGATTTTAACGTCGAAGAGCAGCATGGCGGTGGAAGAGAGGAGGTTTTCGAAGATGCAGAATTGGAGGCATTACTTGATCAAGACTCGTGTCAAACGCAACAAGAATTGGCAGGATCATTGGGAGTGACGCAACCAGCCATCTCAAAACGCCTGAAAGTCATGGGAATGATTCAGGAACAAGGAAATTGGGTGCCGTACGAGTTGGAGCCGAGAGATGTTGAACGGCGTTTGTGTGTTTGCAAACACCTTCTTTCAGGGCAAAGACGAAAGGGATTTCTGCATCGCATTGTGACTGGGGACGAAAAATGGGTTCATCACGATAATCCCAAGCGCAGAAAATCATGGGGATATCCCGGCCATACGCTTCCACGTCGACGGCCAAACCGAATATTCACGGTTCCAAGGTTATGCTCGGTATTTGGTGGAACCAGCTCAGCGTAGTGTATTATGATTTGGTAAAATCGACTGAAACAATCACAGGCGATCGTTATCAAACGCAAGTAATGCGTTTGAGCCAAGCATCGAAAGACAAACGGCCGCAATACAACGAGAGACATGATAAAGTGATTTTACAGCATGACAATGCTCGACTTCATGTTGCGGAAGTGGTCAAGACATACTTGGAAACACCACCCACCGTATTCTCCAGACATTGCTCCCTCGGACTATCACTTGTTTCGATCAATGGCACACGGCCCAGCTGACCAGCGCTTCCGGTCTTATGAAGAAGTAAAAAATTGGATCGATTCGTGGATCGCTTCAAAACCAGTTCTTTCAACGCGGGACTCGTATGCTGCCCGGAAGATGAGAGAAAGTTGTGGCCAGCGATGGACAATACTTTGAATCATGAATGTATAATCAGTTTCTTACAACAAAGCCTCGAATGTCGGAAAAAACGGTGGAAGCAATGTTATACACCTAATATTTGATCCCATTGAGAGGCCTAGATTGAAAAGCGGGACATTCCAAGTTGGGGCCACTTTTTACGTGGGGATTATAGACCAGAAGCGGGTCTGAGCCCGGGAAGAATTTCCACACCGGGTTATGAGAATGGTAAAGGAGACATTTATGATAGTATACGACCGGAGAAAAATATTTCAAATCCACCAATAATAACGTATTCAAAGATATTTCTGTTAAAACTGTTACAAGTCTTGTTACAACGACTATACGCGAAGACAAGAATTTGTTGACGTAGCGAATCAAAGGTATTATTTATAGAATAGCAAATTGATTCGCTATTCTTCTTGTATCTTTGAATATACCTTGTTATTAAGAAGATATTTTTGCTAACCCAGCTGAAAATTCATTGTCACAAGTAACTTGTTTGTAACATGATTAACTTGAACAGCAAATTTTTCAGTATCATATGCAAAGTAACAAACAAATTTTGGTACACACAACTTCGCACAACGTAGCTCCATAACTACGAGATGATGGAATAATTTCATGCTTCGCAGATCCTTTATTCCAACGGGAAATCAACGTCAGCGAAAGGTTGGACCAAGCTTGAACCAATACTGCCTACCGCAATCAAGATTGCCCCTAGCTCTTGCCAATGCTTGGTGACACACTAATCTGTTCCAGACATCCTACATCAGGCCCTGTACTGGAGATAATTTACCCTAGACTTGAATGAATGATGAACCAAATAAATGTGCATAAACGGGCCCATCTTTTCAATTAATATTATGGATGCATCAAAAGGATGAATGGAAAGAAAATGGGGGAAGATACGGATTTCCCCTGTGGTGAATAACGAGATCGGGTTACCTTTCCTGTTACAAGTCTAACTGAGTATGTGTTGTTTTTGGAATTTGTTCAATCATAACCAAAATAGTGTTTCATCTGTAGATATTTTTTTCTTTCACTCTAAAAATTCCCGTCTTAACCCTCAAATTCGAGGTACCATTCTTGACCACGATAGTACAGTGAATTGATTGCACTATTGAATTGCTAAAAAGATAAACGATTTTTTGCGACGTTCACGAAGAACTGTAGTAACTATTCGTATTCGATAGTTCAATACTTTACATAGTAATGGATTTACAACTGCGCATAGTTGCAATCTGTCCCAATGAAATATATCATCGATGAAACTTTTTTCACATCACTTTTGATGGAAATATTAGGGAACGTTGCTCCGTCACGTAAAAATACTATGAAATTTCCAAATAATCATTTTATGACTCCTCCCAATGACACACATTCATTCGTTCTCTACAGCATATAATCTATGTACTATCTCAGATAAACTCATTTGGTCACATAAACATGAATTCTCGAGCACGGTGTTTGCCAAAAAGAATTCGCTATTTTCAGATCAAGAACAGCGAGTGAACTAACAATTGATTCATAATAAGAACTCCTTGTGTATAGAAATGAGTTTCTGAATCACTCGAAATGAGTAAAATGTCTCGAACGATTCATTATCTCATGATTTAAACGTCATCTCCTCTACAATATGTCCAGAAACATCGTAATGACTGAATCTTTGTTTCACAAAAACCTCTGTTAAAGAGTTACTAAGAAGTGGTTCATCTAATTACAAGTTTGGAAAGTTGCTATTGTAATCCCCAACAATACACGATCTTCTCTCCTGTCTCTTCATATCTTTCAATTTCTCTTCCCCTATTGTTTGGTCATTTTCAAGGGATATTTTTCCAGCAAACCTCTGTAGTTTCCATTATCACATCTAGTCTTGCGCAGTCTTTTGCGTTCCCAAATCGATTCCAGCCTGTTACGGGCTAAAGTATTACGCTTTCCCACAGAATAAATTTGCGGGAAAATAAAGAAAGCGAAGAAATTGAGCGATGAATAAAAATGTTCTCGGTATACTTTCACGGGAACGAATTTCACTACAGATGATATTCATGTAATAAATTTGATTTGCATAAAATCCACACAAGTGTCATTATTATTTCCACGAAAGTCGGAATGGTAGTGAAATAGTCCTTGCATTTGTGATAAGATGACTCTGCGAGGATTCTATTATTCAAGGTACCAAATTACCCTCATTCGGAAATATTTTTTTCATTCATTAGAGAATATGGATTTGATCCTCAATTGATTTTGAAGAACAATTGATTGCCTCCGGAGAAAATGCTCATTCAAGATGGAATTGATGGTGCATTACGAGATGTAACCGATGTAGTCAATTTCATACTAGTTCAGCACAGTACTGTGCACAGTTCAGTGCTGAATCAGGATTGATGTCAAGCTGAAATCATTTGTGTGCCCAAATTTAAGGCCATTCTTGGTCCAAGATTGGCAAGATGAACATATGAGAATCAGTAGGAAACTGACGATGTTGGTCACCAATCCTAATTTACCAACTTTTTTCCCAGTGTGAGGTATTTTTCTCGTAAGTTCAACTGTTGGATGTTGAAGAAACATATATCTTCAAAAAGCGTTTGAGGGAATTTTTTCGACGTTATTATTATTAGATAACACAAAAACATCTTGAAATAACTGGGAAATGTAAAAAACATGCATGCAGAAATATCAGTACGAAAAATTTGCAGGAACTACGAACCAGGGTACACACTGGATGAACTTTTGTATCACGGTAAAGAATAGTCGAATAAAAAACCAGAAGTATTTTTGGTACTACATTTTTCTACCTCAAAAAATCTCTTCCTTTATTCTATCATCGTGATTTCTTGCACAATTATTCAATTTTTTCTTCCGATTGTCAAATAAAAGAGGTTCTAAGAGATGACTATGTTCTATTCAGAGGATTATTTTCAGAATTTTTCAAATGAATTTCACATATCTCATTCCCCTGTTGAAATCGTAAACAGTGTGTTGTGATAGGGTGTTCCATTTTTGGATCATATCTTCCTTTTCTCTGTCCTACCTGAAAATTCGATATTTTATAGAGGAAATAGAATATTCCCGTTGGAAAAAAATTCTAAGTGAATTACAAGCTTAACTGATCCAAAAATTCGATTCCCCATATGAATAACATAGGAAACTGATTAACTTTGGATTCAACTGAATTTTACGGGATTAAAAAAATTTTTTTCCACAAAACGCATATGATATTTTTGTAGGACATGAAATTTGCTGCAAAAACGTGCCTATGAGATGAAGGTGTACGACTAATAGTTTGAATGTTACAGAATTTGAAAAATGAACTTCAATAAAAATCGACATCAAGTCCTTTATAATTTTGTATTTATTGATCGTACATGAAAAATGAACTCATAATACACATAATAAGGTTCAAAAATGTATAAATTTAGAGACTACTTATTCGAATATATATAGTGAATGAATGTAAATTCCAATATAAATCATAAGGGATCCGATGTCGATTTTCATCAAAGTCCATCTTTCAAGCTCTGTAACTCCAAAACTATTGGTCGTATAACTTTATCTCATGGGAGCGGTTTTGTAACAGATTTCATGTCCTACACCGCAAAAAATAATTATTCACCCCTACTCCAAATTAGTTCCAGCAACTAGATACAGTTGTTGATATTTGGATAACTAAAACGGGCGTTGGCTCAACTAAATTCAAATTCAATTTCTTTAGCTTTAGTAGCTGTTACTAATTTGAAGTTGCCTTATGAGGACCCTCCCGTACTGTTAGGAAAGTATGCAGATAAATTTTTTTCGCGGTCAAATATGGGTTCACATATGATATAGTAAATGCTGATATATATACGTATATACAGAGGTGTGAAAGTTATTAGAATAATTGCTATTTCCAAAATAACTTCAACTTTTGCCTCAGATTATGCATTTATCTGTGGAGTACTATTTCGTTTTGTTGTTATAATAGTTCTTCATCCTTCCATTTCTGAGTTAATTATTATCACAATTTTTCTTTCCAATCTTTTTTTCACTCCAATGATCTCAACACCTCGATCTCAAACTAAACAGTATGTGACGATAGATACCCGCTGGTAATTTAGACTGGTTAACAACAAATTTCGACCGGAATTTTTATTGGTTTCATCGGAACTCAACTATCATTCCTTGTCGTGTATATAAATTTCATACAATAAAACACTTGTTCTTAATATCAAAATATTGCACATTGTTAGTTATTTGAAGACATATGAAGATGCTCATAATGAAAAAGAACTTTGTACAAATGAGATTGTTATATAGTAATCATGGAATATTCCTTCGTTCAAAAATGGAGGGCTTAAGAAAGATGGAACAGTTTTGGAAATCACATTTATTCTAATAATTTTCACACCTCTGTATATATTCGCGAAAATTTTCTCCCCTTCCTCTGTCAGTAATGAAGAGTTGGCATTTCTGATCGTATCATTTTCAAATTTGTTCGATTCGAAACATCCCACACCTATTCCATAAAATCTGTCGGCTTCTTCCAAGATGATTTTTATTCCAACAAGAGCAATGTCAAGAGATGATTTCGGACAAAATTTCAGTCCAAGCATCGAAGGAATATTGTGATTACCTTATGAAATTTCCGTGTCACCCATTACTTAGATATTCCATTTTTACTCAGCTAAGGCAACTGAAATTTTCTCTCGCCAAAGTATCATCAATCTCGATCGAAGAATCTTAAAAAAATATCATACGCGTAAACATTCACCCACATACACATGTCGCATTGGACTTTGATATCCAAGTTAATCTGTTTTACATTGGGTAATCCACTTAACCAATGTGGATTCCCTTGCCACGTCACTATGAATTACGATTTATGTTCCTGAAGCATTAAGCGAGCTTTTGCTATAGTAAGCGCTTATCTGACCATGAAATTATATGTTATGACAATGATGTCTGTGAGGAGCAAACTTGTAACGAGGTCAGTAAAGTGTTGCCAGCGATAGATGATTTATGAAGAAGAAAATGAAAATTTCAACCTCAATGTTGGAAGATGGAGACGTTAGAAATAATTTGATGGAAAACGTGAGATTTTTACATCAGCGATGGAGATACATTTTGATATTTTATGTGGCTGTAGAATGTTTGTGAAAATAAATTATACACCTCAATTGCATTATGTATAGATTGCGTTTATCACTGAGAGTATGTTATATTTCCAAATTGTCCTACATCAAGCACGTAAATGACTAAGAATTTATGTGAGCATTGAATTTCTGTGGAATTTATTCATTGTTATGTGGGTGAGATTGAATGCAGACAACATTTTGTACATTGAAGATCAGCCATTGAACGCTGGAAGGGATTCGAGGATTTTTGAATGTTCTCAATACTTTCTAAATGTGGTTAAAAACCGCTGTTTTGTTAATGAGTTGAAAATAGGTCCAGATTTCTGTGTAATGATCCATATAAAACAAATAGCCTTATGAAACTTTGGAAGGTAACTTTATGAAGAAGTTGGAAGTTTTTTATACTCGGATACCTTGAAGAAGGGTAAGAATGTTGTTTGAAGTTCCCCCACAATCACCTTTGGAGTTCACAATGATGTTTTTGCGCAGTACATGTTTCAAATACCTACACCAAATTTGAAATGAATAATCAATCAAATACACGGGAAAAGATTTCACGGGAAGTCTTTCTCTACAAAAATTTTGTAGTGAATTATTTGAAGTTGAATGTATATGCCATTTGCACAACATTTAGGAAACTTAGGATACTTTTTACTCACATAAATGGGTTCGATGTTTTTTACTATCTATGTTTAATGAACACTATATACAGCTATACTCAGGCCTCTATATAATTCTGGAATCAATTATTTTCTAACGCATGCATTGTGAAAAAGTGACATTTTATAATCAATGGGAGAAGGCGTCGTTTATTTTCATCCGTTCCTATGGTACTGTTACTCTTGATAATTATTAGGATTCTGAATAATAAATCCTCTCACATACTCAATAAAGTTAGTCCCATGGAAAAGGATGAAAGGAAAACAAAACACTTATCCCGCAGTTCACGAGATCGTACTTGTGACGATTCATGAATTATAAACGAGCTTTGAAGACCATCAGTTACTCAATTTGAAATGACGGGGCTTTATCACAGTTCTGAACTGCTAAATCGAACCTTCGTTCTTTTATAACTGTTTGATATCAGGGAATACACATTCTATTCCCATAGAAATCGTTCATTATTCACATTACCGTTTCTTTGAATGAATTATTCATTACCTAATGCTCAAAATTCATATTTCATAGAGACAAGTGAGGTGATGGAATGACTAATAGGATTCAATGAGCTTCCACATATTTGCCTATTAAATTTCAAACTTTTGATTATGATAAAGACAATAGGATTCAAGGGATGAAGCTGAAACTAGCAGCCTAAAGCTAGCAGCTGATTGTTTACTTGATTAAACTCTTGATCGAACGTGGTGGCAGCTCTGTTCACACCAAAAATTGATCAAGTATATAGCATTCCACTGAATGTCTCAGATACTCGAATTCTTTGTGAAAGTTTTGTGTAAACAGTTATGACCATCGGCTGCTAGCTTTACGGCTGCCTGTTTCAGCTTCATATTTAAGGGTTTGGTTTCACCAAGGAATTTTACATGTTGCATTTTTCTGTCCAGTTGCTTCAATCCTACATCAGTGCCATCCTACATTGTAAAAAATCTCACCATTCAGTTCCCAAAATGCGTGAAGTTCCATTTTAAAAATGCTTCGAACTTCTATGGTTTATGAACTCTCAAAAGGAGCTTTAGTATCTCAAAGACTAAACGGTGTAATGTTCCATCATGAATTTACCCTCAAAAAAACGGTTCATAAAAGCTGGAAAATGCTCTAGAATTTTTCATTTTTCACAAGAGTAAAGGAAGTAAAGTACCTTGACGCCAGCTTCAACACTATCAGGATAATAAATTTACTTACTTCAAGAGTGGATGTTATCATGAGAGAATCCCTTTGCACTCAAACAGAGGACCCACCGTATTATTCATTGTTGTTATTTTGATAAAGGATAATCCTCCAAGTGATTCGGAGAACAAGAGAAAATCGCAGTACTTCAAAAAAGGGAATTTCTCAAAGCAAATAACTTCTCAGAGTAAAGAAGGTGAAGGAACTGAAGAAATATCCCAATCTAATGATCAGATAGGGAATGCATGTCAATGTTACTTTTGAACTGATATGCATTGTGAACGAATTTATAACAATATTCACGTGAAAATTCATCGCATTGATCGTTGATATTTCTTCTGCTTGAAGTCAAAAGTCAATTGGTATCACGCGAAAATCATAATTCGTTACAATATGTATCTTCATTCTAGTTCTGTACTTTCAGATGCATAGGATTGGCTCTAATCCAGAAAAGTTTCTTTTGGAGCAAAGTTGTTCAGCGTGAAAAAAACATGTAGGGAATCTCCAATTGGACTCTTAGCCAATAATTTAGGATAATAGGATATATCATCGACATACTACACATGTTTCAACAGATTTCCAGAATTCTAATTGAATTCGTCTTTCGTAGTCAAATCCTCCTATTATCTCAGGGAATAAGCGAATAAAGGAATACGATTTGATGTCTAGACCTGATCTATGTGATCACTGTGAAAAATTTCTATTGGAAACCTCCAATATTCCACTGGAAGTTATTGACCAGTGCATTGGACTAAGAATTCCAGTACACCTGCTGAAATATCGCAGCACATTTACTAGAATTTTACTGCAAACATTGGGATTGTAAAGTATAAAATACGTAAAATTCAAGTGAGTCTACTGGAAAATGAATTCCTCTAAATTTTCCAGTACCAAGGCGCAGTAATCTAATCGACTGGACCTGGAGTTTGCATAGATGCAGATGTATAACGATTGATGGCTATCAAAACTTCGCAAAACTCGAGAAAAAAACATGAAATCTAATGAGATCAAACAAAGTAGATCTCATCAGATCTAAATTTTGGCAAAGATCTCTACAAATCTGTTCATATCTACTCACATCTTAAAATCTCACCTCAGGTAACAATCTTTGGAGTTTTCTGATATCCACTCACTCTCAAAGATTCCAATTTTACAAGGAATCCAAAAAAATATAGGAGAAATTCAAAAAAGATCTCTGGAGGTCTCTGGAGATCTCTGTGGATCTCCGTAGATCTTTTTTTGCCAAAATTTAGATCCGAAGAGATCTATGTATATCTCGAGAGATCTACCTAGATCACAGTAGATCTGATCTTTTTTTCTCGAGAATCGTCTACACTGAGAGAAGAGCAATTTGAAAGTTCAGTAAATAGTAATATACTTGTTCGATAAATGTAAAAAGTACTGAACTTTCAGCGATTTTTCATGAAATTTCAAGAAGGATGACTGGAATTTTGCTTTACATTGCTCAGTGTTCTTCAATCGTCATTATTTAATACAATATTCACCACCAAATTTGCTGAGTGTCATTCAATTACTAGACGCTTAGGAATTGGGTGACACACGGCGAAGTTGGTCGTGAATATTGTATTATATAATAATGATTGAAGAACACTAAGTAATGTGAAGCAAAGTTTCAGTGACGTTTCTTGAAATTTCATGAAATATCGCTAAAAGTTCAGTAATATTCAGATTCATCGGTCAAATATAATACTATTTACCGAACCTCCAAATTGCTCTTCTCTCAATGTACTCATAACACTATTGACGCATTAAAACTGACGTATACAGGAGACGTTCGACTTGCTTTCACCTGATTTTTGTTTCCAATTGATGAGAAGGAAAAAAATTGAAGAGACTTGATTTGAGGATTGATAACTCAACCAAACTATCGTCATTGTAGAAATCCAAAGAGTTCAATATACGATTCACTACATTACACTAATTTCACGCATAATATTTCATACGCGTATCATTATAATTGAAGTCATACGATAATAACAACGTTCATAATGACGATCAATTCCAAAGTTATGACTCATGGTCAGGGTTAGTCGAGTTTAACGACACACGAGTCTTTCATTGCATTCTCAATATACGTCGGAAAAAATACCATTTAAGGTGAAAGCAGAAACAAGATTAAATATTCATGTATTCACCATTGAGGTATCAACCATTCTCATGCTCACGTGTATATGTATTTATACCTACATGTGTATAGATCCATGTGAGAGAGCTGCGTTTGATATTTCGTTTTTGGACTCACGAAAAATCGTGACTACCCTCGATTTGTAATCGTATCCACAGCTCGGGGCTCGACGTTTCACGGCTCTGAATCACGTTACTGCGTTACCATTTCGCATCAGTTATCCCGTCTCATCGGCTTTTCTGACATTAAGCTCACCTTCTATTATCCTTGATGACATACGGAAAGTATATCCATAAAAATTTCGCTCTTCCAACCAATTCTCATAGGTTTCACTTTTTCGATTCAAGATCCCCTACACACTCGTTTGTGCATAGAGGAGCTTCATCATGCGATATTTCGTGAAGAAAATTCAAAATCATTTATTATTTTCAATCACAAGACATAAAATTCATCAGTGGCTGAGAAGTTTTTTTTTACTCACAAAAATCATGAAGTTATTCTGATCATACAATTCACCTTGGTATCGTGGGAGTAAAAATTCATAAAGTAATTCTTAGACACCCGTTGAGGAATGAAAAATAACTTCTCCGATGATTACTATCAATCTCAAGACCATTTTGCAGGTAGATGTATCATAAACAAGACATTTTGGTTGCTGAGAATTTTGATGGGCATTTCAATGTGGTCATCAATATCACTGCCTTTTTTTTTACTTTCCTACTAACACATATTCCGCGCGCCAACTGTTGCGAGGTATTGTTACCATTATTTATTAGTACATTACGAGAACTTTGAGAGGGTCGTTGTCGTCTATTATGACTTTTGTCGTGTATGAGCAGCGAAAGGGAGCAGTCACGAAACTGGATGGTGAGCTTTATCCCCTCCCTAACTCTCTTCCTCTCATTCACGACGATTTCAGGATTTCAACCGCTCGAAAACCCATGATTTATGCTGTTCGTTTTCAACAGAAGAGAACTGAACAGAATTTCTCTCTTATTGCACGTTACAGCTTACTGGATTTTTGGAGCTTTACACTGTGACATGGTACGTCATTTTTGGATTATAATTTCGAGTATACTTTTCATGTACTGTTTTTCAACTGTTGAAACAGATTGAAATCCCAAAAAATCGCGAATATCAGCATCAATATCCAGCTCTCCGGTGTCATGGATTAACGAGTTTCATCACAATGAAACTTCAATCCTTAGGTCCGATTTTATTCCATATTGATGCAATGAGAATAGATATCTCTGATGCAAAATGTGAGAATATTCTATCCGACTGATCTGTCATCAAGAATGGCTCTTTTCTTTTTCATCCAATTGAGATTTTGGTTGCAGCCCCTTTAATTACATCAGAACTTTCTCTTTTGCTCGATGAAAACAGCAATTAATTCGTAACTGTACGAGGTGTATGAGCGTAGTTTGCGGATGGGAACAATAACGGTAATTATACTAATTGCATTTGCACTTAATAAGCATCGAATGAGCCTGCATATGCCCATGGGTTTGGATGGAGGTATTGGGAGCTTAATTAATTATTATACAAATAGATTCAAAATTTTGGGACCGCAACGAGTAGATAGCTGCTAAGGCAAAACTAAAATGTCGAGGACCATATTATTCGATGAAGCATTAATTGGCATTAGATGATTCACAAACCCATATAGAGGATCCGTATCTCCTTCGAAACGACAACGAATTGAAAGACAGGTCTTTACCTTTTTATTATTCCCATTTTCGAACGAGAGTCCCTACATGAATATGCAAACGCGCACCTGAGGGAGTTACAGATCATTACATCGTAAATTTATCGGAAAAGAGAACGAGATAGTGAAAAAAAAATAAGGAAAATAATTCAGAATGATGGAACGTTATCAACTCGTACCTTCCACGAGATCAAATTGAACACGAAATATATCTTGAAACAAAATGAAATTTTTGCTTCATCTACCAGCGAGGTAAATTAAAAAATTCGAGGTAAATAATTACCAGTATTTTCATATTCACATCCTGTAACAGAGTTTACGCGAAATTCGAGAATAGTTGAACACGAAACAACACCAGGGATGTCTGTTGTGCTGAATATTTAGCAAAACGAGCCCATGTTTTGCGAAATCCTTCAATACTTTGCAAACAGTGCCAATGTATCATTAACAAAACGATTAAGTCATACAACCCGTCGACGAAGCGAAAACATTCACGGGGCCAGTATTAATCCGGCGGAGACGCGTCTGTTATTAATCTAGATTAAACACGCTTTAAGTAGACAACGATATTTTGCGATCGATTAATTACAGCAAGTCGCTTGGGTTACCGACACGAGCTCCTAAGCATACGTTATCGTAAGACGACAGTTACTGCCCTTACGTGGAATAATTGATTCAATTATGTGCGCTCTGCACTAACCGTGTACTTGATTTATAAGGCAATTGCTCCAAGGAAGATTCAAGGTAGATTGGAATCTGTTAGATTCACATTTTAGTGGTTTTTCATTTAACGAATATTATATGTAAGATCATTTAATCTTCTGTTGTTCGGAGGACATTAAGTCTGAGACCGTTAAGTTGGGAGTGCCACATTTTCTTCCATTCGTACGGTTAACCTTATCACACGCGTTTGCGAGCAAGCGAAGAAAACCTTACATTTCACATCTCTTTGCTGTTGATGCTAATGTGAAAGGGGAATTGAATATGACCCCACTTAAACATGTAACGCATGAAAGAGGAATATAGGAAGAGAGAGGTATGAAATAACTCACGGAAAACACAACATCGTTCCAGAAGATACAAATGGATGAGGATAGTTGCAAATTTACTCAACTAAGTACATCTGGTGCAAGCGTATATAACTCTTAAGCGTATTTCTGGTCACATTCTCTCTCATGCAGCAGAATATTTCCGTACGGTGTCGATATAACTAATTCCACAGTCATGAGTTAAAAATTAACTTTCTTCGTCGTGTAGTTGGGGTTCTTCAACGCAAAATGATTACATATTGGTCTAAAGAATTATACAAATGTGTCACATCCGAGAAAAAGAAGAAATAAATGTTCTTGGTATAAAACATCAGAAAATACCTGAGATAAGAGCGGCTGGGAGCGATAAAGAGGAGCAATCCTCATCGGAATTAAAAAGTTGGACGTGCTGACTGTACGGTACGTGTTTTCCTTTGCTATAACAGGAAATGTGAGTGAGAAGCTGACCGTTCAATTGCACCGTGGGTGTATACGTGACTAACACACTAATTATGTATTTAGTCTTAATTAGACGGGCGTTACGTACTACGCCCATGCTTGTGTGACGCGTGCGCAATTTTTCAAATCCACTACTCGTACATATATACCCCAATGGACCCTTACAGTCTGCTAGAGGGAGAAAGAGAACAAGAAAGCGGAAGGAAGTAGAAAGGACGAGAAGTGTAGTTATGTTACTTTGACAAAGCGCATATACGATTCCACCCAATTTTCTACATTACCTTGCAGCTGTCGCGGCAAAATTTGAATTCAGTCCTCTCATCAAATATATTGTGAAATGGAATAGGTCAGAGGATTCCTCAATGAAATAAGGAATACGGTGATATGAGACCGCCTGGATTTAATTAAAAATCGAGGAACGTCTTATGATGCACCGGTCGTTTTTGAAATCTACGGAAAGGAGGAAATCGTTTCGAATTTTCACTTGATTATATACACTGATCATACGGATCGTCCAAAATTTTATGAAAATATGAAGGCACACGTCGTGTAAAACTCCATCCGAATTAGTGCGAATTAATCTCTATTTAGGAGAAATATCTCTTTTATTCATTTCAACAAGGTTAAAATCTTTTTCATGTTATGCGGATATACATCCATACAGTACAATGCAGCTCTGGAACATGGCGTTGTTCGGTATATTACAAAATGATGTGGAAAAAACACATGGTATTATTGTATGCATTTCTTGAATTCCAAGTTTTTCCATTCAAATTTCTACAATAGATAATTCATATCAATCTCATGATGTATGCAAATTATCGGAGAATTATTCATCAATCTCTCATGAGGAATTGAAATGGGAGGTTCAATAATCATTAAAAAACAATTCAAATATGAATACTTGCTTTTTATTAACAGCAGACTACGATATTTGGTAAAATTCTGGCTCTATCAAGCACAATTAACTGCATTTATCAATTTCAAATCATGAAAGTATAAATTATAATGAACAAAGAAAAAAATTCCCTGCAAGTCCAAGTCTTTTATTTCAATATATCTAATTTGTTTCGAAACGATTATTCACTTTTTCAATTTTCACAAGTATTTTGAAATGAAGAACTAAATGGATATACTTCTAGGAATATAAACCGCGATTGAATTTTTATTAAATATATACTCGCAGTTAAGTGGAGAGAGGGCAGTAAAGTTTTCGAACATTCAATATGTTGAATTATACACATTCATTCGAATAAAATGTGAAGTAGAATTGAACTGCAATTCAAAATTTTGACAAATTGAACATTCGTGTAGATTTGGAATATTTCGTTCAGCTAATTTTTCATGAACAATGATAGGTAGGTATAGTTTTGGTCCATGGATTTCCAACAAGTAGAAGATTCATTTCTCACCTCAGGCGAATTATTCAGTTGAGAGAACATTAAACGTGAAATAATTCAACCAACACAATGAGTCACGATACAATAATGAATCTACCTGTGCTTTAAGAATTCTAGTTTTATGAATGCCCTTCGGGGTATGTTCAGAGAAAGACATTTTATATCCGACGGTAACTACATTTTGATGTTGGGAAAAAAGCAAATGCATGTGTACATACCAGTACAGTCTTGTCTCGACATCAAAATGTAGTTACCGGTAGGTATGAAACATCTTCCTTTGCGAATATTAGAGCACGTATTCATGTAACTACGACTTTTGTTTGCCGAATAACAAGAATTCAACTGGATCTTCGAAAATAAACTTCATTGAATCCAACTGAATCAAACACTTCAGTGATTAACGTTACTTTTTTATTTACGTATCAAAATAATATCGAATTTAAATTTCATCTAGAGTAAAGCAGGGCGAGATGACGTACTTTCCCGCTTTTGTACAGCTTGAAATAATACATAAAATCTCGTTTACTCGAGGAAAATAAGGAAATTCACTCAAAATATTTATATTTTCCTTGAGTGAATGCAGTTTTATCTATTACTTCATGTGGTAACGAAGCGGGAAAGTGCGCTATCTTACCCTGATTCACTCTATATGTCTTATTCGCAATAATTCAAGTTGGCCCACCAAATTTAAAAATTCATTAGTGATAATCTTTCGTCAATCTGTACTTTCATTCGATCCCATCCGTATTGCAACGATATATGCATTCCGGTTGAATACCGTTCAAATGATTTTTCAAAAATCTTCTCTCAGATCAAAATCCATCCCGGTTACGATTTTATCTCAATCAAATTTCACAAATTCATTCGATTCAGTCAATAGCAAATTCTCAGCACTTGAAATAGATGTTTCAAATGAATAATCCATCGATTATAACTTTTCTTCCATCATTACTCCAATTTTCCGATTCCATAATCGATTTCAGTTTCAAATCAATGAAGTAAAACTCCACGTCAAGTTCTTCGTCTCTGATTTCGTTATAATATTTTTCTTTTAACTCTCGAATGAATATAGGAAGTTCGTAATTCAATTCCGTGAAATTAATCAAACTTTTAAATTCTCATACCAATCGTTTGCAAATTGAATGAAACATGTAATGGACGTTATCAAATCATCCAAGTTTTGTCTTGGAAAGAATCGAAACGAATAGATTCCTCCAAGAGATGAGATTCTAACTGAATAATTCAGATAACTCAGTGATCCAGTGAAACACAATTAATCAATCATATATTTTTTTTTCTTTTTGAATATATTAACTTGCGTTGAAATCTTTTGACGGTGAGTGTCTCATTGCTGTGCTTTCAATTACGTCGTTACTGAGTCGTGCAATTAGATGTGCCCACTAAAGCTCTACAAACTAACTTTTCAAACTTCTCGACACCAGTCGATTACTCTCTACCCTGCAAATATTATTCCCACATTCGAGGTTTCGTACTTTCTTTTATTATTCAATTAACTTGAACTTCCTCATGATACCGAGGAAAAAAACCTTCCGTTTTGTTCAATCGAGGGGAAATTTGAAATGACAGAGTCCCAGCCTTCGTTGGAAAACGATTCAAATAAAAAAGATGTTTCAAACTTTCCTCTCATTCATTCTTATTCATTTTGAGAGTCGAAATTTCAAGTATACTCGCGTCCTATTCGTCCATCGATACGAGGGATGAAAAATCTGAGGACTAGGAAAATTGTTTCATAAGCAAATTAGGTCATTTTAATTCCATGTAGGGAGATTCGAGTGGAATACGTTGTGACGTTCGAGTGCGATACTTTAATAAAAATGAGATGTCATCGATGATGAATCATAAGTAATTTATATGTTAATGATTTGGTATGATAACGGATTCGATTTCTTGTATGTATACATAATTTTCATGTTTGTTGTGCATGAAATTTCCTCAATGTTCGAAATACTGATTTCAGTGATCCGGTACTGACAATCATCCAACTTGAAATTGAATTGAAATTCGAGAATCATACTCCGAACAAAAGAGTATTCCAAATTTATTTAAATCAAAGAAAGGTTTGTTAACTATTGACAAACAAATGATGGTTTGTGTACGATTAATAAGTCTTCTTTTTTACAAATAAACTCTTCTCTCGGTTCGCAAAGTTGCCACTCTGAAATCATTTCATTATGTACAGAAGAAGAATTTTCGTATCAAATTACATGTAACTGGATATCTCATCAAATGTAGTGAAATTAATTCAGATATAGCTCCTCGAGCATTACATTCGCATCCATCAAATTATGCTTTGAAATGAATGTAGGAAAATTTGAGTATTCGTGGGAAACAAATTTTCTTTGCCTGATAGAATATAATTAGGCTAATTACCGATCTGCCTCAATCAATTTATGAGATGGAATATATATATGAACAGTACAATAAACATACAATTCATATACCTGCTGTTGTAAATTATACTTCAGGGATTGTATCAACTATCATTTCACGAATTCATCCTCCTAAGTCTGTTTTATCTGTTCAAACGTGTAGGGACTGTGGATTTCAAGGGTTAGTAAAATTTTTGAAATGTTGATGAGTCGCTGAATTTATAAAAGAAGCTTCATAATTTCGTCCGCTCTTTCTAATATCCCAGGCTATTCTAGGAACTTACTTCTTCTACTTGTTACATCGAGGGCATCAAGAATCTTGTTATGTTCAAATTGACGTGAGAAGAAATTCGATCCCTACTTCTTTTGGAAGGCTGCCAGATTCGAAACTTCTCATATACCACAACATCTTTCAGCGGAAAATACCCGTTTCAATGCTACTTCATTCTAATGTTCCAAACCCAACACATTTCGCTATAGGGAAAAAATTGAGTTATAGAAATGAATGTTATCATTTCAATAACTTACCGTACTCACTCATGAAGAATATTCAGATTTGGTGTGTGCATACATGGATGGTAGTTAATCAAATAATTCTATTCAAACAGAAAAGACTTCTTAAGCCTACATTATTTCCTTTTTTGTGACAAAAAATGAAGTACCATCCCTTCTTTCCGCACATTCGTCGCTAAAAGACAGCTTCAGCTTGCTCTTGGGCCTTTGATATATTAGTTAGATAATGCTGGTTCATTCAGACGTTATACCCATTAAATCTCTGATCTCCCCACATCGAAAGAGAAACGCCCACGTTATGGATAGCTTTTCAACGGACGCGGTTGTGGAATTTCGTTGTTCGTTGCTCTCTTTCTTCCTCTCTATCTTCCCTCCTTCCATTTGTTCAATCGGATGAAAATTTCGAATTCAACCATACCGTCAATTCCGATGACTCAGTTTGGCCAGCCTTGGGTACATGACATTCTCCACATGAGATATTCCATGTATATTGATTAGTTGAGAGAAGAAAAAACATTGAGAATTTTTCCGGATCGATATTTTCAGGATAATAACTGACTTAATTCAGAGAGAGAGGATGTCAATGAAGTAACATTGTGTACAGCAGAATTGAGAGTGGGAGAGAAAAACATTCAGTTACTATGAATGGATATTAAAATTTTTTCTTCGGGGTAATGAATCAAAGTGTTCTGAAAGGATCATTATTCATGAATTTATTATTTGAAAAATCAAATAATTCCAAATAGAGTGTGAGAAATGAATAAGAACTGGTAAAACAAATCTGTCTTGAATTAGGGGAACATCTTCAGATGAAATTCGAGTGTATATGTTTTCTAAATTGAAACTGTTCCTGGCGAATGATCAAAACAGTTCGAGATCTATGTGGACGAGATAGATTCAATAAAGTCAATTTCAACTTTATTATGTTCGATTTTGTTTTGGATTTCTTTTTCACATTCTAATTTTGATTCATTCTGAACGTTTTCGTTTCCGCACTGGATCAATTAAGGTTCACCTGATTCTGGTCTATGGGAGAAATTTCCAGTCCTAAGAGCCCAAGGTCTTGGGGAGTACTATGAGGACTGAGGAACAGATGAGAAACTTGAGATTAAAGAGAAGCATCCAATCTCCTATCAGTTATCAGGGGAAAAATTAAGATATTCCAACATCTGTCTGATACAAACATGGGGGCTCAATGTTAGTAGGGGAACGTAATTCTTTGTAAAGTGATCCTAATTCCTTAAGACACCCCTTCGATTCTGCTACAACCCAACGTAGAGTTCATCAGATGTTGATGTTCAAATCCAGATACCACGCGCTCACGAAACAACGCACATGAAAAGGGTTTTGCGTGCGAATTACTCGGATACGCATAAGATAACGTACGCAGATAGGCCTTCGCAAACAGATTACGGCAAATGTTATTAAGGAATAGCGTGGCTGAAAGCCAATTATCAGGCATCAAAAACAAGGCATTCGTCCAGACTATCGAGCAGTAACTTGGAATGATGAAAACGTGAAATGAAACATACACTGCACGGTTCCGAAAGATCCATGAATGACATTCGAAAACGAATAATGATGAGGATAAATTACATCAACTTCCGTTCCATGTATGTTATATAACGAAACCAAAGACCCCTTCATTCTCATTTCAGAAGAATCATTTTAATTATACACGACCACTCACTTATTTCAAAGGATTTCTTTTACTACCCATATAAGGAAGGATTCAGAGTTCTCGCATTGATCCCTTACCATCCCAATACTCCACTGTTCTTCTCTCTCCTCCTCGTTCCTTTCCATTCCCTTCCCGACAAGCTTAAATCGAATTCGACTGATGAAATATTCAAAACGACGATTGAAATGCCTCGCGTCAAGTAAGCACGGCTATTCATTCATCGTTACGGCGAAGAACACACATAATACGGGAACATACACAAATATACGCATTTGAAGAATAAAAGGAAAGAGGGAAACAAACAATTTTCTATACCCAATAATGCGCGTTACTCTTGTTCATTCGTGGCTGTAAGCAGCTTCAGAACTGCAACTCAACTTGATTGCATCGGCTCGATGGTGGTGGTGGAAAAATGCTACCAGTCGGGGGTATAGGTACATTCGTTCTGTTCGTGGAAAGGACGATCGATGGGCACAACTCGGGAACGTACAATTATTTTCAACGACGGCACCAGAGAGACCCAAGGGAGCTTTTTCAAGAATTCACGGCTAACCGAAGTTTTACTCGACAGACTCGTTTACTTCCTCTATCTTCAATAAATAAGTGTATCTTTATAACCAATGCGTGTGTCGATTCTTTTCATCATTGTTTCTTCTCTAACGATTATGCTCGAGTCAAAGTAGAAACGATGATCAAGATATATCGTTCCGATGAGAATTCGGATAATGGACGAGAGTGTTCGATGATAAGGAGAGTGATCGTGAAGGTATATCCATGAGAATTGAATTAAGGACTAACATCCTTCATCTCACCAACTGATAACTCAAACTGTTTCTCAAATATTTCACGTGAACGGGTCTGCAGTTCTTTATATTGGTAGAACGCCATGCTCACAAATATCTTCTCACGTAAAGAACTCCTAGATAAGGCTCCCATATCATTTCTCTGTGATGCGAAAAAGGAAAGAGAAATTCTATCTTCAACCATAAACTATTCTACTGTGGACGACTTGTTTCGATTCAACGAAGATTTATGCTTTCCTTTTGTATCCTCTGCTTCCAAGGAAATTTCGTTCACTTGAAGAATCTTGAGAGAATCCAAAGATATTGTACTGGATAAAGAATGTTTAATCGGAAATCATGTTAATTCACATCTCCAGGGGGAAATAATAAATCTTCTTGTAACTGAGAGGGATTCCGTAATTTTCCGTATTCTCATTTATTTTTATACCACAAATCATTTCCTGTGCAGATTTGCGAAAAACCTAGACTTCGATTATTTATTTCAGGACAATTCAAATGTGGATTATTCGGAAATGTGACCCAATTTGAGGTTGCGTAAGAAATCGTAGCATGTATGAAGAGTGAAATACGATTGTGTGAAATTCATGAAAATGAGATTTTTGTATTTACGCGGTACCTATTGATCTCATACAAAAGCATGAATGTAACATTGATATCACTGGATTGCTCACATCAACAGAATGATGTGCTGACAAATTCATTTCAAAAAACAGATCGTTGATACAAAGAGTTATTTCTGGTAGGTGAATTTTATAGAATCTCGGCATATCCTTTAGCAACCCTCAATTAACAATTTTATTTGCAATTTTGTGTATCACTTCATGAACACTGATACTTTTTTTTATGTATTTCATTCTTCAAGCTGATAATGATTCATCTTACCGTTCTGAGAAAAGCACTGTTCTTTCCGCATGGATGCAACTTACCTGCAACAAGAAAAAAAGAAATGTAATAATGTAGATTCAATAATACTCTCAATTCGATGGATTTTTTATCTTACACTCGTATATTCTCCAATATTACGCATAGAATACCATCTATTTGATTGAAGGATATCTTTTGACATGTGCACAAGGATAGCATGAAATTACTTACTGGATTCACTTTATCAAACTTTGTACGAATTCTCCGAACAATGGGAAAAATGACGACTAAGATTCATTCCACCTGTTTTGAGAACTACAGAGCATGTACGACTGCAAGATGGTTGTTGATGACTGGTGATTCAATGAGAATATCATACAATTAAATAGAATGTGAAAATCAATTTATTCCCGTCTTTGATGATCTGTGATCCGCGTCCTCACTCCTTGAACTCTTAAACTGACGAGCGAGAGGCGTTTAGGAACTATTCTTACAGCAGTGATTAGATATATTACCAACGCGTAAATTAGGTAGATCCGAAACGTCATACTTCTTGTACATGGAAGTTCAATTATAAAGAAGCGAAGAACCTTTTTGGGCTGCATGAAGCGGATTTCTATACATTGCATAGTAATGCATTGTAAGAAATC
Source organism: Gonatopus flavifemur (assembly GCA_018340375.1). NCBI lineage: Eukaryota > Metazoa > Arthropoda > Insecta > Hymenoptera > Dryinidae > Gonatopus > Gonatopus flavifemur. Next base: position 38,527,060 of record JAFFJZ010000001.1, on the reverse strand, counting down.
GGACTGAATGTGGGTCCTTCTTACTAGGAAAACTGACCAAAATTCAGCCCCTTTCATCATATCAGCATTGTTTTTGGTGCTGAATTTCAGCTGGAAGAAGGCTAGCTTTGGCTTATTCTTACAATAAACTGATATTCAGGATGGAAGCAAGTTTTATAGAAACTTTTGACTGTGTGAAGGACTCCCAGACAGCACTGTAGGTGCTCGGAATGTTTTAGAAACGTGCCCGTGGTTTCGCAACCTCTGATTCCAACGATGACGTTTCTACAACATTTTTAAAACTCACATTGTCAAAACATTCATATGATTCATGAAAATTCCCCATTTCGTCGCTAACCTACGCCAACCTACGAATCATTCATATTCAAAATTTAATACATGACTGATACATCGAAAAATAGTAAAACCATATTGTTTTCCACATAATCAACTGATTCCTACTGCACAACATAAAAAATCATGAACATACACATATTGTAGAGGGTAAAACAAAGATATTAAGAGGCGCTTTACAGTCGAACTATTTTCCATTAAATCCAGCACTTCATAAGCTTATACGTGTAATTTATTACACACAAGATTATTTTACTTCAATATAATTGATTTAGGATTTGTTTTAAATTAAAATATCCGTGGATATGTTACCAATTTGATGATTTATAAAGACAAATTCAACATGTGCTAATCACGTTTCGTGAGAATGTAAATGAAAGAAACCAGGACATTCTAATCTTCTAAAAACATACATGTGACCTTTTCAAAACGTCACAAAACATTTCTGAAACATTTCGTTTGTAACGAGGTGAGTTTTATGAATGTTTATAAAACGTCTCAGTGCTGTCTGGGTTCGAGTGTCAACTCCAAATGTCACATTTATTTCACAATAATAAATAATTTTGTAATACTTTGTGCACATTCTTGTGTGATAACAGGTAATGAATCGATGAAATTAATATAAGAAGAGTCTTTGTTCAATCAAGGTATGAAACTTTTTGAGCGTTTACAATAGATCCAGGTGAGAAACTTGATTCTCCAGCATTTCATCATAAACATACTGCAATGATTCGAAAACAAGCAGTTTCATGAAGAAGTATGTAAGTCAGAGAGGAAAATAACGGAAGAAAAGATTTTTTCAAAAGAAAAGAAATCCTTCAATCCGGTATATAACGATGATGTCGGATCCCAAATTGTGTCATATAAGGACATCCCTCATACAATATTCCATCAAACATTTTGACAGAAGTTATGAAACATAACCATAACTCATAACTGAGATCAAGTACTAGCAACAAGTGGCAAATAATGTTTTCGAAGTTATTGCTGTACAAGATGATATCCTTATTTTTACGATACTGTGCAACAAAAGGGATATTGTCAATGGCTCTTGATCGTTCAAAGAAGCTTTATCGAGCTTCAAAATTTCCGAAAAATATCCATCACACTTCCGTACAGAAAAGCTTTATCGTGAAAACCGTGACCAGGATTCGTTGCGTCTTATCGGATTCAAGGAACACGGAATGTGTACATTTCCAAAATTCAAGTAAATATTTCCCTCGCATTGGACAGGGCGGCTCAGAGTGGATCAAAAAGTAGAATTGAGATAATATATTTCCAGCTTCCAAGTTGTTTATGCGAGGAAAGTTGTGTGTTATTCGAGGAAAGTTTTTGAAACCAATTCACCGTTCCAAACACAAAAATGGCTCAATAGGAATGAGAATTAGACAATGATTCAAATATCATCGAATCATCAAATGATTTTCTCTTCATTGTGCATTTAATGAAGTGTCCGTACAATAGACTCACTCGAACCTCTTATTCACCGAACGGAGATCTCGAATTTATTCGTTCACTTCTACATAAATAACTTCGAGACAGGAGCTGGATTGAATCGATCGATCCACGGGTTGGATAAGATACTACGCGAAACGCCATTCAAATCCTCCTTTTGCTGACGAATCTTCCCTTTTTTTGTATCTTACAGTCATCAAGAGTGACAGAAGTCCATTGAGAAAAAGTTTCGAGCGTGTCTTAGGATTGTAGTTTAAATCGAATAGCTTTTCAATTGCCAAGCATTTATTTATTCGAACTTCATTCTGGGATACTCTCCAACGACGGTAACAATGATGTCCATTGGAACGAGTTCGAATGAAAGAAACAGGTTGAAGGGAATGGAGATTTTCGAATCAATTCGCATTTTTCCACATGTCCATTACAGTACGTGAGGGAACATCACTGTGAAAATTAGATATTAGAATCGTCATACTTTGAACATCCTGAATACATATTCGTAAAACAAACTTCGATTGCTACCCTTGAAATTCTGATGATTTTTCCGTCAGTTGAGAAGGAACAAAACCATGAAAATTACCCTCCGGGTGAGGAAATGATAATTTTTTTGTATATCTTCACAAACTGCATTGCAATTAATGAACTGTCGAGGAGATGCAATTCATGCTACCCAGTTCCAATGTTACTTCAATGCTTCCCATTTTATAGGGAGAAAATGCGAATTGAGGAGAGGTTGGAAGCTCGTCATCATGCGCTTTTGAATTGCAGTTCCATAGCTTACAAAACACGTTGTGAAGTGAACAAGGAGATAAATTTTTGAACTGGAGTATTTCTTGGAGTGGTAATCGACAGCAATACCAACAAAAATCTGTCGTCTGAAATTATTGTTCCAGTGCAGAAATCTAATTGACGTGATGAGCGTTATAATTACTGTTGAGAGTAACAATTATCGTTGAAATCAGTTCAAGAACTCATTCCTTATAACAGATATTATCACCCTTCAAGTACTTATAATATTGATTTATTGTTCAATTGTACACATTGCTTATAAGCAATATACAAATGGAATGATCACTACAGGGATTTGAAATTTTTTTAGAAGAACAGACTGAACTTACAATGAAATTTACTATGACGAGACAATAGAAGCCTGATCAGATTTACAATCTCGAGTAGAAATTCATATTGGATGTTCGATCAGGACCAGATCTGAAAAGCCTTATTTCGAATCAGGTCCTGATATGGAATGTAACGCACCGCTGTATCAGAGCCTGATGTAACGAACTATGGTAAGGCATGCCAAATTACCAACCTATCAGGACGAGGTCTGTTTGATCCTAATCAGGCGTGCCAAATCATGGCTTAACCAGGAACAGGTCGGGTTCGTCAAAATGAGGTGAACTCTATCATTGTCCGATCGGGCCCATATTGAACATGAGGTTGGCCACACAATTTTTCTGCTCGGGATGTTTTACAGTGAATTCCATCTCTTCCTTGGCCGCAATAGTCCTATACCAAATTCAACTACGAATTTCTCTGCGTTTTGGCAATCTTTTATTGATTCTGCGATACAAAAATGTGTTATTGCATTTTCACTTGTTTTTTGGTAACAGAAATAGATTACCGGGATCTTTCAAAATAAATTCCAAAGATTGGGACCTCATCTACCTTGGTATTCAAGAAAAATACACATATAACAGCACCCCTGATGAAGAGAATGAAGAGAATGTTCAGAATAATTGCATTTTGCCTGAAGTATGATATTTCCTCTCTTGCCTGATTCTGATGTTCGAAGATAATTGTAACATAACTGATGATGTAATATTTCAGTAGATTTCAAATATGAAACGGATAAAAACTTGATATTCCGTGAATAGTGGGAAAAATTCTTCCTCAACCCACGAGTGCACCATGCACATGTATTTTGAGGTCGAAAAAAGTTCTCACTGATTTTCTGTCGAATCGATCTGGTTCCCCAAGGAAACACTCGGAGCAAGTTTGCCATGTGACGGGTGAATTGACAGTACTCACCATTATCGAATCTCACTTCCATTTCGGCTCCTCTCCTCAGCAGAGATGTGTGATAAGTTCACATTGATACATGCAATTCAAGTCATTGTTTCGACAGTTGTCATGGATATAAATATAGTGCGTAAAAGTAATTATCTCATGGTATGTGATTGAACGGACCGCAAGAACTCATTTGAAAAACAGGAGATAATGGATGCTTATTACCTACTTTGAAAAACAATGACTGATAATTATTTGGATTGTGCCATTTTCATATCATATTTGAGATCCCCTATTCCACTCCTTTTTTTTTGTACCGTGAGAGAAGGAAACTTTCAAAGAAATTTGAAGGGTTTTCATCAAAAACGTTGTTAGTAGATCTGTTACTGAATCTCTGAACAATTCTTGGCAATCAACATTGTCTGGGAGGTCAGTAGAATTGTTTGGGAATGTATACAAAAATTTTTAAATCGTCAAAGAATTTCAAAATTTACGAATTCATGAGGTTTTTATCACACATTTCTCCTTGAAAATCCACAAGGATTGTTTGTATTGTCACAATACTGGCCAGAGTTTGCGGATGATAAGACCAGCTCAAGCTTGGACCACTGGTTTTCCCAGATCTGGGTCAATTGATTCACCGAGCATGAACTAAGATTTCTTTCGATCCCAGATACTATGATGAAAAGAATAACTGATCCATATTCCAGTGCAGAAACTCTTTCCGCAGAGTAGTTTATCTCTATTGTTTTTTGTATCATCACTGGTAAATATCCATTCTTTGATATTCCAATCAATTGTGCTGTTAACGTTGAATGAGGTTCAAACTAATGAGTTGTTACCAAAGCATCCCAACATAATCTTGAATTATCGAAATTTCGATCGATCCTATTCACTTGATATGAAATGAAATCATTCCAAATAGGGGAGTTCCGTCAATAAATGACCGGGTACCAATGAGAGATTGATGCGGGATACATTCATAAAATACTCCTCATTAAGATATCTGCCAGCCTGAGTTCCTAGCAGCCACACAGTCTGCCAAGTATATGATTTTTCATGGTTAGCAACTATTGTGCTGTGAAGATTCTTTGATCCTGCATAAAAATATAAAAAGAGTGAGTGATCGTATGCAACTATGTTGAATCAAACATCTCAAGATCCGAAAATAGGAAGTAACCCTAGTAAAAACATCAATCTAGATAGTGATTCTTGAGTGGTATAACAAAAAAATTTTGTCCGTATTATCAGCTCATATTAGTGTCTATATTTGACAGTTCCAATCAGTTCAATCTCACTAAATTGGGCCGATCAAATTCTGGAATGTTGTAACAAGTCTTATTCCCAATGAATGACCGGTGATTTCAAACGATCATTTTGATTTGACGTTATACACGGGGATAATTTTTTCTACAAATTGACCCATTTTGTACAGTAACGCTCGAACGCATGAGTATCAGAATAATTTCTCACTCAATCATTCACAAAGTGAATCTTACAAAAATCAGCTCGAGTTTATAATCAGATCAGGGTCAATCCCACCAACTAAGTCCAAAGTTTGCCCAAGGTTTGAGTAGTGGAATCCTGAATTCTGATCGGTAGATTCTAGAGTTAATGCTGGTTTGAATTTTGGAGCCAGTCGGTGAGATCGGTCCCAAGTCAAGTCAACATTTAGTTGAATCTACTCTGAAAATTGGAGGTAACTTTGATTTGAATCAGCCGATGAGAGTCTATTTTTCGTAAAATTTACCCTGCAAATGGTTGGAAATGATTCTGATACTTACGCGATTAGGTACCTGATAGTCAGGAGTGAAACGAGTCCCACCATCCCGTTTAGTACCCTTGGGAAAATGGAATGATTCGAACCGATTGATGGTGCAAATCTCTGATTGAAAATGATTCAAACTTGTTCAAAATTATTCAATCTTCGAACAGCTAATTCGAAGTTTGCACATCTCTCATTAGAAAAATTTTATTTCAATAAGGACCAATCATTTTAATGATCTCTTTTTCAGAGGGAAGACTAGTAGGAGTATCGCGCGACGTTTTAACGTGGAGGTGGCAATAGTGAGTTCGCACGCGTGTCTGCCTTTAACCGGATAATTCTACTGCAACACACAGGGCGTCGCGCGCCGCTGCCTCGAGCGCGGTAGTCAAAATTATACATTGTAGGATATAACAGGTCAGATTTCAGTTGCTCGAGAGTTGGATCGGTGAGAGAGTACCTTCATCATGGAGGCGAGGAGTCATACTATTATAACAGCCATAGGCATAGACCACGGTCTTCGTGACATCTTGGTGAGTTGATTAGAGAAGGTGGAAAGGAGTGGTATCCTTTACACAGCAGAAGCTGATCAGGACAGGGGATAAACGAACACGGTTTCACTTTCTCGATCCTACTAGAGGCATCACGAACGACATCTACGGGAAAGGTGTCAATCCCTCCTTCGTATTATACCCAATGTCTCTTAGCCAGAAAATAGCTACCACACAGTCCCAATACCGTTAAGCCATCCGTAACAGCACTCAGAGGTTTAGAAAACGCTCTGAGAATGTTCGAACGTGTTGAAAACATTCTCAGAACGCTTTGAAGACATCCAGGAAGCATGGTGCTGTCTGGGATCGTCTTACGGCTTTATAATCTGATCATTTCCGCTGAGTTCAAGACTCCCAAGTATCGATGTTATCGATATGGTGGAGTTGACTGTAAATTTTATTGATTTTTCTTCTTCCAGTATAGTTTCAGCTCTACTTTTCTATGGACAAAGAAAGAATTTTATCAGCTTTGCTAGAAGTTATCAAAATTCTGCAAATTATGTTCTCCCAACCTTCCATCTTTCTCACTCGAAATATAATGGGGGGGCCATAGAACCTGAATAGGAAGAGTTGTCGAATACAGCTTTACCAGTATGGATTATTTTTCAACTCTGGCAATTTCGTAATTTCTCATATTCTTAAAATAATCAAGAGGTCAATGGAATTCCAGATTCCCCACCATTCCAAGCAATTCATAGACAGAACTAAAGTTCTAGATTTCGAAATCCAAACTTCCAGATTCTTAGTACTCGCTTTGGTTAAAGAATAAAGTTTAAAAACATTATCCACCAGATTATTTTGAACAACTGTCCAGAATTATCTGTCACATCACATAACAATCTTTGTGATCCACAGGGATTTGTCATTTTGGAGACATTTCCACGTGGCCGAGAATTCAAACGATCATTGAATCATGCTCCAAATACGAAAACAAATTATTTCGAGCCCATATTTCACAACATGTGGAAATTCATTAAAGAAGGGTAATAGAGTTAGGAAGAAAAATACATTTTCGTGCTCTATCCACGTGAGTATAACAATGTATCCGAATGTTCTTATACAACATTCCAGCTTATAAATCCACTCACCCTAATATAACACTTCCTGAATCAATACTTCATGAATTCAGAATGACAGTTTTATCGCGATTGTTTGAAACCTTCGGCCATAAATATCCAGCCGAGATAGAAATTCATTGTCAAATAAGTTTTTCAATTTTTCTTCCGTTGAACGAGGCAGAAGAACGAATCGTCTCAAATCGGGATACACCATTACATACTCCGATGTAATAGTGAAACTTTTATATACCCGTGTGAATTATGTGGAATATGTAAGTTGAGGATAAGTATGAAACAACATTCATTATCAAATATCTCTCAAAACTCTTATCAACATTGCATTCTATGAATATTTCGATTGCAATATACTTATCAATGGAACATATTATCGACGAGAACTGAGATGGAAACTAGATCAAATACAATTGAGATTGTTTCAAATTTCACGTCCAACTGCATTCAAATTATTGTCACATGAATGCTTGATGCAATGGTAAAAAAAAAATCGAATTTATACCGTCCTAATCAATTGCACTGATGTATCGATTTTCTTAGTATCTGACTTTGTATTTGAGAAAAGAGTGCTTGTCACTGGCAGATGCTAGCTAGTGGCGCCTGAGAATTTCAATAACTTGAGGACTTTACTCTCAACAGTGAATGCACTTGTGTGTTTGACTCGGAATAGACTTTCTCCATCCCTGATGCTCTCCCTTCTTCTCATTTTGAGTTAATTCGCTTCGTTTGTCTTCACTACAGTAGTAGAGATCGAAATGAAGCAGACTACCCTGTAGTAGTGAAACCTAGGTTGCGTTATTACACTGTTCAATATCTCTTTCCTCATTCCTGTATATCGTGTTTCGTTGAGATGTACAGTATTGTTCATGTTCGGAACGAATATATGAATGTACGTGTAACAGAGGAATCATCATGATATGAAAATACTCTTGGATTATCTTAATAATATTCGTTAGTTTATTTCATATAAATACAAACTTGTTTATGATCTTGACATTTCGATAACATTATTATTCGATTGCTATGGTAGCGGTTGATATTTATTCAACATAAACTCATCCAAGAAAATAAAATTGTACATAACAGTAGAATATAGTATATTTATAGATTGTATATCTCTTATGTTTTCCAGCTCATGATAATTTATTCATGCTTCGTCGGATCTAGCGGTTGATCAGCTGTCACGAGCTTGTAATTGTATCAGCGTACAACTTACCCTGAGAGACGTGGATAAAATATACAACTCAACTCAGTTTTTTATGTTTTTCCCCATAAATTATAGATTTGTTGATCAAAAATAATTGTGAGAATATATTTATTTGCATTTATGGATCAATTTTACTACAATTAGTATCTAACGAAGTGAGGAAATTAATTCTTGACAACAGGTGGGGCCAAACTAAGCGTTCCCATTTTATTCAAAACCCTGGTTTTGGTCGTCTTTATGAGACCTCGACAGGATTGTCATGCACTCATACTCTATACCGCATCCCTAGCTTGGGCCTATGTGAGACACCTTTGATAAGACGACCAATGCAGACTCTGAGACTAGGACCTTTGGAAGCATAACAGATGATCGCGGAGGTGATTAAATTAAGTGGATATTGCGGAGAGAAAATATTCCACCTAACATCAAGGGGACTAGAGCATGGGACAGTGAGGGAGGGGAGAAGTCAAATTTTGCGCAAAATTTCCTCAAAAGGTACGTAATTAATACAAATTTGAATTGCCCTATTGAAAAAACCCAGCTGAGTCCCAGCTGGGTTCGACCATGCTGGGTAGGACCTACCCATATGGAACCAACATGGTCCTATCTAGGTCTCCTATAGGTAGGTCCTACTCAGCATAGTTTTACCTAGGTTAGTATCCCATACAGCATCACAGATTTCAGTAATGTCTCAATTACATTTCAATCTTTCACCTTCATTACATTTCAGTATACTTTCACAGAAATATGTCAAAAATCTGTCAATTGAAATGTTTTCTATTTGGAATGTCTCAGATATATTACGAGGGAAACATCACAATGAAATATTTCATAAATATTCTTGAAATATTGCGGAAATAATTCAGAAATATTGCATTGAAATGTAAGATTAGCGGACATTGCAATATTTCTGAAGGAATTTTGAAACCTCGGTGTGACATACAGCAATGTCATAGAAATATTTGAATGTTCCAGATGTTAGATTTCTGCAATCTTGATGAAATCTTCGGTGCTATGTGGGATTACCCAGTATGGTTCCAGGCACTATCCTGCCTGGTTATACTTAACTTTACCAACTTAATGCCTACATAAGTCAGACCGTGTTCGATATAAACTCTGATAGCAAGAAGTGAATCCTCACAATTCCAGTAGTATGAAGCAGAATCACCCAGAGGTTTTAATTTTTATTATATTTCACTAGAGCTTGATCTCGCCGGCATTCCGAGATTTCTCTTCCATTCGTGGATGACTCAAAAAGAATCATTTTCCAAAATTTGCAATTGTCGGTTATGATAGTGATTTTCGGGTGTAGTTGGATCTAGTAGAAGCAAAAGTAGTTGGTGGTCTCTTATTGGTTGTTGAGCCATCCATCATGGTCTGTATGATGCAACCAACTCAGTTCAGCTGGGACCAAGTTGGTCCCATGTTAGTTATTGGGCCACCCGTCATGGTTAGTATGGTGGAACCAAGTTGATCCAGCTGGGGCCAAGTTGGTCTATCTAGAACCAAGTTGAGCCGGCGGGGACCAAGTTGGTTCCATGTTGGATCATGCTGGGTTTTTTCAACAGGGTGAATAATAATGAATTACGCACTTGGGATTACGCATTGCCACCCCTTGTGGTTGTATTAGGTGTACAAATAAGTTTCCGCGGTTTTTTATAAAAAATTAGGAATTTATTGTAAAGGAAAAGTACATTACGTTTTATTCAAAGTATTTTCCATCATTTGCCACTACTTTTCCCCATCTTTCTGGCAACATTCGGATACCCCGTCGAAAAAACTCTTCATCTTTTGACGCTATCCACAAATCTACCCAATTTTTGGTGTCTTCATATGATGTGAAGCGCTGCTCAGACAGACCATGTGCCATCGACCGGAACAGGTGATAATCAGAAGGGGCTAAGTCTGGTGAATACGGCGGGTGGGGTAAAACTTCCCAGTTGAGTGTTTCCAAGTATGTTTTTACCGGCGCCGCAACATGTGGACGAGCATTATCGTGTAAAAGAATAATTTTGTCGTGTCTGGAGTAGTAATGGGCGCGTTTTTCCTTAAGTGCCCGACTCAATCTCATCAATTGTGTTCGGTAGAGAGCTCCGGTAATGGTTTCGCTTGGTTCCAGCAATTCATAATACACGACACCAAGCTGATCCCACCAAATACACAGCATGAGTTTTTTTCCATGAATATTCGGCTTAGCTGTCGATGTTGATGGTTCGCCGGGCTTAACCCATGACTTTCTCTTCTTTGGATTATCGTAGTGAATCCATTTTTCGTCACCAGTGACTATACGATGCAAAAAACTCTTTTTTTTATTCCTGGCAAGCAGCATTTCACTCATGCATAATCGGCGTTCAACGTCTCTCGGCTTTAGTTCATATGGAACCCAATTTCCTTGTTTTTGAATCATTCCTAACGATTTTAAACGATGTGAAATTGCTTGTTGAGTCACTTGTAGAGTAAGTGCAAGTTCTTTTTGCGTTTGGGACGAATCTTCCTCCAATAGTACTTCTAATTCCATGTCTTCGTACACTTTCGGCCTTCCACTGCGTTCTTTGTCTTTAACGTCAAACTCACCGTTCTTAAACTTTTGAAACCATTCCTGACAACTTCTCTCACTTAAAGCAGCTTCACCATATGCTTCTAGAAGCAATCGATGCGCCTCAGCTGCAGATTTTTTCACATTAAAGAAGTAAATCAAAAGTTCCCGCAAATGATGCTTATTCGGAATAAAACTTGACATTTTTGCACGAAAAAAATTACGTGATGCTGATACGGAATCACTAGTACTTTAAGGTGCTAGTGATTCCGTATCAGCATCCTACGTACTTATGGTGTTGCCAGATGACTAAACTTGGGATATTACGTTTTACATCTGACAATTTCTCCATAACCTTCTGGTGGGGCCATCTTTTGACAAACCGCGGAAACTTATTTGTACACCTAATACCAATGATTTCTGAAGGCTAAGAAATGAAATTGTAAAATTTTAACCTGTAAACATCAACACATTTTACAATTTTATTTTCCGGCCTTCAGAAACCATTAGGAAATTTGAAGTGCGTAGCGGTGCGTCATCCCAAGGATGTGAATCATTATTATTCACTTCAAATATGTATTAATTGTGTACCTTTTGAAAAAAATGTGGGCAAAATTTCACTCCTCCCTTCCCCCACTTCATCATTTTCTAATCCCCTTAACTTTGTTCACCCATTATCGAACTGTATACGGAAAAGAGAAATCGCAAGATTTTCTTGGAATAAGTTTGTATTAAATTGATTGTGGTGGAATGTGTTCCAATAATCCTTCATGAATTGAGTGTGTTATTTACCTGAAATAAAGTGAATACTACTCATACATTACAGTAATACACTACCCATGAATGTTACATTTCCAATATCAACTGTTATTCGAGTGAAAAGTTTCAATTACTATCGAAAAGATTGTTACACGTATCTTAGCATTCCTTGATAGCAGCTATCGCCTGCTGTTCTTTTTACCACAAAATTTAGGTTGATGTCTTCCGCTGAGAATCTTGTGGGAGGTGAAGATCCACATGGGTCTGTATACAATACGACTCATCGTAATTTCATGGCTATAATTTCAATACCATTTGTCAACATAAAAGGAAATTCATTGGAGTGAGTGAATCAAAGTGAAATGAAGGGAGTGAAGTGAATTCGTGCAGTAAAGTGAGTTTAGTGAAATGAAGTGTTGATGTGCACTGTTTCAAAAATTTTTCGATTCATGCGACTCAATATTCAATATCGAATTTAATCAGTTACATTGCATGGAATATATGTATAATGTATCAAACGTTATAACGTTACGACTATGAATGACAACAATCCATCATATAACCCATGTAGCACAAGGTCTTTTTATGGATATTCTAAGAATATTCTGTCAACGTGCATAGTCTGTCAAAGTTGCTGTGCAACCATTGTTCTTATGTTGTTTCTTAGATTTACGCGAAGTTGCGGGGAATTTGCTACGCATGTGATTAAGAGTGTTCATGAAACCGAGCAACTTCCCAGCAACACGACAACAACTGAACCCAGAATCCCAGATTCACAGCATATTGTTGCGCATTTGGCAACGCAACGTCCCTGCAAATTGCTTTAAACTGTTGCTGAGTGTTGTCAACAATTCACCGCGTATTTGCTCAGCACTTCGCTGTTGGGGAGAATATTACGATGAGACTGTTTCAAACATCCTATGAACGTTCATAGAATATACTAGAGGATAATATTCCAAAGGCTGTCGACAAATGCTCTGTAAGACATTGTGGACGTTGTGAGAACATTCTATGGATATTCTATGGATATTTGAAACAATCCAACTCAAATATTCTATAAACATGTTTCACATGTACTCAACATCTTATAAGAATATTCTGGGGAATTTCGTTTTTCGCATGTTATCTAAATATTTCGAGAATATTCTATAGGTAGGTTATTGGTTAGGTAGGCAGGTTCGGATCTTTCCAAGGAATACAAATTTCTCGAATAGGGGGAGCATATCTCAAACACTTACACAAGGAGGATAAGTACAGAGGGAATACGGGAAACAATATTTTTTTATACAACACTCAGTAACAATGGTGGTTATTCTACTGGTATTTATAAAATTCATCTTAAGCAATTCCATCTTCAATATTGATCTCAGATGATTTCGTCTTTTTGTTTTTCATCTTCCATTTAAATAGTCTCTCGATTTTGATACTTAGGAATTTGGTCTTCTGTATTTTGATCTTGCTGGATTTTGATGTTTCCTTATGTACAGATTATTCAATGTTGTGATGGTGTGATACTGTGAGTGCTGGAGGTATGTGTACGTGTTTTTATTACGAATGTGTGCTGAAAAATACGCTACCGCAAATTGCTTTCGTTTTTCTGGAATTCTTGATTTTGTGTGCTCAATAAGTTGGTTATGTTGGTGAAGGGGATACTAGCGACATAGCGGCAGCCGAATCGTTTATGACAAACTACGGCTAAACGCTTCAACTTAATTCAAAATCTCGCTCCGTACAGCAGTTCTCTGATTCAAGTAGAAGGGCTGTACGGCGCGAAATTTTGATTGAATTGAAGCGTTTGCCCGTAGTTTGTCATGAACGATTTGGCTGCTGCCACGCCGCTAGTATCACCTTCAGTTGATGTTGTTGGTGTGTTGGTTGGTATTGTATCCTGGAAGCTATTGGAGGATGTATTGAATGATGAAGAATGTTTTCGGAGATGAGTTTGTTTATAGCCGAGTTCGTCATTGATGATATTCCATAAGATGGGTTCGCTGAAGATGAATTCTGTACAAATCAGTTTCGTGAAGATGGATTTTGTGAAGATGAGTTTGGTTGGGATTGGTTGTCAAAGATCATTAGACATGGAACCGTAACAATTTTTGGATACATTCAACTCAATTCTTGTAGTATACTTTACCACAATTTGTTTCGAGTGTTACTGGTAATCTGGGTACAAATATATCGTTTTGCATTGTATTTTATATGAATTTTGTATGATATATTACTAAGCTTTGTACCTGTTCCAAATTTCATTTTAATTTATGGTGAAAATAATGACTATAGTGGTGGAATGAACGGATTATTTTTTCCCGTGTATCAAAAACAGAAACTATCGATTTAGCATGTCACGGTTCAAGTATCGGAGGGAAATATTGGTAATTTCAATTAAGTGCTTATGGATTTTGTATGGGGATGTCTGAATTTGAATTTTAAAGGGAACTTGGGGAACATAGCGGGGTCTCATATAGGTTCCATTGAAGACACTAATATTTTTGTAACAAAGGTACATATCGAGAATTTGATCAAGCCTTACGTGGGGTGTATAGAGATATGCTGAGATGAGGATTTTTGAAAGAATTTGGGAAGCCTAGCAAAGCCCTCTGCAAGCTACAGTTGGTCGGGGGTAATCTGTAATCAAACTTGATCCCACGTGCGCCATATACGGAGGACCTCCAGTTATCATAGCGGATATTGGCAACCCGATCAGGCCCTCAGAGGCTGGAACTAAGCAATTTTAAGGTGGGATATCCCATATGCACCTATAAAGTGTCTATATTGAATATATTATACCCGAAAAAATTCTCACATGGATGGAAATAATAATCGGTCAGTCAAATGCATACTTGTGCTTGTATAGGATGTGGATAAAATAGATATTTTCACTGTTGTGTTAAAAGAAGTGAACATCTAATGGTATTTATCGATTATGTTCATTATTGATGAGGAGAAGAACCAATTGAAACTTCTCATTTGAACAAAGCGTATCAAAGTTCAATTACTACATGAGAATTCATTGCGGTTTTCATCTAAGACGATTGTACCAAAATCAATACAAAATCATTCTAGAAAATAGCGTATTCTAGAAAATCTTCTTCGCCACCACGAACAGCAACAACAACAACGTCTCTGTTGTTATTGTCTACGACAAAAGGAAGAAAAATTCAATTCACCGAGGTCTTTGTAACAATCGAAAATTCAAGAAAAACGTTCTATCCTCTGTTTTCAATCCCCTCACAATTGGAAGAAAATTCACTTTTCTGATTTGGTAAGAAATCAATGATGGAAATCGGGTATTTTGAATCAATGCTTTTTGAACAGTGATCCCCCATGTGTTCTTGATTACACTATAATCTGAACGAAGTCTATGTGAGTTGCATGAAAGCAACGCTCTTGCAAAATCCATATACATACGTATACTACATACAATGTTAGTGTTCCTTCGCAATCTAGTAAAGCCGCGGCACATTACACATAAATTCAGGAACACAGCGTACGTGGTATGAGTGCGGGTAGGTATGTGGATGCGTTTAGTTGGAAGCGGAATTAGTGGGTAGAGGAAAGAAGGGCGCAGCGAGCGGGAGAGGAGATGGTAGTTTGGAGATAGTAGGAGCGAGTATGGGTAACAGAAGGGATAGAGAGATGGGAGTATGGAATATCGCCGAGGCGGAAGGGAGCATAGGTGAAACGAAGAGCTAGGGTGTCAGGGAACACGTTCCATAGGAGAGATAGTGTACATTTGAGATACAGCGGGCGGACTACGTTTCTAATTCCGATGACGTATGAGCTTGCATAACCTAGTTTTCTGTTTGCCAGTCTCCGGTAATGAGTTGTCTAGTCGCTCTTCTGTCTTTCCTTCTCTTGTGATTTTTGTGCTATGACGATTTCTCTTTTCGCTAGACATTTTTATCAACCCTTTTCATTCCCCCACTATATTATTTTCTCAGAACCAAAAAATATCAACGTGGAATGAATTTAGTTGTCTCTCTCTCTCTCTCATCAAGAGCATGTACATACACGTATGCCCTCATAAATTTTGTAGCCAATAAAGGCTGATACAGATAAAATAAGAAAGAAGGCACAAGGATAAGAGAGCAAAGTTAACTTACGCTGATAATACGATAACAAGCTCGGCTCTTTCTCATTCCTTATTCGTTCATAGATATCTACTTGTATCGAAGCACTAAAATGATGACATTGTCTGTAGGGGAATACAGATCTTGAATATTCAAATCGTGTCGAGATTTCATGGATCAAAACGACCTTGATTCTCCCACCGATTGGAGCAATTTGGAAATTCTAGCTTACGTATTATTCGCAATTATATATAGTTTATATTACTTTATTCAGATAAAAACAGTCTGATTATTATCTCCATCGACGTATTTGAAATTTTTTTTCAATTTCCCATACGATTTTATATGTTTCAATGAACTTTAATTTTCATTGAATCTATGTCCCATTCCTCCTCATGACGGCGTGGAAGTGAAATCCGATATTGTTAAAAAACTCCATTCGAATCGATTGAGGGGTTTACACAAATTCAATGATGAGAAGAGAAATAGCGAATGCAGAGTAGATGTTGTTCCGGTAAGCAAAAATCGATTCATGTAATCCGAATTCAACATGTGTTCAAAATGCAATGTAGTTTTAGATTTGGTCAGGGGTTTTCAAATGGAGGAACATGTTTCCTTGTGTTATCATTTAAAAATTCGTTGAAATCGAGTGCACGCCAATTGTCGATGGTTGAAAAAATATCGACTTTCCAAGTGCTCTCGGAATTTTCAGGTCTTTGCAATATTGAAGAAGAGATTATTTTGTTTTGACGGGGTTTACTCGAAATCATATTTTGGTGCTTTGAATCGAAACATTTTCAAGAATTCGATGAAAAAAGAGTTCAACGGAACAGTTGACTGTGATGAAAAAGAGTGTTTTGTCAAGATTCAATGTCACATTAATCTTCGTGAAAGCGTCTTCCAAATAAGTCTACCAGAGCAATGAAAACTGATTAATGTGGAATAAGATTTCAAAATATCAATTCGGAATATCGTCGTTTGTTTACCGAACGGATGTAGCATAGACAACTTGGTTGTAGGACAGAGGTTTTGTGAGCGTTATATATGGCTTTATCAAACTCGGTACGCCCGCACCATGTCTGCACGGCGAACGCCGAGGTCATTACCTCCATTCAACAAATAAAATCCAACATTCAGGTTGAGATACAGCAGAAAAGTATGAAGATAAAAATAGCATGAATTTGGACGTGCGAAGAAGGAAGGTCTGGGTATGGCAACAATCAAATGAAAAACATTATGTTTTCCACGGGAGTGCTGATAAATAATGATATACAACGAATTTCTCTGCATTCTGTACTGCCATGCACATGGATTTCAACTCCACTACGCCATGCGTGAAATCGCAGGGGAGTGTTAGTAGCGCATACAGTCTCACAATAGAATATTTCATCCCTGCTGATACAGGATGAATGCATTCCTCTGAAAAATTATAGTTGGAAATGCAGCTGGAGCACTTGAACTTGGAAGACATTCAAGATTAGACTCTGTATTTGGATCAATATTAACAATCATGTTAGACCTTCGTGAAGGTGAATGTAGGTAAGCAAAATCACATAATTTTCACGATCGTGGAGAAGCTTTCATGTTGATCTTGCGTTTGTATGATGCTTGGACATCGTAACAAGACGGATTCACGATTATGTAAATTGTAGACGATTTCAATAGGGTGCTTTCAACGATAAGTGATGCAATGAATTCTTTCCAATTATCTGTGAATGCCGTGTCACGGTGTCAACAGAAAATTAAGTGGATTAACTTATGAATCCGATTTCTTTCTCATTAGAGGATAAATAAGAGGTATGATATCGATGATCTGCGAATAACGATATAGATACGTATAGCATAGAATGATGCAATGTCGGAAGACGCGGTAATGAAGTGAAATGAAACGTGCCGGGACCCAGTATTATGAAGGTATAGCGAGAACCTTAACGAGCTTAACGATCTCGGCGTTTATTAAATCGATCATCCCTTGGGGATCCTGAGATTGTGCGCTTCGTGAACGTAGGTAAGTTTGTTGTGTGATAATTTATCATTCATACATGAATAAAAACATAAAAAATGTGAATGTGACCATTTGTCTCAATGAATCAAAGTCGATTGAACATGAATGCTCACTGTGTACTATGCGTTCCGAAAGAGTGCTTTTTATCAGATTCCGTAATTTAATTCCAGAATAAACTAATCCACAAATTGATTTTCATGATTCTTCGAATATTATGAATCTTCTGGAGATTTTATGAATGTAAGAAACACTTGATAGGGGATAATAATGCTCCATAGAGTAATTCTTTTTTGTTAGAGGGACATTGAAATTCGGAAGGAGATAGCGACATTTTTCTTGAACATTTGTCGCAATCATGCTGAAATCATGTTCATTCCATTTTTGTTTCATTTGATAAACGGAAATTTCGATACCACCCTTCATTCGATTCTGAAAACTCATCGAGAAAACATAGAAAATTGAAGGATTGATGAAAGAGGGATGAAATCAAGAAAAATTTTAGTTTAAGGAACTGCAGTAAAATGACATATGATTTAGGATATCTAAAGCAACACATTGGAGAAAGTTATTTTGTTGGAATGTGATCAACAAAATAATGTTGTCATTCCAACAAAATTTCTGTTGTTTTAACCAAATTCGTGTTGTGTCAACAAAATTCCTTCGTTGGAATAATAACATATATTTATTATAGTAACACCAAAATGTCATCATCTCAACGAAAGAATTTTGTTGACAGAACACAAATTTGGTTGGAATAATAGAAATCTTGTTGGTATAACAGAATTCTTTTGAGTGTAATGATAGAAATGTACGCATACAAATCTACATACTCACACAAATACATGAATTTTACTTGAAATTTCGGCGGCCATCGTCTCTTGGCAATGATCGTCTTTAATCATATGGCCCTTTCATACCCTGCCAGGAACGGCTGTATATCGGAACGAGAGACTCGCTTCCCATCTCCTTGCCTCTCTACCTTACTCTTTCTCCCTCTATCTATCTATCTACCTATCTCTCTTGTTGGTCGATCTGGTTCTCTACCGGGCACAATACCTATAACAAATAAGGCGCATTATTTACTTGGACACTTGAGGTGTCAGCGGTAAAGTCAAGCCTCGTTGTCGACATCACCACGTTAGTCGTCGTTGTGTGCGTGTGAACGAGGGAAAGAGAGGCGCACAACAGCTTTGTGATCCGTTTCCAGGGAGTTGAAACGCGAAATGTAAGGGGATGTAAATGTTCCTCTTCGATGAAATATTTCAACGCCTACTGGTCCTCTGGTTACTTTCAAACAGAGATTCTGTGTTTGAGAAAAAATGCTGGCAAGACATAGACAAAGGGAGCAAAACGAGAAATGTGAAAGGTCAATTTCCCAAATGAATTGCTTTCTGAATGTGGTTTTGTGATGGAGTTTTGGATGTTTTCGTTCATTACAATTCCTGAGTTCTTTTCATAATTCTGGAAAGAATTGCTGAGGAAGAGGATGAGTGATTTTCTACGAGTCGAATCAAATGGTTCTTCAAACATAATATGCATTCGATTCAAAGGGAATCCTTTTTATTCGTAAGTGAGACACGAGAAAGAAACTTGCAAGATATATAATGATTCATGTATTTCGATATTCTGTGCTTGAGTAGTGGAACCTTGGAGCACATAATTTAATTACTTGCTAACGTGTCAACGATATTCCACAACACAATCACTCGTCGTAATAAGATTCCAGTATGAACACTGATAAAAACTGAATATTATTCTATCCCAAATCATCTCAAACTCATTCACAAACACACTCACGCAAATAAAGTCTCAGAGGAACGTTGGTTACCGCAAAATTATCTTCTTTACTACGAGAACAAATCCAGTTGTCGAAAGAAGTGAAGAAATTTCACTTTCATATTCTACCTCACGCTAAAAAGCGAATTTCGTAGTAAAAGAACTCCTCCGAGACTCTGCATAAAACGGATTCTCTTTGCAGGAAGAACATTTTTCTCAAAATATCAGTATTTTCATAGTAGATACAAATTTGAAAGCACATTCGCGATGAATATTATTCTTATCACATTTTCCTAATCTTTTTTCTGCATTCTCAAATTTTTCATTCCAGTTGGAACAATTTTTCTGGAATTTTTATATGTCATAGGAGCGTTATTTTCAAGTTGAAAAAATGAGGATCCACACTATTTTCAGATAAATTGTTCAGAAAACATAAATATTTATCATCTCCTCCTTGCAGGGAATAACTTGAATGACAATGGATGATGGCGTGTATGGAGAATTCGTTTATGAAAATTATAGAGAGATTAATAAAACTATAAAGACACATCCACTGAGAGAAGAATTAGCTTATTTCTGAGAAAATATTTTCTTGGTCTGAGAATATACATTTTTCTTTTTATCTAAATAAACGTACTTGGGGTAAGGAATTTTTATCCATATCACGTGGTTTAGCTCCAACCTGAAGAAGTGATTGTTTTCTGCGTTTGAAGAACTTTTTCTTGATTCAAGAAAATATCGGATTAGACTCGGTCAATCCAATATTTTCTTGATTTAGGATTTTTTCTCTCTCAGTGTCCGATAGAAGAAAATTGCTCTGAAACTTCCTCTCGTTATTTTATCTTTCCATCCAATGAATTCATCCACCAGTTGACATAAATTGTATCTTATGATGAACTTGAGCTCAAAATCTACAGAATTTCTAACACCCATAATTTTGCAAGTTGAAGAGCATGAAATTGATTTTTGAAACACATTATGCTGCATATTCAAAGCACATTGAATTTCTCAAGAACATTTCGACTCAATCAGATGATTTCTCTTCGAAAAATGAGATTTTCCTGAAAAAACATATGAGAATGATATTCATGAGAGAACAAACAAAACCATTGGCTGAATGATACGCGGATGGTCCTTTGGTATGAAATCAACTTGAGAGACGGAGAAAGAGTGAAGTGAGTTACTGGGTTACGAGAAACTGTATTCAGGATAGCTGTTTCATAGTTGCATCACGTAGCGATGAGTTGCGTAGTGTCCACGAGTGGTCAATATTGAAATAAGGTTTCAATATCGAGATCCGATTCAACGGTTCACCGTGTACTGTCAATCGGAAGAATCTATGGCCCAGGTCAATTCGATATTTACAGTCGGCGTTTCAATGTGTATTGCACGGTCTCCGTACGCCAATCGAGAAAATTAGATTCCATGATTTTCTCCTACGATATAGAATAATTATTCCGTATGACGATTTTGAAGAAAAAGAGAACTCTTCAGAATGATCGGAGGTAACGTCCACATGCATTAACCAAAGAAAAATTCTTTGAAATGTCACTGAATTTTTTTAATGAAATTGATCAATTTCGTTGAATTTGTTTTCAAACTTCAAGACGTTCCCATCTGATATGCAATTTTTATTCCAATTCCAGTGAATTGAAAATTCCATGTAATATAAAGTGATTCGCCGTTTGTGATTTTGCCAAATCAATCCTCTGTAATGAGAAACAGAGGCAAAGCAACGTATGCATCTTGTTGTCGAATTAATTCAGTCAACAATACGATTTCTGATGGGGGTAAAACTCTCCTTTCTGCAACATCCTTTTTCTTTCTCGACATGATACTGATTTAAGGAATGATTAGATATCCCAACGGAATTCACAAACGAGGCAGAATAGAATACAGAAAATGAAAGCGGTATAAGGTGAGGGCAAGAAGAAAACAAAGTCAGGGAAAATAACCGAGTGTCGTCGACTTGGGAAAGCTCGAAAGTCTTGATTCGGGAAGTTTGTATTGGTACACGTACGTGTAGGTGTTATACGTATACTGAACTCAAGGTGTTAGGCGGGTGTTAAAACTCAACTCATGTAACTCGTCCGACAGCCCGAGGTTGTCCGGTTGTCATTTAATATGAAAGACCTCGTGGCCAAAGTTTCTCGGAGTAGTTTATGTCGCTTAGTCACCGAGTTAAATTGTCTCACGCATCCCAATTAATACAACACAACTTTTCCCAAGCTCTAACAAGAGACCGCTTGACACACTTCCTTCGTGTTCGATGTCGAAGAATATCCTTCAAAGTACTTCATTCTATTTCATCCTTTAAAATTCTATAAATTTGAGGACGAGGAAGTGGTGCTTATCTCAGCCTAACACAACATTCGATCATTTTCATTGAACTGAGGATTCAGCAATCTCGCGTGGTCATGAAATTGAAACCATTCAACAGTGTCATACATTAATGTTATCAAATCACGAAACAAAAGAATTATCCTCCCATCCCTGGTGTTTCGAAGAGAATTTTTTCCATGGGACTGTTCAGGTGTGTAATATTCGGATACAAGTGAGTGAGAAGCGAGAGAATTGTTTTAAACAAGGTGAACGAGACACTGTCATTCCGCGTTACATTCCAACTTTCATTCTGACCTGTGGGTGTTAAAATTCAGAACGTATAACTCGTCTCGAGGCCCGTGGTGCAGTCCAACTAGGTCATTAAATATGAGAGATCTCGTTCAGGAGGTATACATGCTGTTGTAGTACTCCCATGTAACGTTCCTTGAACACTTTCTATACGAACAAATGCGTAATACACATGTACGCATACATAGTAATATAACTACAAATGTAGAAATGTATATGAGTCACAAAGTCTAACAGTTGTTTCTCACAGTTGCCTGACTGGCGCGAGATCTGCCACTCTGGATGCACTTTTGTATAATTTTACTTTAATTGCTGTTGAGTCCTGTTGGTTGGAGTTTTCAAGTTTCCTTCGCTTTGGCCTTTCTTTTACTCTCTCTAATTTCCCTTTATTTTCTTTCCACCTTTCACTATATTTCTTTCTCTCCTGATATATATGTATAACATACCATCGTGGTACTTACAGGCACAGTTTGAACCTTCTCCCAAGAGCTCTTCGCTCTCCTCATTAAGAACCTCAGCCATTATTCACACAATGTAACATAAGTTATAAAATTCTCTGTATAATATAAAGCACATGTCACAATGTGACGTATTGTGAGTCAAACTGATATGCCTCGTCGTTGAATTCATGTAATTTCTCCCCACAAGGTTACATTTGAACATAATTTCCGATTCGTCGTTCATTACTAAATTCCTTCGAAAAAAAAAAACGATGAATTCTCATCATTACATTTTTTTTACATTCGCCTTCATCTCTCTGCTACATAGAATTTCATCGGATAAGAAGAGAAATTATTATTCTCTGATTTTTACCGAAGGTGTGATGAATTTAATTAAAAAATCAGAAGTAAAGAAGAGGAAGAACATATCCATTATCAGACGGATTTTCTCTTAAATTTCTTCATAATATCAACTTTGGTTGATGAAAAGTGTGACTTGTACTACGTGTGAACTGAAATTGAGGAGTTTAACGGAAATAAGGTGATCCTTTGTTATCGCTGACTATCAACCGCTTAGTTCCATAAGCTCTCGAAAGAAAACGAGAAGTCAGGGTACTAAGTGTACTAAGGTTATTCACGTGTCACGATGGACTGAGATGTTATCGTTGAGGTGTTATATATACACCCGAGAGCCAACAGACCGAAATTTGACGACCTTCTGAAATGCTAGGCATATCGAAATATCAAAGGATATAAATTTGTTGATGATTTCAGGTTACATGTTCGATACTGTGTCGCATAGTAAACCGATTTGCTTCAAATTTTATAGCCTTTTGTAAGGAATATTCAATCGATCGTACGATTTTCGTATTTTCTCTCGTTCTTTTTTGGACACATTCGTGTCCATCGAATCTCATACTATCAAAATACATTAACAGTGAAGATTCATGAATCCGTATGAGTATTTAGATCTGGGAGTTTTAGGAATGAGGCAGCATTGTCGCCAAATGTATTCGAAATTATGCAGTCAGGCTTGGGGAATTGAAAATACCTTGGCATCAAATAAAGTTCACCTACATGCATATTTGTGAATCCTCACAAAAGACAGCAAAAGGGAGAACAAAACAAGCACCACCGAGTAAAGGAAGTAGAGTGGAACAGAGTAGAGACAAATCTGAGAGAGCTGCTGACATTTTTATACGATTCCGATATGACAGTCACATTGAGTCCTAATGCTGATCTATTATGTATCATCTGAGATAGTTTTCACTTCTATTCGGATGATCTCTTCTCAGTTCAAAGTGGGTTTTAGTCTGAAAGATTTCTCAATTCCTCAATAATAAAAGAACAACAAAAGCAAGCGTACTACAGGATCATCGAAGATAAAATTCAAATCGATATGATGTTAATGCACTAATGTCACAACGTTTGCAGTAGAAACAGCACTATGACTGAAATCTTCTTCTTCAATTGGAGCTGAAGTGTCTGACCTATGACGTTGAAGGAATAACAAGGAAAATAAATGATCAAAAATTATATGCATTCCGTGGAGGTGACGATATAACTTGGTGCTGGGAAACCAACAATTTACGTTATGAAATTGAGTTACATTCTCATTATTCATTTGATGATATAATTTGGAAATACGCTACGTTTAATTAAATTGAAAATATTGATTTATTCGTTCTTGGAATAACGCCTTCCAGTTTTCATACATCACAAGAGATTTACGCGAGATGATTGAGGGGTCGAAAACAAAGCTGTTCGAGGAAATATATGATTGATCTGCGTAAATTGATACGGTATGTGTATTTGAACACGTACGGGATCAGTACTGGATACATAAAAATACATTACTATAGTAATATGCCTGTACTGATGAACCAGTACTGAGAGCTTAATACCGGCCAGGTACTGATCCAGTACAGGCACTGCACTGATTGCGAATAATAGTATTAGTAATGAATCTCCAGTACAGAAAAGCGTTATCATCCGAGACAAATGCCAGTACCGTGCCAGTCTTGGCCAGTACTGGTGCAGTACTGCGCTTGTTGTCAATTTCTGGTTGGGTCCGTGTGTAATCATTGAGAAGGTTCAAGAAACAAATTTTGTTCTGAATATATTATAAGGATTCCAATTTCCACATGAAGAGCAGTCAATTTGAAGCAGTTAAGAAAGAAAGAAAATTCCATCGGAAGAGATTCATCCCTCCGGCATAGTTCTAATCCAATTCGACGAAGTGAGTGAAAACAGAAACAAAAATTCACTCCGTAATCGTGCTTGTCATTGAACAATTGTGTTTTCGAATCGATTTCGGAATGTTCCGCTTTATTCCCTATCAGATTTGATATTCTCCTTCTTAGAATGCTATAGTGTTCAATCTTGAATACTTCCAAGCTTGCGGCGTGATCGGATTTGAACTGATCCTATATTTAGACGCGCATGAGTGACCCCCTTAGGAGCATTCACATGATTCGAATTGAAGATAGATAAATATACATGTCTTCTCACAAGAATAGTTGTTCATCCGACAAATGCTAGGCAAGTGTCATGAAATCATCATAAAGATATCTTTCATTTCAAACTATTGGAACTTCATTCGTTTTTACTGTTGATCAATATAAATTCCCTCCGAACCAAAAGTGTCATGTTCCGTTACTATGGCAAGACATTTTCATCAACCAAAAGTAGGTGGCATACTTTCTCTAATCAATTACTTTGAGATAGAGCGCGATGGTTGGTATCATAGTCTCGACGATGACGACCACTCGGTACGGAACGGTAGGTTTCCTTCGAGATCCCTTATTACCAACGTAAAACCTCAACCGCTACCACCGTTACTCCTCACTCTTCGCTACCATCCCACCACTTTTGTAGAATACTTTCGACGTCGCTGGCTAGCAATATTGTTGGTCGTTTTCTTTCCATCTCATTTCACTTCCGCATACTTCTGCGCTATGGACATTTGATCCATCGTCCTGTGATATGACTCAATTTGAAAAAAATAAAATAACACTAAAAAAATGACTGCAGAGAGAGAGAGAGAGTATGGAAGAAGAAAGGGAGAAAACCTGAAAGGAGAAACAAATGAAGTCATATAAAGAACTGGGTCAAGCTTATCGCACTTTCTTTGAGCGAACTGAAAGATGAAAAATGTTCTCCGAAAATGAACGATCTAGAAACGACTTGTTCGGTTGGAAGTTTAAGCGGAATGAAAAAAAAGGAGAGAGAGAAAAAGAGAGAGAGAGAGAGAGAGAGATGAAACAGAGAAATCAATTGTAAGGAATCATTCAACTTGCAATAAGCGAATAACAATTTCACACTGACTATCCGAATAATGTTATCCGCCATGTACAGTTTATGTGCAGTGGAGAAAAAAAGATAAGGTGAGTATTAAGAGCCTTGCATGTGGATCGTGATATATGAAAATCAATGTGTATATACGATGAATGTTTTTGGATAGTTCTCTGATACAGGAAATTCTCTATTTCATCATCCAAATGTAACTCGCCAGAGGAAGAGAGAGAGAGTGAACCATAATTGCAATGTATGAAGCATTATACAGAAAACTCTGTCCTCACTTTCCGATTCAACAGAACAAAGAATTGAATGGAAACACATGAATATCGACTTTCATGAAATATTGCCTCGATTATTCACTAAGGGAACAAATATGAATATTTTCTTTACTCAATCGGGATGTATCCTTTCAAAAACATATTCAATAATACTTTTCGAACATTGTAATTTCACCAAATGAATCATTGTTTTACATTGAAAAATATACATTGTTCGTTCTTCTTTCAAGGAATATTAATTAGAATGAATAAAACATTCGATTGAATACGAGAACTGATTATTTGTGGTGAAAAAATTATTCATTCAGAATACTAATTCATTTGACGCAAGCATTCTATTACTCGATTTGATTGGGTAGATAGTTTCGAAACCTCATTATTGAGAAAAAAAATTCCTTCCGATCACCGCCTTATATCTCACCAATGAGACGAAAAATCATCGTAAAAGTGTGATAAACTCTGGAGGAATCAATTTTTCAGCGTAAAATGTCAGAATACTTCACGGTTTTTTTCTTTGAATGATCTCTGGTACACGGTAAAAATTTTATATTAGACATTACCATTCATGTATTGTACTTTTCGGATGTACTTCATTATGAGGCTGAGGATCATATTCATTCTTGTCCTCACGAGACAGTATGGTGAACGCTCGTATACTTGTGGTATAATGTAGCATTTCCTAAAAGTACAATATAAATATGGTAATGTCTGATATAAAATTTTTACCGTGTAGAACACATATTAGGCAATTTACTGGCCCATACCAGGGCCAGGGATCCACCTAATCAGCCTCAATAGCACCACGTAACGGGCGAAGGAGGGCCCAGAATGATTTCTACTAGGGATGATATTCACCACAAAGTTTTGTGAGGAATGGTGAGTATGTTCTTTCAGTGGGTATAAAAACCATCAATACCCTCAATGAGGATTCACTACACTGAAAAAAAAAATTAATTCCAGTCAAATGAATATTTATTTGTCCTGTACCAAAGAAATATTTATTAGAATTAACAAAATATTCTTTGGGACCAGAATAATTGATTGGAATCAAATAAACGATTAAAACCATCTATTTAATTCAAATGAATTATTTTGGTTCCAAAGAATATTTTGTTCATTCTAATGAATATTTCTTTGGTACAGGACAAATCAATATTTATTTGACTGGAAGAAATTTTTTGTTCAGTGTAATGAAAAATTTCACCTGTGGCTAATTTGCTTACTCTTTCCAGCAATAGTCCCGCATATTCGTGAATCGATGGAACCGTTTCATTTGAATAAAATAAAATGGAAGTAAAGATGACTCTCAGCATCCTTTAGGCCTTAAAAAGGCCTCGATAAGCTTTGCAAACCTCTCATAAGGTATTTCTAAGGTTAAGAAAGCATATTTGCGCTTCACTAAAAAATAGCACTGACTACGTTCAGTTTTTAATAAAAATCAAAAGAATACATTTCTGTGCTAAGTTCCTTATCATACTCTCTGAATTTCTTGAAGTTCAAATCCACTTTTGGACGGTGAAAATACTGCAACTCTGATAAAAGTGAGACTTTCAATCAGTTACAGTGAATGGTCAGTCTATTATCCAATAGAAATTTCAACTCGCTCTGGAAACTAAAGTCCCCACTTTTTTCACTCCGCTCTTGTGGAGTAAGAATCTAATTCCCATCAGAATCGCACTACTTCCATCCTCCAAGAGTGGATTTTTACCCCAAGAGATTCAAAACTTACAACGAAAATGTGATTCATCACACTGTTAAGGAATTTATTCTTTATATGTATTCAACCTTTCACAAATTTAGTTGAATGCGTTGACATTAAAGATTCAAACGATTAACATTCTATAAACATTTTTTATTTCGAATTATTTTCAGACACCCTAGTGAAAATGATTATAGTGTTTGTCTAGCGCCTTTCAAGGCGCTCCGCAGTGAAGGCTCATCGCGAGAAAGGGCCTTGACATTAGCTATAAAGAGGTTAGGAATCATTTCTGCTAGGGCGAACAAATTTCTTAACAAGGTAAACTAGAAAATATATTCTTTCCATACGTTTATGGACCCAAAGAAAAGGGAGAACAGCTGGAGTTAGCACAAAAGGAGAAGCTTGGCCTCTCTACGAATGATGGGAACGAATAAATGTTCTCTGTCGGACTAACATGAAATTCATACTATATGGGATAGAAAGGATACTGCCGATCTTTCACGCGGATCCTCACGTGTCGGCCTCATGCATCAACCCCGACCTCTTATCGTATCCAACCTTTTCCAACCTTCACAAATTTAACAAGTTCCCAAGTTGTTCTTCATTTCAATACCAATTTAAACTTCTCCGCAGTTTTTCTTCCTCGTTGCATTAATATTCCATTCAATGCTAACAAAAAAAACAAATTTTCTCTCCTGTTCCGTGATATCAAGAATGATAATATTACTACATGGAATGAGGAATTCATCAATCACATCTGAATAAGTTGTAGATGAGTGAGGAATTATGCAATTCAAATTATCGATGCTGTGAATTTTGAATATGATAATCGGAAGAAGGTTCAACGTTTGTGTATGTTCGGAAACACCACAAACAGCACTTCAAAATACTTGTCTCGTAAAAAGAAGCGTGAGATCACATAAGACGGGAAGGATTGACCACCATCGGATCAACTCGAGAACGATTCCGTTGAATTGTTGGTTTTATGACGACATAAAAGAAACTTTTTCAAAGTCAGGATTTCCAAGGAAGCAGAAAGATTGGTATCCGCTTTGTTCTGCCTCGTTCTATCTTGGCAATGAGTTGATATCGTTCTTATGACCAAATTCGTGTATGCCTTGAAGTGATAACTCAGACAGAACTCTAGCTTGCTCATATTTTGCATTTTATTCTCAAAGTATAAACAAAGCCTTATGAACTGAGTTTTCAAAGATCCTGTTTATTTCGATTCTTACATGCACGGAAAATACAACGATTAAAACTCAACGTGTTCCAGTTATCCAGTTCCAGTTCCAGTTCATGATTCAGTGTTTACGTCTTTTAAACGGAACCCAAGTGGCATACGAAGGTTCGTAGTTTGTTCTGTGAACCTTTTTAGCACATTGAATGACCTATGCATGTGCTACACGGAGAGAAATTGAGAGTTAATTTTACTATGGTACTTTGTAACTGAAGAACAAACTGTACTTACAATGAAATTTACTATGACGAGACAAGAAAAGCCTGATCGAATTTGAAATATTTCACAGTAAACTCAATTGGAAATCCAGTTTGTTCACTGTAAAAAGTAAAACCTACTTCCAGTCTGATGATTAGCTCATTTTAAGATGCAGCCAAAACTATAGTTGGAGCAGGGCTATGGCCCTGTTCCAACTGGTAGTGAGCACTGAAAACAAATGCCGCACGGAAAAAAAGAATACTTGCAGCAACTACTTGAAGGGTCGATTTTCAACTATCTACTTAAGTAATTGCTGCAGTTACTTAGTAGTCAGGATAAGTAACACGTTAGCTGTCTCCACTGATTCAAAATACCCCAGGTATCCACGTCAGTTAGTGCAACTATCGAGTTACTTGTCCTGACTACTAAGTAGCTGCAGCAACTACTTGAGTAGATGGTCGAAAATCGACTGTTTAAGTAGTTGCTGTAATTATTCCTTTATACACGCGATACAATAGAAAGGACTGAATTCCAGTCAAGTCTCCAAGTAAAATGCAGACACGTTCAGCCCGTCTTTTTACCGTGTTCCTTGATCGCAATGATCCCATAGTAAATTAAACTACTCACCAATGTAATTGGGAATGACCAATTGCAGTAGTTGAAAAGTCACTAAATTGGCAACTCTATATACTGTAAGAAAATTGACGGCGTTAGAAGAAGTCCAACCCGAATGGTGTTGTTTCAACAACACCTCACGGTGTTACTTTTGCACCGCATGGTGTCATTCTCACACCATTTGGAGTTATGGTAACACTGAATTTTGGGGTGGACTCCTATAGAAACCGCACAGTATTAAATTCGACACGCTTTTTTTTATAGTGTGATCTTCAGGGAACAAATCTCTCATCGATTTCCAGAGTGAACCACAAGTATAAGGGTAAATGAATTTGAGATTATGATATCGATGACATACCACAGTGGAACAAGGCTTCTGTGACAATAGTCTCAAGGGTTGGGTTAGAAGTAGGCCCAGAGGCTCTAACAGTCGGGAATTGTATCGGAATTGGTCAATGACAAATTCAAGTTCAACGGAATAACCAATTAGAAAAAAAAATTAATTTCCGGGCCAGACACTTTGGAGCCTTCGTCTGTGTTTTGGAAATATTTTACAGATATTGCAGCCTGCTTTTTCACAACAGGACGGAGAATTCGAAACTAACACAAGGTGCTGTTTTAGGGGTCTATATAGTTTCATGAATGCAGTAATCATATGCGATGAACCATGATGCTATCATTTCGATTAGGTGATAAATACGCGCCAATGTAGAGAATGGGAAGAAATGTAAGCAGAGAATACTAGTTCCCATCATCTTGCGATGTAAGACACTGTAAAAAAATCCCTTCGGAAAATTCAGAAAATGTGACTGCAATTTTTTACAACCACTTTTTTCTGCATTTTCTGGGAAATTTTGCTGAATACTAAGAAATTCGACTGAATTTCCAGAACACTGTCCAAAATTCGGCTGAAATTTCTCAAAATTCAGTAAAGTTAATATAAAAATTAAGATAAAAGTGGCTGGAAAAAATTACAGTCACATTTTCTTAATTTTCAGAAGGAATTTTTTTACAGTGGAATTGGAAAATAAATGCCATCATACAATAAACAATACTGATCGTTCAACGCCAAATGATTGGTAGCGGAGGTGAGGTGGAAGAGTTTACTCAGGGAAGTTTGAAACTACGGTGCAGGTTTTAAACTATATGAAAGGAAATTTGCAGTAACTTCTGAACCAGAGGGCGATT
The DNA here is from genome assembly GCA_018340375.1 of Gonatopus flavifemur. NCBI lineage: Eukaryota > Metazoa > Arthropoda > Insecta > Hymenoptera > Dryinidae > Gonatopus > Gonatopus flavifemur. The sequence goes on along the minus strand of JAFFJZ010000001.1, from coordinate 38,495,928 downwards.
TCTATTACACTGCAGGACAAAATATGGTTGTTTCAATTAAATTGTCATAGATTCAATGGAATTCACAGTGAATTTCTTGTGTATTTTATGATGGGTGTTTTTTCGTGGAATTTGAATAAATAAATAATTTTCTCCAATCAAAATACTTTCAGGAGAATACCACTACCATCCTCATTGCGATATTATAGAGGAGAATTGAATTATCCTTGAATCATTATTGAATTGGATATCAAAATTCCGAAAAGTCATGGTCAATCATTCTTGAATTGTTCATGACGGTCTGCGAAGAATTGGCATCAACTGGAACAATTGTTTCCCATTATTCATAAGTTTTTATTCATCATTCTCTCATACTTGACGAATTTTCTTGATCTTATGAACACTTTCCTCTTTCCATTGGTTGTTTATCAAACATGGACATTTATGAGCTTTCGTGAATTCCAAACAATGGCGTCTGGCAGCTCTTTCCGTAAGTATTTGAATCAAGAGGAGAAGCAAGTCTATTTTTTCCTTTTGTTTTTCATCCACTTCTTTCATAATAGCACTATCTGAACAAACAAAGCACGTGAACACGTGAGATACAATATGTACCCTGGTACATACAGAAAATCTGGATGGCGTCAAAGCATTCATCTTCGTATTGTGCGATTTGCCGTTTGTATCTTCCCCCGCATGTGAGATTGAATGATGTTTTGTCACCTCTTATTGGAAGAGCTAGTTCACAATTATTTTCCCATTGTTCTCATTATGAACCATCAACAATGAAGTTCCCTCTTTCTTGCTCTGAAGATATGAAGAGAAAGAGGAATTGATCTTGCATTTGATTTCTTATTCTGTGGTTTTTGTGGTTGATAAATCTATATGATTCGGGATTTCGTTACGGAGGATACGTTAATTCATGAGTGGGATCTTTGGGGTCTGCAGCTTCTTATGGAAACAGTGATTCTTCCGTGAGAGACTTCGTTTATGTGCCTTCATTTTTTTTTTGCTCAAATATCAGGAATTATAACCTTTTCTTGCACTCAATCTCATCTCGTTTACCTGCTCATTATCGATTAAAAATCTGAAAATTATGAACGGAGTTCTTTCAAAGTTCAAATAACAAACCTTTCTTCAGAAATTCATATCTCATCATGTAGAAGTTATCCCAAAATCCGCGAATGGGGTCGCATGGGTACATTCTTCAGACGAGAACACATAACTTTTTCCTGTGACACAAGTTTCTTCACGACTTAGTTTTCGATATATAAACATTCTCACATTTTTCGAAGAATCGAAATATCTCACAAACGGTATATTTCACATCTTCAAATTGAACGCGGTTTCACGAGTTGGAAAATGGCCGATTTCCGGAAGAATAATTGAATTATCTTAGTATTATCCGTCCTGATGTTAGACCGATTTGGAGTGCTAAATGTTGATTGGCTGATTTTAATTCCAGTTCACGAATTATGGAACACCCTGTATACGGGAAATATTTTCTTGTTGATTGATCTCCCTTGATAGGGGTTCTCTGTCCTTTGTTCTGGCAGGGCCACACATGTATCCAAGAAAATGGCACAGTATAAAAATCGAGGAAAATACTGCAACTAATACCAACATCGATTCATTAGAGTGGCACGCAAGGAGGTAAAAAAAATGAAAGAGGTAAGTAAAAAGATTACGAGGAAGTAAATGGTGAAAAAGATGAATCAAGTGGATCGTTGATGATGCCAGAATGCTTTAATCGCATGAAATGGACCAAGGAAACGATTCTACATGCGCACAATGTTCCTCCCTTCTCACCCCTTTGATATTTTCTTCCTTCCGCTCTATAGAATATCTACACGTCTCTCCTCCACTGTGAACGAGCACAGAACATCGCGTAACATTATGGGAACCTTGGCAGGTGCGAGGAAACCCACGCCATGTTCTGGGCAATCCCCGTAAGCGCTATCTTTATCGGAATATCAAGACTCCACGGTTAAAACGTTACTGAAAGTAATTTAGTGCTCCTGGGTCAAGTCTTCCCTTCTCTTTCTCTCGTAATCACCTTCGCAGGATATTTTCAAAATAATCTACTGAAGATAATGCAATTGCGAAGTCGTAGATAATTATAAAAAAACAGTCAAACGATAAAACAATCCAATGAACAATTTACATATTTTACGACTCGAAATTGGAGAACAGGTGGTTAGATTCCCTCATTTCATTCGAGATAATTTTCCAAACAACCGGGATATATGATGGCAGTGATTTATTATTATTATTTTTTCTCTGTTTATCGCACCTCTATCACCCCATTATTTATATTTCTGATAAATATTTATGATCGAAGTCTCGGGGAAGAATGGTTTAGAACTCGAATGAAAATACGTTTGAAATAAATGAGTGCGTCAAATACAAATTTACTGTATTACATAGGCTATTAGTTGAGAATAATGAATGCCTCTCCAGAGATTTTTCACAAAAACTTTTCCCGGTGGAATGGTAATGCTCGGTACGCATCTTTTGTGCACCCGAATGTATTCGATAAACCTTCATCAACAGCGTATAGAGATGTTATACATAATAAATTGTCGTAAACGAGGATCATACGCGATTTTTCACTAATTGGAAGAACAATGGGATGAGGGAAAGAATCTTTCCGAGATATTCTTTCCCGTCCGCTTGTAATTTATATAGAACGATAAATACGGATTGAAATGGATTATCAGTTGAGAATCAAATTCACAGAGAAAAATGTGAAATGATATTCCATATGATAAATGAGGATTTTTCCAGGTAAGTTACAAATTGAAAATGTTTTACGAAACATATTTGAACATATTTCCAACGTTGCTTCGGTTGTCGTCGTTGGGAATATCTTTTAAAATTATATTTTCAAATATATTAAGAATAGAAAAAAGTTTCGAAATATGTTTCTAACTCAGAAGTTGTATTCACACAGGTCAAAGCCTCCTTCTAATGATCGTTTCACGTTATTTGAATTCATGTTTACTTTTGAGTAACGAACATCGAGTTTGCGTAGATATTATCACAGAGGAAAATGCATTGACGTGACTTCGATTCATTCTTGAGATACATCGCAAGAATTTGTCTGGAGATATCTGGGGTAAAAGAATTCAGTGAATATGAGAATCAATACAAGCATCTGACTGGAAGCATTCTTTCGTATATGACCTCTATGCAAGATATTGTGTATTATGATACACGCTATCAACACACAAATATTTTGACATATTATTATATAAATATTGATGGAACAAAGACTAAACTTCGAAAGGAAACTTTGAGATTTTGTAAATAATGTTATGTTGTGGATATCTTCCTTCCTGATTATCCGAATGAATTCAAATCTTCGTCGTAGTTATAGATGAAGGTGTTAGTAGTTCCATATAAGTTGTATCCCCTGATCCATTAAGGAGAATTAGACGGAAAAAGACAAATAAAAACGACTGAAAACTGCTTTTCTTGGGAACTAGTAATCTTATGTTTTGTTCCATTACATGCTAGCATTCAGTCATTATTCAATGACCGTTGTAGTTTCTTCATTGACAGAGTTATTCCATGTTCTCTGAGTGGTCATCCACCAGTGGATTTTCGTTGGATCGCTTGTGGTACTTGTCTCAACTTTTTATCTTTCAAGTCCCATTATAAAAACTTCTTTATATAAAATTTCTTTGTGTCCTTGAAAAGTTGTTGTTTATGAGAAAAACTTTCATGCGCAACATCTGTTATGGTTACTTGGAATGAAGAAATGTAATCAGAAATGAGAAAGTTTTGTGCCTATCTATTGGCAGAGCATTATTAAGTTGTGACGAACATGAGGTTTAACCTGGACCTCCACAAATACTAATATCTTGTTTCATCCCTTTCTTTTCTTCCTGTTGTTTCAAAATGGATTCGAGGAAAAAGCTTTTAGAACTAAACAAATTAAATACAAAGAAGTAATATTGAAATTTGGAGAAGTCCATCTGTATCATTTGGTGAAAGATACTAAGAAATCTAATAATCCAGTTCATCTACAAGGATGAAAAAACCACGTCATTCTTCGAAGAAAAATTTTATAAACCAATGTGGAAGTTGGAGAATTGATAAAACAAAATGTTTGTTCTGAATTACGGATCCAATTGTGATGAATGTACTTTTTTTCATACCAACGTTATTTTGTACTCTGTTATTTGAATTTGAGCTCATCCCTCAGCCCCGATTGCTTTCTTTCTGATTACAACCCGTACAGCACCGGACATTTCTACGTTGCCTCTACGATGCCTCCACGTGGAATCTTCGTTCATCCACGTTTTTTACATGTCCACCATTTATCCACGTAGAGTCCACGGAGATGCGACGTAGAAATCGGTGAATGTGCTGTTAGGGACTCCACTCGTCCTCGTCCATGACTTGTAATAGGGAAACCTATATTCAAATTGGTAATATTTTATTAACTCCTCCCCTTTGTCGCGGAGAGGAATATTCCATCAATATTTCTGAATATAATAGCTATAGGAGAAATAAGTTACGAAGATTTTTCCCATATTAATCCAAACGTTTATGAAAGTTTCCACAAAACACTCAAAATCCACAGTCGCGAACCAAATCACAGATGAAACTCAACGATTGCACCCTAATTCTTCATGATTCATGTTGGAACTGGATTTGCTTGAATAGTGTTTCGGATGAGACCTAGACTGGTCGGTGGACGAACAATTATTTTTCGAGACCGAGACGATACAAAAGCCAGACCGAAACGAGATTATAAATTCCGAGACTGAATCGCTATCGAGATCGGGACCCAGTCAGTCTCGACGATACGAGACTGGATCGAAACACTATGTTTGAGGGAACTACACTGTGAAAAATAGTCTGAAATTTCCTACATTACTTGAACATGAAAATTCTGAAACTTGTTTTTGAAATCGAGTTCAATCGTCAATTCATGGAATCTATTACAGAATGTAGGTATGAAAATTCATATAAAAGTGCACGTAATATCATAATTCTGTATGAGATATCATAAAATTTCATATGAGAAGTTACAAAAATTTTGAAGATTAATACAAAATTTATATATCGATTGCTTCACATAAATTTACATGAAATTGAGGAAGCAATTTTTTACAGTGTATATGGGTTCATATACATACAAAAGGTGATTTGTTTCTCAACTTATAACTTCCCTGAAATGTTCTCACTCAAGTATAAGCACCCACCGTGATGTCCCAGATCAATCGATCGATTCATTATTATATATTTCATGTGCAAAGAGAAGAATCATAACAAATATGTACACAATATAATATCGATACAATATATGTTCTTCCACATGAGTGAACTGATATATGAATATCATCACCGCAGGAAAATATAGTGTATCCCTTTGATATTAGGCTCTATAATTTGATCTCTAGTTCGATAGGATGCGAATATACATGCGAATTTGCATAGAACGCTGCAATACCTCCACAATTTGAAGAATTATTCTTCAAAAGAATTCGTATTGGAATTGGGGAACTCATATGATGCAGTATAAAATTCGACATATTATCATTTTATAATCGAATCTGATGCTAATAACATGGAAGGAAAACATCATCCATATGTGTTCGACTACGAAAAATTCTTGCGCTTCACATTTCCTATAGAATTCATGCATGATCATTCGAATAAACGAATACTCTACGCATCATTAATGACTACTTCGGTGTGGTTAATTACATAGCGCTATTGCGTTTCGTTCATTACCGAATGACTGTGTGAATGGACTTCGGAACAGTATTTTACCTCTTCACCGTGATGCCGGAATACAAAATTGTAAATTCGTACAATCGTACATTTGTACATCCGTGTATGTATCTCATTTCTAAAGCGATAATGATAACAGCGATATCGTTAGAAAATAAGAATGGAATGACTTCAAAATTTTTAATTAAAATGCATTTGAATTCCAAGAGTGATGAATAGTTTAGAGAATTCATATATTCCTGGATCACGAGTTTGGATTCTCAGACATATTCTCATTACGGAAACATTCATTCCATGCTGTTTCAATTATACTCGTTTGTAATTTCTTCTGAAACACATCGTTCAAGAATGTAAGACGTCTCCAGGCGAGAATATTTTAATTAAAAATAAGAACAAATAAGAACAATCAGTGATAGATTGGAATTTAAATTTTGTGGTCTTTGTTCTCATTCCCGCAGAGATTTATAAATTCAGAACACGGAAAGTATACAGTGGAAGAAATAACCTATATGGTTGAGAAATCTATAATACTTACAAGAATGGAAAGAATTTCGAGTGTTCAACGCTATGAAATTTCCCTTCAATTCGTATAAAAACCATTGAAACTCGAATTCGAAAGATTTCAATCAACTCTTTCAACTCTCTCATCGATAATTGACCTGATCAAATTTGATAGGAAGAATTTGGAATCGAGTACTTGTGGATTTATTCTACTTTGATGAAAAAAATTTTAACGGAATTCCTGTACAATTCCAACAGAATCTTCACGCAATCAGTATTATTTACGGTATAAATTCGTGTTTTTTCTCAAAAACTGTTGCTTAATGTACCAAAACTGTTCTGAAGAATCGATTACAGCGTAGAGTTGCTTTTTCCAAAGAACGATGGAAGTATGGCAGAGAAGATGAAAGGAAGAGAGAATACAGGAGTTGTGGAGGAGATGATGATAAAAGAGAGGGAAAGGAGAAGTATGGGGAGTGATGGTCCAAAGCGTAGAGATTTGGATTACGATAACGAACCAGGCCACAAGTGGCTTTCGGAACAAGGTGGAAGGGTCAGAAACATACCCGGAAGTGAAGGAGGACTAGCTCAGAAATGACTAGGAAAGGGTTGGCCCATTGTTCCGTCTCGTTGAATCTCTTCTGCGATGCTTCTCTTATTTTCTAAGGTCCAAATAACCGGCCACCGTGCGTTCACCTCGGCGACTCTGCTAACGAGAAGGAGCAATTTTTTCGAGAGAACTACTTCCCTCACTTGAGGTCGTTATTATTAAGAACATGATCGCGGAACAAGATATTATTCAATATTTGATACTTTGGGAGAATCCAATTATCTTACGATATACCTTAATGAGCAAGTATACTGTGAAATTCATTGGGAGGTAATATTAATATTATTGCTGAGAAGAAGATGAGAACATGAATTGGTTTTCAACGTTACGATGATTCATGCAATATTGCACAGTTCCTAAGGATTCAGTTCAGTAATGAAGGAAGTGTCAAGAGGTTCTGATAATTCAAGTGAGCGAATACTTTCAATGCTGAATCATTATTATTCGTCCTATGCTTATATAATTCTAGACAGAATTGTTGTTGATTCACAAATCCTCGTCAGATTTGTGTCGACAAACGGATTGACAATCCTTGCATGCGTGGATTTATAAACATTTCATCGTTCGGACATTATAGTTGATACTATAATGACTATCTTTCCAATGAAGTCATCGAATTTTTCAAGGAATACATTCAATTTTGATGAACATTCTTTTCTCAGTTTGTTATTATTCTATGGAACTTTGGTTGATTGTTCTGAACATAATTCGGCAAACTCGGCACCTGATGGATATCAGAAATCGTTTAAAGGGGAAGTAACATTCCATCATATACCCCGCTGAATATCAACATCGTAATGCTACGCTCTCATTTTTAAGACATGTGATTCAACACATGTGTTCTTCACTATACTCAATGCAAGCAGAATATTCCATGTACCTGATAATAATCGTGCAAATCCACTTCTTCTAAATGAACGAGACTTGCAATCTCCCTACACTATCAGGTTTATCCAGTAGACTAGAGACTCCACTCATACGATATATCAGTTCAGAAATCTGGCAAAAGCTGCTCAATTACTTCGCATTTGTGTTCATATGATCATTCGAATCAATGGACTCATATAAATGATCCGCATGTAGGTTCGATATCGTTGGTGTTGAAGTTTCTAAAACTCGTTGATTCCACATTTTCTACGATCATTAACCCTTACGAGGTAACTTCGGGTCACTCATGCTTTTTCAAAATCTTCCCCTCTTGCTAATTCGAAGAGAAAAGTGAGCATACTATATCCTAAGTAATTGTACACTAGGAGGCTATAAGCTCCCCAAGTGTCATCACTTCAGTTCGTAAACAGCATTCATAGGAGCCAATCGTATGAGCTATCCAAAATAACGTTACCCCGTGAGGGTTAAAATACAAAACTTATCCCAAAGCATTCACACACATTGAGAATTCCGATTCAATTCCAGGAAAAATTTGGTTCAGAAAGTTGTTTTCAGAATAGTAATCCTTTAAATGTTCATAAATATAGACTTGTGACTTTCAGAGTCACATTATCTTGAGATTCAACCTGTGATCCGCCAGCTTCATAATTTCTCATCCAATATCACATTATTGAGAGATTCACTCCTGTCTGGCTGTTCACGTGGCACGGAGGATTCATTCCTATGAAAAATGTATTAGGACAATTAGATTTCAGTGCTCTGGAGGGACGATATTTTCGATGTATATACTCGATCTTGCATGGAACACATTCAAAGTGACATTATCGATTTTATCGAACAGTCATATGAATATTCATATCGAATGTTGCGTGAAGTAGGGATTCTCATTTATCCCGAACGAATGTATCAAGAGGAAGAAAATTCTGATTTTCATACTAGCACGGTGCATAGTACATGGTGCATGATGGAACTGCATTATACGATTGCATAAACGAGCGACCGTACGTATATGTGGGCGTATGTTTGAGGCGAGTATAAGGGCCTTTCTTTATGATAGTACGCAAAATCCCCTCGCTAAATCTAAAGTACGTGTCACATAGTCATTCAAGATAACATATATGTACATCCCGGCACGCTCATTAATATAGTTCGCGATAAGAAGCGAGTAATTTAAGTGTGCTTACACACAGGGTGTTCAATCTCAACGTGAAAGAAAGAGGAAGATGGAAACATTTTATCGTAACTTATACATCTACAACTTTTCGCTCCAAGAATATGTGCAATATTTCTGAACGAATCCGTTCTTGCCCGTGTTTGTTTCTCTTCGTCTCTCATGTGTACCCATTTCCTTCCGCCGACAAGACGAAAGGAATTTCTCTCACCGACAGTGAGGAAAAAAACATAATCAAGAGACACGTCTTTTTTATTCTAGCATCCAGTTGTTTTTCGCCCGGTAGAACCATATTTTTATTAGTCGAGAAACAGGATAGAGGTTTTCGTGAAATAATTTGAAGAGAAGAAACGAGTGATGGCGGTAACAAGATTGTTTTTCCAACCTTGCTTCATTAATTTCCCAGTGAATCTAAAAGATACATGTGTATCTTTCGTATACTGCGGATGATTTTTCCGTCTTTTGTTTATGTCTCCTCGTTCTCATTGTTATTGCGAGTTAGATTGTTTCTTATAAACCTTCCCACCACCACACTTTTGACGTAGAAAATTAACGTCACGAGCAACGATACGTTCCAAAGACTCTGGAGCGTTTCTGCCGTATCCCTGTCAAGATGGCACTTACGTCCACCTGGGAACCGAGCGTAACTTGTTCGAAATACGTGTACTCGAATGCACTCCCACGTATATTGCAATGTTGAAATTCAAGTACGACTACTCGTGACAATCGTAGTAACGAGATGTTTGAAATTGATTGTTTTTCTTATAGATTCTTGGGACAAACAATAGAATATCACTAGCATATCAATTACGAGGTGCAAACATGAATTATTTTCTGATGGATCAAATCATTGCCGTCGTTGTCTGATATTATAGATAGAGAGTTGAACATTTATTTAGTACATAAGAGAACAAATTAAAGTACATGCTTATTTTAAACGAAGAATCAATTTTTAACATTTTCCTTCAGAGTAATCAACAATTTTTTCAGCAAAACTGATTCTAGCCACCTTTTAATTCATGACAAGGCCTTTTCTAGTGACTAGCTTCACTACAAAGACCTTGAAAGGTGCTGGACACTCGATATGATCATTTCTACTAGGGTTCCTAATTCTAGTATTGTATACCGATTCGTATAAATCATGTCACAAATCATTTCAGGAGAAAAATAACTCCTGATATTTCTTCAACACAGAATTGTCGTTAAATCGGCAGTATTCACTTCCCAATGAAAATCCTACAACTCAAGGAAAAACACAATATGAACATGAACATTTTTCGTTCAAAGATGAAAAATCGCAAAAAATTATCCAAAAAAACTTGATATAAAAGAATCAATTGCATTCAAATGAATTCCATCTCGGATGTAGAAATGAGAAAGAAATTATAATGCGTGTAACGATTCATTGAGAATAACTACTAGTTTAATCTATAGAACTTTGTTTTACCTTTCCACAGAGTTGAATAGAGTCCCTAGAACATAACTAATGATCCACGTTGTGATATCACGTGATATCTTGAACCACACAATATTATATTCAAGTGTATTTATGGTGGTTATCATGGTTATGAATATTTCTTTCAATATATACTGTATTCAAAATGAACAAAGCGTTGAGAAGATATGCGAATGAACAGAGGAAGAAGAAGCATGTGTGAACATTACATTTGTGCGGAAGAGTGACAACTGAGATATAATATAATACAGTGGGGTTATGTATCGGTCACAGGAAAGCAGAAAGAATACAGGACAACCGAGAAAATAGGAACAGATATGTGTAGAAAATATATTTCATATGACAGGACTGGAAATAGCAGGAAGAAAAGAAGAATGAGAAGTGGAAACAGTAGATAGAAAACGAAGCAAGTGAGTTTATGATAAACGCAAATGATTGGCAATGAAGCAATGGACACGCGCAGGCTGATTCGAAGATATCAAAGTTTTTAATTCTCATCAAAATTTGTTCACCTTGTACATGTTGTACAAAAATTGTTTCCGAGTATGAGAGCTCTCATAACAGGGCGGAAATTGTTGATGTTTCAACTTTGATCCAAATCTTTAAAAAGCGACGCACAAAAAACGATTAGAATTCATATCCCCGGAAGAATTTCGAATGAAATTTCAGTTCATCGATTCCATTATCCTCAGACTTCTCGTAAATGGTGCATTTACAAGATTGTCATATTCTAGTAGGAGAATTTCTAGACATTTTCATCATGCCTCCATCCTGTTATATTGTTCCATGATCATGAAATGAAGATCTTCATTCTGACCTCTAAGAACTGACTTCCTTATTAAACGTCTCTAAGATGACTGTTGGAATAATTATACCGGAGCTGCAAGACTTTGAGTGCAGACATTAATAATTTAACTGTATCTTAATTTGATTTGGGAGATGAAAATTACTCGTGCCGTGTCTACTCAGTTTGTAATTTTTCCGGAGAAGTGAATTAAAGTTCGAAAAATTATATAACTCAATTATATAGATTGTATTTTTTCCAATCATTATTTAATTTCAATCCATGTTAGTTAATTCAAATCTCAAGGTTCAGTAAAATTATTCAGAATGAAGTATTATTGAGAAGTGAATTAATAATTCATCGAGTATCATTATTGTTAAAGAAAAATAATACGATGAGGAGTTGTAACAGTAGTTATATGAATTAAGAACAAATTTTATATTGGAAGAAGCATGTAATGAAAGTTAGCTCAATCAAATTCGCTGAATCGTGACAATTTCTGTTGAGAAAAATCTTGCAAGCTGGAACGAGTTTTAACGATGAAAATGAATAATAACAATTAACATGTGTATGATACTTTTTGGTTGATAATTTTATTCTGTAAACATTCACTTTTCCTCGCAGAGAGAAACATATTTCATCCGATAAGTTCATTCTCATTATACAAACGTATGATACATTCGCTTTTAAGAATGTACAATTACCATTCCGACAATAAGCTTAAGGTATTTTCTCATATAACGATGATATACATGTCATGATCTTGGAGACTCCACGAGCAATCCTTTATGTACGAAAAGCCTCCCTTTGTCTTTTCTAAAACCCACAGCCTTCTTCCTATGGTTTATTACTGAGCTTAGAGATTGTATATATACAATGATCTTACTTACTATTGTTCTACTCCTGTACATGGTGTACGTGCGGTAAATAGGTGCAACCACTACTTCCATCTCCGTGCGTAGGAAGGTATATCTCTTTGACGCCTGGTACCATCTCAGACAATTATGATCAAGACTACAAGAGCTCACGCGAGGGAGTAGAAATGCTTACCCATTTGATCATGATGTGAAATACAAGATTCAATTTTAATAATGATAACATTAATAACAAATTCTTGTAATAATGCATTATGATATGCGATGAGTGAGTCGCCTTTGCAGGTTTCCTGGTATTCGTGTTATTTGTTGCATCTCCATGAGATTTTGGTTGATCAATATTATTAAAACATCTGATATCACAGGTAATCAAAAGTTTACTCGATCATTATAGTTATCAAATAGTACAATAAACCCACATTGGGAGTAAAATGATCATCTCGAAACGATTGAGATGGATCTCCAATGATACGAACAGAAACAGCGCTATTACAGCTACTACCTGAGTGAATTATAGTAATCAACTTCGTAATCACTCATCCATCACGATAATTAATAGTTCCAGTCACTGAAGAATTTGATGTCGATAAATGTTAGCGAAGTCCGAATACGATGAATGTATAATTAAGTTACGTCACATGCATCATCATTCATTGTTCTTTAGTTTTTTCTTCGCGTCGTTGTATCATTTTATGGAAATCAAATCCGATTGCCAATTCAGTTTCACACCACGTTATAATCGTTCGTCTTGCCAATTTATCATTGTAGACATATTTTATTCGTTCTCGGTACACATCCGGTACAATTGTCCCGACCTCGTTTCACGCTTCGTTGATCATTTGGATGCTCATCAATTTCGGTATTTTGTTACAGTATAACGATCTGCTCTGATATATTGAATTCAATCATCATTAAAATATATACACGCATGAAAGATCAGTAAATAAACAAATATTAAATGGCTGTTCGATATATTTTATCGGCTCCGCATGATTTTGTTTTGGTTTGTTGTTCGACACGCTATTGGAGGTTATTGAAAATATAATAATCGACTGATAACGTATCTTCCCCCGACAGTTTTTTGATGGAACTATTTGAATGATACGCATCATGTGAAGAATTTTTCATAGCAGATTAGTGTTTCGGACGAGACCGAGACCGAGACGAACAATTATTTTTCGAGATCGAGACGATACCTATCAAGCCGAGAGTCCTGACGATACCGAGAATTCTAGCGAAACGTATGACGTATTGTAGAGACCGGGAATCTCGACTCGAGACCGAGACGAGATTATACATTCCGAGACTAAATCGAAATTGAGATCGAGATCGAAACACTATAACGCATTGATTTTCATGCATTCATTATATATGAGAAATAAAATCAGATTTAATGCTATGCTTTGATTCATCCAATCATTTGAACTACTTTAAAGCTTTTACAACTGTCTCAAATATTTGTTTGTAATCAAAAACATTTTCATTACGCAACTTCACAATCCGATTATACGAATTATGAACTCTCTGCTTTCTCTTCTGTATTCCTTTGGCATGAATGCATGAATCTTACAATCCTGTGAATTATTCACGTTACTGAAAATCCGCGATAAAATAAAATAATCGCTACAAGCGATTGTAATGTTGCCCATAATATTATCATTTAAATTAATTCAGTAACAAGAGGGGAATTGACTCTCGATATCATGAAATTTTTGCGACAAGCTATTCTTCTTTACGCACGAAAATCATCATCAAAGAATCATGCATCCAAGTACGTTTGCGTTCTTCAATGTAATACGATTTTTCAAGAATATTTTCATCATTCCTCACAAAACGAACACGAAGCTGGATATTATTGTGACTTTTCCGAGCGTGCATGGAAGTTCCTCGTTATAATGCTGTCACTTGTATGCGTTGATGTACACATTCGCAAGCTACCATTTCATGCTAGGAATCTGTGTACATCCTTTCAACGTCAAGCTCAGCACGTTTTCCACGTTGCAAGTTGGTTACTCTCGCTTAGATCGTGGACTTTCGCCCCCCGACAGTCGACGTTCCGTTCTCACGTCCGCTCCATGACCTACCGTATCGAGGTTATACGTAAAGTATGTTCTGTCAAAAAGCAGGTAATACCTGCGACTATGTACACGTAACACCATGGAAAATTCGAATGAACTTCGAATAGTTTACAAATGATAGTTTCTGATGCAAAATTCACTCCATGTGAATGGAACAGGAACGGGAAGATTTATTAACAAATTATATTAAGAACAACAATTAAGTAGTTCGAACTATTTCGATATTGATCCCCAGATTTAAAATAATGACCGCACTTATTCTAGGCCATAGACTGTTTAATTAATAAACAAGATACGATTACAATCACCTATGTAAGAATTTAGTGATTGTGCCAATGTTGACCACGGACAATGGCTTGGGCCAGGCGTGGTAGCCAAGCTCAGGGGATTCATATTGCGCCAACGTTGATTTACAAGAGAGGTCATATCGTGCCTATATCAGCAATACAAAGATGAAAGGTATTGGAACCGTGTTGGCGCAAGTTTGTGCCAGCATTGATTTAGGATTGAACCAACATTGGTTTTACAGCAGGAGTTTTGTATCGGCCAATCATGGCATAATCATTGAATCAAGCCTACGCCAACATTTGCGACCTTTCACCACCGTTGCCCCGAGCGTTAAAACTGAGGCTCGGTAATTGCCGAAACGATGTTATTATTCCAATCCTCAGTCAAGCTCTCTCCCAAGACTCCGCCAATGCTCGTCAGGACTGGGTCACCCTTGCGCCACTGGTAAATTTTCACATGGCGATATCAATTATTTGTTCTAACGCAGCAACTAAGGAAACTGTTCAGTTGTCGTGACTAAAAATTTAGCGAAATACATGAAATACAACAGTTAGATGTCGCAACAAAATATTAGTTTCTTCAAATATAAATTTTTGTTGTAACAAACAATATTTCAGTTCAGGCAACTTGAATTTTTCATTCGATGTAGTTCTTGATTACTGCAACCAAGCAGTTTCCTCGGGGTGCATGTACTTATTGGATTCTTCAAACGATACTCGGAATACATAATGCCACAGATTTAATATGATGAATTCAAATAAGTATAAGAACTTACTCATTCATGTACTTGAAGCATTGCATTCTTTGAGATTCCTTTATATTACTTGAGGAATCATATACAGTTTCAATTAAAAGTGACTCTTAGATGTTGTGTGGGCATTAAATCGTTGCATATTCCACCATCGGCTCTGATTAAAATACACTACGTCCGAGAATTACTCGTCCGCTCGAAAAATCTTCTTCTTGATTCGTTCTCTATGTTGAATTACCATATACCGCCAACTTCCATCATTCTACAATCTCTGTTGCTCACCACCACCAGATAACTTGACAAATAGTAATTTTCCAAAGAACGCTCTTAACTCCGTTTTTCGCTTGAATCCGTTTGCCGCGAGTCCACGAAGTCACCGACAATAAGTCATGAATATTTAAAGCGACCAGTGCGAGCGAGCGAACAGATTCCAGAGTTCTTCGCGATGATAAGATTATGCTCAGAAAGAAGGGAAAAAACAGAAGAATGAAAAGGATGAGAATCTTGGAATGGATTGAAACTACAGATAAATTAAAATTCTTATTCGTCTTGAAAGGGACTGCACAGGCAGATGTCTTGTAATTTAAATGCAAATCGAGTTTAGCTGAATCGATAGAGATGTATCGTCTGTTAAATAACTGAAAATGATTTGATTGAATGTAAGATGAATTCGTATCTCGTCCAGTTTTAATTTGACTTTCTTGAGGAAGGTTGCGTTTGAATTTTGAGATTGATGTTAGGGATTTCGAAAATCTTGATTTTCATTGTTCCTTTAATCACATCCATTTCAGGAGATGTTCCTCACAACTCACAAAATCTGATAAGTAATCGGTGTTCATGTTTTCGAATCAACTCTTTGCAACTAAAAATATTATCTGAAATATAATATGCAGTATAGTATACTGCAAGAATTGGAGTCTTTAACAGTTGAGTATTTTGTTATTCGATTGCCAATTCGTTTCAATAAACGATTCAAACTTCAGCAACATTTTCAAAAGATGATCTTTTCAGAACGAAACAACTCACTTCAATGTTCATCGTTTTGAAGATTAATTGGAATTAGTTAAAATTTTGGTTTGATAAATGCGTGGATTCATTATCAAACAATAGCTCGCGAATGCTCTTGACATGTCACAAAAATCCCCGTGGATTTCCAGCTGAAAGCCTAGGTGAATTATCACTTGACGAAATATCTTTGCGATGTCAAGCTGGATTTTCATGTTAAATGTATTGTGGCTCAGGTGAAATCCCAGCTAGCATCTCATCAGGCGACCGAGATGTAAGACTGGTAGGGCATCGGGATGGAATATTATTCCACTAAGAGTCGTTTTTGAAGTCCCACGGGAGGTATCAGTTGTGATTTCAGGTGAATACTCAAATCAGGTTTCGATTGTAATCCAACTTCACGCATCTCCCCCCATGGGATCCCAGTTATGATCTCTAATGAGATTTCAACCCTCTACTGGATTGACCACTGAGGTTCCTAATGAGGTTCTAATTGGGTTCCGAAGTGAACCACAAAGGAGTTCACATAGAAACCCAACTTGGCATTGTTGAAATACATCACTTGGAATTTCAGCTGAAAACCAAGGTTGAATTTTGAGCGGACCTCCTACGAATTGAAACAACAAACATACATGGTGAAGAGTTTTAATCTCACATTCTTTCCATATAATACATAACAAAGTTTCATTGAAGAACATTAATTTCCATCAAAAAGATTCGTATACTCAATGTTCTGTTCACTTATCCGAACTTTTTGTTCACATTTCATTGTGAAACTCATTTGATTCAAAAGTGTTGAGATAATGCTTGACGCGAAGAGAAAAAATCTGACGTAGATTTTTACACGTTACATTTGTATGAAAGCTGGTCGTTGCTTTTGTCATGACTCGTCGGAAGATTGTTTCCACTGTTCCATCCCTCCATTTACTTCCATTTTTCTGGTAACTGCTCTCTTGATGCACCTCCTCCTTTCTATTTTGAACGTGTGCTCATATTTGCTCATATTCAACGTAATACAGTTTTGAGTTCTTGCAAAATCAGGTATGAAATAATGTTATAATAATAATAATAGCTTCAGGAAAATTTATCAGAATCATCGTTCTATCTCACATATTCTCATTTTGAATCCTCGCGTTATTAAAAGATTCATTGTCATTTCCCTGCGTTTCACTGACACGATAATTGAACTTCCATAAATACGTGCATTCGAACTGATACAGATACAAGGGATGATTTTCGTTGAATTATCGATTTTCAGTGTCCCAGAGCGTAGTGCATATGTTTATTTTGAAGAAATTTCTCATATTGCATGACAGAATAGAAGAAGATTTTGATCTACATAATGTAATATCGAAATATCCCAAAAATGTGAATTTCAAATATTCAATGAGGAGTCGAAGACGTGTCGGAAAGAAACATTTCTTTTGATTCACAAAGAATCATCCTATTCACAAAGAATCCCAGAAATGTAAAACTCTCGACTAGTGTGGACATTCGGAGCTAAAAGAGAAATCCCTCCGTGTAATGAAGGGGACTTGTGATCCAATCTAACCAATGGGAAAAGTTTTTTGGTTTGACATTAGAGTTTCACTTCTGGAAGTGGGTGAGCAAATCCTCATACATTTTTCATTCCACCACCGAATTCAACAGTCAGGTGATGCTCCTGGAATAAGTTAATCGCGTCTACCTTCTCTGATATCTAATTCGATGTATGCGCAGTTCGTTATTCGGGATCATCCAAATAATACTCATGTGAACATTTGATTGATATATATTGTCGTGGAAAGAATCATTTCCTAATCACCTCTTCACTTACAATTAGGGAAGGCTACGTTGAAAATTTGAAATTGGTTGATGTGAAAATTTTGAAAAGAATTCCTCACAAATTGTATTATCGTATTATAATAATGCCTAAATTTTTGTCTCATACTCAACAGCTCCATTGTCAGTAAGTTCATCGAATTTTAGTTTCATATTTCCGTAATGGAATAACCCACATAGCATAAATGTTTCAGTAATATCTTCAGAATATTCCGCAATATTCTGGAGACATTGTGAATATTGTGAGAATATCCTGGAGATATTACTGAGACATTCGTGCTATGTGGGAACCACCATTTTTTACCTCTTTTTATGCTGAAGAAGGATCCGTAGAAAAAACCTGTTAGTTCCCCAGTTGTTTAGATTACGACATTAGATTGAATTGCTGCACGAATAAGTATAAATTACAACAACAAACACAAGTTCTCGATGTTTTTTTTTTATATTCTCCCTTATTTAACTTAATAATTTCCTGTTTATTCCACTCGTTGGGTAAAAAGTCATTCAAGGGATGTATCAACTATTGAATCTGTTCAATAAATCATAATAACCCGAATTTTTGGGTTTCGCACAAGGGTTCAATGTAAACTCGCCACTATTTCATCCTATTCTACTCTGGTCTAGATTGAGACGCTTTCGATGCCCGGAAAAAATGTTCTGGCATTCGAAAAGTTCAAGAAGAAACGATTATTATTGAGAGAATACGTTGTAGCTTAGTGTTGTACCTAATGATTTCAAGCGAAAAAAATTGCCGTCTTCTTGAAGTTTGTATTGTGTACAAGAACAAATGAGAAGTGTCTCAGCGTAGGCCACTCTCTTCTACTTTTCCCACTGCTAGTTGTAATAGTAAATTAAAAAGAACAATAGCCGTATTCGTACACGGAGAAAAAGGTATCTTAAAAAGTACCATAATTTATGGATTTTTAGCGCTGGTCTGACCCGAGTCTCAATATTTACCTGAACAAACCTCTAAAAGTACCATAATGGCTGGGACTTTTATAAGGAAGGTACCATACTGATTCTGAAAAGTCCAAGAAATTAGGGTACTTTTAGATATTCGTGCAAGTAAATATCCCGACTCGGGTCAGACCAGCGCTGAAAATCCATAGATTATGGTAATTTTCAGGATATCTGTTTCCTCAGTGTACAATTACTTCTTCTTGCGTCTCAAAATTTGACAGTTCCAATTGATCTCCATACTGTTCTTGCTTCGAATTGATATAATTTTTCATTTCCGATTGGGATATTTGATGATTATGAGCAACTAAGTTATGGGAAGCAGTGGAAAAATTGGTATTCTTGTCCTACTTTTCAATGAAAACACATAGATCCACCTTTTCCTATTCAAAAAATGAATTTATAACGAAGTTTCCAACTTATACGTCATACTTAATTAGTGGAAACTTTGTTTCAAAGTGCTTTGATGCAATCAAAGCTTTCCTATATCTTTTCGAGAAAATTCCCTGTGAATAAATTCAACCACGGATTTTGCTCTGCCGAATAACATACTGTTCTGAATTTAATTATAGATTTGAAAACTAGATTTGATAAAGTTTCATTACACTACGTGTATCTGAATGTACTGTAAAATTGAGTAAATCAGTGCCTTCCTCGAAATACGCATTATTATATGCATTCAAAATCTAATGTAACGAATGCAGTCGATGCACTGGAAAAAATACTCATTTGTTCTCTGTCCGTAAAATATTTATTCATAGGCATTGAATATTCAATTGGATGCAAGAATTGATTACTTGTGGTGGAGTAATTATTTATTTGAAAGACCAATTTATTTGGGACGAGCATTCCATCATTTGATTTGATCCAATATTTCATCAATCCCAAGAAACGTGCTATGGAGAGAGAATAGATAAACTATTTGGTTAGAAGGAATTTTTTTCAGTGTACAAACTGCACCTATTATTATGTTGTCGAAATTTGAATTGTTTATAGAAACGAAACGAAATTCCAAATTCACAAAATCTGATAAATCATGGTTAATAATCTCCTCGAAGAAAGTGTTTGGAATTGGAAAAAGCGTTCAAAGATTGTTCTGCCAGATTTTGACTCCTTAATAACTTAGCATTTTTTTTCAATTACTGATTCGTTTCAATAAACGATTCAAACTTCTGCAGCAACATCTATCATTTCATGTTCATGTTTTATTGGCGATTGCCATGATCACGTCTACGTGAACTTTATACCAACCAAGTGCTGCATGAACGTATTTTACTGTCCATTTGGAATGGTTCACAATGATTGTGATCAGTGAATACCTCATTGTTTATAGTTTGAAGCGCTTCGTAAGGACCTTCTCAACGTCTGTCGAGGAAAACTGTATAATAAAATCTCCTTATACCCTAGTAGAAATTTGACAGGGAATTCCCTATTAGAAGCATGGCCCTCGTAAGGCTGCAACAGGGAACTCCTGATTAAGGAAAACTTTTAATCACCTTATCAGGTCCTGACATGGCATCCTGTTTGGGACCTTACAACAATGTAACGCAAGGTTGTTTACAGATCCCAGTCAGATTTTCCCTTTCAGTAACTCAGACATGGTATTTCTATCAGAACCTGATCAGGATTGCCTTGACTCATCCGTATTTGAATTGCGAGGTAACTGTCAAGATATCTTGATCAGGACCTGATCAGGATTGCCTTGGCTCATCCGTATTTCAATCATGCGATAACCGACAAGACAGCCGAATCAGGACCTGATCAATTCGGAACGATGAATGTATCAAATTATTCAGAATTTTCACAGGACTCATTAGAAATTTACCTGTCCTTTTTAAATGTTCAACTGAGGCCTATTTGGATCATCAGTAGAATTTCTTCTGTTGGGGGAGTTTCAAAAAATGTTATGAAAAGTGAATTCCATGGAGATTAAATTGAATGTTAGAATATAGCTTAGAAGAGATCGTGATTGGGAATTCCGCTACCACCCGGATCAGGTCCTGATTGAGAATTCGATTACTGCCTTGATCAGATCCTGATTGGGAAGCGTTTGGTTTTCCTGATCAGGACCTTGTCTTTTCCCTGCGTCACATTTTTGTCAGGGCCTTATCAGATACTCAAGTCAGGCCCTGAACGGAAATCAGGCATGTCTGATCTGGACCTGATGTTTTCCATATCGAAATTTCTACTAGGGTAATTCTTCATCTTGAAACCACTTGAAGTCCAAATGATTCACGCCTTTAGTATGTTGTAACGATTAATCATCATTTTCAATTGAAAAAAAAAAGATTGATGATATATTTTAAAGCCTCTTTAAGGTTGATTAGTTGATATTTTTCAAACGCAATGGATAATCGTGATTTTTCAAAACCCTAAACTTACTCCAAAATCTATTATAACGCATTATCTTCAATTTACTCAATTCATTTGTGTATCCAATATAAAAAAAAAAATATTCAATTGTTAAGACCAACCGTATAAATGAATTTGCTTGAATGGAATGTAATTGATTCTCACAAAATACCCCCGAAATGAATATTCACAGGGGATTTTGGTTAACCCGTTTGTGGATTCCAATCAAGCGACAACAGTGTTCAGATTTTCATAATTTCCAGTACGCAATTTGAGCAACTACACAGCGAGAATTGAAATTAGTTTCAAAAATGATTACAAATCAATTCCGATAACTGTAGGTACAGTTGTTGATACACGCTGCTCTTACTAATCTAAAGTTTCCTTTGTTACAGTTTTCATTGCCGTTTGCTACTTTTCTTATTACTCGGAATTAATTTTCGAAACTAACTTCAGTTCATCACTTTGAATGAATCATTTTTGTCGAGGCACGACACGCATATAAGTTAATACTTTCGATTTGACATCCAATCATTTCCTGCATTCTCGGATTTTCTATTCCTAATGACTGATATTTTGTAATATTTCAAAGAAGTGCTCTAGAAGTGAATTTTGTTGAAAGCTGGAACGAACGAAAATCGATGAAGTAGCTTGTTACGGTTCGACGCTGCTCGAAATCACAGCGTAATTGGGCAAACGTGAGGTCGTTAACGATTCTGACGAGAAGCTAATCGACGTGACGGTAACTGCAGGTTAGTTCCCGCTTGGACAGAAATGTTCCTCTATAAATTTTGAACAAACTCAGCATACAAAGAGAAAAATACAACGGGAGTTATAAAGGGACAAAATGATTTTTGTTTTCAAATGATGTACTCTACTCTCGAGTTTGGTTTTCCACGATGTTGACGACAATGATGTTCTAATTGATTAACATACATCTTACAGCTTTAGAATTCATTTGAACAACGAAAGAGCTCTTCGTGGTGTTCTGAAATTTTGGTCCCTCTGAATCGTTTCTCATATCTTCCCAAGTCCTTTCTGAAGTGGTTAACGTGTAATGAAGGGAATGTGAAGTTGGTTGAATCCCTTGAGGATCGTTCAAACGTATACTAAATGGTTTCCTTCTCCTATGGCTAATTATGTGTAAACTGATGAGGCAATTCACTCATTGAAGTCTCATATAACATTTCTCATCAAATTTGATAGTGAATTGATTGAATCGTGCTATTAGAATATGTACCATGTTCTGTAGGAGTGTAGTGAGATTTACAGTTTTTTCTTATAGTGGATTGTAGAGTTCTCAATGATTCTAATAAATATTGCGAGTAATGTTGCAGTAAACGTCCTTCCATACAGAGTGGCATGTTTTACTGATTTATAAACAACCTTTGAACATATACATTTCATAAACTCTCATAGTATACTTGGGGAATGCTATGTTATTCACGTCATCACTCGAAACACGTGGCTTCTGTGATAATTGTCATCTAAATTATGAAATTATATGCTCAAAGTAACAAAAACAACGATTCATTTGATCCTCATAATGAGAAAATTCTCATTGAATTTAACCGGAGTGAAAATTATTCATTCTAGAGATGATTCCGTCGAAATGAAATTATTTTCGTAATAAGCATATCGTTGAAATGAAATCTTCATAAATGTTCTTGACACATTCTCAAGTCTATTCTCTTGATGATGTCTGATGATTCAAAACATTTTCAACACAAAAATATAGAACTCCATATTCAAATTGAATTCAAATAAGAATATTGTACTGAATTGAAAAGCTCTGCTATCAGAAAAATGATTTAATTTCCACATCGAATCTATTTACTTGATTAATAAGTGCCCGAATGAAAAATTTCTTCAAAAAGATTGTAGCAGGAAAACACATCGATTCAGTTGGTCATCAAACTCGAGTAACGACAAATTTTTTGGAATCCAATTTGAGTAAAAAAATCAGTAAAAGTCAAGTAGACTTTTGTTCTTATTTGAGAATGAAGCATTGATAGTACGGATTGCGTGGAAATATCGCGAGGCAGGGGATTGACGATTCCCCAAGACCAGATGGCTTGCAGCAGTGCAAGGGAAGATGGAAGACCATCCGGCTCTTTGAACACATTGATTTTCTACCTCATGAAATTTACTATTGTCAAAGATCCATTTCATTTCCATTTCAGTACGTTTTATCATGGAATTGATATAAACGTCATGGAAGTGAAAAATATGTCTTTTTCATTCCCGGTTAACGATTTTCACCTAACATTGTGCAATAAATATTCCCTTCGAGTCATATATTTTTTCATTCGAAATACAAATCATTTCGATGTCAAAATTTTTGGGATTCAATATTTCCGCGAGTGATGCAGGTGTATTTCAAAATCTAGGACGATCGTTCATTCAGAATATTATGCAATGGGCTGGGAAAAAATGATGTCAATGCACTTCATTTCAACAACAATGAAAAAAGGATTTGATTTCATCGTTGGAATTGCTTGAGTTATTTTTGATTATAATTGTCCAGGATCTTTCATCGGTTGCTGCCAAAATCATTTTGACTCTTCGTTTTGTGGTAGGCTTGTCGTTCGCAAATCTCATACAAGTAGACATAGTGGAAAAACTAATTAGTTGTTATGAGGGCTTCGCAGGAGACTCTCGTCTGAAATTGAAAAATTACCTATATTTACTGTTCTCATGATTTGAGACATAAAAATTTTGAACGGAATCAAGCTTTTACCTAGAGAGTGACAAAATCACATGGAATTCCGATTTCATTGAAGGGAAGAACTAGGATATTCTCTCAGTCCCGAAATTAGTCTCGGTACGAGTCTCGTTGCATATTTCGACATATATCTCTGCTGATTTTATTTGAATAATCAAGGTTGCACCCCATTCCGTTGATTCTATTTATACTCTCAAATTATTTTAATCATCCTGATATGACAAGAGATTCGAATAATTATTGGTCACTATTACATCTTTCTTTGATGAGAGTTTCGTGCGAAGCCCTAATTACTATCGCTTCAAATTAATTCTGACGACCCAATAGAGTTCTTAATATATGAATGACTAAAATCGTTGTTAAGTCAGCCACATTCGAATACACCTCCGCTGCTATCACTGATTCGAAGTTGCCTTCACTATAGTTTTCATTACCGACTCCTACTTTTTAATTACTCAGAACTCATTTCCACAATTAATGTCATTCCAGTGTTCTGTATATTTGCATCACTCTCTGCTTACAGCAAAGTTGTCTGATTCCCTCATACAAAGGAACAAAAATACAATAAAAATTACAAAATTATCTATCAAACGAGTACAATTACGTCTCATATCTTAAGTAGTATTTTTCAGATCTGGAATTAAATATTAAAACTTCAGTAATTGTTACATTTTGTGAGAAAGCCTCCTGAAACCGTTGGATATTCACGGCAAAATAATACGAGTTTAATAAATTATTTCTCTCTATGTATCATGATCATGTGAATGCTGATGCAATCATCATATTCTTCTATTGAAAGTTCCATGCATTCACATCCTCACTCATTATACCATGAATTGAGTTACATTATCATTGTGTATTTTGCGTTATCTGACCAAAGGGGGAGCACTGTGAAACATATTCCAATTGAACCTTCCCCACAAGTGACAGTGAAATGAATTGTTTAAAATTATAATCAAGTTACGAATTTCATCCACTTCAGTGATGAACTAGTCTCTTTCTTATCGAGGAAATTCATTAAACTCTTCCAACTTATACGGAGTATTCTGCTTCTTTCTCTCTATCGAAGTCACGGATGAGTCTTGTTTTTCTTAGTCCTCTTTGGAAAAGTTGCTTATGACTCTCTTTCTCTGTATGTTCTTGGAGAAAAATACTCTTATGAGAATTTCCTGGTTCTCTCCATTCAGTAAATGATCTTCTGTAATATTTCAAACTTTGTCTATTGCAAGAGATATTTACGTCTAGATCTTTTTGATCTTTGTATTCCACTAGATGTCCCACATGTTCTAGGAAATCGATGTTGAAGAGAAATTCATGATTACACAAGTTCAAAATCTCTATGAGAAACACGTTTTGAAGAAATGAATAGTATGCAAAGGTGCTCAGATAGGAACGTTTTGTTATTAATTCCTGTACTTTGTGGTAGATTGAGTGGTGATTTATCTGCAGTATCGAGTTATTTTACTCGGTATCTTGTAAGAATCCATGGTTGTAAGTCCTTGAATGACCTTGAATCATTATTCTGTTCCCAATCAAGCAAGCAAATTCCAGTCACAAAGGTCTTCCCTTGGTCAAGTTTGATGATTACGAGAGGCAATCCACGAATCTGTCCAATCGCGCACTGAGAAAATTGTTTTATTGTGTCCACTAAAACATTTTGTTACTGTCCATCCAACTAGACGGTTTTGTTGTTATAGCTAAAAGTAATTTTGTAGAATATTCTTGGACATATTTTTCTCAGTGCCATTGTCAAATAACCAACGTTTCCATCTGCAATACAATTTGAAGACCCATACAACTCGAATGATTATATACAGGGCATCCCAGAACAAGGTATCAATATTCCACCAGCGTATTCCTGAGAGAAAACTGAACAACTTTTGCATTCGACATTTTTCAATCCGAAGCTTAGTTTTTGAGTTACAAACAAAATAAGTTGACCATTCACGTGGCAAGTACATTCGCTAGTCCAATGATCGAGGAGTATACTTATGTAGCATCCACTTGATTCGTTGAAATCAACTCTGAAACTAAGCCTCGGATCAGAAAATGGTAAATGGAAATGTTGTTCAGTTTTCTCTCAGGAACACGCTGATACAAGGTCGATACTTTGTTCTGGGACACCCTGTATATAAGGATTTGAACATTTTTGGTGTGAAACGAACACTGAAAACACAATTTATTTTAACCAAATAAAACTTTGGTTGAAATGAACGCGAAGAAAACTTTTTGGTTGGCTAAAATGAAATTTGTTTGGGGCAAATAATATTCATTTATCTGTCAAAAAAAGCTGTCAATTATTGTAGACCAAATTTTGTTCATCCCAAACAAATTTCATTCCAGTTGACGAAAAATTTTCTTCGCTCTCATTTCAATCGAAATTTTGTTTGGCTGGAACAAACGTTTTCTCCGTGAAGTCCAAATGACTAGATTGAGACAACTGTTTAATTATCGTGACGAAAAATTCAGTGAAATATGAGATCAAATAAAACATTTAGTTGTCGTAACAAAATATTAGTTCCTTCAACTAAAAATTTTTGTTGAAATAAACAATATTCCAGTTCCAGGAACTTAAATTTTTTATTCGATGTTGTTTTTGGTTACTGCACCTCAACAATTTTTTCAGTGATTATACCATGAGTGACGAATGATCAGTTAATGAATTCTATGTGATATACGACTTGTGATCATGGTAAGGATAATCATCCACACGGTTGTCTGAGTCGTCAATTGGTTTGTATTCGCAGCTCGATAACAGTAGAAGAGGACTTACTTTTTAATTTGTTCTTGTGCCTCTCGCGTATGCGGGTCGTCAAGATTGACGATCCCAGCTCGGCATATAGATATCGTGAGAGGTTGACAAGCTTTATGATGAACTTTGCCCTGTGATCAGCCAATCGTTATTGGTCTCTAGAGGACACAAGGTCGTGTTCTAATGAGGGAGATGGGATATAGGCAGCTCAATCATTATGAAGTTCATTTTGTACCTCAATCAATAACGCACGTTGAACATATTGGAAAATTGGAAATCACACGAATTCAACAGAACAGAACGGGGCAAGAAAGAAATAATCGTACTCAATGAATAACATTCCCCTTGTGATGAATGAACTCGAGATTTCGTAGTTTTTAGGGAAGGAAAGTGAAAAAAAGATAGAAGAAAATTTGATGAGATCGGATATAATTCGAATCACACGGAGAAAAATGCGGGTCAAGAACATAGTAATCATTTATATAAAATTTCAGCATATTTCTTAAAATCTAAGAGTTCTTCTTAAATTTGCAATAAATACAAAACGGTCCACATTTTTGTGGAATTTTGGGCAGTTCAAATTTTTTTTCTATTTCTTGATAAGTATTGATAACACAAGTCGACAAAAAAACTTTTCTTTTCTGAGTTTCTGTTCTCATGTTTAAATTCTGATGCTACACTGTTAGAAATTTCTGCATTAATTTTAATGTATTTGCTGGAGGTTTTTTTCAAATACGCGCATGAATTGAGTTTCATACACATTTTACATTAAATTTAATGTAAACTATAGCAAAATCTATATTTTTTCAATGTTTTGGTACATTAAATTCAATGTAAAATGTGTATTAACCTGAATTCATGTACGGTATTGAAAAAAACTTCATAATATTTCTGACAGTGTAGGTCTCGAAAAACACAAAAATATCTCAGCTTTTGAAGTTTGTTTTTATGCATCTTGAGTCGATAAAATAGTTTTGAAAATTTTAATTGATTTTCCACTAAAAATCTCCATTTTTGAACTGTATTTTGTATTATTTTACATTTGTATGCTATCACTAATCCTTACTCTTGAATTAAAAAGACACTGATGTTCAGCAAGAATTTTTCTGATTGTAATCTATAGTGAAATCATGAAAAAATCAGTTCTTTTTGTTAAAATTCAAAAAATTGCTCTGGTTTCTACAAAAGCAAACTTTGATCAAAAAAATTATTTCTCCCGCCATTAGTAGCGCAGAAGAAAACAAAATTCGACATTCAGAAGTGAGACTCAAAATCGTGTTAACCGGTGTAATTTTTCATTGTTCTTCAAATAAAATTTCACAAAAATGTGAACCGTTTTATTTTCATTACAAATTCAAGTAACACTCTTAGATTTTAAGAGATATGCTGAAATTTTCTATCAAAGGTTACTTCGTTCTCAACTTGTATTTTTCTAATTGCATATGCTTAGAAGGTTAATACGTCACGTTAGATTTCCAGATATAATCTTTGGTCAAACAAAATTCCAAAAATCAGACTTATTGTTTAAACAATATGAGATACTTTGTTTCCTTTATTATAATCCAGGAATGAGAATATTTGAGTACTTGAGAGACGGGAAGATATGAGTATTCACCGACATAGACAAACGGTAATACTTGACTCGACTCGTACATTAGGAGACCGTTTAACGTGATTGATTACGACTATAGACGATATACGAGTGCGATTACGACGATAAACGCGAGATGAAACCGTTACAGTTTAGCATCGGTATTAGCTTCCATGTTTCCCATCTTCATTCATCAAAGTTACCTCATTTCAGAATTGAGTCGTAACAATAACTATTATTTCATCTTCAGGAATTATAATTCATGCAATGAAATTTTGACTCAAAGTTATGAAATCCGACATACTTGATTCATCAAGTACTTGAACATGAATGCATCATGAACATTCCTCGAAAAACAGAGACTTCGGAGCTTGTGAAACAGTAGAGGACAAATCTAATGGAAATATTCACAGCTCAGAGGGAGACAAGAAAAATGAAGCAAAGCAAGAGTAGACAAGAAACAGTAGATGCAATCAGACATAAGGAATTTCATTGATGACGGATGAATCTGTTGAATATATTCATGAAAAATAAGTTATATATAAATGAACTTCAACATTCCATGATTCATGATACTAACAATTTTATTCGGTCATAATTTGTCTCGATGAGATTCAAATACGATATCTTCAAGTCATTCAGGTTGAAAAGAAACGAGAGGACACGACGGGAAACTTATTTTTGTCTCGTCTCGTCTGTTGACATCATTGAACGAGATATCCATGAGAAGGACTAGAAGATATAGCAATGTGTTGCGATTCGGAACACCCATGGAACCTTCATAAAACAAATTTCGGAAAGACGAATATCATCACTGCCTACTTGAAAACATAAAATATGTGTGAAGAATATATTGACCCAAAACGTAATCCACGGCAATTCAAGGGACCAAAACCATAAAAAATTCCCGAGAAATGAGCAAGATGATTGCTGTGAAAAATGTCCAGACAAATATTAAACGATGTACAGGAGTTTGAGATCAAAATGCAGGGTACAAACACTGCTTCATACCGGTGGATGTTATCCTTTTACGAATAATCTATAAAATTTCATGGATAAATAGAAAATATGAATGGGTTCCAATGAAATTCAATGATGTTCAATCAGAAGTTTCACCATTAGTGATAGGAGCTAATAGGATATTCCTACCTGGGTAAGAAGAAGTCAAGGTAAGAAGTTAAAAACAGGCATAAGAATATAAAGATAAGCGATATTCCGTTTGTCGACTTGATAACGTTTTGAAGAAAAGACGTAAATGCCAGAAAATACGAAATTGAGTTGCGTACGTCAATGATAATGAGTTATGAGAAAAAAAAAACAAGAGAACAGTCTCAAAAAGTAATTCACAACATTCGAAATGAAGTCGCAATACAGGTAGAAGATATTCATCACGTTCATAAGTGAAAAAAAAACAAAATCGGACATGTGAGTAGCCATCAAGATGTGCAACAAAGAAGAAACGAGAGAAAACTATCAGTTAATTGGAAGAGTTGTCAATTCCGCAGGAGATACAACAGATAAACATCCAAAGAATACAGGCTGTCCCAGAACACTCACTTGAATTTATAATTGATTCTCCTAGTATGTGTTCAATACAATAAATGAAATTACTGATTTCTTGGGGATATTTCTTTCATAAATCGACTTATTTCATAAATTCTATTGAATCATCGAACTCGACTTAGGTTACGAGCGGAGCGAGCATCGTTTAATCCATAAATATGCGAGCGTAGCAAGCACCATGTGGATTATAGGATCACGAGCGAGGCAAGGACTATTCGTTCGAAAAAAATGCCAACGTAGCAAGCTCTGTTTAGATGATTAAAATGTGAACGAAGCAGACTCCATTTTTTATCCAAATGTTATTTGAGAAATTCTCACGTTATCATACGAAAATCTAGTTGAATTATTTACCGTATCATTTACCTCAGTGAAAATGATTATAGCGGTCGTCTACACTGTAAATAATGATTGTGGAATTTCCCCCCAAAGAATAGTGGCAGCAAAATTCCTCTACAAATGGGGAATTTTCCACTATAATTTGGTGGAGTTTTTCTTCATTTGTAGAGGATTCAACACGCGAAAAACAAAACAATTCCTCAAAGTGGTGCAAAAATACCTCATTTTTGATGGAAAACCAATTCCCTCATGATGAGGGGACGAAATCCACCAACAGCGTGAAGAAAAACTCCCCACATTTTTTACAATGTAGCACCTTCAAGGCGCTTGGTGAACAACTAGTCTCTGGAAAAGGCTTTGATATTGACTATAAAATGACTAGAATCATTTCTGCTGGGGTATATTCCCAATCTGAGAAAAATTTATAGTTTGAGGGACTTACAAGTCCTAGTAAGAGTTTTTGATGGACCAAGAAATTCCTAGAGAGTTAATGAGTACATTTATTAACATCCACTTGATTGGTTGAAGCCACCCAGCACAAATCTCGTGGCGGTGTCCTCAAGATATCTTTGGAACATCACAATATCCTCAGGATCTCCTGAGAACGTTGCCAGAAGATTTGTGCTGTATGGAAGTCAGCTCTGAAACAAAGCATTCCACATCTTTATCACAAAGAGAAAGAGTGTTTTGTTCTCTTTTTCAGAACTCACTCCTTAGAAAGGATAGAATAATCATCCCCGAAATATGTTCACAAAAACTGAATCTCTACGAATACCCACACAATCTGATAGAATTTACATATCGTCCAGATATTTTTTAGCCCGAAAATGTCTCCTTCGGCCACCCAAAAGTGTTTTTTGATTGAAAAGTAAGTACTTCCACAAAAATCTATCAATGAATTCCGTAACTACCTTGGACCCAAACCAATAAAATACTATTTGTGAAATGCCAGCAATTGAAATTACTATAAACATCATTAATAATAAACCCAATGAATGTTATTAGCTCATATCTTCTCGTGTAGTAACAAAACAAAACAATTCTGATTGAACCAGTGTGAAATGAGTTCAAAAAAAGTATATCTCTATAGCTAATGCTACCGAGGCGTAATACCGCGCTTCATATAATATACATTCACACTGTTGTGCTGAAATTTATCTGAGTGGCCGGAAAAAATGGTCCATTCATCACTATCGGCTAACGCAGATCGATAGCGGAGGAAGTAAAGCCGATTGATTTTGGAAAATATAAATTGTACTCCCACCTAAAATCCTTTTTTTATGATCGCATCAAAAGTAAATGTTATTATTCCCATTGCCGCGACGAATATGTGCTACATAGATTTTATTGCTTGATATAAAAATATGAAATTACAGGGTATACAATTTTTATTGAAATATCATATATCCTGAGAGATATTGTTTTTATCAAAGTGGTCCAACGATGTCTGTGGAGCTCGAATATTGCATATTGTTCCGGCAACAGTGAAAAGATCTCTCCCGTCAGCATAATTTCATCTGGAATTCGATTTTTTCATATCCATTTCTTCAGGTATCTGAAATTTATTCCAAAGTCTTGGAAGTTCTAATGGACTGAAAATGCAAAATTATCGAGCATTTATAATTCTAAATTCCAAACTACTGAAATAACTTTGAACTATATTCAGGTTCCTCAGTAACTTGGTCCCTCAGCTGAAGGTTGTGAGATAAGAGGATTTTCTGAAGAATGAAATTTGAATTTCACTTTCTTGTTTTTCTTCTCTCAACTATGTGGTATGCATGGTTGAAGTATAACGTTGTATCTGAAAAATCCTATATTATTTTAAATCATGTATCAATACATAGGTACTCTGTCAGGAATGAAGTCTGGAGCGGTATAAAACCAGATAAAATTCGATATGATTTAATCTGTTCCCACCTATTCTGATGCGGTTTTCATCCTCTTTTTATCCGAATATATCCAATATTCTCAACAGGACACTATAATTTTCATATCTTCTGTTCTACGCACATTCAATGCACATATTTCAAACACTATCCACAGAGACGATGGGAAAGGACCTCAATCAAATCAGAATTCATGCAGGATATTGAAATACCGGTCTGTCCGGAAACAATAAAGAATTTCAAGTCAAATATTTTTAGGACTGAAAGTGCGTTTTGATGAATAAGGCTTGGCTTTTCTTCTACAAAAACGCATTTCCTAGGAGGACCTCACGTTTGAATGACACATCCATCCAACATTAATTACTCCAACAGCAGGACACGAAAGTCACGAGTGCTTTGAAAAGACCTAGGATGAATTACTCAGTAGGTGAACGATCCATAAAAGAAGGGAGTAGTGAAAATTTCTGCTACATTAGAATAATTCGATTGTTCTTACAAAAAGTGACTCCTTGTCACTTGTGAGAACAATCGGATTATTTTAATGTAGCAGAAATTTTTGACAGTTACTGTTTTTATGAATCGTTCGTGTACTGGTTCATCGTTCATCCACTGGGTAGTTCATCCTATTATACAAACGACGTCGATGTTCCCTTACGGTGAATAGAATCACACTGTTAAAAATTGTTTGAAATCTCATAATTCTTTCAATTACATTCGTAACTGAAATTTAAAATTCTTGGTATTTGAATTGAGAACTCATTCAAAAATAATTGAATTTTCAAATTATTACCATATTATATTACACATTCATGTATGGTTTTGTAACTGAAATTTCATAAATTTACATGTTTAATATAATATAGTAAAAATTTGAACATTCAATGACTTGTAAATGAGTTTTCAATTCAGATACCAACACTTTGGAACTCCTGTTACAAATGTATCTTAAATTTTTAGTCACGTGATTGGAAATTGCTTCTGTTACGTGCATTTGAATTTTTGTCCAAAAAGTTTTAACAGTGCCTATTTCTGCATTTTCATGCATGTTCTCGTCAGTTTCGATTTGTGTTGATAACTTTCACTGCAAATAAACGCATACAACATATTCCTGCCTCAACACAAACATTTAGAAATGAACTCTTTGTCAAGAGAAAAATGGCAGGGAGACCTTTGCAAAGATTTACTTATTTTTCCCGTGAACGACTGAAACGTTTTTACGATAGAAGCGCTGAGAAGGGCGCGGGTATGAATGGTTCGTGGTATCCCCTAGGTTTTGTCAGGACCAGGTCAGAGCCTAGTCAGGCTCTAACAAGACCTAGGAAATACATTGATTGTCATCGATGATGTCATCCCACTTTTCAATAACTGTGAAAGTTCTGAGACATTTTTATTTACCATACTCAAGAAACATTCATCATACTTCCCCATATGTATATACAATATGATGATACAAAACTGATCACCTTCGTGCATAATCATATGTACCTGTTTCTGCTTGGATATTCATGAAGAAATAATCTACCTTTATACCTTTGTTATTCACAAATCGATTCTTGTTTCCCATATTTCAATACAGACAAACGACTACGTTGTGACCCACTAAAACGGGAATCCTTTTGATCTCGAAAATTCTTCAGTTTCAAAGAAAGTCAACAAAACCATTTGATCTCCCATCATACAAAAAGACAGACAAGAAAAGTAATTGTGGAAAACCGACTAGTTCAAATGACAAGTGACACACTTCACTGATAAAGGGCTTCTCGGGCATTTCAACCATTTGAAAAATTCTTTGAAAAAAAGTCTGCAAAGTACTTGTGGTTCTTATGCTAGAATATTTTTCTGCATGACGTGCAAAAACGCATCTTATCCAATTCATTCTCGATCTCATAAACGATCTGAAGTGAGAGTAATTGAGAGGATAAGCCGCTCCTATTCTCACTCAATTATTATGAAACTGGCGCAGGTGGAAATTATTTGATTTGGAACTAATTTATAGACTCGCATAGTGTGATTCTCAACACTAAAGTGGAAGATTCATGTGATCCACTATATACCAGATTAGATCCCTTATAAAGGAATTTCAAGGCCTAGTAAGGCCTTGTGATGTTCTAGAGAATCACTAGTGATTTCTACTACTACAGAAAGCCGAGTCTCTAATAGTTCCATGCGATGCGCGCAGCAATCACGAGGCGAGAAGAAGAGATAAAAATTGATGGCGAGGATGTGATTAATTTCATCTAATTCCGGGTTCCTAGAGTCATGATATTGCAATCGAATCATTTTAATTACATACTGTTCATCTCAAACGAATTCTTCATTCACAAATCATTGTCCTTCACTAAATATTTCATTCCATACTCGATACAGGAATCAATTTCTGTTTCACAGTATTCTCAACGAGACTAATGTTGAATTTTTCCACCCAATAATCAATAAATTTGCATAGATTTGTACAATCTTTGATCAGAATCATAAAATTTATTCAAAGGCATACTAAAGTGGATAGTATGTCAAATTCGATAGATCTTCAAATGAGAATGAAATCATATCAAGTGGGTAATTCTACATGAAGTATCATTTCGCTGGTTAAAACCAATAAACGATCTACGTCACTCCGGACAGATATCGATTCGTTTAATTGCTCATAACGTTGGAATAGATATTAGCCATTCAGTACGGTTAGAATTTCTTTAAAAACATTACATCGTTCATTAGGAATATAATCGATGTATTGAATGATCAAAAGATAGATTATATAATAGAATGCGACGAATTCACGCTGTAGATTTCAATTGATTTCGAAGCATGATTTGTAACGGCTTTCACTGAAATATCACGATTATTAGAATCATGTAAATGAATTGATATGAATACTCTTCCACTCAAACATTCTCCAACCATGTTGAAATTTTGTATGTATCATGTTTTTCTCTCGAATAATTCAAAACGTTGATCTCATTAAGTTTTCCGCTATTGATTGTCTCTTACTAGAGTTTCTTACAAAATTCAGTTTACCGATGAGGTTTGACACGAAATTTTAATTGTGATTTTTATGTATGCATTTGTCCTTCATATTCCTCGCTTATTCTTTTTTTTTTATTGATTTCCGTATAAATAAAATTTCGAACGATGAAGAATAATAACTGCTTTCATTTGCTCATCAGACTAACACGTTCGATTCATATATGTTACACTTCTGTGGGAACAAGAATATCATGCAGATTCTACATGTTGAATTGTTGTTGGATTCAAATAACCACGTGCGACTAAAATAAAATTGATATAAAAACCAATGTTACATGTATAAGTTGAGATTGAAGTAAACAGTATACAATGCTGTGGTGATGATACAGTAATCGCGATAATGATACGAATTCAATAACGCTCTGCAATAGATAGACTCTCATGTATCAAATATATCATTTCCATGTATGCAAAGCTTTTCATCAAATTATCAGAATGAAAGAGAACAAAAGAAAATCAAATCATCGATACATCTAAAATATGCAACCTCAATTGTTACTTAAAATTCAGACCATAAAATTCCCCCAGAGAATTCTTTCAATTGATGTATTTCATGTCATGTTTGATGACATTCATACTGACGGGACGATCAAATCACTGATGGGAATTGGGGACTGCATGAGAGTAACAAATTAGGTTCTTGGTTAGTGTGGACTGTAATGCTGCAATACGTCAACACACGTGATAATTGAAATTTAGATTTCACTTTGTAACTAATAGATAGTAATTCGATATTGAGATCATCACTCACCCTTGATGTACTTCGAAGAATTAATGGAATTCTGTAGCAAGAATATGCTTACCTGTAACAAAAAAGTGAGAATAGTTATGATTAGCATCGAGTATTGCCGGACGAGAAGTATTGCATACACTCAAGAAATTCACGGAATTGAATAAATGTTCCATATGACAACGAACGAGAACAGACAGTTAACAGTTGTAGTTTTTTTAAAAGTATTTTGTGATTTGGAGTGACATTCCACTTTTTAGAAAGACAAGAGAGAACCTACTTTATATTTCACTCTATATAAGAATCTTATATGAATTTGATGGAATTCTACACAAATTTTTCGAAATTCTCAGGATTTTGATCATTCATCTAATTTTGTCACAGTTGTTAACTCTGTGTTACATGATTTCCCTAATTATGAATCCAATTTCATCAAAGAATTCAGGGTCCGATATAAAAAATTCACAGCAAAATGAGAATGATTTGATACAAAAAAGGAAGATGATAACAATATTCCAATCTCTACAAACTCCAATCCTCCAATTATTTATAGGCTGCTGAACTTGCAATTTCAATATTAAATCCATCAATTATTGTAGGATATACGTAGTCCAAAATCATGAAGATGACATTCCAAGCTTTATATGAGAACGGTATTTATATAACATTTGAAATTCTAATTTTTCACTACTGCTATTGTTTCATTCATTAAACAGATATTGTGAATTCTGATATGAGATTTTTTTAGAGAGGGAAACAAAATCTAAATGGTTTGAAAATAAACGCTTGGACAAATACTTCACATGGTATCAAGTAAGGACACTGGTGAATGGAGGGAGCGTCATAAACATGAATCACGTGGAGCACTCTAAAGTTCGGATATAGTTTCAATAATGAAAGGTCGTGAATTGAACCGGGTAGTTCACATGCCAAACATGAGAGAAAAAAATGCTTTCACAGTTCTCTTCTGTTGGTGAACACGAAGGGAGGGAAAATTTTGTTGAAAATAGAATTGGATCGAATTTCAAAGAGTAGAATGTCAAATTGATGACCGAGTTTATATTGCTGTGAAATTAACACATGGAATAATATTCAATCATTGGGATGGGTAATATCAATGATCATGAGATGAGAAATATATATTCCATTGATCGCGTTGTTCTCCTAATTACCTTTATACGAAGTTCGAAATAAATCCTTTGAGCTAAACATATATATTTCACAAGCACAAATATCCTAATTGAAATTCTTGTTAGTGAATTAGATGAAGCTGCATCAACATTTCGAACGTGTGGAAGCTTTACTTGTACAAATTACTATACGCTTCCAACTCATCATGACTTCTCAAATCCAATCCAAGCGAAATCTAATGAATGTCTGAACTGAAAGTCGCAAATTCATTGATTTCAAAAGACAAAGTGATGAAAGGACGATGAAATAATTCTTCAAACTTTCCGTAATTTGTGGATACACAAACAAAAAAGAACACATTATGGAAGCAACCGAGAATGGAGAACTTCAATCGTTAACTTTCTCTTCTTCTTTCTGGAAGAGGAGAAAAATTCAATCCCAAACAGACAACGAAGGATCCTTATGATTAATTCAGCTCATTATCGTTTGCCCGTTGGAAGAATTTATTTAAATAACGAAACAGTTCTACTTACACGATTCTCCACTCTGCATTATTTCCATTGGCATTAATTAAAGTGTGGCTTCAGCAGAAGTTATTGCAAAAAGAAATCGTGATTGCACATATTCATTATCGCTATGAATTCGATATTGTGTTTTCCTTTTTCCTTTCTTTCTTCTGCTTCTTCTTCTCCTTCTTCTTATTGCTTCGATATAATGAATGAATGTGATTCCATATATTCTTTATTCCTTGCTTGCGGATTTCAAAATCTATTTCTCTCTCAATTTTTCCTTATATCCGACGAGATGGAGAATTCACAAACGATTCGTATCTCAATTGCGAGTACGGTAGGAGGATTTTTGAATAATGCGTCAGATGTGATACAATATTCATGTACGCAATAAAATGATGGCAGATTCATCATAAAAGGAATAATTTCCCAAGTATATCAATTTTAAGGATCGATCTTTCGAATTCGAACATTTAATCTTTCAATAAAATGAAATTCAGGTAATGGGAAAATGTGATTTTTTAATTATATTGATCATAGCATGACAACGGTATCTGAATTTGATTTCATTGGAAGATTGATGATCAATTTACAGTTAAAGATTGATAGAAATAGCAGAAACCACACTGGAGAAACTGTTTGGTTGTTGTGATTGGAAATTCTAATGAAATACGACCTCAACTAAAAATTTAGTTGCCTCGACTGGATATGAGGATGATTATAGTCCTTTCAAGTGGAAATTTTTGTCGCAACAAACAATATTTCAGTTCACGCAACTCAAATTTTGCACTCGATTTCGCTTTCGATTACTGCAACTGAAGAGTTTCCTCAGTGCACAGATTCATAATGCAAATTTTTGTGATTCAGAGTATATTGTATTATTCACACCACATGAAAAGTTCCATTTATCTTTTTCTTCACTTTCCTCCACTTTTCTCTAGCCAAAACTTGGGAAGATAAGTGGTGTACTCTCATATATGCAAACGAGATGATGGTAATCTGATAACATTGCCGTGTCTTTACTCTTGTTGTTCTATGTGAGTGAATTTGCTATTAGTGAACTGATTCGAACTTATAAATTCATTCTTCCTCCTCATTTCCATCTTATCATGTCAATTCAATATTTAAATGATAATCCCTTATCATATTTGAATAATGAATTGTCAACAATAATACTTATGCACGAACATGAGATGAAATCATAAGTACGAAGAAATGCTGTTTTTCTCATTTTGATAGCGAGCAACATTTACTTGATTGGTATGATAGAATTTGATTCTGATCAAACATCTTCATCACGATACGTACAGAGAATTATCTCCTATATGTGTCTTCGATACCGATCATTGAGCATATCAAGACCTCCACATATGTAGTGAAATATCCATGATTCTA
The DNA here is from genome assembly GCA_018340375.1 of Gonatopus flavifemur. Lineage (NCBI taxonomy): Eukaryota > Metazoa > Arthropoda > Insecta > Hymenoptera > Dryinidae > Gonatopus > Gonatopus flavifemur. The sequence goes on along the minus strand of JAFFJZ010000001.1, from coordinate 38,457,025 downwards.
TCAAATTACAATCGTGGTGAAATCACGAAGTAGATGGTCGTTGGGATAAAATTGAGTAGATGCACGACTGATATAATCTTCGCTAAATAATTACAGCATATTTGTAGTTGATGTACAATACAGTATTGAATAATCCGTGAATACATGATTCAATGATTGATTAAAGTGTTGCTGTTCACAGGGAACAATGGTAATCACAATTCCCGACCAAATGAATCAATCGTCGCTGATAATATAATGTGAATAATTCCATATCCATAACGTACTCCATAACGCAATATTTTATATTATATGCATTTGATCCAAAGTAACATTCAAAAGATTTTTCCAAGACAATTCTATGCTTTGATCATATTTTTTAATCAAACTTGATTGCAGATAAATTTGATTGGACGAGTTTTCTTGACGTGGGACTTTTATTCTGCATGTTAAGTTATTGATCTTGTCATTCTCTACACGAGAATGCCAGTTGATACCCTTTCATGTAATTTTACCGAAATGTTGAAATATTTTGAACATATAATTTTCAAACAGAAGTGGTCGCCGTTTCACTGCTTATCTGTGGAAACTAAGCTGGAAGTTGGCTCGGGTATTCGATCGTGCCCTTTTGAAATTGTGTGTAAGCATTACACTGAACGGACTGGATAACTGCCAGAGTCAAGCGACGAGAACATTTCAGATATTCACACGCGATTGTTCTGCTACAAAATTTGGGCTGAGATGTAGCAGTAGGTAGATCCGATAGCTATATATTTATCACTATTTTTATTCTATTTTATCTTCTACTTTCTCAATTCTTCTTTATCCTCATCCTCGAAAAGTAACCCAAAAATCGCGCGGCCTTTTCTCTGGTCCAGTGGAGAATTTGGCACAACCTATCGATCAACAGGGGAGATTGAACAAACATTCCCACTGTTACTCTATGTTGCATAATTTAGATTATTTCTTTCTTTTGGTTTCATACCCTTGATTGATGCATTCTGAAATTCGATGACATTTTTTAAACTTGCGCATCTGAACAACTCATTTGATATTTATCACGTGAATTTGACCAATGTAATCACACTTTCCACTACGAATCAAAGATGCCAAAATGCAAACATGATTAGATGAAGATTCGATTCAAACAATTCAACAATGACTTTGAGCAATTATCGGAATTGACTATTCAAAATCGTTCCAATATTCACACTTCGTCGCTTTCTTGGCACAAGAGATAACGATTCCTGTGGCGAATTGTAAGAGGAGATCAAAAATGGATATACTGTAATCATCTCTAACGTAGAAAATCTTGGGTAGATCCGGGTAAACTAACTTTCATTTTTGAACGCATCATTCACGGAAGAAAGAGGATGTCATATGCATGGCGGCTCGCATGAAAGGCGTTGTGTAATTATCAATTGCTCCACTTCAAATCACTGCTAAGCGTTATAGAACATCCAATAATTACTAAGAAAACAGCAAAAAGGACTTGGATTGCATGACGATTCCCGACCGTATATCGTAAAAACTGTTGGAAAAACCACGCATGGTTAGGTTACAGTGGTGTCACTAACTTAATGGCTCTGTATTTTTCGATTAAAATGTCTCCTAATCATACATTCTGTGATGAAAGATGCCCTGTGAGAAAATTGTCCAAGAAAACGATTGCGCTGGAAAAAATTTATGAGGAATAATATATAGGAAATTGAAATCAAGGTGAAACAATTTAGAACACTCTTAACCCTCAGCTGCCATTTCGCCAGTGTAACATAGCTGCCACACTGGGGTCGATTATGGCCCCAACTGTGAACGTACACCAAAGCCAAGCTATGCGTGCATATGTCTTGGAAAAATTTTAGAGAGTACTAAAACTATCCTCATTTTCAATCGAATAATTTCCCTGAAGAAAAATTCATTTCGAATTTGTAAAAAAATTATTCCTGCAGCACACATGCATCGCTTGTTTTCATCGATTGATGGGTATATTTCCGCTTCTAAATGACATTATCACTGTATCATGAAAAAGAATTATATGAAACATGGACAATCATGTCACGCTAGGGTAGAGTGAGGTGAAGAAACTCTAAAGTAGCATCAAATTGCGCGAAGAGTTCGAATTATCGAGTTTCTTGATGGTAATTCAAGATTGAATCATGTTGAGGTCAGTTTGACCCCAGTGTGGCAGCTAAGGGTTAATGGAATGACTGTGTCAACATTTTCAGAATCAATCAAGGTCGAGTGAGCCGTAACTGAAGTGGAGAGTATCCAGAAATCTGAGCATTGTTCATCGGGGGAGAACGTTGAGCTTGTCCCAGAGATTTGTTTTTCAGAAAATCAGGCCCAGGAAAAAGCACGCCCAGAATTTGCCTCCCTCATGTCACTACTTACCGATAGCAAATGATATGTATGGCTCTATTGAATACAATTGCTGGCTGAAAAACTGCTGGTCTGCCATATATTCGAATGCGATTCATATAACAATGGATACCATGATTATTACCCCTTCATTTTGGAACAATTGAGTGATTGGAAAGAAACAATGAAGAACTCTTCTTGATAATCTAATAAAATCAGCAATCAATGAATGATAACTGATTATCATTTTATCATTCAAGAATATCAACGTCAGGAATGAATGAGGAAGTTGATGAAATTCTCCTGTCTTGAAAATTGGAAGAACTTGGATTGAAATTGAAGGAATTGAACATAATTGAATTAAATGCGGGAAAAAGTTCATATGATAGATACAGATGAAACGTCAATTCATTCTCTCTGATGTTTGTAATATTTAAGCAACGAAATTCTTTCAACTCCCTGTGAGCATTCATCTCTCTTCTCACGCTGTTGTTTGCTTGAACAAATTTTAGCATTCTCTGAAATTTTTATTCACCCAGATTTATCATTTTTATCTTCTTCACACTTTCAACAAACATTTGTGGAATATTTTCTTAATTTCTCTCCCACAGAATAGTTGCAGGAGAAAATGAAGTAGAATAAATTAAGCAACGCGTGAACGATAAAATTCACTCTATAATTTATACCAGTAATGAGAAAGTGAATTTTTTTCATTAATGATTGGAATCCTCAACTTTGTATGAAAATCTTGAAAGTGACGAGAACATTATCAGTATAGAAAAAATGATAGTTATTCAAACGAGAGTATCCTTTAATAAATATTCTGTTCGAAACGATTGAATGAAATGGGCGGTAAATTCCAATCAATATGATTCTTCTTCACCCAAGGGGAAGGATTCTTAGAATTATATATGATTTATATATAATTCAATATAATTTTTATGTGATTTGAATAAAATTCTGTACAAATTATATATAATTTTGAGAATTTTTTTCTCCGGGTATCCATTATACTTACACCAATTCACGTAATTGTAAATGTCATAGATTAGTTCAGAAATCTATCACATTGCAGGAATCAAAAAGTTTTGAGTGTTGTTAAAAATTCTTTTTTTACATCCAACATCATTGAGTAGAAATTGAACAATGATTCGAATTCGAAGGAATTCAAATCTAATATTTCGAGAGGTCGAATCCATGAGAATCGTATTCAAATATCCCGTTACAAATCCCATTCAATAAAACATTTATTCCAAGGTATCCTCTTCTAAGTCTGTGAGAGTGAAAAACCGCACTTTCCACTCCATTGAAAGGATACGAGCCAACCGATCAAACCCGGTTTTTTCTACCAAATTATTCGAAACTGAATTCATGAAATGATCTGAGAATTTTCAGGAATTATTCTTTGAGACTTTTTCTTTGACACTGAAAAATCATCCCTGAAAATTTCAGATCATTTCCCTTCCCACTTCCCATTTTCGATAATCACAGCTAAAAATAAATCAAAAAACCAAAAAATCACCGATTGGAGCGCACACAGTGAACAATATGTTATCGTCAAGAGCTCTTAGAGATCTCCCAAATATGTGTGAGAGGAGAGATAGACCTTTTAGGAGGTTAACATAAAGATATCAGAATATCATCAGATGCGTCGATTTCTGAGAAAAATAAGAGATTGCCAGGATGTTATCCAAACAAACTCTCCAAGAGGATTTTTTCTGAGATCTCAGGAAAATGATACCATTCAGATATCAATATGATAACACCAACAGAGCTCTTTCAGAAGACCTCGTGAAGAGCTCTACCTCTCATAAGGGTTTACTGGGCACTCGAAAAAAATTGAATAATCACATGTACTTTGAAGGGTCTGGCAAGAATTCAGAGCATAGAATTTGAAAGAAGAGATGAAACATTTTCACTCTCTTCTGTGAATTCTTTTTCTATTTCCTTGTCTAAGGTGTGTCAAATGAGAAGACACTTCCAATGAATATAAATTACTTCATCGAAATACAAGGGAAGATTGATAGAATCGCTCAGATGTATATAAATGCACGCAAGCTAGGATGTGAGAATAAGAAATGAATGCCAAGCAGACGGTCTTGCGTTAGGCGGTGTCTATGTAATTGCATACGTGCGTATTCGGGAGGGAGCAGTATTAGAGACTTGGAGTGTGCGAGTAAAAAGTCGATAAAGGTGACGATGTGGTTAAAGGTTTTTTTCCCTTTGCCAATTTTTTCCTTTCTACCTCTTCAGTTGCACTTAGTTCCCCATCCAATTCGTTGTCTCTATAATTGTGTAATTGTCTAACGATAGTCATTTGTTCTCATTGATCCGTAACTTCTTTTGTCATCGATTCCGATGAAAACCAAGAGGAAATGATTTTGTCTATATCAGAGAATTGAGGATGTCTTTAATCTGTGAAATAATCTCAGAGTCAGACTGGATACTTTTCCATCTACATAGATGAACATTCAATAGCTACAATTTTTTGTTAATATAAAATTGATAGATAGATTATTCGCGTTTTTGCACAGAGAGAAGGGATCTTCAAGAAATAGTGAAGGTCGTTGATATACGTAGCACAGCCACCCCAGATATATGGAATAGTGAATTATATCACGTCGCATTTGGATTTGTAGGTACATGAAATTACAGGAATTGCTAATCCTCTTAGTGATTCACAAAGATACTACGTAGTATTCTACTCACTTCGCATGATCAGTGAATAACATAGCTCAATTTTACTGAAAACATATTGAAAACCTTTATTGCTATATTAAATCGTGAACACTGCTATTTTTCAAAAGCGCGCTCTTCTGCGTATCACATCATCACGTTTGCATCTATCTGAACTAAATTTTTGATCAGGGAGAATAAATGGAAAAAAAAATATGGGGAGGTGGAAGGACAATATAATGAAAACTCAAGATAAAGGGTGATCGATAAAGATGGACGCGGATCACACAATTTATTGTTCATAAAATGAATGACTCATGTTCCCGATAATGCCGGGAGAAAACATTTGCTGACGCAGCAAATCGAGATATTACGTATAGAATTGCACATCTTGTTGCGAACTGAGCCTAAAAATCACTGCCACAACTAACTGGACTGCCGAAAGAGCAACATGATACACTGAAACAGCAGATACTTCGCAGGAACAGAGAAAGGTTCAGTATTATATACAGAATAGCAAACAAATTCTACTGGTGAGATCAAGATTTTTTGCTACCACAGCTGAGAAGATTGCTGTGATAGCAAATTGATTGATGTCACAGCAAAAAATTGGGCACTCCAACAAAATCAGATTTCTCTGTGAATATTTATGCAATTGTTCAGGAGATCAATGATCACATGAGAATGCTTCACGGATTTGGAACAATTGAAACAATGAGAAGAATAATTCATTAGTGTTGATGATCCAAATATTTCTAAAATGTCAATCTGGATTTTGATCATCCACAAGATATTCGTAGGCTTGATATTTTCTCTGATCGAGGTGATCTGAATTTTGAAAATCTATAATATCCAGCAGATACCGAACACGGGAAAACCGTCATGGACCTTGACATTTCTTGGCAATGAAGTACGAGAAAATACACATCTCCTTCACTATCCAGGAGTGAATCATCAGATAATTTGTGAGGACGATGGATTTTCTGTTAAAAGCAATACATTGTGGAAGCAATGGGAGGTCGCGCACGTTGATTCGTGAGACAAAGCACGACGGCTCACGTGTAGCGGGTGGTAGCGAATAAAAATAGGCAGGACTTAACATGCGAGTACCAAGCATGCCAAGGTAGTTCCGTTTCCTCTCACGAACCGGAAACTACTCTGATTACCTAGATAATGGAGCGTGTTTTGAAAAATGGTGTCTCTCTACTTGTTTGAAAAATCGAATCCCAGAGGTTCTCTTTCAAGTACTCATGAACATCGAGTTTCTAAATAATTACCTGACAGAGTTTTCCCGCGCTATTATAACCAGTCAAACAAGAAATTTGAATGAATCCCGATATTCAAGGTTCATAACGCGGCCATAAACGATTATGCGAATGTGATATTTGGAATACAATAAAACAATATACATCCCTTGAGTGACAGGCAAACTTGATTGCTCCGAGTTATTTTATCTTCTCCTACAAATTTCAATTGCAAACGGTTCTCATGTGAATACTGATGAACGTTGCAACACCCCACATATTTCAAAACTCTTATTCTTCCCGGATAAAATATTTTTCCCTTACAATAGAAAGAACCACAGAACACGGTAGACTAATTGGAAGATTATACCAAGGCAGGTATCTCCTGAACACAATTCGAATTGAATCGATGACAAAGGAAAAGAGAAGAGAGAAACTTTTAATATTAGTTTCGACTTCGTCAGGTGGTATAGTGGATATTGTCACTGATACATACCCTACAAATTCCACATGCAAATGTACTCTGCTTACTTCATCTCGTTCGTACGGCTCTGAAGCTCATCCATAAAACTCCAACCGATGTGACACTTTTAAAGATTTACTTTTCTCCAATGGTAGATTTCCATCAGTATCCGCATCGGATTTTACAACGCTCTTGGCAGCTTCCGCTGTTCGATGTCTGAGCAGGATAATTTCATTCGTTCCAATAAAGCATTCTTGCTGCTGTGGTTGCAAAATACACGTATAGATGAGTACGAATACCCACGTCCTCGATGAAACACAAATCTGGCAATCAATATTGTATTCGTGGAAAAATATCTTCATCACTGCTGAGAATAAAAGCGTATTAACCTGGTTCGAAGTTTTTTCAAAACCAATGATTGGATAGACGAAGAGGTGAATTTCTGGTTATTAAATAATGGATGTGTACCTGCGCAACGAAAAGAGGTCAATGATTTTAAAACGGGGGAGTAAAGATCAAATGGTCGCGATACCACGGTTATTTGAAACTGAAAGAAAAAAACAACAACAAAATCATGAATTCGATGAATGTGAACAAAATTTAATTCAAGCCTCATTTGCAACGTATGTGCGAGCTATTGTACGTGAGATTTTCTCGATATTGAATTCCATTCGCATTAGGAAGTTAATTCGAATATCAGGTTGTACAGTCAACTAAAGCAAAAAAATTTTCAATGTTTTGAAATATATCATTTGATGCAGCAAATTCCGATTACGATTCGAGGGCATAAAATGTTCATCACAGATAGGGAGAAAATATTCAACATTGTGGTATTCGCAAAGTCTGGCCGGGCCTTCTGATAGCCTAGGAATTACTAGAATCCTTTTTACTATGTTTGACACTTCCGGCCAGGGAATCCAGCGATGTGAGTCTACAAATTAGTTCATGTATGAATCTTGCTGGACAGCCAACGATTGATTTTCTTTTATGCATGGATGAGGTATTCAATGCTGAATTGAGATAGGCTGGGCTATTTGTAGGACATTTGCGAGAGCCTTGCAAGTCGTCTAGTAGTTGTTTTCTGGTTTAGCGTTGATCCCAGATAGCAATTCAACCTTGCTGCAAGGTTGGCAAAAACCAACCCACCCAACCTAGTTGACACACAGCAAGAGTAGAAGCTCACGAAATCCTTGCATGAGAATTGTAGCAACCTCACACTGACAAGATAGTCAATGACAAACCAAAAGCAATCAAGTGCCAAGTCTGACAAGCTTATATCAAGCTCACATCTCATCTTAGATGCCTTGTCAATACTTAGAGCATCGTTACTAGAGATCACTGACTGAAATTCATTGTGAAATTGAGTATTGGTAATGTTTTTCGAACAAATTGAGTATTCGCAATGAAAATTCAGGAAATTAAAAGAAACGATTGATAAAATACACCTGGCGACAAAAAACTACAGAGCAATAGGGGGAACCACATTTGAGTTACTACTTCCATGATTCAGTAATTGATTATGAATCCCAGATTAACTCCATATCGAAACTGTATCTTTTTAAGCGGGATTCCAGTAGTCAACCCTTGACAGGCCATTAATAATTATCATTATTGTTCATGCATCAGTGGTTGAAGGACCTGTATAGGATGCTCCTTCTGATCCAAATCCTTACATGTTATCAATTGAAAGTATGAGATACGTAGACACTTTTTGATTCAATTTTTTTCTTTTGTGTGATCTAACTTGATTCCAATCTCTGTTTATACATTCTAGGTTGAATCATAGTTCAAATAGGATCAAATTAACATTTGGTGCCTGACTAAGTAGAATACAAAGTTCTAAATAATTTATGTTCCGCCCATATTTGTGCTGGACATATGAATTCAAAGCTCTTAGATCTCCAGGTAAAACTTCTTGAGGAATTAATAAAGTAATTTTTTTACCCTGAACTTCCTACGATCCTTCATAATTCCAATGTTTTTCATCAACACTACTCTCCGTTTACGAATAATAAAATCTTTCAAAATCATATCAAAAAGATAAATAACTCTTGAATCCACGATACCAAATTTTCATGTGAGAACATAAGACATGAAACTTGTTTCTCAGTCGAAATATCCACCAGGAAATACAATTTTCCACCTGCTATTGTTTACAATGGACAGGAATGTGGCAAATTCGACACATCCCGGTTGATACAAAAAGACCGATGAGAATTTGTATTAGTTCAACAAACTGCGAGTATATGAACAAGTGAAACATGAATTGGAATTCTCTCGGATGCTTTGTTGAATGGAACTAAAATGAAATTTGAGATGAAATATTTTTTTTTGTTTCGAATTCGATCAACGTTTCTATTAAAATGCAGAAGGAGAAGGAAAAATGTGAATTTTGCACTATACACAAACAAAAATATCCATTTGGCACGAATGTGCGTTGATAGTTCGTTTTGTTTATACGCATTCGCTCAAGAACACTATACAAAATCTGAAAATAACACCACGGATAAAAAGTGGAGGAAAAGAGAACCAATTAAAAACTTAAAATTACTGATATATCATAGCCTGCGCGAGGAAATTTACGGTCAGTTCTTGATATAGAACTATAGAAATTAATTGTATAAAATTTTCATCGAACTCTGGATGTACTGATTTCTTCACACAGTTTCAAAATGAAACATTTCCGAACCAAATTCTCATCCAACCTAACATGAACAATGATATGTCGGTCGTGATTATGAGAGAGCAAGAACGTTTCCGTAACTTATTTTCAGCAGGACAGAGAGAGGAAGTTAGTCATGAATTATACATACTGATCGTATTCGAATAGCAACGATATGATTTGATTCGAATTTATTTAGCATCACGAAAGTCATATCAAGATCATATCAAATTCAGATTCCATTGTTGCGGGTGAAATATTACAATCAGTTGTAAAATCTGTTACAGAGCGAAAACTTTCGACTCCCAGCAACACAGTATATTTTCACGTTTTTCTTCCTCTACATAATAAACTCGAGGATGATTGAAACTCTAATCAAACATGAGCCATCATAAAATTTTATTATTGTGTTAATCATAAATAATCTGATTTAACTTATCGAGAATTTAATTTTTTAGTAGAATAGATGCGAGTCACGTAAAATTCTTAGCTGGGTGCTGTAATGTTCGTATACGCCAAGGTATTTCAGGTACGTATCATGTGCTCCACCCTCCATATTTGAATCATAAATGGTTATCTTGAGGCCATAAAATTCTCAAAATGAAATTGTAATATAAAGAAGGAGGAGAAGGAGTGCTCTGATTCTTGTCAATTTCCAACAACTTTAAATGAAATAGAAGTTCAACCCGTTCATTTGAACTCTTGAAAAATCGATTTGAAATATCTTTTTTCCTACGCTCTGTGAACCGTGCCGTGAGTTATGCCAGGAATGTGAAGAGCTACAAGAAATTTGATTAGTGCAACGAGGAAAGTATAGTTGATACAATTAAGGAATCGATCAACTATACTTTCTTGTCTGAATCAATAGAATTTTTAGTAGCTCTCGTTAAGAATTTTTAGTTCAGGTATTTGAATTAAGGGAACTATAGGAATCTCTCTCAGTGAATATCCTGACGTACAAAACACTCATTCCACGTTATGTGATAGGGTAGTAGTCCAAAACTCCTGTTATACATACGGATAAATTAGAGTTCTAACTGGTATCTTTACATTTTCCACGCGAAATATAGTTTTTCGCTTTGTTCAGTACACCGTACACTTCAAGTGAAATGGTTTGAGTATTTACGAGATGATAAATGGAATAGAGACAAATTGATTTTCTTATCAGAGTCGTCTTTACCCATGGGCCTACCTGGGGGGTGGTCAGGGGCCCTCATCCACCAAAGGCCCCCCTGACAAGTAACAAGTAAGTATTCGTTAATTTCTCATTTTTCACTTTAACCCTAGTGAACATGATTATGGTGGTCACCTTGCATCTGTTCAGGTCCTTGCGGTGAAACTAGTTATCAGGGAGGGCCCTTGATATGAACTATGAGGTGACCAGGAATCATTTCTCCTAGGGATGATTAAATCAATATCAACAAATGTTTCCAATCGTGCTCTCTCACAAACCTGGTATCGAATTGTTCGTCTAAGCCATAGCTATCCTAATGAATCCATTCCGGATATTTGGATCTAATGGATCCTCATTTGCAATCGAGTAGAACAAATCCAATCGAATTGCACAGTTCTCTGAGAGCTTACTATGTTCTTATTTGCTTCAATTTTGGATAATCCCTGATGAAATTATTTTTCCCGTGTACACCTTCGCTATCATGTTCTATCTATTCCTAAATAATTCTTCTATAAATGTTTACCTACAACAACTTCTCGTTATTGATTCGGCAGTCGTTTGAGTATGGTATCCGAGGTTTTCAATTCATCGAGGCTGTCCGTATTGATCGAAAAATGCGCAGATGATACAGATGTAGTATAACGTTATAAATAAGGGTAAGATGTTTCGCGAGGTTGATTTTTCTCAGCCCTGAGGTTCGAACGTTTATACATTAAAATTACCTGCTGATCTTTTCAACGAGCCAAAATATAAAAATAAAACCTTATATGGTTTAGATTTCCAGTACTATCCTCGATTTTGAGTTATTTGGAATTAGCATCTCCCTCATAAGCTTGCCTAAATGAATTCCTACTATATCATTCCCAAGACAACATTAACCTTCAGGAACATTCATTGAACTTTCGCAAACGTCCAGGAACATTCAATGAACGTTCCTGAAGGTTTGTGTTCTCTCAGGGATAATGTGTTGAAAAAGCACTGCGGTTCAAGAGAATTCAAGCATCGATCGGAGAGTTTTACTTTCTGAGTTCATTATATTTTTGCTGAGAGAAGGACCCCGTGAAGTAGCATGCCTAGTGGCCCTCGCTAAACTAAAAACGACCCTAATTTCTCATTATATAGTTTTCAAAATCACTATTGAACATACAAAGAAATACGGATTTGCAATACGTAGAATATGAGAATGGTACGTGTACATTGCTACACTGTAGAAAGTGAGTGGAGTTTTCCCCCAAATTTAGTGGCAACAAAAATTCCTCATGTGGGGGAAATTCATCTCCCCTATATTTTGGAGGGATTCTCCTTCATTTTGGGAGAAAATTTCTTGTTTTTGAAGGAAATTTTTCATCCAAATGAAGGAAAATTGCCTCAGAATAAGGGGAAATGAATTCACCACCAATGGAGGATTTTTGCTGCCACCGAATTTAGGAGAAAACTCCACATTTACTTTCCACAGTGGACTCTGGACTCTGGAATCCAACAGGACTCTGGAGTAAATTCTGCATGACATCCACACCGTAATCATAACCTCACTCTTTATGTAATTCTTACGTGGTCATGTCTTTCCGTGTAGTCTTCCATATGCTTTTGGACTGTGATTGAAATGAGATGAAATTTTGTGAGCTTTACCCAAAACTGTCTATACGTAATCCATGTTTAGCACCATTTATCGTTGATTGCACTCTATGCGCCATGCAATTAATATGGATCCCTGAAGAATGTTGTCTAACGGCTTATACTACATTTTTTGCATTGTCCGGTACAACAAACACAGGGATAGTTTCGGCGAGATTTTCATATGAATTCCATTTACTGAGCGTAGTCAGGAGTTTGGAGCAAAGTGTAACAGTTTGGAACTCGAGCCAAACATTTTCAATGAATACAGTTCGAAATTCAAACCAAACTGAACCGTTTTTGCTAATCAAGTTCAAATTTTGAACCGAATCAAACAGCAGGAGTCCGATTTGGTTCGAGATTTGGACGGTTCGCACATCCCTACTGCAAATTCAAGTGCAAAATTTCCTCAGAATGTTCAAATCCTGTAATTACTTTTCAAACACTTCAAACTGTGTGAATATGTCAACAATTCAGATCAAGTGTTTGATAATAGAACACTTCATCTATTTGATGGATATATTCACACGCTTCCAAGCGTTCAAAAAGTGACTACACGATTCAAACACTCTGAGTGAATCGAAATAAAACACTCGAATTTAGAGTGTAGTGTTGTCTGATGTTTGTCAGATGAATGACATCAATTTAGAAATGGTATTGATGCAGTAACAGTCCAATTATTCTCTTCAAAGTTTGGCAAATAAATCACCACCATTACCAGGCCGTTTGTTCATCCCTGGCAATTTCCACATAGGTAAGAGTTACTTCGATAAGATTCGTTATAAAACAATTCATAGATAGCACGTGGAACGTAATAAAGATAATTCAAATTCTCAACGACCAAAGATTCTGAACGCTAACGGAGAGTTAATATTTCAAATTGTCTTTGACCACGGGAAGATCAATGATGAATTAAATTCATCACTGGGACTAAGAAGGATTGAAAAGTCACTTTCGCGAACAAATTTGAGTCATTAATGACGTCATGTATATGAACTCATAATTCTAGATCTATACCACTTATTACATTCGAAAATGCATTTCTCCTTGCATGGGGCAAAAAGAGGAATACTACCCCTGGAAATACACTGAGAACCCAATTTCTTAGACTGAGAGAAAATTCTCTTTGCCCTCATTCAAATTAATCTTTTTTTCAATGGAAAAAAACTCAGTCAGATGGAAAAAGTTTTCATCAGATTGAAATGAAAAGTTCTCAAATTGAAAAAGGAATATATTCCTTCTCGAATTCGAAGAATGTGGTTTTGATTCAATGAACAATTTTTTCATTGAGATGAATTATTTTGTTCATCGGAAACAGGATTTATCAGAATGAGAACAAAGAAATTTTCTTCGAGTCTAAGAAATTGGATTCTCAGAGTATCTATGAGGAACTCATAAGATAACATACACAGTAAAAAATTCAGTGTGGAATCCAACACTCTGGTAACATTCCAAGTGGTTCGCAAAGATCCACACGCGGGAGTGTTTCTTCTCTGCCATAGACGGCGAGTGTATTTCATAATCTTCCGTGTGTTCATGTTTTCCTATTTCTTTGAATTATTTTACATTGAGGTGAGTAAAATTCAACAATGAAAATTGTGGAATTTTCACCAAACGTTCTGAATACAGCCAAGTGTTGAACAATACATTCAGCAGTGTCAATTTCAACACTCGGTCATTTCACCATCCGCAAAGGATCTTTTACCTGACTTCATTCCTTACTCTGTACGTACCATCTCAAAATGTTGAATTATCAATAAATGATTCCATCATTTCAAAAACAATGTTCACGGAACCTTGAAATGGAGTACAAACAAACGCAACAACATCCACTCTACGATGGAAAAGGAAAGAGACGGATGACATTTTGGTCCAGAAAAGAGGTTTCCAAGCAGACGTGTGATGGAAAGTTATCGAACCATTCGTTTGTATGGGTCGATCCGTAGAAATCTCGGATGAGAGCCAAAAATAAAAAGAAAAAGAAGGTCGTTCTTCGGAAATTTCAGCTTGAGTGCAATACAAGACCAAAGAGAAAAGTCAGTGTGTATGTGTGTACGGATACCGTGGACGTGACTCGAGGTACGCAGAGTACAGGTGTATGTGAATAAACATGTCTGTACGTGAATACGTGTGCATTCGTATACGTGGTTGTAAGCCTCCAAGGCAACTTTATAGTCACCCAGTAGATAGGTCGAACGAGAAAACTGCCAGAATTGGGTAATACTCTTGACTGCGTGTGTACCACGTACCCTGCAGCTTTCCTCGCTTTGAGAATATCGATATTGGTTCCATAAGTGACGTCACTCTTCCTTTCGTATTTTAACAAATCGCCAGTTATACGAATACATACCTACTAAAATTCAATCGCCGTTGGTAGATTTATATTGTCAACGCTATCGAACGCTGTTATATTTCTTGTTCAACCATCTCGCTGATTAGTACGGTATCGGATCAAATGTTTGCGATTCTGGAAAAGAGGGGTGTACACACCACTCGTACGAGAGGTTCTGAAAATATTATTGGTACTAATGAAATATGATTGAAACATGGGAATTCGCTGGTTATTGTGATCGAACTTACAGTTGAGTGTTATCATCAAAATAGATTTCATAAAATCGTCGATGTTCCATTGAATGGTATTTCATTTCTCGTAACACGAGGATCCAAATGAGATCTACGAACGAGTGTTTGCAGAATGAAAATGTATTACTCGATAATCCTTCTCTCGATTCGATGGAGTGTTTGGATATGCTTGAAACTTCAGTTTTAGATATCACAATTGAAAATTATATTTCACAACATCAGATAAGAAAGTCGATCAATGTGTAGGAAGTTTTCCATACTTTTATTGATTTCAACAAAAGAAGAAGTAGCAACTAGAGGAGAAATTCAGACGGATCTAAGTGAATTGGTATCATATTTCATGTCATTAAAAAATAACTGAGACTAAATCGATAGTGCGATTGATTCAGTTTGATTTAATGGCACTGAATTTCCCTTGTAATCAAATAAATAAGAGATTTTGCGACCGTGAAAGTTGCGAGATCATCACAAGTACAGAGCAAGGAGAAAATTGCACCATTAAAAAGAAGAAGAGTTGTAATTACGATCTGTTGGACTCAGCGCGACGACGATGTTTTTAATGAGCCGGGCTATATCATGACTGAAACTCATGCAACCTCAGGTTTGCCTTAATTATAAGATTATTACAGTCCGAGATTCTCAAACTATGTATCGTTGATTAAGACTCTTTCTTGAGAACGCAGGATTGCATTCGCAGTTTTCAGAAAATACATGTACAAATTAGTGTAGCGTTCTGATATTTCAAACATCAGATCTCTGATTGAATCCAATACGTGATGACAATTCACAGCTGATCAGAAGCAGGGGAATAAGGTTGATCCGAATATCGATTATTGATTCCACGAAGAAACATTCTCTGTGAATAGGTATGTATCTCTAAGTAGGCGTGGGATTAAACTAATTGCATTCGACAATCGACCGACAGTTATTGGCCGTGGATACGTGTCCGGTACAGGACAAGTGCTTTCTCCTCACGTTATATCTCTAATCAACGTGTCGAAGGTATCGGACCCTATGTCAGAATTGGTCATTCAGTCATGACGTCTACGTTGGATTCAACGAGACGCATACGTTGTACCGATCGTGTTGCGAAGCACGAAAGGATAGCTCAACGCAAGAGACGCAGCGAACTCGAGACTGGACAAGAATGCCACTACGATGATTCTGTCGGTTCTGGTTGCATGCGTTGCCAGGGTGGAGAAATGAATAATGCAACGCATCAAGCCACCTAACCACCGTTACGCAAGTTGCAAATCTCATCCTCTGGACGATATTCTGGCACAAGCACTGTGCAGTAGATTTTGGTCCCTCATGGACCTACCACCAGGTCTCTCACTCTTCACCATCTTCCTGACTCTGTATTAGCTGCTAGCTTCTCTGCATCGCTATGCTGGTTCCCTCCTGATTTCGACATCCTAACATTTCTGTGCTTCAAGTCACGATGATGTCTATTCCCGATTGGTTCACGGTTGTCCTTCATTTTGTGTCTTCATATATTCATACCAGGTATCTGATTAGTCTGCTATTCCAACGCTAAATCATTTATTGTGACTCGATGAACAAATTCAATGCATTCTGTCGGTGTCACGTTTCCATACGTATCCATTCGTACACGACAAGACTCTTGCTCGCTTGATAGATTCCAATGGAATATCATTGGGAAATATCTGTACATTGCATTGTGTTACAACAAAACTGCTGAAAACTTTGCAAAAGCTTCAAAAGAATCTAGAAAGATTTTGACACCTGTTGAATTCTCACAATAGATTGAATGCACTTTGTGAACACGATTCTGAGTGCAATTTTGAATCCTTGGTAATTAAATTTGAAATTTTTCACTATATCATTTCACACATTTATGTCAGTATATTTTCGTCACTGAAATTTCGTTCGGATGTGAATGTAATTGGGGATAAAGAACTTCTCCTCCCATTAGATAGAATATGAAATTCAATCAGAATTCTCAACACTGAGAAAGTGTATCCAATTTCAATTTTCCATAAAACTTTTAGTAGTATTCATCCTCTCATACAAAACTATCATCGGAGCCTCGTAAGAAATGAATCTGACGAAATATCACAATTTATTCCCTATCCTCAACATTCAAAATTTGAATTAAACGATTTTGAACGCAATGTGGATGCAATCGAAGATCATATGGATTATATAAATCCAATCAAATCCGATAGAAAAACCTGTTCCTGAAATCTCTTCTGACAGTTTCCACTGTAAATCGCAGCACCACTTTTCCTCTCAGTGTTTGGAGGAGGTATCGTGAATATTTGTCACATTTCGTCCTTTCAGCGTATATGTAGGTCATCCATGAATTTTATGATGGATTGAAATCGGAATGTTATCATATTTGTTTGATTCAATATTTGATGAAACCTGAGCGGTTGTGCATACATACAGAATCAATACACATCAATCCAATTTCACCATAATACCGCAAGCGGATGAACGTAGAACGAAGATGACAGAAACTAAACGCTAGACAGAGACTCAAACACTTTTTTCCTGTACGAAAGAAATAGGACGGATGTAAAGGATGAAATATTTTCAACAGGAAAACCTTTATCCGAAACAAGTGAATTTGTGCACCAAAGTTGTCAATTCCGAAAAGCCGGAGAACAATTCGTTAGGAAACGTATCAACGGAATATTTTTCTTTGCGGATTCAAAATAATCGTTGAAGTATTGAATGGCAAATTGCATGGAGCTTTTACGTCGGTGGAATTTGATCAAACTGACGTAGCTTCGTGGATGTCTTTTGATATTCTCAGATTTGATTTTATTTTGCGAGTATAAGGAGAAATTCGTCAACGTGAGGAATTTCACGATGTGGGGATGTTTCGCGAGTACTTCTGAAAATTCTTTCAAAATAAATCACACTAGGATCACATGGATTTTCAAACGAAAGTTTGGTTACGTTGGTGAAATTGCCCGCTGGTAGTCGGACAATGTTGGGCCGCTGCAATCAATTTTTCTCCACTCTTTCATCACTGATTTTCGTGTCAAACGGTTAAGAGTGTAAAATTTCATTTGAACAGATTCAAAGGAATCATCAGAACCGCGATTTACGATGAGAATCTGTACTCAATATGAAATAAGTAGAAGATGACAGGAATGGTCAGACATGTCACTGCGGGTCTCATGTAAACTCGACGTTTGAAACATATTCCATCCAAATTCAACGATTCGTTCGTCATTTTCTCCCGTTTGTGTTAGAGAACATTTTCTCAAATAAATAATGAGAATCTCTTCTTCTCTCCCATCTCGCGCATTTATTATTTCCTACGTGGTTTCTTTTTTGCACAATGATTTTGATCGGTAAAGTTACGATCTATATATCCCCACTTACGATAAAACTTCTCAACAATATGAAAATGATGAATTATTGTTCTCAGTTGATTGCATCCATTCGTTAATAAATGATCAAATACCTCCACATTTCGAATAATGGATGTTTGGGAATTCATCATCGATTCTCAGTTCCTCGAAATACGGAGTGTTTTCATAATATTTTCGTTCGTGAATTTCCCAACTTTATCAGGAAGGTAAACTAATCGGAGTTGGACAGGAAATGGAAAAGTTGGTTGAAAATTATGAATCTTATGTTTTCTTTCGATGAAAATAGATATTTTCCATGTAATTTGTGGTGATTGAATGCACTTTTCTAATACAGAACCATGTAACCAAATTCAAGAGACACGAACTGTTCAAATGAGGGTGAAAATTTTGTGTTATCTCAAGATCAAGTGAGGCAAAGTCATTTTGAAGTTAATCAATACTTGCATATCAACTAATTCTCGACGTTATCCGATCTAAATGACGTCATTTTTGGTTTTGTCTCAAAACTCAGGAATACACAATCAAATTAAAGTCAAAATTTGTAGTCAATTTGGTATTACTTCAATCCCAAATTGATGTGTTCATTTTCTGGCATTAGACATTCAAATTAACATACCTGCATATCGATATCTGAAGAAAGTTGTATTAACGTTAATGTGAGAGGATCACTATGTGAAACATTGCAAATAGGATACAGTTGAGGAAAGGAATACATCATGGATCGTTGAGACAAATGAGCGAAAGAAGCATGGCGATAGCGACGTATGTTTGAATGAAAGATATTGCAGCAGTTTGTTTGTGCTCACCTGCCTTTTTATATTGGACGGTAAAGCAGAAGGAAAACAAAGTCATTTGAGAAGGGTCTTCCTTCTCCTCTTCTTTTTCAGACACGAGGTACGTGGCAAGACACGATGATACGTCCAAAGCTGGCACTTTTTCAGAATCAAGGTCATTTGTAACGATTAACGAGATCCATTCCCATGAAATATACAAATACCTTAGGAAACAAAATCAAATATACGAGCACCGATATTGTCGCAGTAAAATCTTTTGACCTCAATACATTCTATCGTGATGCATGATTTTATGTGCCTGCAATCTAATCATGATGGTCCAACTAATTGAAGTGATAGAATATCCAGAGTATGACATGTAACTAAAATTTTATGAACAGCAGTTTTCCCATTGACAGTGTTCAAACATCCATCGAACGGTATTCAAATAGTTCTAGGAAAGCCATTAAACAGTTTTCGAATAGAATTGATGGCGAAACAGTAAATCAATATTACTTTAGTGGTCTTCAAACAATATTCACCGCCGATAAATGTTCAGGCCCAATCAGAAAAATCCGAATAATGCCAAAGACAACAGGTGCAGTACAGTGCCAGTATTGGGTCTTCAACACTTGGCCAACACGTACGAGATCATCAGTACTGGATACATAGAAATACAGTACCATGCCTGTACTGATGAATCAGGATTGAGAGCTTAATACCGGCCGGGTACTGATCCTGTACAGACACTGCACTGATTGCGAATATTAAAATTAGTACTCAATTCCCAGTAGAGAGGAACGTTATCATCCCAGACAAATGCTAGTACCCTGCCAGTCTTGGAAAGTATTAGTGCAGCACTGCGCTTGCTGTAAATTTCTGGTTGGGGGGGGGGGGGGGGGTATTCGGGTCTGTTTCAGATCCTTGAGAACATGTTTCCAGAAGGATTTTTGTGAGAGAATGTGAGAATAACGTACCATTGTATGACTCACACTGTAAAAAGTCTGACTAAATGTCGCTACATTTTATTTGAAAAATTGACTGGAATTCAGTCCTTCGTGTTGTGTCAGCTTTTGTTTTTGGCGCTCGGTTTCAGATGAAACAGGGCTTGTTTTGGCTGCATCTTGGAATAAACTTATATCATGCAGAATCAAAGTAAATTTCACTCTTCACTGTGTAGACTGTTTGAAATTGTGATCGAATGTTCGAACGCGTTTTTGTCGAAACTATTTTTTTTTAAGACGGTTCACACGATATCTCCAGTTCAATGGAACGATTTACTTGAAATTTGGTATGGACCTTCTCTATACATCCCTCTATCGTCCCTCCCAGATTCAAAATTTTGTTTTATACTATTTCCAAGAATTCGAAAAAGTGAAAAAACAGATCAGAAATTGAATTGTTTTCTAAACAGTCGCCATTTTGCCAAAAAAATGTTTTTTTCCTTTTCCGAAATGCAGATGATAACGACATCCTCACTGATTTGAAATCACCGTAATCATGTCAACAAGCGTGCATGATTGTTTTTCATCCCCCACTTTGTCCCTCTGTAACTTTTGATTTCTAGAATTTCTTTCTGAAAATTTCGGTGTTCATCGGTAGAATACAAATAAATACCTGAGGGAAAATTGGATGGTGATAATGTTGTTGGTTTCTCCTTATCTCACTTAAATAAGCGCCTGAAACTTGTACTCCTGAACCAGAAACCCCCTCAAATATTTGGGCTCCACACGGAAAAAAGTCCCATGTAAATTCTACATTGATTGTTGTTAATTTAACATAACTACTCACATAAATGCAATTGGAGTAAAATTTACATTGGAATCAATGCTATATTTACATTGTTACCGAAGTAAATGAGAGAAGCGTTCCTTTGAAGTATGATAACAATGTAAATCCAACAGGACTGTGTAGTAAATTTTACACGAGATGCACCCTGTAATCGTTACCTCACTTTCCATGTAATTTTTACGTGGGTATTTTTTTCCGTGTGTCAATACAGTTTTTTGATCCGTGCATACTGGTGCCCTCTATCTATGCTCCTGGAGTGGTCGCCCGCTCTGCACTCTTCCCTAGGTACGGTACATAATTAGTGCTCGGACTTTCTTTCATTTATACTTTTGCTTACTTCTGTTATTGTCGTCATTTTATTTTGGAGTTCCTCTCCCTACTATGTATATTTCACGTTATTCTTAGAGAACTGGTTTTATCAGATAATGAATAATCAAATTCAATGTATTTCTAAAACTCAGTGTCAAGCCCGTACAAGTGTTTTCACACTCTCTAAATCTGAATCAGTGGAATTCGACTGATTCCGCAGTTATAAGTATACCACTAATTTCAATCAGTTGAATTCCACTGCATAACCAGTGAATAGTCGCTGATCCTGCAGTTGGATGTTCTTCTCACTGATTACAGTTAGTCGTATTCCACTGTGAAAATCAGTGAATACTCACTGATTCGCAGTGTATATGCACTGGTTCGCAGTGGTATACTTATCACTGCAATCCAGTGAAATTCCACTGATTCAGATTTAGAGAGCATGAACAAATTATGAAATTGAATTTTGGTATGAACAGTGATCACCTTTGATCATATAACTTGCGGAGAAACGTCGAGAAAAGAAAAAGAGTGGAACAAAATACTAAAACAAGCATAACAGCACCAATCGAAATTTTACGTGCAGGTTCAAGAAGATCGGCGGCCATAACTTAAGAAATGGAAAACCGTCGACTTCTTCAAGGGTACATAGAGTGTTATCGCAAGAGAGTATATAATTTCTTAAAAAGCCGCCTTCCAATTCAAGTCGAAAGGGAAAAGAAACTTTCCTCGAGACGAGAAAAAAGGAAGGAGAGCTAAAGCCGTGTCAAGGGTTCCACTACAAACCTTTTCCATTATCAAATTAGTTTTTTGCGGAAAACCACCATTCCAACCAATATCATAGTACGCCACCAGTAGACCGACTTCATATCTTTTCTCTTGGGAAAGACTTCAATTGTAATCGTGAGATTATAATCCTATTCATAACATACGGATATGTTCAATGTTTTGATTCTGATTCTCGTGTTGCATTCCTTTATAGAATTGTGAGATAATAATTTATGCTCCTTTAATATGAATCACATGACATACCATTCATTGTTTTTTCATCTCGAAAAAGAAATATCATTTTGAAGAGTGGGGTCAATCATTGTTATCATGATGAATGATAAATTTGATCCACCGATCGTGTAGGAATAGTTTTTTCATGAAAAAATAGTGAATGTCTCCTCTGAGGAACTATTCTGAATGCTGAAAACAGTTCCCAATTCAAAGAAGAACTTTGCTGTCACTATTCTTCGAGACAAATTTCTTCTTCGTTTGCTTCTCCGTTAGAGGGAAGCT
Source organism: Gonatopus flavifemur (assembly GCA_018340375.1). Classification (NCBI taxonomy): domain Eukaryota; kingdom Metazoa; phylum Arthropoda; class Insecta; order Hymenoptera; family Dryinidae; genus Gonatopus; species Gonatopus flavifemur. The sequence goes on along the minus strand of JAFFJZ010000001.1, from coordinate 38,434,765 downwards.
TTGTGTTTATTCCAGGGGACCGAAATTTTTTTGTCTCCAAACTAAAAATCTTTAAGGCCAAAACGTTTCTCTCGACTCGGGGAACAATTTTGGTTCCGTGTCTATCTGTGTGTGTGTGTGTGTGTGTGTATGTGTGTGTATGTGCACCAAATTGCGATCACGGATATTTTCCGTTCCTGTTTTCCGATCTTCACAAAATTTTCACCACAGTTACATTCGGTGTCGATAGTGGTCCCATATGAGTTTCAACTTGATCCTCACAGAAGAAAAGCGGGGGTGAAGAAAAATGTTATGAAAAATAGTGATTTTGCGATCACAAATATCTCCGCTCCCTGTCATCCGATTGCAATGAAACTTACACCACGTTCTGTTTACGATCAAATAGTGGTCACTATGAGTTCCTTCCCAATCGGTTGAAAGTTGTGGACATTTTTCTCTTTTGCGATCCGTATGATGTGACAATATTTCGAAAGCACGCCTTCATGAGAAATGTCATGAAACCTGTAGCATATTCAGAGCACGAGGTATTAGATTTACGATATAAATTCCAGGCAAATCGGAATCGAGGGAAGGAAATTGTAAGCACTGTGTTTCAGAATGAACTCTGAAAATTTCGTAGATGCCGCTATTATTGGGAAATCTTCCGTTCTTATGAAATTTTTACCGCGATTATGCGTTGGGTTGATAGTGGTCTTCCCTCACAGCACATATGATCAAAAACTGTGGAAAAATGTTCCCACAGTTTTTAACTGATTGGCATGAAACTCATACTGGACCGCCATTAGATCGGAACTATAATAGAACGTTGTAACGTGGTAAAATACGCTCGAATGCTACTTGGACAGAAACGAGGAAGCTTTGTGCCTATCAATTGGCAGAGTTTTCTTCGAAGCGTGAGTTTTTTTATATTTCCAAAACAATTAAATAAACTGATCTTAGATATAATTGAGAGCCCAAAAAATGTATTTGAGAATTTGAATTGAAAATTCTCAATTGTTAGCTTTTCCTCTTTCTTCATCGTTTTTCATTCTTTTCCCTTCTTCGCTTCTTCGTTCACAATCATAAAACGTCCGATTTTGAACCCTGTGGAAATAATATCATTGCCAATTTTTGAGTGGAGAAATGGTCCATTATGAACAACGTAAATCCGAATTCATGCGTGTATTTTGACTGAATATCAGAGAAGAAGCGAATTGAATGCCCCTATTATCACCTTGCCGTGTGAAGAAGAGTGAATCTTTTTGAACTTGTTCATATTTGAAATCTTATCTGATTTTTCCCGATTTGCTAATGAACAAAACAAGAGAAAAACCTTCACGTGATCATTGAACGAAATGGAAGAGAAGGATTCGTCCATGTAATAAGTTCTTTGTGAAGATGAGAAAACAAGGAGCTCACTAAATAATATTCCTCAGACGCCTCTCAACACGTATAATACGTTTTTGATACTATTATTCACGCCAAGTCTCAACTCTTACCGAAATAAGTGGATGGCCAAGTTTAATGAAACAAATGATGAAGTGAAAATAAGGTGGAAGAAGAATTTTCCTGACTTACGATAATTTGCGACTCGTAGAAGAAGAGAAATTCGGTCCCCAAGACCAGTAGAAAAAAGCTTTTTATACAATAATTACATCCTCAAATGACTCTGATAAAAAAATTATGATCAAGTCGGATATCCGACTACCGTATACTGTTCTTTTTGCATTTATTTTTTCTTTCATAGCTTGAATACTGAGATGGTGGATTTTCTTAGAGGAAGAGACGAGAAAAGAAAAGAATCTTCATACTTTTTTTCATTGTACGTCATATATTTTTTATGCTTCCCCGTTTTTGTTCCATCTTTCTTCTATCTCTGTCAGATCCTTTTCTGCTTCTTTTATTTCCTCCTCGCTTGAGATTCCACTTTGCACACTTCGAGGAACAAGGAAAGAACGAAAGAAAAATAAAGGCAACGTACAACTAAACCATCACAGCTGGATGAAACTAGGAGAAACTCTTCTGTCATCACAGCGTCATTTTCATCATGCATCTTCTCGTTATTATCAAAAAGCCTCGAGTCAATTAAGTAAGAAAAACGTGAACAGCATTTTCCTACAACTTCTTCAACTGGAGATTCTTCGTTCCTTGGGATTTGACTCTCTGATCTAGTCGTTGCATTTGTCATGAGATTTGTATTATCGTGATAACGTAGATACGAGTAAAAAAGTAATACGAAACATTGGCATGAAGCGTATATTATTTCTCAAACAATTGTTATTACGTAACGTGTTTTCCCTCGCCAAAGTGTGCATAAGTATTCTGGAATTGGGTGGTTATATTCGGAATATCGTGTATTCTGCTCGTGTATATGTAGTCTGTTTTTGAATGTTGTGCGACATAAAGAACACATACAATGAACAATTATGAGCACCATGATTTCTCGTCGTATTCACAAATAGATTCAATAAAGGTTTGAATGGTTCTGGGAAACGAATCAATCTCATCGGTATAATTATACGCTAGTTGACATTTGACATACACGATTTATTGAATTGGAATTTCCCAATCTCTTCTCTTATGAATTAGTTATGATCCCTTTGATGTCTTTGAACGCACGAATATATTCAAATCACCACCTAAGTCTGTCATCAAGACAAAAGAATGGAAAAAATTCAGGTGCAAAATTTCTTTTGACAGAGTAAACTACTCAATTTGAGGAATCATATCAATCATATTACCCCAACCCAAATTCAATCCCCTATATTCTTCGGAGTTGAATAGTTGCGCGCTCCCTTCGAAACGATTGAAATTATCGACTCACTATAAATGTTTGAATAAATAAAAGCGGATGGAAAATAAGATGATTGTATCTGTGAGATGCCATATTTATTTTATTATATGTATATCCCCTCTGTTCGAATGAGATACAAATAAGAGGATCCACTTTATCGCTTCGTAAGATTGCTAATTGGTTGGCATACCCGTACAATAATGCAAGTGATGTTAGTTAGGTAATTTGTAGCTCCGCAGTTGAAGTTAAACTATGTACGGATGGTGTTTTCTCAATAGACTTATGTATACTGAAATGAAAGGAAGAGTAGCGAGGAGGGAAAACGTTATAAAGAGGGAGTGAAAAAAGAGGAAGATGTAGAATAATAAATCCTACCTCACTCGTTCGCTCGTCGCTGGCCGACTTGAATGAATAATGGAGAACAGCCGAACGAAAGACGGTCTTCAATTCCCTTCCTTAACTGTTTCGCGTTCTTCTTCTTATACTTTCTCATTCTATTTGCTTGAAATAAGTAATACCGTTGCTAATATAACAGCAGGAGTATAAGCGTGTGAATAAACAAATGTGGATGCGATGGGGCAAAGATATTCAAATATGTACTATACGTCGTCATTTAAAAGCACAATACTATGGTATCTTGTTTTTTTTCCTCGAAAATTGATTATAGTTGATTATAGTTCCTATCTCTATTTATGTGCTCATAGACTATTAAGTTCATAAACATATGAAACGCAAGAAAGTCATCCACGTTGTTTTATGAAATACAAAATCGTTGAATCTGTTGAAAAGTAAGAAAATTCTTCATCTTCTGATTCCTTATCAAATTCCACTTGGCACGTAGATCGATATCAAAAGTTTCACTTCGAACTTTCTTCATATGTATCTGTGATCATTTTTCCTTGCAATGTCGAATGTTACAAAATAAACTTCAAAAAAGAAGTGATGTCGAACTTTGGAGCAATAATTTATGTACGCATGATATTTCAAACCCTCTGCATTTGGATATATGGTCGAGTAAAATTAATTTCTTCCGCATCGATTACAATGATCAAAGTACCTTACAACTACAAACTTTTCATAGAGTTTCGTTGGCCCCAATGGGAGCACAAATGTTCCGGCAATACGTGGGGAGGAATATTAATCCATTGAGCGTTCAAACTTTCCTCAATGGTTCTCCTATTTTCCATTCCTATCAGTCAATCTTGAGTAGTTTGATTTATATGCAACATGTTATTTGAATATCATCAGTCTTTGTAAGTATACCCATGTTAATCTATAAGAACTCATGCGATAGTTTGTCTATGTGGAAAAAAATAGTATAGTTAAAACATAGTCACTAGCACGGGAATTATCACGGGAGCGATGAAGCCAACGATGGGTTCACGATGACGTTCAAGAGAATTACAGATTGACTTCCTTTCTACCTTGGATAAAGTCGAGGACAAGAATGTCAACTGGCGTACAAGATGTACTCTTGTGAACAGTGGTGCGCTGGAGCTGAGGTGCAATGTGGTGTGGAAAACACACTGAACTGTTGGAAGAGCTACAGGGAGAGGTTCAAAAAATGGAAACGTACCTGGATCTCCTCCTGAAACAGCTTCATTCCAAAATCCTATTCAAAATCGTCATAAAGTCAAAGGAAAACGAGAATGAATCATCTCGAGAACTATTTTTTCTTCAAGAGTTCTTTGCGTGATGGCCCTATGACAGGGAAATTTTCTGGCGCTGGTGTGTCAGAAACTAAACCGAGTATTCATCCAGGAGGCGCCTTTAAAAAATCTTGCACAGTATTCTCCATAGAGATACACTGCGTCATGATCTATGCCAAAGGAGACATTATTGATATAATGGAGACAAGAATGGGAATATTTATATATGAGAGTTTCAGAATCCTATACAATCTCTATCGTAGAATTAGGAAATACACTCAGCTGTCTGGGTCATGTCGAAATCCCAGGGAATAAAAGAGGTGATTGGCTAGCGAAAGAGGGAGCACTAACAGTGCTCCTTCGACCCGAAAAACTGGAATGCGAATCTGAGAAGCAGTAGAAAACGTTCTCCGAAGCGAGACAGTTCCGAGAATATCTGAATGAGCTGTCAGCATTGGCTAGGAAAGGAATGCTTCCCTCAAATCGACAGGAGCAGAAAACGAGGAAGTATTTATGTTTACTTTAACGATACGTGAGAGAAAAAATTCGTAGAGGCCTACGTTCATACATAATTACAAACTTTGAATTCGAGTAGATTCTTTTAGATAGTACGAGAGACTTGCTCCCCACCGATTTTACTAAGCGGAAAGATCTTCACTCGAATTACGGTCTCTTCACCTGCCAAAGTGGTGACGTATTCGCTCGTCCTTCTCATTTTCATGTGAGTCACGGCTTTTGTCTGATGATTACCTGATTTTCAACTCGTTCCAAAGAAAGAGAAATGCATGATAAACTAACAGCGATAACAAATTTCTATGAACACTATCGAATGCACCATGTTCTCATGAATTGGATGATATAACAAGCTCATTTTCATCATTTCAAAACCCAAGTAGGATACTTTTTCCTTCTAATTCTTGTCATACTTTGTAATTTTCTTTCGGTAATAATACTTCCAATGGAATGACAATGTATTATATTTTAAATAAAAATTGTAACCCAAAAACTGTTACTGGAGATTTGATTATAACTGAAAAACAGGTTGTCTGATTATAACGGAACAACCGGTCATTTGGTTATGATTGAGGGAATGAGTTTAGGAATCATGAACCGATTGTTCCAAAGCCCGGTAACCGGTTCTATTTTACATAATCACAAGTTCTTAACCTAATCATTATGGAATTGAAGACAGACCCAATGTGTGGAGCGTGTTTAGAAGAGTAAGGAACTTCTTATCATATACTCTGTGAGTGTCCAAAACACAGCACGGAGGGGATCAAATTGCTTACCGAAATGAATAATGACTGGCTCGTGTAAGAAGATTTTAGCCGTCTGTCAAGAGATTAAACTGATACATAGCCAGTCTACAAGACAGTGCACGAAGGTTTCGTTGGTATGAACTGTGCGCGGCAACGTCTTTTGGTACCCTCAAATATATCCAATGCAGCACGTAGATTTGATTTTATGCAGTGTGTACAAATTATTTATGTTCACATATCTGATGCATGAATAATCCAAACAAGTACTCCATATACTTCTATTTTATCAAGAAACTGAGACATTCCACTAGCTCTCTATTAGAAACACACACATCTGTCGAATACGATGATTACCGTATCATATAAAACAACATAATTAAACTTCCTGTATATTTGATGACATACACGTTATTCGATATAATTTTGATGCATAATAATGTACTGATTTGAGAATGCAAGAGTCAATTTCATGGGATCATATCTCTATTCGACCTTCAAAGTTTGCGTATCTCAAATTGTTGTAGCCCGAGCTAAAATCAACATACATACACCGGATGCTCGTCTGTGTGGTATTGTAAATCAAGTGATTGGCGAAAAAACCATCAAACGTAACAAGAGGTGAAACAACAAGATAAATTCAGAACAAGAATTGAGTTTGGAATTCGAGAATATAATTCAAACCAAGTAAGGAAATTTACACGGCTTCAGAAGAGTGCCAAAAGGGTTATACAAGAACAAGTTTAGAAAATAGTTGTGAGCTCACCACACATTCAACATTTTCACCTATACCACGCGGATAATCATTACATCCAATATAACGATAGAACGTCGAATTATATGAAAAAATCCATGGATTCAATTGAACCGACTAGAAGAGTCATAAACAATGATTATTAATATGGAAGTTTATTGATGACTTATCGGTTTGTCCCGTGGTTTGCATCGATGCAGGAAATAAAGGGAAAGGAATGGCCATAAGTCGTTGATTGAAACATCCTCGCAGGTCTCAAGGTCCCAGTTGGAGATGATGTCCAGTCCGGGGGACTCCTTCCAGACTTCTTTACATTAAATTCATGTTAACCACCACGTGTTACTCGGTGCCGCTTATCACCACTGCAGAGACACAGATATAAATTCATTCGACTGACTGACTCACTGACTAATGGCAGAGTGGCCGAGTCATCGACACGTATGGGTTGTCGATCCTTTGAAGTCATCGCCATGAGAGATCCAATGATCCAGAACAGAAGGGAAGGGATGGACGGGGAGGATACACGAGACACTTCATTACATCAGTTGCGTGTGTACAAAATTAGATTCGCGCACACGGCATGAGATTCATATGACCGGGCAATTCAATTTCTTTAGGATAGCCGCAATACAAATAATGTATATCTGAAGGAGCGAAATACGTGAAGTTGAGTAAGGGACGGGAAAAACGGTATGAAATGAACAAAAAATATCTGGGATGTGTGGATAATTTATGAATAATGCATGAAAAACACTACACTATATCATGAGAAAGTACTCCGCATTTACACGTGCACTTGATCTACATTACACGTGTTTGGATCGAGTTAATAATGAAACCAATGTAAATCGTGAGAGCCAATATGGAATCGCAGTACGGAAAATCGACTTTATCATTCTTTCGTCTTTTGTTATTTCAGTATGAGATTGATGTGGATCAGACTCAATAAACACCAACGAGGAAACCTGCAAGTGCTACCTGTCTGGGATTGTTAGAGTTTTAATGAATGATCAAGTGCTTCGCCAGGATTTGGTACAAACAGCTGTCTCTATATGGAATCTTTCATGTCTTCGAACTACCGTGAACTGTTCCGCGAATTCCAGATCGTATTGTTTTGCATGGACATACAATCTTGGATCAGTATTGAATCAATCCTGTCGAAGAGTGCCCAGTTCCTATAAAAGCATGTTTTGTATTGGGTCGAAGGCGAGATTTGAAGAAGCTTCTCTCTTGGGTGAAAAATCGCAATGAGGTCTAGCTGTATTTATGTCTTCGGTAACGAATTGAACTCAAAATTTGAATTTATTAATTCTCATGGATATTGAGAAATATGAAGACCAGGCTAAAGTTATTCAGAGCACACAAAAATTTAGAACCTCCATGTTGCAATTGTATCCGAAAACATAAAAATGCTACCGAAGAATTCTATTTCCAATTTTGATAACCAAATCGAACGACTGAATTTGAACAGCCATCAAGAATAAGCGAGTGCATACAAGTATTCAAGCCGAGCGCTTTGAAACTTCTGAGTTTCCCTTACAACCCACTGTAAAACGAGAATCCTGAATATTTTATGATCAATGAATCCTTTGCTTCCCAGGCGTTATTTTAATGTACAGTATGGGAAATGTCTTCTAGGAAATATCGTACTATGGGATTGTATCGCTGATTATTATAATACTATACGTGCTCGGAATAATAACTGAGCGCCCTGCCTTGAATTAAAGTCACCTTCCAAGTCATTTCCCTCATGTACGAAAGTTATATAATCTACACTTTCCTCCCATAATTTTTTATCGAATAATATTTTTTACTATCAACGGTTCTTGATTGAACGTCGAGATTCACAAATTGATTAACAAATTCGATGATTTCCAGAGTTAGTTTGTTCGTTCTTGCCTACATGAATTTAGGTTTATATATCATGAACATTACATTTAATGCACGATAACATGAAACCACTAGGTATAGTTTCATGTTCACGTACATTGAAACGATTGTAATCTCGATCCATGCACGTATTTGGAAACAACTTCCAGCAAAAACACTGAGATTATTGAAGAAATTTCTAATAAGGTACAGAAAGGAAGAACAAAATATTAAATTTGACAGCGGAATCTGATTTGATTAAATACCTTTTGCAGCAGCAAAAATCTGTTTGCTATCGTAGCAATCTTGTCAGCTACGATAGCGACTCTTCAGCTGTGGCACCGAAAAATGTCAGCAGTTAAGAATGTCACTTGGAAAATATTGAATTGTGATATTGATAAAAAATCTGAGTGATGTCCAATGACTTCTTCCAACCCCCTATTAATATCTATTCGTGGCCTGATTAACTTCGATGAACGATTTCCCGGGAAAAAACGAAGATATTTGGATGATTCAAGATGAATTTCGAAGAAGAAAAATAGGAAGAAACCATGTGTTTTACGCTTTTAGGTGACGAGATTAGGACAAACTGACGTGATCGAGCGATTCTGAGGTCAGATTGAGATTCAGCGCAGCAAAGAGTTTCAAAGAAGGATAATGGAGCTTTTGGCTTTGAAGGTCGGTCAAATTTTGTCGGCCTGTGTGATTCAAAGGTTTATATGTGCAACTGTAAGAGGTTCTTTGTGAAGTTTTCATCGAATCTCCAATGAAAAATTGAAAGATTTCGGAAGAGCATTTGCCTCAAAGCACACATTGAAGAGGAGCGAAATTCTTATAAAGATGCTGTATGCTCCTGACAACTTTTCGAAAAAAAAACAACAAACGTTTCGCTACCGCAACAATAAAATAGTTCCTAAGGGGGATCCTGCTTTAGGAGGCCTCGGAAAAGCGTTTTTTTGGAAAGTTTCCTCGGATACGGAAAAAATAATTGGATAAAACGAACTTCTTGGAGTGTATTCATGTATGTTTCAAGTTGATGAAAAAATTTTCTCCAATGAGAAATAATGAAGGAGAGTGTGTTTTCTCCAGTTTTCATTTTCACAATCATTGATCATTATAAACTGGTGGGAGTGATTGCGAACAAGCTAGACGTCCGATTGAGATGAATCAAAGCTTGTTATCTTCAGTTTTGTATCCTCTTCTATTCGAACCTAAAAAGTTCATGGGAAATTATGTCTAAGCAATTTTTATAGCAAGTTTAAGTGATTATTCTTCCTCCAAAAAGAGCTATTTTTTTTTTCAAACCCCGAGTAAATTTTGAATTCTATGATTTCTTCCGGGTTTTCTTAGTTCACATAGAAGAATGATGTATGAAAATTGGAATGCCGTTCGGTTTTTCTGTTTTAGATGAGGAATACGACCTGTATCTTTCCCACCGATAGAAGACTTGAATTGCGAAGCGCTCTGCGAATGTGGACATAACTCTTACATATATGATCTTTTCACACTAGACATAATTTTTTTATTCACTTGAAAAATATATGAAAATACTCTGAAAAGTTTTTCGGATGAGATTATTTTCTTGGTACCTCAAAAAATTCTCAAAAAAACACTATGTTGAGGCCTCCTAAAGCAGAATCCCCCCTCAGAACGATTCAGTACAGTAGGCTCTCATTATAAACGTCGCTATAAACTATCTGCGTTTTTTTCTCACATATAGTGAGCTTGGGTACTGAAAAAACACATCTTACGCTAATAACAAGAGACTACTGGATTCGTCTTACTATGGATTGTTTCTGAATCCATATGGATCGTTACATCAACTATACTCTCGTTGTCATACCGATGCCTTCGTCTTCCTTTTTGAATAATGTACAGTACTGTTACAAGAACTGTAATTTGTTTCCATGGTATGCAACGAGGAATTAATTTTCGTCAAGAAAAAGTGAAGAAAACATTCTAATATTTCGGAATGAAAGGATATTTCTGCACTGACACTATCAATATATTATTGTGCAGAATTTCATTTTCTTTCTTTCCCATTTCTTATTGAATGTGCACCATCTCGTGTCGAAAAGAACCATTTACTTCATCTCTCTTGCTAACTGTACGGAAAATTCTCCCACTTATATAACAAATCTGGCAACTGCCATGTGCTACCGTTGTACTAGCGATAATCTCTTCCCAAGAAATCCGAGATAAATTCAATTGGTTGCTGCAGTTTGAAGATACGAATTTTCATTTACTCTGTCAAAAATACCTCTGAATAGTTTCTAAATTGGAGTTAATTCTAATTCCATCCACAACTGAATTCAAGAAAAATTTAGATCGTATTCGGGAAAAATGTTTTCTTTACCCTTTTCAAAGATTCACTCCATCGTGTCATAAAAGCTACACAGCGTGCGAGAAGTTCTGAGGTCCTATGAGGTGAACAACAAGGAACAAAATATAATGTTCATTGTCCTCATAACACAACGTTCAGATATAGAAATGCAATATTTTTTATATCGTTCTCATTCATTGCTTGAAAGGTAGGAATCTTCAAAGTATTTGTACACAAAGAATTCTATGAAGCAGTGCAACCTTAGTGGAAATTTTGGACGGGAAAACATCAGGGCCTGATGAGGCATGCCTGATTTCCTATAAGGTCCTCATCAGGTTTTCTTACGGGGTTCCCTATTCCCCTCGATTTTATGAGAATCTTATCCGAACCCTGTTGTACCCTTGCGTTACAACCCTATTTGAACCCTATTAGGAAGATCAAATGAGGCCCTTGTAAGGGCCTCGCAAGATTTTCCTTATTCACTGTTTCCGGATTTTGACCTGATCAGGACCTTATTGCAAATAGGGAATGCCTGATCCAATTTCTACTAGGGAATTCGGGAATTCATTACACAACGTGATATCTAGTTTCCATTAGTATTTTATAAAGCTCAATAAAGATGATATACAGGAAAAGTAGAAATGGTCTAGTCATTTACGAGTTTGTAACGCCTGCACTAACGCACAGCTAGGGCCTGGGGGGTTCCTCGTAAGTATTTAGCGAGTTGGCTAGTTTTTCGCTACTGCAAGCGTTACAAACGCGTGAATGACTACACTATTCTACTCGGGTCCTGAAGTTCTCCTCTGTGAGTCTGAAACAATCAAAAGTACTCAAAATTAGGGAAATTTCAGTGCTTTTCAGTAGCTACTATGGATTGAGATTCATAGAGTATAGCACAACAAATAAGAATCCTCCTATTTCTTCGGTTTTCATCAAAAATATCTCTCGAGTTGGTTAAAAAATCCATATATGAAATTTTGTAACCAATGGTTAGCGACGATTGGTGGTCGGTACCGGATCGGAGTTATTTTGCGTTATCATTCCGCAGTCCAACCAACGTTGGCCTCCAACGGTTGTACACTGGCAGCCTGTATCGAACCAGTACTGAGCCATTCGTAAATTTCTACGTGGGAAGAGAAAGAAAGAATTGATTATCAAAACATCCGAATTCTAAATTCTCAAATCCACTATAGACTGCTGGGATCAGAGCCCATAATCTTTCAGACCTGCCTCACATTATTATGATCATTGACAAATCATTTCAATGAAATTGAAATGTTACAGGATCACTTGGTGAATAGCTCGTTATGGATTTATTTATAGCACATGTGAATAGAAGCAACGAGAGGGAATTGAATTTCCGACGTGCAACCTCAATTTAGGATACGAGAGAGGACCTTCCAAACTCCATAACATAGGTTGAGATACCAAGGTAACGGAAGCAAGAAACTTAGAGGAAGAATTACAGAGCTTTGAATAAAATATAAGCACGGTAGTGTGTGATGAGGTACGTGAATAACAGCGCCATCTCAGGATCGATGAATATTAATTTCCAGTCAAGTAACTGAAGTGCCATAGTTCTTATGAACTTTAATCTAATTCAACGATCTAATATCTCGCAGAAAACAAACATAACAGACTTCTTTAAGATTGAATAAACACATCACTCAAATATTTTCTTCTTGACTCTAATGCAAGACTTGTCAAATATTTTTCAATTCATTCCACCTTCAACACAAGTTCCTTTATAGTGCTGGGGATCAAAATCATTGGAAATCTTATTCACATAATTTATAATTCAACACCCCGTTTTGGAGAAATACAAGGCAATCGTGGTGCATGATAATAAAAACTTGATGGTGTATGTAATGGATGATGTGGCTATATATAACATGAATATTGAGCATTGCAGTTATCTACACTTTAAAAATATCACAATGTATCTGTGAATGTCATTGTAATGTTCATCGATTATAGATTTATACATTCGTGAAGGATTGGAACAAGTAATCCTCCCATTTTATCTATGATTCAATCCTTTCATTGCTGCCTTTACATTTCAGGAGATGAGGAACTGGAATTCGATGTTCTGGACCCTTCGTGTGTGAGTGTAGGAAAATTTTTTCAAAACACAGTGATCTAATTATTCGGTATCAGTTCATGGGTCTTTAAATATGAAGATCGTGATGCGATCGATCCCCTTTCTGGGACTAGGTGGTGAACTGCTGGAAGAGGGTTGGTCAGTACGATCGACTGATGTTCCCTCTACACAAACTTACAGTTGCGGTCAGGAAAAGGATCGATAAACGAGATTTCATTCTAGTTGCGTAAATAAGTTTACGATTATTTAATACTCACTATGCTAGAATCACATGAATCACATTTTTGAGTGAAAATGCAATTGATTGGAATTTGTCAACTATATTCCATCTATAAATGACAAAAATCTATAAAATTATGTACAGTTTCATACAGAAAATATCTTACGAGAATTCTACGAATGAATATGTAATACAAATGGAGCCCAAGAGATTTCAACACTTTACAAATTTCGCTAATAAGTGACATCATTTCAATATCATTTCATCGCATAATCCCGTGTGGGAATCAAGCCTGGGCATCCTAAAGTAGGCCCTGGCCCTGGAGGGTATATCTTAGGCATCCAATACAAAGTTGCCCACCCACAGCCCATATAGGCCCTCAGTTGGCCACCATTATTTTTGCCTGGATATTTGTGACCATTATGGGGCCTAAACTGTTGAAAAAAGATTGGAATTTTCCGGTACCCAAGAATTAAAAAATTTCTGTACATGACGAATTTTTCAGTTCACATACAAGGAAATTGCTGTTGTACTGGAATTTTCCCCTATTTTACGTGAAATTTCATGTTTTTTCACTCCAATGTTCCAGTATAAATACAAGAATTTTCTGATACGCATACTGCAATTTTCATGATTTGAATGTGATTTTTCAGTACAAATGTACAGGTCAATTGTTTCCAGTACGGTACTGGAAGCTTTCCGAAGTTTTTTTTCACAGTGTAGATTGGAAAGCGCAACATTCCAAATATGGGCCACTTTTCGAGCAGGGATTATAAACCTGGCCCAGGTCTGAGCCCGGGAGAAATTTCCACACGGGATGTGAAGTACCAAGAGTTCGTACTATCGTATCCTCGATTCATTCATAGTTGACGAACGTATTCACATTCTGGGGGGAAATTTCTCATGAAACACGATAGGAACTTTGTTCCATCATTCCCCTAACATCCCTATATCATGAATTTATGAGTCCTATCCTTCCTTCGCAACGGAATCCTATTGTTCCATGCCAGGTTCAATCGTCAGATAAATTCTATACGATGGATTTCATTTTCGTTCTGTGCTTTCATACTATAGCGATTTGATTTTTGTTACGTCACATAATATTCAATCGATTCTATCGGATATGGAAGATAAAACATGAATATCTTGTTTTCTCTATATCAAATTTACCTTTTTGTATGGTAAATAAACGACAGACAGACAAGTGCTGAACCACAATCGGATTTTTCACAATTCGATTGTATAGTAGCAGCGAAATATTCTCGTAACGTTTACGGTACATCTTTAGACGTTTGTATGTTATACGTAAGCGTGTTAGTAACGGATGGATGTTTATGACTGTATCGATAACTCGCTCGAACCGCTAACCATCTCGGTTTACGAAGCACCAAAACCTACGTGAGCTAGTGCTATCAAAAGCTGGATACAAATCGATTTACACAAGCCTCAATTTATTCAAGATATCGAAAATTCTGCATTGTATGTTACAGGGCATCCAAAATAATAGCGATTCTTGAAATTTCGATATCTTGTCGGATAATCGATAATAGATTATAAATTCTAGTAGTATCTGATAGAATCATAGTTTTCTCCTTAGAGTTACGGAATTGAAATTACAATGTCTTTCATTCATCACATTGATAATGTAGAAACTAAATTGAAAACGAGTTCTTTCCAATGATTTCATGTTTTTTACAATCATGGTTATTTTTATTACGACTTTCTTCATATTTTATCGGAACAGGAATCCATACACATTGCATTCAATATCACTAATAATATCGGTCGTTTCCATCTATTTAGATGAATCTGAGATACGAAGGGAACAAAGAATTACAATACAAAGATGAAAACGAGGGAGAAAAAAGTAGAGGAAAAAAATACTAAAGAAAAATGGCACAGTTATTTGCCATGCACTCGTGTTCTCTCTATTGTCGACTCTGTTCCAAATGAAACGACGAAAGAACAACGGGGGAAAATAAATGGGAAAGATACAACTCCACTCAGAGGTTAAAGGTTAAACTAGAAAACAGCCCTGACAGGGTTTGTCGCCATTGAGGTTGCAGCTAGGAGCCAACCTGTGTCGATTTTCAGCGCAGTCAAGAGAAAAAGAAGAAGACGTTACAAGGAATTCGGAGATGAAGCGTACGAAATGAAACCCACAAGAACACAAAAACAGAATTGAGCATTAGTTGGATTCCTTAGTTTCCAACGATGAAGAGTCTAGATTAGTTTTCAAAAGTATTACACGTTATATTTGTAATGGTAATAGTCATTCGCTCTGTGTACAACAAGAGAATAAATTCACTTTTTTGAATGTACTCCTTTACTCCATGAAATTTATTGTATGTAGAAAATGAAATGGTTTGTCACTTTTGCGAGTTAGTAAGCTCTTATATCAATACGTATCTTTTACTCAATGAGGTTCAACGCGTATTTTCTCGAGAATATAAATTATGAATTCAGTTCATTACATTTGCATTCGGATCGAAGGAATTGTATGTTGCATGATGTCTTGTGGAAGAATTTCATCTTCCAGAGTTTTTGATTGTCCGAAAAACAATGCAACATCTTGAATATGATCTTTATGATTTCAACCACACGCAATATGAGGTATCGATAACACAGCGAACTAGTCGATTACTACAGCGCTCGCAAGAAGATGTGACGTGGTATTTTTCAAATACCTCGTCACATTGAATTTTTGTAATTCTCTCTCTCTCGCTCTTTCGTCGATGACGTGAATTCGAGATTATAGCCGTCAAGAGAGACTCTCACCTATATCATATAGAAGATTGCATTGTACAGAGTCTCTCAAGGATGTTACAGCCGTGTGATTGCCGACTGATATGAATTTGAATTATTTCTCTCGCTTTCTCGCTTCCCTCTTTCTTTTCTTCCTCTAGTTTGCTTGGAATGCTTGCTTGGCTGGGACCAGGTACATAGCTGAAGGCATAGGACCACGGAGAGCAGAGAGAGAGAGGGGAACACATATCGTCACTGCCGTACGATGGAATACTTGTGGAACCCGGTCTGACCCATGAAGGGAAATTTCCATGCTGCCGGTGCTCTCGCTATCGACGACCATGGGGCCACGTGCTATTGCACTGGGAGAAATTCGGTGCTCCCTCTATACTTGAGGTACTGACTGCACGCGTGAGCCTGTTAGCGCCTGTACAAGACATCGGAGTAGCAGGTACTCCGATCAGTGTACATTGTGCGCAATGCGGAGTAGCTCCTACTCCGATAACCAGTATAGCTTATACGCGGAGTATTTGGAGTAGCAGTGAGGCAGGTAAAATGCAGTAGCTACTCCGTTTCAGTGCGTAGACCGTCCTCACTGATGGGCGCTGCTGTCGCTCTAAGCCGAGTATAACCTGTGCGCCAAATTTCTCTCAGTGTGGAGACAATTTCAATTGGAGACAGTTCTCACATTTGCAAGACAATCAGTCTCGATCTTGGCGGCATACCCGTAAAGTGTATAGTTGGGGTTGCCTACCAGTTTGAATTGTGAATATATAATTGGGCCACGTGCCGTCTTTGGGTTTCCTTCCGTATTTCCGGGATTTTATACAAGACCCGGTGAGTTCCCTCCATCAATAATATTTCTTCACAGTGAAATTTGTCATGGCAAATTTCTCTGTTCTCTCACATTCAGATTCCTCTTGTGGGGGACGTTGAAGTTCCTGCCAAGTTACAAAAGAAAGGATAGAGAAAAGCGATTCACTCTGACCCATCATTGTTCCACGTTCCCCTTACACCCATCCCCTCTACGCGGTCTGGGTTAGTTTTGGGTAATTCATGGGCTCATTTCAATTACTTTTGTGATTCACTTGGTTTCGATCTCCTCTCGATTCTGATGGTTCCCCTCTGCGACTTTCTGGCGCCCTTTTCTAGCCCGTTTTGAATTCTTCTCATCATTCTGAAGTTTGAATTTTTTTGAAACGGCTAGCACAGCTAGCATTCCAGAATTTATTTTTCATTCAAAGTTAGCCGTTAGGAAGAGCCACATGAGCCTCCATACATTTCATGAGTGAAAATTATAATCTTTATCAACAGATTCAAATCAATGCGAATGATAGGAGATAATCGTTCGATATGAGTTCAATGGATTAATATTTGAATATTATAGTAACAGAATTAATTTTTTCTCTCAGTGTGGAGATACGACATCAATTTTCAATACAGGAAAATAAAACAAAGGGAGCATAAAACAATTCATTATTGTTATGCAATTCATCGTACGATATATTCTCATGGAAGCATTGACAGTGTCTCGTCAATCCCCGAATATCTTTGAATTCGTCCTATTCATACCATTATTGAAATCTCTCATACAATCCAGGATTCATGTTAATTCAAAGCATGAAATATATCCCCTCAAAAAGTACATTCCACGAAAAATGGAAAAATGAAAGTGGAACTGATATTCGAGGAGGAGAATTTTCTCTAGATTTAGTGACTTTGCTAAGACCTATGGTATCATCTTCCATTTCCTCGGAGTTCTTTTTAGATGCGCTCCAGTTATTCCGCGTAATCAAAGCGGAAAATCCGAGTGCTCTCAGCTCACTGCGATGAGATCCTTATTTTTCTCAAATGCAACTTGCAAACACTATTACAATCAAACTCGTGATATTTTCAATGTTCCCAATTAGAATAATTGGCTGATAAATTTTTTTTTCTGTCTCAAGATGGCTTGGATAATAAATCTAAGAAGAAAACAAAATTTATGCGGAGTCATTTATATTGTTCAGTAATTGTAATTTTGTTCTACAAATAGGTTGGTTTTCTTGGAAGACCGCGTGCATTCTTCCAAACTCACCCATTGCATGATAAAATTGAGGTGAAATTGAGATAGTCGGGCAGAAGATGAATCATATAATGGTATAATTTGCGATGCAGAAAAGTATTTGTATGCTATATTGAACATACGTTGACGAGTTTAAAATGTTCGAGCGTACAAACGACATATCTCTATAGTGAGAACTATATTTCTATAGTAGCCTGCAGTCGAATTTGATCAGAATAATGGCTAAGGAAGTGATAGGAAGGTAAGAAGTCCTTTTTCAAACACATTCTCAATACAGAAACCAAGAATTGAGAACTTCATCCAATGATCTGATGGAAAAATGTATGAAATTCGAGACAGTTTTCAATAGTGTTAGGAAAATAGATGATGAGAGTAGAACTTGATTCCTTACAACTTGAAATTGATTATTCTTCCTGTACATATAAGGGAGGATAATTGTGAATATCTCTGCAATTTTCTGAATGAAATTTGTCAGAAGGTTGATACTGGAATGGTTCAAGAATATAAAGCGCTAATAGAGAGTAAGAGAAAAATGTTACTTCCAACCTTCTGAATCAAGAAATTTTCTCAAACTTCCGTTGAATCTCAAAATAAAGTAGATACAAGGAGGTAATTTAACCATCCTCTTTCAATCAATCAATCAATCGTCTTGGTTTTCTGAACACTGAGAAAACTGTTTTGTTATGCCTATCAAAACATTTTGTTATTATATGCCCAATCAAAATTTTTTTTTCGAATAACCAAAAAATTCAGTGGGTCTCACCAAAATTCAGGCAGATCATTTTACCAAATCACATTTGATTCTTTCAACTAGAAGTGATTTGGTAGGATCTCTTTGTTGACCCACTAAATTTCTACTTCTGCCAGTCAGGAATTTTAGTTCGGCATATATCAACCAAATCTTCTCTCTCAGTGAACCAGTTATTCACAATGTGTTGATAATATTTATTACAAAATCGCACAATAACAGCGTTCGAAGATAAGATTAATCGTCTCCTAATCACTGTAAACTCGAATCTGAGTGAATTCACACTGATGATTGATCATAAATTTATGGAAATAAGTTAGTGTTGCAATGTCGCTGAAGTTTGCAACGTATTAGTGATAGGCTAGCAAGGTATTCAGCTGTCAAAGACCCAAAATCTTGCGGTATATCTTTTAAACGGTGTTGCCAATTCCGGGGAATTTATTTGAGAAGATTGAAAATGATGATTCGTCACATTTTATGAGTTTGAATTTTCGTTTCGTTCCTATAAACGATTCAGAGTTCAACAACATATTGCCAGTAAAAAATAGCAAATACTGATTGTGATAAAATGTGTTATCAGGTCAAAAAAGCTCATCACTCCCATTTGGGACATCATTGATTGGAAGAAAAAAATGTAACATCAGATTATGTAATCAATATTAACCATGGTTATTCCGGGCTGTGAAACAACTATGCCCTATGATCGAAAATCAAACGATAGATTCTCCACCCTCATCTAATCTGATAGAATTTTAAAGAAGAAATAATAATGACTCGTTGGAGGTTTCCAAGATTTCTCTTACTCGTGCTTCTATTTTCTCCACTGTGTGTATACCCGTTCATACATATGAATGAAAGTAGTTCATGTTACCTCAACAACACAAAGATTCACTACATCCCACACAATTATTCAGCTAAAATGGTCATAATCATGCATCGTTTCTGTAGTACGAGGACGCAAGAAGATGATGCACACCACAGTTCTTTATTCGACAAGATATACATGATATATATATATATTTGAGAAATCAATTCACTCGGGTTGGATTTGTTATTATGAATCATGAAATTTTATCCTACAATTGAATAATGAATACAATTACTCCTCACTAAACGAACATCTAAAAATTAGTCATTTTCGTTATAATATGTTTTTCGTGATTCCTCTTGCATTCCATCCTGTTGGCATTCTTTTAACTTTTTTATCGACCAGCCCGTGATCTGTCTTCCCATTCTCTTTCACCTTTCTGCCGTCTATCTTCCGTCTGACTGTCAACAGGGTGAGGTGACGGCGAAATGAGGCGACGAAGCTACGTTCGGTTCAATTTAGAGCATTTTCGCAGAAAATATAGTTATCTTCCAAGACTCGTGCCGTACACTTATCTGTGTGCGAATATGAGGAAAGAGAAAACGGAACGAAGCAAGGTTTGGATCACTGGAGTGTGACAAGCGGACCACCTAAGCAGAGACATAAAAGACCACGGAATGGGGAAAAAGGAACAACATGGTTTGTAAGGTAGAGTGACAAAACCAGAGACTATTGTCTGGGGAAGGTCTTCCCGTACTGTTTGTTTATTTCTGTGTTTGTTTGTCTCATCAGATTCTCCTTTTATATTTCTTCATTTTATTAAAAAAGTATCATCCCTCTCAACATTGGATGCACCTCAAAGAAAAGAAGGAAAGCCGCCCAAGTCAATGAGAGACCAGAGACTATTGAGAAGTATGAAAGGCCTTGGACGGATGATAAAAAAATCATAAGACTCGGTATTCTGTAATATGGAAGACATGTTGAGGGGGAGAAATTCAAAGCGTTAAATAAACACCGTCCCACTTACATCTGAAGGTGGTACAGGTAATTCCAATGCTGATGGTGTTTGTGTTTCACCAAGACAATTATTGGTAATATTACTATATCACGTGATACTGAACTCTCACGAAGAATTTCTTTAAAAGAAGAATGTCAAATGTACTCTCCAAGTTCGGTCATGTGGAGAATTTTCATTTCACTTACCGAAATTTTCTGATTATGATGTTTGAATCACAGAACATTACATAGAAAGAAACCCGAATTTACATGAAGATGAGAAAAACCATTCGTGGCAGAATCATTAGAAAGATGGGGAAAAATAATGTATTCAAAGTTCATTTAAATTTCGACGTGCATAACAGTTTCGATGTGAATTGAGATGAAAGTTGGAATTGGATCAACGATCGTTATTTCATATTCGTTTTAGTTAATTTGGGTTTGGTGCTTTGCAACAAGTTCGGAATTTAATTTTATACTCATTTTATCTAAAAGACTCACAACTCGCTTCATTTACTCGATTACCAAACATCAACAATCGAATACTCATATCTTAAACTTCGCAACACACCATCTCTTATGCATTATACTTTATTAATACAGTCTTTTAATCACTCTCGTGAGAATTTTATACATTATTCACAGAAGGATACAAAATGGATGTGTGACTTATGAACATCATAGAGTTCACGCAACTGTGATAATCTCGACGAGAAATTCAGTCTCATTTGATCGGGTTAACCCAGCGTCTGATTAGAATTCGATAAGGACCTGGTCAGGTCCTATCCAAACCCGATTCGGTTCCTAGTCGAGTTTGGGAGGGATCAATTTTTGGACAATAAGGCTGATATTCCTCCATGAGTTCTTTCGGAATACAGCGAAATAAAAAGACTTATTTCTCTTCTCAAGAAATACAGAAGAAAGGGAAGGAATGAGAACAAAAGGATAGCTCAATCGTGGAATACTAGTATATTGATAGGAATAATAAAAATAAGAACATTCCTAATCTAATCCAGTCTAATCGCAACACACTATCCAAGATCAAATCAGTTCTCCAGAAGAAACTTGGAAGATAATATTCGAGAGATAAAGTTAAGACTCTTGATTTTCAGGAAGACATTCCTTTCATATTAGACAAGACAATATTCTGACATCACGTAGCTATGGCTTGGTTGCTACACTGGAAATTTTCTCCCATTCTCATTGGTCATTCTATCTGGTGTAGATGTATGATTGGTAGATTCCATTAGAATCTCCCGGTTGTAGCAATCCTGTATGAGATTGTCATACGTCGATCTATTCAACATTATGAGCAATAATAATACTGTAACTTGAATTATAGTTGTAACTTTCACAGATCGCTTTGCTTTGATTCTATGCGGTTCATAACATCAATCAAAATGATAAATCTTGACTCTTTTTATAATTCTGTTTGTTTCTCAATCTTCAAAAATCCCATACAGTTGCCATCAACAGTTCTTCAACGAAGAAATATTTGTATATTTTCATAGATGGATTTTATGTAAAATTTCATGAATCACACACCACGCGTTTTGAAAAAATTTCTCGAAACATCACCTTGAAAACAACTTTTCGAAACTTGAAAGTAGACTTATTCACCATTCTGGAATACATTTGAAACATAATTGTTCGTCCTCTCTTTCCACGCACAATTGATGCATCCTGATACTGGGATAAACTTTAAAAAAATTTCCTACATTATATTGTTTCCTCTGCTTTCAATCAAATCTATTCGATTTTCTTTACATTCGCCATTTTCCGGAGCAACAAATATGTACACAATAACAGTGATCGAACGAATACAATATTAACACGCGGAAAATAAAATTATTCCCTCTCGAAGAGATATTTTCCAGGGAAAACAGGGAGGAGAAATCACCATACTTTTCAAAATTATCTCACGAAAGAGGATGTGTATTCATAAATCGTCCTTTTTATCCTACATCAAGGACGGTGGGATGAGAATGGTGAAAGTTAGGAGCCGAATTGGTGTTATCCGAGTTATGGTGCGAAACGAACTCCTATGATTCTCTGACAACAACGACGACGAGCACGAGTCCACGACAGAGCTTGGAAAAGTTTACTTTTGACGCGGCGGTAGGTTGCACGTGACGAATTCAAATCAGGCGTAAATACTTAAGGCAAATACTCAGAGGGTCTCAAACTAGGGGTTTTAAAATAAAGCATTAGGAGAGAGGTCGAACAACGAGCAACGAGGTAGTTACGGAAGGGTGAAAGCACTCGTGTCCCAATCTTCTCTTTCGCTCTTCTCTTCCTCCCATTTTGTCCGCATCTACCTCTCAAAGTTCGGCATGAAGTTTGCGCAAACTCGTGAACTTTTGTAGTAAACTAGTTGAACGAACACAAATTGCCACGGTGAATGAATCAAAGAATGACCACACCAACGCGCCCGTTAAATTCGATTCTGACCAGAAAACTTATTACGAACGTACCCAAGCTACAAAAGAATGGCCTTGATGATGTTTTGTGTGAGATATTTTAATTACGATGAGATTGGTCAACAACCATTCTACATCCCAAGGCTTGAACCTTGAAAAATCCCTCACATTTGATGGAAAAACAATTCCGCCGCGATGAGGAGACGAAATTCACCAGCAGTGTGAGGAAAAACTCCCCACATCCTTCATTACATTACTGCTAAATTAGCAAGATAAGAGCGATTACCACTATTATTGTTGAACAGGGTGGAAATACTCAATTTAATCTTAAAGATTGTTTGGTAAATCATTTATTTTTACTACATTCCAATAACAGCGAGATTTTCTCTCATCTCGCCAATTTTGTAGAAATATGAAGATTCTTAAGACTATTTTTCTGCGTGTATAAAAAATTAGGGGAGAGCTGCGTTGATTGGACCATCCCCTTGGATGGACCACCACCTTTTATTGCCAAAGAAAAGAACTCAGATTTCTTCTAATCATACAGCGATAATGTCACAATAATGAACATGATCACTTCATGATTAGAAGAGATTCAAGTTTTTTCCTTTGGCAATAAAAGGAAGGCGTCCATCCAAGGCGATGGTCCAATCAAGGCAACTCTCCCCTATATGCGAACAGTTTATAAAAACTGAACCAATTCAAGAAACGTCACGTTGTTTTTGTATTACCACGCCGAAACTCCTCTGAATCAGTTTTCAAACCTCGAAATACAGAGGTTAAACATTTTTTTGTTGTTCTATGTTATGATTAATGATTTTCCAATAGAATAAAATTACTTTATTCCAAAAATACCCTCTCTTGATTTATAGAATTACTGAAGAGGAATTATAATAATGGACATTACCTTGAAAATTGTCTGGCTCACATGAAGTTTCTAGTAGCTTTTGCAAGGGATATGAATGAGCGGATGTTCGTTTCAAATATTCCACAAATCCAGTCGAGTTATTCAATTATCAAACGAGCACAGGAAAGGATACAAGCACAGTTAATTCAACATTGCTTCATGTACTAGAAAATGTATTATCGAATCATTATTTCGCTGGAAAATTTTTGAAATGGACCGTTGAAAATAACAAAGCCACACAATCCCTGTTCAGTGATTTTTATTATTCTTTGATTTCGTATCGACATGCGTAATTGATGGATAAAAAGTGTAATATGTGAACTTCATCGGATTGCAATATATCAGCTGCTGCATGACAGCTGTCATTCGCGAAACATCGCATTCTCTTTTGACAATTTTTCATGAGGATACATGGGGGAATGGGGATACATAAAATGATGATCTATAAAATTCGATTTGTAACAAATGAAATGAAAATCTTCCTAAGCTCCCCAATTTCCGAGCAGATTTTCGATTAAAAGTGTTCAAGGATTCATATGGAATCTATGAATCCATTTGGAATCAAACATGAATGCTCATTGTCTTGATTTTTTCAGTCAAGTAGTGCTCATACGATGCGCTATCAAAACAGAAATAAGGAAGTCCATATAACAAGCAGAGCGTGCGTTAAATGCAATTCCGACGTTTCGCCCAGGTTCTGGGCCTTTTCAAGGACATCAAGTCCGTCAAAAAGGCAAAGAGTGTTGCTGCTTCATCATCATAGGCCCGTATCCTGTGGGAAAAGATGGATTCCCAATCAAACCTGGGTGAAACGTTGGAGTTGCATTAAACGCACCCTTTGCTACATATACGGACTTCCTTACTTCTGTTTTGATGCTCATTCTCTTATTTTTTACGATTGATAAAGACCATGATTCAGCATTTCTCTCCACTGGAGATCCAAGAATATTCATTTGAAATCTTCTGAAGATTCGCTTCTTGAATCAATCCTCATAAGTTCAGCAAGAAAGCCCAATTGAGGAGGATTTGTTCGTTTCGAGAAAGAAAAATCGTATTCAAAAGTGCAGAGTTCCAGCATTTCTCAACAAATCCCTGCCCCGAGATCTATTGACAGAAGAATTTGTTTCTCACAAAGCAGAAATTTTTGCCGTAGTTGAATCATCTAGAATTGGATTCAACAGGAGATGATTTTCATCCAAGTCAAGTTCTTCAATAATAACTGTCTTACTTTGTAAAATATCCCAATTGCGAGCATTGCCCACGGTTCTTTTAAATCTCCTATCCAGATCTTCCCCAATATTCTGACGAATCAATAAAATTCACTGGATTGTTCATCTTTATCAACACTGCGGATATGTGGAATATTCAATGACGTTGGAAATTCGAATTCAAAAGTTGGACACACAACCTTGTTCCGCATTTTATAAAATCAATACTCTGCAGAAGGGTGATATGCCTCAAAATAATCAGGGTCGATAACATGTGTAAGATAATGCATTCCGAATGTATTGCGAGACTACTGAACTCACTATTGATTGTTTGGAACCGAAATGTGGAAAGATCTCGTCCAGTTTTAAACATTTTCGAACTCAATACTTCGTAGAAGAATTAAGAGACTGTGATCGAATTCTCAGCACGGGTTTGTGTGAAAGATGAGCTTCAAATTCAACGTAGCGTAACGGAGGAGAAAACATTAATCAAAATGGTGAAACCGTTGAAGAAGATACTACGGCTATGAGCTACTGGGCTATTGTGATGGTGATTTTTCTATATCATCTCAGATTACGAATATAACGATTGAATTCTTTCAATTAACGCTGAATCAACCTTATATTCATACAAAATTCATGGAATAATCTCAACGATGTTGTTCTTCATTTCTTGATTCATTCATTGTATGGAGAAAAGTGTACCGTGACGATTACTGGAGAAAATAGACACTTTATGCAAAGTATTCCGAAATTCTAATATAAATACCAATTAACTTCGGAGAGAATGCGATGAACTTCGATCTAGCATAAGAACAGTCAGCGACACTTACCATATGGAAATCTTCAGGTGCCAAAGAAAGGCAAAAGCTGATGATAGAATTTAGCTTGACGCAAAGCTGTTGCAATAAGAATGGGTGGTAACTTGACTCAGCTCAGGCAATACCTTGGCTCAGCTTGAACGATAATTCTGTCCAGCTTTTGCGGTAGATTGACTCAATTTGAGCAATAGCTTGACCCAGGATGGAACTCCCTTTTGAATCAATCATTTCCAATAACTCTCATCAGGGTGCTATGTGTTTCTTGCACGGAGGAGAGAGATGGTGAACAAATAGTCTGTTGTCATACATAGCACAGCCACCTCCGATGTGTGAAATAGTAATTCATATCATATTTCGGTTTTTAGGCACATAAAATTCAAATTCATCGATGGAAATTACAGAGATTGCTAATCCTCATAGTGATTCATAAAGATACTACGTGGCATTGCACTATGTGATTCTTTACATCGCATAATCAGTGAATTACATAGCTCATTCTACGGAAAACATATTAGATACATGTGTTGCTATATTAAATAGTGAACTCTGCTACTTCCCAAAAAAGACCGTTCTTGCGTGTGTAAAGAGTGAAGCATTCAATGAATATATGTCCCCTCTGAAGATTCTATGACAGGAAGAATTCCTCATCTGTTTCAGGATATGTTTACTTCAACGCTAGGACCACCAGATTTTCATCATTCATCAGTTCAAACTGATCAGAAACATTATGTCCAACTTCTGGAAATTCTCCGACATTCATTTCGCTCATATCAAAATTATAGAATGGATGTTTCATTTTATTTTCAACTACAATGGAGAATAAAAGTGACCTCTGGTATGATATGGGCGCATCAATGACACAAGGATGCGACCACGATTGCTCGTCCCTAACAAACCATTTTTTTGTATGGTTTGCCATTGATGGTATATGCTGTTACAACCCTTTCCCCAGTGTTGGGTCTTGATTGTAGAAACTATCAGGCTGAGGCTCGAATGATGCCATCATTCTAGAGTTACGCCATACCTAGTAACCCAGGCTTGAGGTCCTAAAGCTCATGGTCCATTTTGACTTGGGTTAATTTTTATCCTAGAGTAACAATTATAATAAAACCGAATGATCATTGATATATATATATATCAATTTCCTACAATTTTATCCAATAGTGATTGCTTTATTTGCACGGGACAATTATTTTTCTCTTCTGGATTCTTCTCTCTACCTTTTACAAAATTCATACATTGCGATGGTATGAATTTTTCAATGGACGTTTGAAATGCAAACAGAATACGATTTAATGATAGAATTAAGTTTCAATTTCGTTTCCATCTTCGAACCTCATTCTGTGGACATTATACATAAACAACATCGTTTGACTAACGAAGGCAATTTGTGAGCTTTCTCAAAGCACACTCTACTCACTCGATGTATAAGGATCTTCTTGCTGCTTGAATCTTGTTGGATAAACTTGTGGTCGATGAGGAACAAATTTCCTTCGAAATGTTGACGTCAAATTTCCCGATAGTCTAGATAATTATGAACTTTCCATGAATCATTCTCGAACTATTGGGATTACAAGATATCTGCTCATGGCAGCAACTTGATGCATTATTCAAATATCAAAGAATAGAATGTCCTAATAAGCTCTCGTCGCATACAGCTTATCAAAAGAAACTATGATTATGAAAATTCATGAGAAAATTTCGTCTCGAAATATTCATTCACGAAACGAATACAAACAACGTACGATAGTTTTCGATTCGAGTAGGAAAATACACACTTTTACATATCGAATTTAATATTCAGAACCCTTCAACGTTCCGAAGGAACAGAGCTTTCTACGTCTCTATGATTTCTTTATATTGTCACTCGGTCTTTATGATGAATCTCTGAAACGATATCTCGTATGTTCAAATGAATATATTTGGTATTCCGTACTGGTATCACTCGATCGCA
This sequence comes from Gonatopus flavifemur, assembly GCA_018340375.1. Taxonomy (NCBI): domain Eukaryota; kingdom Metazoa; phylum Arthropoda; class Insecta; order Hymenoptera; family Dryinidae; genus Gonatopus; species Gonatopus flavifemur. The sequence goes on along the minus strand of JAFFJZ010000001.1, from coordinate 38,407,148 downwards.
TATTCACGTTGATACTTGTCTCGGCTAAGGACTCGAATGGAACTGTATATGCAGCATGCCGACTACCGGATACAATTCAGAAGAAGAGACGAACTTTGGAATGCACTTCTTCTGTTCAGCACTCTGTTGAAAATGAGTCAAACTTTTCTTGGGCAGTTTGTATTCTTTTTAGCCTTTGGCTGTACGTGGAAACTGTTTCTTCCTCATAAAAAAAAAACCACTGAAGAGCCTTTTCCAAACATGAAAAAGTTTTATATATCCAATGAACAAGTTTTTTCCTCTATTTGAATTGTGAATAACGTGGCCGTGAGTCAACTATTTCTGATAGAACTTTTCAAATAATTAAAGCGTATCTGTGATTCTTTTGACGTAGAGTCTATGCGATAAGAAATATCATTCTTCAAGCTCTTTTGTTGTACTAATCTCAATTTCTTCTATTGTCTTCACAGTGATGTTAATATTTTTTATTCGATTAGGCTCCGAGGATAAAATTTATGGGTTCACCAAAAACAATATTCAACGCGGAAGAATATATGGATTATTCCACATAAAATCACCGGGAGAATAAAAAATTGGTCGCCCCTCTGTTTTGGATTTTCGTCATACTTGGTAAAGATCTTCTCTGAGGTGTGAGAAGAGAAAATTCGAACCCATTTGATTTTTATATTTCTTCAAATCCATTCCAGTCCAATCAAAACACTCCAAATGTGCTATTTTCAAGCTCTCGTACTTTTGGCTGCCAATTTCTGAAGATGAAAGATACTTTAACGTTCGAGGTGACATTTTGAAGCTGGAAGAAAGCAGTTGCTCCAAGGAATATCAAAATTTATCCAATAGCTACCTCCAAAAAATAACAATGTACTGAAAAAATTACCTGTGTGCTTTTCCTATTCGATGTGAGGGGATAATATTTTTTCTCATATCATGAATATGCATAGAATGAATAAGAACACCCAGAAAAATAGTTTACTTGAATATGAACCTACTAGACATTTCATTGCATCCAATAAAATTTTACTCGATTCAAATAAATTTCATTTCAAATGAATGAAAGTTCATTTGGATGGAATGAATTCTTCATTTGATGCAACTGAAATTCTAGTAGGTTCATATTTCAGCAGGAATTTAGTTGATTCAAACAAAGTTTAGTCAATCCAAATAAATCCAAATATAAATTTCTCTCGGTGAAAACATGCACTTGGGCTCTTCGGCTTGCTTTTTATAAAAGGATTTTCAACTTGGAATTTGTGGATAATCGAAAACAACCAATATTTTAGAGTTCAAACTTGATATTAGGGGTGAGTGATGAGAATCTAAAACTTGCAGGAAAATTCGTCCTCGGCTGGGACTTTGAAAATACCAAGCACTCGTTCCATGATTTTTTCATCAGTGTCACATTCGTAGTCAGTTGAAGACGACAAAAATCACTGAAATTCATTCTCATCTCGCATCAAGCAAAACTCCATCAACATCATACTCATACATATTTATTCACACACACACACACATAGATACACACGCGCGTTCGTGCGCGAGCACTATACCTAACTAGTTGATCAAAAAGTGCTTTCAAGAGGACGATTGAAATCGTCAAAGATGATAACTTACACAACTTCCCATGTGAAAATAAGAGAAATAGACCCATTTCAAGCGTCGTTCGGGACCGAGTTGGAGTGGTTAGGGTCAAGACAGTGCCTTGGATGGCCTGACCCGACCAAGCGTTATATCAGCACTCACTAGGCCCTTACAAGTTCCCCGCTAGCCACTAGACTCTTGCTAGCCCTCGGCTAGATTCTCGTGGGGGGCTAGATAGTTCCTTGAATGGCGTCACTGGGGGATTTTCAATTGGCGAAACCCGGATTGTCAGATGTATTATTCCCTTCGAAAGAATCTCAAGAAAAAATGAATTGAGTTGAAAGTTGCTCAAACACATCTTATAAGATGTCGGTAGATTTAAGGTAGGTCTCCGGGAGAATTCAGGATCAAATTGGAAAAATTATTGTCAAGCAAAGCACCAAGGTTGAAGGAATTTGATAATCATATTCGTTGGGACTTATATCCTTATTTATGACAAAAAAAGAACCAACTCGAAGTATAAATAAACAACCTTGTAACAACAACGCGAAATTTGACATGGTTTTTTTCTCAAAAATTTTTTATTTTTGATCCGTTCATGACTTATGAGGCCTCATTTTGTTCCTTGTGAGATTCAAAAAACCTTTACCATGAGGATTTTTTTATATGAGTCATCATGACACTGTCACACGCTTTTGTTTATGGGAATGTATTTTACTATTAATGAACAAAAGCGTGTCATAAATAAGAATATAAGTCCCAACGAATATGATTATCGAATTCCTTCGACCTTGGTGCTCTGCTTGAGAATAATTTTTCCAATTTGATCCTGAATTCTCCCGGAGAACTACCTTGAATGAATTAAACCATAGAAATCCAGTCACATTTACATAGATCCATTGGGATCTAAGCATATCTACAGGGTGGCCAGACCTGGAATTTTGTCACCTCCTCATTCGTTATCCTTTTCAAACCAAACACGCAATGGATTAGATGGATTGTCAATTTCTATTTTGAAATCATTTTTGACAGGGATATTTGGAAGAACAGATGTGATTCACGTTGATCTATGTAGATCTAAGAAGATCTGAACAACCTCAGTCATGTCATTTTCAAGACTTAATGAGATCTGCTAGATCCAATTAATTTTTTTCAGGGATCATGTGTGACAGTCTTTTTTTTTTGAGATCGGCGATATGTTTCTCCAATGGTAGACCCATATCACTCCAACTCAGACTCGAACGAGGCTTGAGACGGGTTGATTTTCCTTATTCTTACCTGGAAAGTTGTATTATCAATCATTTTTTATGATTTTTGTATTTTTCATGATTTTTGATGAATTTTAGTGATTTGAGTCGTCTTTAACTGACTATGATCTGGCGATCATGACACCGATGAGAATCATGGAACGAGCGCTGAATATTTTTGAAGTTGCAAATTTTTCTATATAGAGCAAGCCGAAGGATCCGATGGCATGTTTTCTCATTCATTCTATGCATGCTCATGGTATGAGGACAAGATTATCCCCTTACATCGAATAGGAAAGGCACAGAAGGAATTTGAAAATAACGGAAAATAATAAAAAAACATTTTCAGCTTAAAAATCCCACCACACTGAGAAAAATCTGCATTGTAGAAATCATGTTTCAATATAGTAATGTATTTGACAGTGAAAAATACATTGTTTTGGTTATTATTACCATGAGTTAGGTGATAAATACCATCTTTTTGGTGAATCAAACCGAATGTACGGTGAAATTCAACACTGAAAAGGTACTTTTCACTTTTGAAAGGCTGGCTTCAGTTTTCATTATTCGACGGGTGGAAAATATACGAAATAGAGGTTATTTTCACGTTTCATGTTTCTCAGTGCATGAACGTTGAAATATCTTTCATTTTCAAAAATATGAGAGCCTCAAAATAGCACTTTTGAAGTGTTTTGTTGATCTAGAATGGATCTAATAAAATATAAAAATCGAATGACCGTGAATTTTCTTTTCCTACACGTCAGAGGAAATTTTCACCGAATATGATGAAAATCTAAAGTACTGCAGGTTTAGTAATCTGGTGATTCCATATGGAATGACCCATACGCTCGTATTTTGAATACAACCCTCATGGAAATTAGCACCTTAGATCGCTCGAAACAACGTTGATCGGGTGTTAATTCCTACTAGGAAATTTCAGTTATTCTCAGAATTCATTACAATTGGTGGAATCATTGTTTAGGAAGTGTGATGTTTTGATATTCAGACCATATCAATAACTCTTTTTGCTATCTTGTTTTGGTAAAATAGTTATTTCGGTATGATCGTTTCAATTTTGAGTTGAGTATCCATTCCGTATCGCGGAATATATCGCGGTACCACCAATTTAGATTTCCCCTACTCTCCAAACTATCTCAATGCTTCACCTTCATGCAATTAGGAATAAGCGACAGAGATCCACTGAAACATTTCACTTGGATGTCTATAGATAATGAACGTTGGTGAAAATATGATTGAAACAAAGTAAAAAGAGGTTTATTTCATGTATATTCCACAATTTAGGTGAAATATTACAAATATATCACTTTCATGTTGAAATATAACTTTCTAAATTATAGGAGGAAATGACTCTGGATCATAGAATGACTGTTTTTAGTCTTCTCTATGTGGAATGTCAAGAAGGGAATGAATTGATTTGCGAATGGCTGGATTGTATTTTCCAAATTTGTAAAACGTACAGCTTTTCTGATCAGAACTGAAGAGAAAAAGTGATCCAAATTTCCTACACACACGGTACCCGATCTTGTTGATTTTTCAGATAACATTCAATGGCGAAAGCTGAAAGAATTCATCAAGTGCAACATGTCGCTATTTGTGGTTGAATGCATCTTGCAAGTTACATAGCCATCCCCATGTCTGATGCTCGTTCGTCTGTTTTACACAGACGTATATAGGTATACAGCTCTCAGCGAATGGAGTCCGTGACTTTGGAACTATAGGATCTTGGCACCAATTTCGGAGAATTAATGCAGGGGATTGAAACTGCTCTCTGATTCAAATGGTTACTTTAGTTTGACGGTGAATATATTACAAGAATATTGGAGGAACGGATTATGTTCTAATTTTATGCATAAAGTACGGTGGTATACTATATTGATTGAAGGAAAATGAAAATATCATACATCGTTTCTCTCAATACTTTCGTTCATAATTTATCTTCCTCTGGTGGATTTTACATCTCGATGAGTGTAAATCAACGAACTCGCAGTAACTCGATGATTCAAGACGTGAATGATATTGTGATATTAATATGTTACAATAAATGTCTATATGATGGATAATCTTGATATGAATACACATCATTTGATACATTATTTATTGTGATTATAACTTGAAAGTTCAATGCACGAAAAATGTAGAAAGTATAATATCGCACATATAATCGGATCGAATCGTACGATCTTCGAATAATTCCCGTCAATGCTGACAAGCTGAACAGTTTGAAGGCATTTGTAAGTCTTCGAGGAAGCGTTGCAAGCGAATTAAAAATCATCTTGACTCAATTTTTGGCAGGGGTCCAGTGAACGAAATATCAGATATGCACATTTGTGTTCTGAATAATTTTAAATTGAAGATTATTGAAAATTTCAGATCCACAAGGATAATGTCATCACGTGTCTCCGTTCCCCGTCTGTGATCAAGATAGGACAAAGTTTCAATGATACAATGAAAATATCATGGAATGATCACTAGCAAAGATAGTATATTATTGAAAACTACGAATTTCCGTAAACTATTGCATTTTAGTATACCAAAATAAGAACCACCCAGTAAACACACGCACATTTTAAAAACGTCAAAAACAGTCAATAACCGCACGTTGTGAATTAGTAATATCCTTGCGTTGATTCAACGTAAAAATGTCGCGGCAGATCACGTGTTTTTCAACCATAAAATAACGCCATATCAACGATTTGAACATCGTTTAAAATACGTTAAATATTGATGTGTCCTAATGATGGTTCTAAAACGTGGATTGAATCCAACAAATTATTTTGAAAACTTCTCATTCAATATCGAGAAGAATAGTATTTCTGAGTATGACAGAATTTGGAAAGTATGCCGCACTATACACCATCTTGCTCTTTGTTGAAATTTTAACCATTGTTCGGGTTCGTTCGACATTTTTAGCAGAATATCTTCAATGGAAGTTCAAACACAAGGTGTTATAAATACATTTTAAACGCGTGGTTTTGAACCCGTTAAAAACACGTTTTTTGAGGATGTCATGTGATGATTATTTTTGAATATTAGTTCAAATTACACGTCATCAAAACGTAATTCCTGGTCGTGTATTTCCCCATCAAGTTTCAACTAAAAATCAACGTTATGAAACCAACGACTGACGTCCGTTTGACAGTCTAACGTCCTCCCAACGTTAAAATAACGTGTGTGTGTTTATTGAGCATTACTCGTCTCTGTTAGCGACTGTGCACAGAGATTCATTGTTGTCACCAGATTACTATCTTCTCTAGCGATCATTCCATGATCTTCTCTCTCCGTGTACTATCATAATGGTGGTTTGTAAGCCAAAAAATATTTGCATCATGTTTTATAATGTTTTCTATGCATCTTTGTATATGCAGAAAAGTGCCTTTTTGGAAAATAGCAGAGTTTACTATTTAATATAGCAACACATCTTCCTAATATGTTTTCATCAGAATGAGCTATGTAATTTCCTGATTATGCGATGTAAACAGTCGCAAAGCGCAATGCCACGTAGTATCTTTGTGAATCATTATGAGAATTTGCAATTCCTGTGATTTCCATCGCTGAATTTCAATTTTATGTGCCTACAGACCAAAATGCGACGTGATATAGTTTACTATTTCACATACCGGGGACGGCTGTGCTACATATGACAGCGAACTTCACTATTTCCTGAAGATCTCTTTTCTCCGTGAGCTTATAAGTTCAGCGAGGTTCATGACACTATGTTTATGGCACTTTATGTTACAATATATTCAGAGCACGTTTTTCTATCTGGGTGGCATAATGAGTCAAATCATTTTCATTCATTGATCGAATTTACACTGGATGTAAGTTTTTCGGTCGATTATTCGTGAACATGTGTACTGAAATTACTTTCCAAACCTTTGAAGATTGAAATTGCACTCTTTAGCCAGCTGAAAGTGAAACTGTTTATTTTTCGAGTGAGAGTTTGGGGTTTGAAATAAGTTTTCCACAAACAGTTTGATTTTGTAGTGATTATTTCATTCTCAAAGACTGTAAGTTTCCTTGAAGCAGATCAAAATAGTACTTGAACCGTACAAACTCATTAGTGAAACTTGATAGAGTATACACTGTGAACAGTTCGGCTGAAAGTAGCTGCATCTTATTTAGAAAATTGACAGGAATTCAGTCTTTTCCATTGCGTCGGCATTTGTTTTCAGTGCTCACTTCCGTGTGAAAAGAAAGCCTCACATTCATTGTGCAATGGCTGGATCTAAGGCGCAGCCAAAAGTAGTTTATCTTGAGTATAAACTGAGCACATGAAAGAATCACCGACACAATAGAAACAGCTGAATTGCAGCCAGTTTTTAAATTGAGTCGCAGTCAATTTGAGCCCTTTTTTTACGGTGTTGATTAATAAGGGATTCATACGTTGCCTAGTTTCATCTCCATCAGTTTTCATCACCGTTCAATCAAAAACAAGCATATGAACAATTTTCAACATTTTGCTTCGATATTTGAACAATACAATATTCACTCCAGAATCACCCCAAATCTGGATGAGATATTTCACTAATACGTCACTCTATACCAGTTAATGTTCTTACCCTTCAAAACTCAGATTTATCATACACCTGAGTTTATTCAGTTCAATCGTGCATGAAATTCTCAACTCACTAAGCACTGACCATTGTGAGATATTCCATTAAGGACATTCGTTACGTGCAAAGTGATGAGGTCTCTTCCCTAAGCTTCCTCCACAATTAGTCAATAAAATCGATTCAAACGAGCAGACGTATATTTTTAAGGGGTAATATCACCTTGTGACTTTTTCTTTCACTTTTTTTTTTATTGGCTTAAACACTTCCTGAACTATCTAAGAATGATAGGAAATGTCGATTATAGGGGAGAAAATATTTTAGGTTTATAAAAATAACGATTTTTTGCGCATAGTCGAGGAGCGAAATAAGCGATAGTTAGAGAGCGCTGGGGTTTTTCGGTAAGAGTTTTGAAATTTCGTTTGTATGGAATTTACCGATAATTTCTACTTCCAAGCCTTCAATTTTGAGTAATAGATGTCTCTACTGATCTTATGTAGAGACTCAAACGAAAGTTTGAATTCACTTGTATGGTCCATGGCTCCTAAGACCATTTCTAGTGGCAAAGTGGTTCTCGATACAGCTGTATTCCTTGCTGTTTTACATCTCAATGATGACTACAGAGGAATTCTCAAAGTAATGGAGCAATTGGGCATCACAATTGGAGATGAATGTTATAATTTCTGCTTGGAAGCCGACGCGGTCCGTATTTCGCTTTCCGAGCGCTCCCTCACTGAAGAGGCTAAAGCTGCTCGTAAAGATGCAACTTCGTCCAGAAAAGATGAGAATCAAGAGAACCACAATTTAGAAGGCCAATTGTATGGGGCAGGCATCGCAGATTAGAGGTAAAACAAAAATTTCACTACAAACATACTACTTGAAACTTTGAACGCGTTTATCTCAAAACCATATCTCTGGAGTTGGCCGTACCGATAACTCTGCCAATTTTCAACCGATTGCTTTGAAATTTTCACTATATCTTGAAAACATGATTGTCTATAGAACATCGTAGGATTTTTTCGATATTTGGTGCTGAACCGATTTTATAGTCGGTTTTCGATCGATTTTTTCAGAGAAAACAGGTTCTTCAACTTCAAAACGATGCCTTTTTCTTTTTAAATTCATTTTTCAAAAAAATCCTAAGATGTTCTATAGATTCCACCATATATTTTGAGAAAATCTTTGGTTTTTTGTTCTAGATCAAAAACTGTGACCTGTAACGGTACGGCCGAGCAGGTGTATGAAAAGAAACGGCTTTTTTTCAGTCTACTTCCAAGCCTCTATTTTTTATTTAAAAAATCAGATAAAATATGTTTCTCATATCTAAAGACTAGTACTTTCATTAGTACAAAACCTCATATTAGAAAAAATTTTTTTGACTCCACAGTAGGCCTTTGAAATGAAGCTCAGTTTGTCTGGTTACAAGGTGATATTACCCCTTAATATATCACGGAAGATACGGATACTGATTTACATTTCCAATTTCATTCATTTGCCTTGACGAAAACTGAAGGGAGATATTCTGGATCTACACTAAGGACCCAATTTCTTTGATTCAAAGAAAATTTCTTTGCCCTCATTCTGATCAATCTTGTTTCCAATTAAGAAAATAATTTATTGAAATGGAAAAAATTTCCATTGAATTTGAATCATATTCTTCGAATTCAGGAAAGAATATATTTTTGTTTCAATTTGAAAATCCTTGGTTTTTGTTTGATACAACTTTTCTCCATTGAACTGAAATTTTGTCCATTGAAAGAAAGATTTATTAGAATGAGGGCAAAGAAAATTTTCTTTTAATCTAAGAAATTTGGTTTTCAGTGTAGTAACTTCGCTTAGAAGGTGGTGAATATCCTCATGAGTATGAAGAACAGTATTATCTTCAATGGATCAATACTCATGGAAAATCCTCACGATCATGAAATATTATTATCCATGCTGATGATATTTTGAATAACTTACCTCGAACAATTAACCTCACGACCGCTTCTGGCGCGTTACGGTTGTTCACGAGACACACGTAATCACCGGTATCAGCGGCAGTGACCGGATGAAACTCTAGAGCGTAGTTTTTCAACGACAGTGTGACACGATCTCGATGATTCCAAACTGTGGTACTCGTGCGACTGTATTCGACGAGTTGCATTCCGTTTGCCTGCCACTCGAGCATCAACACCAAAGAGTCCTCGGTTACCCCAGGGCAGTCCAAACTCACGTTTCTACCAGCTTCTGCCACCACTTCTTCAACCACAGAGTTCATAGCGTCTGGAATAGGAACCAACATGACTAATATAAATTTTGAATCTTCAATGCCATGCTTTCAATTTGCAATATATTTAAAAATGGTAACATGTTTTGGATACATTTTCTCAAAAACTGACTCATCGATGAATTTCATACAATAGAAAGGAAATAACTATAGCTCACTCACGCTGATGAGAGTACGGTGAATAATGATGAATAATCAGAATAATGTGTATTATGTGTAACACTCCATGTAAGATTTTGGGAGAGAAAGGAACACGTGGCTACAGAAAAAGTAGGAAATATAAAGGGATAGTGTTCCGGATGAAATTAACAACGAATCGACCAAAAAAAGTATAGCACAATGGAACGTTGAGGAGAGTAGGCTCTTCTGATCGTCGTTTCTTATTTTGTTCTTTTGTTCAATTTTCATCAGTGTCTACCAACGTAGTATCAACATGGAAGCGAAGAAAAAGATGTGGCCTATGAAATACAATGGGAAATGAAGCATTTAATATGAAACTGAATCTGAGAGCGACAGACTGAATTTCATCATTTGTAAAATACACTGACATGTTTTGAAATATAAAACCAACATCGCTCATTTTAAGAGGAAGAATCGGAATGAAGTGGAGTGAGAATTAGTCATCACTCCTCATGAGTTTCCCATCTCAACGAAGAACCTAATCCTATATCAATGAAGTATGCAATCGATCTTCAATAAATCCATTTTCAGCATGATATTGGGAAAAAAACAAATACAATACAGCTGGAATTATGAATTGAGATTCATTTCTGCCTTGCATTCTATTTTACTTTGATTCACTATACATGGTTAGCAATTGTTAAACGCAAGCAAGTCAAACAATGCACATTTGCACTTGATGAGATCTTTCAACATTCATATAGATGAATATGTAGAGTAGAATATTGTTAGCGTTCCTGGGAAAAGATTCCACGTATGGTCACTGAATAAATAACTTGAGGATTGTAAACCAGGAAATTTTATTTAAATTTCTTTCTTCTTTTCCATGAATATAGATGGACCAATTACAATTTTCATAACTTGAAAATTGGAAAGTATCAACTTTATCCATGAAATCTTTACGAAATCCCTGTCTCGATTCAGAAAGCCAATAAAGCTCAGAAACCATTCCACGAACAACTTTGTAGGTGTACCGAAATCCATCCCACATAGCGGGATCCTGTGGTTTCTGATCAATTGACTATTCTCTTGTTGTGATTGTGAACTTCTGTTGTGACTAAATCTCAACAAAAAGTTTGGACATAGAAAGAGTGACCTTTGTTTGATTATCAAAGTGCACTTCCTATACTACTAATCTTCCCCGCTGAGCTGTATAAAAGCGAAGCAGTGGCCATTTCAGAAGAAGAGCTGTTAATTTACTTTCCTGTAAATTTTTCACTGGAATAACCAATTACAACTCTCAATTTGACTCAGTAGTTTCTTATGCGTTCCCATATTTGTAAAATAGATCCTGTAAATGAATATTTTTTGGAACAAAACCATCTCACAATAACTCACACACATGCGACTATGCCGAGAACCATGGTTCTCAAAAATCACTGAAACTGACTGATGAATTCGAACTGCATACTACACACAATATGCGAGGAAAGAATTGTCATGCAGGTGATGTACCCAATAAAAAAGATCCCGATCTTCGTGGTTGGAGATATTGAAACTGCATAGAATATGATGATCTGTTCTCATAATCATATGACATAGTTTGCGTACTTGATCCCAACTCAATATTCTGATAAGGAATAATTTCACTCCAATTCGAAACGAACCAGCGATACATTATCTTAGGACGTGTTATGGATTTTTATTCACCGAGATGCTTCTCTATATCTTTTCACTCCGGAGTGAATGGTTAATTTCAATACGGTTCGCTCTCGATCATACATATACATGGTGGTAGAAGCATCGAGTTATTCGATGCCATTATTCTTCCAGTATAGAAGGGAAATATATCCACCATAACTCATGTAAATGTAAACATAACCAACTTAAAGATGTACTTACGCGAATATTCTCGATTTTGATTTTTACGATAAAAAACTGAGAAGAAAAAGTGATCGATTACAAAATTTTGTGAAAACGACTTATCTTTGAAGTCTCCTTCGTTCATGGAATTTCTATAAAATTTCAATAACTCAATTGGAAAGGGGAAACATATTGCTTATACACGGAGAAAAATACAGGTCGAAAGTAAATCTTTAATAAAAATCGGAGAATATTCCTTCAAATCTAAGAGTATTTTTTAAATGCATAATAAAGATAAAACGGTTCAATTTTTTGTGGAATTTTATCCGAAAAGCAATGAGAAATTATTGATAGTGAATAAAAAATAAAGAAACAAATGAAGTTTCCGAAATCCGCGCGTGAAATTTTACAAAGATAATAACAAAATTTCAATATTCCTCTATTCACCTTGTGAAATTTCATACGTGACTTTTGGAAGGTTCATATGTTTCTCTATTTTTTATCAAGTATTGATATTTTTTCATTGGTTTTCGAATACAATTTCACAAAAGAGTGGACCGTTTCATCTGTATTATGCATTGAAGAAAAACTCTCAGACTCGAAGAAATGTTCTCAAATTTGTATTAAAGATCACATTTTTTTTTTACCTGCAATTCTCTCCGTGAACATAACAGAATTTGAACTTCACGTATTAACGCCTTTTACGAATAGTATCGCGATTCAAGTCCTTACGAAGACTAGCATATTGAAGACCTCTTACAAGGACTCACACAGCTCGTATCTCCCTCACGAAGAGTAGTACAACTTGTGAAGTTTTTACGAAGACCAGCATGTTTTACGAAACACGAGCCTTGTGTTACGATTGTGTTGCGAACTCCAATGCTATCTAGGTAATTGTAGGCATATGCAAACTTCTGGCTTTTGCCAATACTGACGAAAGGATACAGCTTGATGCTAGGCAGATTGTCAAATCTTGGCAATTTAAGCACAGCCAATTTCGATCAATGAATGATGGAATGCTTTAATACAATAAAATACGGAGTATTGTACCGAACGTTCGCGGAGACGACGTCTGATCCTACACGGGGAAAAAAGTTTGGTGACATAACAAGCCGGTCTGTTACTGTAGTGTCTACAAAAAAAAATTAGATGAGGAAGCAAGGAAAATGACTGGCACAACTACGGGTGGTATGCACAGTCAGGTCTGAGACTGGACCTGGTCCCAGCCCATAAGCTTATACATTGCGTAGGACCGGTCCTAGTCTCAGACCTGACTCTGCATACCGCCCTAAGTTTTCTTGCTGGCATACATAAATATGTTGTGCATGGACAGTATTACCGATGGAGATATAATTTTTATAAATTTGATTTAGGAGAAAAAAGCAATGAATCAGTTGTTTGAACAGATCACATAAGTACGATTGGTGAAAGAATTTTGAAGTATATTTGAGTTTCGAGATCGAGATAGTTAGTAGATCTGAAGATTAATGTAGAGATAAGAAAATTGAATTCATATGAGTACAATTTATCGATCATGATGCTCAGCGGAGCATACTTAGCAAATTGATCAACTTTTTATGAGTAATTGTTCGGTTTAATAAAAAATTACCAGTTATGTCACTGGTACCAAGATAATATGAAAGGGGGGGTGCGAGCGTCATAGCTCAGTTTATGACAACGCACGATGAAGTAAACATCTCTGATCCAATGACATCATGATGTGTTATGTGGGAAGGAAGGTGTTAATTCAGAATAAACAACAATAATTCAGGATATTTATTCACAAAATATATATATATATATATTGAGTTTGTCTCAATTTCGTACTTTCTTATCCAACTCTGAATTGTGAAAAGTACTAAGTATTACGAGGAGAAGATGAACTGAAGGGAATAGTACGATCGAGAAGGCTGAGAGATTGTGAAGTTTGGTTGTTTCTTCTAAAAAATAACCTGGTGATCGGTAATCTATCTTTGGAGGTGTTGTGACGTCCTTCAGCCTTTTGTATTAAAAACCTGCAAAGGAAGATGAATAAGAGATTTGATTTGATCAAAATAAGAGGAACCATCTCTCTTACCTGGGTAGGACTGCTTACGTGGTACCTCATGTGAGTCGGAACCCTCCTCCTTGGAGAATAACCCTCCGTCCCATCGACTCGAGGAAGCGAACTTTGGTAATATAGGGTTCGGCAGGCTGAAAACAGCTAACGAAGAGCCCAAGACGTGAACGACTCGCCTGAGTCGTCGATTCACGGCAACAACCCTTTGTTGCAATGTACCTGTGAAAATATATCAATAAATATATGGTGAAACGGTATCAAGGGAAGGAACGATACGATAGTTGTCTTACCCGAACGTACTCTCCATACAAACCTATAACAAATAGAAAAGGAAGGACGTTAGTTATATTGTTTATAATAATGTTAATGAATAGAGTTAAGTATAAATTATAAAATCTCACCTCACCGACTCCAAAGAGTCACCGCATAGAAATATCTCTTACTGGACCGAACGTACACGACACTCGCGCGAACCGTAAATAAAAGAATTAAAACGACACCCGTCACACGCGTAACTGAACCCACGGTCGCGAAAGGGTTTTCTCGAACCGAACAGAACCATGAAAACTCGCGAACGCGAAATATGACAGGTTATAAACAAACCCGTCAACCATCTTGGAAATCTCGCGCACAGCGCGCAAGCGCGAAAATAACACGGGCGAGCTACATTCAAAGACAAAGACACAGCCATGCTCGGCGGTTGAACTTCGAACCACCAGATGGCTTGTCACGATACCGCGTTATCTACGAGCAAAAGTAAGCCTCTGGGTTTTATAAGAGGTTCAAACGGCCTCAATGAGCGTCACTTCTGATTCCATTATAATAACTGGAATTTTTCATTGACCACGTGAAAAGGTTGGCCAGCGGTGAGGGAAATCTGATAGAATGGGCCAATTGCGTTTTCGATTTGAAAAGAACAACCCAAGAGGAGATAAAAAAGTTCCAGGTCTGGCCACCTTGGTGAGGTGAATATCCAGTTTGTATGGCTTCCATGTTCCTTATATATAAGGAAACGGGAGTATTGTAATAGGATCAAAAATCGATGATGCAGAAGGGGGTATTCCACCTTTGCCAAACGCTTCAGAACGTCGAAAAAACGCGATCCCCAGAAATGTCTGTGCATGTGTGTGTGTGTGTGTGTGTGTGTGTGTGTGTGTGTGTGTGTGTGTTCACACGATTTTTTGGTGCACGTTAACTCTCCACAGAATGCTCCGATTGGAATAATTTTTCGCCAGCATGTTCGTCTTAGTGAGGAGACGAGGCCTATTGATTTTGGTATCGATTGGGTAACGTGTTCCGAGAATATTGCGGAATTTTGTTCGAGACATCGCGATTCCGCGATCACGTGTATATCCGCTTCCTATTATCCGATTGCTACGAAACTTATACCACGTTCTATTGATGATCCGATAGTGGTCGCATATTGGTTTCATCCCGATCGATTGAAAACTGTGAGAATTTTTTTTGCTATCTGCATTATTTTACGAAATTTTGAAAACACACCTTCCATGTTTTTGTATCATCCGAATGCCATGAAACTCTGAGCATAGTCGAGTCACGGGGCGTCGGTTGAGTGATGTGAGTTCCAGGCAAATTGGAAGTGAGGGAAGGAAAGGGTAAGCACCGAACTTGAAAAGAAAATTTCGAAATTTCGTAAATGTCGCTGTTATGCGGATATCATCCGTTTTCATCGTCCGATCGTTATTAAATTCTTACCACAGGTATATACAATTTCGATAGTGGTCTCTTACAAGTTTCAGTCTGACTTTTAAAAAAACCGGAATGGAGAAAGGGAATATGTTATCGAAAATTGTCATTTTGCGACCGCTCGTATTTGCGTTTCTGGTTATCCGATTGCAATCAAATTTATACCATGAATCGAATGATGCGAATAATGGCACAGATGGAAATTTTATAGATACACAGATGGATGGAAAAATGAGTTTTTTTTCAATTCCGATCCAACATATAATTTCCGATGGATTTTCGCTCGGTGGTGAAATATACAGAACATGGAAGTAATGTATGGTTTTCCATACCGATTTTTATGATCTACACTATAAAAAATATACTTCCTAAACTGCCAAAGAAGTTTGGCAGTTTTTTACACAAACTTTTTTTGTAAATTACCAAACAAAAGTTTGTGAACATTCAAAAAATTTTGTGATTTCACAAAGATTTTTGAGAATTCACAAACTTTTGTTCGGCAATTCACAAAAAAGGTTAGGAAATTATTTTTCCAAACCAAGTTTGTAAATTCCCAAGCATTTTTGTTTGTAATTCAACGAATTTTTTTTACAGTGTATGATTGACGTCGAGAGAACATCCCAATGCACAGGGATACGATTCCCACTCCCATATCAAACGGATGTCGTTGAACAGAGGCACAGCGGTGATACTCTTCATCTTGTTGATCAAAAAACATACATAGGCTGGTCTTCACGAAGTGTATTTTTTTCCCACCTCGTCCATTGCATTTGTTCTTCGTTTCTTCAATCTCATAAATGGCATACACTCAGTGTTCCTTCAATTGATAATATAGTTGATACTGTATTTGAATTTAATGTATGTACCTTTCATTTGCGAAGTCAATTAGTTATGATACATATGCACATCACTGTTTATGAATATTGCAAGTGGTTCTGGTGAATTATGTGTCAACTGCAGTTCACGTGGTCACATCTTCATATATCTCACAGTTTAATACACATATGTATCACACTCCTCTTCCTGGTTCATTATATTTTGAGTTCACTTAGTCCCATGAAGTGTGAAGAGTTTGAAGATCTATGGTTTCGGGAACTGTATATATCTAAAGAGAAATTCAAATTTCTCTCCGCTCTAGGTATTGACTGTAATCTAATCATCTTCATTTTGTGTCCAATTTACGAATTTAATTTGCAAATAAAGCCAAATATTTCAAACCTAATAACATAATAAAATTCTAACCCTAAATCATCTGACTCACAAACTGAACAGCGACTGACTTTTCCTACTTGGAACAGAAGAATTCATATTGGAATCAATTCTTTTTGTCAAAGTATGGCATGGGTACTCCCTATTTTGAAGCGGAAATGATTTCTGCAACAAATAGCTCCGCATTCGATCCTAAACGTATATCATTCCGATATATGAGAGAAATTTTCAACTTCTCCAAATTTTCCTTCTCGTCAGATGCTCAAAAGATTCTGAAAAGAATATTTTATCAGAAGAGATTATTGACCTGGAAACTGTTATAACATGAAGAACTAGTATCAGATCTTTTATCGATTCAATCTGTAAAGCTAGGACGTGTATAAGAATAGTCATACGAGCTATTCATGATATTTCCAATTTTATTACTTCGGAATTCCATTATTATCTGAAGCCTTTCATTCACGGTTTTCTTCTTTTTTCCTTGTATACACAATACATAATCAGCGATGTCCATGAATTTTGAAGATGTCAAAGGAGTACAGCTGCACTGTGAAAAATGCGGGGAGTTTTGCTTCACAATGTTGGTGGATTTCATCCCCTCGTCGTGGGAAAATTGTTTTTCTATCAAAATTGAGAGATTTTTCAACCACTTTGAGGATTTCCTTGAGTGTTGAATCCACCACAAATGAAGGAAAAAGCCACCAAATTATGGTGAAAAACTTCCTATTTGTGGAGAAACTCTGCTGCCGCCATTTCTTGGGGAAAATTCCACAATCACTCCTTACGGTGTGGTTATTTACGTTTATGATCGAATTTACATTATTTCAAACTGGTAAACAGTTGTGCGGGAATTGTAGAAAGATCACGCATAGAGAAATAATTGAAAACACTCATGCAATATCCGCTGAAGCTCTCGAAACGCGGTAAGAGCATTGTCCAATGGGAGCGAGAAAAGAGTCCGAATTTTCGAAAACTGGGAATATTGCGTGATAGGGCTTGAAAAATCAATCAAAATCTCTCCTCACGATTTTTTTCTGTCACCAATATTTTTCGAGAAAAGAAATAAACACTGCCTATTTCTTCGCACCGAAAAACGGATCAATTGGGATTTGTTATCTCATGGGCCAAAAAACATAAACTCACGATGAGAAACCCAGTGAATGCATTTTTTCCTACGAACTTCAATATTTAACCAGTATACGATGAGGAATCATGAAAATTTTTCGTTGCGTGTCAATGAATGAATCGCTGTATTTTACGAGAAATTCAATCGATCCAAAACTTCCTAAAAAATTTATCTATACATTAGCGCACAACTTTGTCGTTAGAAGTGTTTTTTGGCTCATACTTGCCCCATCACTTTTTCAATGCGAAGCGTCAAAAACGTGGTTTCTCCTTCGAATTCGAAATTTATTAATTTTCTATGAATTCTTACATATTTTCTCAACATTGCCGTTTTCGGGAAAGTCTTAAAAATCAGAATCTATGAAATTCACAATATGTTGATACATCGAAAAATGACTAGGTTAGAGCGAGTTTATTGTTGGAAAACATTGATTTTCGGTGCGAAAAAATAGGTATTTTTTTTTTGCGAAAAATTTCGATGATAGATAAAAATCGTGAGGGGAGATTTGGGATAATTGATCGGATCCCTATCAAGTGGTATTCTTAGTTTTTCAGAATTCCGATCTTTCCGCCCCCATTGGACAATACTTTCATCGCTTTTCGAATGGTCCGGCGATTATTGCATGAGTGTCCTCAATTTCTGAGGTTTCGTATAAATCTTTGTCCAAAGACATAATTTTCGAACTCACGATATCTCTCATGTACTCTAGTGAAAGTGCCCTAATAATTGACGAGGCTCTTAACCCTGTAAACCCCTAGAGAAGAACTTGACAAAAATCGGTACGCAGATTCTTTCCTGTGTGTTGAAAAATTGTTTTCACTGTTGATTGCCTTCAAGGGAACCATTGTTCACTGAATACTCGCAACTTCCACCTGCATATTTCCATACTATTACGAAGGACTCAAAAATACTTCCTTACTTATTCCATCTATTATAAAAAAATGCAATTGGAACATTATTTCAGAGGAAGAAGAAACTGAAAAATCATAAAAGAAGAAATCTGAAAGCGAGAATCGAAGAAAAAAGACGGAAGATCGGAAATTCATGAATTTAGACACCTTGCACCGTCAATCCTAAATACATAGAAGGATGTACAGAGCAGATGAGATTGTCCGATCGAGAAATCGGAAATCTTGCGAGTGGAAGGTCATCGTACGGTGATTTCGAGGTGATTCGGTTCATGTACTACCCTTCGAGCTATATCCACCTATATTGCACACACATGGTATGGTATACGTGCACGTGCGCGCAAACCTATAGAATTCGGATCACGCATACGTATTCATACGTGCATAAAGTGCAAGTCCGGCGTGGAACTGGACGGTTCATCTCTTCCATCCACGTTTTCTTTCATTTTTTTCCCCCCATTCTCATTCTCTTTCCTTTCCATTCAACAACCCACTCCACTTTACTCTCCTTTCTTCTACCTATTTTTACTCACTAGCCGATAGGAAAACGAAAATCCTACGGACATTTATTTAACCAACCATTCGATCAGCTGAATACGCACTCGTGACGTGACGTGACACGGGTACAAATAATTGTTAAATCAGAGTAATGGTACGGACTCATGGATGGATCGTGATACAATATGACGGAAGCATTAACGTGATTCCAAATAGCTTTATTTCACGCAATCCAAGACTCACTATTTGTAAATTCGATTTCAAAGTATATCTTTCAAATATTTGTTCTTCTCGGCCATTAGAAATGATCCGATTAAAGAAGACATACACTTTATTGAGGAAAAATTAATTATAAACTCATGGGTTTTAACAGAATGAATCTTCCAACCATTAGGATGTGTAATCAAAACTAAAGAGAATCTGCGAAACGGCAACTACACGGAAAAAAGTTATAAAGTCGATGAAAAAGTACTAGAATCTATGGTTGGTTGGAGCCATATATGTTGAAAACTATCACAAAGTAATATATATATTATCATATGGGAAAAGTATCTTATTGTGAGGAACAACACATTGTATATTTTTTCAAGGCAGTATGGTACTTTTTTAGGGGAGTGAAGTGGGATTTTCATTTGTTGTACAATTAATATTTATCGATTATGTACGAGAGTTCTTTCAAGTATGAATTGGAAAAATTAAGTTCATCAGAATTTGAATAATGTCAATAAAATATATATTCCTCATGTCATGGCTTCTCTCTCCCTTCATTTTTGTTCAATACACCAATCATCGTCCGCCATCTGATATTTATCCTTGGAAGGAATAATTGAGATAGTCTGACAAATATGAAAGACAAATATAATTTCAAACAACGAACTTGAATTTCCATGTTTCCCATTTTTCAGGGCATTATACAAAAAGAGCCGTTCATATTTTTCTTAAGGATCCATGAGCATCAAATGATCTCTTCCGTTCTTGGGGCAGTTCTTAGTGATCCAATGCATGAACTACAACTCAAACTGATCTTGGTATCAAGTGAGAGGGAATAAAACCATTGTTCGCCAAGTCATCATGCGGAAGGTGCTATGAGCTTTGAATGATTTCGCAAACTTGGGGCAGTTCTTGGTGATCCAATAGATGAACTGCAGCTCAAACGGATCTTGAGATCAAGTGGGAAGGGTTAAAACCATGGTTCGCCCGGTTATCATGCGGAAGGTGCTTTTTATGAGCTGTAAATGTTCTGTTTGCAAACTTTCTGCAGCTGCCCTCAATCCAACACTTCAGTCGGCTTGAATGAAAGCCATTTCTGCAGAGACAACTCAAGAAAAACGCCGTTTTCCCAGCAGTCGCATTTCTGCATAATCACCAAAAACTCTACTTGAGCTCATTTTCAGCTACAGTTTTTTTTCTCAGTGTATGTACATTCGTATGAACTCAAATATTCTGGCACTTACGTAATATATAGGTCATAATGCGAAAACTATTATATCGAAAATTGGAAGATCAAATTTATGAACATTTCAAGATAATAAGGGCATGAATCCTATAGAATTGCATAGAATACATTTCCCCGATCAAAAAGGGTTCTTTTGAATTCCAATGATTTTGTAAGTTCTTGGTGGATCGGGGATCAATCGATGGACATGAACACAAATAGGGATATCTACCCAAAAACGTCCGGGAGGTTGTCAGCTCCGTACGTAGCTTATAATTTCGTCAATGATGATGTTATTTTCTATGAAGTTATTTCATTTCATGATATTCCCCGGAATTGAACCATACATCGAACAATGTAGGCCCTTCACATTGTTCTAATCAACAATATCATATGAAGAATTGGTGAAAATGATCAATAGTTTTGTCAAAGTGTATCAAATGGTCGGTCACGTTAGTTTGGTACCCATTCAGGGTTGGAAACAACGTTTGTTTGCTGAAATTCTACCATTGTTGATTCAGTATTGTTGGGAAATGGGTCAACAACGGTCAATTCTATCATCGAGCCAGTATCGATTAGAACATGAAATCACGTTGGTCCAGTACCGTCTCGCAATCGACAGACAACCGTTGGTAGCCAATACCATCTCAGTCCCAATGCGTTTCCCAGTAAACACACGCACGTTTTAAAAACGTCACAAACAGTCAATAACCACACGTTGGGAATTAGTAATATTCTTGTGTTGATTCAACGTAAAAACGTCGCGGCAGATCACGTGTTTTTCAACCATGAAATAACGTCATATCAACGGTTTGAACATCGTTTAAAAGACGACAAATATTGACGTGTCCTAATGATGGTTCTACACCCAGAGAAATTTATATTTGGATTTATTTGAATTGACTAAACTTTGTTTGAATCAACTAAATTCCTACTCAAATATCAACTTACTAGAGTTTTAGTTGAATCAAATAAAAAATTTATTCCATTCAAATAAACGTTTATTAATTTCAAATGAAATTTACTTGAATGGGGAAAATTTCATTGAATGCAATGAAATGTCTAGTAGGTTTATATTCAAGTAAACTATTTTTCTGGGTGTAAAACGTGAATTGAATCCAACAAATTCTTTTTTGAAAACTTTTCATTCAATATCGAGAACAATAGTATTTCTGAGTATGGTAGAATTTGGAAAGTATGCCACACTATTTACTATCTTGCCCTTTGTTGAAATTTTAACCATTGTTCGGTTTCGTTCGACATTTTTAGCAGAATATCTTTAATTGAAGTTCAAACAAGGTGTTATGAACACATTTTAAATGCGTGATTCAAACCCGTTCAAAACACGTTTTTTGAGGACGTCGTTTGATGGTTATTTTTGAATATTAATTCAAATTACACGTCATCAAAACGTAATTCCTGGTCGTCTATTTCCCTATCAAATTTCAACTGAAAATCAACGTTATGAAATCAACGACTAACGTCCGTTTGACAGTCTAACGTTCTTTCAACGTTGAAATAACGTGTGTGTGTTTATTGGGTTGTTACCATCGCCTTAAAATTCGCATTTCTACGTGGGATCCTTCATATGGGTAATGCAATTGTAAAAAATTCGGTGCGTTCTTGCAAAATCTTGTAATGAAGTGTATTCAAATGTGCCATTAGGTGAAACGGCACTCATATTGTTAAACACAGAGTGAAGATGAGAATCAATTCCAGATGTTAATTTACATCAATAATATTCATAGTTGAAATTCACACATAAAATACATTTGTATTCTCAGTTGCTCAACAGGAATGATTTTTACGAAGACAAAAATACAATCTCATAACGTCGCAAAGACTGAAACAATAATATTTTTCCTCCACTTATTACAAGAAATGAACCTATACCTGCATTTTCTAGGAAATCATGAGGTCAAAACAGAGAGGATTCCCCTCGGACAATCATGAACTATTTTCATAAAATATGATTTGCGTGACTACACTACTGTATAATCTTCCGTGTGAATGTACGACATCGTCAAGTGATTATTCCAACAACCAGTTCTTCTTTGATTGATCCCATCCCGGCAATCATTGATCGATCTTTGCTCTACCTTATAAATTTTGGACAAATGAGTCCATATGACGTATCATCAATCTTCGCATGATGTCTACTTATATATTTTAGCTAAGATCTATTACCGTTGGGAGGAAAAAATGAAGAGAAATGAGAGACGAGTAAACGAGACTTCGAGACGAGTCGGGACAAAGGAAGAGTTCTTTTTCACGAGGATCACGTTCTGCGAAGAAGATGGAGAAGTAACCTAAACTTTGTGTCATCTCCCTTTCGTGCACACTCATCTACTCTTTGGTTCATAGAAGTCCATTTCGCGCGCAAGTTAGCATAATGTAAAAAGTTTGCCGGCAGTTGATAACACTCGCTACCGTCTTGCGATTTTATATGTCCTATACAATGACATGGTGTATATATGTATATTAGCGTCTCAGCTCTGCACGCTCCGATCGGTTCAAATCGCATCAACCCTAGTACTTGAATCTTTAGAAGATATGTAATAAATAGAGAGTGGATGAGTTTTCCTCATAGAGCGTGGAGGATAAGCAGAAATGTTCTGATAATATTAGGAATACAAAAGAAGATTAAACCATACATCCACGATGTTTATATCCAGCATTCAACGACTCGATGAATTATATTGTCCCTAACAATCCCACCCATTGAAATGTGCCTGAACGAACAGGGATATCACGAAACTACAATCGTAAGTGTGAAGGCGTTGAGATAGAAACTTCTGGTCCTTTCCAACGAATTCAGACACAAGATATACCCTTATTTGAAATTTAGTTATGTAAAACTTACGAACATTGAAGCACGAGAGAAGAAGGGAAAAACAGATAGGGGAGTACGAAGAAAATCGAGCAGCACACGGACAAGGAATGGGAGGGCAAGAAACAAGAGGGCAAAGACAGAGAGGGAATGAAGTGGAGCTGGAGTGTTACAGGATAGCTAGAACATTAAACAAAACGGCTTGAGGCCTTTTCCTCTTTATCGCGACTGTCAGCCATGCCGCAGACAACAAAACGAGGAATTTCCCTGTCTCTTTAATTGTTTTGCCGCAATCTACGTAGAGTATAATTAGACCAAGCGTTCTCTTCTCTCAAGAACTACACCTGGTGGTGTTCTTCTTGGTACCATTACTGACCTTCCATGCATTATAATAATACAATATGTATTCTCTAATTGTCATATCCAAAGGTTTACTGAGGCTTGTGTCACGTTTCTCGGGGTAGTACGACCTGTTTTCTTGATTCCCTGCAACGTCTCGTTTGACAGTGAAACCTTCATTTAAATTCAATTAAATTTTTTCGGTTGATATTATCATGATGAACTTATCCTCGATGTATTCACGATGGATATCAAGTGTCTTAATTAATTCAAAATTCTTCATATTGTTAAATATAATACAGCAGACTCGCATCAAATCGAAAAGTGATTCATTATTCATCCAATGTAATCCCTCCAATCTCTGAAACTACACATAAAAGAACTATCAATTTCCAGATTCACAAACAAAACCGCTGTAATTTTCTCACATTATTATACATGCAACATATGAATATACGAAACCTCCAGTAGAAATCTACCTTGAAATGGAGCTCGGAGGTACCGAAACGTACAACAAAATCTTAAAAAAGGGAAACAGAAGGGATGAAGAAAAAAATTGAAAAACTGTAGTTGCGTTGTCATGATGTACCCGCTACTGAAGGCTGCATGGAATAAAACGGACTTAGAGCTGTATTTGGAGACGAAAAAGCAAAAGCAATTAAGATAGTTACTTGGTTATGAGACAAAAAGATGAGTGTGAGAGAAGGTGGGTGAGGTAATTACCGTGGTAACGACTCAAGCTGCTATGTCATACCTACACATCCATATATACCTATATTCCAGGTTACATGCTACCCTCTCGTACCATATTCCATAGTATGTGTATTATGACGATATAGCAAGGGAGAGGGTGTAATGACGGTGGTAGCTAGGTTGGTCGCGATGGTACTTGGGTAGTGGTTTCTGAAAAAATTAGTACTGGGAAAAATTCATGCCCGCAGAAGATTTGCGTAAATTAATTTACGGCGGTCACGAAGCTCTACGACTGGAGGAAAAGAGAATGAAATTCAATTTTCAACTCTGGGGCCAGCGACGGATCTTCTCCCTCGTAGCATTTGTTATAGCAACAGCGATAGTTGCTAGACAAGTAACGAGTCGAAGGAACGGTATAAGGGAGAGGAAAGAATACGAGGATTATTACACGACGAATACAGCTAGTTCGATAATCATGCTAATTTTTGATGAAAATTACGAATCGCACAAAATGCAAATACTCATACATCTCTCAACAATTTAATGATGTCTTATGGAAATCCATCTTGAAAACCAAATGGAGAGACGTATTTCTATCTCTTCACATGATAACTCAATAGAGTATGATTTTATATAAATATGCGTGTTATATTGATATATTTTCCCCTTGAATCGTTCCGTAATGGTATCTTCCGGTGAATAGTTTTCTATCAAACACAATTCACATGCGTGAATTGAAAACTCCTCCGCCCGAATACCAATGAATGACGTCCCAGATTGAATATTTCCGACGAGAATTCGAACTGATGTCTTATCAAGATTGATTTACCCATATTTCATGGATGAGCATGCTGACATAAAATAATGAGCGGCGCACATCAACGGTAAATAATGTTTTCATCGATGAGTTTGATCTGACAATAATAAGGAGGTCGACAGAGCCAATGACAACAATGAAAGCTAGATGCTCATGAGCGATAACGTGTCTGGAAAGCTTGTATACGCGAATAAACGTGCAACCGTGAGTGTTCATTAATCAGTTTGATCTTGATCAAACCGAACACGTTAACATTTGTGACTATATATACATTGAAAACTTTTGCGGACGATGCGAAGAATAAGTGATTTTTTGCTCCCTTTCATTTATTGTGGACACGATAACAGTTTTCCAGATAGGAATTATTAATCGTGAGTAATCATGGAACAAAGTAAACTTGCATGAGATAATTGCAAAAAAAATGTTCGTTCATCATAGTGTCCATCAGTTTTTACATCGCACTCTTAAGAAATATACATTTGAGTGGTAGGGAATTATGTTTGATGAGTACAGAAACCACCTTTTGCTACTGCTGTTTACTCACGTCATCCACACATGATGAGAAAATAAAATAATTCTTACAAATTGTTACAATGAACGAATGAAGCAGTTATATCAAAAATGTTAACAAATGAGTAAATGTTCTGGTAAATTCTATTCGACATTAGAGGAAAGAATACTCACGGACGTAAATGTAACAGGAATAGAAGTATATAAATGATGAGGTTGAAAGAAAGTGGATTTCAGGATTATGTCGGAATATCATAATCCGCTACTCAGAATAACCTATCGTAAAGTCATCAAAATGCGTTATACCAAAATGTTTTGACTAGAATACAGAATCATCCATTCGATTATTCATTCGCAAACGATAAGTGGAGTCTTCGATTGAATGGACAATTGAGTGTTCATGACGATAATCAATTTACTTTACTCTGATTAAGATTTTTAATTTAAAAATCACTTATGCTCGCTGATTCCATCAATTTCTGATGATAAACGTTCGTATCGTGCGATTATTACGGGAATTACATGCAACCAATACGCGCGGAGGAAATGCAAGCTGACTGAATTTTTCGATTGTTTTCCGTATCGTCAACGTTTCACTACTGATAAAATAACAAGCGACTAAAGGGGAGAATGAAATCACGTAAAAACGACCGAAGGGAGCAAGATAAGCATGTTGGGATTTGTAGATTATATTGCAGTGTTGGCAGAAAACAGCAGAGAGTTGGAGCATGCATTGGAATAAATGAGAAAAATGTTAATTGTGGACCACAACATTAGGGTTGATAAGGGCCAACTTAGAATTTCATCCCGCAAGGCGATTCGACGAGGAAAAATAATAAAAACGCGGTCAAGATAAAATTGGAAATGATGCAGAGAGATTAAAGAATACAGTTGCATACGAAATGCAATCATCGTAACTAGGAGAAAAAAATTGAGGGAATATATAACTCAAAGTTGTATGTGGGGGATTTGGATACTGTGTGATTGTAATCAATTTTGACCTTTTTCCGCAGTTTCCGCATTACTCGAGTGGCCAAATCGTTTGTGATAAACCATCCAAAAATACTTCCATGAATCCCAATGAACACATGCACGTTATCCTAACGTTGAGAAGAAGGTTGCACTGCTGAACGCCCGATCATCGCGGATTTTATAACGTTAATTTTTGTTACAGCCTGATGGTGAACTAATAGTTGCAGAAAACCAATAAGTAAGTTCTGAAAAAAACATGTTCTAAAAGTGTGAATTGAATCACGCGTTAACAATACATTTATAAAACCTTCTATTAACTCGATTCGGTCTTAGTAGCAATGCTCGAGTTATTTACGAGCATTGTAAGTCACCAGATGATTCCTACGGGAGTTATTAATTTATCTTAAATCAGAATGGAATAATATTCCTTTTCACATCGAACTTTTTTTTCAAAATTATCAATAATTTTTTTGTATCACTCTCAAATCAGAACTCATCCAAAAATTTGTTACACGATAAGGATATACAAAAAGTTCGTCTCTCGTCGTCACTCCAGTCGTATCCACATTTGGAACCAGTGTTGGGCTCACAAAAATATCTGCAACTCAGAATTTCTTCTTCTATGCGACAATTTTATGTTCAACTACGTTTAATCAACGGAATTCCGCCAAGGATTATAATCGATTCGCAAATTTATACATTTGAAAATAGCTCGATCTGCAAATTCTGTCAAGATATACCTCAATACGGTCTATACTATTGACTTGTCGATTGTCCAGTATTCAATCGAGTAAGAGAAAGCTTCTTTGGGAACTTAAGTTCGCACGCAGAAATAAAAAATGTATGGTTAGATCAACTGAATAATCCTGATAAATGGCGAATGAAGAAAGCATGTGATTTTATAAAATATATTACTACATCTTCCTAGAGAGGGATAAATCTTCATGTGATTTTGTAGATTGTTCTATCAGGGTGGCTATCTGGCACTCTGAAGATGATTTATGATGTATGAAATTAAATGTTTGTGAGTCGTATGATTTAAGTAGAATTTTAGGTATTGTATGGAATCTGATTGGCATAGCGTGTAACTCCTTGTATGGATCTATTGATCTTGAACAATGAACATATATATATATATATATATACATATATATATATTAGGGGTGCGCGGGTACCCGAGTCATCGGGTTTTTATCGGGTCGGGTCGGTTTTTTCAATTACCCGAGTTTTTTGGGTACCCGATTACATTCGGGTAATTCAAATATAGCAAACGTTTTCCTCAGCAGGAAATATTGTGACAGCAACTCGATCAAGATTGCTGACAAAACATGTGGAAGAGTTGTGCTTCCTCCATTCAAATTTCAAAATATGAAAAAAGAATGATATTTATAAGAAGAATATTTATTCTCATTGATGTTGAAGATTCTATATTGTGGTTACCAAATACGAAAATAGATAATATATTATTTATGAGATATGAATGTGATTAAATTTTTAAATTGAATTAAAAAATAAATATAAACATTTCATGAAGCAATTTGGAGATTTCTTAATGCGCTGCATAATCAATTACATGGAGTAACAACCCTAATAGACTTGTAGTGAATATGGCATTCTTCATATTAGAATTGAATTCATATGAAATCCCCTTATTCCTACAATCGCTCAAGACAATTTGTCCTTACAATATCAACGGCAATGGCAACTTCGAATAGAAGTTGAAAATATTAAATTCAAGCGATTTTATTATATTCGGGTACCCGACTTGGAAAACCCGATTTAATCGGGTACCCGACCCGACCCGACCCGACCCAAGAAGAAATACAAATACCCGAACCCGACCCGACCCGATAAAAAGTGCTACCCGCACACCCCTAATATATATATATATATATATGAATAACAACTCGATTCAAACACGAAACTTCCAGCTATTTTGATAGTTTTCAATCGATTCATACTGAAACTAGGATTGGCGATCTGGAGAAAAAATCGGTCTCTAAGAATCGTAGAATTGTGAATTTCTGTTCCGATATTTCCGATAGATCGTAACAAAAACATCGAATTTCATAAATCGATCTATATTGCAAGTAGAAAAGATTCAACTTTGAACATGTTTTATTTCCAACTCAGATCGATTGAATTTTTCATTCGAATAAGAGAAGTAGAAATCAGACTCTCAGAGATAAAAATAAAATGATATAGAAATAAAATTCAGAGTTTGGACAATATCAATTGCATATCACCAGTAATTTGATTATCAAATTCGATTTAGATTCAATTATTTCCTCTTTTTTATTGTTTTCATTTTTATTGATTCAATTCTCCCTAATTGCTCAATTATTCTCACGAGGTTAAAAACGTTCTATCTATTTTTCATTTTCCCGCGAATGTTGAAAAAATTCCTAATTCATGGATCAAATGAAAAATCCAAACAAAAAGAATTCATAGAAAAAATCGCGAGATAAAAAAAATCGATCTTGTGCAGATCAAATCGAGATCGCCCATCTCTAATTTCAAAGATTCTTGTAATGAAGTACTTTTTGGATTAAAAAGGAACTCAACAATCAATTACGATCGAGTATATTTCAATATTTCGTTCATATATGTTTTATAGATTATCCTCATGTCGAATACAATTATATACATGAACTTTAACCATATCGGAAAATGATATTAATTGAAAAACAGTCCCAATGTATATAAGCGGATCAACATGTGATGTTTGACTCAAAGCTTTATCATATTTCCAAATATTCATAGATTGAAACGCAAGTACATAATTGGAGTTTGAACCGTTTATCCACATGGGGACTGATTGAAAATACTGAATTTTGAAAATATGTTATTTTATGGATACTGATGTTGCAAAATTTATGGTTCAAATGAAACGTGTATTGAATAATTGAGAATGCTGATATTTCGATATTTTAAGAATGCTAAACTGAGAGAAGAGCGATTTGGAGATTCAGTAAATAGTAGTATACTTGTTCGATAAATCTAAATGTTACTGAACTTTCAGCGATGCTTCATGAAATTTCAAGAAGGATTACTGAAATTTGGCTTCACATTACTCAGTGTTCTTCAATCATTATTATATCATCGCTGAAACTTCAGTAATATTTAGATTTATCGAACAAGTATATTACTATTTACTGAACTTCCAAATCGCTCTTCTCTCAGTGTACAGTTATTTCATAATATATAAGAAAACCATTAATGATCAAGCACGATATACAACATTGAGTATCGTAATGTGTTCAAATTGAGCCACCAAGCACACACATCCTTTCACACCTTCGGAGTACACACAGGTGCAAATTCGCACTACGCAACTTTATCGAATAATAACTCGGTTCCTATTCGACCAATATGACCTTCCTTTTTCTTTCAATTTGAAGGAAAAACTGTGCTGATTGACGTGGTATGGAAAGGAATTCACAAATCTCTCATTTGATTAGTGACGAAAACGCAAGAATAAAATCAATGTTTGACGAAAAACAAAAAATGTGAAAATGGTTGGTGCGAATTCGCAACTGTGTATACTTGAAGGGTTAATCTGACGATACACATGAAATTTTCGATTCATTTTCTGAACGATTAATGAATCAGTCGTAGTTTCGTCACCATCAATTGACGCAGAGAGATTCACAAGAAACAATAAGAATGATGTAGCATTTAAAGTTAATGCCATTCCTTTCATCAGGCAAATTATTATGTTTCGTGAATTTATCAAAAGATTTAGACATGAGAACCAATTTCAGTCTACACTGAAAAAAAAGGTATGGCTCTCACAGCTCTACTATTCATGTGTTCTTGCTACACGGAAAAAAATGAACTGTTAATTTTACCAGAATTCCGGTTACTATATGGACAGCAAGGAATATCTGTGACTTCTACTGGAATTCTTGTTAAATTTACCGGAGCCCTCGTTAAATTTGCCGGAGACTTGATTCATTTAACTAGAATTCCGGTTGAAATAGCAGTCATTCTTGCTGTCCATATATTGACCGGAGTATTTTTTTCAGTGTATCTGGAGCTATACCGGCATCCTCATACCTCCCGACAGGAAGAACACATGAATAGCAGAGTTGTGAGAGCCATACCTTTTTTTTCAGTGTATGGAAAAAAGTTCCATACCTCGTATGGAACTACTATGAAATTTTGAATCAAACGTGGTAGAAGTTTCATTACCCTCGTAAAAATATAACCAGTTTTCCCTATTACTGATGAGGCACTGATGAGGAAACGCTAATTAGGAAAAAGTGATCACTAACTTATTGGGAACTGACTTGTCTAATATGATTATTAGACAAGTTTTTATACAGAAAGCAGAGAACAGGGTGCGAATGGATATGATAACACAAAGCGTCTACGATAAAGAACAATTATCGTTGTCCTCGATGAAAAAAAAAAGAATATAAATTATTGACATTATTCTCATTCTATGGATCTCATTGAAAAGGGTGGATAAATTCCATCTCGACACAACTAACAGTCCAACCGATCCTGGGAAACGACAGCCTTCGAAAGTCAGGAACATTCAAAAGTGAAGCACCCGACGCACATCGTGAGAGAATGAGTTAAGTCTATAATCTCATATTAAATTTCTCGCAATTAATACTACTTCGGATCTTTCTCTTCCCTCAATTCTTCCTCCTCTCTTCTTCACTTCCGATATAAATATATATTCCACCGAAGAACCATTGACTGTAATGGAATCGCAATCTTATGTGACTTGATTAATAATCTGCAATAATCTGATATGTAATCGTATCTTCAACATGATGAAATATTCCTATCGTATAAATCACGTTTTCTTATTTCATGTCAAAGCTATCAAAACTATATAGGATTTTCAAAATTCAATCGCAGTGATTGAAGATTCACCTACACCATCTGTCATTATTCTCCAAATTCGAATTGAATCTGATCGTGACCTTTCAAGATGTTCTCAATTCCTACCTGCATTATGTGGATTGACAAGGATGATTCTTAATCAATTATCCCTCCAATCCCCTGTATCGTTAGAAGAATCTTCATACTCAAATGTATTTTGATAATTATTATCATTGAATATTCACCATTATTTCGAAATGAGATAATTTTGAATGCCCTTCATGAGATCGATATGAGATAAAATCTTGAAATTTCAAGGAATTCAAACTGATGTGTGGGAATGAACGACATGTTGATAATTATTGTTGAAACCCTGGAATGAAATGAAATAAAAACCGAATGTGTAAATAAGAAGTTTGAAAAAGTTGTTTTATACAAAATCTCTGCATAATTCCTTCTCACGGGACGTTATCATTCCAAGTTAGTGAATGCAATATTCACGTCTTTTGTATTCACATGAATATACTGTTGCACTTCAGAGTTCCTACTAGAACTGAAGAAATTATAAAGACTCGTGAGTTTCTTGTTCCCTTATTCTTCTGATCTTGTTCACATCCCGAAGTATTTCATACTATAATGTTACAGGAATATACAAATCATGAATGTTTTCACCATTCAATTCGGGATAGTCATTTAAATTCACACACGATATTCAAGTCGTACCCATTGATAGGTACTCAAAGTTCTCCATTTAATTGCTCATTCGATCAAATTCCCGTTAATCACATCCTATTCAATGAGGACTATACTACTCCCTCATGCGCTTGAGAGGAAGCTCACACGGTAAATCATCAAATCGTCCATATACTGGTTGGAGTAATCTCGTTTGATCGTGTATGTGGGATGTTCAAAGGTATTTTAGTGTGTGCGTCTTATTCTGTGAACTGAAATGAACCCTTATCATTCGATGCATTTTGAACCTAAAAACTAACTTCATTCCTGATTGTGGTTTTTAATAGTAGATCAAAGCAGGATATGAAATGCACTGCGGAGTATCACGAATCGATTGTTTGATTTGCAAACCTATTTCCCTCCCGTATTGTTCGAACATGAAATCGACATTCAACAACTATAAAACTGTTGATTCGAGTTATACCTTCGAGCAACGCGGAAGACCAGAGCGTTGATAGATATAACGATTGGGACACCCAGCAGCTCATCTTATTCCACTTTTCTCTATTTATAGTGGAAACAGCGATCCTATTCCTAAGCATCGATGTACATGTTGATTCAAAGATATGAGTTACCATTGAACTGCTATCATCTGTTATTTCCATCTTGCTTTGGGAATGAGGATAGAGGTAAGAACTCGCTTCGTGATTCATGTGGATTTCTATTTTGATTTGATTCGTTCAAAATTGGAGATTTGTCTGAAAGTTTTATGAATCTTATTTGAGATCTGGAATTCTAAGACAGATATAATTGCCCATCCAAAACATGAACCAAGTTTCTCTTCAACAAGCTTTTTAGGGTGCCAAGGATCAAGTATAACCGTTCTCAAAAATATACATCGCTCATGACACTGCACAGATCACAACTCCATAAAACATTCAACCATACATGAATACCTCGAAATTTGTTCCATAAAATAGGTGGAGCATCGGTACAAATAACCGATTGAATCACCTCGACAAAAGGAAACACGAGAAGAAGATGGATACTCAGTATCCAAGAATCAAGACACGATTGATCGATCCTGTAAACAACTCTTATTGAATATAACGTTTGTTCTGTGACGCTAGGAGGAGATAAGATACAAAAGAGAAATGTAACAAGGACCGTGAGAAGCCAACAGCTTTGTGTATGTTGATACTGAATGCTTCCGATAATGGATCATTCGCGATAAACATACAAAATTCCTCCATCATCTGCCTTTGATAGCATTATATTTGAGACAACCAGTAGTAGTCTCTTGAGAAAAATCCAGATATATTCGATCGGCCCACGGGTTTGTCTCCAAAAACTAAATATTCATCTCTCGACAGTCAATTTCACGCAGTACAAACTTGGCGTGGTGACGTTGTTTCTTGACTCCAATGAAAGTCAGTGTCATCCACATCAATCAGTGGTCCAAAGACGGTGAAGATCGATGGATATCCAACCTATTTCTTCTCTTCCTTGTGCGATGTTTTGCAAAAACTAGTTGAATCGTTTGGAGGATGTAGCGAAAGAATTTACTGTTGTGAGTGTAAGTTCATTCGAATTAATCAACGAGAACAGTGACTTTGAGATAATGAAAATAACGAAGGACGAGGAAATTGAGTTACAGTCCGCTCTTTGAATAGTGCCGGTGATGGGAAAGTATGCGGGAGTATTTTTCTTGGCACTCAGATACCCCCACCATTGACGTACGCGTACGTTCTCAACATTCGTAACTCACTCTCGCAACAGTGCCACGCGTTACCAAAGTAATTTGTTCTTCTATTATGTGCAAGATTTGCAGAATCAATTTCAATCTCATGTTTGAAGAAAGATTATTATATTTTTATGTCGAAAAATATTATCAAACTTCATGCAATCACATTTCTATTTGCACATCCGATATTTGGGATTATTTGTAGCATTGTTTGGTGATTCCTTTTTGATTCAGTGCCCAGTAATCACATCAACTTTCTACTCCTTCATCTCAGTTTATTTTTCGAGAGAAAACATGGCTCAGATCAATCGATTATCAGTTTTATAGAGTTCTCGATGATATTTGCGGGTGACACTATTGCGAGAGACGTTTTCAAATGCGATGCTAGACGACAATGTGATAAGTGATGGGGGCAGAGGTCGAGCACGAATGAGGAGGAGCGGCACTATTCGAAGAACAGACTGTATTATGGGTAATATAATGTAGCAAAAATTGAAAATTCAATTGAATGCGATTGAATTCCTAATTCAATCACAAAGAATTGGGAATTTCATTTGCAAGTGCATTTGAAACATGAATGAGAATTCAAGAAATTGTGAACAGTATACTCACTACATGTTTGTGAATATTGAATATCGATGAAGATTTTATTGAGATATTGGTTAATAGAATATGTGATCAACTGTACTACACATCCATCATTCTCTCAGAGGGATTTACTTAGCTGGGAATGAATGTTTTCTTTTATAAACAAATACTGCGGATTATAGGAAGACTAGCGACAGTTTTGACATAAGATTCTCAGAAAACACTGCTTCGAAGCTGAAGTATCGCTACTGGATGCTGGGTCTATCCGAACAAAAGAACCAAATATTTTCCATTTCATTATATTCACTGTAAAAAATGATCGCAATCTTCCTATACGTGGCAACCAAAAAATCCCGATCATGGGATAGGAAATCAATGTCAGGTGAATGTATATGAAATTTCCCATGAATTTAACTGAAAATTTCAAACTTTATGGGACTTTTACTATCATTTCCGAATAAATTTCCGGTAAAATACGGGAAATGTCTAACACGTGTATGTGTTAATAATTTCCGAACATTGATGTGGAGTTTCCCATTAACGTTTTCAACAGTGTTGGTTTTGCATAACTACTCACTTTTGGGAACATTCGATTGACTCTTCACGTTTATTTGTCAACAACACGGACCAAATAATCAACAATGCGAAGAAGGCCAAAATCAGCTCCCTTACCGTTAAATCAAAAATGCGATTACATTCAACTAGATAGGAAGAGAAGAAGTGAAAATCTCTCATAACTTCATTTATACTCGAATGATTTCGAAATGAAGGAGCCTAATTGGATGATTTTTCAATTCACAGTTCCCTTTTTTCATGTATAGTCATTCACCCTTCAGGATTTCGTATAAAATGTATTGATAATCTTGAATAGAGCAAAATAAAATCAAAGAAAAGGAAAAATACACGACTTTGCATCTGCGTTCTATTCTGACTGTGTTCCTTTTTCTTTGTCTCTTCCCTTTCAAATTTTCTCAAGATTCCCAGATATTCCATTCACATTCATTTGAAAGCACATGCTTTATTGGAATTCAGTGCGCCCTGTATGTTCTTCGCAACATTCTGATTCAAATATTATGTTGTTCAGTTATTTTATTTATTTTTCACTTGTTTATACCTTCATTCATGTCACGAGTTTCTATTCATTAGTGTATGCATAAAAAATAACGAATAAATTCCATTGAAAATAATGAATCAGTATAAAAAACGAAAATGTATGATAATTCTGTTCTGGAAGAAGAATTATGTGTGGAATATTTCGTACATTTATGCTATACACGTATTCTGTATAGATGGATAGTCTGGAAAAAATTGTATTGAGATTATATTGATGATGATAGCAGAATTCCACGTGAGTTCGAGAGAAATCAAAATGGAAGTATTTGTCATGGACTGATTTTGATTTACTCTGCACTGCCGATTGTCTGGCCTTCTCGGGTTTACACTACTGATTTCACATTTCAGTCTTCTTATGCTATTTGTAATTCAGTTCATACGTAGTTTTCTATTTATCAATTGTATTTGTCAACAGTCACAGTGAAAACTGTCTTTTGAATTATAGAACATT
The DNA here is from genome assembly GCA_018340375.1 of Gonatopus flavifemur. NCBI lineage: Eukaryota > Metazoa > Arthropoda > Insecta > Hymenoptera > Dryinidae > Gonatopus > Gonatopus flavifemur. Next base: position 38,370,993 of record JAFFJZ010000001.1, on the reverse strand, counting down.
TAGCGTGAATATAAGAAAAAATGGAATTCTTTTTTCACTGTAAAAACATTCCTGCTGGAAATTCAATGAAATTTTTCTGGAACTCCAGAAGAAAGTGGCTGTGAAAAATTACAGTCACATTGTCTGAATTTTCAGATTGAATTTTTTCACAGTGTTGATCGACTTATAACCAGAGTGGACTCTACTTTAGAACGCGAAAAAAAATAGACAATGAGATTCAGTTTGAGGGATTTCTGTTATTTCAAACCCACTTATCTTGATTTAATTAGCCTGTACATGTGTTCTCTTACCTACAAAAGAATCTTGAAACCCGATGAACCAAAGGCATTTCAGCGGGCTAATTATTCAATTGAAAGCAATTGATATTCCCAACGCACTAGGAGACGAATAAAACGTCGCTTTGGTTTCAATTATCCCAAATTAGAATGCATTTTATCACCTTCAATTGCGAAATATACAATTTGTAATAGAGCTTCGAAGTTTACTTGCCGGAAAGATGCAAAAGAAAAGCAGGTACCTCAACATTCTTATATTATGATTCCTGCACCGAGAGAAAAAGCATACTGCAGAAGTATGACGCGCTAAAGTTTATAATGCATTTGTCATAACGTGCTTCCAACGCTCGGTACCCATGCTTAGAAAGCATGTGACACATACCCAAAAAGCATGGTCTCCTGCGTTAACTGCATGAGTCCCGAGCGTTAAAAGTACGTTGTAAAAAATGCGTTAGAAGCATTGAAGTGTGCCATGCTTCTAAAGCATGCTTTTTCTCTCGGTGTGAACTGTAGGTTTGAAACTTGAAGTTACAGGAATCGTAATCTCTCACCCAACTTCAAGCACTTGGATGGGATGTTTTTATCGGAGAGTTGATCGGCGTTGTATTAGGGAAATATAATTCAAGTGTTGAATGGAAAATGACAATTAATGAATTATTTTATTCATCAAGCAACGTGCAATGTGTGACACGTATTCTCTCTTAATTCCTCAATAACTAAACTGAGAGTAAAAGAGCAACCAAACAAACTGAAGAATAAAAAGTAAAGGGTGAAGAGTAACTAAAAAAAGAGTAGAAATCATAATCTGTATATTGGTAGAATAAAGACATCGTAGATAATGAAAAATGAACGCTCAACATTGGTTTAATAAATTATTATTCAAATAGTAATGTATTGAACTAATGTTGAACAATTATCTCCTATTATCCGCGATCTTTTCAATCTATTCATGAAGATGGTCATTTTCACGCTTTTTTTCTTTCATTGTAATGAAAATTGGTTAATTCTCTATTTCTAATGGTTTTATTCCACAGGACTGTATTTGTACAGCCTGACAAATTCTACTTTATTATGTAAGAGAGTTGAACGAGAATTGACTGAAAATTGGATACAATCTTTCTCATAATCATTCAGTTTGTGTAAATTGAAAAAGTTGATGATAGAACCCACGAAGTGTGATGGAAACTATAAAAAAATTCCAACAGATAAATCTTCTTCAAAAGCGTCTGAAAAAAATTGATTTTGAAATGGTTTGAATTCCTAATCCATTCAAATTCTTGATCTGAGTTGGTTAATGTGATTATTGGATGAGGTACGCTTGTTAGTATATCACCCGTATGAGCGAAGGTACGAATACAAATAGGATGTGAAATAGGGGTTACAGAATGTAATTGAAATTCATTCATCGATATCATTGTGTGTCAACATTTGTTTGCTTACGATCTTTAATTGGAGGAATTTAATTGCAGCATGGATGGAGGTTCAAATTTGACGTCGAATGGATTTCTACTTGGATAGAGATGAATATGGCGAAGTGATATTATCAAGTCCAATCTTCATTTGAGCACTTCCCAGTTGTGGAATGAATTCCAGATTCCAAATCATCCTCATACCCTAGCGTGTATGAACTTTGGCCCACTCTGACCCCACTCTAGCCCAGTCTTGGGCACATATTGACAGGATGGGGCCTATGCTAGGGTATTATTGATTAATAATTTCTCAGTGGTTGTTATTTGTTATGAAGTCTGTTTCAAGTGAGACTGTTTCATTAGAAATGGTATGACTCTTCTCAATTTATTCCTTGTTCACGTACAAGGAAGAAGAAAAATGTTGATATCAGGTATTTAACCTCATTCATTCAATCTCGTTAATGATCAAGCGCTCAAGAAGAAAAACTAGACCTCGTAGTAATATATCCAACACGCGTGAAGGAGATTCCAACTCATCGCGTATCGAAATAATATTTATCAACTAGCGTGCATCAACCAAGATTTAATCGAGAATACGAGATAACCAGAACATCATCAAACCTGGCAACAAAACAATACCCTCTCTCGTGTAATTGATTCTTGTATCTTCTTCCTGTGATTTTGAAAGTTTTGAAAGGAATTGTATTTCCTGATTACAAGAATTCTCATCCTTCATGAGGGAATCAAACTTTCATTCATATTCTTATCCGCATGCATCTATCTGAAAACTACGAATCGAGGCATTCAACATCCACGGAGCATGAGTATTCAGATACTTTTCACAAATACACCTTGTCCTTATCAAATCATCTCAGCAGTAGCATAGATTATCATAATGGGAATTTCACATCATTCTCATAATAATATTCGAAACGGAATAATCATATTCATATCCATGTATGGGAGATGTTTTCACATTCTATTCAACGATGCACTGTTGTTTCATAATATATTTTCCCTTTTCGCTAGTTGTACTTCACAGCTCGAGGGCACAGTGCGAAATCTCATCGCTACATTGTCAGGTAAATGTTGAGAGTCTGAAGATTATACTGCATATCATATTATTATTGAATGGTTAAAATGAAATGAGAATCTATTCAATTCAGCAATGTGTATAAAAAGATGCACATTATTCATTCCACCAAAGAATATGAGTGCGCATCTCATCAGTACGTGAATACGCATTCATACGTTTTTCTGTGAATATAAATATAAAATGTGTAGAGTTCATGCAACAAAAAGAAACATATGCAAAATCGCATACGTTTAAGATACGGCACTATCAGTGGAATTATTATTTTAGCGATGATACATTACTTTAACTTTCAATGTGTTTCCAAAGTTTTGCTCCGGAACAACTTTCCTTCCAAAATCTCATGCGCACCTAAATTTCGTTCATCTTGTTCTGTAACATTACTGTAAAGAAATCAGGAGTTTAATGGCTCTTTGGTCTGGAAAATTTCAGTGAATGTGCTTCAGGTCAGTGTATCGATTGACAACTTCCAGTAAAATATTGAAATTTTTGCAGTGTATGTCTCTCCGAGTTGATTTTTCATATACCTCCGACTGAAGCTACACGGCATCATTTTTTGGTGTCATCTAGAAGGTAGAAAGTATTAAAAAAAGAAGAAAAAAAGGATGAAGGGATGGTACATTACACGTTGAACCAATTAAAGAACCGCCTGATATTAAGTCGCTTGATTAAGGCCGTAGGAAAGGTAATGCCGCGTATAGTTGGTTGTAGCAACAGCTATTAAGATCTTCAGAACCACGGTGCTAGTTAATTAAATTTTTTATAAGCGTTGCTTCTTCATAAGCGTTCATGGTGTCTCGGTGAAGAAATTTTTAGAAATAATGAGTAACGGGATCATAAAACAAGCAAGTAGATGATGAAGTTATCAGATTTTTTCCGGACCTACGGAAACATTGAACCGCATCGTAAATGTTCGTCTTTGATAAACTTTCCATACCACACATGGTTTCGACTTATTCAATTATCGACTCGAAAGAATGATAACAGTCGCCCCTTCGAGATTCCAAATTCTCTTCTTGTGAATCTAACTATGAACAAAGGTAAATCTAGATCCTCCGATGTGTACGTATGTATTCCTATATATAGTCGACAATACTACTCTTGGTAGAACCCTTGACAAGTGTCTAATTAGGTTAGGTGTAATTAATCGAATCACCCCGCTCTCACACTGAATTCTGAGTGATCTGCATTGAACACCTTGTCTTGAAATAACTGTCGAGGTTCAGCTTGGTGAGAAGAGCCGACACAGCTACCGACTCGCAGAGAGTAAATCGGTTGAGGGTCTCCAAGCAAACACGAGTAATACAATTATTGCACCAAACTTCATGGGGTCAACGGAATTTTAGACACCTCAATGTGATTGTCCTCTCTACATTCAAATACTCGTACCTCAAAAGTGTACCAAAACAGAATTAACTAAACTTTGACACTTTGTCGCAACTTGCCTGTATGACTCAATTCTCCACAATTGCCAAGGAAATATTTGTCTTGGGACTTATTTGAGGAGTATTGAATGAATCATGTCCAGGAGTTTGGTCTCTTTAGATTAATATCATTGCCAATATAGTTCATAACTTTGAACAGTGAAAACAAAGTGAGCCGTGATAAGTTACGTGGAAATAAATTATTAGGAATTTCATGTGAAACTCTGATTCAAAAAGCTCTTAAGGTATGTGACGCGTTAAATGATGCATCATGAAAATTCCGTCATGTGTAAACGAAAAATGTTGAATCTTATATAACAAACATTTCATGCTGCTGAATACATCAGTATCTTATCTGCATGATTCAAACACAAAAGTGAAAAAATGATAAAGTATGGAAAATCAAGCTCCTGCGAAGATGCAATTCTATTTCATCACTGAACTAGATATTTTAATTCCCAATTATTTCCACCAACAACTCCACAAAATTCCAATACAAAACTTTGTTTGATGTTTTCCTCATGAAACACAGTTCCCGGGAACAAGACTTCGCTGACATGGTGGATGTTTTTCCTTCGTGTACAGGGTGCAAATTGTTCGAAAAACAAAAACGTCAATGTGATCGTGAGTGAAGGCTTTAGAGTGTATCTTAAAAAAGGTGCAACTTGATTTGTACCTATCCACGTATCTAGTTCAGAACAATTATTCAAGCAGATCTGTATATGATTCATAATTTTATCATCGTCGATACTCGAGAGTTTACAGCGCTTTCATCCAACATCTGCTTGGTATCCACACAAAATTGGAACAATGAAAACCCTTGATAAATGGATTCCTTATGATTTGAATGGTAATCAATAAAGTTGCTGTTACGAGGTATGTTTCCTGATTCTTTTATGCAACAAAACGGAGGAATTTTTCGAACGCATCATATAACCTGGGATGAAAAATGAATTCTTCGGAATGAACATGATGGATGACCAGAGTACCGGTCAGAACTGAAATCGCATTACGAGGTAGCGATGTAATAATGAACATTCAGAGATGCAAATTTAGGATTATCTTTTATAATTCCATTAATCCGAATGGAGGAATTGAGATATGAAAACACGACTTAATGTTGGTGTGAACATGTATCACTTCCAATATATGGATTCATGTCACGACCGCTACTCCAAATCGTTCATCCAAAAATTTGAGTATCACCCAAATAATATTACATCCTTCATGAGGTGCGTTTTGAGAAATGTCAGCATACAGATATAGGGGACAGTGCATCCAAAAAAAAGTGAACTGAAAATGAGAGGAAACATCCATCCCAATCAGGGGAGACATTTCACTTTTGTTTCCTTCTCCAATTGAGAGTATCCCTCTACGATTTCGAAAAAATGAATAACGAACAAATAAAAATTCTTCCACCACAAAGACTGATTCTCTCAAATGGAGAGGAATACTTTTGATACCATATATTAAAGGAGAAGTTGCATCAAAACAAGAGGGATACTCTTATTTCGATATTAATTTTTTTTGTGTGTGGGGTGACTTGCACCACTTTTTTTACATTGTTATAACTTTCATGGTTAGGAAGACTTGCACCACCCTGCGGATTAGCACTTTATCTCTTTCTGTGTGTACCTGATATCTCAATTTAAATAATAACCACTATCTTGAAATCAATTTATGAATATTTATTTGAAATACATAATCAGCCACAATGATATAAAAATGAAGCGATTTTGAGAGTGCCAAAGCTTTTGCTATAAAGAAAAAAAAGAGAATCATTTCACACTCCTGTGGACTCGTATGGGATTGGGGTATTTATACAGCTAGCGACACGTGCAACGATGACTTGGAAATCTGTATAAGATCAAGAGATATCTGCTGTGGTGCAAGTCACCCCGTGGTGCAAGTGTCCCCAATCTCCCCTATGTTTCGCTAATTTATTGAGCTCACATAGCGATTATTCTGACAATATTGCCCTGCTTTCAACATTGATGAATTAATTAGAATTCAATCTCACACAATTATACGAACAAAAATTAAAAAATACGAATTGTTACGATGCCCGTACTCTTCGAGAGGACTCTCTTCGAGCATGATACACCCTTCAATGTAAGTACATAATTGATTTGTTAAAAAGCTGATTTGATAGTGAAATCTTGCACGCACTGATGAAAACGGAGCATGGAAATGTGTATTCTGTTTAATGAGTTTGTAAATTTATTTCAATTGATTTCATACATCACCACCATCCAGACATTTTGTAGAATCCAATTTCCAAATTTAATATAATCGTTTTAATGAAATATAGATCATAATAAATGAATAATTATCGTACTGATAATTGTTTATATTCTATTTCACCTACATTATACGTTATTCGTGTACTTCATAATCCTTTTTCAATCGAATGTATTAATGGCATGGACGATAATTGATCCTTTGTGGTACATTTATCACGATGTGATGAAATTCCAATGACAACTTATACATTTGAATTCAAATGAAATTGGGAATGAAACGGGATTGAATGTGTTACCTCATACCTCGGTTTCATATACATTTGAGCCTGCCATGTTTAAACTGCATTAAATATTTTATGAAGTACAGGATGAATGTAAAATTAACGGTTTAATATTAACCAATATGTGCATTTAGAGGCAAATATCATTGCGGAGCATTCAAACAATACATCGAATAATGGAAAAAGAGTGCCTGCCTTTAAGCAAGCATTGGGAACAAATGTGCACTCGAACGAATGAGTGGATCGTATGCGTGAAAAACATATACTCGATATTTCAACATTTTTTAATGAATTTGATTGGTTCGGAGTCAGGTGATGAATAATCTTATATCCAATTATTGTGAAAATTCGTTATGCATGTGAGTTCAAATGATTTGAGGGAGTGAAAATGGTCAATGATGGTCTCCATTCAGGGAACAACATACGCACGGGGAATGGAAAAAATTTGTTGACGCATCAATTCGCTACCACAGCTGACTGGATTGCTGAGAGGCTAGCAAAATTTTTGGTGTCAGGTATAGTAGTATAGCAAACGAATTTTGCTGCAAAAGTGGATAATCTTTGCTGCCAACGCCGAAAATATACCTTTTACCGGTAACAAGATTGCTGTCACAGCACTTAATTCGTTGCTTGAGGGATTATATCTCCGGAACTCTCTACAAAAAAAAGCTTTTTTCAATCATTTTTTTTAGCATTCCTTTTTGTTAATCATGGACAACAAATACACTGATCGATTGAGCAACTCTTCAGGATTAAGAAAAAATTTTTGTATTGAGAATTTGTTGCAAAATGGCGGCTGTAGGAGCGTTCTTCTGGAAACTATGGTTTGAAATCGGCGAGCAGCAGAACTCGAAGAGTTTTCATCCGATCGACTTGAAAATTCAACTGTAACTTCATCATGTGATTATCTAGTGAAGTACACACGGTCTTCACAATTGGTCAACAGGATTTCTTTTGATGAACAATCAAAGTCGATTTTGTTTTCGAAAATTCGAATGTTTTGTTTAACGTCTCGCCAGTGTGCGAAGAAAATTCTTGAAATTATGATCGTGTGTACTTCACTAGATAATCACATGATAAAGTTACAGTTAAATTTTCAAGTCGATCGGATGAAAACTCTTCGAGTTCTGCTGCTCGCCGATTTCAAACCATAGTTTCCAGAAGAACGCTCCTACAGCCATCATTTTGCAACAAATTTTCAATGAAAGATTTTTTCTCACTCCTGAAGAGTTGCTCAATCGATTGGTGTATCGATTGTTCATGATTCTCATGAAAGAATGCTCAAAAAAATTATTGAAAAAAGCTTTTTTCTTCAGAGCGTTTGAGAGATATAACCCCTCGAGTCAGCTCTGACAGCAATTGTTGAACTGTGACAGCAAAACATGTCGACCCCTCGAGCTAAATTCGTTTGTTGTTGCCCCAACCAATAATTGACTACTATGGCTAAGAAAGCCACTGACGTAGCAAATTATTTCTAGCCTTGATAGGAAAATTGCTGTTTCAGCCGCAAGTGAGGAAGCCAAATTACATGTTGCTGTCCCAGCGAATTTTATTTCCTCTGTGCAAGTCAATCTGTACCAAATCAAATGAATACTGAAACGGATTTTCAGTTCATGAATATGTAGAAGAGAAAATTGCATGAAAAAAGTGTTGCTTCTAAATGAAATTTCAGTTGAATTAGGAATGACTGATACAGCAAAGGAGATGTTGTAAAAAGTACTGATTTTTATCATGAGCTTCCGGGCTTGTCATTATCAATATCGAATTCAGCGCCACAAAAACTGTGAAAACGCACACTTCATTCACATTTGCGTCGATGGGCAAAAATCAGCACTTTTCACACCATCTTCTCTCCAAACTCGCTCGAGTCTTCAAGGGGAGGACATCGCGCATTCTATTCAAATTAACTAGATAAACAGAAAACTGATTGACCGTCACACGAACTGTTTTTCGAAGAACAGTACAGATTTTTCATTCAACAACAACTCCCGTTCGCAGTCATTATAATACTATACAGGGTGTTCCAGCATTCGCTGAAAATACGTATGGGACGTTATTCTGCAGCCAAAATGCAATGATTTCCCGTTTGAAAAAAATTTTTTTGGAGCTCAGTTTTTGAGATGACACATTCAATAAGTCCCGAGACTAACAACTGAAACAACATTTTTCTTTCAAAAATCATTTTTATTCATCAATATAATCTCCTTTTAGAGCGATACAATCTTTCCAACGCCTTTCCAACATTTCTATACCATGTTTATAGAAGGATTTATCCTTTGCTTCAAAAAAGGCTTCAGTTTCGGCAATGACCTCCTCTTTCGAGCCAAATTTTTTTCCCTTGAACATTTTTTGGAGATCAGTAAAAAGCCAGTAGTCGCTGGGGGCTAAACCTGGCGAATACGGAGGATGGGGATGCCAATCAAAGCCCAACTCGGTGAATTTTGCCATTGTTTCCATGGACTTGTGGCATGGTGCATTGTCTTGTTGAAAGAGGATTTTTTTCTTCTTCATGTGCGATCGTTTTGCTGCGATCTCCTCTTTCAAACGTACCAACAAGTGGATATAACAATCACTGTTGATCGATTTACCTTTTCCAGGTAGTCGATGAAAATCACGTCATGTGTTTCCCAAAAAACAGACGCCGTGACTTCGCCAGCAGACTACTGCGTTCTCGGACGCTTTGGGCGGCTTTCGCCAGCCAAGCGCCACTCAGATGATTGCCGATTCGACTCCGGAGTGAAATGATGTATCCATGTTTCACCCAGGGTCACATATCGACGCAGGAAATCCTTTTTATTGCGAGTAAATAGCGATAAACAGCTCTCTGAATCGTCGACTCGTTGCTGTTTTTGTTCCACTGAAAGCAATCGCGGCACCTACTTAGAAAAAACCTTTTTCATGCTCAATTTTTCATGAAGGATTGTAAATACGCTTCCAGATGATATCGGTGTCATTCCTGCAATCTCACGGACGTTCACTTTGCGATTTTTCATTACGATTTTTTCACTCACATTTTCCGGTGGAACGGCTTCGAATGGCCTACTCCAACGTTCCGCATCGTTTATGTTCGTACGACGACGTTTAAACTCAGCATACCAACAACAAATCGTTGATTTGGATGCAGAGGAGTCCGGGTAACGTTTTTCAAGCCATTGCTGGGCTTCTACGGTGTTTTTACCCATCAAAAAACAATGTTTTATCAACACGCGAAACTCGCTTTTTCCCATTTTTCAGACAAATCACAAAGTGACTCTACTCTAACCTCGATAACTCTGCTGTTTGTGGTCTGATCAGCCCTATCCGACTCCCTGAATAAACTATAGAAGACTTGGTATTCTTAGTGTAGCCAAAAACATTAAACCGATAGATTGCACCACTTGTGTTGGTGGGCTATTCCTTTTAATTTGGTTGGACGACTGAATACTAGGTATATTTTATGCAGCCCACCAAGACCATCAGCGTGATATGCGGATTAGTTCCATTTGGCGATAGTAAGGAACATAAAGAGTGGGGGAGTTAGAGAGGGCTGGGTCTGATCCACGTGAAATTTTTACAGGTTTCATGTGAAGGTTCGCACTCTAGGGAAACGTGGCCAGTTTGGTACTACTAGCACCATCTCTGGGTTAGTCTCGAGACTTATTGAACGATGTGTTATGAGCATTTTCAAATTTTCTTCTCAAATCCAATTCACTCAAAAGCACTGCGTGCTACATACTACACCATTGTCTGGACTGAACAATGACGGATCTCTGGAAAACAATTGAACTATTCTATCATTCTTCGTTTCGGAGCGACAATAATTCAAAGTTGCTGAGTTCTGATTGCCTGGAAGCCCAAAAATTACTAATCTCTATAGCTTCAAAACGAAGAATGATAGGATAGTTTAATTTTTTTCCCAGAGATCTGCCATTTTCCAACTTAGACAATGGTGTTAAGTACAATTATGTAGCACACACTGAGAGAAAAATTAGGTTATTCCTAAGAACATATTTTCTTGGTCTGAGAATATAAATTTTGTTCTTATCTAAAGAAGATACGTACTTTGGATGAGAACATTTTCTGCCTATAGCGTTATATAGCTTCAAACTGAGTGAATATTTTTTCCCTTCAAGAAAGTTTTCTTAATTCAAGTGAATATCGAATTGGACTCGGTCAATCCGATATTTTCTTGGTTTGAGATTTCCTTTCTGGCAGGAGTGCACAGTGCTTCTGAAGAATTTGAATTTGAAAAAAATCTAAAAATTCTCATATCTCGAAAACTAAACTAAGCCTCAAAAAAAAATTTCCCCAACGGGAAATTATTGCATTTCGGCTGCAGCATACGTCTGCGGAGAATTTTCTGAAACACCCGGTATACTAATTTTTCTGTGCACGCTTGACATAATTTGTACACAATGTATTTTCCCATGACACATTTCGAAGAAAATTGAATCTCAAAGTATTTGTTTTGATATTCCGTTCGGTTCTTTTATTCTTCCAAAGGAATTTGAGAATCCTCAAATTAAAAAGATACAAGGCTCAGCTTTCGAAGCTCAGTTTCTTCTGTCTCTGAATGTTCATTCTTTATCTCCAATATTTATTGGAAGGACGAACATGCTCGTATATATATTCTCTCTTTCATACAGTTCTCTTTCTCGCCATCTTATAGAACAATCTTCTTCTTTCTATTTTATAATTCCTTCCTCAACTCGACCCCAGCGAAATCCTGTAAGTCGCAGTAGAAGAGTCTATTAAGGAAGGATCACTTTTGTAATTTGAAAACCTATTTGATAAGCTCCCTCCTCTACCATCTTTTTTCTTGCTCTAATTTTTCCTCTTTGTTTCCTCTTTCCTTTTTGTTTTCCCCGTATCCACGTCCAGCTTGAGTATTTTTTTCTCTCACACGATGAGAAGTTTTCTCTTCGATGCCACTTCACTCTCAGCATTCCTCCTGCAGTCGGTTTGAAAAATGTATTTCCCTTTGATTTTCATCGATATATCTGCATCGAAGTGAATACCGAGAAACTACATATGCGATGAACAATTCATCCACCGTGCTATTTCCGGATACACGATAAGTGAATTTAGTCAAATGAATTCATAATGATTTTATTTTCAACGAACGGAGACATACATTCGGAGAGATTTCGTATCAATAATTGATGACTTTAAACGGTCCATCTGGAATACATTTGGATACGAATACCAAAAAAATTCTACTTCTCAATTATCCCGATATACCGTCGTGGGGCCAATTGATGTTGAATCAACGTTATTTGATGTTCCTTCCATTTCAAAGAATTGAATGAAAGCGTGTAAAAACAGACTGATCCTTCAAAAATTTGGTGAAAATTTCTAAGTGTTCAATCTTTGATTTCATTTCCAAAATTGGTTCTTCGGTCTATGATGTAGGTTGAAGTGACATAATAAACGGCGAGAAATATGAAACTTGTTACTTTGATACTCCAACAGCATCATTGAATAAAACAAAACATTTGTCGATCTTATTTCTATCTCGCACATCTTCATTGCTCGAAAGCGGAACTTTCCTTGTATGTAAATTCACCCTCATCCCTAAATCACTTTTTCTAACTCTCTTTCTTCCTCTCTCTGCCCTTCTCTTGGACTGGCTTTAGTAAACACGGACTTCGAATTGCGCTCCATGGAGCGTGTTTCTCACCAACTGCTCTTGCTCTCTTGGTAGTTAGAATGGAGTACAGAGAACCGAGGCAAGATGAATTTTGTAACGGTTCCAGTTGAGGGTGTTTCGTTTATACGCGTTCTCCGACGGGGATGTTGAATTCTCAAACATCTGGTCACGGTTATTATGGTTAACTGTAATTTCGAAATGTAACTGCCACTCTTTTTCTGTTTAAAGTACATATTATGATAGAAGAGTTCCAAACTCTTGTGACGGTTCGTACGAAAAGGAAAGAAATGATATGATCACTGAGATTTTGTCACTTTTTGTGTCAGGAGAATACAAAAAATTCTGTTTTATGATTGTAAAAGGAAGAATGAATTGATATGGAATACTCTCTGACTGTGTTCCTACATAAATTAGTCCTGACGTGCTTTTTGTTTCAAATAAATACAGAGCTTCATTGAACATGTACTTAACACTACTCTCTGGTTCTTTTTTTCCGTCATTTATTGTTCTTGTTGTCTCTCTCCCTCTAATGACTCAACAACACACAATTTAGTAATCATTTCCAGTAACGTGGTGAACCATAGAGGAGGAAGCCACTATTGTAGCAAACCGCGATTGAACGGAAGATAATTTTATGCAGACTACTGGTGTACATGTACGAGCTATATTACAGATCTGCATTTGTGGAACGAATGAACAAGGTTAGAGGAATTAAAAATACGATATGATCATCACTGAATTAAAACTCCAGTCGATGCAATTATAAAAAACGAATTAGAATTGCGCGTGATGAACATTCAATTCAGAATTTTCCAAAATTCTGGCTTAATTCCGAACAAGAAATTCATTGATGAGGTCAAATACAATTCATATCATGAATCTTAAAAAGTTATTTATAAAAAGAAGGGGATTGGAACCATTATCCTCGAGAATTTATCACTCTTTATTTCAAAATATGACATCCAAGGAATTGGGGCACGTGCTCGTACACATTGGTAAAAGGTTTATTGAATTCTCTCAAAGATAAACTAATCACGAAGAATCAGACAAGCAGGCAGACAGAGGGGGAACGAAGAAATTGAAAAGAAAAACGCGTCATCCAATTAAGTGGTACCACCGAACCATCGTGCCAAAAGATTTATGTAGATTGTGGCTTTCGATACGAGGACAAAGCGAAATTCTGTGGCTCGATACTCATCGTTATGGACGAAGGAGAAAAGGGAAGAGATTTTGAGGTTTCATCATGGTAGAAGAGTGCCAGGAGCGAGAGAAAATAAACCCTAATGTAGGAGTAGAAAAATCTGGGGTTCTACCCTCTCTTTACTAGGGTTGAATTATTATATGTATAATAGAGCGGACACCGCACTCACTGCCAATCATATTTTCTCTGCGCTTTATCATTATCGATGCTATGTCATCCAAATCCGTTCATGTATTTGGAATTACTGGTTATGAGTATGTCCCTAAGTATTAGGATCATTGTCACGATCCGGTAATTTTATAGAAAGGAATATAATTGTGTTTCGTTATGATTTTTCATTACATCTCGTAGGGATTGAATGCATCAATATTTATATGAAAATCGTTCGAGAGTAGTTGGATTAACCTTAAGTACTATTTTCATACCCCAATTTAGAAGTGTTGGAAAGAAACATTCACCCCCATCATCCTCCGAACCTAAAATATACTCATTCCCCATCACTAACATCACGATGAATCCTTACGGCAACAATAATATCCTCAATTTCTATATAAACAGTAGTTGAATGCACAGTGTTTGATCACATGACTTGCTTATTGTGTCAAGATTCGATCAACATTGTAACACACTTTTATTACATATTCGGGAATTCAAATGATCTAAATACAAGCCGATGATAACGGAATTCCCATTACGGATAGTAAAGTTGATTATAATCGTATCTCTCATAACATTGTTAATTGCTTTGGTTCACAAATGATTGAAATTACGTTGATTCGAATTGAATCGTGAGTTCATTGATCCTTACTCATTCGATACTGGGATTGATATTATGAGATGTTAAAACTGGAGTACTTTAACCAATCCACTAGGAATTCATACGTTTGCTTGTAGCATAGGATTTGAAAGGTCATGTATATAATCTACGTTGTTGAACTCTCGCTCGTTGAATGGCGAGACAAACAAATCTATCAGTCAGCGACATTAACCACACTCCCTGCTTCACTTCTATATCTCCACCAATGTTCTCCAGTCCTGTGTTTGGCTTCAAGCCAAAACCTCGTTGTTATTTCTGTCCAATCGAAACCAAGTATCGTGGACAGCGTACTCAGTACTCCGATGATGATAATGTCATAAGATTTGGTTTCAGGAATTTGTACTCCAAATCTGATATTGCAAGAGAAATATACTTGACCGCATAACTTGAATAAATGACAACGATAAAACTTGAATTTCCAGAACCAGCTTTTGTATTCGATTCAGCTACTCGAAACCAGAGCAACCAGTTGTCTTTTTTTAACAGTTCTTCATATTTCTGAATGGAAATTAATTTCCTAAAACTCATAATTTTAGGGTCGAAAGGGAAACTACGAGGAGTTCTCAGATTTATGGGAAAAGTATTGAATTTTCTTCTCTTGTAAAATGAACCCGAAATGAGTGGATATCCGATAATATATGTATAGAGATAATTTATTTTAAACGAATCATATGGGAGCTCAATTTGTTGAACACGATTCCTCGCTTTTCCTTTTTTCTCTCAAACAACCGGAAACGCGGTATCCAATACTTCATAGATCCTCTCGGCACATCAGCATGCATCAGTGACATATTAATGCGCTAATATAATTGCTGCAGATTTTCTGATGCCTGTTCACACATCATTCATTGGGTTCCCACTGATTTCTCACGGGGGTTGGATTTCAACTACGAAGTTGGTCAGATTTTATCGATCGCATACAGAATGTAGTTTCGGAAAAATCAAATAATCATACGGTTCATATGGAAACGCGATGAAGGTGACGCGCGATGTATGAGGAAAGTTCATCGATCCGCTTGAATATTCAATTGCAAACTTTTTTTTATTTATTGAAAAACTCCTCTCAACGACTGAGGACATGGAATCAGAATTCAAATATGCTTATTGGAAATATTTCAATGAATATTGTTAATGGAAAGTATGATGGACAATGGCAGGCCACAGGCTACGATGGGGCTGAAGTTCTGTGTAGCGACAATGTAGACTTGAACGGAGAAAAGGAGTATTAATTTGGTGATAAGTATTCCAAAATTGTAATGGATACCTTTCAAAATCGAAAACAGTGTGATAGACTGTTAACATTATCATGGACATAAACAATAATTAACATGGCAACGCTCACCAGATTGCAATATCATTTAATTCCGATTCTGAAGTTGCGATGCAAGGGGAAGAGAAGATTGTGAAAATTGACTGCGTAGTTCAACAACGGAGCGCCTCAAGCCTTTAAATCAACTGCTCCACAATATATGAAGCAATAGGGGAGCGAGTGGCTAGTTGTAACAGGGGTAAGTAGTAACACGCGAATTATTCGATGGATTTCAAGTATTGCCGCTAGATTTTGAATTAAATCTCCTATCTATGACGTGCTTCATTAACTACACACTATCGGTATCTCGTGAGACAGTGCTGTGAATGTCTAGAAACATAGGATCCATTTGAGTCAGAAAATGAAAAAAACATCGTTTTGCAAACATTGATTTCAGTCCTATTAATCGATCCTCTCCATGTATGTAAGTGACTATTAATTTTGTCTATGTAGTGAGCTTTGGGATGCTCAAATAACTTTTCCATGAATTCTTTATAGTTTTTTAATGGTCAACGAATATATCCGAAATCATACGATGGGGCAAGTTGTAACAAACTTTCGGGGCATATTGTAACATGTTTCAGTTCGTGCTTATTCGACTTGGCTCGACTTATTCCTTCAATTGTTGATATGCAAATGTCTTTATTCCATTCATTCTTCTTCCATCTGAAAATGATGAATTATAAAAGAAAATCTGAAACAGGTTCAGAAAATGAAGATGTCCTGATTCAGATATTATACAAAAAACAAGTGCAATACACAATAATGCTGAATTTTGCTAGCATCATTGTGTATTACACCTGTTTGTTTGTGCTATGTTGAATGCCCGAATAATTCTTTATGGAATTGCGACGTGAATTCTCTTCATACATTAGGGTGTTCTTCAAGAGTTCATTTTGAATTCAAAGTATTCATAATGAATACTCAATTGATAATCCTCATCAAGATTACGGATTCTTATCGATTCTATTTTGATTGATTGAATATGATTCAATCTTAGTCATAATTATAAGTGGCTATGAAAATCAACTGCATTATATCGGAGTCTCATAATGACTGTGGTAATAGGCCAATAAGTACAGGATGATTCTACAACTTTGAACTCAATTTTTCAAAGTTTATTTTCGTAATAATTGTTGTAAATTCGGATCAATAAGAAAATAGTCAGCTCAGCTCATTTATCAATAATTATCGTACCGTAACAAAAAGTTAACATGTTTCCAATGAGCAGTTATCCTAGTGTCGTTGTTTGCCCCAAGTCTGTTACAACTAGCCTCAAGTACTGGGTAAGTTGTAACAGCTGACTTGTTTTGGAATAATGTCTGTTGTGCTTGTTGATGAATATCTTTTGCATATGATGAATGAATGTTCACGCTTACGAGACATTCAATGATGAGCAAGAAATTATGTATATATTTCACAATATTAGCATTTTTCCAAAAACTGTTACAACTAGCTCCTCGTTCCCCTACTCAGTACAAGACAATAAAACTACACTGTTAGAAATTTCTGCATGAAGCTTCAATCACATGTGATGGAAGCGATTTCCACTCATGTGATTGAGAAAGTTCTTGAAATTTCACTTACACTTGAATGAAAATTCAGGCAATAAATTGTAACATTATGGGTCATATAATGCAGGAAAAATTGAAAATCCAATCATAAGTTAATGAATTCTCAATTCAATGACTAAGAATTGGCAATTCTATTCACTAAGTTTACTTGAAAAATGGATAAAAATTCAAGGAATTCTCAACAATGTACTGTATTTATTTATGGAAACTGCAAGTTTCCCTCCACTTTACTTTGAGTGTAATATAAAGCTATGGGGAAAAATAATGGACTTGTAAAATTCACAATTGAAACCTCGAAAAGCACCATTATCGTACTGTATGGAGAATTCAACAATTTTGTGGATCAATGGCAATCAATCCTATTCATGATTTTTCAATATGCAATATCCGTTAAATGTCATGACAGTCTTGAGCTCACATCAATCCCATCGTTCAGGCTATAAAAGTTCCATCACAAACATTGAAGATTCTACATGCACATGATTTCTTCCCCTCATCTTTTGCTTATAATATTGCTTTGGATAATTTTGACAGTAAATTTCTTGATTTATCGATTCAAAGTGAAATTGTTCAGCAATCACGTATCATCATTCTCATTGATTTTGCAAAGGGACCTCAGATGGTCTAGAAGATTAGGTTATAACAAAGTGCAAATTGATGAAAGAGACGGATCAGGTCGACTCCTCGTCGGAATTCCTAACATTTAATTAACCTGTTGATATTTGACTTGAAATACGATCACATCGATAATGAATTAGCGCACTTCAACATGTAAAACCACATGGTTTCGTGAATGATACCCACAGTTCTCGTATACCGAGTGTCCATAAATTTGCCAAACAGTATAATTGAAGAAGAATCATGGAAATTTGAATGATTTCCTCCCCAGTAGAACCATACAAAACACTCAGTGACACATTATGCATCCAAGAATTGAATGAATTCCAAACGGATGTACTGTCTAATCAATAAACTTTCACCGTAATGCATTAAAAAATTTAGAAATGACTGATTCCATTGGAAAAAATTTTCAATCAATCTTTTAATCCATATATTTCGAACTGTACATTTCTACAATTTTGATAAACTCGTTTATCTGATTTTCTGATATTTATTTGGACATGAATATTGTCAGCATAATAAACCTCGTTAACAATTTTCGATATAAATCGAAGGAAATAATCATTTTTATCGATGTCCCGATGAAAATTCATTCGAAATTCTATTCGTTGACAAACTGATTGAGAAAATCAGCAATATATCGAAGTGTATACACATTATCTGATATAGTGAAACTGAATATGTGGCCACATGATGTTATCGGCTCTCATTAATATTCGATATTTATTGATTTTGTTGCGGTCACTTCTATACCATGAATGATTGCGAAAATCATCTTCTTCGCCAATTTGATCTGTAATTGAAAATAATACATATCGTGCTATGAATTCTTCACAATTGCATGTTTGTTGAAAATACAAAATTTTCTACTGTGTACATTTTGCAGGATGAAGAACAAATTTTCGAGATGTGATACATGGAAAAATACTCTACCAATAAATAGGCCCATGGCTCTCTTAATTGTTTCAATTCAATTGAAAATTTGAAACAACATACAAATTTCTCGTGCATACACTGTAAAAAAACGGAAAATTTACCGGGAAATTCCTCGGTAATTAGGCAGCAATTAACCCAGAAAAAACTCGAGAAAATTACCGACAGTCTGGTAATTATGCCAAGAAGATATGGTGGATATACCAATTTCCTGGTAATTCTATCGACAAATGTGATGGATGTACCGATTCTTCGGTGATTCTATCGAAAAACGCGATAAATTTACCAAAACTTGAGGAATTTTCACTTCCTGTGATCGGGTTAATTGCTTCCCGATAAATGTTGGTGAATTTATCGAAATTTTTTTCACATTGTATTTTACTTCTCTGCCAATTCAGTTGAAATTCACATGAGATCATTACAGAATCACCTCTGGAGCTCGATACAGCTTCAATTGGAATCGGATGCTTAGAAAACGAGTGATACGCAGTGAAGACAATGACCATTTTCCACTATATTCTCTTTTCCCTCTATCCAGTTCCTCTGAATGAATCAAGCGAAAATTCATGTGAACCCACTGCCACTTAGACCCACAACTGGGATAAAAATTCCATCCCAATTGGATAATCACAATGCAAAATATCCGCCTGACAGCAGTATCTACGAAACCCCAAAATTTTTTCTCAAAGTTTGATACTTAGCCTCACTTTCCTTTACTCTTATATACCTGGAATCTATGTGATATAATAGACTCATGAATTGATGGCACCCAGGGTCATATGGCATTTGAATCATGCACTGAGAAAAAGGATTAGTGAACCGAACGAAAACGTAGTTGACTCAACTACGCCAGGAGGTTAAATACGTTCAACCAACTCTGGAGATTGCATTGAATCATTCCCCAGGTTGGCCGACTCTGTTGAGTCAACTGCGTGAATGATTGGGACAATGAAAAATAGTTTCCGTCAAGTATCCATATACATTTCACACAAAATAACGGAGCATTGATTGCCTGCGAGGTTGACTCAAGTACTTAGTGTTGCCGCGAGCCGCAAAACGAGCTGTAACGAGCTTTTGACTTCAACTGGGTTCAGTTAGGACTATAAGAAGTAAAAATTCTCACAATACTCGATTGGATGGTCCTGCAGCTCAGTTCGAAGGGTCATATTATCGCACAGTTCCGTGGATTTGGATTTTCAACCGATTCATACATCAAATAGCACATATTCAGCTCGAAACGTTGACTCGAAACCGGCTCGAGATGAATTCATTTGGAACCCGTTTCCACAAAGGTATATTCCAATTCGAACTTTCAAATTCAGTTGAAAGTTGATTGAACTGGATTTCAAATCAATTCGATTGACTGAAGAGGAGTTCATTTTCAATCCAGATAATCTAGAATCTAGAATTCTTTATGGCTCGTTTCGCGGCTCGCGGCAACACTACAACTACGTGAGATTTTGAATGAAACTTCTTCCGTGATTTGTTGACGTTGACACACATTGGTTCATAAAATCAAGTGATATGTTCGAGACAATGAAAGGTGAGGTAGTTGAATCTACAATTTCCGAATCATTTCAACTAAAAATTCGTTAATTCATTCATAAATTCTTCAACTACGCGTGGTGGTGAATTGCACTTTTATTTTTTTCTCAGTGTGTAAACACGAGACTAGCAAAATATTCTTAAGAATAATGCAAACAATTTCGCATCCATCCATCCTTCATCTATAGACTGATTTGGATAAAATTCACATAGAATCATGATGAAACCATTGCCGATGTAGGAAATAAACAGTTATCAGCCGAAGACCAATCAGTTTTAATGGCATTCGCCTGGAGATTGAATGATAATCACAGTGTAATAAAATTTGTCCTTAAATTGACTGAAATTTGTCGCGAAACAGTTGATCCGATCACAGTAAATGAAAATACCACCCAATTTGGTGAGTTCATCATATACTGAGAAAAAAGCAACGTGGTTACAGGAACTATGTTCACATGGTCAAAGATTCACGGTTGCAGTGACCTCAGATTTGGTTATGATGACGAGAAAAACAAGACGAAATCACATGAATGTAGTTGTAGCAACTACATAAGAAGGTCAAGGCAAAAATCAACGACGTGCTGTAGTTATGCCGACCAGATTTTTCTCTGAGTGTATTTTCCGGTAGAATTACTGAACAAATGGTATATAGGCTATATTTTTCGATGCAATTACCAGGACCCTGGTGATGTTCCTGAGTTTTTCCAATAGCTGCCTGAATTACCGAAGAATTGCTCAGTAAATTTACCGATTATCTCACGTCGTATTGTTATCCTTAAACGGTAACGTAACGTTCAATCTGCCATTCCCTGATCAGGTTCTATGGACAGAATCCAAAAACAGAAACCAAAAAATTTTTGTTCATCATTGACCAGTTTACGGGGGGTAAATGATGGCTGGCAATTGTTCAACTCCGCTCAGTAACCAGACAGTAGAAGGAGAATTTCTTCTTCCTAAATAACCAAGTTATTTGTCCCCTCTCTCTCTCTCTCTCTCCCTCTCTCTCTCTCAGCTGTTGGAGACCTCAAATTTTGCAATACACTCTTCAAGCTATGCTCTCAGTTCCGAGGAGTTAATTTGAGAAGATAAATAACGATCATTCATCAGAGTTCGTGAGCTTGAATTTTCATTCCGTTCTCTAAAACAATTCAAACTCCAAGAACATGATTGAATCGAATAATAAAATGTTTGCCTCGAATAAGCTGATCTTCCGAATAGATAATGTATTCGCCACAACTGATCAATTATTGCATTCGATTTTTCCGAAAGAATCTCATATGAAGAGAGAGAACAAATGAATATTTCTTCCAATGTGACCTGTTTCTGAATCCTTATGATGGCTGTTTTTGGTCCAGTTTTCATGAGCAACACTCAGCTCACACTTCTAGCAAGCAACTTAATCTCCAATTGAGTGATATTTTTCTTGTTCACAGCTGATTTTCAAAGGAAAATTTCGTGAGTGATGTATTTGGACGGAAATTACCCAGACAGCACAGCGTGTCACTGGAAAACCTCGGATAGGTTTTTAAAGGGTTCAGAATACAAAATGTCAAATTGCTACTGAAATGAACAGAAGTAGTGTTGCTATGGTAACCATGATGGAAGAATGTGAATCCTGCTGATCATAAAGAATTCTTATGGAACCGATTGTGTTCCTTATGAATTCTTTAGGCATGCTTCTAAGACTGTGGTGCTGTGTGGGTTCATTTTCCATATAGTTCTTACAAAGCCATTTTTTCCGTGTACATCTGAGATATCGGAAGAAAAAAACAGTACGTGAAAGAATTTTTTAACTCCATCTCCATCGCCTCAATTTTTCTAATGATATTTCAATTTGAACCGTGTAGAACAAGTCAAGTAACAGATTCCATATTTTTTTGACCCACTGTAATGATCGATCAATTTAAGTACATGAGCAAAATTGAATTTGTTCACGACCTAGCTCTCTTCATCTCCCATTGAGAGTTTATTGAAACAGTAAGATCGGATTTGATTCTGAATTTCGTGACAGGTGACAAGTAAAACGTGACAAGCGAGTCCAACTTTTAAGATCCAAAAAAACTCTTCAAATAATGCATAGAATATAATTCCATAGAAATTCGAATCATTTTCTGGAAATGTTTGGCACCGAAGTATGCAAGAATTTGATGAGTAATTGGGGCATCAATAATTCAGCATCAAGTTTGTTAACCGTGAAATACCATTCAAGAGAGATGATAGAATTATGAAGTTTTGGAATTTTCTTGTATAAGCGACTGATATCCCAGAATGATGAGATTTCTGTGGAATTTCAAAGAACGAATGTGAATTTCTAACTCCAGTTCAGCTGTATCCACTGTCAGCGAGAACAGAATTGGGATTTCTTATGGAAGTGTTTTTGGTATCCGCTGGAAAAAGTAATTTGACTTGTTCAACAACACTTAAATATAGTTTGACATTGCCCTATCAGATTTCACCACAAAGTGTATAAACGCTGCATATATACCCTACGCTTAACGTCAATAGCTTTTAGGAACCCTCTCTATGAGGGATTTCCTAGCTTTCCGGATCTTACCTCACCCATAGAGCTATGATTTTTTCAACACGTTTGTGACGCTGCATTAGTCTCGGAGATTCGCCATGGTAGATTCTTTCAGTCTTTTCCATCCAACATTGGATGTCCCTTTATCGATCCTACTTCTTTCCCTTCCCCCACGTTGCCATGCGGAATCGCCACAGCGATTTGTCACAGTCGAGCGTTTCTTTTGGCACTCATGACCGATCTCAACTCGACCATAGATAGGAGGAAAGAAATAAAGGAAGAAAGAAAGAAAAGAAAGAAGAAGGAAAATTGTCCATAATGCGCTTGTGCAGTGCACATAATCGATGGGAACTCTCATCACCGATGATGCCTTCAAAGAAAATTCTATCATCGTAAGTTTTTCCTGCCCAGTATCTCATTAGCCGAACAAACCGGACTCTCACAGATTGTAACCCTGATAGGACTTCGATGTCATTAAAGCACAAAAATCTTCCTTACCTTGATCATTATTTTTCTCGGAATATACGAACCTTTTTTCGAATTTAATATTCAATGAAAATAATAATCATCCACCTCACTAATTCACCAAATTCTCTCTGTCTCAAAATTCTTGAAAAATCATCCATCAATAATTATGGCAAATTTCTCTGAATTTGTAATCACGCTTTTTTCAATTATCATCAATCAAAATTGGAAAATAGTTAATTGTAGTTGGTATAAAGAATGTTTATTGTTTTAACAATACTGTCGGCAAAGCCAAAAGTAAAATTCAACGTCGAGTACGATAATAATTAAGGAATTCAAATACATCACCAAGTCGACTTCAATAATGAAGGTGTAACTGGGAGTAGATAATCATAATCATATTCAACTTGGAATTATAATGAGCACCTACGTTAATTGAATGTTCCTCTCAGTGCATCATGTAATTGAATATGAAACGAGTTCAACATGAACTTCGTTTCTAAATCACAAAATAGTTCATCCTATCCACATTATTAAACAGATAAAGTAATGTTCAAATCACGTACTTCGAAATCAACTGTGATACGATATGAGATGAAATACTTCATTCGAAAGAACTGTAATTGAACATTAACCCTTTTACACGGCGTTACTTCTAACGTGTTACGCTGAAAACCTGTCAAAGTTAATAGCTTAACTTGATTTGTCTAATTCGCCTAGTTCGCTAACTGCTTCCCGTTGGGCAACCGTATACTCTATCTTTCACCAAACTTCCGTCTAAGTGCCATCCAATTTAAGTCGATTACCTCGGGAATATGCGGCAAGTGGACCTTCTTCATCAATTGGAAGATTCATATTTCCTTCGGGAATACCCTACTTCAGGGATGAAATAATCGTGAGCACGTGTCCAATGTGCTATACAAACGTATACGCACACATAGCTGCGTTCGTACATAGGTACACGAACCTTCGACTCATCACGTCCATCATTCATTGTCGTAGAAATCGTGAGATCGGCAATATTTTGCTGCACGTATACAATTTTACGAGTTCCACGTCGTGTCGCTTCGTGTCGCGTCGCGGCGCCGACAGCAGTAACTTTAATAACGATTCCGTTTCGAAACTACATCTAGCTCTGTGTATACTACCTCTCTCTTCTTATTTCTCGTCCTTCCGGGGCGTCGATAACTAAACAGGAAAGGTTATCACGGCGTGTTATCTCCCTGGAGTTAGTAATCAACACTCGCTACTCGCTACGAAAAAAACCGAATGAAATACAACATACCATAATGATAAAAAGTAAACTCATTCTCGTAGGCCGTAATCGTTCCCGGTACCCGCTGTAAATCCCTCTTGTTCTCATGAATATTAAATATTCCATCTGATCGATTGATCACGCGATATTGTGATTATTTTTTGACACCGGTGACGGATACAAGTCTGTGAAAAGAGCATGTGACTCGATTTCCCATACTTTAACCCATGCTTCAACGTAAATTCAATGTGCTGGATACCCTGCCGAGGCTGGATATTTTTTATACGAAGTTCCATCTGCATTTTCGTTAGTGATGGGCGATATGTTTTAGATGATATATCGATATTTTTCTGTCCGATATATATCGTTATCGATATATTTTACCTGAAGAATATCGAAATTCGATATATACTTCTTGGTGATGGATTCATAAAAATTTTCAACTGATTAGAAGAATAGAATATTTTTTAATTTTTCATTAGCTTGGAAAATTTTCTCCTGCCAGAGTGACCAACTGTGCATAATTTATGCACTTTTTCCCTCAGATCAATTCATCAGAATATTCAATTAAATAGTATGACCAATGAAAAAAATTGAACAATTTCAGAATTGGTCATATCGACTCTTGTTTACTCAAAACACCTATCGGAAGCATGGATATACAAGTCTGAAAACTTCGATGGTAAGGGAAGTCTCTATTGAAGGCTATGCTATCTGGTGCAATCTCCGCAATCTTTCGTAACGTTCAAATCTAGGTATAATGCCGCGGAAAATCTTACTCACGAGTCGCGACGCTATGCCTCGATCGTAGCGCCACTTATACATTTAATACATTCAATTATGAATTGTGTATTCACTTTTCCAATTCCGACGGTGGTATTTGGATTTTCGACATTCATGACAATCTCAAATTCAATGTTCGCGTTCTTTTTCTTCTTATTGAATTTGAATATTTTGTAGGAATGTCAAAAGCATCTATTACCTATCCACATTCCCATGCTGGTAGGAGCACTGAGAAAATAATGCAATTATATTTACTGAATGTTTTTTTGAATAGCGCGAATTGATTTTTTTATTCAATATAACCAAATTTGATTTCGATCAATCCACATTTATTTCCTGTAAATGAATGGGAATTGCGTTTATATTGATTCAATATTCACTGTTAATAATAACAACTTCAGTTCAATGAAACATTATCCACACCGAACAAATATTCCATTCGTTGTATTTTATAAAATATTTTTGAAATATAATCAAACTGTTCTTTCCGTATTTGAATAACAATTCAAAAATGGTATTTATGCATAACAAATTCTTCAAACAATATTTATGTATGTATATATGTGATTATCAATATTATTGATATAATATCGAAAGAATATCGACACTCCGGTTCCGATATTTATCGCATATCGATATTTCAGTTACAATAAATATCGATACCCCAATATCGATATTTTTGTAAATATCGCCCACCACTAATTTTTGTAATACAATAAAAACCAGAGTAGTAATAATACTGTGAGATTCAATGAGCGGATGCATACAACACCCCCTCACGCGAGAATGTAATTTGAAGGAATTGTCCCGATGGAACCATTCAAATTAAGAATTCACTGAGTGGAATTTTGATGGAATGTTATACATCTTATGAATGATATAGATTTGCGAGAATATTCAAATACATATCAGCTTTTGAGATCGATGAACTGAGGCAGATGTAAGAAGAAGGCACATCGGATTCTTTGTTATTGGAATAATCAAAAATGATATACACGTGGTATATGTGTTGCGGTACCACAAGAAATTGAAGTATGAATAAATATTTTCCTCGTAATGTGTTCTGTTGCTGATATATCGAATTCAGAAGGGAAACTTCTCGCGTTTCAAAAACTATCATGATTCATCTATAAATTTTGACTTAGAATGGAAAGTGAGAGAGTTACGATGATACTCTATCCACAAATTTAAATAATTTGAATTATGTGTTCTTGAAATAAAATCAAGCAAAATGATTCATATCTGATTCTGAAAAATATTGCCAGGGGCTGTTGAACTCTCTGTCTATCGAGAACGAATGTGGGTTTCAAGATTCAGGAAAATAAGAGAAGATGAATTTACTGTAACAGAGGCACAGTCTTGCTGCTCTGTTTCCACTGTCAAAGCTGCATCAGTTATTAATCACTCTGTGTTTTGGAACACTTTGGTGTGGATATGTGGATAGTGAAAAATGTTATCCTATGCTGAAAGAAGAACAGCATGATAGAAGACTTAGAGTTGCAGTAATTTCAAGATTGGTTACATTTGCCAGAACAAAAACATAAAATGTACTACTGACGATCAGATGAAATACTTGAAGCCAAAATTAATTACATATGTCGGTCATACCAAATCTAGAACTTCCAGCCAGAATACGTAGTTAATTTCAGCTTCAACTACTCGAGCAGGAATTGATATAGGGTTCACATCAATTTCTACTCGTGTATTTAATCTCCTCTGAAAATTTACCATTTATCCAGTCGATTTCTGGTTGATTGTTTTTTCACAGTCCTGTTCTCCTATAACGGTTGAAGCTTCTCGATTGGAATCACCCTCATTGCTGTTGTGTTATTGACGTTTCCCTGTTACCCTATTCGAAATTCCTGGATGAATGGGATCCCGAAATTCGCATGCGAACCCGGATTCCCATCCGGAACCAATGGGATTCCTACCAAGGACACGCGCTGTCCTTCCAGGTCTTGTGCGGGGTCTTTTAGAGTTGCGTTTAGAGTCTCTCAAGTCCTCGTTCTGAACGACTCAGGGGCCTGTCAAACGGGAAACCATATGGTCCTGGCCCGTAATCTAGGAAGTCCCGAACGAAACCCTGAAGGGTCCTACGCAGCACATGGAAGGACAACGCGAGTCCTTGGTGAAAACCCGACTGGTTCCGCATACGAATTTCGCGATCTCACTCATTCGGGAATTTTCAACAGGGTAGTCATTCACGTAATCAAATTCAGACTGTAAGACCGTCTTCAGAGAATATAAATTTCGAATCCCATTATACTCTCAAATTTGAATTTGACTGTGAAAATATTTCTCATGATGCTGCTAGTGGAAAAAAGAATATTCTGACAAGAAGACAAGCTTAGTTTAGATTACCCCAACAGCATAATGTGTCTGCAAGACGTTTTCTGAACGTTCAAAAAACCTCTCCTACGTTCTATGAACCTTCTATAAATGGTCCAGTGGCACGTTGTGCTGTCTGGGTAAAGATTCGTCCATAAACTACGTGGGTGATGAAGGGGAAGGAAGGAGTGAGATGGAATGCTATGCTAGGCTAAATCGGGGGAGAGGGGGTTGGTTCCAAGCCCCGTGGTTTTTTATTCATCTTGCACTTGGAAAAGAATTCTATATGAACATCTAGGAAAAAATTTAATTTGAAATAAGAGAAATTTCATTTCAACGAAATAAATCCTTCTTTTCAGTTAATTGAAGTTTTATCAGGGTCATATTTTGAATAAAAATTCATTCGATTGAAATTAATTTGGTTGAACGTGAAAAACTACGTTTTCGCGTGAGGGGAAGGGATGATTCAGGGGAAAGTCACGATAGAGCTACATGGGGGGAGTGGGAGAGGTAAAACCATCGTCAAAATAGGGCTACGTACTTTATGGACGGTTTCTTACCAGGAATTCAAATCAGAAGCATAAAGAAACAATAGTCAATTTATCAACTCCGAACTATTCGAAAACGGCTCAATGAAATGGACATACCGCTCTGTATCTGTAGCTATCCTATGTGCACTGAAAGTATTGCTGCACAGAATAGTATTTTTATTTGAAAAAAATTTTTTTTTATATTCCAGCAGTTAGGAATGAACAATTTGGCTCGTACCACGATGCGAGTATTTTCTTTATCTAAAGCACTCAGAGTTCGAAAGTCTATATCAAAGACTCCTCAAGTCAAAATATGAGTCCATTGTGTTGAATTTCAAGCGAATTTAGTCAGGCTGAAATTTAAAACTCGTTCCAACTCGCTTTGCGGCTCGCTGAAGCACTGGGGATAATTTTTCAAAGAATGTGTATCACTTTAGTTACACAAAGATATACGTTTGTCCTAATTCTTCTCTCTGCTGCAAGTCAAGATGACGACCCAATCCCTCAACACATCGAATACAGTTGTATATGATTATGATATGTAAACCTCCTTATTCACTGCTTCCGGATGCTCATTTGCTGGAATAAACATATCATTAACTACTGCCATCTGTGGTATTGACAAGACCTCCATCAATACGCGTATTTGCTATTCACAACTTTAGAATATACACATTAAGAGAACAAATTTGCAAGTATCCCTTTGAATAGTTGCAGAAGGATAGTTAATTTATCTAAACCAACGGTTATTGGATCAACGGAATATTCATTATCATTCCCATGCGAAAAGACTAGATATAACCTTATCTGAACCAGGCATAATTTATGTCTGGAAATGGGCTCACAAAAACTATCTATGTTCAAATACCTCATTTGACAAAAGTGAGTCATTTGAGCATATATATTTTTTGTGAGCCCATTTCCACACATTATTTATGTCTGGCTTGGATATAGTTATATCTAGTTGTTTTACATGGGTTGATAAAATATTTTTCACAATGTTGAATATTTGGTTGATTCGATGATGTTTGTCTGAAACAATTCAAGATTTATTTGCTGTTCGATTGAATACTTTAGTATTCCCGAAAATTTTTCCTCTCGGTATATGCGTGATCATTTTTAAGGGCGTGTTTTATTTTCAAACAATGTTCTTTATTTTCCTGCCATACCTGAAAGTCTTATACTTAAAAAAACACAAACAAATATTGGCAATGGAATTTCCACGCGAATTAGAGGCTTAACGGCTGCCCGGGCAGAAAAATTCATATGGCACGAGTATGGGAACAATCTCGCCGAAACTCTCGCTTAGAGTCTGGCCATAGTATCGGAGAGTTTCGCAATACTATTGAGGCATAATCTCGCAACGATATGAGAATGGTGTAGGTTTCAGGACCCTCCCATACTGTTGGGATACTGTCCATAAAATGATCATCATGGTTGTGTCTATCTCGAAAATTTGACGAGATAGACGATTTTTGATATCAGATTCGTGGTCACGGGTATATATGTATACATTAGATCAACATTTACTATATCATATCTCAACCTATATTTGGCCGCGAGGCGAATTTATCTGCATAGCCTTCCAACAGTATGGGAGGGTCTTGGAGCCCATACCATTCCCATACTGTTGCGAGACTATCAGCATGTGAGAGTCTTCGATACTATAGCAAGACTCTAAGCGAGACTTTCAGCGAGACTGTTCCCATACTCGTGCCGTATGACATTTTTCTACGCGGGTGATTGGCGAAAAATTGGATTTCTCATTCAAATAACACAGCAAAGAATTTTTCTTATAGTTTCAACTCGATTTTTCGGGATTGAAGACATATTTTTGGAAAAAATGAGTATGATACTTTCGTAGAGCATTCAATTCGCTACAAAAAAGTTCCGATTCGCTGGAGCTTTACGACCAAAGCTTGTGGAGTTACAGAGCTTGAAAGGTGATATTATTTATGGTCATTATAAATGATTGATTGATTGGAATTTACATTCACTAACTGCATTCGAATGAGTACTATTCAAAATTTTAAATTTTAGATCTTTTCAATGTGTAATATGAGGTAATTTATCATAGTAGATCAATAAATCCAAAATCATAGAAGGTTTAATGTGAATTCTTGTTAAAGTTCACCTTTGAAGCCTTGTTACGGCAAAACTATTGATCGCACAACTTTGACTCATCGAGACTTTTTCATAGCAAATTCAATGCCTTACAAACGTATCATACTCGTTGGGTCCAAACCAATTTTTACAACACAAAAAAATTCTCCCTTCAATTGGAAAATCGAATTTTTGAGTGAGCTATGCTTGTAATTCACTTGAAATTTCTTTCCCAACGGGGATATTTTATTCTTCGTCTATGAAATATCAGATTTCCGAGTAGAACAGAAGAAAAAAATATCGCCTAGATATCAAACACTGGCAAGATAAGAACTGTATTCTTCATTTCTCTATTCTCAAATGAGTCTATTCCCAAATATGACCAATTCTAAATAACTTTATTTTTATAAATCTCTATTCTTTTATACATAGATGTTTTATGTTTTATATATAAAAGAATAGAGATTTGTAGGAGTAGAGAGACTTAGGATTAGTCTTATTTGGGAATAGACTTATTTGAGAATAGAGAAATGGACAATAGAGTTCTTACTCTGTCGAGACACCTTAATATGTGCACGAGGGTGTGATATAAAATACAGCAAGGCCGTTTAAATTAGATTTGAAAGATGAATGGAATTTTTTTTATGTAAATCTTAACATTTTTCCTCTGAACCAAACTTATGATTTCGAATCATGGTATCATTCGAATTCCAGTGTTTTATCTGTGTTACACAAAATTGAATGTTATCTTGGAACGTTTGGAAGCATCCAATATTGAGATATAAGAATGAAAATACGATTCAAATAGTTCAATACATTTTGAAAGCGACCACCAACTTCGTACGCTGCATGGAGTTTGCTTTCGAGTTTCCAAGAAGTTCAAATTCTCAGAGGGAACCCGTTGTTCGATCGATTGTAAAATCGTAGTGAACTATAAATTCCAATGTCCCAACGATGAAAATTGTTATGTTCGAATTCTCAAGCATATTTGCAAATTCAATCGGACGTATATGCATCTTGTTCTGATACTGACTCATTGCCAATTCACAGGTTTCAGTGACTTTCTCAGTCCATTCGAGAATTCTGTTGAAGGATTGTCTGAGCGAGGCGGCTATCGATAACCAACAACCTAACCCGACAGATCACCCTTGTGGAAAAGGTGTCCAAAAATGTATACAGTTTTACACAAACTGTATACAAATCGTTTACAATTGTATACAAATTGTATACAATTTTGGGCATTTTTTCGGCAACAGGGGCAATGTTTCGAATTACATGGGTTCCTGTTGTGTCGGAAAAATAGATTTTCAGGGTCAAAATTTCCATATTGATTCGACATAATTCTTGTGTTAATATTTGAAACCAGTCGCAAATAGATCGTTTAGGATATACGAGTACGTTAAAATCAATAAATTTTCCATTTTGTCAATAATGCTTCTCTCTATAGGAGACTGATATTTTCCTCGCACATTCATTTATTCATCACACTCGATTTGGAATCCATCATTGAATTGAAACTTTCCACCAACTCAATTGCCATCTCCTCTATATTGAGTGAACAGTATCAAAAATGTAACGTAGAAGCTTCCACTTACTTCAAAGTCTCAACAGGATTCCAATATGTATAGTATGTAATTTCTTACCTGTAACAAAAAAAAAGAGGAATGAAGTTCAATTTGATGAAATGATTGTGGAACAAAATCAATTCGGTACAGTTTTGGAAATAGTCAAAATTTCATAAAAAGACCAGTCAAAGTATTCGCATCAATATACTTCTGCGATTTTATAACTTACAGAGAAAAGTTGCCTAGTGTCTCTTGGGACAGTTTTCCTCATTCTCGCAAAATTTCATCATTTTTCTTTCTATTTTTCTCCCAAAATATGGGAAAAAATATGAATATTTTGCAAGTCTATAGAAATAGAAAGAGAAAACTTTTTTACAGGATGAGCACGTTTTTCTTGATCGCTCATAAATCGAATCTGAATAGTGGAATGATATGATATTTTGCATTTATAATTTTATGGATCTGAATCAGCAGGATTTGATGGGAGTAGTGGAAAATTTAGCACTGCTTTTGGATGAAGTTTGATTGATTTCCTACACTTTTCGCTGATTTATATTCGGAAGGTAACTTTAAATATGTAGGAAATGATAGCGTGGTACACGGAAAGACCGGGTCTATTAATATTGAGAAAGAATTTATCAACGTTCAGAAAAATGACCGTCAATTTAGGGAAAAAGAGGATCGCTGAAAAATATTCGTAGTGAGTTTACCAAAAATTCGTAGTCAAAATATCAAATGTTGATAGTTTCATTGATATTTTTCACAGTGAAACTATCAATTGTTAATACATCGACTACGAATTTTCAGTAGACTCACTACACAGTAAGAATTTCATATTAGATATTAGCATATTTATATTGTACTTTTGGGATATATTTGATTATGTTGCTATGAACCACAAGTATACGAGCATTCACCATACTCTCTCGTGAGAATGAAGATAAATATGTTATAATTCAAAATAAATATAATATAAACTTTTCTCTGTGTACGAATATTTTCCAGCGATCCTCGTTCTCCCTAAATTGACAGTCATTTTCCTAAATATTAATAGGCCCGGTCTTCCCGTGTAGATTTACATCTTCCTCCGATGATCAGTTTCTTATACATTATTGAAATGACATGAACATATGGTGTTTTCATATTGGAACAGTGTCCAGTGTTGTTGTCAAAAAAGGATAATTTTCAATGATAGTAGCATGTTAATCACACCTATTTTCTAGTGATTATTGTGAGAATCTTTACTCTTTTTACAATGAGATATTCATATACTCGATCATATATCGAAGATAAATTTCACCTTATTTGATTTTGATTCACAAAAATAAAATCCAATCAAATACGGTATGATACTGTCAAGTGAGAAATAACAAAGTGAAGAACTCTTCCAATTCATAAATACATAGCTTCCTCGTTTTGAGACTATTGTCAAACATTTCGGATTGCAAAAACATTGTTCCCCCATCTCTCAATCGCTTGAAATGGAACTCGTATGGATGAAACCATTATGAGATCATAACCAAAACGTGGTATAAATATGATTGCAATCAGACAAGCAAAAACACAGATATGAACAGCGACAAAATCACAATTTTTGATAACATATTTCCTTTCTCTTCCCCATTCTTCGGTGAGCATGAGGTTGAAACTTATATGGGACCATCATTGGCATTGTATATAACTGTGGTAAAAATTTCATAAGGATCGACAGATAGGAAGGGAAGATATCCGCACAATAGCAGTGTTCACGAAATTTCCAAATTTTTTCTCAAGTTTATTGCTTACCCTTTTCTTCCCTCGATGCTGATTCGCCTAAAACTTCTATCACACAATGAACACCTCATGAATTGCCTATGCTCGGAGTTTCATGGCATTCGGAGGATCCAGACACAGATAAGGTATGCTTTGAAAATATTGTCACACATTGGAAATTGCTGAAGACATTTTTCCCACATTTTTCAACCGATCGGGATGAAACTCATATGAGACCACTCACTGAGAGAAGAGTTTATTTGTATCCAATGAATCTTGTTTCGGATACGGCGGAATAAATATTTATGGTACCCAAACATGGCTCATTACCCACAAATAAGGGTTATTAACGCAGCTGAGAAACGTTATATGAGGTTTTTTAACAGTGAATAAACTTTATTTATAGGTTAGGAGCCAAGTTTATGTGGAAAAAATATTTATTTCGGCGTATCCAAAATAAGCTTCATTGAATGCAACCAAACTCTTCTCTCAGTGCTGCCGGATCATAACTAGAACGTGGCAAAAGTTTAATTGCAATCGAATTATAGGAAGCCGAGATATACACTGTCGCAAGATGATTCACATCCACACACCAACACGGACGGACAGATAGACTGACAGACACGGAACCAAAAGTTTTCCTGGAGTTCGGAGAAACATTTTGGTCTAAGAAATTTCAATTCTGAAGACAAAAATATTTTTGGTCCCTCGAAACGATCACAAAGTACCAATGTTGATGAGAAAAGAACATAATCACCATCATACTAGACTAGGATGTTGGGAGCGTACCATAATAAGCTCCTGACATCTTCTAGAACAATGTTGATATTCTTGTAATACTCTTCAGAAAATATTTTCTAGGAAATCATGAAAATATATCTTATAAACTGAAATGACTTACCTTTAAAGAAAAAAATGATCAAACACAAAAGCGAATGAAAAGTTCTATTCGTAGAGGTTTTCACACATCGATTCTCAGTACACTAATGATGCCAAGCACGCGTTTGATTCTTCATACATGATGATAAATAATATAACTCTATAAGTTGTAATAGTTACAACACCCGCAGGGAAAGTGCGCCTCGTGCTTGATCAGGTTTGAAGCCCCCCCTCCCTCCCAATTTTGAGAACCATCTCCATACTACACTGTAAAAAATGTGCGGAGTCTTCCTTCACATCGTTGGTGGATTTTGTCTCCTCATCAAGGGGAAATGATTTTTCCATCAAAAATTAAGAATTCTTCCAACACTTTGAGTTGTGTTTTGGATATTGAATCCTCCACAAATGAAGGAAAGGTCCACCAAATTACGGTGAAGAATCCCCCATCTGTGAAGAAACTTTGCTGCCACCATTTTCTTGGGGGGAAATTCCACAATCATTTTTCATAGTGTACTCTTCACCATTCGATACTATAATCTCGATTGATTTGATCGAACAAGAGTTGTATACATTATTCATCGATATGATTCCAATGCACAGAATTCAAATTAACTCATGAAATATTGAAATAATTGAACATAATATTATGATTGAATTTTTTTGCTATACCGAAGAATGTCATTCGAATATCATAAACGGGTATACCTTCTTCTCATCCAATTAACGAAAGACTGTAAAAAAGGTCTGCACGTTCGAATACTAGTATAAATGCACAAAAATGCTGTAAATAAACTGGTTTGCATGCTTCATGTTGCATGGAAGGTATAGTCGCAGCTCGAATCTTAACATTCTTCAATACGGAGACATCACATTTCCTCGTACCAGTTTCTTATTTATTTTATGCGTCCAATGTCACAAATTTCATATTCTGTGAATCTCGAGATCTGTGTTTCATTGGGAACGTATTGGGATTTCATTTCCCTTCTCGCCATTCAGCTGAGATACAATCAGAGACAATAAAAAAATCTCAATTCCAATCTGTGAGGATGGATGTGATATGGTTTGTATAGTTTTTGATGTAAATACCTCGTGAAGTATGCACATATATTCGGTTGATGTAGCGCCAAATTTATAGAGGTTAAACGAATTATAGCTCAAGGGGGGAAACCAGTTTAGACGTTTGGAAAAATTTACTTCTTTTTTTATTCCATATATTGTTAGTAAAACTATTCAAGAATATGTTGCGAAAGTTTCAAAACAAAATTCCAATCCGTTCCAATGTTATGAGCACTAAAGTGAACATCCGTTGGTGTTCTCCAACACGCGTTGGAGACCGAGAAAGCTCCCCATACAACACCGAAGATTTCATTAAGATTGCAGAAATCTAACATTTGAAATATTGAAATATTTCTATGAAACTGCTGTGTGTCACACTGAGGTTTCAGAGTCCCTTCAGAAATATTGCAATGTCCGCTAATCTTACATTTCAATGCAATATTTCTGAATTATTTCTGCAATGTTCCAAGAATATTTATAAAATATTTCATTGCAATGTTTCTCTCGTAATATATTTGAGACATTGCAAGTAGATAACATTTCAATTGACAGGTTTTTCGACATATTCCTGTGAAAGTATACTCAGATGTGATGAAAGTGAAAGATTGAAATGTAAATGAGACATTACTGAAATCTGTGGTGTTGTGTGGGTCGGCAAGCTCGTCAAGAGGAGATGCAAGCCCGAAATGATGCGTTTGAAGCAAAGAAAGGGTTACTATATGGTGCTGGAATAGCTAATCAATCGGTGAGCAGTTCATATCATTCATTGGTCCTTTTTTTTAAATACGTTTTTCTCGAAACGACTTTTTTTCAACTGGTGGAAATTCTAACTTGAAAAGTTATTGTTCAATCGTTCTGAAAATTTGTGTGAATATTCTTCATTCAATCACAATCTATATGAACTCAACTCTGGGCTGATATTATTATTGGAAATTTGTTCTTAAATGCGAAAGAGGTGAAGAACATGGTATAAAAACATGACATTTTGTTCAAACACCTCAAAAACAATTCCTCAAGAAACCTTCAATTTTTGTGTTAAGAGTTCAGTTCATATTCTCAGGAAATATGTTGCTGATGGGGGGAAAAAATTGCGATGATTTCAAATAAAAATTATGACTTCCAGATTTCCCACCAGCAGCAAACTCGGATGGCGGCCGTCCATGAACAGTAGCTTTCAACTCCACTATTTACAGTGGAAACGGCTCGAGAAAATTACGCGTACTTCGAAACACTAATAAAATATCCTCTAAGTTGAAACAAATTCTGATTATTTCTTCCCTGTTAGAAAGATTCACGAAAAACACTCAAATATCGGCCTCCTAAACTGGTTTCCCCCCTTGAGACGACAATTGTTATATTGAAGAAATTTACATCAAGCATCTTTTCATTCACGAAATTGGGAAATCCAGTTGTGGATTTGATAAATCTTTTTTCATCAATCCATTTATATGACTGTAAGAAATCAATCATGCTCAATTTTCAGGAATAAGTTATAATAATATAAATATTTTACGATCATGCAGTGGAATAAGGGTGAAGATTGAACATAATTCGAAATCTTATCTCCTCCACTCCAGCCTTAGTTCAAAGATTTTACAGAATTCAAATACACATCTCGGTGAATGATGGAGGATGAGCAATATGTAATGCAGAATAAAAAATTAGTTCAAGGGTTGCGGTCAGCAAATGCGACAATTTGAGAGAAAAAAAATATGTATGTATGATAAAAAAAGGATCAAAAAGATCTGATAATGCCTTTTCATCAGGAACAATGCAAATTCAAGTGTTTTCGAATTATCTATGATTTGTTTGTATTTTTGAATAGTGGGAATTCACAATCCGGTCACTGTTCATCACATGATTATTAATGAAGTTTCATTCACTCCAAATGCTGAATAATTGAATATGAATATGTGATAACTCCTTCCAGTACCACAGGGAAACAACGTGATTCAAACAGGAAAATCATGAAAATAACCGTAAGTTTTTGAATCCTTTTAAATAATCACAAATTATTTGAATGGACTTCGAAATAATCTACAAAAAATCCACCGCAACGATGAAAAAAAAAACACAAGTTTTGAATCGAAACATCAACTTACTTTGAATTCGAGTGAAGTCAATCAAAGTCATTCAGTAAACATCACTAATAACCAATCAATATATGTATTGAATATAAATCGGTTCCACTGATATAACATTCGATTCCACATTATGAGGTGGTATTAGCTATGAGTGATTACCTGCTTTGACTTGTGGTGATTACACGTAGGCCCTTACTTATATTATCGACTTTGTCATTGTATAAGGATGTTAATGGTTAGCTCATCCATCACTATCAGAATCATATTCAACCTATTGTGGCCTGTGAGTATGTATTGTCTAATCCCAATGGATCATGCGTATCAGACTAAACCTGTCTCTCCGGAAGCTTTCATATTTACAAAATGTGATACAAAATCATAAATCTAATTCAAACTGAAAGTACATGATGTTTTAGAAATGAAATTCTCAATAAGGAATGTTTTAAAAATCAACACACGTACAAGCAAATATCGAAAAAAGGCTTTCCACATTTTGTAATAAAGAATTCATATTGAACGAGCTGGGGTGTTGGAATATTCAAAAAATAATATTGAAAAATTTACATCTTTGAAAGTTTGAAAATACGAAAGGGGACGTATATCTTACAATGAAGAAGAAATACATGAATCTTGATACACAAATCCAAGAAAATTAGGACGTGCGATAACGAAAGAAATATTCCCGAGTTATAAGAAAAGATCAAAGAATTTGGGAAAACATTCCGAGCACGAGTGAATGGCGAAGAACAAGGGAGCCAATGTAATTGCGCATACTGGTGGAGCGTCTTACGTGTGGTGGAACTTTTTCAGTGGATGATTGAATATTCATAGAGGAATACAAATGGAGAAGATAGGGATTAACATTCATATTGCTGGATCCCAAGTCTAGAAATAATCTGTTGAGAAAGTCATACGATCAATAAATAGAAAGAATGAATGAATTATTGATGGAAATAGCAAGACCAGCGCTTCCAACGGCAACGCAAAAGCTTTGGATCGGACCATGTACCGAGGAGAACAGATATTATTAGAATGAAGATAGGCGATGATCATCGCTGAGGTTTTTGAGGGATATTTGAAGTTGAATTGCAATAATTTCAACGATCTGATTCAATATTGTAGAATTTTATCAAAATTCACCCAACGATTATTGTCATACGAATACAGAAAAAGAATATGATTTCAGTATTGAATGACTGACAAGTATTGATAAATGTTAAGCAGCCTGACAAACTATTCTATAGTGTATTAGTCACCTGAGCTGTGGCAAATAAACGTCGTGAGCTGACACTGAAAGAAAAAAAAAAGATAAAAGACACATAAATCATTCACATCAGCAGGATAAAATGCCAAATGAAGATTTGAACGTTCGTTTCATCCGAAATGGAACTTATTATTCTCATCTATAATCCGGAATCGGTATTCCATTTGTTCACTCGCGTCAAATCATTCATTCCTCAGTTGATACTTCTATGATGATGCATATGAAATATGCAAATCAAACTGCATTGAAAAATCGATATGATTAAATTTACAGGATAACTGCAGTTATTTCAACAGCAGCGCTGTTGTAAAGGTAACAGCCGGCATTGAGGTACACGGACAAAAGATCTTGTTACCTACAACAGCAATATTATAGCTGCGGCAGTGAAAAATGTCGACTCCTCAGTCTTTAAATACGGAACAGTCAAAATGCCAGTGGAACGGAAAGATATATCGATATTGTTACCACAAGTTCAATCGATCGTCCCAGGAACGAACTAGATTAGTATAAGACAATCTAAGATAAGTATCGCTACTGCAGCTATCTGCCATAAATATACTCCAGATCGTCACTATAACTGCACATTTTTTTTAGTGATTAGCAGAGCGATTATTTTCTCCGTGCATTCTATGGTATGAACCATGATCAGCCAAGTTTCGCCGCTACTTCAATTAAAACAGCAATTCATTACAACAACATTGCTGTTGAATTCAGCGCAGTGATGCGATAAATCTGATCGCATTGTTTTTTCCGGATATTGAAATGAAACTACTTCAAATTATTCACACTCTTGTTAATCGCGAATTAAACTCTAAAGAAGATGATCCCACATAAATGATGTACAATATCTCAAATTATGTGTCATTTGGAAGCACCAAGAAAAGTTGGAGAAGATTTTAATTTGGAACTGTTTCATTATTCAAATCATTGAAGTTCGTCCAAATAATTCTCTCATAAGAATTGCCAAAGGGAAGGAAACAAAATTTTGAACTGAATAAATTTTATGACTCGGTTTATAGCAAACTTATATTCTCCAATACCTCTGCACCGCAGAGAGACTCGGTCATCAGGGATCGGGTGCTTTCAAGTTATGAAAGTACATTGGAAATTCCTGCTCAAAGTGGTGAAGGTTGATTTGGTTTCTCTCTCTTTTGCTCGTACGGGGCACCTAACCCAACCGTATGCCCCATCAACCATTCAACCTGCCCGTAGTAGATTCTCGCGTGTATAGTCATTGGAACTTTTTATGGCACATCGTTAACATAGCCATTTCACCAGAGATGAGAGAATAGCGAAAAGAGTGAGAGATCCGATCCCTCTGGACACTGGCGATTTTGCATTCTAGGCTTTTCCTCGGGAGTCTCAGTGTCATCATTCTCGCGCTCTCTGTTTTATTTGTTTGACTTTTACATCGAGCAAATGGATTCAACGAAAGGGTAGTTGGAATAACTATACAAATTATTAGATGATTTCATGAATCAACACATAATTAACATATATACAAATGAAAATGGCATCAACCATACGCAATTTGAAATGCACTTGCTAATCGATCATTTCATATGTGAGTAAAAATCAGAATATAAAGGAATTTCAGTGCTCTCCAAACCCACATCAACTAAGGCTAAAAAAGCAGTGAGGGGAAAGTTGATTTCAGCAGAACAAACATCCGATCGGATGCAATGCGAATACAGTTTCTGCTCAAGTGAAACAAAAGTCGTTTAGCTTTATTGAAATGATTTCCCCATAAATCAGCAGAAGAATAGGATAAATCAAATGCTTTTCACCCAAACCAAACTTTCGGCTCGATGAGAATTTCATTTTTGCATTTTGTTGATTCGACATTTTCTTTCACGTCAAGTCTTTCACTCTGTTTCGGTACAAGATTTGACAATGGAATTCTACTGATTCGAATTCAGAAACGAGACTCTACAAATTTCTGCGAACATAATATCTTCGTAAACCAAAAACACAGTGAATGATCGCATATGAGAAAGCGAAGTGAAACTCATTGAATTTCAATGAACACTATTTGATAAAGATTTGTCTCCTCGGACGTAATGAAAATACCCAAGGAATTCGATAAAAATTTCACCCGAAGGCTTTGGTAAGCCTTTCACCTTTCACCATACATTTCAATTCAACGTGATATTGACAACCACGATTTCTTTCATTTCAGTTACACAAGCTACATGACATTTCAGAATTCATTTGAATCGATTAATTATTCCTCAAATGTATATTCAACAATATGCTCTATTCACGCGAATTACCTGTCAATCACATTATCCAGTATTACTAAATTCTCGTGGTCATGTCATGTGCACGTGCCAATTTTATGAATTTCCTTTAAAGACTTCATACAGCGCTGTATAAATTGAACCAGAAATCCATGCATAGATCTGTTATGTGCGATCTTGAAAGAGAAAAACGGAAAGGAATATGTATTTTCATATCATTTTTTTTTTTTTTCTAAGACGTCAAAGTCGGCAGTTGTGTTTATGAATCTTCGAATCATCTATGTATTGCGAATCTTCAAAATATACAAAATTATTTATGAACTTTTGGTTCTAAAAATTCGTGAATATCTACTTTGTTAGCATATTCGACGGATGTGAAGTGTATTCGGACATTCGTGAGATGTTTCATTTTTATTACCAAAAGGAGATACCACATATTTTGTATGATAATATGTTCAGCAGGGGAATTTGACTTCTAATGCAGTGGCAGAGAGATCTATTCCTTCTTGAACAGGAATTTTCTCTCCTTTGAACCAAGAATCTAAAATCTGGAACTAAACTCCGAATTTGTTCCAGTAAAGATATGTTGTTTCAACCTGTACGGGGGGGAAATTCACTGGCACTCTACCTAGTAAATTTGACTTGGCCTATCGTGATAAGCTTCGCAGCAGCTTGATGCTTCATCATCAATTCTCACCTGGACCAATACAACTTTGGGTAATGTCGTAATTTTCTGGACTC
The DNA here is from genome assembly GCA_018340375.1 of Gonatopus flavifemur. NCBI lineage: Eukaryota > Metazoa > Arthropoda > Insecta > Hymenoptera > Dryinidae > Gonatopus > Gonatopus flavifemur. Next base: position 38,329,073 of record JAFFJZ010000001.1, on the reverse strand, counting down.
TCTCTGAAACAATATTTCCCACTTCATTCCTTGAATTCAAATTTTTATAAAAATGTTATCAGCTCCCATGCCTTCATATGCATAAATTCATAACAAAGAATATTCCTGAGCGTGAGGTTTTTCAATTTGAATATAACTTCGTTGAAATTTATGATCAAATCCGTGCATAATTTGAATTCTTCCACGTATCGTGTTTGATATTCCCATCAGAATAAAAGTTCACTTATGTAATGAAATATCCCTCTTTTGCGACACGCAATTACACTATAAAATTACCTCAAGATTTGATAAATTAAACTTTTGTTATTATATTCTGAAGAAATGTGGTCCAACAACATGCATAATTCGCATTCTGACACAGCCATGTATAACAAGAGAAGAGAACTTTCGAGAATCACAGTTCGTTGGTGGTATAATTCACAACGAAGGAGTGGTAACATCTGTATAAACGGCTTGTATACTATATAAGTGAGATCAAATGGAATGTTGAGCTTGCAGTGTTTTGTGCGCCTAATGTACAGTAAATGGCAGTTCAGTGTTCAACTTTTGTCTCACCTTATCCTCCTTCATGGACCATCGTTTGCAGACCAAAATAATGATCACCTCTTCAATTCCCCATGTGTTCGATTCAATGACATTCAATCAGTTATATATAATTGTTCTTCGCTAATGAATGCATATACTCGAACGGTTTATCTCCGTCACCTTCCTATATTGTATTTCTACTACTGTATAAAGAACTGCTCGAATTATTCTGATCTCTCCAATTGAGATGGATGTATTGATTACCGAAGCGGTAATTCACGTCCCTATATATATTTATTTCCAAACTCCTAATCTAACGCAAATTTATTTCCTATTATCAATTGAGAGTTATAAAGACTGCGGTTCGAAGATTAAATTTATTGATAAAAGAAGAAAAAGCTTTGTGTGCAGGAAATATACTCGTAACTGTTATATTTCAATTGTTTGTTCAAGGCAAACATGGAAGTAACAATGTATGGTATTTGTTGTTGAAATTGAATGATTGCTGTTGACAATGGGACGCACATTGTTACGAATTCATTTTCAATAAGATCCAAGTGTTTCGATATTGGAAAATAAAACAAGACGGTGGAAAGAAATTTACAATTAATTTTTATTCAATTGAATTGACACGCTCAGTTCATCCGGGATTTGATAGCTTGTAGGGGAAAAAAGAAACTATCACGGGGTTACCAGTTTTATACTCACCTTGTGCATCCTCCTCTCATCTCTCATGTTCGTAACTTGCGCATCATCGATTCTCATCCACGAATCGATGGAAACGTTAGCCCGGTTAAACGAGCTTCATAATAGTTTACCTCGGATGTTATCTATGAGATTTTAGGTTTTCTTTCCACTCGCACAGCCGGATTTGATTACACCATAAGTTGCGGTAAGGGCTTTGGTTATATGGGATGATGTGCGCTTCACGTAAACACATTTTAGTAAGTATTGAACTTGATCTCCCTCGTGCGAGATATCATGAAGTCTTGAATGTACGCTCATCTCTTTTCCCTCCCCTTGCTTATTTTTGATTTCTCACATTGAGTTCGTGTTGAACCTCGTTGATACCGTTGAGTAAATTCAAGATTTTCCGGAAACAGTTCAGGAAAAAACATCGTCCTGAATAAAAATCATCATGAAGTTGACGTGACTTGACTCAGATTGAAGAAACGCCAATCAAATTTAATTAATTACTCACAACCGATTTATATGAATTCAAATATAAACGATTCTTATGGACTCGTATCGATGACAGATGAACGATTCAGGAGGGTGGGATTTATGAAACAATGAATCGAACTGAATTCAACCAAATTTCAAGAAGAGAGAGAATGTACATGGAAAAAAATGTGTATGGTAGAACCAACAATATAGGAATTGTTAATATTTTATTGCTGGTTATGCAATAATTTGTTGACCTTACAGCAACAGTGTATTGTTCAGAAAATCACTGGTTTAAATGACAATATGAGTTGCCATTTCAACTCACAATAAACGTTTTTGATTTGACAGAACAATATCAAGCAGCGAGAACAATAAGTATCAATGAATTGACAGAACAAATTGTCGTAACAAAATCCATTCATTGTCAAAACAAACATATATTTTGAAAACATACAACAATCCATTACGGGAAACGGTTAAAAATGATATTCAAGTGATACACGTTTTTCTACTAACTGTTCTTTTATGAAGTTTTTCTTCAATTCACAAACACAAAAATAAATTCCAATTTATGATCGATCAACAAACTTTACGTGAGTCCAATGAACAAAATTGACAAATTCTATTCATGGCTGAAAAAATCCCTGTGATTCAGATCCCAATTCATTCAATGTGCACAAGGTTCTGTTTGTCTTGAATATATTTCCATCGTGAACTCTAGCCAAAGCTGGAGATTACAATAAACGGCAATTTGATCACAAAGTTGTCATCTTGGAGATCTCCTGATGTGATCAAGGCTTTGTTTCCCACTCGGGGGACCCGGGTTCGAATCTCGCTAAGGCAGCTTTCCAACATTGGAACTTAAGATCGCGTTCTCATTCACAAATGAATTAAAACAAATCGTAATAGAATGTTTGTAGAGATAAATTCGGAGGAACATTTTTTTCCCCAGTCGAGAGTAACATTATTTAGATATTTAAATATCTGCAGAATTGAATATGTGAACCGTCAATAATTTTGACAATTCAATATTGTCGTCAGTTGAGCAATAGTGACGGGCATATTTTTACAATATATTCATTGTGGGTTGATATATAATATTCTATTGTCAATCCATCAATATAATTGTTAGTTCTCCCTCCGTGTAAACATTTGTTCGAAGTTTCTTTTTGCAACTCGACGCGTATGCAATAAATTCAATAAATCAACACAGCATCAAATGAAATCGAATTATCTCTCTGATAATTAAATATTCTCTGTAATAGATTTCAAGCATTTATTCCGTCGTAATTGTATATCAAAAATTTACATTGACAATTTGCTTTATTGAGCCATAATCCACATCGCTACTGTGTTATGTACACAGAAAAAAATTGGGGGTAAATTCTGGGACAGGGACCATTTTCATGACAGGCGTTTAAAACAAATTGTAATAATTCTGATTGAATTGAAGTGGGTCATTCAATGATCTGTGATTTCATTGTGAATTATGGAAAGAATTACAATTAAGTCACTTCCACTCTTTCTCAGCGGAAAAATCGATGAAATGGGTCTTCGCTATGTTCGACGCATGTTGCGTGCATGCGAGAAATTGAGTCATTCACAAAAATGAGAGCGGTCAATTTATTATTTTGATGGAAAAAGAACACTGACAATCGAAATAGAAGCAGATACTTAAAAAATTCAACATTTCATGTTTTTGAGAGGAATTAGTTCTCTTATACGTACCCAAGAATTAAATAATATCTTCATCAATGAATTTATTGACTTCTTATCTTTTAAAATGATGTAATTTTCATTCCTCTGAAAATCACAGTGATTTTATTCGAAAGATGTATCTCCGAGTCACCTCATATCCCCAGAATTTTCAATTAAATTTCCGCTTCCGGACATTAACTCCAAGCCAATGGAATAAAAAAGCAAATTGCAGAGTGTTTTGAAATACTTTTAGTTTTCATCACCCAAGTTGATTATCTAACGGGAAGAGATTTCAAAAATTGATAAGTGCCAGATCTCGCGTGTTTCAAAACTCACAACTTCAAATTCACCTCAATAAAAATATAATGCTCCTTTTTCTTTGCAAGAATAATGAACACTATTGTTACGTGTCCTCCATTCCCCACGCATAACACACTGAATTGAAATTAGAGAGCCATTGAATTGAATAATTTCTTCAATCTTTCATATACCGAATTCTGGAGAGACATCGAAAACAAGAGATCAATCCTAAATTCAACGTGTAACATCCGTTCATCTTGTGAAAATTTAGTAATTACAAAGCTCTGCGCAATTCCTGTATATACACACGCATATTCAATTCATACCTGGTCACATGTGACTACTTACACTTATAACCGTATCTGTGTTTGCAACTGTCAGAACCACGCAGTGAGTTTAATTGGCAGACTTAAAATAAACATAGCATAGAGAAATAGTGAATAATGTGATACATACGTGTTTGCATTGCTCGACGAATGTTTATCAAGATTCTGTCCGTCGCTGTGAATTTGTAATATAACTCCGCTCGAACTCATTACGAAAATTAGTCACAGTGGAATTAGAGAATAACGCAGGGACATGTTGAGATTTTTGAATATATAATCTGATTTCGGCTATGATTTTCATATTTTCGTTCTGAGTCGTCTCACATAGGAATAGTGATATATAGAAGATTAGAACATCTCTCAAATGTGAGAATTAGGTTACAGCCAGAAGACTGCATTAAAATGACTATGATCTGACGTTATTATTTGAAATATTTCGAAGAACCATGATAAATTCACCTCATAGGAAAAATATTTCTGGATCAGGATTAATTTTACGTAACAGATTCATCTAGATTTCATTATTTATTCCAATTGAATTGAAGTTCATAATCATTTCCTAGGTAACAGGAAATATTCAGATCCAACTAGAAGTAGAACTTCGCTGAAACCTTACTAGGCCTGGAACATCCTCAAATTGATTCTTGTTCTCCCTGGTTAAGGGGTTAAGGGGAGGTTCTCATCTAGTGACTCCAAAATAAGATGATTTTCTTGAGTTTTTGTTCATGAAAGGAAGTAAATAAAGAACCCGGGGGTTTTTACACTTGTTAATTGAGTCGCCAAGTACGGAAACAAATTTTACCAGGAAAAAATAATGTCATGGAAATTTTGATACGTGTTGAAACATAACCGTCTGAAAAAACAGTGGTCAATCGGACGCCACTATAGCACTTACAAAAATTATCAGAAATCAAAAATCCAAAGATTTGTATGAAATATATTATATTTGTTGGAGGTTGTACCAATGAAACCAATCGAAAGTCCAAGATTAAAAAAATGACAGACATGCAAACTTTCGGTAGCGTTTTTTCACCTTCTTTCGCTCTTTGAAGTGCTATAAGAAGAAAGAAAAAAGGCAAATGTCCTCTCCATTTTGATTCATCCTCCAATAAATTCCATAAGCTCCAAAATGAAAAAAAAAAGAGCGATCCGGTCAGTAGTTTTTGAAATGTCGTGGAGCCAAACTTGAGAAACATGATTTCGAGAAAAACGTCTTCAAAGTTTCGGGATACGAATCCTTGAACTTGAGAACATTTTTTTCATGTATGTTACCTTAAGACCCATTTAATGAGTTTCAAATAACGCGAGTTCTTAATTTACTTCCTTCTTAAGAAAAAAAATTCGATAAAATCCCCTCAAAGAATTCTGAAGCGTAAAATCCTTCGATTCAAATATGAATTTCAATGAAATCTTACACAACAAAGATGTATAATTTATCTCCAAACCATCTTTTGATTCAAATAAAAAATGTGAACACTTCTAGGATTCAATTGCAATTGTAATATTCATCCTTGAACATTTAACAATGATAATTCATTGATAGTTCATCTGAAACATATTCAAATCGGTTCATTCACAAAGGAAATATATCGATCCGGGTGGGAAAAGTAACTTTGTATCAGTTCACTATGACGCTCACAAACTCTCTTTGTTCCAGTATTCTCATCGGAGCAAAACCTTTCGCCCCTACAAGTCCGACACCAATTAGCCTAACATTGCAGTTTAGCCGCAGGGACATTGCTAACTCACTCAAATTATCCATACACCAAAGGGAATCAACCCTCTGGATGAGGCCCGTTGTTAGATGAGGAACGGATACGCTTATCGGTAGGTCAGAATCATAATCTCCATCGTGCTTTTATAAAACGTGCAAACTCTTAAGGGAAACTGATAATCGTTATCACCATTTTTACAATTCTGGGAAACTTCTGTAATATTTTGAATGAAGAAACAAGAAATATCAATCTCGAGGAATGAGGATAAAGAAATCTTTCGAGATGTTTTATTCAATGATATATAGAAAAGCTGAAAAAATATTGACTATCATTTAATCAGGTATTGAAAGCTTCCGCTCAAGTTTCCACTAATGACGTTATAGTTACGTTTTGTCTCAATCTTTTATCCTTTTTTTTTTATTCAAAAATCGATACTGAAACCACTAGAGGCATGCTTGAAAACTTGAATCAATATTCGGTATTGATGTGAAATGATGCATCTCTAATTTTCAGCAATTGGGATTCAATATTACCTTTCCTTGTCCTACGGGATTTCATCTGGAGGAAAAGTTAAACAAAAAATCATTGAAACATTTACGTACACGATCAACTCACCGATTCATCCCACACAGCAGTGTAAGTTCAATTTTGAATATGGATTTTAAAAATCGTAGTCCAAATTAATGAATCATGCCAGACTGGATTATCCGCGTGTCATAAGTTAACCAATTAAAACTCTGACAAGATCATTACGGGAATATATCAACGTCTTCCTTGTATTTACATGCCAAAATGATGGTACTTCTTTGAGCTCCTGCTTTCTTACACTCATAAGCATTTACGTATATAGATTATGATAATCCTTATCAACTATCATTATTCACGTCAAATATTTGATGATAGCGATAAGGCAGTGACACCTGTTACTAATAGTTAGCATATATCATGGAAGGAGAATAGTGATCAGAACGGACTAACGATGCGAACATTTTACGCGTATTTCAAGTGTATAAATTTCCCTCATGGAATCCTAATTGGACTCATTTGTTATAAACAAGATATGATTGAATGAATAAGAGTTGAATTGTAGTGTTATTCAAAACTTGGGAATTCATCTACGTTGTATCGATTATTGCTGTATAAGTACATCATTCCACTAATGGGAAATAATTATCAGATTATCATTCATCTAAGTTTAGAATCAACATTTGTAAAATTTTTCTTCCATTGGAATCCAATTTCGCTTCAATATCATTCGCCAATCAAGTACCTTGGATCTTGAATACGCGACAACACATTCACTTGAGTTTCACGTACAAGTATTCATATGCGGAATGGTCGTCCCCCCTTCTTCCATTAATGAAGATTGGAAAGAATCCCAGATGAAAGAGTAGAGGGATGAAAAATGAAATGAAATAGAATAAAAGAGACATAGCGGGAGAAAGAAGGAGAGGAAGAAATATACAAAAAACAGAAAAGATCCTAGAGAAAAAAGTCTAATAACTCCTGCAGCTCAATCGTAACAGAAAGAAAGCGTTCCCTAGGGTGAGCTGAAAGAAATATGTATCGGTATATCTTGGATGCTCCCCCCTATCTACTTTCCCTCAGTCACCTTGTCTACTCTATGTACAAAGATAGCAGATATATACACTCATACACGGAAGTGGTGATTCTATCCCAAGAAAATGACTGTCCCGTGTATCCACTACTGTACCATAGTGTATGAGGGGAAAAGTATTACGCTCACAAACAAACAGCAGATCTCTCCGGTACTACTTGCTTTTCAACCTCGTAATACCTATATGTATTCCGCTGTATGCTTAAAGTATAAGATGGAGATACTTTCTCACCAAATACGATTCCTCATAGAGATATAATTGAGGTACGGGGACCATTTACGATACATGAAAATGAAGAAACGTATTATATTTCAATATCACAACTTTGTCAACGGTATTTTCATCACGAAAACAGACAACCTCCACGCTGGAGTTGACTGTAATATATTTTAAGCATACAATTCTCACAGCATGTTACAATAATATTGTTATGATGAAAAATGTAAATGATATTGTGATGTTACGTATCGTGCAGAACAATTGATTTATAATCAAAATAACAGTTCCTGTTGTTCCCGAATATTAACACACAATTGACGTGAAATGATGGGGAATAAAAATATTCATAACTCGTGCTTTTCATCTAGAAGGTTTATTCCATTTTGTGAAATGGATATGGTACAAAGACAGTACCAGTTTCATTGTTTATTGAGTGGTAATGCAAGTGATGCAAATGTCAAGTTCTGCTCACTCCACATTGTTTTAGATTTATTTAATGAATCTTGTGTTCTTTTCGGGGATGGCATCACTGGGATAAATTGTCGAAGTGATGGACTACGTAATTCCAATTCAGACAATTCATCCGCAGTTTTTATTGAATACTTCCGAAGTCGTCATTTCTGGGAGCCTGACACAGTGGTATCAAAGTGAAAATACATCATTGAAGTATTGGACAAATGAAGAAACTTGATAGAAAAGAAAACCATAATGGTAGAGTCTTAGTACCTGTATAGAAAAAATTGGTGTGACAACGACCTCGAATGAATCTGGTTGGAAGTCTGACATCAAGCTTGCAAAGATATTGGAATCAATCTGGAGAGATTTGGCCGACCATTTTTTACAAAGAATGTACACTTTGGGACTCTGTCATACTCTCGAACGATTTCAATTGTTTCTTCGTTAGAGAGAAGCTTCCTGATGGTTTCTAGGAACCAAAAAATTTCTCATCATTAAAACGAAAATATCTTACACCGGAGTGTTTCTCCGAGCTTGAGGAGAAATTGTGATTCCGCGCGCATGTGTATAATCCTGGAAAGAAATCGCGAATGCTGATATCTTCCGTTTCTGTTGACCGATCATCATTTGATTTTCACCACAGTTGTATACGAGATCAATACCAGTCCCATATAAAATTCGACCTGACTAATTCAAAGGAATGGAATCAGGAAGGAAAATTGTGAATCTGCGACTGCGTATATATCTGCTTCTTATTATCCGATTGTGATGCAGTTTTCATGCTCAAGCAGTGAATAATTGTACCGCGATTTGGTTCCTAACATGAGCCCTCTCCTTTCTCTGTCTGCAGATTCTTTACGTATGGGCATAGATCATATATTCGAGCGGAATTCCCTATCACTTGCAAGAATAAAAGCTCTCTTTCCTCTCCACCCCATGTTTAAGGAACAAAACCACATACGTTTACGTAACAAGTTCGCAATACTACGTATATTTCAACATAAAATATCAACTCCTAAAAAACCTGTAGTGAGCCCTTCTCTGATCCTGTATTAGACTCTGAGTGAATTGGTACCAATATTTTAACAGGGATTGGGGTGATAATATCATTTCCTCATAGTCGTTATCCAAATGACTTTACGCTGATCAAACGAAATATCATTTCTCCACTTGAAAAAATATATCGACGCCTTCCAAGAAGAGTAACGCAGTTCATAAGATTTGACGACAACTTATACAATAGGTAGATCTCCAAGAAGACTTCAAATAGCTCGTGGACTTTAACAAAAGTTAGTTCAACTCACAGCTTCCGGACAAAGTGTATCACTCTCCGCAAGGGAGATGCGAGCTGTGCTAGTCTTTGTAAGGTGCCTTCAACAACGCTAGTTTTGGTGGAAACCTGAGTTGTACTACTACCATTCACCGTCAAAGGCGTCGATGAATATAAATGTTGTTCTTGATATCCACCGATATCCATGAAATATTTACCAGAATTGAAAAAGCTGGTCATTTCCGTGGAATAAATTATTGGTTCGATCAAAGTGATTTCTATACACGAATAATTGGTCTTTTGATTCATTCGAATGTTTTATTGATAATGAATGGATATCTGGAGAGGGAAAAAATAAATATTTATTCAATTGGGAGAAATTTTGTTTTTCAGCGGATGCACAGAGAATACGATTTTCGTTCGAAAACGAATGGAATGTTGGTTCGTATTAAAATCTCAAACCACTCGAGTACAATAATTGATATATTCAAACAGAACAACAAAAATGTTGTAGTCATTATTTGAAAAATGTATTTCCTCATAAGTTTTCAAATGAAGTTTATGTAGATTCATAATAATTTGTGTAGATTGAATAATAATTCTGAAAAGTCACAATACTTTATTTAGAAATTTTGATGAGCGAATACTGAATTAGTACTGTAGTAATATTTTCTTCTCAAACTGAAAATCAGTAGCTATTTTGAAACCTATATTTTAGAACCGGAAAACAATATGTAATAAAAAGTTCAATGGTGAATTAGAAATCCCTTGGCTTGTGAATGTCGGACAATGGCTGTTTTCTGAATTGATAAAGGCGATACTGGATGAAGATTGTCACAATTTCCATTATGTTACAACGACAATGGTTTCCTGGAATTGAAAAATACACGTGAATTTTGGTAACAATAGAATGCACAGCTAACGTGCATGAAATTCAATTGAAATAATGTTCAGAGTGCCCACAAACGGTTTCAAACTTCAATAATGTACTTTCGGAATGAAACCAACGATATTTTCAAATCATTTTATTATACTTTGGTGAGACCGCAGTTTGATTGAACAAGCAACAACGCACCAATGTTAGTCTCAGAAAGTTACTATATCGTTTCCAAAAGCGAAACTGCAATAATCTATCGGTGGAAGGTTCTGAAAAAAAAGAACACTGTGGTGAATCTGATCGGAGACCTGGTACACTCTCAAACCCCTCGACAGTCGCGTTAAAATCTGAGTCAGAAACGGTTGCGGTTGCTTGGAATATTCATCGTATGAGATTTGTTCCATTTTCCTGAAGTATCACAGATGTTTATACATTCATAGGATTGAAATTTTATTCCGTTTCAAGATGATCAGATTCACCCAAAACTTACAATGACAATACTTTGTTTCACGAAGGTTGGTTCTCGAGAGCAGAATTGAGAGGAGCCAAATCAAATATGGGAAATCGAATTCATCGCATTCAATTATTTCAAAAAGCAAATTGCATCCTTGACTTGTTCATCAGAACTTGCACCAGATCCAATATGAATTCAGGTTGAGTTATTCTGAAACAAAAGAACTTGTAGAAAAGTTGAATTATTACTCCCTATGTTTGTTAGATGGAATCATTTTCAGAACCAAAACACGAATAGTCGCGTGGGATATAAATCACATCCCAGTAAGCTATTACATTGATTGACAAATCAGGAAGTACACATGGATATATACCTAGTTGTGCAGTTGTTTCACGAGAGCATTCTGGAAGGTAATGAAGATGACAGCGATTTAATTGAAATTCACATCAATTTAGTGATGAGAAGAACATATCTCAAGTTTATTTTACACCTTACGAAACCGTCGTAGGGTTGACAGCACAGCTGCTTTTGGGACTACAACATTTAATACTGTTATTAGTGCGCAATTGAAAATGAATAAACTATTTTTGAAACTCTTTCCAAACAGAGTAAGATCTTGGAAAAATCTTGCTCAAAATTATATGATGTTTCTGAAACTTGTGAGAAATTTTGAAATATAACTTCTCATTCAAAATTTCATTTTTCTTACTACCCAAGAATCATTTTTATTATCAGTGAACCCTTTAGGTTGTACACAAAGGAGGATGTTTAGATGCTTAGAACGAGGGTAGAATTTGCCCTGAAGCGAAATTGTGCATTCGAACATTGAAATGTTCTCTGTTTGAATCGATTAAGCTGCGTTGATCCATGTTTCCCTTTGAATAAAGCCGAAGGTAAAGGTGATGTGACTGGTCGGTATAGCATGAGAAAATTTTTCATTCGAAAATTATACAATATTATCAGGGTGTTATATTTATCAAAATTCTGTGTAATGAAAAAAGTTTAATGTGAAGTCATGGGTTGATCCTTCTTTAGATAGAAAGTATATAATTTGTATAGATTTCAATAAAAATTCGATACTTTTTACATAAGAAAGAATCGATCTTTTTCAAGGATCCCCATCACTGATTCATAGCTCAATTTGTAAGTTAAGAAAGTGATATTTCCGATAAAACTGATTAACGCAGATTGAAATGTTTTGATTTTCATACAGCAAACCATTTCTTGAGTGAGCAGTACGCACTGTGTATTGACATGTCATTCAGTGAAATTTTGTGGAATTTTATTTAGGAAAATGTACAGCCTCATGATATTCGAGAATTCTACCCTCTGTATTTAAACAATCAAAACAAGAACATCGTAGGCCGTGCAGTTTCAAATGAAAAATTCTCCTATTCTTGTCTCCAAACATAGGTAATTATCGATACGATCTAAGCATGCGAGTGAGAGTCTCAGCCCTCAGCTTTATCATTCTGATGATCTTATAAATCACATTGTATACGGTATATTCTATTCGCTCGAAGAAACTGAATACAATACATATTGCACTTGTTGCGGTTTCCTTCATTCCGTGATAGAGCTTTGTTGCATGTCTAGTAAGCATTAGAGATTTTGAATATGAAGAACGATTAGATTTGTTCATTCGCAATCAGAATTGAATTCGCCAGATTTATTATACTTTGTAGTTGATGAGTTTTTGAAATGTAGCCCGTAATCAGTGTCATTGGCAATATTTTGATGTATAATCATTGCAAAATAAATCATTCAGAGGAAATTGACAAATATGGGGAAGTATTACGAGGAATTTCAATTCTCATGTGCACTGAGAGGAATAATTACTAATACCGAGAGAATATATTCTTTAATATGTTTAAGAATATATGTTCCTGATTGCAGGTGACATATTGTAGAGTCAAAAGAAATTTTCTTGAATCAAGAAAATATTCTCTCAGTTCGAGAAATCCATCCTTGATTCTAGAAACAGGTTTTTGTATCGAGAAGAAATATTTTCGGAGAAACGAATTTCTCAGAACAAGTAAACATATTGTTGATGATAGTGATTATTTCTCTCAGTGTGCTATTCACATTTCCTCTCTGTATTTAGGAGTTGACATTGATACATTATTAGAACAATTTTGGAAAATTCATACATTATTAGAACATGCAATTTATTTCACTGTCTTCTGAGGGTCGAGAACATGGATGAACGGAGTAAATTCTGGACGCGGAAGAACCCAGATATAAATTAACGGTAGATACGAGGCTGAGGCAAGGTTCCCCAAATCACACTGAGAAAAAAGTCTAGTGATTATGAAGACGCGGTATAGTTGGGACAAATATTCGAAAGAAACAATGGAACAATCTGGTATCCGTCCTACAACGATAAGAATCCTTTCTTCATCTACATTTTATTATTGTATTGACTGTGCTCTCACTGCCACAACAATGCGTGGCAATAGTATGAGTATTCTTAGTAGGAACAATAATTCTTTCTCAGTGTATCAATTGTGGTACAATTTTGGAGTAATAACATCATCTAAGCATAAGCCTAGTATTTCCGCAATTAAGGCTCAACACTGATGACCAGGTGGTAATAGAATATGCCAATATTTTGTGTCATGAAAATCTCTCTCCCCCTGACTGAAAATTTAGGAACCCTGACTAAAAAATTTACTCCGTGTACTGACTCACAAGAAATCAAAAGAATAAAATGAATATGTTCAGAGAAGAATTGTCTCAATCACTCACGAATGAAGCATGAGAAAGAAAACTGACGCTTGCTGAGACTGCAGAAAGATCTGGAAAAAAATAGTAGCCAATTTGCACGTAAGCTATCTGATTCAAATATTCACTAGAACTTGGAATCACATAGGAATGAAAGCCAGGAGGTCAACCAGCGGTAATAATGAAGTAACCATGTGGAAAGATAAATTCATTACTCTCAAACATTCCAACATTCATCCTTTTGCAGTACATGAAACTCATTAAGGTAACTTTGTTGATGAATACTAGATCCCAAAATGTATCAATCCTAATTATTATTCATATTCTATTCGTTGTTATTTGAGCAAATTTCAGTTTTAGTTTGCATACCAAGTATTGAATTTGTATAAGCCCTGTCGAAGAATCCTGATCAATCTAAATAGAATTCCATTAATTTTATTTTAAATCCACATATCAAACCGCATGAAATTCTGAGTTCTGTTCCAATGGGATTTGATGGAGAAAGTTGTAGGCGTCAGACATCAATGAAATCACATCAAATCCTGTTACAGGGGAACAAAAACTAGAATTTTGATCTCGCATATCATAATAAAAAACATCAGCTCACATCATTTCATGCAATACAAAAGCGATTCAACTACAAAACCGGAGAATCTCATATCGATTAGCGCAATCGCTGAATAAATTGACCGGATTTGAATGTACAAAATGAGATCCCTGACTGAGAAAAATACAACACGAACGCCAAGGAAACATTAGTTCATTTACGATTTTTCCCTTCACATGTCATACATTAATTAACACGGAAAAAATTTTATACACCATTATATTTTCTCGTTCCTGCCATTATTCTCCCTATCTTGCTCTCATGTTCACCACTATCATTCTACCAACGCGCTCTCCACTGTGTTTTTATTCCCACCAACACAGGAATTATTCCCAAGGGGTTTTTCAATTCTGGAAAGGACACGTGGTTGTTCCTCTGTTGCCTACAACCGAGTTGTTATCGTTATCGCACATCTACCCTGAATTTTGTTCGTTGTGTAGAATGCATGAAATATTCGAGGAACACAAATATTAATGTGACTAGATTTAAACATCTTATTTTTATATCTCTTTCTTCCTTCCCCATTCTCATTACTGAATATATTTTTGCTTCCTCGTTCTCTTTCTTTACCTCCTAAGATCATAACCAAAGGAGTTTATGAGAAAAGCACCGTGGAAATATGATGTTTATACCCACCGTATGAGTCACGAGGATGAATGAGAGCATCGTATGGCTATAGAAAGTACGTCTGCACGCGAACCAATATACATACTACGACACAAATATTATATCAAGGAGTACAGATCAGCTGTAACTCATTTTTCATTTCATATAAACTCTGTTGGTGTATTTTCTTCGTATAAGTATATCGAATCAGAAATATGATGTGTTGTCACGTCCATTTCATTCCAACAATTCAATTTCACATTTCAAAATGCATTGAGAAACGATTCTTGTTGTATTTAGAACCGTGCGTGTAATTTTATATCCCGTGTTTACTGGGAATTAATTGAATGCAGTTCTGTGAATGGGGTACGCGGGGTATCCAAATGATATTAGGAGATCAAGGCACTGTTGAAAACTCCTTCATGGATTTTCAGAAATAAAATTTACATAAAAAGTTTCAAAGTATTTTCAAGTCCAAACTTTCGGTCTAAATTCACTTGAACAGCAAAGTGTGGTTTGGCTGTATAACTTACTTTGTTACATCCAGTTTGTTGAATCCAGCTTCGGGAATCGACATATTTTGTTGACACAGCTAAAAATTCGCTATCATAGTTGACGCTATCGCTGTGAAGCAAAAAGCTTGCTGTTCGAGCAAAAAGTACTTAGCAAATTTCAGATCTTTTTAGCTGTTATAATAAATTCTCTTGTCCCCGTGTATTAAAACACTGTTCGGAAATTTACATGAAAATCATTGAATTCCCGAATCGTTTGAAAACTTACGAATTCATGAGTTTTTCATCAAACTCCTCTTCTTGGGAATCTACAAATATTTGTGACAGTAACCGATTAGAAACACTATTCCAATTATCATGAATCACAATCATTTTTCATGAAGTATTTCCATCGAAATCTGCTGAACCCACCTCCAAATGGGAGAGCATTCATAAAAACAACTTCTTCGTCCCACTCATATCAGCAACATTTGATTGACTGATAATTTCATCTACATCGGGACAAATGCTCTCATCATTTATAGCACAACAGTTCGTAATTACGAGTTCATTCTGATGGCTAACACAGATTTGGATAATTTAGATCTTTCGATACGATAGCGTGATCTTGTTCGTCTGTTGGAATCGACCTGTTGAGCATCTGTTACTGATGCTAGGATGAAATATCAACCACCAATAGGATAATTGTGATGACAGGGACTTCCTTCTCAACATTCTGCCGTATAATTACTGACAAAATCTCATAATATCCATGATTTCATTTAGAACCCAGTCGTAATCATTCTCATGAGAAAAAATCCAATTCAATTGAGCTTCAAAGTCCATTCAATTCACAAGTATTGTCATGAAATTTGTCGATTAATGTAATTTTGCTGTACTCGGAATACCACATAAAGCGTAATTCCGTTGTGGTCTCCATAATACAAATGATGCATGTTATTTTGTATCTTTGACGTTATTTCGATAAAACCAAAAGAAGCACTGCAGCGTGGAACTTTAGTGAATTGTTCATTAAATTACTGGAAGGTTTCATGAATGAAAATGAATCAGGAATTCAAATACTCATTTTCACTTTAAAGTTATATGTTTTCCAGTAATATATATAGTAATATTGCAATTGCGATTCAAAATTAAACATAATATACAATAAAGGGTAACGAAATACACTTTCTGAACAGATCTTGAAGATATCCCTCATCTTCAACATAATTCATTCGAAGGAAATACATGGGGAAGGAAACGAATGTGCATTACTCTCGTCTCCTAATCATCCGATTGTAACAAAACTTGTGACACTCTTCAGCGATGGTTTTACATACAATACATTGTGAAAAAACTGTTAATTCACTGTGTCTTGGTACTTGGAAGTTTCAGTAAATTCATTCTGACACGTACATTCACTGGAATTCCAGAGATTTTGTATTACAAAAATCAGAGTTTTGTAGTAAATTCCCAATGAGGGATTGTTTTAGTGAATCCACTGGAATTTTTTACAGTCCAGTCTCACATGAGTTGGAACTTCATTTGAAATACTCATAAGGAGCCTATTATTGAGGGTCTCAAAGATTTAATTCTTGTAGAAAGAGAGTTGATTAGAATGAAGAAAACGAATACTTCACGGTATGCTTCAACCACTGAAACACGAATTTTTCAAAGACATAGATACAAACAAAGTGAACGATCATACTGCGATTACGTTGACTAGAATCATCTTCACAAACATCATTCTCAGTTATAAACAATGGTTTCAATTGAAAACCTTCCATTTCTCTTTGAAAACCCGCTCTTGGCAGTGACAGAATGGGAAGAGATGAACAGATCTGTCTGTGAGATTTCATCACAATCTTTAAATCCAGTAGATAAAATGTCGTGAGCCAAGCTTATTTCAATTGCATTCAACTGATTCAAACGTACATATATGTACACGTATATGTACTGTTTACGCTTGTCTTCCTGACCTATATCTCTGTATGGAACTAGTATAGTATACGTGTTCGACTTACACACGTTGCCGAAATAAACCTCACTATTACGGAAACGGGTATGTATATACATATATAATGGTGTGCCGGAGAGAAACTCCCCTAGGACCTAGTATGCTCCATTTAATACGCAAACCATTACATGCCCGTTTGAGTTACCTCATTGCTCCTGGAGGATTTCGCCATCGGGTGATTCAACCGGTAAAAGTGTCTAAATTCAAGTGGTAGAACTTTTAACGAGATCGTCTTGAAGAAATTTGCTCAGCGATTGTTGAGGGAAGAAAAATGAACAAGATAATAATAAGAAAACATGATAGACCATAGGCAGGGAACGTAACAGAACAGAAAACAAGTTTTAAGCTTTAGCGAATCTTATGAACACGTTCCGTTCAAATTTACAGATCGAATTATATTATTCAAATTTTCCGAATGATTTTTTCAGTGGATTCAGAGAGATGATGAAATCCGGGTACGTAATAACTAAAACTGGAATTGAAGTTGGAAATCTTTGAATCTGGAATGAATTTGCAACTGGATCAAATTAATCACTTTGCAAATATTTTTGAATAAACAAAAAAAAACGAAAGAGTCGACGAATTATTAGAATGTAGTGTTCGAATTCTCCCCAAATTTGTACTCCGCCAAAAAGTGACATACCAATTAACGCAAATTTGGATCACTTATTCTTCCCGTGTATAATTTGAGTTCACTTAGGGAACGTACCCATACTACGTGACCTTTTTATTTGTCTCGTTCCTTGTTGCACCAACTTCAGGCATAATGAGTAAGATAGAGAAGGAAGTAAGAAAAAGGTCACGTGGTATGGGTACGATCCCTTAACAACGTCGAATTTAAGACGTATCACGTATCGGCTTTTGTGTATAGTCAACTAAAATTGTGATACTTCGAACTGTATTTTGGATCGTTCATATATAAGATGTGAATTAAACATTTTTAGTCTGAGAGACTTTCACTCGAAAAATTACCGTGAAATTTCAATGATCGAGGGATAAATGGTAATTTCTCAAAAAATTATTATGAATATTCCAAAATTTCCAGAAAGTATTCCTCCAAATCGTTTGGAAATTCGTTCATTCTCACAGGTTGTACAGTAATTTTTTGAAAAATTTCTACTTCTTTCTTGATCAATAGAATTTCACACCCATTTTTTGAGCAAAATTCTGCCTGTGCAAAACGTCCATAGCAATGGAATTCACCTATACATTATTGGTGACATCACTTGATACATTTTGATGTACAATTACAAAACCCAATGAACACATGGACACCTTACGAACGTCTGTTGAACGATCCATCATGGTGAGTGGATTTATACACCCACCACAGGTGAACTACACTGAGAAAAAAGAAGTTGTAAAATTCACATCTCGCGGAGTTAATATTTGGACTATTTCAAAAATAGTGTGAGCTACCACAATTGAGGTTGATTTTATAACAGCGAATGTGAGATATACCATAGCTGATGTGAATCTTACATTCCCCGCGGTAAAATCAACTAACATTGTAAAAGCTCGAACTATTTTTTGAAATCGTCCAAATATTGATTCCGCAAGATGTAAATTTTACTACTTTTTTTCTCGGTGTAACATATGCGAATATTAATCTCATTGGAATACACATCAGTATGTACATGTAAGTTTATTTTAACAGCTTCAATGAACAATAAACGAAAAAAAATTGTATTCAATCTTTATTCGAGTCGAAAAGAAGTTTCTGAAACCTTCAAGTACAAGGGAATCTGATTTTGAGGAAGGTAGAGGAACTTGTAATACGAGAGAAGATGCAACAATCCTTCTTCTCATCGCAACAAAAAGTCAGGGACCATCAAAAGTAATGAACAAAGTTCCTCACACTCTCAAAGTTCAACGCTGAGTTCAAAAAAGCTGTCTTTAGATTTATGATAAACGAAGAAATTCAGAAGACCTCAAACTATGCGCATAGAAGCGGAGAATATAAACATCACAAGCTTCATTGGCATAGCGGCGACACAGCAGATAATCAAAAATAATCGCTCAACATCATACAACAGTAACTACAATTCCTTCCAAATACGCATCGAAGGGAGAGGATTGAAGAAATCTTTCCTCAAACTTCTCACCAAATGAAATTTACAATTGCATCAAATCAATTCAAATTCATATGCTGTGTATAAAAACTTCTACAACAGTTATTTTGATCACTGTATTAAAAAAGTCAGCACCTTGTAATTATTTTATTAATGTTTGTTCCATTGTTTGAAACACTAAAGTAGCATTCCAAAAATTACAGTGACTTACCAACTGTGAAAAGTCTGTACAAGCGTTGAGATATTGATAACTCACCTGAAACAAAAAAATGAAAGAACATGTTATAAGAAATACTTACAATGTTCAACTAATTTTACTTTCATTGAATCACGTTTTTTATTACAGTGCTGCAAAAATTCTTCTCGAAAACGAAAATTATAATAAAATTTATTTAAAAGTGACATCATTCTACTTTCAGTTGTACTGAAAGCGGAAGTTCTTTCCTAGATCGCAGTGTACTTGATCTGAATTTCACTTCAGTCGACTCTGTGAAAATGAGAGATGAAATTTTTGAATTGCGCATATGCAATGTCTGCAGTACTTATCCTTGACGCGTAATAGCAATACCACGCGAGTGTAGTTACAGCTACGATTTGTTGCTTACAAAAATAGGGTTGATGATTGAACTAACGTACAATGATACCGAGTATATAGAATTCACTGCAATTTTTCTGTTTTTCATCCGTGTTGCTTTGAAATTGAACGCAAGGTTGATCATCATATTCAAACCAATATTGAAATTTCTTTATCGCGAACAAATTGTTTTCACTCATGCACGTGCAACAGGATATGGACTGCTATTCAGCGCATTTAATCAGGGAAACATCAACAAAGATTCCATGAAAGTTTAATACGTTCGGTTCCCAGAAATTTATCAAACCTATTTCCATTCAAACTGCGTACAGTTTTTACGACTGGCTTCATATTATCGCTTCACGACCATTGAAGAATGAAATTGATGCAACTCATACCATTATGAAATATGATATGAATAATTAGGTTCATTTTTTCATCAGTATTAAGGATGGGCATCAATCCGATAAATATAAAGTAAATGTGTCCATGTTTCTGTGAAAATTCTATAAAGATTTTCAATCAGCATTTATTTTATAGATTCAAAGCCAATAAATCAATGACCCACGGCGTCTGTACGGCTCGAAGATTCGTGTACTTTGGTGGGAAAATTAACATGTATGAATATAATAATGTTGTCAACCTTTCAAAAGATTATTTCGTGCCTGATATACCTATCATTCGTTTTTGTGGAACGAATGTTCAATATAAATTGATTTCGAATACAAATGCATCTTCACGTATTGTTGTTTTTTTGCCATTTCAGCGGCTAAGAATATATACATTCGTTACACGTCGATACATCTAAGTAGCACATTTAAAGAGGAATTCATTTGTACATTTGAACTTTATACGTGAATGAATTGAAATGAACACATTCATTCTTCTAGAAAACCTCTATTAATTTATTTTTTCACAGTTGAATTATTAGTACAATGCAATTAATATGCTTTTCATCATATCCAAAATAAGATTCATCTATTCTCAACGAGATACCATAAATATCTGAAGATTTCTGAAGAACTTTCACAGTTTATACGATGTCTTAATGTGAGAATCTATGTGCAGCCTTCAGGACTTGTTTGGTTTTCCACGCGAAGATTCCTTGAGGACACCTCCTAAAAGCCTTTTCAAAGGAAGTGAATAAAAGCATCGAAATCCATAACTCAAGAAAATAATGTGTTTCTTGAAGGGAGAACTGTGAAAGATTTGTATTTCTCATAGTTCATACACCATAAATTCATGCGAACAAAATTCAATTTTTAATGTCAAAGAATAATGCGGCAATAACCATGTCAAAAGTGTGAAAAGTCACCTTTTTTATGCTAAAAATTATACCTATTTCGAAAATTCAGAAATAAAGGTGTCCCATATTATCCAACTATTCATTACCATCAATTTTGAGATATTAATTCCACATAAGAATAAACTTTTGAATCAGACCATGAATTCAGAGATATAAATCATGCAACATCTGCTGCCATTTATATTTTGTCAAGAGAACCGTTTCAGATGCTTTGAAAGACGACTCCTTAACGATACCCACATTGACTCGGAAACTTCGAGAATCCTGGCAACAAGGATTCAGTCCATCACGATTCATCCGTCCTAAAGTACGAATGAGAAGGTGATATATTACCCATTGGCATAACGTAAGAAACTCAGTCATCGCAATTCCTCCTCTCACTCCCTACGTTTCCCTCATGCATTGTCTCTTTCTTCGATTGTCATCGCAATTCTCAACACGAATGGGGTCACATACTTGTACGGCGAGCACGCGACTAATAAACTCTCACGAAACATGTACGCACCATCACATGCTGTTGGATGAAAGGAGATGGGAAAAGGGAGAACTAGGTGTAGATGTATATGTGCGAGGGGTGACAAGAGGTGGCAGTTCGCGTTAGTGGAATACGTACGTGCATCGCACGTAGGAGCAGTGGGAACACCCGCCACATTGAATATAAATAAGTTGAATTTGTTGGATTACAAAGAAGTGGAGGAGAACTGAGCTCAGTTGAGCTGAGCTGAGCATCGTGGGTTGCAAAGAACGGTAGATGCTGGAGGGAAAGAAGGATAAAGGATGGAAATGGAAAGAGAACACAGGGGGAAGGATTTGTATCGAAACTGTATAGGGGACATACCTCTTATACGCGTGTCTTTTCGCTTATCTGTGTGCGATCGTATGTGCAATGGAAAGTAAGCAGAGCAGAAAAGGGAGGAAAGGGCTACGGGAAGAGGAATACTCCAATAGTTGGCTCACTTGCCATCCTTAGGTCGTCTTGGCTCAAGAATTTTTTATATGTTGGATTTTGTATACTTTCGGCGCTTTGTACGTGTTGGAAAGTCGGTGGGACTGATCGTCTTAAACTGAAAAAAAGGAGAGTGTAAAGGGATGAGAAAGAGGAAGGAAGAAAACACCCACGCTCTTTTCTCCTCGTACATTCTGTGAAGTCGTGCGACTCGAGTCTACTCGACTCAACGTGTCGTGCGCTTCTCTTTCATTCTTATACACGGCTTCCATGTTATCTGAACCAAGATCACATAACCGCTGATGTACATACTTTTGGTTAGATATAGATATTCTGAAGGAAAAACTAGGCAAGATCGTGATGCTAAAACGTAACCACTCGAGCGATGAGATATCTATTGTTTTGAACGTAGAAAAAGATTGATCCCCGTTTCAGAAAATATATTCTATCACGTTTTAGAACCAAGTTTTGGGATTATATGAAATTTCACTTGGACTGGAAAATGATTATCGGAAGCTTGAATTTGGTTGATGATAATTTTGAGGATTTCATATACTGCCCCGTGCAGGAAGTTCACTAATGTGACTATAACCATTCAAGTTCTAATCGATGACCACTATAATTTCTTCTCATATTTGGCACAAGCGGAGTCCATCACTGATGAAGAAAACAATCAATGATGGAGTCATCTAATAAACAGTTGATGGACAGTTATACCAAATTGCCTGTCATTGACTGTGGCATGGTTTATCATCTAAAGTTGAATATACCGAGTGCTCTTCAATACATCTGCTACATGATCATCTTAAATATATCAATCTGTATGGATATGAGGAGAACTCCGAAAAATTGAAAGAAACAATCAATCAAATACAACGGTACCAAAAATCATAAAGCAATAACAAAAAAACTTACAAGTTACTACTTGAATGATTCAATAGAGGAACATACATTTCAAATTCAATTCCAATTGACATTCCTCCTCTTGTACTGATGTTGATTGCAAAGAGAAACATCTATGTTTGATATTCTGAGAACTAAAACAAAATAATAGCAGATAAGGATTGACAATATCAGAGTGCTAGGGTGGCGCAACGTAGGTCAACTCAAATATGGTCACAATGAAAAACAATAACATCGTTCCACGCTTTGTCAATCTTTTGTTTCCAATGCAGAACTAATATTGGCCGAACAGTAGATCAAGTTTGGGCTAAATGTAACTCTTCGACATCTCAGGCCCTGCCTCGTGCCAAGTGGGCGTTAGCTGGGCCAAGTTCGGGCCTTTGATGGGCCAATTTGGAGAAGGGGCAACTTCTAGCTGGATAAGGAATGGGTTATGCACTGTGAGGAATCGAAGATATCTTTTTGTCGATTTATAAAAAAAGTTTTTACAGTGTATTCACACATCATAAATTCAGACTACAAGCCGAAAGTTGGATAGGTAGAGTCACATTCCTGAGCCAATAATTAGTTCTATCCATGACCGATTATTCATCACCTTGCTTTAGTAGGAAACCCTTGATGAGCCATTAATGGGCGCTCTAGGCTCCTCAACGTGCAATTAATGTCATCTATAGCTCAACGATGCGCTATTATTGAACTGATCGATGAACCCCACATAGAGTATTCCTGAGATAATGATTTTTAATTCACATAAGCTGTATTGGTTCTGACTATGGAGCACACATTTCCCAATTTTCCAGTCATCACTCGACGAACAAAATGTGATGAGGTTATAAAAACCTCAGTTGAAAAATTTAACCTCACATACAGTAAGAATGACGATCCGTATACCATAGTTCCATCACCTGAATATAGGCTGATGACAACAATGCGTATAGCTGTGACAACCATACGGGTGGTCACTCTGACAATCTGTGAGCATAGCAGTAATCAAAATACATTCTGATGGTTACAGGAACCATACTTTTTTTCAGTACATGAATGAGAATCATATTGGTGTTGCATGACATGTGTATAATAATGATCATTGTCTAAATAATCCATGCATCCCTTTGGGATGAATGCATCAATGAATGAATCCCTTTACATCACTGATTGTAGAATGTGTAATGTATATTATGACTGTTCGCATAGTAATTCATAGCTCTCCACGTGATAATGGTATCAATATTGTAAATGAATTCCATCGTATTTCATCCAATAGGATATAATTCCAATAATAGCTTCACTCCGTGATAAAAAAAATGAAGTAATTCGACAAAAATAAAAAGATATAGCAATATCATCGCATGAGGCACAACTTCAAAGATGCTTCATGTTCAATGAATTCATTCCGTAAATCGAATCGAATAGTACGGGTGAGTTCTCGTCGTTCAAATGGAAGGCTGACAGTATGTAAACTTTGTTTACAAAATTGAAGTTTATATCAGGTATAGGAATTCATCAATGTCCATATGCAATTTATCTATATATAATATTTATACCGCAGAGAGCAGATGCAATTCCCCTAACGGGAAGTCTTTCAATTCTTCAAATTCAGTCATGAACGAATGTTTGCAAAGTACGTATGAGAGAAATTCGATCAATACGAACTACCAATAAAAAATATATATAAATCGAATTTCAAAGTAATTTTATGATCAATTCCTGTTATTTAAGTTGATTTCAACATCAGAATGACGTGGATCACGTATCAAAGTGCAAGGAGTATTGTACAATTCCTGTAAGATTTTTCAGGGTTTCCAAACGTATTGTAAACTCACGAACAAGGGGAAAAATTTGCGGTAAATTCTGAGACTATCACAATTCCTATTACCATTCAAAAGAAATTGTGATAAGTTCAATTAAACTAGAGTGGTATTAAATGGCAATTGTAGTAAATCATACTCCCTGTCTCAAATTAGGATGTTTTTGCATAAAGAAGGTTAAACATGGTTTATTTTCTAAAATAAAGACGTGCCAAAGTTTTTGTTGTTTGAAGAAGAAGTGGAAGAAGAAAATCTTTCAATTTTGTACAAACTTCTTTCAGAAGGTACATCATCAATACAAATTTGAAATGAATAATAATGAATTCCTCATCTCTTGATGCTCGAGGCCCTTCAAAAAGTTCAGGTATGAGAGGAGATTGAATTCAACTTGATAGTTATCCACTTGTGGTTAATTGGGATTTGAAACCATTTTGGTTTGAACTCAAGTAGAAATACAGCTAAGTAGATTTGATCCATAATCCTCGTTCTTGAAAATGAATACATTCAACTCAGAATCTTTTCACAAATCAATACATCTTCGAAATGATTAAATTTCTAATGAAGAATAATTTGATAATATAAACTCTACTCACTTTGATTGATGATCATTCAACGACGAGAGGATCAGTTTATAATAATAAAACAATCTGACAATTTACAACATTAGAACGTTTTCCATGAAAAGCGGAAGAACAAAAGTGTGAAGAGAATACTGCAGGTAAAGTGAGGTTGATGCACTAGACTTTACCCTCTTCCGACTGCTTTTCTCCCCCCCTAGTCCTTTCATAATGCTCTCCCATCGTTCTCGCCTTTCGTTGTGCTGTCTGGTGCCTTTATACACAAAATCACCCCTCTATGCGCGCACGTTTTATATAAACAGTGTTGTCGTCGAAACTAAAGCAAGAACGACAGACACACAGAGGAAAAGAGGGAGGGGGTGGTGGGAGGAAGAGCAACATAAATCTTATCTCACATGTGCACATACCAAAGCTGCAGGCTGTTGTTCAGTCACGGCAAAGATATAAGCTTTGGATAGAAGAACAGTGAAACTTGACGTGTCGATGAATGATAGAAATGTGTTGTCGATTTTACAATAAGAGTCAAAAATTCTATCCATCACATACCAATTTTTGATCAAGGAACAATGAGTGTTATTTGAGTGTGAGCGTAGTATTCATCTGATGTTTTGATATTCTTTCGAATTTAATTCTTCATCGAATCGACCACACATTTGTTCCATTCTCTGCAGTTTGAATAAGAAAACAAGAGAGATTTCCAAAACGTGCTGAATTTCCTTCTACTAATCTTATAAGATAATTAGAACAACAACAACAAACACTGCGCAGTATGATCTAATACAGTAGACAATATTCATGACCAAAATGGATAGACTCTAGTAGGGATTGTCTTTAGAAAATGATGAAGTATGAATTAGAAATTCAGGACTTTGCAAAGCCTAGAAGCATTTTTACTGGAATAAATATTCAAAAAGCGACGAGGTGAATAATTAAAAACTGAACGGGCATGAAAATCTAAGCCAGATCTAGAAGATACTCTCAAGAGATAAAAACGCCTCCTTATTTATGACCACTTCTTCGAAGCTGGTGCAAAAGTCTACAAAATAGTACTCCCTATGAACTCTGTGAAAATTCTAGATTTCCAAGATAATTTGAGAAAAATGATTTTTCAAGAATTCATTAGTGATTTTTTGTATCGTCTACTAAGTTGGTAAGACGTTGTTTGTTTTGTCGTGAAAATGACCAGAAAATTAAACATGAGATATTGTCAGAATGACGATAGAACTAGACTACCAAAGTATTGCAATGCAAATATCACTTTCTCATATCAAATATCCCGTTCAAATTTAACATGAATGGTTTGAACAAACATCTAACATATTTTCATGAGAAAACAAAAGTATATGGCATTAACGCTCCATGTCATTAATGGAGAATATGCAAAAGATGTAACATGGAAAATATGAACTTATCATAAACTTCCGTGAATTAATAATGAGCAACGTGATACTGAAACTTCTAAATATCATTCCACCTACCAACAATTTCAAACTGAACTTCATTATAGAATTTCAATACCATCAAATTTAATTGCAGATTCTATACAGTAAGATTCAGTATTTTATTTCAGAGCAATGCAATAATATTCACCACTTCATTGAAGGATCCACAATAATCTTTCATTTTTTGTAAATTGTATGTCGATATGGTGAATAATAAGAACTTTGGATAGGGGAATGAATGAAAATAATTAAAATCATCCGACTCGAGAGGTATAAAACAGATATCGTGATGACCAGTTGAATGGTAGGTATTCAAGTATCTGAAGTACATAGGACCGCTTTTGTTGATGAACGAGATAAAAGATTTTATTCCATGAGTTTTCAACTGACTCATCAGAACTTTTTTCTGTGAGCTAATTAGATATGCCATGTTTCGTGGATTAGGACCAATGATTTCAGGACTGAAAACTCTTGAGGAAGATGAAAATGTATTGCTGTACATTTGAGAAAAGCCGCAGAAGAATGGAATAATCATAAATGAGAGATTTAAAAGTCAGAACAACGAGGAAAGGATGAGATTGTAGAATAACAAAGAATGGAATTAACAACGCTGCTGGCTATCTCAGTGCAAGAATAATGAGAAAGCAAAGAGAAGAGATCCGGAAAATCTCTAGATAGCCGATGATATCTCGTACATATACGCACATCACCATGCAAAAATTCCGCATTACTTTCTCAGCGGAACAAATTTTGTGAAGTTGAGTTTAGAAATGGACAATATTGTTCTTTGATCTATTGTACTGAAGATATTGAGTTCTCATACAAGCTTGCATATCGTACGTTTATGTTTTGTTATAAAGAGAATAAGAAGAGATTGTAAAGATTGTATGGTAAACTCTACGGAAAGGATTTTTAAGGGGATCATTCGGTGTATGAAACTGAAATTCATTCAAATTTTTGTCATGATTTTCTAACAAACCAAGTTAGCTTTGATACAAACGCTCCCCGTGATCTTATTTTCCTCAGTCGCTGAAATACCTCATCTTGAAGAATGTTTGTGACATAAGAAGATCAAAAGCATTTTCTCAAAACATGTTTTTAGCTTTGAACTTTTGAGGTTGAACTTTTGAATTCTTCTTGGAATCTCATGCTGGCAGGAGCATTGAAATTCACGTGGAACTTGGTTGTTCGAAACAAATTGTGCTTTTGAAAATAAGTCGGTTTACGCATAAAAGTTCGTAGGGTTCTCATTAGAAGGGATTTGACACTTCCTTCGACATAATAATTTATTTCGCTAATGAACACTGTGAAAAAGGTGAGGAATTTTCATTTTCTTCATTTTTGTTTTTTTCATGTTGAATCCTCTACAAACGGAGGAAAGATCCACCAAATTATGGTGAAAAATGCCCCATCTATGGAAGAACTTTGCTGCCACCTTTCTTTGAAGGAAAATTCTACAATTTCGTCCTTATAGCGAAGTGTGAATATTAAAATTGTTGCTCTCTGTATCGTTCATATTTAATCACGAGTGTTTGAGTAATTACGGAGTAAATGAAGATCAACGAAAATATTTCTCAACAAGTACAACTCTCATAGTATGACATACTTCTCGAGTGAAAAAAATTGTATTATCAGATTGTGTTACTGATTTTTCCAATAAGTCGTTAGAGGAATCAATATTGAATAAACGTTCATAACATGGATTGGAGGGTCTTTACATATCGAAGTCATCAAATTTCGTATCATTTTCAACATGTGACAATATCTTTTCAGATTTCGACATAGGATTTTCTACTACTATTTTTCACGGAATGTAACACCGATTTTGATACGGAATTCAGGGATATTTTCAAATATTCCCTCCTACTGGTTTTTATTGAAACAAAAATGAACAGAATAAAATGCACTCGGAGGAAATGAATAATTTTACATTTTCAAGAAGTGTTTTCTCGATCCAAGAGTACATTTTTCATTATTTCTTAAGGCATTAAAGAGTTTTTCCAAACCTGAAAAAATCAGAGATGAAACCCTTATGGCACTGAAAATGTCAACAGGAATCACATTGTTTTAAGGAATTCGAAAAACATTTGAGCGTGGATACAATTTCGGAACCGATTCGACACAGTTTTTTTTTCCAAAGATTTACGTTCATGGCAAGAATGATTTTGCGAAAAATCACTGTGAAAGGATGAAAAAGTAAAAAGACTTCGGGAGCCAAAAGAATACTCTATGAAGCGATTGTTTTTATTGTTCTGCGCCATGATTGCTTACCAAGGTGGAGTCGTTTAAATTACTCGAAAAGAAGAATGGAAAAAAACACCCGCATTCAACTGGATGTAACTCACTAAAAAATCACGACGAATGAAAAACGTCAAATCGAATTTCAAAACATCATACTTCACATTGAAATTATTCCTCTCATATTGTTTTTACTACAATTTTTCATCCAGATATTATATTTTACTGAATCAGCTATTGTTTGAACAAAAATACCAATCTCTGAAAAGTATGCCGAAAGATATTAGAATAAAAATATTATGAGAATGATGGAATCAAAAATCAGTTTGAAAATCCCTCGTTCAATGTTCATTCATGAACAAAATGAAGTACACCATGATCTGGGAAATATTATCATCGGTGATGTTAATTTTGATTATTGTTATGCGAGTAAGTTTGTAGATGTGCATGGAGAAAAGTGTTCTGTGATCTTCACGAGAATTGGTGTTGAATTTGCAGAATTTCTTCTACTGTTATTCATCAGGATAATCGAACCATGAAGACCCCAGGTATATGACGAGGTCAAGATTCCCATTGAGCCTAGGTGGATGTATCCAAACTGTCGCAAGTATTGTTCTGCAGAGCGAGGAAATAAATCAAGGATCTTCAAAGATCTACACACATAAACAGATCCAATGGTCTGCAATTGAATTTCTCGTAAGCACGGGAACATAGTCTCCACTCTCCAATTCGTCCAACAGAGAAGGATCATTTGTATGTCGATGACTGAAGCTTGAAGGGTCCAAGAGCCCTTGAGTTCCAAGAAAACGTAAACATATCAATTTGGCTTTTTAGTAGCCTTACCATTGAAGCACAAACGTTGGAATCTTTCTAGGAATGCACATAAAATTTTCAACTGGATTCTCATGTACACTGAAACAAGAGCGACTTGAAAGTTCAATAACGTTCAGGAATTGAGTGGCACATAGCGAATTTGGCCATGGATGTTGTATTACATAATAACGATTAAAGAGCACTGGATAATCCGAAGCCAAATTTTGGTAACGTTTCTTGAAATTCCATGAGACATCGCTGCAAGTACAGTAATATTCAGGTGTATCGAACAATGATATTACAATTTACTGAACTTCCAAATTGCTCTCATCTCAGTGTACTGTTGAATATAAGCTAAACTAGTTTGAATGCATTCAAACGGATCAAATCAACATTTCACTGAGGAAGAAAATGATACCAAATTTGAAACAGGGTGAAAATTATGGCATTTGATGAATCTCATGATGAAGAACTGAAATTCTCAAATGTTAAATGATAAAGAACACAGGATATCGAATAACAAATGAATATACTGGGTGAGGTAGGAATCTAAGAGTCTCTGATCTTCTATTCGGAAAATTACAATTTGATCTCCAAGTGTCTGAACTTCAATCTTGAGGTTAAAGTCAGAAGACCGAATTGGATCAATTCCTTGAAGTTATTCATCAATTTTTATACTTTACCCTCATGTCGTATATATCAAAAATCTGTGATTTCAATCCAAGCTGACTCAAAATATTGATGAACGAATCAAACCACTTTCCCGCGAGAGGAATCATTCTCATTCACCGTTATAAGTAATTGACTTTTTGAATATTCAAAACTCAGGATCAATGTTACTTTGGAAATACTAGACTGTAAAAAATGTGGGGAACTTTCCTTCGCACTGTTGATGGATTTCGTCCCCCTCATCGTGAGGGAATTGTTTTTCCATTGAAGATAAGAGATTTTTCCACCACTTTGAGGAATTATTTTGTTTTTTGGTTGTTTAATTCTTCACAAATGAAGGAAAAGTCCACCAAATTATGGTGGAAAATCCCCCACCTGTGGAGGAACTTTACTGCCACCACTTTTAGGGGGGAAATCCCACAATCATTTTCTACAGTGTATCTCAAAACAATTGGCGGTCAGTATGGGAAAAATAACGCCAACGAAGTGGGGAAGTTGGATAAAATTTCAATCACATATGATTTTAATGAACATGGTTCGATATCTGTGGATGTTCAATAACCATCGTCATTCGATTTATTCACATATCAGTGTTCTTATGGAAATACATGGAGCTCAAGTACAACGATACTCCTATGCAAATCAACAACTGATTATTCTCAAACAATCGGTTGTAATTTACATGTTTAGAAGCAGATTGCTTATAAGGCGAGTCGGGTTATTTTCTCGTGACTCGAGGCAAATTTGTTGAATGCATAAAAGGGTTACTTACAATATGAATTCAAGTTTGATCATAAAATGAAATCAATCTAATGAAATGAGCATATTATGATAACAGGATATATATACCTGCGAAAGAATCTTACAATTTTTCATACGTGAGTCCCTTGAAATGCCGGGTATGAATTGAAGGGAGTTTGATATCAATCGATTGATGTATTCACTGATGAAAAGGTTATTATTGTACAACCCGCAGTTATTGGTTTCTCCGCATTCCTTTCTTCTCTTGTATTCCTAACTTTACAGTATGAACAAACGTTTAACAAACGACGAATTTCATTCCCGGTTCAGCGACTTCCATTTCGCTCTCTGATGCACTTTAACATGTATGTGGCAGTGGTGGTAGAAGTTTGAAGGGAAAACTTTGATTCCTCTACCGATTCCGAGAGGCGATTGTCGGAGTTAAGATAAGAAAAAAGAAAAATAAAGGAAAGAAGAATGGAAAGTGCAATATATGAAAATAAGAATAAGAGAAGATAAAAGTGGAAAAACTATGAAAGACGGACTTGAAAAGAGCTCGGGAAGAGAGGAACCAAAGAAGAGAGGATGAGGAGGCCAAGAAGGGTCAAAGCGCGGGATCAAAAGATCGAACACCCAAAGTTCGAGTTCTGAAGCTTCTCTCCTTAATACATAGTTCGAGCTCGATGGCTCGTGGATAGCAGATAATAATAAATAAGCGAAGAGCCGTTTTGGGCGCATTGAGCGAGCGAGCAAGCGAGTAAGCGAACGAGCAAGCGAGCGCACGAACGAGGACAATGGACGTTACCGCAAATAATTTCCAAACTCCACGGAAGAGGAAGACAAGCCGCTCCGTGGCTGGTTCAAGTTCCGCAAAGGGGTAGTAAAAATGATGGAAGGAGGAAAGAATGGTAGGAAAGGGGAAAGAGGGGACAAGAGCTTAGGAGAGGAAAATGAGAGAGGGGAAGAGAATAAGAGATTGCTGGATAAGGGATGGAAGGGCTACGTAGGAAAACGAAGGAGAAAGAGGGTGGCGAGAGGGAGGTATAAATTCAAGCATTTTTCGCAAACTCTCGGCCCACCGGGACACAGTAATGGCGTGCAGCGAGTCGAGTAAGGCCGTTTATATTGGAATATGAAGGGAGAAGAATCGCCGCTGGGATAAGATGAAACGAACTAACAACTCGTTATTATGGGGCTCATAGTCGTATGTTTTAAAGTTCGATTTTCATATGAGTACTGAACTTCCCTGCATGATAGAATGAAGAAATAGAATGTGTAAGAGCGAACTCATTTCATATTTTAAAAGCCTCTTTATCGATCAAGTACTGTTTGCATATTGGAATTTTCGCCTTTATTCATGTCCATATATTATTTGATAAATGTGGGAAATTATTGAAGCACGAATTTTTACTGGAATTCAATTAAAGAATACCGTATGGATATAGATTTCCATAACTTCTCAAATAAGGGTACTTATAATTTTTATTTCAGAATTTTCAACGTTCCAAAATTCACAGATGAAATCCTGGGAACATGCTGTTGAAGGAAGAACAGAAAACACATTTTAATACACCGGAAAAAACAATTTATTCGAACGAATGAACTGAAGTTAGTTGTGAAAATTATTTTCGAGTGATAAAAATGGAGGAGCCTGTAATGAAAGCGACAGTAAAGGCAACTTCAAATTAGTAACAGCAACTCAAGTCAGAGAAATTGGATTCGAATATAGTGAAGTCAACACCCTTTTGATTTATCTGAATATCAACAACTGTATCCAGTTGCTGGAGTGGATTTGGAGAAAGCTAGCTGTATGGTTACAGGAGGTTCAATTCTGAACGGTGCAGGATTTTGGTAATTATACCAAAGTGAATTCACCAAATTTTAGGGAATTTTTCTCACAGTGTGCGTGTATCACAAAACACCAATTTCCCAAATTATCGATATTCTCCAACCGCTCTCCCGAATGTTCCATCTATCCACGAGAGTACTCTTAGTGAACTAAAACAACATCATGTATCTGTCTGGCGAGGATAAAAAATGTTTTCGCTACCTCAGAGTAACATCTCATTCAACGAAGACAAGATTTGAAAGAAAGTACGAGAGGGAATGAAGTTGTATTCTCCTTTATCTGCTTAGAAAAGTTCCTGAATTCTGCTCGCATTCAAGAGAGCGATCAATTGAATAAAATCTGAAATGCTGCAAACGTATTCCGTTATGTACACATGCTTTCATGAAGTTATATGTAGTTACTTTTATGTGCACTATGGTGAAGTAAAATAAACGCATTCCATGGAATTCACAAACATCTCAGTGGTGATGCAATCCAGATATTCCTTCGACGTTGAAGATTTTCAGAAATTTAACGTTGGTTATTTGAATTCAATGATGCAGAATTCCTGACTTCGGTTCGTGAATTTCTTTTCTTTTCATTATTATTCGTTAGGCATCACAATAGTTCGGTTCTTACAGATTTTCACTTCACATATCCGAGAAACTATTTTTTTCTAAATGTACTGAAAATCATGCAAACTGACTCTGTGTTGTTTTTCAGTGTCATGCCATTTCATGGTAAAAAGCAGATATGAGAATATCCGTCGCACCAATTTAGAATAATCTATCATTGCTGCAGGTTCGATCGTAATACAGAGCTTCATACGAACGCTTTAGATCTGAGAAGGCGGGTGACACTCGCAAACCAAACTGTGAAAGCGATCGTTAGCACTGCTGTTTTTTCGCGTTGTTCGCTGGAGGCGTTGGATGTACGAATGAGAACATCACACGATCTGAAATTTTCACGCTGATTTGCGCGAGCATTTATGTGGTTTATTCTGCTTATTTTGCTGGCACTAACGGCACCTCTTGTGACTCGCATGAAAAATACTATGACTAAAAAAAGGCATTCATGGTTTCATTCGCCTGGGTCTGAAGTTTCCAGAATCCAAGATGCATTTTAGTATAAAAGTCTTCTGTTCCAAATTTCAACCACGCATAATAGAGGAATTTCTTGGAGGAGAAGCTTTTGTGCCTACGGAAGTTTATTCTATCGAATGAACCTCCCGACATAATGACGTCGGAAAACAGGGGGTGCTTCGTTCCCACAGACATTTATTCTACAGAAGAACTTACGAAGATGAAACTAGCAGCCATAAATCTAGCAGCTGATTGTTGTAACTCTCGATTGAACCTTGTTGAAACCCTGTTAATATCATAAACTAGTAGGTTAAGTAGCATTCAAGTTAACTTCTTAGATGCTCAAATCCTCAATCAACCTTTTGTGCAAAAAGTTGTGACAATTGGCTGCTAACTCTACGGCTGCCAGTTTCAGTCCCATGGAGGACTTTCCTACGAAATGATGTCAGAAAACCCGATTCTACAGAAATTCCATTGCACAGATTACATATCCTACAGAAATAATTTCATGGTGGAATATTCATATTTTCGGTTATACAGACATTAAATTCTACGAAAATAGAGTCCTCCAGGAATTTAATTCCATAGAATACAGATTCCACAGAGGGTATGGACGAACTGTGAATTCAGAACCAGTTTTGTAATTTTTCACGACAATGGGTGTTTGAATGCGCAGAAGATTCTTCTCAACTGAAATTAGGAACAATATGAATAAATTCTGGAGATCTATCTGAATATTCGGAGGAAATTCCTGATACTCAAAACCTGTTGCTATGTAAAAATAAGGAAACAGTCTAAATTTTCAGAATTTCAATTCAGTTCATTTCAATGTATGCCAAGAATGATGAATCTAGTGGGAATGCGAAAAAAATTACTCAACGACATTGCATTTTACAGAATGTTGCAAATAATCAGGAGAACCGCTGAAATAATTGAATCGTATGCTTTCTAATACAAAACGAGGATAATTGTTAGATATTCCTAATACATGGATTAAATGTGGAACCGATTATGACAATCGAATATCGAAGCATTGACTTTGGACGAGACAGGTGTTGAACCACCCATTAGACTACCCCCTGAGGAACACTGCAAGTTAGTGTGGTGATCACCATAATTTCAATATATTCTACTCAATTACTGCGCTTCATTACTTTAATTTAGATGCTAAAATCAAGTGAAGCGAAGTCATGAACTTGTATATTATCACGAGAGGAATTACTCGTCATGTTTACATGTGGAATAAAATGGTGGAGATCGTTTTGAAGAATACAAGAATACTCAGTCATTAACCTCAGTTCAAACCGAAGAACTATATCTCGTCGAAAATTATAAAACCAACTCCCATATTTGTATCAAATTTTTTCTCTTCATTCTTTTAATATAATTTTTTCGTACTGGGCAAATGTGGAATATTCAATGGTTTCCAAATACAATATTGGGATTCTCGCAAAAGTTGAATTATACGTATAAACCACTCTTCAACTCCAAACACGTTTGCCCACCCATGATGGTAGGATTTAAATATAATCGATCTCCCCAACCAGGTGACGCTCATACGAGAGAATGTCCAAACACAATCTCATATGTAAATCATATGAAATTCGTATAAAACTGAATTCATATGTAATATATTTCATTCCCGTAGAATTACCCGACTAGAACTCATCATCCCTCCAACCCGATATCTCATAAGCACCTGACGAATGAAATATGGTGTTGTAATTTGTATGGCGGTGTTATTCTCAATGATGCATGTGAGAATGAACTGAACGAGTCTGAGTCAAGATTTTCATGCATTATTTTATTGAGTTGGGTTCCATCTAGTGCTCTAAACGAGCTCAGGAAATTTTTCGGCAATTTTCTGGCTATGGACCAATTTATGATTGAGTTAATCTCTTCGATGAAGTTCTGCAAGCAATATGATGAGAGTCGAATGCAAGTTGAGCATTGATCAGATGAATATGAGAATTCTGAGACTTGTAATTGAAATCAAATTCAATCATGAATTCATGAAATTCACTGCAAGATGTATTGAAATTCATATAAAAATGCATGAAACATCATAATTCTGTATGAGATATCATAGAATTTGATATGAAAAGTCAGAAAAGTTTTGAAAATCAATACAAAATTTATATGAAATTCAGGAAGCGATTTTTTACAGCGTGGGTAATTCTCATTTTCGACCAAAATCAGTATGAACACCATTTTTCTGATCTGTAGTACCTACTTACTGGTTTGGTGATTTTTTTAGTAAACAGTAGATGAAATACTATTCTCTTAAGCTAAATTTATGTAAATAAACCACACGGTGAATTTTTTATTAAGCTTTGAAGCATCAAAAATGTCCCTCCCATGGGTGCGATTACTTCGCTTCCAAAAGAACAAAAAATCAGAACTCTTTATTCCTTTATAATACTCACTTTTGAAGTGAGTTGATGTCAACTACAAAAAATAACTCATTGAATAATAGGATAGAATACCTATACTCACACAGATTTTTATATGAACCATTGTATCAAAGTTTCTGATCAGTTTCTTGGTCACTTCCATGGATTTATGTCACACCCCTCTTATTTTGGAAAACATTGCGCGGGGAACAAAATCCAAAAGGCTGTAGACGCAGTACTGAGGCACCATCTTAAGCCAGTGGTCCGTTTATATCGGTGTTGTAATCACAACAACAAAATTCAAGTTCAAATTGTATTCTCATAACTCATTGAGCATAATGGTCACAATTGTGGCAGCTATTTTGAAATATGAAACTTCAAATGTGTGATTTAATTGCTCTTTTGCATGATAAATAGGGAGTCAAGTCTTCAACTACATAATTTATCAAGAGACTATATTTTTTAAATTTCAATGCATACAAAGCCATTCCCATGGAGTCACTTCCATGCCTCCGTGAATGAAAAATATATCCAAGGATGTGACCATTGATCCATGGAAGTGTCAAATTTACAATACATCAGCATGGCTTCATTGGATGTTCATTTTGGTGTTTTCTCAATGTTGTCAGTCGGTTAAGTTTGTGGTATTCGTACAGATTTTATTTCATCACAGTGAGACTCTATAAAAGACGCAATAATTGAATTAAGGGAATTAATAGATTCAAGCAAAGTCATAATGAAGTTCTCATTGAGTTCCTATAAAACTGATCAAGTGAAAACTTACAGGGTATCATTCAAAATTGAATCATACGGTTTAATTGTTACATCACTTCCATGGATAAGAGGTCACTTCCGTAGGAGACAATTTTTTTCAAACCCCTCTAATTGAGGGCTGTCGGGATTGCGAGCTTGGCGACTATTTTCTTCCCATAAAGTAAGATCTAAACTTGGAAAATCCACCATAATTTACAATGAAAAGACGTTTTCATTGAAT
Organism: Gonatopus flavifemur; assembly: GCA_018340375.1. Classification (NCBI taxonomy): domain Eukaryota; kingdom Metazoa; phylum Arthropoda; class Insecta; order Hymenoptera; family Dryinidae; genus Gonatopus; species Gonatopus flavifemur. The sequence continues at coordinate 38,291,615 of JAFFJZ010000001.1, read as the reverse complement.
CATCGATTTCCGATCTCCGAAATGAGAATTCTCCATTCATACACCGAGGAAAAATCCAACTAATTCAGATAAATCTGATAGTTCTGAAGACATCAGTAGAAATGTATTAGCCAGCCATGATAATTTTTCATTATATCAAGTAGCTTCCAACTGTTAATTCTGACAGCTCGAACGTTTCATCACAGTTACAGCAGTCATTTTCACTGAAACCAACTTACAGTGGGCGGCAGAACGAACATTTTTTGAATTTACTTTAATACGCGGACAGAATATTATGTTTAAATTTACTATGAAAACATACTAACGAGAGACCAGACCAACCACAAGAGACGATGATATCGTACGATCTTAGTTTGATTTACTGATAAAACTGTTGGAACAAGCATCGATCTTATCACTAACGAACATGACTATAGTATTTTATTATAGTCAATTTCACGCTTCTTTTCATCTTTGTCTGATATGGCCCTTCGTTACAATTTTTTCACAGTAAATCGTAATACAATATCTTCTCCGTGTAGTGAATCGATCAAATATATTTGAAATTAACAACATGCCTTGTCATTTGAAGATATAAGCATTATTTATTTCACTATCCGCAATCACAGGTTTATTTGGATTGATTGAGGGCAATGGCTACTGTAGAAGGCTCGACATGAGGAGCATATTTATAATTTTGTGTTCGTATGAAAGAATTGTTTATTCCAAAAGCGATTATATATGCATTCAGTACACATGTCAAAGTAACCAAAAACATTTCTTCCAACAACAACAAAACATGTACATGTGAAACTTGAAGCGTGTTTTCCTCGGAACCACTCTTGAAATTGGCCTGACAAATCGCTTCAACAATTCTGGTCCGATTGATGTCAAATTTTAACAGTATCTTTTTAATACAATTTCACAACAGAGAATACGTGCGGGATTCTCGGTTGATTGAAAACTTTTTATTTTATGGACACTTCAATACAAACATTTTTCATCGAAAATTCGAGCTTTAACTTCAAATATCTGCCATTTTTAGGAGAATCAATATTTTCCACAATCCGTACGTTCTTTTCTGCGGAATTGTATTAGGAATATGCGCTTAAAGTTTGAAGTCAATCGGACGAAATCTGTCGAAGCGATTTGTGAGGCAAATTTTATATCTAACGTGTAATTTTTTTGTTGGCAAAAAATATGTTTTTTTTTTCAATTCGACATGTGTACTGAATGAATATACACAGTTGGAAATTTTGTGTTAAATTCAACACATTTCACATGTCCCAAACGGTCCACACATATTTTTGTGTCGATATCACATAATGTGTTTGTGTTAGCTAGTAACTCAAGCTTAATGTAAATAATATAACACAAAAGGATTTCCGATCGTGTAAATTCAACACATAAATACTGTCAAATGAAATCCAAAATAAGAAGTGAATCAACAGTTCACAAGTGTAATTTATGGATTTTTTCAGATCAATCAAATGTGAAAATCACACTTTTTTCGTGTTGAAACAATGCATAAAAATAAATTGAAAAAAACAGTACTTCATTGAGCATTGAACATGGATCGTCGGGACCGAATGTTGAAGCTGTATCACTCAAGCCACTGCCGGTCCTTTGGTTGAGTGTACTTTCTTTGCGTATATCAACTCGCACTCTATCTTCAAATTCACATATCTAGAAAACGAATTCCCATTAGAATGAAAGCTAAAACCAAAATGAATGAATAGTTCTTCCGACGACTACTAAAATTACACGTACATAGAAGTTTCATAAAAAAAACAGCTCCCACTACTGGCGATCTCCCTTTGGTAGTTGAAAATAACACAATTTTTATGTTCAATCTTGAGTTGAATAAAATTTGTGTCATTTTGACACTTTTTTTCACTTGTTTGAATGATTTGACATTATAAATCAGTGGAGACCTGATCACACAAGGACTGTCTGTAGAAGTTACACGTGTTTATGTTGAATATTTAACAGAAAATTCATGACACACGGATTTTTTAACACATTTACACAAAATTTTCAACTGTGTATAATCACTTTTTTAGATAAATAATTTTGCATACGAAAAAGAAATGATGAATATACTCCTCATGTCGAGCCTCAAATTTGAGATACAGTGGGCGTACCCCCTAAATTTCTCCCTCAGTATAAAAATGATTAAAATACTCATAATGGTCTTCATTAAAACCTACATTAGAAGACTTCAAATGAATTTCTATTCATCATTGGTTTTCATCAATGTTCATATTCCATTTATATACTACATCCAACAAACATAAATTTTACACGCTCACATAATGTCGGTAGATTAATAAATATTTTCGCGATATTAATACACAGAAGACCGAATTCATTGAAAAATCCAATCTCAATGCTGGAATGAATGTTTCAGTAATATTCAAAACACTGAATGAATTCAAAAGGATGTTCAAATTCATATACAGTGAATATTATACACCTCAGGATCTTGAATGCTGTTTCGAGTCAAGTATGTACAAATTAATGAACAAATGAACGCGAAACAGATATGAACATAAATTTTATTCCAATAGTTATTATTCTCTTACGTTTGCTCGCACAGAGGTACGAGGTCAATCGGTTGTGGCTTATAAGAATAAATACGAATAGTACATGCTCTTGTGCATATCTGAATCTATATGTTGCTCCGTACACCCTTACACATTATATTTACAACGACACGAGCATGTACAAATACATTGAACTTAGCGATGTTACGACTAACTCAGTATATCGTTCGGGACGTGCCTGGATTAACCAATGAGTAATAACCGGAATGGCTGCTCGGAAGTAACATTGCATAGCGGTGGTATTCGTTTGGCTCGCCCTTTCTGTACGATAGAAGTTTACTATCTACAACTACGCGCGCATGTACATGTGCATGGAGGTAATAAGTAGCACGGTGCAGAGATATCGTCTCATCGTACCATCACGGTGCCAATATCATATACAAACCATTTAATGCCACATTATACGCTTATAATTAATATTTACAGATCATTGGGGCATTCCCAAACCTACCAATTAACCAACCTTGTTGAACTTTCTGAGATCCAAATCGTGGAACAATTCACTCGTATTTTTTTGTATTTTCATCTTTCTGAGTGCTGTGAAGCATGCTTTTGAATAATCATGCATCATCATCGATCGATAATTCGGAAATAATTTTGAAAGAGAAAAAAACTATGCGATATTGAACATCAAAAAATCAATATGATGTCGCGTTTGATGAAATTCATCGATGTATGATTCTATCTAACGAATGGATCCTCGAAGGAAATGAATTATTCAAAGTCGAGGAAATTTAGTTGAAATGAATGAATTCATTCAGTCGTGAAATTATCTCAGCATTCTGTAAGGATCTTTGTGAGTGGATTTTCCATTTGATTCCACTTTCTCTGAATATAAATCTCCTATGATTCCAAACGCGAGTGTTAATGGGATTGGTTTTCAGTACTCACCTTCGAAGATATTGTTGATTCAAGTTGTACTTCAGCACATACTGTTCTTTAATTCATTGGGTATCTCATTTGTGATCTTTTCTTCATATTTCTCAGCGATAGCTAAAGATTATAGAACTTGATATCAGCACGAGTCCCCATACCTTATGAAGCATGTCAAGTCATGATCACGTTGTGCCTCGCATTGCACACATTTCAATGCTTTTCTCTAAAATCGAGAGGATTCTCATTATTTATTAATATTTCCTCGTACTGATAATGGAATTTCATCGAACATGTATTTCTTTCATGCTAATCTGCATATAATAGTCATTTGGACAATTATACAGATCGTATAAGGTTAAAGGACCAGAAGAAAACTTCGGTTATTATTGCGGTACGTTGAGTCGTTAATTAAACTTGATTAATCAGACGCTCTATTTCATGAAAACTGCAGCTGGGAAGTGAAACTTTCAACGCAGAACTCTGCACTTTGGTAGATAGTTGATCGTTTATTATAAAAAAAAAAAGTAGATGGCTCGGTAGTAGTAAGTCTCTTGTAACTGATATAAGAGTTCCAGCATGTTGAATTTATTCAACCAGTTGTTCCTTGAAGAATGTCTGTTCCTTTTTACTCTTCTGTTGTTTTTTTCTTCCCTTTTGGCATTAAATCTGGACTCCCAAGATGATGCTCATGAATTAATTCAAAAAATAAATGGTCCTACCATAGCGTATCTCTCCACATAATTTGTCTTGCGTTGAAATCATAGTCCGTAGGAAATAAAATATCGAAGAATTATTATGACTTGTTGAACTTCTGGATGTTTTGTAAGAATCGAATTGACTCCCACACATGATGAAAAATAATCCAAAATTTATTCCGAAAGAATATAAAAGAATGTACAGAAAAATTATGTTCATATTCGACGAAATTCGTGATTGAATTATTTCTCCTGACCTTGTCACGACACGTACGATCCTGTGACAATTATTTGATGCGGAAAACCTCGACATTCCTACAATTTTGTAATATTTGTCATGCTTGTGATCAAGTTACAGAACTCTTGAATAAGCATATGCCAAGGACCGGAAATCCTCCGATCAACGCAAATTGGGAACACTCGCTTTGAATGTAAAGAAAGAGAAATTAGCTAACTGCGATTGGTTAAAAAGAAAAAGAAGAGAACTTCCGTAAGGAGAATGAAAGAGACAAAAAACACGAAGCAAAATAGTCAAGCCGACCGAGGCGAAAGAAAGGAGTGGTACCAAAGTAACACACAGACGGTATTCTTGCATAAGTGTGGTGGTGTCGCCAGGCATCGCGGCGATTTCCCAGCGCGAAGAAAATCTCGTTTTCATTCCTCAACGAAACCCCATATCTTGTATGCCTTCGGGTTGTGTGTATTTTGTCTCCTTTTATATCGCAAGATACCCCAAGAGACCTCAATTCTATATATTTCTCTCAACCCTCCGGGTCTAGAAGATACGCGCGTATATATGTGAGTGGGTGTGTACGTATATCACACACATGTATTTGCTTTTTAGCTTGGTATTCCTCGGTTCCTCTAAGGTATAAGTAGTAGCACATTTTTAGTGTTGGCTGGATGATTGTTACGTTTTATTTGGATTCTCTGTTCTCTTCCATTCCACCTGACAATCAGTTTTTCCAAGCCAAGGACTCCTCCAACCCTAGTTCTTTTCTTCAATTATATACACTTTGATACGATGCTATGGGTATTTTCAATCACATGGTTCTTATTTTAAGTAGAGAATAGCTTTTTCTTCACATTCTGTGACCAAATCTAGTAACTCGATTCTCACTTTTGCACGTATTATTTGGATATACCACAGAATATCTATGTCAACACTCTGAATCCAAAAGGTACAATTTCAAAGCACTTTCATTAGAAGCAATGTTATTTCTTGTTCCTTCAGTTACTCTTCAAACATTCGAGAATGCGTAGAATTATGCCGAAATTTGATCCAATTTCTTGTTTGTTGATCCTATTTCATATCCATTCGGCTCGAAGTTATGGATTTTGGGTGAACAATAAAGGTGTATTGACAACTTCGATACTTTTTTTGTGGTAAAATATTCGGAAATACTTAGTAATACCTACTATCATTATTACATTTAATTTGATATATGCTTCGAAGATTTGTACCCACTTATTGAATGATCGTTTTCATTTTCTTTACTTTGACAAAGCTTTTTTATGAATCCATCTCATTCACGAGCAGGAATTGAAAAAATTCGTTGAGAAATAAAAAATCTTTTTCGGAGAAAATAGTATTTTTCTTTTTTTTTCTCAACATTTCTGCATGCGATAACAAAATTTAATTTTCGCATACATAGAATTCATTGTGGAAGGAATTCCCTATGAATCTTCCATTTTCATATGGAATGAAAAGAAAATTTGATTCCAAAGATTTGATTAAATAGCGTACCCATTTATTTTCAAGAAAATCAACAAGGTTGAAAGTTATAAAAGCTGATAAATTCGTGGATTTGTATATTCTCTCTCAGGATTTTAGTTTCCTACATACTTCACCCGACTTCGTGCTCTTTGTAAGAATGCATACACGTTGAACCCGTGCTGGAATAAGGGAGCACGAGCGTTCGCTCTATCATCAAATCGAGACTTTCATACAAACCATAAAGTTTCATATCCTAGAAAAACTAGTGATAAAAGAAAGACGAAGAACCGGGAAAATAGATGTCTCCGTACAGACTTATGTAAGTATTTTGTATGTATATCTCTGGACAGGGAAAAAGAAATAGACGAATAAGGTGACGGCAAAAGATAAATTCTGTCAGCGCTGAAATGATCAAAGATCAAGTCATTCGAACGCAATAAAAGTAATATGAATGGAATTGAATGTTTATGCGTATTTCTAGAGCCGCATCGATAAGTCGAATGTGTATTTTCATGAACCATGTCAACGAATAACTTCTCAACACCGATAATAGGATTCGTATCATTTCATGATCCGTTACAAAATATTACTAAGAACTTTGTTGGGTTTGCGAAGACATTACAGATCTTTTCCCTCCGGGTTGGATACAGATATTTTTTTAGGACTCTGCTCGTTGAACAGTTTCAAGATCGGAGATGATTCTCCATGAAAACACAATTTTTACACTTGATTTTTTCTGTTGCTTTCCGTTCTTGGATAAAGAATATACTTTTTCCTTGAATCGATTTCAGCGAGTTTCACACACGAGATAACTTTATAGGAACGGAAACAATGATGTGTGACTTTTCATGAATCTTTCTTCAAAGCTTTCAATGAAGTTCTTTTAAAGATATTTTCATCGGCAAGAAGTGGAAAATTATCTCAAGCCAATGATGATGAACTTTGATTCGCTGTTAAGAGATTTTCAACAACAAAAAGGTAATTCAACTCTTTTTTGCATTATTCTCAGTGGAGAAAGTTTTATTTACCTCTCACTCTTATCTCTCATTCAATCAAACTCCAATTCAATGAATTTCCATATTCCATTTTTAGATTACACGATTCGATTTCTATGACCATGGTTTTCTGTCTGAATTATATACGTACTGCAATTCGTTTATCCATTTCACGAGAGACGTCTACGCCACAAACTATGTTCTGTATCTTCTTTTCCATTTTACTTATCACCTACGTACATTCCCCATGGAGATGATTGTTCGCAACAGACGTCGTTACACTTAGTTCGGAATATAACTTGAAAATGCTGTCACGAATGGTGAACATTCATAATTCTATTATTGGTTACGTAGGTTTCATATCTGAATAACAATGTGGCACATGAAAGAAATATTATTTCAGGTATTATGATGTTTGAATCGGACCAGAAAATCTGTCTATGGATTATTCAGGAATGTTCTGATGTTTCATCCGTCTTGTATGGAAGAGAAATTTGAACAGAGGGCCATTAGGGTGGCATCAAAAAAAACGACTATTCTTCTATTCTGTGTCTCGTATGGAAATATATTAGTTCTTCGTGTTTTATTAATCTTCTCTAGAGATCGGCTCGAAAAAAAATTTTGAGGGTCGCTCAGAGTTTTTAAAAAATTCTAAAAATAGTAAGAATTCATTTTTTCATCTTGCACTTGTTTTCTCGTTGCGGTAAAATTTGTTACCTCCCAATATAATGAATTCCTCAAAGTTACAGCTCAGGATATTCATTTTTGAAGATCATCCAGAATTTATGAACAATTCTAAATTCATTGCTTGCGATTTTTCCGAGCGATAACTCAAAAATTATAAAAAAGTAAAATTCCTCCAATTCATACAATTGACTACTCAATCTGATTGATTCATTTAATTGAATCTTAATTGATTATATCAACTTAATTTTTCTGATCAATTCAATTTCTCTATCAGGAAAATTTTTATTCCTCTGATGTATTAAATTTCTTCTCCATCTCGTGGTGCATTCTTATTCTTTGAGGTGCTAATTAAAAGGCAGAGTATGTATTGAATTTTGATATGAATTTTCAAAGGTCGTTCGAAAACATCAATTCAAAAATATTCATCAATTACGAGCAACCTTCAAAAATAAATATTTTGAACTTCAAATTTGAGAAATTTACCATTTTTTTAGGTATTAAATTTTACAATCATGAGAAAAAAATTAAGGCATAAAACAATTGAATTTTGACTGTTTCTAGAATTTAAAAGAATCTTGAGCGACTCTAAAAAAGTTTTCAGAGCTGATCTTTAGAGAGGACTTTCAAAGCATGAAAAATTAACATATTTTCATACGAAACACGAAATTAATAGTCGGTTTTTTCGCACTACCCCAATAACCATTATCAGTTATTCATTTAAGTTTTCAACACCAGCAGGTGCGAAACACCTGAATACTTTAGCTAACCAATCGACCAGTTCGTTATCGTAATTTATGTCATTGAATTATTTATGCCTATAATCTGATTTCGTTATAAATTTTCAATCACGATTGAAAAATTTATACTGCAATATAATACAACAAGTTTATCATTCAAATCAAAATATTCTTGCATATTTTTATATTCATTGATCGCGTAACTCATCGATTATAATTCATTTCTTACATATAGTTTAATTATATGAAATGACATCTCATCGATATACAGATTTGAAAAGTCATTGAAAATCATCTCATCATTACCGAATTCTATTGAATTGAGCGGGACAGTATATAAATTCGTATCACATGTGGTAGTAAAACGTTCATGATAATAAGACTATTTTCCTCCGATGGCCTTGTATGAGATTTTTTTCCCGTATGGAGTTGAAAGAAAAATTTCTCTTGTGGACGGAGAAACAATTTTTCATCCTTCTCTGAGGAATAATTCTTGTTTTTATGTTTTACGAGCTTTGAGACTCTCAACATATATTTATCATTGATTGAGAGAATGGAAGCGAATGTCGTTTCGAAGATGGATCAATCCGATATATTGTTGGAATTCAAACTTGTGAAAAACGTTTTCAAGAATTTCAAACACGCATGGGAACAAATCTCTATTTTACTGCACGGTCAATCGCATCTACGATCTCACAAACGTTATTTCCTCCCTTCTTTAGAGAACATACGATGTGAAGTGACGTACTATAGGGTGAACGATATTCCATCAGATTTCTGAACTTCGGATTACTGGAATAATGTACCTTCTATTGCCCCTAGCGTTGTTCCGAAGAATAGGAATATTGCAAAGCTATGTGCACATTCGAGGATTTAACATCAGCCTATTTTTGAACTAAGTTTTACCGAGCAACAATGCGAATATATATCGATCTTGATAATTAAATTTTCACCCACCATATTGTGCTCCGTACGCTAGAATATTCCTCTTCCCAAGAGATGTCTGTGAAATAATTCAAGAATTCCTATATAGAATGTATTGTATGCTTTTGCAAGCGTTAATGACAAATTTGATAAATTTTTCATATAAATGAAACAGAATATAAATCTAGAAGTTAATTTTCTTCGGAACAGAAAATTTGTATTCTATTTCAAACAATTTTAGAAGCATTTGAACTCAAGTTGGTCGATATTTTAGCTGATCATTATTTGAAAGATTTTCAAAAACGGATTGCATCATGAGAACAAAACTGTTGAAAACGAATCGATATCAAATCTAATTTGCCCTCAATTATTCATATTCTTTTTACCGCGTTAATTCATGCAAGATTTCCAGCATGCAAACCTTTTTCTCTTAAAACTTCTCGATCGGTAACTGAAATGACAGCAAATTAAACTAACAAACTATCGCCGATATTTCTCTTCTCTTCTATTCCCATATACCAAAATATCAATGCTAGTTGATACCAGCATAATAAGTAATCTTGGAATAGTTTGAAAAGTATCTAAGTAGGAGATAACGTAATTATGCTGGCATGGAATCTTTCATATTACAAACAAGTAACTGATGAATGATGAAGGAGCTCTCAACAACTACATAACTTGTTAAATACTCTGTTAGCATGATGTAAAATACATGCTCAGATAAATCGTGTCGCTTGGTATGCGGCGAATGCAAACAAAACTCCGTGTGCAGACAAATTTTTAGTGAAAATTAAAGCACGTCATCCAGTTTTCGGGCGGTTGCGTTGAACGAACAGGTGAAGAATATCTCACAATTCATTTTACCCCCCGTTCAAATGAATAGAACAGTAAAAAAAACTTGTTATATGATGAAAGAATGACGTCGTTTGCTATCAAAAAATAGATTATGACTGTAAATCGTGAATTCCAAGTGTTTCAATTCAGGGAGGATATTTCTCCATTGGGAGGACTAATAAATCACGCGAGTCAATATTATTATTTCATTGTTGATTTATCAGAAGTTTTGAATAGAACACAAAATCATGCTCTCAATTTGAGGAATGTCAGTTACGATTCCAACATCCAATAAGTAATAGGAATCATCAGAAGAAAATTCAATGGTGAATCAAGAAGTTTCATTCGTCTACCTCTTGCCGAGAGATGCGCAATTATACGTCAAGTCAATCAAGTGAATAAGGTTGAGATAGCACAGTAGAAACTAAGTACTTCGAATAGAGAAGAAGAAATGTTTGAATTATCCTCTTCTTCGTTCCCATGCCACTTTTTGTTTTGCTACCATCTCGAACCTATTGGTCGATAAGATTCAAAACGACGCTGAGAAGTTGAACAAACGATAATAACACAGTAAAAACTGAAACTTAAAGTGATCCCGAATATCAGCTTAAAGATGCAGCCAAAAGTAGCGCCTATTCCAACTGGAAGTAAGCAATGAAAAAGACTGAATTTCAGTTAATTCCATCTTACTTTGGAATTGAGATAGAATTCCATCTTAATTTCCAAAGTAAGATGGAATTGACTGGAATTCAGTCTTTTTCATTGCTCACTTTCAGTTGGAATAGGCGCTACTTTTTGCTGCATTTTTGAGCTGACATTCGGGATCACTTTAAGTTTTACTTTTTACTGTGAAGATATTTCGAACATTAGTTTTTGTTCCTTTGTTTAAGTCACTCCATAAAAATCTTCCACCACATTCCGAACTGATTTTACAGTTCAAGAAAAAATATATGCATATCTCAATCCACATGATATTGGATCTTGTAATCAACCTCTTATGATTTTCATACAAAGATTTTCTGATCATATTCACTGTTTCGTACCCCGAACTCATGAAAACCAATTACTCGGATTCGTAAATTCGGATGATCAAGGATAAAAAAAGAACAGAGCAACACGGGAGAAATGAAAATCATATTACAGAATGAAATTCCAATAAAATAATGAGGATCAGATATTTTTTCCCCGTTCCGTGAATTCGCATGTGGAAAAAATGGGAAATTAAGTTGAACTAAATTAAAAACCACTTGTCTGAACCTCAAGTTGAGCCGACGGATATTCATTTAACAATACCTCACTCTTGGTCGGTTCATTTACGCCCCTCATAGCTCTGAAGTTGCTAACAACACTCTTTGTCTCGACTTTCCGTTTTTATCCCTTCCATTGTGTTACTTTTTTTTCTAGCGAAAGCGAGAGGAAAAGAAACATAGAAATTGTGATAAACAGTGAAGAGAAGAGGGAATGAAAATGGAAATGGAAAGACTCACGCGTACACACATATCCTTCACTATAAACGACGCTGAAAAGAATTTAGTGAAGCTTCACTACAACCCCTGTGGCATTCAACCGAAAGCCATCTCCTCACCACGTTCACATTCTTTTCTCCAATTCATCTTCCACATCCATTTCAAGTCCTTAGGTTTTTCATTCGCTTTAGTGAGGAGAGGCATGGTGTGCCTGAGGATTCAATTAGATAATTCAATGATTCAACTGCATCGTTATCTTTCTCAGGAATATTCTTATGATATCCCAGTTAATTATCATCTCATGTTGTTTGAATTCATTATCCCAAATAGAACACTCTTCAAAGTTCATCATCTGTTTCTTTGTGTATAATTTTATGTGCAGAACAGGGAGGAAACGATTCATTGTGACAGTGAAATTTGATTCTCAGCTGGTACAGGAAGAAATGTCCACTCTCTCAGGTAAACTTGTCACTTACCTGAGACAGTGGAATCACATGTTGCTGTCCCAGGGAATGTTTCTTCTGTGAATCAGAGTTCGATGTTACGAATTTGTAGTATAACCAAATAAGCAACATTTACATTCACCTTCTAAAATTCCCTTCAATATAAGCATACGCATATAAAAATTTGCAGACTTCGCCAATGCTGAACATAGAATGTAGCTGGGCCAAGCCTGGGCAATCTACACGGAAAAAAAATATTGTCATCATATTCAACGTTCAAAATATCGTTGAAACTATATCGTTGATACAACGAATCGGAAGGCCCCATAGAGACGATATGTTCTTTTGTTTTGATACCCGCAGGTATTGTTGTGTTGAACAACATGCAGTGTGTTTATAATCTCTCTTAATAATGACAATATTTTTTTCCGGGTATGTGGAGGCAAGGGTGGCTGATAATGGTCTAAATATTGTGACAATATGGGCAGTGAATGAATCAACTCCGTTGGTCCATCATTGATCATAGGCTGCGCCATGGTTGACCCATCCTTCAACCAACATTGCCTGAAGGGAAAGAAATGATTCCGCCCGAGGGTCCGTAGTGCATGGCGAGACACTGACCCAAGCATTAAGCAACTCTGGATGGTAGTAGATTCTCATGCTACACATAGCAAGCATAGATGGTAGCTTGGCTCAACTGAAGCGAAAGCTTGGCCAAGAGCGAAACTCCTTTTCAAATAGCGAATTGCGATAACTCTTACCAGAGTGCTGCCTGTTTCTCACGAGTGGCGAACTAAGCATTCAATGAATATGTAAGTCCCTTCGGAAGATTCCATGATAGAAAGGATTCTTCATCTGTTTCCGGACAGGCCTGCCTTAACACCAGCATCATCGGATTTACGGCATCCAACAATTCAAACTGATTAGAAAAATTATATATCGAACTTCTGGGAATTCCCCAACATGTATTCCATATCAAAATTGTATAATGGGTGTTTCCATTTTATTTCATTTCCAACTATAATAAAACATGAGAATGACCATTGGCATTAGATGGTCGCAACACTGGCGCAAAATTGCGATAGCGTTGACTTATCCGTGGCAAAAAAATTTGTGTATGGTTTGTCGGTGGTAGTATATGCTATTTCAAGAATTTCCTGAATATTGGGCCTTGATTGTAGAAACTATTGGGCTGGGGCTCAAATGATGTTATCGTATCAGAATTGTGCCATGCCTGTTAACCTAGGCTCGACCCATCTCGGCGAGCCTTGCGCCAGCCTAACGCCCATGGTAAATTTTTACCTGGGTAAGGGAAGGGAAGAGAATTTTATGTATACCCTGGCGAAGCGTAGATTAAATACAGCAAAGCACTATAAATCTCATTGTATACAGTTTTTTGACATTTTCATGAAACATATGATCAATTGAAATCTTCCTTTCAATGTACTCCTTTCAACTCAAACGTATATGCACTAATTGAACTGATACTTCATGTACTGCAAGTGAGCAAGAATATGGATTCATAGAAGCTACTTGTTTGTGTTTACAAACAATGTGTATCTTCAAACATCCACGACGGTAGCAGGAGTTCCTGGATACTTGGGACATCCCCAATGTTTGCATTTATACAGCACCAAGAAGCTGTTTGGGCCAAGATCGCAGTGTATAATCACATGATTAGGTTATATATCTTATCATCGATGTTCTGTCGAATTACCCTGTATGATATTAGAATTACGTGAAAGCCTTCTTAAACGTTCATAAATATTGAGAATATGTAATCGAATTGAATTTGAATACAAGACAATTTATAGGTCCACATGGGGAAAATAACTGGGGGTGAGTATAGAGCAAACGCCCTCTGAATTTCTAATTTAATGACATTTACTGTTTTTAATGCATTTTGAAGTGTATTCTTGAGAATCTGAATTTTAAAAAGTGCGTAATGCAATCAGTGAGGAAGTATTTACGCCATGTCGACCGAAACGCTTTGTTTAATTCATCGCTTAGTTCCACACTCTTCCCTGAGTAGGGTGGAAGAAGTTGTGGTTAAGGTAACAATCTGGAGTATGCTTAGAACAGATAGCTGTGGTGGCAATCCTGGATTCTTCTAGGAACGATATAGCAGGCTTGCTAGAAAAAGTCGCCCAAATTTAGTTCATCAGTGAATTCTCCTGAAATTGAAAACACGATTGCTTGGTTATACAAGAAGCAGCCAATCATCAGAGTTGGGCGACTTTTTCTGACAACGCTGCGATATAGATTGCTTCTACATCAATCTACATCGCTCCCGGAATGATCTGGTTAATTGTGGAAGCAATACCGATATATTACACTAGATACAGCTATCACAGCTAAGCAGTATCGTCATGAGAACAATATTTTTTTCAATGTGAATTCGTGATCTACACGGAGAAAAAAAGATAGTTCTCCCAACTAATAATTAGCTGTTCCAACTACTTTACGTAGACGATTTTCGACCAACTACGAAAGTAGCTGTGGCAAGTACTTTTGTTAGATATACCCCAGATTGTCGGGATATCAACTAGAGTAGTTGTTACAACTACTTTTCTAAGATGCAGGATCTACATAAAATATCAAGTATGACGATGTATGTAGGCAGATGAACTATTTTATTAATTGAGAAGAGCAATTTTCAGCGCCGGTTTTGATGTTTAAGGTTAGGATCTTCTATTATTTCTGCACGTGCTCGTCGACTCTTTGCAATATTTAATTTTAAATTTCGAAAAAAAAATTTATTTTCGATTGTGATATTTGTTCAATGCATATAGATTTGGGAGGAGGTGGTTGAAACATTCAAGTTCAAATGTTAACTTACCTCGGGTTTCGAACCCCTGTCATAACCTACCTATACGCTATACCTAAATCTACCTAACCTATGCCTTAATGATCGCAGCTAAACCGACAACGCTGAGTATATCGTAAAAAAAGCCTTGGATATGTTTTTGATCGTTTTGATTGTGTATTTTCATATACTCAGAGTATACATGAAGAGGAGTTATCATTCTACAAATGATCAGTCATTTAATTCCGAAAATAAAATTGGACATACGAGGTTTTTGAAAATTAGTAATTTGACACGAATATGTATTGAAAATATTATAAAATGAAATATATACACGGTAACCACGACAGGTAACCTCAATAAATAACGCGAGAGTTCACCGCGTTTCGATTGTTTTCAACAAAATTCACATTGCTGCAGGAACTACGTGCGTAACGATGGGAGCAATGAGAAGTAGCTCCACGAACTATCTCAAAGTAAGGTAGATCAGGTAGCTATTTCTCTTATTCGATCAGCTACTTTTTCACAACTATATAATTCACTTCTGACAAATATTAGAAATAGTTGTGAGAACTCACGAACTATTTCAGACAGATATTTGATTTATTATCACAACTATCTCTCATACAACTACGCAAAAATAGCTCATATGCCTAAGTCCTTTTTTTCCGTGTACGCGTAAAAATCCATTGAGTCCAACATGTTTCATTGAAATTCAAGTTGAAAGAGTATTTATCCCATATCCACCGTTCCACATCAACATAATAACTATTACTGAAAGAACCACATGGCTTTTGTTGTGGATTTGACACATTTCTAGTTTGTGAAAGGTCTGTCCCTCTCAATCTGGGTATTCACGCGAAATTGAGGATGAAAGGATATTAAAATCCCTAATTGATGTAGCTCGTTTGATATGATTCCCCTGAATTTTCCGAAGGATACTTTACCATGGATCACACTTTATCCCTACTTTATTAGGGTATTTCTCTCCTGCTATGGATGCTGTGATCATCAAAGAGAACAAATCCACCATTCAAATGCACTGATATAATGTATTCAACTTCATATAGATGATTTATTTATGTTTGCGATGGAAGAAATAAAATTATGCCTTGGATATTAGACTGAGGAGTATTGAAATCATCCAAGAAGGGAATCGAAATGAAGAAGACAAAAGAATCGGGGAGCAGGAGAAGAGAATAATGCAAAGAAAGTGTGCTAGGGAATAGAGAAAGCGTTGGAAGATAAAATCAGAAATTCAGGAACAGGTGCTACTGGAAAAACTTAATATACCTCTCAGTGAGATGTCTGAGCAGCTTTTAATTATTTGTTCACATTAGATTCTCATTATATCCCATAATACATTATATATTGCGTAGCGTTCATGCACTTTAAAGTTAATATTACGATGTTATCACTGGACAGTTCTCGTCGTACTGCTTCCAAAATGAGAACAACTTGAGATGAAAAATCAGAATTCTGTTCCCAACACTCACAAAAATATAACCATATTCTAATATCGAAGGTTATTGAATCGGAATATCAAATCATACAAATCACACTTCTTATTTGAATCTCCCATTCAATGATACATTCCAAATAAATATCATTCCAACTCATTCTCCTCAAAATATCTTTGGAATTCATTCAAAGCAATAAACTATTCTTCTTCATCTCAACTTTTTCTGTTGTTTCAGCGTAGGTAACAGGAAAGGTTACTTTTTCATTGTTCCCGACGACATACACATTTTCTCACGATCCATCATAGCGAGGATTCTACGAGTTACGATGATATTCACTCGAGCATGATAGAAACTGCAGGTAGAGTTATGCGAGCTGGGAATATGTAGTAGAAGAGCTTCGGTCTCTTGACGTCGAGACTCCACTAACGTCATGGTAGTCGACAATGTTACCTCTTTTTGAACCAAGCCACCAAGGAAGGACCGAGAAACCAAGGAAAATAAGAGCATCTCAGTCGTCAAATGCAGCTTGTAAGTGGAACTTGCGAAACAGTTAGGTTCGAATGGACCATTCAAGCTTGACGAGGGGACATTCCGAAGAATGAAGCAAAAGTGGTGGGAATACGGAAGGAAGGTAGCGAAAGATCGTGATGGGGAAAGGAAAAGCAGGTTAAGATGAGGAAATAGGAACGGGGGAAGTCCAAGGATAGTATGTGCTCGTTTGCACGTTCTTCAATCGAATACTTTCTACCTTTCCCTCCTTTTTCTTCCTCTCAGAATCTACCCTTCGTCTCGAAAATTCATTTGAAAGGAAAATATTATTCGTCGAGGGTTCATTTATCAAACTCATTACCCTTTTAATAAAGACTTTGAAACATTTCATCCCACTTAATGAATACTTTATTGGTCATGAAATGTCATAAATCCGATTAAAAAAAAAAACTTTTCAGTCTCACAACCTTTTGGGAATATTTAAAAGGGACTCAAATTTTCATCCGCGGGAACAACGAAGTAAACACAACTTGTTCTCTCCAATTGATATAATAATCGTCGAACGCACACCCTTCTTCGGTTGTACGTGACTGTAGTTACGAACGATGGTGACCCTCGTGGATCATACTTTACGAGCACCCAAAGCAAATTGAAAATGAGGAAGTAACAGTCACAGGAGGAGGGATTCGCATTGATATCGACTAGCATATTAAGTAATCAAGATTTTGACTGGAATAATCGATGAATAAACATGACTTAATGATGTTACAATAATCTAAATTCCTATTTATTTCCTCTTGGTGAAGAGAAAATTCGCAATAAGAACAATGGGAAAGGGAATTAGCAAATATGGGGAAGCGGGAGCGAGATCAACCCACAGTGTAAGATAGTGTTGGCAACAGAAAAAAAGGCTTTGGAGACAAATTAACAGTTGTCCGGAATGCGTCTGTTACAAATTATAGCATGTCAAAGAAATTCGACTCTAATGATCTAAGTTCAGGTAAACTTTGTCATGATGCCAGTTTGTGGAGGTTCCAGATTTCTTTGTAAAATAGGTTGAACATGTGAAGTATTACAATTATCATTCCTAATGTTGAAGGTTTTCATTGAGAACTATTCGAAGGTAGATCGCAAGATCAATTTCAATCGGAAACTCTGCTGGGGCGAGATAAGATACAGTATGATTAAAGCAAGGAACACTGGATCAAACAGAATAGAGCCGAGAATGAATTAACCAACCCAAAAACACAAGCATTCAGAGCACAGAAACGAAGCAAAATGAGAAAGATTTTGCAAAGCTTGAATAAGGCTGGCCAAATATGCAATCTTTGGACATAGAGCTTGTGCCAGCTCCGAAAAAGACTGCGTTTTTCATATGAAAAATATACCAACTGGGGCAAGTTTTTCATCTTACCCTACCTATGGCGCAAGATGAGAAAAATTAGTACGTGAAGAAAAACTGTTCTTTCTTCAAATTGAACTCATTTGATTCTGATACAATTTTATTAATATATTTACTGAAAGACTAATTCAATATGAATTCTACCGAAAAAAAGTGTGCTAAGAAAGGAGTGTGAAATGTACGAATACCATTTGAAACAATGTTCTTCAAGTTCTAATGTTCTCAACACACAATTAAGGAATAAGGCAACGGCGGATAGTAACAAAATACTCCACGATTTTTACACCATCAAGGAGGGAAATTTGTTTTTTTTTTCCTATAAATACAACTAGTTTTTGTATCATAAGAGCTGTATTTTCGAATCGAAAATTACTACTAGTAAACCTGGATTATAGAATCAATAAATCCATTACTGAATTGATTCGAGTTTCGTAACGACAAACAGTTCATAACTATGAATAACGGATTGTAAAGATACATTCTCAGACGGATGAATTTCCCAGGACAATAAGAGCATAAAATATTCGGTCATCAAAATTTCTTAAGGTTCAAAGATGCGTTGAATAACCGCGGGACATTGAATGCTTCAACAAGTCTCTGAGCTCTTTTTGAAAGAACATAATATGGTTACCGGAGTGCAGTAATAGCATTTCCTACATGAAGACACGGATACCCGTCACTCTGCGAATGAATTTCCCTGGAACGATGAATACTTTATGAAAGGAATCAACTTTCTTATGAAATCTTCGCGTGTTTGACGAAGAATGATAAATTAATTTCACCAAAGTCAATACTTTCAGAAGAGCATTTGAGGTACTCAAGGTACGAATCTACGAAAGAGAAACGGTTGAAGGTTGAAGAAGATATTGTGAGTGATAATGCATTGTATTTGTACAGCCGTCAGTGAATATTCGAAATCCTCAAATTGTTGAGAATATTTGTATCAATTTTAATGCAAAAGTTTGAAAGCAATTGACATACATATTTTTGTGTCAAATCACCTGCACTTTCATTGAAAATCAAGCACAATATTATCTTGAAATGGTTTTCATACAAAAATTGGTTCGAATTTCATGAAGCTTGTAGTGAATTCAATACACAGATTATGTGTCAGTTGCTTCCAAATTTTGTGTGTGAAATTCACTAATGTTTGTTAACAGTGGCATAATAATCATATTTTTAATTTAATAAAATGCATAGAATGTGATTATAACTAGAAAACATTGGTGAAATTGAGAAGATATATTGTTCTATATTTATTCTTTCTATCTAAATCCATCATTTGGAATGGCAATGATCGTGAATAGAATTGCGTATCTCTGCTAGCTGAACTTTGGATAGATTTTGCTACCTTTCGTGGAGGAGAGAATAATAGAAACCGTCCTTTCCTTCAATCATTTCATTTCACTACCCTAGTAGGAATGGTCTGGACATTCACGAGTTTTTGAAGCTTGCACTAACGGAAAACTAAAGGCTGGTAAGTGCCCCGTAAGTATTTGGCGAGTTGTCTAATTTTTTGCTAGTGCAAGCGTCACAAACTCGTGAATGACTGAACTATTCTACTGGGTTATGCTTTCAATATGCCACCCTTACATTAATTCATAACATCATCAAGTTAACAACATTGAACGAAAAGTCAGCCTTAAAATACCGAAGAGATGAGAATTCATATATTGTTCTGGGCTCCGAAACTCAATCTAATAATCCGCAATATTATTAATCCAACAATTTTCATTTTCATTGGAGTCAGTCATTTTGAGAATACCTCAAATCATTCTGAAAATGGGACATTTCAAAATACAAAGATGAGTGCAATTCAATTCCCATGTAATGAAGTCCATATAATGAATCCTTAAATTGAATACATTGATGTACAGTGCGGTAACTCCAACACGATGAGAATTGATTGAGGTTTCGCAATCTGAATTATCCTATATCGTTATCGAGTATTATGTAGTTGAGGTTTGAATTGCTTATTGAAGCAAACTTATACTTCAATAAAAGAATAGTGCAATGCAGTATGACGTTGGAATCTGTGGAAGCGGTATCAAATTGGATTGATTCTAATTACTCCCTTAATTAGCCGCTGTGATGCCTCCTGCTCACCGATTGCAGGGTGACGGATTTCAGGGGGGATCAATTAACCGTTGCCCAATGTGTTGAATATAGCTCTTATTATTTCATAAATTCATAAAATCAAATCAACATGAACACAGGTTGATCAGAAAAGGTATGTTATCCGCAAAGCTTTTTACATCTGATGCCAATGCTCAACGCCATGTCCATTGCGTAACCAATAAACAAGAAATTTTGATTCCCACCAAGTGATGAACTGAGTTTCTTAATGAGTGGTTCCCTCTTCCCAGAGAAGGAGAGGAACCAATTGTTTTCTTCAAGAGAAGAATAGTTATAAATTATATTCTTGCCGGCAAAGCAAACTATAATACTCTAGATTAAAATTAATTTACACTTTCCCTCTAGAGGAAAGTCTCGGATTCAATGGACTGATGTATTCGTATCTCAAAGGTCATTAGGGTACGACCGATCTTTTCAATAGCGTGATAAATCTCAAGATGACCGTTAATTGGTTGCAGTCTAAGTACTACATGAATTTCGACGACCGGCTGCAATTGGTTCAGACTATCATACTATTTTGCATAGCCAATAAAATGAAGGCACAGTTTCCAATCGTTATTTTTATTCTCTACTTGGTGCGAAAAGGTTCACTCACTCTCGACCACCCCTGTCCATGACCAGCTTTTATTTCCAAAGAAGGTTCGTCTATTCTTGACCTCCTTCCATAAGCGACACTCACAGGATGGAGCAGTTCGCCCAGTCCACGCTCTGTGAAGTATATGGATAATGAAATTCTATATGCTTTACTTTTTGAAAATTCATATTTTAGCATTCGAACCGTTTTATGGTTAATGGGAAGACCACGAAATGTTCTTAGATTCTCTTACAATCGACTTCAGTTTTAAGCTGCATTTTTCTCCGTGTATGGTTACATCTGTCTTCCACATGCGACATGAGAACGACTGAGTATTCACTATCAAGGTTCGCCTATCGATGTGCCGAAAAAACGTCAATCCCGCGTAAGGAGTCCACCCACCGCTCAAGCCTTTATTTGCCATAAGGAGTGTAAGACAGTGGCCAGACTCCTCCTGATACCTATATCGTGCGGAAGTTATTTGTATTTCCACGCACCGGCGCAAGTATCCACGCCGTCTTTTGAAAACTTTCAGAACTAGGCAAGCACGAACGTGTTGTGAGGAAAGTTGCGCTCGATTCGACGAATGGCGCTAGCATTCACTTTTCTGTTTCACGCACCCACGTTTGCCGAATTTTTGCTAGCGACTCGTCCAACACACATCCCCACTCTTCCTGAATTATATATTCACCCAATATTTGTGACTAGAGAGAATTGGAGACAACAACATCAACAATTTCAACAACATATGGCTTCAGAGAAATTATTGAATTCAAAACTTTTGCTGCAGTAGCAGTGTTTTTTGTTTTGCGGTGAAGACTAAAAATCCGTCATTATGGCTAATAAAATTGTAATGCTAATCCATAGATTGTTTTGAAGCCAAAAAATCTGTTGTTTCAGCGAAACGTTAACAGTAGAATCAGATTTGGCCATCACAGTGGATTTCTGTTCTTCGCATATCACTTATTTTGTGAATAGATTTTGGAGAAGATCGTTCTGAGGAATGATTCCGTTTCCATCTTTCGACACATGTTTTCTGTCAAATCGAGTTGAACCGCAGAGGAAGGATGTCAAAGCAACTTGTGAGACAACTGTAACACAGTTCAATGAGTGCGTTTGAGAGGAAGTTCAGTACAGAAAGAGCATATACAATTATTCAAACTCCAATACACCTGACTTTCATTTTTATATTCGTTCTTCCATACATGTCCCAATTTAGTCAACGTTAAATCTGAACAAATTCTCATTTTAAACAGCTCCATTTATTATGGAAAAATTAATTCTAATCCATTCCAAAGTACGCTGTCTATCTGAAAATACAATATTTCATAGAAATTTATACAACTACCCATTGGAGATGTAATAATAGATATCATATGAAAAATTGAATTCTGGTTCTTCAATCTCGTACATCTCGTGATCATATGTCATTATATGATGATTGACTCTGAGCTATATACGTACACTGGGAATAAAATTCTGGAACGGTTAACGTTTGGACATCAACAGTTGATGTACGTGAAAAAAATGAAATTGGTAAACATGGAAACATTACTGCCTCATTTCATTAGCATCAATTGTTGATTCGCAACTCATTGATTAGTGATGTACCGGTGAGTCATAGCAGATCTTAAAATTCTATTTTCAACATACATCAGTCATTGATGTCCGAACGTTAACTGTTCCAGAATTTTATTTTCAGTGTGAATTTGGAATCAATTTTCGAAGAGATGAGTTCCCATTTGATATTTCCAACAATACCCCCCTGGTGAAAATGGGAGCGGGAAAGAAGAGCAAACGAAGCGTATGCTGGAGGGTAACAAAAACGCTAATGAAAAGTATACAGAGCTTGAATGCAGAGGATACAAAGAGTATGCGAAGCGGAAGTTGAAACAAAAGAGGCGTATAAAATTTAATAAATGTAATTTAAAAAATTGAACCCCATAGCGAGGATCGAACTGGGGACTCACAATGGTAGCTGAGGGTCTTATCCACTTAGCCATTGATCGTCGTTGGGATCGATCGCACAAAGATATTATTTGAAATCAGAATAGGTATGATCCACATACGTTCAATATAACTCACTATTACTTCACATGGAAAGTGTGTGAAACGGGATCAAAAGCTTATGGAGCGTATATGGAACGTATGATTTTATTACTTCACAGTAAGGGGTATCACACGTTTCATGAAGAGGGAATTGAAACATTTTTCGCTTCGTATACGCTTCCTCCGCGCTTTGTGTATACGCTTCATTTTCGCCAGGGCCTGTTAGTAATTTTGAATGTCATTTTCAATCAAATGTTATGGAAGCGAAAGTTATTCGCATAACTGAAAAATTCATTGACATCAAATGTGAATAAAATTCTAGTTACGAAAATGTGCATTAATGTGCGATACCTAATAGCCAAAATTTGAAATTCAGTTACGTGTAAATGAATTTTTAACTATGCATGAGGTTTGAATTTCTAACAGTGTGAGTACATTAATAAGATATTTGAACTCACCCATGAATTTTTTGTTTAGTGTACAATTGATGATTGTTCCAACAATGGATGGTTGTCACCCAGGGTGTAAAAAATAAGTGTGTATACGAAGAATTAATGCTTTCCCCAAAATTTCATACATAACTCCTCTACAAAGTGTTTGATAAAACAAAATCGAAAAATACCCTCTGCGAAGTCCTTGATGAATAGGAAAAACTCGCTGTGGGATGAAACTTGAATTTTTGAAAATAACAACTCAAAAGTACGGGCACAAATTTGAGGTTTGCATATCAATTTCAAATTTGAACTGCATTCAGTCCTCACACATATTGTCAAAAATTCAATAGTTTTTGACGTACAATGAATGCATAGATACTGCAATAAATAACATAACAAGGCTCATGGCTGAACCAATGCAAAGAACATTTTTCATGCATAATGGAAAATTCCTTTCTCCATGGATCATTTGTTTTGTACAGGCAATTAGGATGAGATCATATCAGTTTGACCACCACAAAACGGTGAACAATTCGAAAATTCGAGAAAATCAAAACACATTCAATATTACGAGTGAAATATGGGTTTTTTTTGGGGAATCATGGATTTTTATGAGAAAATTTTGCCAATTCGTTCACAAAATCTGAACCTCTTCTGAAAAACATTCTAGAAAAAAGTTACACCCGAGAAAAGTTTCAACACAGAAAGTACAATTTATACATAACGGTAATTCACTCTGAATCGAACTCTCTTCCAATTATTTCAAAAAACAGATGTGTGATTTGTATTTATAAACCCATTTCTCAAAAATTTTATTGTCAAGAATTTATATCCAATTCGAATGGAATTTTCTCACGTAGGTCACGTTATCACTGTGACCTGGATTCATGAAAACATGTGGCTTATTCTTTGATCGATTCGTTCATCGTGACTGCTACATTGCCCTGATTCGTGTTCCCTAGTTTGGAACATAGTTTGGTTACATGAGTTTCAAAATGTGAACGCGTGAAAGAAAAAAAACAGAGATAGTGATCAGTTCAATTTCATTCATAAGAAGAGCTTATATATTTCGAATAAGGTACCTTTCTCTTGATGTACTTCCGCTACAAAATGATTATGCTTCTACTGAGCTTAAAAATTAATTTGACTCGAATATTCGAATTGACTGGAGATAATGTGAGAGTTCGATGAGACGTGGAACTCAACGAATACCTAGAAGTCTGGGATAAATTATTGTCTATTGAGGTTAATGGTCGAGCTGAAGAATTATCCAATGCATTGTCATTGTTAGGTTATTCAATCCACTTAGCAGAGACGGGTTCGTCAAATGTAGGGGTGCACGAGACGATATTCTAAAGGTATCGTCTCGGTATCGAAAAATATGGTAAGACTTGGGTATCGTCTCGGTATCGCCTCGGTATCGTTAGGCATAGTATCGGTATCGTCTCGACGGTATCGACAAAATATATGTTTCTGAAGTTTGAATCGTTTATTGAAACAAATTAGTAATTGAATAACAAAACACTCGATAGCTCGAAGCCTAAGATCTTCCAGTGAAGTCTTGAAACACTTTCTCCTGCTCAGAATAGATTATTTAAAAAGATGGATATCCGGTATTCATCAGATTCCATTGGATTGAATTTTCATTCCATTCCAAAAGAAGGATTCAAACTTCAACTAGGTACATGAAAATATTCTGTTCAACAATTACTCATAAAATGAATAGTTTAGAGGACTGCAATTCAATTCCCAACGAATATTCATAAACTTCGAGATCATTAAAGTATTCATGAATTCAAAAGGATGCAAAAAAAAACTAAAGAATTAATGGAGCATTCCATGTTAGAAGTTTTTTGAAACCAAAGGATTCATTCTATTCATGTTCATATATAATTGCATACAATTGAATTTTAGTAATGATAATTCACGATCATTTTTGCTGACACACTTCAGTAAAAATATTCACATCTGAAAAAATTTTTAAATTGAATAAAAATTTTATCAATGAAGTGAATCGTCTTCAAAGTGTCGGTTATAAAGACTGCGAACTGACAATTCACAAATACTATTGCACCAACTTAACTTCATTGACTATCTCAAGTAATACTAAATGTGGATTTACAAATCTTGGATTCAGGGTACTCGAGCGTATCATAATTTTATTCGTCGCTAATTTACATATTAAAAAGGGACGAAGTCATGTATGGAAAAATGATAAATGATTGTCGCTCGAGACCTTTTAAGCATTTATATTCTAGTCACATAAGTGTATTCGTATTAGATTATCAATTCTATCTAAGCAGATCATTGAATCTCGAATTTACCACAGAATTTAGCATGAATAGGAACATATATGTTTCTATTCTATGAACGTCAATAACTATAGTTAGAGACTGTTTTATATGAACGTAGGGTAGGGGATGGATTGAAAGATAATTTGACCAAAAGATATACTATTGGTTGAACAAGAAAGTCCCCTAGAAGGGCATAGTGACATTCTAGTAAGTTTTATGCATCGAGTTTTACGATCCAGTCTTAAGTTGAAGATTTGTGAAATTGATTTCTAAGAATTGAGAACAGAAAAAATTGGTTGAATTTATTCAGAGGTGGATTTCATTTTTTTCATTTTTCATTATTATAATTGTTGAATTGATTTTTATATCATTTATTATTCTGTCATTATAATTATATTATTATCAAATGATTTAATATTCATTCATTTTCTTCGAATGTAGATCGAGAGTGAAGAAATGTAATGCTTAAAAAAATATAAATTATGTCATATGTAAAAATTCTAATTAATTTTTTTCATTTCCCTTCATCAAAAAGTATTTCAAAGTATCGACGATATTCTCGAGTATCGAGTCCTCAGTCTTGGTATCGTATCGATTCTAATAATGAGAGTATCGTCTCGGTCTCGTCTCGTATTTTCGAGACGAGACCGAGACGAGACCGATACTAATCTCGGGTCTCGTGCACCCCTAGTCAAATGAGAGAAAATTTGTTCCCCGTGTACATGGAATAAATTGAATATTACGTTCAGAAAACGGACTTGTTCAAACAGAAAACGTCCAAATAAAGTCCCAGGATGTTCTAAAGACGTCGCATGGAGGTCCTATGATAAAGATACCGATTTTTGGGTAATTTCACTGAAAAATCTGATAAATTCACCAAATATTCAGAGATTTTTACTCACTCTGATGGGATTGATGTTTAACTGACAATTTTCAATGAATTGATGGTAATTTTTTCATAGTAGAGCTGCAATAAAAACTTGGCACGAAACTATACACCACAATACTTGTAGTTTCATATCATGTCTCCACTTTTGTCACCCTTTGGATAGTTATGGTTTTTTCTCTTCACTGAGAACCCAATTTCTTAGATTGTAAGAAAATTTCTTTGCCCTCATTCTGGTAAATCTTGTTTTTAATGGGAAAAATAATTCATTTCAATGAAGAAATTTTTGATTGAATTGAAGTAATTTCTTTCAAATTTAAGAAGCAGTATATTTTTGTTCCAATTTGAAAATTCTTTGTTTCAGTTTGATGAAAACTTTTTCCTTCCAACTGAATTTTCTTTGATTGAAAAAAATATTTATTGGAATGAGGACAAAGAAAAATTTCTTCCAATCTAAAAAATTGGGCTCTCAGTATTACCTTGAATTAGATTCAGTGTTACTATTTTATGCCGGTTTTGTGATTTGTATTTTTTTTTATTCTCCTCTAACATTTCATTTGATATTCCATGTAACAACAACTCGATATCAATCTGAATACTATGATAATATGGTGTGCATAAACATACAATTTGCATGATATTGGAATTGGTATCAACACTAACCAGGATACAATAATATAAATTCCTGGAATCCATAGATACTATAGATTCATATAGACCTACATTTCAATTGATTTTGCCATTGGTGCAGTATTGCTACCTAATAAGATTCAACCGGACAGTTCTTCTGACCAAAAATACTGCTCACTGCAGATTGTTGCACATCGAAAACGTTTCCAATGTTACATTCGGCTTACTTACATTGCCGTTGGGAAAATCGGTCCGTGGAAACTCCTTGCAAAGTACTGTACTTATTGTATGTTTGAAATATGTTCAAGCAGAAGCGTATTCCGATCCTTCACCAACCTACACACATGGAAGGACGGAGAAAGGGAAGAGAAACTGCCAAAGACGGCACTCTATTCAAAGCCTGTTTGCAATCTGTTTATTATATTTGAACCAGTCCAAATCAGTTCGGGGTCGTCTATGACTTATGTGGACAATGGAGGAGAAGAGCGAGAGATATAATGGAATGCTAGGCTCAGCTACATTAAAGGGGGGGTTCAAGTTACGTGGTTTGTTATTAATCTTCTACTTGGAAGAAAATGCAACGCAAACACCCATAAAATTGATTCATTTGAATATGAGCTGAATAGAAATTTCATCGGATCAAATGAGTTTTCTTACTTGATTCAAGTAAATTTGATTTGAGGTACATGGAATTTTATCTTAAAGGAATAAATATTTCATTTCAATATTCAGAGTGAATAAATTTTTCTTCATGAAAGGAATAATAACCAAAAAACACAAGAGATTCTCCAAACACTGAAAATGTGTTTGGAATGAAAAATAAACTGTTTAGAATAATTATTTGCCGTGCATCTCCATAGGATATCTCAACAAAGTATCTAAAATAGTCACATTCCATATATACTTACAGAATAATAATGGCACCTTTGAAGAGTTCTTGTATTACTTACTCTCTAGAATCGAAACAGTGAAAAACCAGTGTTTAACAGTGAGAATCCACTGTTCCAAACAGTGAACGCGATACCACTAAGGAACAAGTGGAAGTTCACAGTTTCAATCAGCGGGAAACGTAAGTGGAGAAAACAATGAAGCTCAGTATGTTGGTCAGCATGACTTTCCGCTGATTAAAACCGTACCACCCTGGTGAAAATCAAGTATCAACGATACACCGAGGGGAGTTTCGCGCATTTTGGAATATAAAATTATACTTCCCCACGTGAACGTACATCATATTTTTACCAGGGCAATCCGACGAACAAAATACAGGTCTCCACTTTTCGGTTCATGTATCTTTGAAGCAGTGAAGAGAAAATTCATACAGCAACCCAGACAGCACTGAGATGTTTCGTAAACATTCACGAAACGTACCTCGTTACAAACGAAATGTTTCAGAAACGTTTTGTGACGTTTTGAAAATGTCACATGTATGTTTTTAAAACATGAAAATGTCCTGGTTCCTTTTATTCACATTCTCACAAAACGTGATTAGCACATGTTGAATTTGTCTTTATAAATCATCAAATTGATAGCATATCTGTGGATATTTTCAATTCAAACAAATCCTAAATCAATTGTATTCAAGTAAAATGATCTCGTGTATAATAAATTACACGTATAAGCTTATGAAGTGCTGGATGTAATGGAAAATAGTTCGACTCTAAAGCGCTTTTTAATATCTTTGTTTTACTCTCTACAATATTTGTATTTTCATGATTTTGTATGTTGTGCAGTGAGAATCAGTTGATTATGTGAAAAACAGTATGGTTTTACTATTTTTCGATGTATTAGTCATGCATTAAACTTTGAATATAAATGATTTGTGGATTGGCGTAGGTTAGCAACGAAATGGGGAATTTTCATGAATCATATAAATGTTTTGACAATGCAAGTTTTAAAAATGTGTTAGAACCGTAATTGTTGGAATCAGAGGTCGCGAAACCACAAGCACGTTTCTAAAACATTCCGAGCACCTACAGTGCTGTCTGGGAATAGACTCGTGTAAACAAATGTCTGTCGTAACCTATGACACTTCCAGGTTATATAAATTTACATACAGTTATCAAAGTGATGACGGTAGAGGATGAATTTGCCAAACGAATCTCTCATTGAAAAGACGGGATTTATCAATCGCTAGTCATTTCTAGTGATTACTGAAAAGTGACTAGCAATGATTTCAACAAGGGAAGGCAAATATCATCATGAGTTGATGGGGAAATGTTAACAAACGCTTGTGTATGCTGAAATCGGTGTTACCTATTTCTCATACGTGTTTCTTAATACACGATGAGGATGAAACGTGAAACAATCAATTGAGTAAATTTCACCACGTAGTATCTGCATGTTAGCTCTTCGCAGTCATATATTTTGAGTGGCATCTCATATGGTCAATTTCAATAAGCTGTTTACAAGCTGAATCTTGGAGATTTCAGCAGCTTTGATCTAACGCTGTGGTTGTTTCATGAGAAACTTTGTAAACCACTGACGACATCGTGTTTATTTTGATGCATCTCCATGACAGAAGATAACAATTTTATTGAATGATTCCAGGTGACTGATTTCCAGGTATGGGGAGCTTCAATTATTTTTCCTCATCAAGTACTTTTTGATTTGACGTGCAAAATCTCAATTTCATGGGAATAAAAAAGTACATGCGAGGAATAAGTATTCCAAATACGAAAAGTAATTGAGGCTGCTCATCCTTGCTGATTTCACTTTCTACCTACGCTTCGTTCTCCGCTTTACATTATACATGATTGAATATATACCTGTACTGATGCGGTATATGTTTTTTCGGTTCACGAAAGTGAGGTGAATCTTCTGTAACAGGAATCTTCTGTTTTCAGGTTTGAGAGTTCACTTTCAGATATCTTATAGACCTCTTGAACGCTTTCCACGTCTAAAAGATATCTAGAATATAGCTATGAGACCTCTTTAGAGATGTCTTTCAAGATATATCAGTAGGTATTTTATATTCAACTTATATTAAATTCAAGATATCTTTTAGACGCGAGAAGAGTTTGAAAGATCTATAAGATATCTGAAAGTGGTGCATCAGACATCTTAGACTCTTCGTGGGATATCTTGAGAAACGGAATGTTTATGGAAGTCGTTTATACATCCAAAAGCACTACCTGGTCTGGGGATGGGCAGCCTCAATTACTTTTTTCTGTCAAGTACATTATTATTTTATTACTCAACGAGAAAAAGTACTTTGTGTGAGAAAAGTAATTGAGGCTACCCATCACTGCAAAGGTCAAAAGCTCTACGTTGCTCACTGTGATATGGGGCACTATCGACAGCTTTCAGCATATGTTCAAGGAAGTGAATCACACCCTTTTCAAATCTTTCAAATTCGCAAGTACTTCCTTCGTCTCATCATTACGGTTTCTGTTCGGATTTAGATAAAAAAGGAAAATCAGTTCAATCGATCAAAATCTCCCATCAATCCAAGTGCACATTTCTGAGAATAATTGGGAATTTCATTTCCAAACATGGTCGTAAAAAAATGTGTCCCCATTTTAAATTTTACTACAACTAGTTCGATGGATTCTTCCTTCACTTTTTAGAGGAAAAAAAATGTAGGACATTTTTTCAAAAATGGGAGGAAAACCTCTATTCCTGATCAGAAAATAATTCCCCAATAATTAGAAAACGAAATCCACGGATGATATGTGGAAAACTCCCCATAATCTTTGAAATGCATTTATTTGAGATTACAAAATGAAGTTCTCAATTACGTTTTATATATTTCTGTATCTATTCTTTTATCCAGTTGGTATCTTTCTAATGTGTTGTCGATTATCTTATATCAAAAACAAGAATAAGAAAGAAGCAAATTTATGGAATTGAAATGAACCATTCACAACAATCAACAGTGTTACGGATTATAAACGTTACCGTGCAGAGACATTCAAGAGAGATAGACAAATACAAATAGATGTTCAGCACGCAGTTATCAAAACGATCCATACACTACTCTCGATACCGATGATGATCGTGGTAATTACTATTGCAACTTAGTGAATGTTAATGAAGTCATATCTCGATTGATATAACGAATTGATATGCATATTGTCCTTCCTATTTTCTATAGGAGAGTCAGAATCCAGCGTACGTTCTCCATGGACTAGGTATATTATCGGTTCGTTTCCATGTGTTTCCAATATCATGCTCATTAAATTGTCGAAATTCCAGCATTACAGCTTGATTTCAACTGATCGTTGGTACACTAGCATATTAATCCTCCGTGCATATTGATTACAGAATTTGATTTCCTTTTCGATTAATTTTTGTGAGGTTATTGATTTTGAGAATTCAACTGAACCCCAAACAAAGTTACCCATACAACAAAAGTTGCTGTGCAATCGTTGCTCTTAAGTTGTTTATCAAGTTTTCGTAAAGTTGCTGGGAGTTTGCTACGCATGTGATTGAGAGTTTCATGAAACCAAGCAACTTCCCAGCAACACGATAACAGCTCAAGCTAAAATCCTAGATTCACAGCATATTGTTACGCATTTGGCGACACAACGTCCCTGCAAATTGCTTCAAACTGTTGTTGTATACGTTTTCAACAATTTGCTGCATATTTGTTCAGCATTTTGCTGGTAGAGTTACACATTTTTGGGAAATTTTGCGTTTTCACGGTGATACTGAATCCAACAGTGTCTGTGTCATGTATTCTTTGTGTTCACACACATGCACGGAGAGAAATTGTACATTATAAATTACTGAACTCGCTAGGATATTGAGGATATACTTGCATTTTGAAGTTATATACCAAACATTCTCTTCAAAAGTACCAGACTTCTTGTGAGTTAATGGTAGGATAATAACATTTTATAATAGAAAGTCTAGTACTTTTGAAGAGAAAGTTTGGTACACAACCTCAAAATGCATTTTTATCCTCAATATACTAGTGAGTCTAGTAATTCATAACAGATAATTTTTCTCAGTTTGATCGATCAATTTTTTTGCCCAAAATCAACGTCATCCAGTTTTGCATGATGACATTTTGATCTCATAAGCATGATGTGAAACACATGAAACGGTATATGAACATGTATGAAATAATCCCTGCGCTTGTATCGTGAGATTGATTACTAGAATAGATGGCAAAAGATTACATTTTTGCGGATTTTGTCAGAACTCTCCACCCGAGGATAATATCAAACATCAGTAGTATATGATTATTATACGTTGAATATTTCCTTCCCGTGCATGGGAAATGTGTTGAAACGTATTTCAATTCTCAGGAAATTAGGAATTAATGTAGGTTGCTTGAGAAACATACTAAAATATTCTCTTGTCCTCTGGTATTTTTGCTACTATCATTAATCCTTCGCATAATCAGACAAGCACATCCTTCCTCTTTCTTTCACACATTATGTACGACGAATTCCATGTAATAATGACCACTTTTGTGTATCAACGATTTCCTAGTTTTTTTTCTCTTCCATTCCCTAAGATCCTGTATTTTCATCTCCTTTACTGTTTCATCCTCACCGGTGACATCCACGCTCTATGATATTTTTTTTTATTTTTTCGTAATTTTCTCTACATTCTCCGGGTGAAAAACGTAGCATTTTCAAATGCCTGTCACAAAGAATATGTTTTGTTACAACAAGGTAGCAGGAGCTTATGGGATAAGTAAATTATCCCCAGAAGAATTTATCTGGAGTCAGAAAATCTTCACCTTCAGCGGCGGCGTTCATAAAATTTCGAGCTCAAAATTGTTTTTTCTTTCTTATTTCGTGCTCACATTTGGAAGGAGGAACGATGGCACCGCGCGAAATCATGAAAGTCGATCAAGGCTAGAAAATACATATCGGAGATAGATTTTCATACTTGTTGGAATAGCATACGATATAAATCAAATTTTCGAGCACATACAGAAGAGAAATTCGATATGAGTGACAGCGTATGAATACCTAGTTGAGCTTTCTCATCAATATCGATGATGGAATCGGGTGGATATTTCATTGCACACTGGCTGTCTGCTTTTGAATCAGATCGTGTAATTATAAATAACTACAGCTAGCAGAAACAGGAGATTCATAAAGAAAGCGACGTGGTGAGAATTATTTGATGCGAAACTCGTGATTCAAAAGTAAGTGGTCTTGCGTATGAAGAGATTCTATTGATTGAACAAAACAACTGGAGAAAGATCTATGAAGCTGTACGAAAATGTTTTCTATTCATCATTCGGAAAGAGATATAGCAACCCATCTCCACTGTAAAAAGTGTGGCTTAAATTGGCTGCGTCTTAATTGGAAAATGGACTGAAATTCAGTCTTTTCCATGGTGTTGGCGATTGCTTTTTTGTGCTTCCTTTATACTCCAAATGGGCTTCTTTTGGTGCGTCTTGAATTCAGTTATGACAAAATCTGAATTCGAAACTTCCTTTGTACGGTGTGGAAATTGCCGGAAATGAACGAACGGTCAGTATTGGCGGAGATTCATTTGCAAAGTCCTGGCAAAGACAATGAAGCCATCACCGTACCGTCACTTTCCCAATTGGTGCAATTTATCTGGCGGACATCAAACAATATTCGGTACTGAGAATCCACCAGATTCGTTGCGGTACTGAATCAACTCTGGCAAAATTCATCCAAATTTCCAACTTACAATGAGATTCTTGATCTTTAGACACCGCATAAAGACACGGAGGAAAAGTATTACGAATTTATTTTAATCAAATAAGGTTTTTTGGCTATCAACGAATCTCATTTGACTCGAAGATGATTTGTTCATAACCAATCCGTCTTTTTCGTCACAAAGAAACTCCTCTCTCAGTGGACATTCAGAAACAGTTAGAATTTGAATCCGGATTAATTTCTGGGCGAAGAAGCCCTTTTATTACGTCCTTGCTCGGATTCATTTTACATTAAATTTCAAATCAGATCATCCAAAATGATTTCCATGCTCTTTTCCGAACCATAGAAACCATTGTTTGATTTATGTTTCCACTGTGTCACCTGGCCCACTGATGAAACCCATACATATTTTGAATCATTCCTGGACCAGATCAATCAGAACAACCAAGTCATTACACGGAGAAAAATTGTCTATTATAAATTACTAGACTCGCTAGTATATTGCGGATATACTTGCATTCTGAAGTTATATACCAAACATTCTCTTCAAAAGTACTAGACTTTCTGGGAGTTAATGGTAGGATGATGACATTTTATAATAGAAAGTCTGATGCTTTTGATGAGAACGTTTGGTATATAACCTTGAAATGCAAGTATATCCTCAATATCCTAGCTGATAATTTTTCTCAGTGTAATAAGACCGTAGTTGTGGGAATTAATACAAACACATACACTCAAGAAATCATATTCTAAAAATTAGAATCTTCTCTATAATATGAGCCTAGTACATCTTCCTCTTAATATCAGTGGTAATTCTTCTAACCCGTACAGCACAACCGCCGATCCTCCACCCAGGACTTCGGGGGACTGGAGGTGGAGAATCAGTGGAGAAATGAGAGCCGTGGAAATAAGGGAGAAATAAGGGAAAGTCTCCGTTGAGGCAACGGAGAGGCGACGTGGATTTGTCCGCCCCCTTTATTCTCAATGAAATTCATATCTGTCGATTTATACAACCAAATTTCAATGAGTGAATCCAACATAAATTTTATTGAAAATAAAGGGGGCGGACAAATCCACGTCGCCTCTCCGTTGCCTCAACGGAGACTCTCCCTCATTCCTCCCTTATTTCCACGGCTCTCATTTCTTCACTGATTCTCCACTTCCAGTCCACCGAAGTCCTGGGTGGAGAATCGGTGGTTGTGCTGTACGGGAACGTTTAAAGGAACTCCCACATTAACCCTCTAAAACTCAGAGGGAAAATCATATTTGTAGTCCAGGAAATCATATTCGTAGGAAATATGTATTATCGATAAATATTCCATGTGCCAGTGAATCAGACTAGCATGTAGGTTTGTTGCAGATTGTTCTCATACCCCAAAAACATGAGTGATGCAGGAAATTAGCATAAAAAAAATATGACAACCAAGAAGCAACAGGGAAAGTTTTGAAACAGAATAGAAGAAAACAACAAAAATCAAACTTCAACCCTGCTCAAAATCAATGTTTTCATAATCAAAATTAATTGGCAGAACTGAAAGCATTTCGGATGGTTCACCACTGAAAATCAACACGTCCAGGAACATATTTTCCTCTCTGTTCCTGCTCCTATCCTCCGCTAGATACATGCATTCATGTGCAATCACTTGTACACACGATGAATATGATTCCTATTACATCTTGTATACGGCGCTAGAGTGTGAATAATATAGGTATACACTCCCTGCTTGATCGAACATTCATTATCGCTTGACTGTTGGAAAACTCATCATTTTGAAGGATAGGCATCATACATTCCATCTTCTCTGTCTAACATCTGATTGTCATAATAAGATGAATTATAAATTCCAATGTCATATTCCTCACATGTACTCCCACCACTCGAATTCTTCAGTCAACTCCTTAGAATATTCTTCTGTGCAACTACAAATTTCTCGGCTTGACAAAACTTATTCGCAGGATCCGATCCAAAGAATTATACTTGAAAAATCTAATAATCACTTCATGATATTTGTGCCATTTTTTGTCAAAAATAAGATTTTTCGAGACTCGACAAAGGTCGATACCAATTTCTAGATGAGCGTGAATCATTACTCATGTCATCTCTTCATAATATTCGATAACAGTAACACGATATTGCGTATAGTTAATTCGAATTTCGTTAGAAAGGGTTCGATTAAATTCATCGGAATGTTGGGAGTGATATTTAGTGGAATATTCAATAATTCAGGAAATGAAAAAACTTCAAATTACCCGTGTGGAATTATATCGATTCTTCTAAGGTTCTTATCCGAAGCATAATTGTGTTTAAATGTGGCATTGCCTTGATGTATAACTCAATCAGAAAAATCCGAATTATGCCAATGTTGACAACAGGCGCAGTAAAGTGCCGGTATTGAGTCTTCAACACGTGGTCAACATGTACGGGATCAGTACTGGATACCCAGAAATACACTACTATGCGTGGACTGATAAACCCGTACTGAGAGCTCAATGCTGGCCAGGTCCTGATCCAGTACAGGCACTGCACTGATTGCGAATAATAGTATTAGTACTCAAGCCCCAGTACAGAGAAGCGTTATCATTTCAGATGAATGCCAGTTTCCTGCCAGTCTTGACCAGTACTGGTGCAGTACTGTGCCTGTTGTTAGGTTCTGGTTGGGGACCTTGACAATCAGAATCAGTCAACTTCACCTGACAAAATCCTCATGATATTTACCATCCTACTTTTCGTATTGAAGTGATTTTGGTGCAATTCTTTAGAAGTGAAATTGAACACACGTTTCCAAACATTTCATGATCAGTCAACTGGTTGAAGAAAGAAGAATAGATTCATGGCCAATATCAAATTTCTGCATTGATGGTTGTGAAACTCTTGTATTGAATTCAGGATTGAGTTGGAAGTCTTGGACAGTTACTGTCAAATGGATAGAAGTGTTACTTATAACTAGCGATTGAATTAGTGGAATAATTTTGTCACGAAATAATTAAAAATGACTCATCACCAAAGTTTCAATCTGACACAAAGAAATTATTCATGCAGATTAAGTGATAATTCGAAACAATTGTTCAACTGTCCCAGGATAACATCATCCATTATTATTCGCGTTCTTACACACGGAACAAAATAATTAGCTGTAGTAGCTGTTTCGCGTATTTGATATTTGGATAGCGGAAAAAAATGCTGCAAAAGCTAGATTTTTGCTCCCATGACTTTTGTTCCCACATCTAAAAAATAGCTATCACAGCTAATTTTTGACTATCCAAATATCAACAACATCATTTTTCTCCATGCACCGTGGAATACCGAACCAGTTTTATGAACCATCCCTCTTTGATAAATTCTGAGAGTTATGGCATACTATCACGGAGAGGAAAAATTTGCTGACGCAGCAAATCGAGGTATTATATATAGAATAGCGAAATTTTTTGCTGACCTAGCTAAAAATTTGCTATAACAGCAATCGTGTTAGCTACGACAGCAATTTTTTAGCTGTGGCAGCAAAAAATGTTTGCTCCGCCAGCAAATTTTCAGTATTATATACAGAATAGCAAACAAATTTTGCTGGGATAGCAAACATTTCTCGCTGCCACAGCTAAAAATTCGCTGTCGCAGCTAACAAGATTGCTGAAACTGCAAATAGTCTGCTGTCACAGTAAAAAATTTGCTGCTCTGGCAAAAGGAACCCAGCAAAAGTAGATTTCACTGCCACAGTGAATTCCTTTTTCTCCGTGATATTTATCCTATAAGGCTTCAAATCATTGCTAATATTCATTGTCGCGAATGATTGATATAAATATTGTGCATGAAGATTTTGGATAAATTACTGCACGTATACAAGTAATTTTATGCTCTGTTCATGACATATTTATGGAGCATGAGAATGTTTCATACATATTCATAATACCATACCAAATAATCTCGACCGCTGAGATATTTGTTCATTACGGAATTGGAATCGTTGTGAAATTACGAATTCAGTGCTCACTAGTTGCCCTGTCATGTTAATGGATATGTTTATAATTGTATGATTAGCTACCTTTCCTTATTTCACAAAATGTGTTTAAAATTGAATTCAGAGAAATTCATCTGCATACGTATTTCATTGGACCCATCAAATGAGGATGATGTATAAAACTCATCAGATGTGAAAAAGTACTGCATGGAGTTCCATGACATTGTTCTTTCATACAAAACGCATTCGACGATAAATGTGATTTTTTTTGTTTTACATGGAACAATGTCTTTTTTGTAGGATACAAGGAATATTTGCAATCCTCGCTTCGTTTTCATCTCCACTACAATTCCGTATTCATATAATTCATGATGTTCAATACGATTCTAATCCAAAAGCTTCGTGTATTCGAATTTTTACATGTATGTGCATCTCATCCGCTGTCAATCCATTAGGAATCTCAAGTGACAATAAAAGGAAAACAGTTTGTAGGCATATATATGAAAAAAATATGTGACGGATGATGAATAAATAACGGGAAACTATTTGTAGGAATTTTCTATCATTTCACTTTATTACATTCTAAATTATCCGTTATCAAAATCGATTTATCACAAACTGCATAAGCGCAATAATGTAATGAAATAAATATTCCTCAACCTGGAGAGAAGTTTTCTGTTAATGTGCGTATCATTATCAATCATCAGTGAAGTCTCTTCATGCTTATGAGCATCCTTATCAGGAGGATACGATATTCGAAACTGATGCGAATTGAAATTAAAACTGATTCCATATTTCCGATATTGAGCATAATATTTCATCTTGTAATCAATTCCCAGAACTTTTAATTGTCCATGAACGATTAGCGTCTCTCCCAGAGGAAAATATTCTTCCACGCGCTTCAAAAAAATCTTAACTTTCTCATTCTCTTCCATAGTAAATACACGAACTTGGTCAGAATTATCGTTCCTCCGTTAAACTGAAGTATCCAACGAATTACCATGCCATAGTTAATTAACGATTTTCATGGCGACCTTCGGGATGGAAGCTTTAATGAAAACCTTCCATAAAAATTCTCTTCCAAAAAGGAGAAAGGAAGACGCACGCTGATGCCCCGAACAGACATGGAGAATCTATTTCGAGTCAGAGTTTCGATTTTCGAACAAGGTAAAGACGCACATATCAATTCCAATGTAATGAAAACATTTATAATCGCAAAGTATTTTCCTTATCGATCAATTCCGATTGTTTTCATCAACAGCTGTTTTCATTATTCATTGCAATCGACATTCTACATAACTACAATGAGAATAATCTCCTCGTTGAAGGAAAGTCATTGTTCAACGATACATTCATATCTAGAAAATGAGAGGACTCGACTTGAATAAGGAATTCAACCATTTTCTCTGGCTTTTATCGTCGAAGTCATTGTTTGTTAATACCTCTGAACAAAGAGTAAAAAGAACAAACAATGGTTCATTCTTTTCAACATGTTTCACGATTAACATTTTTCCATTCCCTCCTCTTTCAAATATAATTTATATGGAATTATATCTATTCACAATTCAGAGACCATCGATTCGTATGATTTCTCTACATAACATATAAGAGGAAATTTCATTCTCTTCTACTTGGAATATAGAGGAGATATCGAAACTTCAGTACATAAGAGGCAACTCCGTAGAACGACGAGTAGAGGGGAATCATGTTCCTTCTCCGAACAGATTCTAATTATATAACTATGGAGTTCGGTTGACCATATGAAAATTATATTGTCATTCAAAATTTTCGTGTTAGATTAAAATACATGAGAGAAGAGTACAATTCGATAGAACCAACAAGTACATGATTCCGTTCATACAAAATGCAATAAACGTTGCATTCATAGATATTACAACACAATATTCTCGAAAATGTGCATCCTGATACATTCGAAAGAAAATTCTCACATTCTATGTATCCATTCTCTCCACATTACCATTTTCTTTCTCTTTTTTCCTCTTTCTTACTTCATGATGGTTACCAACGGTCTCGCGGTATTTCAATCCCGAATGGCTTTTTATAAATGTAAATTCTTTATAAAACTTGGAGTCGGATTACAAATTCGAAACGAGGCAAAGTTTTCCCAGCTGCGGAGTGTCATTTCCCCCTTAAGAGGACTATTGGGATAGAGACAAGGAGAGAAGAAAAAAATGAAGGAAAAAAAGACGATCAAGTAGAAATATTAGTAAGGGTTGGCTGAATGGTTGAGGGTTGCAGAATGGGAAAAACAAGGCAGGTGACCGAAGAATTTGCAAAGAAAAGAGTTACGATCGTCCAATTATACATAATGTGACTCATTTTAAATTTACATCCCTATTACACTATAACCTCGCTTTTTGGAGTGTTATAATCCTGTAGAGTTCATTTGCGAAATATGATAAAGAATGAAATGAAAAATGTATGGTTGTGAAATTGAGGAAGGTTCTTTTTTTTCATTCTGAGAGGATCCAACTCACTCCCATGATGGAACTCAAATTATTCCCACAAAACATTCCATGTCTACAAGATATCTCAAAACAACCTTGAGAAGTCTCATGCAACGAGAAGAGATATCTTTGAGATGTCCAAAACAGTTCTCACTTCTGACAGATTTCTATAAGATGTCTAAAAAATATCATGCCAAAAGACAGGTTTTGGATCTTCTAAAATACATCTTTTAGATATCTTTTGAAAGTGAGAACTGTTTTAGACATCTCAAAGATATCTTTTAGTGTTGCATAAGACTTCTTGAACTTTTCTGAATAGTTCCCCAAGATATCTTGAAGATTAAAAGTGCTGTGTGGGTACTTTCCTACCTTCAAAAACAACAAACAAAGGTACACAATCGATATAAAAGATAGACTCTTTTCTATGATTACATCGAAGAAGGTGAGGTCAATGCTTATTAGGATAAAAATAAAACATCGGTCAAAAGTTCTGTTCTGCTCGCGATCATAGCGAGAAGATTGAATAAATCAGTTCAATTTGATCATCCTAACTGACACTAAGCTTTCTAATTTTTTTCTCCTAGTTTGACTAAATCTCAAAATTATTGTTAATCATCAATCCTGCATCTCTATTATTGCTTTGCGGAATATATTGAGAAAATAGAATAGTGCACACAACTGCGCTGTATATTTGGATACTGTCGGGCACAATTATAATACTGTGAAAATTATGGAAAGTTGTCCTCCGATCGTCGAAGGATTTTTTTTTTCAATGCATCAACAGTAGGACAATTCTCTAAAGGAATGAGTATTAAACTCTCTCAGTTTGGGGAATTCTTCTGCGTTTTCAAATGTTGGCTCCTTCAAAAAAGGAAGGAAAATCCACAGAATGATGATGAAAAGTTCCTCATTCGTGGAGAAATTTTGCTGCGACCAATTTCTGTGGGCGAATGTCGTAATGACTCTCCCAATTGTAAGCGAATGTCGCAATGACTCTCCCAATTGTAAGCGAATTGATCGTATACATGACCAATTCAACTCGAAGTAGGCAATTCTTGAATATGTTTCTTTTATGGAAGAGAGAATGAATAAGATTCCATCACGCGATCCATCACATCATCATTCTCTTTGAAATATCTGGAAGACGACCCGAAAATTCAACAAGTCTATGGGAATTCTACTGATATGTTCAATAAATTTTCAATTCCTATGTCTTCAAACTTCCATTGAACCACGCTGATGGATCTTAATGACATTCACCTTCTCCCAACGATTCTATACTTCTTTGACTCTTCCCACCGCTGGAAGATCTTTGAATTTCCCATTTCAATCAAATCTCAACAAGTTGAAAGCTATTACATCTTTTTGTAACTTTATCAATGTGTATTAAATAACTTCGAAATCCTCATTCTTTATCGATCAAATCTTTGTAAGTTCTCTTCTCTTCTTTTCCTGGCTCCTCCGACTTGAAAAACTTTCAATTTCTCATTATCTTATACTGCTTGTTCAGTTCCTATATCAAACTTCTTCTGAACTTTTTTCACTGAATCATTAGTGATTTCTGTATCCCATATTATTTCTCGGCGCTCCCTGTTATAAGCATAACCAATGATGATGATCATGATGTGTCAAATACATTTTGTATATTATGGAACATACAATTCGTTATAATGCTTCGAACAAGAGCATGATAAAGGTTATTGTAGGAATTCCATGAGGAGAATCATTTGAATCCACTCAACAGATCCATGTTTCAGCGAATAGTATGTGACGCTTGATCACGTTCTGTTATTGTGAAAAATTTAACCGACGAGTATTAGGGTTATGGAATTCTCCCTCTCGATAGAAATGCCATTTCTGATCATGCTATTTCAATAGTTCTTGTATAAAAATTCCTCAGACTCCCACAGTAAAAACTTTACATTAGATATTAGCATATTTATACTGTACTTTTGGGATATATTTGATTATGTCGCTATGAACCACAATTATACGAGCATTCACCATACTCTCTCGTAAGGATGAAGATAAATATGTTATAATTTGAAATAAATATAATTTTGAGCCTGATAATAAAGTATATCCCACGAGTACCATAAAAATATAGTAATCTTTGATATAAACTTTTCTTTGTGCCGCTGATCTTGACGATAGAATATGGTTGGGCGCAAGGCTGACAGTTAATACGGGGAAAACCGCCGTTCGAAAATATAAGAATTTTTTTTATTTTTCTTGGTAAACCAGAAACAGGAAGGTTTATAAGATGAATTGTACATCAGAATACGGAAAATCACGAATATTGTTGGAAAAGTAATAGGTAGGATTGAAATTCCAAACGCTGAACGTTGAATTTCATAAAGCGAATAGTGAAATTCAGTTATTCATTCGTAATCTCCCGTATTTTTATGTTGAAATTCATTCGACAAACCTTCCCGTTTCTGGTTTAGCAAGCAAATTAAGAAAAAGGAGTATAATTTTTTTCTCCCTGAAGTTGGACTTGACTGTCAACCATGTCATTTCGGAAGTCATGTTGGAGTAGGCATGGGTGGTAACTTGGCCCAGGATGAAACTCCCTTTTCAAGCGGCAAATTGCAATAACGCTCACTAGGGTGTTGCTTGTGTCTTGCGAGTGGCGAACCAAGCATTTGATGGATACATAAGATTCCGTAACAGAGAGAATTCTTCATCTGTTCTAGCACGCGTCTACTGCAATGCTAGGACAGTGGACTTGTGTGCCCCATAAGTTCGAACTTCTTGGAATTCTCCGACATTTATTCAGTCCATATCGACGATACTGAATGCATATTTTTTTTCCATTTTCAACCAAAATGAAGAATAGAAGTGACAATTGGCGTGAGATGAGCACAACACTACCGCGAGATTACGACAGAGTTGGCTCTTCCCTGGCAGACAAATTTGTATACTGTTTGCCATTGATGGCGAATGCTGTTATAACCCTATCCCCAGTGTTGGGTCTTGATTGTAGAAACTATCGGGCTGAAGTTCGAATGATGTTATCATGTCAGAGTTGCACCATGATAACCATAGTAACCTGGGCTCGGCCCATCTTCGTGAATCTTGCGCCAGTCTTTGGTGAGAATTTCCTCTGGGTTAAAATTCGATTCCATTTGATACGTCTTCTTTGGAAGAAATTTGGGGAATACAAGCGATTCGAAATGACACCCCTGATGAAGAGGCTATCAGTTGAAACCCGTGATGTTGAAACTGGCATCCGTGAATCTAACAACCGATATTGTCATTGTGCCATGTTGGGATTCCTACAAGGGGCTATTGGAAATATCATATTCCCATGCAATCAAGTGTTCTCACATGCCCTGCATGAAACAACAGCGTTTGGCAATATGAGAGAATGTGAGTCTGGATATGAATGTCTGTAACCACTTTAGGTCGTATCGAATATGTGGTTATACTACTCAGTTACAGCAGAGTCATTGCATTAAGTCGTCTATAAGATAAAAAAACAAACGATGTACGATGAAAATAGTTCTCGGATCATATTCTTGATGTATGAAGAATTAATTGAAGCTCCGTTACAACAATGAATATAACAACATAGTTGTAGTAATACTTTTTGCCCTGTTTGAAAAGTCTGGTTTTTTTGAAAAAATTTTGTATAATTCCGTTTGGTTTCTGGTGCCAGAATACGGTCACGAATTGGCAGATTTCTTATACATCTCCATTCCGCAATTCAAATTCGAACAATTCCGTTAGATACTGATGAGAATATAATAATCGAATTCTCTCGATATACGTGACTTGAACAAAAAAATGTTTGTCAACAGATTTAAACTGGATTAAAGAAAATAGTCAAAACTTCGTGGGTTGTCAATTTTTTACTGAATACGGCATGTCAAAAATCACCCTGCCATTCGTCTTTTGAGTAGTCTGAGGTGTAATTCCGTTCATATGAAGAATTCCATGCCGTGCGAGCATATGGAACATATGAGACCTCTCAATCATCCAAATCAATCAAGATCAATATGTACGTCCTGGATTCTATCGTTTTGCATCTAAATTTTCCATTGATGTTATTTTGACATTATTCCGACTACAAATTCTTCGAAGTGACATCATTTTAATCTAGTCGTTCTGAAAGGTTTCTCAATCAGTCGAATGATGTGGACAATTTGTATCGAATTTTCGCTTCCACTAGTGTATTATAGTTACAGAACGTGAATGATTTGATAGAAATTTTACACATTGAAATATACAAATTAGTTCAAAATCCAAATGATGATTTGACTATTACTAAATATGTAATGATCATTTTTCGAATTTATTAATTCATCCGATATGCATGCAACAACGGAAATCTATTCTTCCTTGAAGCTGTATTAAACCTGACACATGTACTACCAAGTTTCCGGTGGGAACATACCATTGCGGTTATGAAGCGAGGTGACGATGTACGTTTGTATGTATATATGAACATACATGTGTACACGTAGCGGTAAATTTCTACTTCGATGTCAAGCGTAGATATCCGTGCCTGCTCACGTATGCTTTAGTCCAAGTTAACAACGAGAAACTGTAACTTCCCATCAAATAAACCAACTCATTTATGAGGATTTTGAATTCAGCGTCTTATTCGAATTTGGAATAAATATTCCATTCCTGTTCTATTTAAAACCGAAAGCAAGACACGAATTTTGATCATCGAAAACGAACCTGCATGAAACAAATACATGCGCAAGCCGAAAGACGAATTCTCATTATATAGGATTGTTGCGAAATGCAATGAAATTAATGGGATACTTCTTTTCCAATCATTCCCTAATTTGGA
This sequence comes from Gonatopus flavifemur, assembly GCA_018340375.1. Lineage (NCBI taxonomy): Eukaryota > Metazoa > Arthropoda > Insecta > Hymenoptera > Dryinidae > Gonatopus > Gonatopus flavifemur. The sequence goes on along the minus strand of JAFFJZ010000001.1, from coordinate 38,246,675 downwards.
CCAACCCCTTCTCGAATTGGAATGAAGAATCCAATGATTTTTGATAGTTCAATGAGTAACATTTCCAATAATACAACTAGTATGTGTGTGTGTGTGTGTGTGTGTGTGTGTGTGTTTGTTTGTGTGTAATTTGGATTGATTCTATTCAGTGGTTGACAAATTGATTGCAGAGTTGATAGCAATTATCTCTCAATGAAATTGGAAGAGTAAGATGGAACTGCTTTGGCAACAAAGGTATATTATTATATGTGAATAGAAAACAGCATGATTTTGAAGAAAGCAAGCAGATAAATTCCTCCACATTCATCTAAATGGAGTTCTTTGATGATTTCCGGAAGTTTTTGTTGATAATATTGGATAAGGGGGCGAATCGAGTTCTTATATCTTCATCCATAATTCCGAACTGGGATCATTCATATCCAAAAAGCAATCAGCAGTAATAAGAAAGTATTCATGGGTTCCAGGAAATCATAAAAGGATATTGAAAGGATCGATTTGAATTTTGGAATCTGATGGACAGAGAAACTCGAATGCCTTGTCAGCTGATACGATACTCTCTGAATCCGGAAGAGTAAGAATTTCACTTGAACAAAAAGATGGGGTATTTTTTAATTGCCTAAAGAGTGAATTATTATTTCAATACAGTGAATCTACACTCTCAAGACAGTTTGAAAGAAACCCGAACTCATTAAAATGCGATTCCCACTCTTTCAAAGAGTGGCAATACAATAATGCCATCAGGAGAGATTTCATATATTCTGAAATCCGTATCCAAGAGAAACATCCCGTACAGCACCATATATTCCAAATACGTTTTAGACACATATCAATATTGTATTCACATTGTATTGGATTTCATTTCAGATTTCATGTATTCAATATGTGAATCACTGGTTTTGACAATGGTTTTGAAATACATAACCTATAACCTGTATCTGACATGTGCGAGGTTATATGCTGTTAATTCGTCCATCATTCACGTAGCAAATATATGTCAAATATCATGTCATCATTTTTATAAATTATAACCTCCCGGGAAAAAATGATCAGATCTGACCAGATATAAATTTTGGTCAGATCTAGACAGATCTATTAAGATCTGGAAAACTGCGATTTTGGCTTATGTTTGTCACAATATATGTGCAAAATCAAATTCATATACAGACAGATATCACAAAATTTCTGACAATTGAAACACCAATTGCTCATTAAGATGTAATCTAATATTCAATTCAGATCTAACGAGATCTACTCAGATCTAACCAGATGTGCCAAGATCTGATCAGGTCTACTGAGATCTGAACAGATCTAATCTGATCTTTTGAACCAGATCTGACCAAAAATCAGATCTACTCAGATCTATTTAGATCTGAATAGATCTGATGATTTTTTCCTGGGCTTATTTATGAAATCGTTTCTCTTTTATTGAACATACTTGCAGCTATTTCTGCTTTTGCGATCATGTAGTGAATCTCAATGTAACGTTCCGTATACTTTCAAAGAAATTATGACTCCTTATTCTCAATTGGACAAAAAGTCATCAGCAGATGAAATATGATTAATGTGTATATTTCCTGTATCTTGATTATTCGAAAACCAATGAACTTATACATGGATGGAAATAACAAAATCATTTGATGAAATGGAAATGATTAAAATATTCATATATCCTGGAATTATGAGTATCTTGTAATCAACAAAAAGTCTTTGCTTTATATGAAACATGTGTAGCTCGGAGGTGAGTGAGTGAGATCAGTGGCAGAATGTCCAAAGATCGATTCCAATGGGGGAATGAAGTCGATAATTTTTTTTCTCAGGGCATATTCTACAATTCATGATTTACGCGTTTGTAACATTGCAATAATCGTATATCCGAGGCGGACATTTGCATGTATTAGATATGTGCTTGAGACGTGATTTTCACGTATCGATACGTATCTCAAATATGACAATATTTCAAAACTCACGTATTCAATTGATATTTGCAATTCAAAATGCCGTACGGGTATTCTACCATAACCTGATCAATATATTGCATACCTTACAAAAACGCTCAAGAATTATCTGCCCAACCTAATCGAACTTACCAAATTAAAATTTGCTCCCATAATTCAATCCTTCTGGATATGTTGATAGGTTTTTGAATATTCCTTAGCAGGATATGTAAAATGGAAATTCGTAAATGTTATCGGAATAATCTAGTAACATATTATCAAATCATACGGATTATTATCGGAAAACGACTATGGATGAAGAGGAGTATGAGGGAATTCTCAAACTGTGGAATTCAAGAAGTATTCGACCAACTCATTCCATGAGCATGAAGATGCGTCTTAAACGTGAAATATCATAGAAATTGGAAGATGTGTGAAAAAAGAAGGAAGAGAAGAAGAGGGACAAAGAGGAAATATCTTCTTCATCTACGGAGGCCAACGAGTGGAAAAATACCGTGAGATGATTGGGCGAGGTTTATGTGGTGAACATAAAGTGATAGAAATGGGAAACGGAATAATGTGTAAAGGAAAAATATGAAAATATGTCATGAGTATATATCCAAGCATAATCACAAAAAGATGAAACGCGACAAATGACTGTAGAATGAAATTTCATTCAGTAAACCCAAAAAGTAGACGGTTTCTTTTCTGAAATTTCCTTTGAAATGATGATTTGCACCTGTGTTGCCAATGATTCTTGTTCTCTAAAAGGATTAATCACCACGCATTTCCATTGAATAGGATAACGAATCTGCCGCACGGAAGACCACTGAGAATAATTCTACATGAATACACTAATACTACTTCAAAAACTATCATCATTTGTTTATGACTTGTATGCTAGGGCCTTCCGTATGACGGTGCTGGAAGCAATCAAAAATTTTTCTATTTCAGTTTATTCTCTCTGCTAGTCGCTACAATAAAATATCTGACCACAAGAACAAGCTAATCTGCACGTAATTTCGCATCCACCCACACTATTCAAAATAATACGAAATCTTGTATCAAAAATGACATTGGATTTCGTAACCAGCTATGATAAGAAATTTTGTATCAAAAGTGATCCTAAATGTCGTAACAATGATATAAACAGATATGGCCGCATGTGTCGGCATATCATAAAATTTCATAACACTGATACGGAAAAAACTTCATATGCGTGTTATGAAGTTTTGTACTGATTTTTCCAACAGTGCATATATTAACCCACATATTATCACAATCATCGTTTGAAAATATGATCGTCAATATTGCAGAGGTCGTGTTTATTGTTCACAAGACAACTTTTTATTGCTATTCATAAGAACAACAAATTATTGTATATTGAACAATAAAATGCTAACAATCCTCGTATCGTTAGTTGCAACAGCTGCAAATGGCTTTATCGACACGGTCGTAAATTTTATGCTGATGCTTATGTAAAATTATTACTCACCGTTCTGACAGCTCTGATAGCTTTGGATTCGTCAATACTCTTGCAACATGTCTCTATGCATCCTAAAAAATAATTGTGAGATTTTCCCCAAAAAAATGGTGGCAGCAAAATTCCTCCATGATGAGGGATTCCCTCACTTTCTGGAGAATTCAATACCTGGAAAGCAGAACAGTTCCTCAAAATGGAAGGGAAATCCCCTATTTTTCTGGGGATAGAATCCTCCCTTGAAATGAGAAAAAATTCTTTTTTTTCTTCAGAGTATGGGTTATGAGAGGAAATAGCAATTTCTGATCAAATTGCAACAATATAGGATAGAGAAGAATTCTTTGAAGCTTAGAGCACGAGTAATGAGAAGGAAACAATATTTCCTTGATGATTTTACGACATCGTTGCAATTGGAACTACATCTGTAGTGCTTTTGATCTCATTGCAATGTTATTCACTTGATAATTTGATTCTCTGAGTCCTTTTTACATTTGTACATTCCAGAAACTGTCCTAGTTTTCTTTTTAATTAACCCTTCAAGGACAGATGATAAGAATAACATCGTAGTTGGGTAGACTGCACCTACAAAATCTCCCATTTTCAAAATTGAATATTTCCTCACATTGAAATTACGTGACAATCGAATATAATGATGAGAAACGACTTTCTTTCCCAGCAAAGAGATTCTTCTTCTCACGAGAACAGTAGAAAAATCGAATGAGTCTGACAGACCCGCAACTATCCTGAAGGATTATTCATTGAGTGTACTTCTAATTACGATTCTATCACTCATTAATTGTTTGGACTAGAATTGATGAAGATTTTCAATAGTATCTGCAAATTCTATTCACAATAATACATGAATATATTGTACATAGCAATGATAAGTAACCCTTCGCATAAGAATACTTGTCGGCAAACGTGTAAGTATGGTTATTATCGTTGGACTCGAGGAACAAAGTTATGAGGTGATCACACGATTAAATGTGAATTATACCATAATGGTGGTCAATGTGGAAGTTCGATAGCTGTGATAAGTTTAGTATTTTCCTCGACATACTTATCCACTCGACATCGATGAACAAGAAAAAGTCAGTCGTAACAATTCACTTAAGTGATTTTGAATGAAATTAGCTATTAAAAAACCACTAGTACCTGGTCATATCTTTACAGAAAAGGGTGAATGGAGGAATTCACAAAATAGACAAGAACAGATTTTTCTCTTATGATGTGAATTGACTCGATAATATATTTTGTAAACAAATTCCATGTGAAGGCTTGAAGCGACACGTTGTCATTCTACATGGTATATTCCTCCATTTTCTTCTTTCCGTGTTATTACTGAAAATAATAATGATCCTGTCTCAAATCAATGATCATCAAAATTGATTTGGATGCATATCAAGTTCATAACATTAGATAACATCAATAGGTTTACAATAATACATTTACTGTAAACAATGACATTCTCGTGTTGATTAAATCTTTCGTCGAAACCTTTCTTTAAGCTCTCATGGAACACGCTTAACAATGCTAAATTCACCATTCAAATCATTCAAAAGGGGATGTTCAATAGTTTTGAATAGATTTGAATGATCCTTCATCGTTTTGAAATTCATATTGGCAATCAATTAGAGTTGTTAACTGAAAATTTGGGCTGTGGTGAAGAATTTACTTGCACATTCAGTCATTTTGAAGGACCAACAACGGCTCTTCACCCACATTCCAGGCCCATGACATACAACTAATTCGTAGGGTTATGGTACTGCATCTCCTCACACGCAGAAAACGGTATGCTAGAAATCGCTCAGGTAAAAATTCACCATGAGCGTTAGACTGCTGCAAAACTCACCAAGATGGCCTGAACCTAGATGACCACGCATGGCGCGACTCTGCGCTTTTAGAAAAATTCTGAAATCTAATGAACAATCTCATCTAAAGTTTCCAAAAGGATTATCAAATTTAAAACCATCATTGAATGATTATAAAATTTCAGAATTAGTCATCAAAATTTATAAATTCAATGTAAGGTCTAACGAATTTATCATTAGAATCAAGAAATTCTCTCTTGAAAATAATATAGATCCTTAAAATTTGAGAACTATGTATGGGGATGAAAATAGTTTCATAACATTTCCATTGGATTTCAATTAAATTTTGCCAACAGGGTGAAATAATACCATCAATTCAAAAAGGGAATATACCTGGGCCAAGTTATCGCTTAAATTGAGTCAAGCTGAAATAAGCAGAATTGAACTTGATTCCAGCATAAAATGCTCGAGAGAAGGATGTTTTATATTCGAATTTCATGCTGAAATCATGTATAATTTTATTTTAAACAAGGATAATATACTGAATTTAAACAGACTGATACTTGAAATCATTGTGGTTTATCTTTGGAACTATGTCGAGCACACCGTTCTCTTGGCATAAGTTCCATAAGATTCTTTTTTCCATCAAACGCTCCATAATTAGGAATATATCACCAGAATCTTTCGAAACATTCGAATTGTCTCGAGTATATTTTCCTGATATATGTTTGATACATTCATCATCCAATCAGGCTATTTCTAATTTCAATCAGAGTGATAATAATCAAATACGATATACTTAGGCAAATTTATTATACCATGATTTCTCCCGTGAATTTAATTCCACATGAATGAAATTGACATTCCATTGAACTAATTGTATCCATCAAATCTCCCTATATTCGACAAAATGTATATAAAAGCATTCAGACCACACATAATGATTTTATATGAACTAAAATGATGTATAAATCATAGAAATTCAATTTAATACCATAAATCCTTTTATATGGGGAAAACTCACCAAGTTATGAGTAGAAAAGAAGATGAAGGTGAAAAATTACTCTTAAGCCTTGGAGGGAGATCATTAATCATGGCCATTAGTCATTCTGAACAATCACTGAATTCAATAAGAAAAAACTGTCGATTGGGTTTCTATCCATCATTGGTGGTGACATTCCTCTTACATTCCCAGAATCACACCTCTCACCTGATCCTTCTCTGTCATCTGTGTATATTTATAGCCCCATGTAATCAAATGATCCCCTGTTTTCAGGTCATTGACCATTCGAGTATGTGTCACTTCACGTACGTGATTAGGGTTCTTGACTGATAAAGCTGTTGGATGTGATAAAAACTCAGAAATCTCATATCATTATGAATTAGAAACTGTGAGTGATCTTGATTCTTCCCTCCTATGAATAGAACTATTTGTTCTATATGAAGGAAGTATGATTTCTTGAAGGATAGTTCTGATGATATACATTCCAGAATTTGTTCACATACAAAAAAAAGTATATCAAAGATATAGAGCTTTTAAATTGTACGAAACTCCTTTCGCATTGAAATGTTCCACTTGATACCATTCTTTCATCTTTTCGGAGTCGATCGGGTTATGACATTTTCAGTATGATATGTTTGTGTTTGTGGTGAATGGTTAGAGATCGCCCGGAGGGAACAACACGCAGGATGACAATAACGACGACAACGACGACGACAACAATGTCCCAGTAGTGTCCCATACGTGACAAAGAACGATTTATTCGGCTCAATGGAGGTAGTGGAGGCTAATGGGGTTCGATCGCGTGCCACTGATTGCAAACGCGTGCGCGCCTAATCTGCACTGTCGCAATTGAGAGGCAAACAGTGAAATACAGCATAGCATACTTAATATATGGATTTTGAGTGACGGCTGTGTTAGTGATAGAATGCGATTCACACCAATACATTCGCGCGTAAGTACGTAAATACCTTGGAGTATTATTTGCGCGCATATATTTCGAATAACAATAATTACGAATGTGTGTAGTGGCTGAGAATTCTAACGAGCCGTTTACCGAATGATTCTAAGAATGTATTTATACCACGTGATCTTAACCGGATTTCATGTCGGAGAATTTTCCCTGTCATAAGTTCCTCGCCTTTTAAATCATTCAGACATTGCCTGAAATCCAGAGACTCACAATATCGTGTGGAAATATCATGAAATGTTTAATTATCTATTTGAAATGTAATTGAAAGCATGAAATTAACAATATTCTGCTATCAAGGGAATTCAATAAGATATTTCATTGACAGAAAATCATGCAGGGACGTATTGATGTCTGCCGTAGCACCACTGTCATGCAATATTTGAGATAATGAAAAACAAATTCTCCGATGTAAATTGCCAATGCGTGGGGAGCTTTTTTACTATTTGAAATTCGTTTGAAGGGTCAGGAGTACAACCTTTGACGGCCCCCACCTCAAATGCAGCTTTAAAAAATGTACACTCCCTGGTAGAAATTTGTCTGGGCGTCCCATTTACCATCCACGTACTAGATGGGACCCACGTGGGGGCAACTGGATAACACATTTCAGCCAATTTGACTTTAGTGCCCGAACATTTAGTTGGTTTATGTAGATTCTTCATCCGCCAGCTGATCGTACAATAACATTGATAGTCGGAGGAATGAAAGAGGAATCCCAAACGTTTCAATTTGTCACTCAGGATTATTTTATGGAAATAAATTCGAAAGCAACGTTCTTGACTGAAGATCACATATCACAATACATTGTCACCTCATTCATAGGTGTGATTTTACAGAAAACACATGATTTCGCATTTCCAATTACCAATTTGAACAACATTCCAGCAATTCCCTGGGACATCTGGATGGGCACAGGCTAGAAAGTGCGTTACAAAACTAGCTAGAAACCAACCTAACATCTGGGAAAACTAGCTGGGCCCCATCTTATTCCCAATCATAATTTCTACTAGGGCTGAAAACCCAATTTCACTCAGAGAAATTCTTATAGTAACTGTAACTAAAATCTCTCAATGACAGCTACTAAAAATTTGATCGATTCAACCAAAAATTATAGTTAATATAATCAAGCTTGTTTTCGTATTCGATTGTTTATGGGCACTCTCCATTCTTTCGCATGTATAGGACGCGTGAGTCAGAGCTGTCAAAATTGCCGCTTTCTGAAGGCTAAATTGATTTCAAATACGTATTTCATAAGATGTTCACTCTTATACGCAGAAACCTAGTAACAAGTATTGATATGGATTATGAATTAGAATCAAACGATATAATGTCCCTGATCGACATTGCGATGAAAGTGGATAAAATGTTCAAAAATAAGACAAAAATGGATACCAGTGTCATTGTTTTAACCTCCTCCATATGATTTTTGTAGATCATTATCTAAATTATTATTCTGCACGAATTCATAAGTCATTTTAACCAGGATTCATGAATTATCCTATTATAGTGTAGCTTACTATTGAAAAGTAGTTGTGAAAAATAAATGTGTTCACTAAAAATCAAGTTATTTCGATCCTAACCTTTGCTTACACCGTACAATAAAAATCAATAAGTAATGCTAAAAAAAATTAGCGGAGACATTATTTTACTCATTTTTTTTCCAGATAATAACAACTAATACTTCCTCTCAGTGTCCTTTGACTGGAAGGAAATTTTCTTTGTCCTCACTCTAATGAATCTTGTTTTCAATGGAAGAAAATTCAGTTCAATAGGAAGAATTTCTCATCAGATTGAAACAAAAGATTTTCAAATTGGAACAAACAAACTCCTCCTCAAATTTGAAAAATATAAAATTGAAAACAAGATTTCTCAGAATGAGAGCAACGGAATTTTCTTCTATTCAAAGGAATTGGGTTCTCAGTGTATCAACAATGTGTACTGAAAGTCGTCACCGATTCAATTAAACTGTGATTCGCTGATATCTTGTCATGGAAATGATAGTACCAATCTCGCTCAAAAATCGTGAAAAATAAGAAAATATTCTAGAAAAACCTAGGAAAAGCAACCAATCACAACGAAAACCAACAAGAAAACAAAACGAACAAACTTGAACTAAATAATAATCAACGTGCCTGAGAATGTTAATTATTGTGCGAGACTTTGATTGCAGGAGGAGTTGGAACATCTTGCGGGGTGATATAAAGCCCCGCACATTCACGATTTCATCTCTCCCGTCGATTGTTGAATATGCCATGGAAATAGAATTTTCCTAATGTACAGTACTGTCTGATATTTTTCCATCTACGGATTTTGTATAAGATGGAAATGAAATGAGATACACTGCACGAAATATCCCAAGTTGAACAAATCATGAATATCGAACTCGCATGTCATATATGTAAACGAATCCCATTGGAATTTGATGAATTCTCCAAATCCAACAAATCCATCCTCGCATAAAATCCGATATACATTTGCCTAAGTAATGCAATTGCTTTTAGAAACCTATGAATCATATTCACAATACGCAATTGTGTTCAAGAATATCATTCGATCCACAATCATCGCACGTATGTTTTTCCATTCTGGCTACTTTATCTTTGAACAAAAGTCCATAAAAAAACGATGATAATGTTCCGTTTCTTGGATGAGAATCTATCTACACATTCTTTAGATGTCTCAAATGATTCTTCCAATATTTGCGATAGTCGTTGAGTTTATTCCACGGTTAGAGATCAAATTTATTTCAAATTTTCCGATTCACTGAATGATGCAATAACCGAGGACTCAGAAATCTACAGTAATACACATGAAAAATGTATGGAAGAATTGAAAGGAATGTATGAAGGTAGTTTTTTTTTCACCCGGCCATCAACTGTACACGTCTGATCTTCATCCGGACAGCGAACAATCATACTTTTGACCAACACATTATGCCTTGACAGATAATCGATACGATAACATTAGGGAATAACTGTATTTCCAATAACAACGGTGACAGATTTGGAAAATGACACGTAATTCTCATCGTACAAGAATAAGAAAGAAAATAGGAATTTAATGTTCAGGGGATGATTCTCTTTTCCACTTTTCAAAACAGTATTCACAATTACCCCCCCCCCCCCCCCCATGGGATGATTGCTGGTCTTTCGGGGGGATACTTATGATATCTGTCCTTAATATTCTTCATATCCATCCTTGGGAGTATTTGCTTCCTTTACGTGGTAGGGAGGGTAAGTATTTCAGGATTGGATCTCTTTTTCGGGTGGAATGAACTACTCGAGAAGGAGAATACAAACTGAGAGAAACTGAGTCATCCTAATGCCAGGAACATCGGCAAAAACGGAGGGAACGCAAGGGGAAACTACCTACCTTGACATCTTTCAATATTCTCGAGGAAATGAAATTTTTTTTCAAATCTAAAATTTTCAATATGAAATAAAAAAAAACAACAATATGATGGCATTTTCTCGATTTAAATATTTCGGAGGTGAAATAGCCTCTCGTTTGGATCTCCGGGTGGAAGCTGTTCGAGAGAGCTTCATCAAACAAGATAAAAACCCAAAGAAGATAAGGGAGGAAGGAAATATTCTTCGAGTCGGAGCGTAAGATGCTAGATCACTTAGATAAGCAGGCAAACTGGAAAATTTAAAATTAGGAATGCATAGGTTAAATATCGATATAATGTGAATTAGCGAAATGAGATGGCCGTGAGAAGGGGATTTCTGAAGTGGGGATTATGGGATAATTCATACAGGATCAAAGAATGGTCAAGCAGGTGTAGAAATTATAATGCATAAAAGAGGAGGAAATAGGGTAGAAAATTATTTTTAACATAGCGAACGCGCAATGATGGTCAGAATTAGAACAAAACCGGTAGACACTGTTACAGTTCAAGTATAAAATACTCACATCTGCGCACTCTAAGAAAGATACTGAAAAAACGTACGATGAAATAAAAGAAGTGATAAAATATGTAAAGAGAGAAGAGAATTTAATGATCATGGGCGACTGGAATGCGATAGTAGGACAAGGAAAAGAGGGCAACCTAATAGGAGATTTTGCGTTAGGGAAAAGGAATGGAACAGGACAACGTTTAATCGAATTCTGTTGGAATCATAAATCGGTTATTGCCAACACATTATGTGAAAATCATTCAAGAAGAATCTATACTTGTAAAATGCCAGGAGATGCAGCAAGATACCAAATTGATTATATATTAGTAAAACAAAGATTTGAAAATCAAGTGAAAAGCTGTAAAACTTATCCAGGCGCGGATAAAGATAGTGATCACAATATGCTGCTGATGAAATGTTCTCTGAAATTCAAAGTTCTGAAGAAGAAAAGGAAAATGCGTAAAAGATGGAATTTGAAGAATATTGAACAAAAACAAACACAGGAGGCATTCAAAGTGATGTTGAATGAAAAATTGGAGAATCGACAAGAGAAAGACTTGGGAATAGAGTAGATGAACAAACATAAAGGGGAACATAGAACAATGTGCAAATGAAATTTTGAAGAACGTTGAAGTAGAACCTGAGAAACCATGGATAACGGAAAACATTCACGATCTAATTAATGAGAAGAGGAAATATAAGAATAAGAGTGACGAACAAGACCAGTAGACATACAAGTCACTGAGGAGTAAAATAATCAGAGAATCAAGGAAAGCAAAAGAACAATGGTTAGGAGAAAAATGTCAGAATATAGAAGAAAGATTACATGTAGGGAAAATAGATGAGGCATATAGGATTGTTAAGAGATTTTTTGGACAAATGAAATCTACAAGCAGTGAGATTAAAAATTCTCTAGGGAGACAGTTGATAAGAACGGAGGAAAAAATAGAACAATGGATTAATCATTTGGAAGATCTGTATAAAGGAGGCGATAATATAGGATTTTTAGAAGAGGAGGAAGAGGTCGATGAAGAAGAATTGGGAGATTCGATTTCGAGATCAGAATTCAACAGAGCTTCGAAAGGATTGAAGAATGATAAAGCGCCAGGAATAGATGGCAAAAGTGCGGATCTTATCAAAGCCTCCAGTCAAAGAACTCGTGACGCACTATTTGAATTGGTCAGAGATATATACAAAAATGGAGAAGTACCAAAACATTTCCAGAAGAATGAAATTGTCGCCATTCCGAAAAAACAAGGGGCAGACAAATGCGAGAACTACAGAACGGTGAGGTTAACTTCACATTCCTAAATACCGACCAAAATTATATACAGGAGAATAGAGAATAAAATAGAGAGTAGATTAGCGAAAGATCAGTTCGGTTTTAGGAAAAATAAGGGAACGCGGGAAGCAATATTAGCACTTAGAGTAGTAGTAGAGAAAAGACTAGAGTTGGAAGAGTTTGTGTATATAGGTTTTGTGGATATACAAAGAGCATTCGATAATCTTGATTGCGAAAAAATGTTCGCAATTTTGAAAAAGGTAGGAATTATATAAGAATCAGACCGCAATAATAGAAATAGAAGGTCAGCAAATGGAAGCACAAATTCAAAGAGGGATGAAACAAGGATACTCACTATCAACATTGATTTTCAATTTATATATAGAAGAAACGATCCACGAGGTGAAAAAGCAAGTGAAATCGAAATGACATATTCAGAGAGAAAATGTTAGCATGTTGAGGTTCGCGGATGACAAAGCTATATAAGCTACGAGTAGTGCTGAGTTAGAAGATATTCTCAGCATTATGAAAGCAATGTTACTAGAAAACTATTGTATGAATATAAATAAGGACAAAACAAAACTCACGATTTGTGAAACAGCGAAAACATCAAGAAGAATGAAAACGAAAATAGATGCCAAGACAATTCAACAAGTGACAAAATTTGAATATCCAGGAAGCATAATTACAGGAAACCGTGAAAGCGAAAGAGATATAGGAGTAAGAATAGCACAAGGCAAACAGGCTTTTTATCAAAAGGAACAGTTATCATTCTCAAAGAATATCAGTTCAGCGGTGAGGAAGGAATTCTTGAAGAGTTACGTTTGGAGCACAGCGTTATATGGTTGCGAAACTTGGACAATCGGAAAAACTGACCAACGAAGACTTGAAGCTTTTGAAAGGTGGTGCTATAGGAGGATGCTCAGAATAAAATGGTTAGAGAAAGTAAAAAATGAAGAATTACTCGGGAAGATAAATGAAAAAAGAAATCTTTTGAAACATGTCATTAAAAGATGTAATTTGATAGGACACGCATTGAGGCATGATAGTTTATTGGAAACAATATTAGAAGGAAAAATGGATGATAAAACTTGTAAAGGGAGACTCAGATTAAGTTATAGAAATTAAGCGTTTAGCGGAGAATAGACAGGGTTGGAGCATTTCATCGAACCAGTCATAAGACTGATTACTTCATGATGATTTACAATCAAACTTTTAATAGTTCAATTGAACGTTACGGAGAACATTCTTGAATGATACGAATTTTACTTTGTTGAAAAAATACAATTCGCTAACAATATATGAAGAATCAAAAAACATGAGGCATCAATTAGTTCGGAGATTCAATGAGATTTCAAAGAACTTCCTGAAAACATATTGTATCTAGTCACAAATTTCATGCAAGAATATTTCATCCGCGAAATTCAGTTCTATCATCACATTACGAAGAGACGGTATGTTGAATATGAAATGAAAATCACAACCAGAGAATATAAACTCAATACTTGAAATTCTAGACGTATTTCTGCACCATCCACCGAGGCACCACTCGAAATATCTCACATATAAACACCAATAATAGTTTGAAAACTTTCATAATTGTTCCACTGCTCACATTGGTGTATATACTCTAGATGGTTCAAAACTCCCACACTGTACTCCGCTACCTCATACCTGGAAAGACAACAAGCTTTTTATGTCGCAGAATTCCATTTTAACCTATGAATCAGTTTTTTGTTTGCGGAATATAAAATATTTTTAAAACGGCCTCAAAAATTCATCAATGCAATAGCAAAGACTAATTATAGATATTCTAAATCATCTACACTGCAAAAAATAGGAAATGGTTTTCCTCGCACCAGTGGTAGTTGCTTTTGTCTCCTGATCGTGCACAGAAAACAAAACATTCTTGTATCAAGACAATATTGTTTTCGTTATATATGAAACACGGATTGTCTCAGTTCAATGCAATTTGATTTGAATCAAACCAGGAAAAAACAAAATTCTTGATTCAAAGCAAATTGCATTGAATTGAGACAATCCGTGTTCCATATATGACGGAAACAATATTTTCTTGATACAAGAATGTCTTTATTTCTGTGTGGAGGAATTGTTTTTTCATAAAAAATCAAGAGATATTCCCCCGCTCTGACAAACTATTTCGCTTTCTGGGTATTGAATCCATTAGAAATGTACAGGAAGTCCATCAAATTATTGTTCAAACGATTCTCCATCTATGAAGGGACTTTCCGACCATCATTTAAAAAAAAGTCCACAATTATTTCTCACAGTTTTATTGCACAAACAGCAGTTTACTATGTGTATTTCATTCCCTATTGCGATATCACATTGAAACTTAGATCCAATATATCTACATTGTGACAATTGTGGAGAGTTTTTCTTCGTAAGAGACATGTTCTCTCACAGAAAATAGAAGATTTTTCCCCACTTCGAGGAATTATTCTGTCTTCTGAGCGTTGGATTTTCCAAAAAGAGAAAGAAAATCCAACCAAATCATGATCAAAAGTTCCATGTAGGAACTTTGCTGCCCATACTTTCAAGGGAAAAGTACTAATCCGTACCTAAACTATGTTCACATAAATGTTCAAAGTTGATGAAATTTTCAGAGAATGAGGGGATTGATATTCATTCCTATTTAGTTGCAATCGTAGATTATTTATTCGGTTGAATAACTGTCAGCGAAGAGAGAATATCGAGTATATTCTAGTATAAAATAAATTGTTCGTTAACATGAAAATCCTTCACAATTGTTGAGATTCTTGTTATCATTGTACGAAGGTAGCAGAAGATTCCTCACGAGTTCCGAAACGACCACCGGGATCGATTGGTGGTCGAGAAGCCATCGATGTACTCGATGGAGAATGAGTGGACTCTGCATCGATCTCAGAAGCATCGAAGTGACACGACATCCAACTCGAGATTGCAAATTGTCAGCCAAGCTCCTTCCCTTCTTCGTCTTCTCGTCTCTTTTTATCTTGATCGCCCTGTGACGGAATTTCTCCTGCAGATACCAGTAATGTGGAACATGATAACTTCCTGACAACTTTGAATGATGCCCAATTGAGGTCAAATTCGGCTTCAATAACAGACCTGAAGAATGATCCGAACATTTCTCAGATTAATGGAAATTCAATTTCTCTGATTAGACACTTTTTCATAAAGGAATTGATTACTCTTTATGTGCATGAATTTGGTGTTCGTAATCGTAGTAAATCTGAGTCATGTTGAGAACTAATTATTTCACTCCACTGGGTTATTCTTGAGGCTATGAATCTCCAGGTTTTTGCAGACTTGAGCAGCCCTTAGCAGCGGCTACTGCTACCAATAATCTGGCGACCCTGCTCCATAGTTACGTTTCAAGTTCATTACGTCATGTGGATGATAAGTTTTCTGCATCTTCTTTTTCTTATCTCATTTATGTACTCGAATAGACCATACCTGTAGTAAATGTACCAATATATCCAACTTCTTTCGAATATAAACAACATCCTAATGCTCTTGTACGTTGTGAGTTCAGCTGTGCGTAATGAAGTAATGGGAAACGGAACGAAATGGAAGAATTTGTACAGTTAATAGAATGAACATGAACTCTCTCATTCTTGCGGTGTATTCAAGGAAGAATTTCAGTCTGTGATGTATATCGATTTGTGTAATCAACGGAGAAAGCAGAAAAGATGAGAAGTATTCTTGCTGCATACAAATATTCTTATGTAAGTCGGTAATAATTGACATCGTAGAAGAATTGTACTCAATATTTCATCGCAAGATTCATCTCCATTATTGAACATTTTAATTTTTCAAGAATCATCTATATTTCAATCAATTCTCATTCGCCTTGTTTGGTGGAGTAAAATAAAGGAAGAGAAAATATAGGGAAGGACATTGAAATTATATGTATTTTAAAGATTTGAATCGTTTGTTGAACCAAAATTCGAGTTGAAAACGGAAGAATATACACTGTTGGAAATGTCTTGTAATTTCATTCGTTTTTCAAATACATTTGAAAATGAAATTTCATGGATTGGATTTCGATAGTGATTGAATTAGAAGTTCCGTCACATGTAACTGAATTTTCAATTTTTGCTATATTCTATCACCCATAATAGTACACGGAGAAAAAAGTATGGCTATTATAACGATCTGAAGTATGGTTAAGAAGAGATAGCTGTAGCGACAATACTGTATCGCTATGGTGACGATACAGATGGCTATGCTGGCGATCTATATCGTTCCTCGGATGATTTGTATGATCATAGCAACGATGCTGATACCACTAAACTTTGGATAGTCATCACAACTATCCAGTATCGTTATGACAGCGATATTTTTTTCTTCGTGTATCGTTTGGTAACTGAATTTTTATTGATATAGAATTGAAATTTCAGGAACTTTTTCAATCACGTGAGTAGAAATTGCTTCCATCAATTGTGATTGGAGCTTGATGCAGAAATTTCTAACAGGGTTGTTTGTCATAAAAACTGTTATTGCATGCACTGTAAAAAATTGCTGCCCAAAATTTTTTTTGACTCTTCATATAAAAATGTATAGCATTTCATATAGAATTATGATTTTCCATGCATTTTCATATGGATTTTGATACAGTATTGCAGTAAATTTCATGATTATATGGATCAACTGGATTTAAATCACACAAAAAGTTTTCACAAATCTCATACACTGAAAAAGAATTTTCTTGCAACCAAATGAATGGTTTATTTATCCTGTGTCCATAAAATATTTCTTAGAATTAATGAAATATTCAATCGAATCAAATAATGGAATGCTTGCCCTAAATACATTGGTCTTCTAAAGAAATAATTTATTCACCACACGTAATCGGTTTTTGCATCTAATTGAATATTGAATTTTCACAAATAAATATTTTTCCAGTGTAGTCATCTGAAACACGAAATCTCAGACTATTTTTTAGTGTAGTTTATTTTTCCAAAAGAAATGTAATTTCGAAAACATCTCAGTAGGAACAGCTCAAACTCTGATTCTTTACCATGAAACAAATATTCTATCACGAATTTCAGGTTCTCCCGAAGAGCAAATAAACATAATTTCGCAGAATAAGAAAATTGAAAAAAACCATTACCAATCCAATTGTTTTCTGAATGCAATGGAAAAACCGGAATTTGCATCTCAGAATTCTAGTGAAAATATTTTTTCAAGGAACAGGCGAATTTCTCACTGATTTCACATTAAAGCTACGTGTTGAGGTTGGCAAGCAAATTTCTCCAATTTGCGTTCATTAATGGTAAAAATGAATTTCAGCCATCTCTCGTGGAATATTGATCGGAGAATATGAATGACAGCTAAATCGTTTCCAATCTTTTAACGGTGTAGTTAATTATTCATTAATGATATTGAATAAACCGATTCGATTATCTACTTTAATGCACCTTTAAATTCCATTATTTTACTTTCATTCTTCAT
Source organism: Gonatopus flavifemur (assembly GCA_018340375.1). NCBI lineage: Eukaryota > Metazoa > Arthropoda > Insecta > Hymenoptera > Dryinidae > Gonatopus > Gonatopus flavifemur. The sequence goes on along the minus strand of JAFFJZ010000001.1, from coordinate 38,228,842 downwards.
TAGGATATATTGTAGTATACAATATTGTACAACGTCCAATATAATTTGAAATTGCATATCGATTCGAGGATGTTTCGCGAATAATTCGAAAAAGTACATGCATTTCCAGGAAGCACAGACAATTGTTTGTGATATACATATTTCGTGTGAATTACATGCAATAAGTAATTTCTTGCTCACAGATGTTACCTGATGATATACATATCACGTTCGTGATGTAATTGATTGCATCAATGATCAGGAAATTACTGGTTGTATGCAAGTTACGAAAAATTCTTGAATTCGATGCGAAATTCTTATATTAAATTTAATAATACTTCTTAAATTGAATATTGGTGAGGAAATTTCAAAATTTCTCACTGACATGTGACAATTATCTATTAAATTTCACAAATATGTAATCAAAATTAGGGAGAAATTTTTAACATTAGGTATGATGTCCTGCATTGAATACTTTATTACGAAATTCAATAAACTGTTTATTTATGTGTATTCAGTGATTTCAACTTTCTAAACATAACCCCCAGCAGAAATCACTCTCGTCATTCTCTAGGCCTTGCGAAGCCTAACCAGGCCCTTGTGAGGGACTTGCACGGCCTCGTAAGGCCTAGAGAATGACTAGAGTGATTTCTACTAGAGACTGTAGTCTTCCCTCGATCTATTATATTTCCTCACCAGTAAGACCGATCTTGTTTACGTTCAGCCTAAATTCAGCCGGAATATTTCCATACACCTCAGGATTGGATATTTTTATGCACTGGGAAAACAGATATCTTGAAAAATACCATAATTTATGGATTTTTGGCGTTGGTCTGACCCGCGTCAAAATATTTATGTGAACGAATCTCTAAAAGTCCCATAATTTCTTGGACTTTTATAAAGAAGTATGGTACCTTCCTCATAAAAGTCCCAGCCATTATGGTACTTTTAGAGCTATCTTCGCGTGAATATTTTGACTCGGGTTAGACCAACGCCAAAAATCCATAAATTATGGTATTTTTTAAGATCCCTTCTTCTCAGTGTGGAATCTTCATACGGTAAATAAATTCTCCCCTCTTTCGAAAAGTCTGAGGGATTCTGTCAATTTAATCAAATTTCTATCCGCGTTTCCAAAATCGAAAAATACGTTTTCATTATTTTGAATCGGTCTGCCGTGAAATCTTATGTCCTTACAAGGATGCTACATTATGTCATGCTTTCTGAATTCGAAACATTCACATATTACATCTCGTGTGTTTTATTCAAAAACTGAATACGCGAATTACGTTTGAAACAGCTCTGTAGAAGTATAGACTTGATGACTCGAAGATTCTTATACTTACAGTCCTTCATTAATTCCAAGTGGAATTCATGAAACAAAATTGAAAATCACATAACAATGAGAAGATACGCGAGAATAATAGAAACTACAGTTGAGGGAAGTTATTTTTGTCTACTCATTCCTCCTCTTTGGATCTTTCTCCTGTTTTGCTGTGCTTCAGGGAAGAGGAGAAGAGGGCAAAATTATCGACTCTGTGAATTCAAAAAAAAAAATTACAGAAAGACCGAAACAATGAAGTGGAAGAAGTTGAGAAATCTCATGGAGAAAACGAAATAAAGCGGAGCAAAAAAAAGGAGAGAAGCATGTTGAAGCAAATCAAGTAGGAAAGGCGTAGGATATGAGAAAGAAGGAACGACCACTGGTTGAGTTTTCTTCTCCTCCTCTTTTTCCTTCTACTTGGTTGGAAAGCTCAAACGGGACTTCCCTCTTGGCAACTTTCCACTAGTGGTGCTCTGCACGCCGCATAACAATCAATTAGATTTCTAACAAGAAAAGATCCAGCAGAAAGATAAGAACTAAGAGAGGGAGAGGATCTGTCTTCTTTTTCTATGGTTTATTATACGGTACACGCAAAAGTTGTTTGCAGCAGCTGAGGTAGGTGTCGAATTGGCAAACGACAAATTTCATCACGAGTGGAGAAAGATAAAAATAACAGGAATCTTCGCCTTTCGTATGGTAAACGCGGGTTCACTCTCATCCCTCCGCTAACAGTTTTTCTCCCTCTTTCTCCCTTATATAGTTTTTGTTTCTCTTTCCCTCGTTTATTCGTGTCTCTAGTTGGTAGCTTCGCACCGGGGTTTATGTTTCTTCTCTCCTCTCTTTTTCGTCTTTTTTCTCTTCCTCCTTCCTGGCACTCACTGTATTTTCTGTGTTTGGTGTGCCCGGTTTCGTAACGATTTTCTGTCGTCTGCTTGTACGCCTCGTTACATCGTTACCGATGCGGCCTCCGACATTCAGTCAGATGTTGCGCAGTACGGCGGAGACCGAACGACATCTTCGTTAAAAAAAGAGTCTCGTGTAACCGATACGAATTCAAACCTCATTTACCTGCGGTGATATCATCATTGTATTGGATCGAAATAGTCTTATGAATTTTTATCAACACTATGTACGTCAATGTGAAACAAAAGCTCTGTACTAAATTTGTGGAGATTCAATGGATTCAAATTCTATAGAGCCAAAGTCTAATGTATTCGTAAATTTTAATTAAAAATCACAACATTAAGGTGCAGAAACGTTTCACGTATAAGATTCGATTCGCCTTAATTATATCGTCAGTTCGGATACCGCAAAAAAAACCACGATAAACATTTTACAAAATCCTTCTCATGATTCAGTTCTCTTTCAATTACAATGTGTAATTGAAGTAATATTATGAAAATGTAAACTGAGATACACAAGCGATCCTGCTGTAACAATTTTAATTAGTACCATGTTGCATGCGACTTATGTTAAGTGGGACCGTGTGATGAGATTCAGAACAATAAACGAATACGTTCCATGTTGTGAAGAACCGTGTAATAAGATACTTCGAAAACATACGTATCACAGGAAGAAATTTTACAATTTCTTTGTTGTAAAGTAACGGGATTATGTTGTTGAAACCGTATTATCATGAAAATGAAGGCATTCGCTAAGGATATTCAGTTATATTACAGAGTAAGTCACAATTTATAATGGAAAATATCCGACATTCTATTCTAATCAAAAGCAGATGAAATCTCACATGCCGCACTCAGGAATCAACAGAATTAATCACTGAATCGTCAATTCCTACTTCATTCTGTTCCAATCAATTTGAAATATGGACTTCCCGTTAACAGATCAACGTAAGATAAATCTGAAAAGAAACGTCAAGGTGAAAACACGATGAAGCCATGTGAACATTCATAGATTCTACAATCAGTTCTTTTTTCATCAAAGTAAAGTATTTCTCCTATCAGACTCGCAGTTTTTGCGGATTCAATCTGTCTCCCTGTACGCACACACAGAATCAAGAAAAAAAAATAAACTTCTATATCCGTCAAGTCTTTCACACTCCCGACAATCATTTTCTCCTTTTTCTACATCCGTGTAAAAAAGATCAGCAGGGTATTGATCCATATTGTCACCCTTTGATCAAAATCATGGTTCACAAAAGCATTCCTGTCACCGATGCAGTCATTAAAATGATCGATTGTCTTGATCGTATTTATGTAAGCCAGAGTATACAATTCACCATAGTTTTTTCCTCCACGGAGCATCGAATAAAACATTCCCAATCAACACGAAAATAATAAGAAAAAATGAATACACAATTTGAAAAACAAGTATAATCTCGTACAAAGTAAAGAAAATGCGGAAGAATGATCATTTGTTCCAGTAATGTTTCATCCCTTCGTACTTTTAATATTTTGCCTCATAATAGTTACGAGCGTAGTCTGTTTGACAAGAAAAAAAGACTGATAAATGGTAAAACTTGGAACAAAGTGAAAATTATGAATGCTAACGCGAAGACCAAGCAGAAACAGACAAGAACGTAGAGAACGTAGTCACGGAAGTCGCAGAGAGAAGAAACAAGATGTATTTTCAAGATGTTAGGTGTGCGTTTTCGTTTGTAAGTTTTCCCAAGTTTGAATAAAAATCAGGTGTGAGGTGTGTAGACGTAAGAGAGAAGAAAAACAAAGGAAAATTATGCCTGTGGATGGAGGATCAAGTGACTGTAAAGACAAATAAAGAGAAAGCGGTATTAGATAAGATTTATTGATAAAGCGAGAGAGGAAAATTGTGCTAGGAATAGTGGAAGTGAAGTGGAAGTTTTGTAAGAGGGATTTGTAATGCAAGGACAATATCGATATCAAATTATGATCATCTTCACGGTTGAAATTGAAATATTCCAGCTGGAATTATTTTGATCGAGTCATAAAAAAATCAATTATCGATTCACTTAACTTGAAAAAAGTGCTTTATAAAAATATTAAAGTTCTTAAGTTCGTTCGAGTACCGATATGAGGATTTTTTTCAAACACTTTTCATTCATGTATTTCAATTCTTTACGCTGATCATGTAATTCCTTCATAATAGATTCACAATGGAGATATATTAACGATGAAGATGCTTTATTTCATTGAATCTATTGTTCGATACAGTCATGTACATTGAGGACACACGTACGCGCGCAAACGTATATACACATATCTTCGCAATGGGAGTACATTTAGAGTACTAGTCCCTCTTGGGAGCAATTTCACACTTGGTGCACATACTGATTTCATTGAATTATTTGATGCGTGAATCACGGGAGATAGTTCACTGGGAATCTTCACTCTGCTCTCCTCAGCACCCCCTTTAACCTTCTCCAACACATGTGTTCGAATCTATACACTCACACCATCATAATACATCCTCGTTGACATAGAACTATCAACTACCTTCCTCCATATCCTCTTTCTAGCTTTCTTCCTCCATGCCAACTGTCTACTAAATCCTTCGGTCTTCCTCTTCAACTATCCAGGAAATGATTCGATGCTTGGGGTATCGTGAAATCCTCACGAATTAGAAGTTACTGAGCATTCTCCGGTTCGAGAATTATATTGATACGACTTAAATCTTCTATCGTTCAAGGTATGCTGTTCCAAGTCGACAAGAAGGTACAAGGACAAAGGAATTACCATAATCCGCGAAACTGGAATTCCTAAATGAATCAGAGAGCAGGGATGATGAAACTCTGTTGATCTTGAAAATGGGTTTTCATTCTTTCCTCTGTGTAGAATCTTTTCAAATCAGCACTCAAAGAATATCCATTCCTGTTAACTTACACAGAGAAAAATTATAATGTAAATTTAACATCAGTGCATAGATAAAACTTTAAATGTAATTTCTACATTAATTTTGATGAAACTCACATGATACATACATGATCATTGCTTTGGAAGGTTGTAAAAATTACGCCAATCCAAAAACATATTCATTATGATATTATTGACCACGGACAATGTAAATTTTCCATTACACTCGACTGAATCTACTTTTCACGAATGTGATGTCATAAGGCATGCTCAACCACATTTCCACTTATTCAATTCTACAGCAATCTAATGTACATTCAACGAGTACAGTTACTTATGTTACCTATGCTTTTTTGAATGATAATCTGATTTATTTCCCAGGAATTCTATTCTCATTCTCAAATATACAGTTACCGCAATCTGATGTGTATTCAACAATTGTTTCTGCAAAAAATACTCGCTTGTGTTGGTAATACTACTGAGAAGCGTTGTAACACTCCTTTCAGTTAAAAATTATTAAAATCGCGTGACAAAGATGGTGCAAACAGTTTCAACAGTTTTACGCGAGTATCAGTTTGTTCCTACATTTGATATATATTAAAAACTACAATCTCCACTCATAGCGTACGTTTAGTGATGATGATAGAATAAAGCGACATAACATTGTATCGTATCTTATCGTAATACGTAATATGTGAGATATAAGATGTAAGATGTATGTTAAGGGAATGAATTCAAGCTGAGTGATTGAAGTTCATTTCACTGCTCAAAATGCATTTGTATATATTGTCTCATTGCAAATTCAACAAAAAACACAACAGCAAGAATTAATTGGGAAGATACAATGTTTTTCATTTCAACTGTCAGTGAAAATTCATGAAAATGCGGCGCAAATAATGTAAAATTCTGATCACTTAAATTTTATCCTCATTCTCGTGGCTTCTGGAAAATTCACAAAAATTGTTATGGTTATTATCGTAGTTCTCGCGTATGCATAAAATATATGAAAGCGCGTTGGAAATTTTATTCAAAAAACCTAACATGTATTTTACATCAGACTGATGCACAAATTTCATGAGTTTGAAGTAAATATCGCTTGTCATACTGTTTATATTTCATTCATTACGCCAATAGAATTTACATTTGACATATGTAATAGTTATGAGGTTCGTATGTTGAAATTACATCAGATTGCGGTAGAATTGCAACGTTTTCAATTTACAGAAAAAATGATGTAGAATTTCCACCGCAGAAATGCTATCCCTGTATTAATATGTAGATTTTGTCAAATTCATCGCAATTGCTGTATCTGCTACCCCATTCTCCGTGTATCATTGAAAAGACAAGTAACAAGTTTCCTCCTCGTTATTGGTTCCTTTAGTTACTGATACAGCGGAAATCTCAAAACATCAAAAATCCCAGATCATTCCATAATTCATAATTCTTCCCCGTACGATAAACTCTTCAGATGAGAGAATTTATTTGGAACTCGGGTTTTCGGATAAGAACAATTTTTCTTATTTTCTCTTCGAATTCGAGCATCTTGGGATCGTTGGGTCACAGATATTTGGCAACCTCATCATCTGATTAGTTAGAACAAAAACGTTCTGTTTTCTCCCCTCAAATACTTTCCCATCTTCTTTTTCTCTGAATTATGGCAACTTGAAATTTTTCGCGATTTCAGCTTATCCGAATTCTTTGCACTTTCAGATCTTCATAACTTGGACTGTGGAAGAAATGGAGAAGGGTTCGAAAGAATTGATCGATACGTTTTGTTTCGCTCTTGCGAATCGGATGATGTACATAATTGTGAATCTATTTAGTTCAAAAATGTTCGAATAAGAAATGGAAGGAATCAAAGATGGAAGTTGATTCCTTCTGACTCAAGTATTGTATCAAATTATTCGAAAAAAGTATTATCTCATTTGCAATTCAAAAATTTGTCCAGTTCAAATGGTCAGTTTGAAGGAAAGGAATCTTATTTACTTTGATTTCCAGATCGGTAAAAATTTCGTCATTCCACTGCTCCAAGAAGGAACAAAACTGCGCGAATATCGAACGAAGTTGATACAAACGGTTAGAAATCGGATCTTAGATCATCAAGTACCCAAGTGGAAATCACTCTCATAATTCTCTAGCGCTCGCGAGGTTTTAACAGTCCCTTGTGAAGTACTTGTAAGGCCTTACAAGGCCTTGTAATACGCTAGAAGGAGATTAGAACGATTTCTACTATGGTGAAATAGAATCGCATTATTTGCTCACACGAGCATCCGCTTGACAAAAAATCTGGAGATGTAATTCCAATACAAGAAGTTAGACATATATTCAGCCACCTATCGTTCACAAAGGAGTTACTACCCAGAAAATCATGTGAAATACGTTTGAGAATTCTTCATACAGCATAAGCTCTTTGAATTTTCATTCGAATGGAAATTCTTGGCAGTTCTCAAGACTCATCCTTGCACTGTGAGGATTTTTGAGATTCCAGTACCGTCTTGGATTGACTCGATCAATTAAATAATAATTCAGAATAGGATTCGTATTATAATACTTGAAAATTTTATACGAATCCTATTCTGAATGATTATTTTATTTATCGAGTCAATTCAGTATATATCAATTGTTAATACATTAACATTTTTCAGTGCGACAAAAAATTGTTCTATCGCAAAATAATCCTTCAATAATATAGTGTTGAGTTGTTTGATTTTTTCAAATTCTCCAAGATTTCTTCTTGATTATTCATGATGTTGTAACTAAGGAATAATTGTTCAATGAAACAAGTAGCAGCGACTAGCGCGTTAAAATGGACATCAATTTGCGTTGATTCACATAATTTTCATCAAAAATTCCAAAGAATCCACTGAAGCAGCAAATCGTGGTATAAAACGCGGTAAAAAAATTTTTGTCAGAAACGGTCCACTCAAAATTCGTGTTGAAAATCAAAACATGTGAGTGTCAAATTGACAGATTCTCAATGCAAATTCAACACTTTTGTGTTGATTGCGCACATCCTTCGTGTCAATATTTAACACAAATTTTGAGTGGACCGTTTGGGACATGCACGTGTGTTAAAAATACACAAAATTTTCTACTGTGTATATAGAACAGGAAATCTTGTTGCTGACTCAGCTAAAAATTCGTTGCCACAATTAATCGGATTGTTGAGAGACTAGAAAAATTTTCAGAAGAGTTGCTGCCACAGCGAAAAAGACGCTGTCGTCGCTGTTTATAGCGAATAAATCACTTTCACAACTGAAAATTTGCTGCTCCAGCAATGGGGATCCGGCAAAATCAAATTTCCTTGTTACCGCAAATTCGTTTTTCCATGATATCTATTGAAAAAAGTATAGTTCTGAAGGAGATTCTTTTTTTTATCAAGCATAAGAAACTCTTCGATCATTGAATCGGAACATATTCTTCCGTATAAGGAATTGTTGACATCGCTGACGGAATGATGTTACCTCATCTAATTTGTTTCTTTTTTCTTTCACATTTGGATCTTGATTTATAAAACTCACCGTCATGATGAGCTTCAGATTCTTTTTTGCAGAAGCAATGCTTTTTCCAAAGCGTGGAGAGACACGGAGCGAAACACCGCAGACGAGTTTTGCATCCACCGATGAACTCCACCGCAGTTCATATTTGAATAAAATGTTTTTAAAGCTGCAATGTTTGGGTTTCCAGCGAGGTTGGTTATTCTAACATCACGTTCGTATTCAACAAGACTCATCGATTGTCCATTACAAGTCATACGTTCAATGATACATGAAAGTCTATAAATGCTGCTTGTGTGATACGATATTCCGAATATTGATGATAACTCTCAACAGAATCGATTCCTTTGTATGGAAAATATGTATCGGGATTTTATCAATATCGTATACAAACCTGCACGAAGAGAAATGAACTATTCATTTTACCGGACCTCTGGTTAATTGTTATATGACGGCAAGAAATATCTGTCACCTTTACCGGAATTGTGGTTGAGTTCACCGAATTTTCGGTAAATTTAAGAAGAATTCCATCCTTTATGAAAATTCACATTCTTTTCAAAAATACCATACTTCTTATTTTCGCCCACAACTGCCCAATGAATCTTGGACTGCGTATGTTCGATGTCATGGAGAAGTGAATTTCTTCGAAGAATTTGAAACTACTCAAATAACTTTCCATTTACCGATTCGTTACAATCCAAGTTACTATTTGTGATTTGAGAACTGTGTGAAATGTTCAAAGGAAACAGATAACCCACAAGTGAAGTAAAAATTCCACAGAGATAAATATCACTAAAAATTCTTGAATCTTCGAAATCCCAAGCTCAATCCATGTACGTCAGAGTGAAATATCAACGTGACATTATTGACATATTCATTGACATTTCCTTGTTATATGATCATACCGGTGATGGGCAGATGTTGACGAATGCGTCGACAATGTCACCGCAAGTTCTAGATCCTTATTTGAATATTTCACGAGGGGAGATGGAATTCTTGATATGTGACTGCATTTTCATTATGCACATGTAATGATCAAAATAAATATTGCTGAGAGTAAATTAAAGTATTAGGGTGAAGTAGCAATTCTTTCATAGGGAGATACCACTGGCGGGAGGTTAATCATCTGATATTGATTGATTGATTCACATATCGTTTGATCAAAACTCGTCTGACCCTTTGACGAATGATTTGCTTCTTCCTTCCTTGCACACGGAGAAGATGATATATTAGAAAACATTAGACAGTATGGCAGGTTGAGGATATATGTTTTGGTATGACGAAATGTAACGATCAATGTGAAACCGTTTACCATACCTCTCAAAAAGATCACGATACACACTGATGAAGAATGACATGAGAATGGTATCTGTTGACATAATGAAACATATATCCTCCAGTTACGATACTGTATGTGATTCTCTATCACATTGATTTTCTCCGTGCATCAAGAGCAATCACAATATTGATGAGCTCAGTGTAAGAAATTTTTCAGGAAATTTTTTTTTTAGATTTCAATGAATGTAATCATCTTTCATTATGATTCTTCTCAAACTATCTTAATTTCAAAAAAAGATGTTCCATTCTCCTGAGAAGATTTTCTCCCTCCCTATCTCAGGTTTTATCGTTCAAATGAACCTGTTCCATACATCTTTTATTTCCAATTCCTCACTGAGACAAAAAAATGTTTTGAACCGATGAATTTTTCTTTGAGTCTAAGAAATGAATCCATCCAATGATATCATCTGTGGAGTTACTTCATCAACTTCATTTCAAATGTGATTCATATGGGAGTGGTGGGATCATTGATTGAAATATGAGGTACTTAGGATTGATAAAAAAGTTATTGGATGATAAAATTTTGATTTTCGAATTCATGAAATATAATTTAATTCAATGAATTATGCATTTGACGGGTAGAAGCCATCGTTAATACTGTGATAGCCAACTGTAGTGCCAGAATGATGATTTCTCCTTTCAATCAAATATTTAATTATTTGAATAAAAAAAGTTTTGAAATAGGAAAATATTAATATAAATAATATAAATGTTTCTTGCATTCAAAATAAAATGTTTTCATGAATATGGAATGAAAATTTGTTGTGAATAAATAAATATTTGAAACAATGAATATTCTTTCCTATCTAAGAGATTATTCCATAGAATGTACGGAGAGATTTTCTAATCGTTCAGAGAACTTATCGACATGAATAAATCTTTCTCCAAATCAATGAACTCACTTTTGATCGGATGAATTATATTTTAAAAAATTTCCAGAATGAGAAGAAATAAGCAGGAGTCAGAGCATTCGCGCAAGGGCGGAGCCGAGCTTCCTAATTCCTGTGTGATCTGTGATATATTCGAAACAATTGGATTATTCGATCAGATGATTAAGATGAATTCATTCATGATGTTCAATGCCGTGATCGAGAAGAAATATTTATTAGGACAAAACATTACTTACTATAGGTTGACGGTGAATTAGTTCTTTATGTACAAACTGTACTGCAGGAAGATGGCTTGTGAGAAAGTATTGCCACCTTCTGAGAAGTAATCGCAATTCGTCGGAGTGAATTGAATACATTTCAATTCCAAAAATATATTCCTTTGTTTCAATAAATTCATAAATTTGATCAATCTATCCATTTTATGGACTAGATGGAACCTTTATTCGCCAAAAACATTGTAATTTTGCATAATGTATCAAATTTTGATTTCATTAAACGTAGTATTGACAAGAATAATTGACAGGTTGACAGGTTATTGACTAGAATCCTTCTTCAATCATAAATGAGAATTTTTAATGAGGTGATTCATTAGATGTTACTGAAATTTGAATCGTTTATTGAACCTAATTGACAATTGAATACCATAACATTCAACTATTGAAGCCCAAAAACCTTGCAGTACATTATTGAAACGATGTTTCCAGTAGCAAAGAGTTGATTCGAGAAGATATGTAACGATGACTTATCAGATTTCGCGAGTTTTAATCTTTGTGTTGTTTATAAAAACGATTCAAACTTCGAGAACAACATATTTATTAGCATGAATAAAATAACTTCATTTGATGCCTATAAAATAATTATGGGATCATCTGTAAATCACATTACGGTCTCACTCATTTCGTTCTTCATCGCATCAATTCCACATGTGAGGAATGAGATAAAAAAGAAAATAAAGATAGGCGTAACTCAATTCGTGGAAATTCCTCATGGCGTTGAAAATACATTTGTTCAACGGAATATATTGAGAATCAATTGAATACATTCCATTAATCCTAATAGTATTCGTTTTTTCTGTTGATTTCAATGGAATAATGTTTCAAAATGGATTACATGAGCCGAATCATTAATTTCATGCTACTCAATACAATCATACTACCAATTTGGATCAATCAAGTATCTTATTATGCGTAAGCAAAATGTATTCATTGGAAAAAATGGTTATTTGATTTGAATTCCCAAATCATGGATTATAATACTTGATTTGATTGATTCAAAAACTATCCAAACTATCATTCTTCATACGAAATCTGTTCTATAAAATAGCTTTCATTCAGAGGAATTTCTCTGACATTTGAACTGGAAAAGTATCTCATTGTGATCATAAACTTAGGTTTCTGTTCAAAAAATAAAACTCTCCGAATTAAAATTACCAACTATTGAGTATATGATTCTATTTTATTGTCTGAAAAAACCACTTCTATTGAAATTAATGAGATTATCATACTTTAAACTGTACCAGTTTATGAACAACAGTACTTTCGGTCCGATAACTTCATGTTCTTGAATATAATAATTATTTTATTAGCCTGAAACCGCGTTGTTTCTCCCGTGATGCAAAAAGTTATTCATTTGTAAGCCATGTCTACTTATCTCAAGAAATATATTTCCACTCGGAGCCAACAATCATTCTGGTGAAGAAAGAAATTATCAGGTCAAATACTTGATTGTTGAGAATTTCAAATACCGATATAAGTATAATCACCCTCGATGGTACCATAATGAAGACATGATGTTTACATTTTATGCATCAATGCAAGCTGAGCGAAGTTTATTATAGTATGTTTACGGCACATTATGTTACGAAATATTCAGAGCATGGTTTTCTATCTGGGATGCAAAACTTTACGTTATAAAATTGAAGCTGTCCATGCAGGTATTGCCAAGATTGAAAAAAACCCAAGCTTGTCCCAAAGTTGGCACATGTGTCAGAAACAAACCTCCGTGAAGAACAATTGGCCCAATATTGTTCCATGATTGTCCCGTTGTTCCCAATGGATAGTCAGTCATGGTACATTTGTTAATATTTTTAAAATAGTCACTACATTTGGTACAGTAGCGCTCAAATTAATGGGAACACCAGATGAATTGTGCTCTTTCTGCTGTACGACAGTTGGCACCACTGCTACCCGGGTTTTCAAGAACAAAGGAGGACATATTATTTATTAGGATACTGTTTGTAGCTTTTTTGGTTAATAAACTGTGTGTCATGTAAAAATTATAGTAATTTCCCCGGGGTTCCAATTTATGTGAGTGCTACTGTACTGTTGAAAACAATTGTGCCAATATTGCCCACATGAGTGGCACAATGTTTTTAAATATTGACTGAATTTTGAATTTACAATGGCTGACGACTTGAGGATAACCATCTGGCTAGGGCTGGCCCGATCTTCCTGCCATAATTAATCCTGCATACTATGGTTTAGTTTGAGCATAATTCAAGAATAATAATAGAATCAAAATAGATTGAAATATCGAAGAACGCAAACTTTCCAATGATCATACAAGCTTGTCCCAGTCTTGTCACATTTTTTCTATGGTTTTAAGATAATTCATGTACGGTATTCTGAGGGAGGTAGTCATGAACTGAAATATGAATCAATTACTTTCTTCATCCATATCTGCGATCAAAGAAGCATTGGTTGATGCTTGGTAAATGAATTGGACCGGGCCTGGCAAAACCACTGGCCCAAGCTTGTCCTGATCTTATCATTCCCAAGCCTGGGCCAAGTTTGGTAAATTGTTCAAGACAAGTTTCGGCAGGTCTTGTGCCAGGCTTGGTCCATCATTGGGCCATTGGTCCATACACACATGGGTGCATTTCATTGACTTTCACTTTAGAATACATCACATGAGAGTTATGAATCGGATGAAAGATGATGAAGATGATATAATTAGTTATTCAGTCAATAGAGTGCGTTTTTAATTTCAGAAAATAAATTTGAATGAGCTGATCTCATAGTATAAATGAAGAAAAAAGACATTTATTTGATGCAATGAAATGGCAACAAATGAAATCCATCTCGGCAATTCAAAGAATTTTTTTTCTCACTGGCCGATATCGATATTTGATGTGTTTTATCATCAGTATTCAATTTTCAACTCCTCGTTTCCTCACAGTCAAATTCCAATACGTGAAATTCTAACATCGAAAATATCACATATGAGATACGATGAAAATGTTACGACACGAACCCACAAAGAAGACGAACCATACCTATACAAATTCAGAGAATGGTAGGAAGTGAAATTACACCTGAAAGTACCCTTCGATTCCAACATTCTAACATTCCCTGCCATACTTTTCGACTATACCTATGTATACATCAGCCTCTTTTCCGCTTCCGTTGCTGAAAACGGTAAGCCTTTCAGTAATATAACATTAACCTCCTATCGGAGACCCGTGACCCGAATCGTCTGGACCTTTTCGAAATCGTCTCGTTTCCGCTAAGTATTCTCCCTACGGACTCTTACCATAAAAGAACGCGCCTAAAGTGCCTGTCCCGAGTAACGTAGAAGGATTTCTTCAATTGAATACCTGCACTTTTCCTGTTCTCGACCATGCGCACCCGTGTGTGTGTTTTACTCGACTTTCATGGAATATCTATCGTCGCTATTTTTATTTCTTTCGATTGACTTCCCTGCTGTAACGAAAAGATTGAGAACTTTCTCGACAGTGAATTACACTCAACTTTGTACTTGGTAGCTTGGATAATTTGCATCATTGATCGATTGGACGTTGAAAAGAATTTCGCTTAAAAAGCTTTCATTTTAATTCTACAATTACTTGTCTTCCAAGTTCTATTACTCGGAGATATTTTCCAAATGATATATCTTCGTTGTACTCCGTTCACGTACAGAAGAGATTAAATAAGGGAGAACGATAAAATTCTCGGTATCACAATAATGACATGAAGGAATTCAACGATAAGATGTAATGAATGTTACGTACATGCAAATATTTCATTATACAATAATTCTAAAATGGAGTCCAATGACTTATAAAAACGTGTTCTCGCTATGCTGCATTCACCACTTCTTTCATTTTTACGTTTTCCAAATAAAACCAATGAGGGTCTTCTTAGATCAATCTTGGAAGTTTAAAATTAAATTGAAGCCATACGTAACGGAATGCTTTTTCGGAATCTCTTTTGAGAATCAATGGAATGGATAATTGTGATCATCGACTATTCACCAGAATTTTCCCTACCCTCGTACATTTTTCTGTTTATGGAACGGAATATTGAACACTTCTCCATGAAATTCTCCCTGCACACATTTAATCAATGTCCTCGTCCTTTAACTCTTAGTCTCTGTTCCATTACTCTCATTTTCCCTTTTCTCGCGTAATGAAATTACAACTAAGTGGAACATGTCTTTGAAATTTTCAAACGCTCAATCGATCGAACGTCATATTCGTGAGGCCACAAATTGGAATGATCGATAAAGTGATAAAGCTGTGCCAATGTGTATGTAAATCGATTACACCATCCAAACTTATTTATGAAAATTAAATAAACCTCATGCGCGATTCTATCACAGTAAGTGAAGAAAATTAGCTTCCGATTGATCAATTATCATACGAAAATATTCATGGGAAAATGATCATGTGATGATTATTTATCATTACGATCATATGGAGAATCGAAATCCAACTGGTAAAGCAACTCATAGTAAAATGATGGAAACACAAAGAGAGAGAGAAATACTTTGAACTGCGAGGGTTCCCTCTGAACTCGTCGATGAAAACTTTCCATGAACGAGTTGGACTGGAATAGTTTAAATCAATATTTCCCAGTTTTAAAAAAACTATCTCTCTATATTGGGGAGAGAAATATTTTCGACGTTCAAAGTTTGATTCCTTCAGCCTTTTGGCATAACACCAAGAAAATATGTTCTCGAATCAACGAAATATTTCATTGGAGCAAAGAATTTTTCTTATCAGAGTATGATAAAATACAGGATTCGATGAACAGATAAAGTTGAGAAATTAATGTGATCGGGAATGATATGAAGTCATGAAATAACAAGATCAGGTTCAATTGAATGATGATGAATTGTTACAAGGAGACAAAGAATCGTGGAATGATTACTGAGAATGATAGTAAATTGGTGACAACTACGAATTTTGTACACAGTCGCTATCAGAGACGAGTAGGGGTTTCTATTTTGGTATATTCAAATAATTCGAGTTCCCGGTGTAGGGACGGGTCGAGATTTTTTGAATATCCCGTATTTTCGAGAACCCGGTTTGATTCGTGTACCCAATTCGATGCGGGTTCCTGAAATGTTTCGAGTACTTGAATGTATCCAGGTTTTCCAGTGATTTCCGGGGATAAAATATAATTTGAATAATTCAATACTCGAGTATATTGACTCAGTCCACGTTCTTTGTTTCGAATGATCAGTCAAACTTCATCGAATATGAATATAGTATATTCCTTGTATAGTATACGTCTCCTATTCCTCGCAAGAAACACTTGATCAGTCACGTAGCAAAAATATTATGAATGGCAGTATGGAAATTGAATTGTTTATAATTAACTATTCGCGTCAAGATTAGACGAATTATTAAGGTGATGTTGATTTACGTGCACTTGAAATCGTACATCAACTGATATCACATTGACGAGTTGAATAACTTCATGATTTAATTCAACTATCAAACGTTGAAATTGAGGGGCATGCCAGTATTGAACCATGCTATTACCAATGATCGGCGTTACATTGAGAACTCATTTTTATCGGGACTAGGTCAAAGTTCGTGGCAACATTCAACCACGTTTCAAACGATCGTTCAGCCAATGTTGAACCAAGGATGAGCCTAGCGAGCACCAAGCCTGGCGGAATTGCGAATCACAGGGAAAAAAATGTTGTGATTGATATTTGGATAGCTAAAAATTAGCTGGGGTAGCTATTTTTTAATTTTTCTAGCAAAAGTTATCCCTATAGGAGCTAAAATCTAGCTTTTGCAGCAATTTTCTTCGATATCCAAATGTCAAGTACACGAAATAGCTGACAACCGACATTTGTTGAACACCAACATCGGTTCAACATTTTATTAGCTGTCAATCAACATTGAATATTCAAATATTATCAAGCTTTACCCGCACCAAGGTATATTCTATTGTCAGCATTGGCAGTACCCAAAAATTCATTTATGGGTAATAATCATCGATCCAATCGTAAATCTCCATTCACATTCAATTCTTTGCCAGTTGAAAGAATCATTTTATTATCCACGCCACACATTCGATTCACCTTCAGGAAATTAAATTGACATACTTTCCTTGCCTTTGCCTCCTCCTATTCCTTCCTCAGGCTTTTCTCTTCACAAGATAATCAAAATGTATTTTCAAGAATGAGGTATCTTCTTCTTTACTTAAAATCACTCGCGCGGCGTCGTTCAGAAGAAAGTCGTTTTACGATCGACCGTCGGTTTTCCGCGCACCAATCGTCCTCAGACGGGTATGGAAACGGAAAAGACAAGAAAATAGGGAATAAGATAGATAGAGAAAGGTCAGAAACTTTTTCATCCACTCTATGTGAATACGTGTGTATATGTGTACATATACATGTACAGAAAGAGATAGAGGGAGAGAGAAGGAAAGAATGACGAGAAGAGAAGAGAAGACGACGGATTACGTAAATTACGAAAAGCTGGAGAGAAGAAACCGTCTCCTATCCAAAGGATGATGGTTCAAGGGAACTCCTACACTTAGAGCCATATAGTAGCAGAAGGGAAGGACAGACAATTCCAGATAGACAAACGTGGGAAGAAACGAGAGCCTCGCAAGAAGAAATAAAGTCAGAGAAAAGAGGAGAAAAGATAGCAGCGTGTCACCGCAATCGATTTAATGAGAAAAATGTTAGGAGACGCCCAAGAATCGAGTCTTTCTCATAATGAAACTTCTAACCATTTCTTTTCTCGTCTTGTTCACCCTTTTCTCCTCATCTTCTTACTTTTTCCTCACTTTTGCATTCCTTTCCTTCTCCTTGCACATCTCAGGATGATTTCCGAATCTCCTTGTTCTCTCCTCCGCGTATTCATCCATCTGCTTTGAAGCCTCCTCTCTCCCATTCTCTCTTCATTCCGATTCCCCTCTTCTTCGAGAATTCCCTATCCTCCTCTTGTCTCCTTTTCTTCGTCTTGAACTTCGATATCAGCATCGCGTGTTCCTTTACAAAACCACTTTGGGTAAGTCTCGATCCATTAAATCTCGAGAGGCGGACGATGAGGCATTTGGCATTTTCCTGAACACTACCCCCAAGTTGAGAAGAAGAAATAAAGGGAAGATGGAAAACAAGCTTTGAACTCTGAATATGGAAAGTCAGAGAGAGGGAATGGCAAGGAATGAAGGACAGCGGTATTTGGGAATTAACTCTCTGTCCCTTCTCTGGTTCTCTAAAGTTGGATGTATCCTACCACCACCGTTCTTTCTTTCCACGAGAGTGAATTGTTTTCTTTTTCAACAAAATAAATCTGGATTCTAGAATTTTCATACATAACAGATATTTGGATCACAACAATTAGTGTAACAAGATGCTTTCTATTTGATGCTCAACTCCATTTGATGATTAAAAAGTTTCAAATGATGAGTATTGATGGAAATCTATCTTCATGTATGGTCTTAATCAATCAATCTGCTTGCTCCTTTTTCATGGATACTAAAATTATGTTGATAAAAATACTGAATTTGAATGAGATATAAGCGTGGAAGCAAACATATCCCGAGCAGAAAAATCTTATGGCCAGCCTCAAGTGCGATATGGGCCCGATCGGGCAGTGATAGAATACACTCCATCCCGACCAAACAGATCTGGCCCTGGCAAGGCCATAATTTAGCACGCCTGATTAGGGTGAACCAGATCTGGTCCTGATAGGATTGTAATTTGGTGTGCCGTATGATAGTTTGTTGCATCGCGCTTTGATGCAACGGGGCGTCACATTTCATATCAGGGCTCGAGTTAGGACCCTCGTAGAAATTTCACAAGTTCTTCCCTGTGACTGATGAGGCGCTGAAGAAGAAGAACTGATAAGGAACAAATCGCGAGGTACTAGTCAAGAAATGATAAGTTGGATCCGACTAGCATTGGTTGAACAAAATTAATGAGCTACTCATCAGTATATTATGAGTTGGACTAATTAATGATAGGGTAATACCATGTTTAATAGTTACAAGTACTCACTCTGTGTATGAATTAAATGGAGAGAGATGGATTCATCCGCTAAGAAAAAAGATGGTTTGATTCAATCGAGTTTCAGTTGCCTAGAGTCCGCCGCGCATTTGGATACGGCGAAATCAATCTAGGAGTTGATTGAACTGCCTTGCGGGTTTGGAAAATTAGTTGTCTCAATTCCGCGAGAAATTCAGCCAAATCTTGAGGATTTAATTGTAATTCTTAAGAACTTGATTCAATTGATTTTCTGTTTTGAAACGACGTGAAACATATTTGTATTGAATCAAAACACTTTTAAATGACAATATTGAACATTTGTTTGGATGTTACATGCCTTGACATCAATACCGTACTTGAATTCATCAACTCCATAAGTTATGCGCTGAATACAGTAGAGCAATTCAATACAATGATCAAATAAAGAAAAAAAATGATTCCTTAGCCGGGCTTTCCGATGGAATTCACACAATTTTTCTGAAATTCGTTTTACTGCTGTTGTCAGAATGGTTGTTGGCTCCTCTACCACCATCCGTCATCTTTTATCTCCGCCCGTTTTGTTGGTGGGAGTCGTTTTGCTGCTTCCGTCCGTGAGGCATGGGTTACTTGATCAAATTCTTTCACTGGACAATGTTTTATTAAGGAATTCTGGAATAAAAATTTCGCTTCACCGTTGACGAGAATCGAACTCGTAACTCCTAGTCTTGTAGACTAGCGCTCTACCCACTGAGCTATAGAGACTAATTGCCAACTTCCACCCAGAAATTCCGTTTCAAATATGATTCACTCGATCCAGGAAATACAATTGACATGATGTCTCATACAATGAATAAAAATTCATATCGAATTTGTGAATCGAAATGAATCATATAATATCATTCTACATGAATTCAGGTGTTTTTTCTCAACAAATAGAAAACAATCCTGTATTCAACGAACACTTTTCTGTATCTGTATCCATTTTTTTGGTTGAAATATATTTTATGACACATTAACAGCGATCACATTGATGAGGTTGTTTCAAGTCCGCCAATTTTCAGTCAAACTTATTGAATATCCGTTCGATTAACCAATTCACTGGAAACAATTGGATGAGTATGTTATCTCAAATGTTGATTCTTTCCAATCACACCTGCATGCATTTTGATTACTCCAATACGTGATTAAAACAACTGCTGGGAATGGTACGTTCAAAATTTGTTGTGTTTCCATCAATGACGTAGCGATTGATTGGAACGCGCATCTTATTTAGTTACAATATCGCTACGGGGTTGACTCAACCAAAAGTGTATTTGTACCAAATGACGGGAAATTTATGTCCCACGTTATTCTGTTGACTCAAATTCCCGGCGCGCTTGACAAAAAACAATTTTTTTTCTCAGTGTCAATGTTGAAATGGATATCATATTCTTCGCACTTGTTTCTGTCAAAATGAATACAATTTGAACAACAGTATTGGCACATTCGACAACAAGAATGAATAACATTTGTTTCATTCCAAGAGTAAAGAGTTAATTTTTCTTCATTTCATTTATACTCTAAGTGAAGACTTATAGTTATTACCATAGTCTAGTATTTGTGATTAGTTGCTCGCTAGTGCCTGCTTAGTTTTCCTGATCAGTCCCTAGTTAGTGAGAGCGTTACATCTCTTACCAGTTACTTGCAAGTTTCTCCGATTAGTGCCTTGCCAGTAAAGAAGCATGAACTGATAAGTGTCTCATGGTTTACTAGCGGAAATTTCCACCAGGGAATAAGGTTATCCAGATCTGGTCCTGACCGAACCCCTAACATGAATTTCTACTCGGGTATATGCATCCGCAAAGTGTTCAATGAATCGATATTTAGAAACTTTCAGAACAGCAGACTAGGGTAATGAATTGAAAAAAAAATAAAATTGAAATATCAGGTGCAAAAACATGTGAACTGTGAGAAACGTATGTTGGATGGAAACAGACTTTCTCCAAGAAACATTTAATTGCCTTCCATTTTAGAATTATAGTGGAATCCTAGATTGTTGAGCGCTGACAATTGGGAGAGATGGGTAAAAATCGGTTGGCAGTGCATCATTTGGGGATCACCTGAAGCTAAAAGAGATGGTTCCCTCAAAAATACGTCCACCCAAAAAGTAACATCTAGACTAAATAATTGTGTTATAACGGAACTTCATCTATCTTGGATAGTTAGAATTTATTGAATCGACTCAAAAGCTGATGGAAACGATATTCCGAAACACACGGAGAGTTGTTTTCATGAAGTTTCCAAACGAAATTTGAAGGAGATATCACTTCAAAACGATCTGGTCACCCTGCTCTTATCTGCACCTTTTTGATGCATATAGACGTTACATACACATTACACATTCATTTCACACTTGAACACGGAATAAATAAATGATGCGAATAAATTTCTTGTATTCCATTCTCTCGTGTAAAACTATCAAGAATGAGAAATGCAGAATATTACATATATTGTGATACACGCTCTACTGAGAGTGAAAGAAATTCAACCGGCTAGAACCATTTTTCGTACTCCCGTTGCAACTGAATTCGAAATCCATTTGTGTTTCACGCTTCAGTACAGGAAAAAAATATATTTCAAGTACACTTGTCCTCCTCGCACTATGTCTCTACTCATCTCCAAATTGAACATACATATGTGAATGATTATTCAGAAACGAATAATGTCGATGTGTTTATACTGAAGTGCATTGTATTGCATTCACCTTAATCCATGCGAGACCCTGCATTTTACGTATTATTCCGTTATCCAATAAAAGATTAATTGAAGGATTCTTCGAAGAATGGAATACGACTCCATTCTCCCCTCCGGTGTCGCGGCTTCTTAAGGGAAAAAGTAAGAGGAACGGGGAGAAAGGAAGAAGAGATTCGTGATGACGAGATTCCACGCGACGGGGCATTTGCGAAATCGAATTCACCCGACAAATCCCACTGGCACGTCGCATTATCGTTCCCGTTACTCCTCGTCTTCTCCCTTCGTCACTTCTTTCTTTCTCTTTCCATAACGTTCTTCGTGAGTAGGTCCTTATCATTTACGGTGTCGTGGAGAAAAGTGAAAAAAAGGTCCCCGTTTATCGAAATGAATACTCCCGCCTACCGGTCACACAGTCACAGCGACGGGCGACTGCGCTTTCCTACGCCTCTTATTTCACCCACCGAGTCCCCTTTTCCCATCTTGAATCGAACTCTGCGATCTTCTCTCAACATTTTCGGAAGGAATTTTCCGTTTCACAGGCCGTATAGTACGATAACACTGAAGAAAAGCCGGGATGGAGGGAGAAAATTTAATGTTAGCGTTAATCCGATTGACCTTTGAAAAAGTATACTATCAAAGAGATTCGATGGAACCATTATGTATCCGAGAGAAATGAGATTAATGAAATTATTATCGAAGGGTTCGATCGTTATTGTTGATAGTGATTGATCGTTTATCGTATTCCTCAAATGCCATTATCCTTATCAACCATGACATTTTATGAATTTTTTTTTTTTATCAATACCACTCCACTCCACTTACTGATTTTTGTTTTCAATTTTGAATGTCTTGGAAGAAAAAATATATTGGATGATTATTATTCATTTTATTTTCATTAAAATTGTTCGTTGGGACAAATCTAATACAAATTATTCCGGATATTCATGCGGTTTTCAATGCTGCACTGGTGGAAGCTCAATATAAAACAATATACTTCTCTATGAACACTGGAATAAAAAATTCAAAGATGAAATCTCCAAGTGGATTTAGAATTCATCTTTCAGTTCCTCCACTTCCACCAAGATGTGCGTATTTTTGACACATTCCATTCATATCACAGGAGGGTTCTTTCTTTGCATATCATCTGTACTTAATTTTCCACAGAGTAATCACAAATGATACAGGATGAAAGTAATATCCATACGATAATAGAGAACAGATTGGATTTTGGTAAAATATGGATTCTCTCAGTGCACATCAGTTCCCTCCTGCAGTATCGTTTGCCAATGCATCAATGAACTCGGAAAGATGCCAGTTCTCACACACTCTCAATGAATCATCTCAAATAAAGACAATTATTATATGCTGTGGTGCAGGATAATGAGACCGTGCAACACATTGTTTCGATCAAACGTTGTTTTGCAGCTACATAGGCTCATGCAAGAATTCCAAAAACCTTCTCCTCGCACAATGCAGTTACAATTCACAATGTGGAGCTCAAGATTAAAGAGGACTGTAGTACAGGAATCGCGATACTATGAGAGCTGCTTGCCTTCGAGGCATGACATTTACCATGATTCAGCGCTCGTCTAGGGACGAGACAAAAGGTGAGAGAGTAGGGACGTAGCATAAATTGAAAGTTCAGCCCCCTGGTTGGTTGCTGGAGTCTGGCGCACACGTCGGTGCGCCAGGATCCAGAAGGAAGCAGAGAATGGAAAGTAAGGAGTTAGGGGAAGAATAGTAGAAGAGGGAAAATGTCTCCGGTGAACTTTTCCCTATAATTCCAACCCGACTGGTACCGTCACACAGCAGGCTCCGTCTCCTTTGTTCCTTGACTAGCTCCCGGCATCATTAGTTTCAGCGATGAGATACTTCGACGGGAGGGAATTCGATTTAAAGAAATTCCACAGCTTGCAAGACTCATCATACACGTATCAGCCAAACTCACAAATATCACGTAGAACTCATCTTCCTCTCTCTATACCTCATCAAATTCCTGTTTCGTGTGAACATATCATGAATATATGTAATATACATTGTATTAGGTGGTATAAACGGTTTTTCTAGCAATTGAATTTATTCATTCTCTTTAACTGGATAGAAGAGTCGAATCTCTTGTCAAAAATCACCACACCTTCCGTCATTCTTTGAAGGATTTTCAACGGAAGGAACTTGTTGCTTCGGGATTGAGATAATGTCTTTGTCTGAATTAACGTCACATCAAAGCACTTTTCATACTCTTCAACGCGTTCCCTGGTGTGGACTCTCTCGGAATTTCACTGCAAAACTCTGGAAAAATCTGAGTCAATTTGAAAAATTCTGAAGATCTCTCGCTTATCGGGCACGTTTTGTTACGGGAAATTTTCTTGAAAATCACTCAAACTCTCTGAGCAGTCATAAACACCTCTGAAATATTCTGAGAAACTTTCCGCTGTGGTAAGACCGCGATTCCGGACGGATTTGGCTAGAGAGCCTGCAAAAGCATTGAACTAAATCAGAAGAAATCTTGGCAAGAGTATTCTTTCGAAAAGTATGGGGTTTGAGACTTCGCTATTATTCCCTTCAGTCTCTCAAATGAGGTTAACTGGGAATATTAGTCGATAGGCAATATACTCGATAACTTCATAAAACATGATTTCAAATTTCGAGGTAACAATGACTAATTTTGCAATAAGATTAATAATCTAATTGGCTCGTTTAATACAAGCACTATTATTCTGGCTGCATATTGAAATTTGTGTGTACGCATATAGTTGATTTACCAAAGATATATGAGTAATACAGAGATGCTTTACAAATCATCATGCAATTCAGAGTCACTCGACGCGATACTGGATTCAACGATCCAGACGTACACATCTATATGTATGCAAGCGAATGTGTATAGAGATTATACCTACTATATACTATCGTACAGTTACGCAGTGCTTGCCTTAGTTGTAGATGTACCATCGCGCCGTTGTCGCTGTGCAAACGCCAACTGAAATATTATGAGATTACAGGATAACAAATATACGCGGACACACGCGTACAGACACGTACTCTTCTCTTCCTCCCTCTCTCTTTTGATCCCGATCTCACCTTCTCGCTGGCGTTCTCTTATTCGCTCTCTCCACTTTGGTAATCCACTCTGTACACGCGCAATCCTCCGAGTTTCACGCGCTGTGAACCACCCCCGAGTTGGAGCATAAAACAATGTCGATGTTTATTTGTATTGCTGGGTTGTATTATCTCCACACGTACGTACACATCAAATTCTACATACACAATTTCCCCTGGCCGAGATTTACGATGGCCGATCCTTCTTCGAGGAGCAAAATTACGACAATCGCGCTCGCGTCTTACTACGCCGACTGCCACTTAACTGAACCGTGGAAAAGTTGAACAAACAGGCGAAAAGGGAGGAAAGAAGAAAACCTCGGGGATGGAGGCACTGAGTAATGGGAGTCAGCAGGTCAGTGGATGAAAAAAAAACGAGGTCAATTAAATTGAATTATTATTCAATATGCATGTGATGATGGTTTTTCAAGCAAATTGCAATTCAAATACCGTTCAAGCTTGGATATACACACTCTCTCAAACTTGAACAGATCAAAAACTAATTTTTTCAATTTGAATAAAATAACCACTGCATTTTCGAAATGAATTCTCCGAAATGGAATACATATTCCAACTCGTCGTCCATCAGTTGATTTCACAGTGAATCTTGGTGTTAATTACTTTGAAATATCATAACTTGTAAAGTCAGTTTCAAAGAATCATAAGAGAATATCGAGGATAAAGCACACATTTGTCCACTGGGAAAAACCTGAGGCGCGTAATTCAACCGTTCATCGGGGAAAAATACCAGGGAATTGGTTTTGAATGAACACAGGTGGTATTAGTATTGCTATTGTAATACAGGAATGGAGAGAATTTCATTACACGTTCATGTGTACTCTAACGCATCCCTATGGACTTGCACCTTGCCACAGTAGGATTAGCTTTGAATGTTTTGATGGACTACAGTTCTGAAATACAGACATACCTTTATCAAAGAGGTCTGTTGGAAAGGATCAGGGAGAACAAATTCCTAAAAGGAAGCATCATCCATTTCAGTAATGATTGTAGTTTGGAATCAAGTGAATCATAATAGTAACAATGAAATTATAATACAACAATAAGAACTTCAGTCCTGCCTCACGATAATAGAAACAAGGAGCATTTGAGCGTTCATGATTGCTCAAGTGGAATCCCTTTCTATTATCATACCGCCTTTGCCCGCAGCATGCTAGCTTTGAGTCTATGTTTTATAATAATGAGAAGATTTGCATCGACGCGTCAAATCGCTAGGAAATTTAAGCTTTATCAAACTTTCTTTGATCATCCGAGAGTATGTAATTGCTTATAAATGCTTACTACAAAACTTGCATCACAAACTCAAGAATAATTTCAACCTCATTCTAATGAGAATTTCGACAAATCCATACGGGAAAGAGAATATTTGCCACGACTATTCGCGTAGAGGAATTTAGACCGCATTGAGAGAGATAGATCATACTCGCTACTTGGCACTTGGGACAAATACCGTGTGAGTTGAAGTAACAAACACGATCATCACCCTGCTGAAAATGCCAAGCGGTTTCTAGCAGTCCCTGGGACAAAAAGCGACAGAACCAGACAGATCCGGGCAGAAACCTGTCCGGATCGACCGTAGGGTACCCAAGATCCTGATGAAGAAATTAGGTTGCAGTCAAAGCCGCCCGAGATGTAGGTGGCGATAGTTCGCTCCAACTAGCACAAACATGCAGTCATATCCATATTCACGGATACTTATATGTGTGATCCTTAGTTCCGGCTAAGTTTCAGATGGTGCTAGTGAATGTAGTATTGTTTCATTATATGGGACCTTGGGTGCCCTGGGTCGGGTCTGGTTCTGCTCGGTCTTTGTCCCAGGAACTGCCAGAGGATTCATCCGGATTTGCTTGACATTTTCAACAGGACATGCTCATCAACGTGGTAGTTGTCCCAACTAATGAACAGCTGCGATAACTGCTACTACTGCTACTTTTCACAGATGATCGACAATCGATTACGTGAGTAGTTGTAGTTTTTGTGACTATGCATATTATGAAGATTTGGTATGAAAAATTTTCAACAATAAATGAAAATACTTCCAGAAACATTTGAAATGTTCATGTGTGAATACCCCATTGAAAATACTCTCGATAAAATATCCCAAACAACTGATTCCACAACAAAAAATCAGTGTCTCAAAATTGTATTATTCTTGGAATAGCTCCTCCCTCAGAATCGATTACTTCAATAAACTTATTGCCCAGGTCATCAATAAGTTTTGTACAAAAATTGACGTGCTGTTGTATTTTGCTTCCTCGTTAGATGGAAGCTTTGTGATCGTTTCGAGGAACCGAAAACTTTTGTCCCCAAACTCAAAATCTCTTTGACCAAAATGTTCCTTCAAACTTGGAGAAGATTTTCGGCTTCGTGTTTTCCTGTCTGTCTGTGCGCGTGTGTGTGTGTAAATGTAGGGATGTGAAGTGAATTGCGACCGCGTATATCCCCGCTTCTTATTATCCGATTGGGATGAAACTGGTACCAGGTTTTGAGTATGATCCACTAGCAGTTGCATATGAGTTTCATCCCAATGGGTTGGAAACTGTGGGGAATTTTTTCGGTGATCCGCGTATTTTTGCCATATTCTGACAACATGCCTTCCCTATGGTCGTATCATCTGAATGCCATGGGATTTTGAGCATACTCAATTCACGAGGTGTTAATTGTACGATATAAATTCCAAGCGAATCGGAAATGAGGGAAAAAAATGGTGAGCGCTAAGTTTTGGAACAAAATCTGAAAATCTCATAAATGCCGCTATCATGCGGAAATCTCCCGTTCCTATCATCCGAACATTATGGGATTTTCACCACAGTTTCATGGAGTCCCGATGGTGGTCCCTCATAAATTTCAACCTGATCCTTACAAGAAAACGGGAGACAGAAAGGAAATCTGTTATAAAAAATTTCGATTTTGGGACAAGGGCATGTTTTTGCTTCCTGTTATCCGACTGCAATGGAATGCATACCAGGGTTCAGTTATGATCCCATAGTGGTCCCATACGAGTTTCACCACAATCAGTTCAGAGATGTAGAAAAAGGGTCTTCAGCAATCTCCCAGGTATGCGTTGACAAATGTACCAAGCTTGGTGCCAAGCTTGAGCCAATGCTAGTCAACATTGGCACCAAATTAGATGGATGTCTGGGATGATAACAATGTTCAACGCTTGGCATCCAAGCTTGGTTCAATATCAAGATTCGATATTGGTTTTATGTTTTGAATCGATATTGCTGCCATGATTGATATACAATCAACCTCAACGGATAGGATAGTTTTGTTATTGGCATTCAAGCTTGATTGAATATAATATGTTCCGACACATGAAATTTCGGAATATTGGATTCCGACACAGTCACTTTAGTCTAGATAGCACAAGAGTCGTGAAAGAGTTCAGAATTAATGGAATGGATTCATAAAGAACTCTTTTAGGAGTCTTGCGCTATCTGGGAGGACGTTGAAAGGATCCCCGTATATGAGCTGACGTACATTCAGGCGTATAATCTTGGAAGTTTCTGGAATGTGAATGAATTCCAAGCCCACGTCATGTGGCTATATCTAGGCTTACGGCGAACCAAGTGTCGATTAAAGCTTGGTTGAAGAAAAATGAATCAAACGCAGCGAAATATGCTCAATCCTAGCATTGATGTCTGAGGTGCTATTAAGGGTTGGTGAGCTGTGACGGGCCAAGCGTCAGTCGAAACCTCGATAAAGAAAATTTGATCAAACACGGCAAAAAATGCTAGGTTCTAGCATTGGCATCTGGGGCTCTATCAACGCTTAGTCAGCTACGGTGGGGCAAGCATTGGCCAAGGCTAGGTATACGAGACTTGGCATACCAAGCTTGATGCCAGTCATGGTCCGATTGTCAGTCTTGGTGTGACTTGCCTGGGCTGCATTGCTTGACGATATTTTCAAAAATTTTATCATAATTGGTTGATTGGGAACGAGGAAGCCGTGTACCAATTGGCAGAGTTTTGTACCTTTGTGTTACGAGCACATATTGAACAGATATAAATATCCATAATATATAAACAGTAGAACTGTACACTGGTTCTATATCACTAATCCAATAGCACAATGAAATTGATTTGGTATACGAATATATCAAGCTAGCTCGTTTATTTCATCCATCAGTGGATTCCAATATGTCTCTTGAAATTATTGACAGTCAAAAACACAAACCTCTACTAATTCACGTCGAATTTGCATAGAGAATGAATCGTGAGTGCGAGAATAAAATCATGTGAAGGGTTCGATTACAGTATACAGTGGATTCGATTGATCCTTTTCCTTCTTTTCGATAGATCCTTATTGCCAATTCATTATTGGTGAATTAGGAACATTTTCAAGTCCATCAATATGTAAGGAATAATGTTCTAAACGTGGAAAACTGATCATACAGGTTTTCATTCAAATAACAATGGACTGCCAACAAGGTTCTATCGGAGGGAAGGGAACGGATTAATCGCACCGACTATACACTGTAAAAACTAATCGGAATTTCCCTGTGTACATCAACCGGAAAATTTCAATCACTGATTAGGAAATCAATTCCCGGTACATTTATATGAAATTTCCCATACATTTATCTGAAAATTCCAAACTCTATGGAATTTTTTTCAACATTCCACAGTAAATTTCCGGACAAGTTGGGAGAATCCCTAACGCATGTAGGGGAAAATCGGGACCCATCGTACGCGGGGCTCATTCATACAGTAGTTGTAAAATACGAATGAAAAGTTGTGCTAACATGAGTGTTCATATACGAGTGAGTTGAGTAGTCACCGTGATGTCTATGCAGTTTTAGGTCATTCGTAACAGTGAGAGTGAAGTTATAGGTCGCATTGCGTTTTTGCATTTCGTAAGTAATCTCTTCATCGATGCTTCCAGCTATGTTTACTCTCGTTATGTTATGTTTTTCTAAACTATATGTTCTCAGTAACGAAGATACATTCCTGAAACATGATTTTAATAATCAATCTTTTTGGTTTGCATATCAATATAGTGGGAAAGTCATGTTTTATTGTTGTTTCGTTAATGGGGCACATTCGTACACAGTAAAACAAATTCCGTCATTGTGTAAAAAAGAAGTACGTGTCAGAATTCAAGTGTTGAATATTTAACTACGTGTTAAAGTTCAAGTGTTGAATATTTAACTACGTGTTGAAATCCAAGTGATGAATATTTGACACTTTTGTGTGTTCATTTAACACACTGATCAAATGCTGTTGGATCGATTCATTTTCAACACATTAAAATGTTATTCGAGTCCAAATTAACACTTTATAAGTGTCACTCTGGAATCAACACACATTGAGTGTGAAGAAAAATGATTACCATTCGCTTGTGTGTTGAATTTGACGAAAAATTTTTTACTGTGTACAGAACCAGGAAGGGCACATTCAGACACGTACGGAAGTACCCCTGCAGACACAATAGGCGAACGGTAAATTGCTAACGGTTGATTTTGTGTCTCATTGATGACAAACCAATGTTTCTATATTTTTATTCTGCTATATTGACCATTTATGGTTAAAATTCTTCTAACAGGAGCATGGGACGCAATTACACAACAAAGAACACGTAACAAAGTTGTGGATATTCAATAATTGTAGTATGACATTGCATTCATCAATATATCAGGTTGGCAACTAAGTAATTGCGAATTTCACTCATAGATGGTGTCAGTTGAATTTTTAGGTTTGCAGACGTGGTACAAATGTAAAACACATCTTGTTATTTGATAGTTGGCAATTCAGCTGTCAATCAGTAACAAAAGTTTTTTGATCGTTTGCGTAGTTTTCGTTTGGCGTTCGTTGAAAACTGGAAAATCAAAAGGAACATTTTCGTTATATTTTGCTTTTTCATTTCCGCGAAGAGAAAAACGCATCGCAAGCTCATAAAAAGTTATGTGCTGTTTATGGTGACGAAGCCTCAAAAGAACGGCAGTGTCAAAATTGGTTTGCCAAATTTCGTTCTAGTGATTTTTCACTCAAAGATGTAAAACGCTCTGGTCGTTCAGTTGACGTTGATGATGCCCTAATCAAAGCAATAATCGATTCGGATCATCACAGTACAACACGTGAGATTGCAGAGAAACTTCATGTATCACATACATGCATTGAAAATCGCTTAAAACAACTTGCCTATGTTCAAAAACTCGATACATCGGTTCCTCACGAACTGAAAGAAACGCATTTAACGCAACGCATTAACATCTGCGATTTGCTAAAGAAACGTAATGAAAATGATCCATTTTTAAAACGACTGATAACTGGCGATGAAAAATGGGTTGCGTACAACAATATCAAGCGGAAAAAATCGTGGAGCAGGCCAGGTGAACTAACTCGAACAACAGCAAAAGCTGATATTCATCGAAAGAAGGTTTTGTCATTAGTTTGGAGGGATTACAAAGGAATTGTCTACTTTGAACTCTTACCACCCAACCGAACGATCAATTCTGATGTCTACATTGAACAACTAACGAAATTAAACAATGCACTTGAAGAAAAGCGGCCCGAATTGACAAATCGAAAAGGTGTTGTATTCCATCATGACGATGCAAGGCCGCACACATCTTTGGTCACTCGGCAAAAATTATTGGAGCTTGGTTGGGATGTTTTGCCACATCCACCATATAGTCCTGACCTTGCACCATCTGATTACTTTCTGTTTCGATCTTTCCAAAACTCCTTGAATGGTAAAAATTTCAGTAATGATGATGATGTCAAATCGTACCTGATTCAGTTTTTTGCTAATAACAACCAGAAGTTTCATGAACGTGGGATTATGATGCTGCCTGAAAGATGGCAAAAGGTCATTGATCAAAATGGGCAATACATTACAGAATAAAGTTATTTAGTTCCATGAAAAAAGTGTCTTTGATTTTCTAACAAAAATCCGCAATTACTTAGTTGCCAACCCAATGAATGTTAGTTTCATTGTCGAATGAAAATTTTTCATGATTCATTTGTAGTTTGAATTCATTGTACAATATCATTCCATAGTGTCCGGAAGTACCCCATAAGTGGGGACCATTCATACGGATTTCGAATTGACTTCAGGTTGTTATCAATTAATGAATATGAGATGTAATCAACTGGTAATTTTTTCGCATCGAACCTAGATACATATACTATTGATAAATACAATTACTTGAATTGTCGATCAAATAATTGTTTTAAGGACATGAAAAATGTAAAAACCGTACGAAGGGTCCCTACTTCCCCCTATGTGGTAATTACTTCACATCAATATATAGGAATTTCCCTATAAAATTTTTTACAGTGTAGTACTGGGATCCATAACAGTTCTACTTCTTCTAATGAGGAATATTTTTTCTAATTTTCCACACTGAATATGTGCTATATCATTTGAAATGTCATATCTTTCCTCTGTTATAGTATGCATCTGTTACAGACCTCCCAAAACTCCACCTTCCTATTGATATTTCCCGAAGAAATTCCTATAATTATAGATATACACATATATTGGGAATCCCCATGAGATCGCAAACTTTCAGGAGCGTTCATTGATGTTCCTGGACGGTTCTTGAACATTTCTGAAGATTTGTATTCTCTTGGGGATTTGAACCTTCCAAATTTGATTGATAATATAAAAATAAATATTACCCTCCACAGGAATTGAATGTTTTTTACTTATACATGAAAGAAATGTTGAATCAACGATGATTCTACAGCGAACGAATTTTTCAAATTATATTGAACCTAACTTTTCATATTCAATGAATTTCCAAATACCTCTGACCATGGACATTGGAAAATTAATATCTAATATGAGGAAACTCGTAATTCCATATTTCAAAAGTCATTTCCAAGAAATTTGATACGCCCAGGTTTTTTTGGTTGGGAGTTAGTGGTTTATTGGTTGGTTATTATACATTTCTGGGAGCAATACGATTGAACTGATTACAGGGAAAAAAATTCACTGATGTGGAATTTCTGATTGTTTTTTGAGATAGTGACAAATACACTGAAAAAAGGTATGGCTCTCAGAGCTCTACTATTCATGTGTTCTCGCTGTCAGGAGGTATAAAGATGTCAGTATAGCTCCTACAGCCGAACGCGTCGCTATCATAGCAATCTGTCGGCTGTTGGAGCTATACTGGCATCCTTATACCTCCTGACAGCAAGACCACATAAATAGTAGAGCCGTAAGAGCCATACCTTTTTTTCAGTGTAGGACAGGAATTGCTTCCACAGTGGAAAATTCGTTATTTCGGCAAGACGGACAAAGCGATCAGATTTTACTGTCGCAATGAATGTTTATTTCTTATTTGCCATTATCTTACCCTCGCGAGCTTTCTAACCATGACTCATAGTCAGGAATAAGCTGGTCTTAATACATTTTCACTCGTGAGTACTTTTTAATTAAGTATTTCCATTTCTCTCCGGGATTAATTATGTTATAGTGAATTTTCAGTACTGGTTGATTTATTGAAAGTTCACTCAACCAACATTCATCTGCAGAATTGGTTATTTTTATTGAATGGAGTAAATACTCATCCCGAAAAAGGTAGTCATGAGTCTAAATCCTGGATAACAGTAAGGTTGCTATAATTCCGCTGCAAGGGTTTTGTAAACTTGTATCCTTGTCGCGTGTCAATTTGGGAGCTTGTGTCAACTTTGTCACAAACTTGTCTGACTACACTGTAGCAAGACTAAATTGCTATCTGGGATGGATTGCAACGTGCTAATCCTTGCTCATAGTGTATGGTACTGATTCTATCGCTTTTATTTGAAAACACTTCAGAAAATTTTTTTTCAATTTGATCAACAAAAGAATTTTGTTGTTCTAAAAAAATTTGTGTTCTGTCAACAAAATTCTTTCGTTGGAATAATAACATCTTTTTCTTTCATAATAACAGACAAATGTTACCATCCCAACGGAAGAATTTTGTTGACAGTATTGACACAACAAATATCGTGTTGAAACCACAAAAATTTTATTGGGATAGCAAAATTCTTTTGTTGGTCAGATTTCAACAAAACAATTTTTCCCAGTGCAATTTGAAAGAGAGGAAAACACGCGGCTTGTTGAGATGAAAATCGGTGTGATATGAAGTATACTTTACAAATAAGTGAACCTTCTCGGTCAAATCAGAGTTCAATGTTTGCAGAACGATAAATTTGATAGCATTGTGTGTTCGCTAAAACACTGGAGAAAATTAACTATCTCACGTACGCGAAGCTCCATAAACTACATATGAAAGATCCAGTTGAAAGAGTGTTTATTTCATCATCATTATGCTTACCAAGATTCTTCATGGATGCATTAATTGAATGAATCTGATGTTGGCTTACCTGCAACAACAAACAAACAAAAGGTCATCAAAACTCGAGTATATACCATAAATTTCCATTCAGAGTAAAGCGGGGTAAGATGACAGGCAGAACAAGATGATGCATGCAGTGTTTCTCTGGAATTTCTTTCATGAAAGGAAATGGATGAAGAATTTGAGTGTGGCAGTATACATTGCACGTTGGTCTGAATACATCATATGAATGAAAAACAGTATCTTCAACACAGAGTATTGAAGCGCAAAGTCGTCGATTTTTCACATGCACACAAAAAAATATTTCATCAGTGATTACTGTGTTCACACTATCGGTGAACTATGCCAACGAATCGAGAAAACATGACTGTGATAAGTATGATTAATTGCAAGACATAATTATGCTTTTCTGCTTTTTGATGCAGTCCGGTAGTGTGTGAAAGAAATAATTCCAGGCCCTGTCCGGGCCCATGTTGGAGTGGTCTACGCACAGATAGGGCTTTGGATGGTCCAATTTTCAATCGGGGAAATTTCTACCTGGGATTCTATCCTTGCAATATTTATTCGATTTTATAATATTCGCAACAATTTATTATCCTTTTGGAAGTTCTAGTTTCAGCGCCTGCATTCGCCACATCATGGGTGTCCTACAGAGGCCCAAGTGAGAAGTATTGTGCAGGCCATGAAGATGAGTGCGTGACAATCCAGTCTATACCCTATGAGGGTTAATGAGACAGGGCCTGAAATAAAATAAGGACACCTAGTTTCACCCAAACTGCCGTCAAGAATCAATTTCCACGAGGGAGTGTACATGCTTGGATAGTTAAAAACCCCTTACCTTAGTAGAAATGATTCTAGCCACCTTATAGTTAATGCAAAGGCCTTTTATAGTGACTGGCTTTACTACAAGCGCTTCGAGAGATGCTAGACAACCGCTATTATCCTTCTCTATTAGGGTTAGGTCCTTGGGAGATGAAGACCGTTGGAAATTGCTGCATTAATTCAATATTTTTGCTGGAAGTTGTTTTCAAGTATCTGCATGAAATTTAATGTGAAACTTAGCATTATCTGCAGTTGTACCATATTTTTGTACATTAAATGTAATGTAGAACGCATATTAACTTGAATTCATGTACGCGATCGAAAGAAAACTTCCAAATATTTTTAATAAGGAATGAACAACAATGATGGAACAACCATACTAATCAAACTGATTATACTAGAGTTGAACTGTGCCCAAGAACTATTATTCTATACAAAATTTGAAATTCAAGAGAATGTTGCACTTCCGATAAGTGAATGAAGAGAAATTTCAAATAAAACTCACCACACGAGACATTAAATGTGGATTAGTTGATTCAAAATACAAAAGTTTCTTGAATCAGAAGCAAGTGCTGTGGCGTAGTGGTGGAACGATCCTTTATCCGTTGGGAACGCAACTTTCTAACTACTAAACGTAACCACGTTCAAACAAACATTCAATTCTAAAACTTGTTACGAGGATATATAGAAAGAGAATACAAAACGAATATAAAGTTTACAAAATAATAATCATACTCATATGAAACTACAGTTTTCCATCACAAAGAGCATAAATATCACGCATGATTGATTATCAGTTGATGATATTATTACCGAATGTGTGAATAGCTACACAATTCAACAGTCTTAAGCACACGAAGAACGTTAAAAAATGATATTCAAGATGTGATGCCACAAACTTCCAAGCCTAACCCGAGGAATAATAGGAGATATTTTCAATTTTGTTCAAAAATTTATTCTCAGTACCTATTTCAAATGTAATAGATCTCAAAGGTAGAATATACTCGTAAAGAATATATTTGTTTCCTCAGTGGAAGAAAAAAAATTCGAAATACTGACGAAAATTGAATATCAACAACAAACCAGATTGCTGCAGAAGATGAAAATGAATGTAGACTGAAAGGCATTCCGCATTTTTTGAATGTGACAACTTCCTTTTTCGAAGTGCTTCCTCGCGTACACTTGCACCATATCTTCATCAGAGGAGAGAAAAGAAGTGAAGGTACACTAGAACATTCATCGATGATATTTTTGCGATTACTTTCATGAGGATTGTTGTTCTTTTCTTCGGCTCTACTTGAAAAATTGTATTTATTCCTATGAAAATGTTAAAAATCCCTATTCAACTACAACGGGTACTGATGAGTTTCAAGGGGTGTTTGTCCAGTTGATAGGAATGAATGGGATTCTTCAAACAAAGAGGCAAGGTATTTTGTTTAGGCGCATATAAGTCCGAAGTTCTACGTTATGAGAGGGATTTCTGGCATCAATTCAGAAGTTAACAATTCCAATGGAACATACGTTTGAAGATCTCAACATTTCCCGTTGGAAATGTCCGTCGCAACCAACCAAAAGAATTCTCTAAATTTCTGACCGGTTTTCATTACAGGGATTGCTGGTATAAATTCATTAAGGTTCTGAGAGATACGAAATCGGGGCCAGAAACTGCCAGGAAATTTTCCATCCAGTTTGGCAAGTCTTTAGAACTTCTTGGAACTTCTTGGAACTCTTCATCGAATCTAGTAGAATTTTTGAGAGTTTTGATCAGTGACTTCCGTAACAAAAATCAGTTAGAAACTTATAGAAGAGTTTTCTGACTGATTCTGAAGGACATTTTTAGTAGAGTTCTCAACTGACTATAGGGAACTTTTATGAGAAATCAACGATCCTACATTGTAAAAGCTATTAGACAAAGTCGATGAAAAGTTTCTAACACGTGTACTCTTTTGGTCGCGCTTTTAAGCAATCAAAAACATTCGAAAACGACTAACCGCAACTTCCTATCTAGTCGATCAACGATTCTATATTGACTGCATCTGATTTCCACACATCCGAACATTGCAATTTACCAAAATTGAATCTCACGCCACGAGCTTTCACGATTTAGACCTGGGTCTCATTTACTATGGTCTTGGGCAGGAATATACAATGTAAAAGTCACATGTTTCTGGAATGTGAATCGTCTATTGAAACGACTTAATAATCGGATAACGAAGTATTATACTTAGCTATTAAAGACCCAAAATCTTGCAGTCAATTCCCTGATCGATGTTTCCAGTTGCAAAAAAAATACAAAGAATTCATTCGAGAAGATCAATAATCGTGATTCTTCACATTTTACGAGTTTGAATTTCCGTTTCGTTTCTATCAACGATTCAAACCACAGGAACATCGGGTTGCAGGTAGTTATCAAACACTCGCCCAATTGAGATATTCTTTAGTATAATTTTTGGATTATAATATCGAACAAGATATACTCATATCTTTCGTTTTCTTTTCGAAAACTCCATTCTTTCAAATTTGTCTGGCATCCCTTGACCTTAGCTTTGCATTCTGAAACCTAAAACGATGTGCATTATCTCATTTTGAGTGAACCATCGATATGAAATTCCTGCTGTATAATAATATATATTCGAATCACTGTTATGATGCATGCATCCATCATCAGATAGACTAGCCAAGATAATTTTCGAAAGCTTTTCCGATGTGACCAGAGAGAGAAGGAAGAATAACATAAAAGTAGATGTGTGTATGTATATATATATATATTCACGTTTGTAGATATGTCCTGCGTGAATTCATATATATATATATGTATATATATATATATATATACATCCAGTATTGGCCATAAACGAGAAACGGGTATCAGCAACATTGCTGAGCTATGTAGTTTCCTAAACCGTTAGGATGATCTCTTTCAATCCTCAGAGATGGGGAGTAGAAAAGGGTAGAAGGGCAATGGCTATTCTCAACGATGCCGACAACCACGATGGACATGATGGATTATCACGACCTATATAAATCATCCCAGAACCCACTCTCGGCCACTTCTGCCAATTTACCGTCTCATGTGTATTTCCTCCTTCCCACCAATCCACTCTTCATTGATAGTTTCCAAATGTGAGCACTTAAAGAATTTCATCTCCCTTATTGTTCCCCCTTCCATGAATCGTTAGACCAAGATCTCGTTGATAACATTTCAATAAAAGACAAATTTGTATCAAACACAGAAACGAAAGACAAGCATTGCAATATCAAATCTCCGTGTGGAAATCTCGAAACCCCCGACATTCCGATCAATTCATATCGCGGTGGGAAAAAATATATATTCAAGACTTTTCTTGCAAAAACAGAATGAGCGTACTAATAAAAACAACATTGAATCATTAATATTATTAAATGATACACTTCATCAACACAATTAAAGACGTCGAATAATGTGATCAATACGTGTGATGACCCGAATGATGAAATCAATTTCCATTTTCAATTTCTTTCTCATTACCTTATCCTATTCCAAAATATTCCACTCTCTGCTTTCACTATGGATTTATTTCATTACAGTTCTCACGTTTCATCCAAAATTGAATCACATCAAATATTTCCATTTTATTCCCAATATGCATTATTTTGAAATATTCGAGAAACATTAATTCGATTCATCATTTTCTCATAGACAATACCGATTCCTTTTATCGTCTGTAATGGGAATTGGGGGGGGGGGGGAGAGTCAAATTGATTGAATTTTGTTCCTTCAGCCGTGAATTTGATGGATGTTTGGGAAGAAAAATAACCCTGAATTCACGAAGAAGAATGCTCATGCACATCGGGAAATGAAAGCCTTCACTAGGGATCCTCCAGTGAGGGATAAGACAACGGCTGCCATTAATGGAACAACCAAAAAATACATACCTAATTTATGCGTCATACAATCAATGAAACTGAGTAATCCGTTGAAAAAATAATATAAATCCCACTTTCCCATTATATTTTTGATGAATTATTCAATTTTATTCATTGGGTAACGCACAAACCAACCCCCATCCTAATAATAGCGACAAGAAAAAAGCTGATTGTCTTATCCTTCATTGAAGGGTCTCTAGTTGTCACCAACTCGCACGGTTGAGAAAAATCAATAACAAATCGATGAAGTCATGTACCAGTCGGGGCTGTGTAGAATGTATATTCAAATCGGTGTTAATTTCGAAAATCTAGCATAAATCTGAGTGAATTTCTGTGTCTATTTTCAATTACTTTGATATTCTGGATGTGAAACTTTGGTTGAAAAAATCCATAGAATCTGACGGAATGAAATTTGATGAGATTTGGTTAGAACATTGTTCAAGATCCAATCAGATTTGGCAAGATTCGATCAGAATCACATTGACAAAATACACTCATCTGATTAAATCTCATTGGAACTGGTTGAATAGGATTTGGTCAGAACATTGTGCAAGATTCAATGATTTGGGGAGAATCAATGGGTTCGTTTAACCAGGGAAGAGATTCACCTTGATGAAAAAGGAAGTACTGCAAAGCGAAAATACTCGAAGCACAAAAAGTAATTCGGGTTGTCCATTCTTGAGACGCCCCTGGAAGTGGTTACAGGGCAGAAATTTCTGAGATTGTAGTACATTATCCTGCTAAAAATGCCCGGCAGAAACGGATAGAAAGTTGTTGTGGGCTTTGAACGGTTCCTCTCCCAGGTAATCCAGGCAAAACTGACGGAATTTCTAATCGATTTGGTCCGGAATCACTAAATTGTATAATAACATCCTGTCAAAACCTTGCAGAAAAATGTTCGTCAGTTTTTGACTGAATAAAACAGTCTGGGAATTCCAAACAGAACCGTCCCAAAAAATTACTGTCAGTTTTTGACATGATGCGCCGGCCTGGTAATTCCGGACGAAATCAGGTAGGAAGTTTAGGTTCGAAAGTTTTTGCTTGGATAAGCCTGAAAAGAAACCGGTCAAAGCCGGTCAACAATTCCCTGTCCGGTTCTGTTTGGCATTCTCAACAAGGTATTTATCATGTATAAAAATTCTACATTGTTCTGCTCGAGTAATGTTGTTTCGAAGTATGGGATTCTGGAGTAATTTTCAACGATTGTTGCAAAGAGTTGAAAAATGTGACATTATTATACTGATTCATTGCGTGACTTTCAAACTCATCCCATATTGAAATTATTGACACACTATCAAAAATCGGACATGGAAACTGTCCCCATCGAATGTTGTTGATTCAACATCCAATAGTGTGATCTGTATAATGAATTTCAGGATGGATTTGAAATCCGACACACTCTTCGTACAATGTATGTTTAATTATACGCAACATATAAAACATATCGACTTCAATGAGAGAACCAGGAACACACATAATACCATAAATGATAAAATAATACTGCCCCAAGACCGAATCTACGACATGCCCTACTATAGGATCGATGTGAATATTTATGAGAAATTACATTGACGGAAATGATTCATTAATTGTGCGACGATCTTATGAACCGGAGATCGGACTGGGAATCAAATCTCATTATACATTCAATGACATGGATACAGTTTATTCTAGAAACAGTATCATATTATGATTAATTAACATGTACGCAAAGATAATATTCGAAATGAACATTCTGTTGAGATAGAAATTTTGATTGAGAATCATGTGTATTCTAGGCATATGTGTACTATCTACTCTAAATTTGTGTTCTGTGGTGATACAATATATGGGACAATAGCTCACATCGTAATATGCTTTCTACCTTAACAAACCGTGTAAAGTGTACTGGAATGTTATATTCGACCAAGATGAACCACATATAACAGGGTATTATGAATTCCGTTCGCTTTCTGCAGTTATAAATGAATCAAAGGCGATGTACATCGCCATGTATTATTTAGACTGATATCTGGCCATAGAATTTTGAATTATTTGTGATGAAATTTTTAAAATCCTCAAATGGAGTTTGGAGAGGCAGATTCTCAAACTTCCGAGAAATTTATGTTCAAGATACGTCAGGAACAGCGATAGGCTATCGCAACGCTCCAACAAATTCAATTATAATTCTTTATATGATTTTAAAAAATTCATTATATCTCGATAACTGACGATGAAAATATATGAAAATCTTGTCTCTCTTAATTGTGAGAAGTTTTTCATACTCTTCATTCTGTAAAAAATATCCTATCCCTAGTTTTCATTCAAACAGATATTTTGTTGCTCAGTCCCCATGAGAATTCCTGCATTGGGAAACATTTTACTTAAGTTTCTGAGTTAAGATCTATGACCTTTCCAGCTCGTTACACAACTGCAGAAAATGTATTACATCCAAGACATTTATAAAATATACTTGCATTTATCAAATTGAAATACCACCAATTCCCTCGGGTGAAAACAAAATGGAACGAAGACGTCCAATCGATTGATGAATTCATTGATTTCGAATATATACATTTGTCGATACGAAACTTTACCAAAAATTCAACAAACATATTTGAATACCTCGCCCAGAAAAATTTTGTGTTGATATAACGAATCTATAAACTGAATATGATGCATAATTTATATTTAATATGTAAAGAATCATGCACAAAGATTGCACAGAGTTAAAGCAACATCATTTCATAAAAGCTTTTAATCGTTCGAAATGACATCGAAGTTGGAATTATTTATACCCTTAAAAAAATGAACTGGGGCAATTTTGAAAATACAGTATATTATGAGATTATACAGATGAAAAACGAATGATTAGAGTGGCGAACTGTCATTCAAGTTCTACATTCAATTCTAGGAAAATTTCATTGAAATCAAAATGTACATATGCACATGGAATGAGAATCATATGCATCCAGAAAGAATATAAAGAACAAGGTTATCAATCGATACGAAACGTACCGAAACTGCAGCTTTTTCCCGCTCCCATCACATGTGTGGATAAATTTCCTCATACACCTTGTGTTCATAACTCTACGTGAGTACGCTAATGAGAAGGCGAATGTTTGAAACCGGCCATACATGTGACATAATACCCAAATACATCAGGAATATTAATAAGATCAATTATGTGTTATATCTCACTATCACGAGATGAAGATCCCCATTATGAAACGCCACATCGAAAAATAATTATAGTATCAGATTGGAATGCATCCGATTGAAACGATATTCTGCTTTCTCTTTGTCTCTCAATCTTCTCGGAATATGTTTGATAATTATAAGGTAGATGACCCCATTTACGAACGCGACCCCTTTGATAAACGTTTTGGTTTTTGATTCATAGTACTTTTCATTTAGTGCTTCAATTCCATCCAAGCATGACTGACTGGATACTAAATCAACCGCTGTTATGTAAATAAATTCAGAATAATATGCCATAGGAAAGATATAATAGATAAACGATTGTTCGCTAATGGGGGTTAAGGTGTTCATTAATGGGGCCTGTCAACTTACTTGTCAAAACAGCCAATCTTCCTTTTTTATGTTTCTAATGAATTCACGAGGTAATTTGTATAAAAATCGTGAAAGTCATCTTTTTTCGAATTGCGCCATATACGCCGTTCTGTAAAATATGAATACCCTGTTCGTTTTTCTCCTCGCTCGTCGTGTTCTCTGGAATCTCAATGAATGCAACTCACTTTTCATCATACTTTCTAATATATTCCAATTGAGGGGAAAAAAAAGAAATATCCTCGGCGATGTGGAATATTTTGATTGGCATCACGCGAAATACCTTTGATATAGAGCAGAGCACCTCTTTTCTCCGCAGCATCAACAAATCAAGTGTTGTATTCCGATCATATGAAAATATAACAACAATGATAATTACAGTCCATGTTGGAAATAATGATGATTATCGTGAGATTGCAGCGATGAAAATTGATCAAATCAATAAATTTCATTTGATAATGATACAAGTGGTTTATGAGTGTCACGACGAAACGTACTGCTATCATTTTCCTTTAAATCTGTCAATGTTGATATAATTCTATGGAACTTTTATTAACAAAATCATATCACGGTGGAATGCGATGACATGTTGTATCTGTGTATATGAGTCCCTCTCTGTTTCCAATTAGCAGGTATGAACAAGCGTGGCTAGTTGCAACACAGTTTTTGGTGAGGATTTATGAACACCATTCGAACCATCGAAATATTCCTGTGGAAATGGGTTGTAGATCGTTCTCATCTAGAACAGACATGATTTCTATGCAATTTTTATACGTTTTGTGAATACCTCATGTTTGATCACGTTTCGTAACTTCTGAGAGTGGGTGATTTAATATAATCCGAACATGGAAAGTATAAGGGAGTAAGCACAAGAGAGTTTTAAAGGCCTAAGCACATAAACGCATAAACGTGATGCATAAAGCCAACAGAGCGTATGCAGTCAATTCAGTAAAAGCATAAAATTTTATGCGCAATGCTTTTTGACTATCC
Organism: Gonatopus flavifemur; assembly: GCA_018340375.1. Taxonomy (NCBI): domain Eukaryota; kingdom Metazoa; phylum Arthropoda; class Insecta; order Hymenoptera; family Dryinidae; genus Gonatopus; species Gonatopus flavifemur. Next base: position 38,185,406 of record JAFFJZ010000001.1, on the reverse strand, counting down.
ATATTCGTGCACTAGGAACACAGTTCATTTCAGCGAGACAAAATTTTGATTGAAATAAAAGTTTAAACAAATTTTATCTCACCCAACCGAAAAGTTTCTTCACGTTCATTCAAACCAAAATCTTGTTTGCCTGGAACATAAGTTTTCTCAGTGTGCAATATTCGGACCATTGTCAATGGGCCTTACCTGTCAGTTTTGTGGCCGGCTACATCCAATCGTCAGCATCAGAAGAGTCTGAAGCTTTTTATATGGGATTTTTGGAAGATCTTGAATTGCAAAAATTATTGCACAAAGGTTCGACTCAGACGAAGCAATTAATACTAATCATTCACACGTGATGCATACCATTCGCCTTTCGAAGTATGACCAAAACCATGAATATACACAGTAAAAAAAATTCCGTCATTGTGTAAAAAAGAAGTACGTGTCAAAATTCAAGTGTTGAATATTTAACTACGTGTTAAAATTCAAGTGTTGAATATTCAACACTTTTGTGTGTTCATTTAACACACTGATCAAATGCTGTTCGATCGATTCATTTTCAACACATTAAAATGTTATTCGAGTTCAAATTAACACTTTATAAGTGTCACTCTGGAATCAACACACATTGAGTGTGAAGAAAAATGGTTAACATTCGCTTGTGTATTGAAGTTAATGAAAAATTTTTTACTCTGTAGAATTCACTTCTAGAAGATATGATTTTAAAAGAAGGAAAAATTGTTCTCTTTGTCATGATTTTCGAGTTGATGTACATTTCTTATACAGTTTCCTAGGATTCCATTCATGATTTATTATAACGAGACGCTTGTGAGGACGCTTCACTACAAATTCAATGTATGAATTTAGCCTTGTGAAGACCTCCCATGGTTCATTTGCATAAACTCTGGTAACAGACGGTGTTCTGTGTTGTAGAGTATGGTGACTTGGGGATTGTTCTGATTAAGGGTGCGAGCGGACTGAACATTTTTCTATTCAAATGAGTAATAATTCTTTTTTTGTTTTGCATATTCGTAATCCATGCGAAATAATACACCGTTTCGTGAGAATCCTAGAATGAAAATTGTTTCACATAAGAGTTCTTGAAAGGTTTAGGTGTTGAGAGAAAAAAGAACAATTTTGACGAAATTTCATGTTTCACAAATGTTGTTCCCCATGAAATCCTAGATACACTGTCGTATATAAGTATTGTACCAGTGAAATCGACGTGTTATCATTTTAATCAGGTTGATGTAAAATATTCCACAAGAGTCTTTTCAGATCACGTCAGGTGATGGCCGTACAATACAGGTACGGAAAAGCAAAAAAAGTTGTGAGATGTAACAGAAAACAAGGAAGCATACGAGGAAAAGAGTGGAAGAGGAGCTTCAGAGGAAAAGATGGAGAAAATGCATTGCAACGCTTAGAATTTCTTTTCGGTCTCCCTGGGGACCACTTGACGCGATGTTTACCCGTGCGTGTACTTCGGTGCTTGTTCGAAAAAGGATGAATTAAAGAGGAACGTGAATTCCCCTGTTCCCATATCTCCTACTTTGAACGAATTTTATCGGTTCACCTTTATCTGTATACGTGTGATACTTTTTCGTTTATACATGTATCTATATACGTGCATATACTGTGAATATATATGTGTGTGTATATATATATGTACATACATACGTACATAGACACGCATCACTGATTTAAACCGATTATCGACCAAGCGTGTATAATCCACGAATTTATTCACACCTCACTCATTCACGTGAAAAATGGGTCGCCCATTATTATGCTATGAATCGGTGCTTAAGCTCCATCCCATATCGTTGCTCTAACCTCAAAAATGTTCATCGTCTCGAATAACTTTACAGATCAATCGACTTGAATGAAATTACCATGAGCAGATCTTTAATGAATTGTGAAACCCTTTTACGAGGCTTATGACTAACCACAGCACTTGATGTGCGTAGAAATTATCCCATTCAAGATCAACCGTATGATACCCGTGACTGTTGAAGAACCAAGCGATTCATTTCATTTTATGACAAATACTTCTCGTTCACTGGATTGATATACTATCATTCCGTTGAGAGCCTTACCTTCAGAAAACGCAGTTTGAGAATCAGGCCTTGTCCAAATCTGTCACTTGTTGAGATTCAAATGTTCTATCTTTAAATTGACCTACACGGAGAAGGGTAAACGTGAAGGGTTATCAAGAAGAATAGTAATTTGGCGAAAAATGTTCCAAAATTGTGACAAGAGTCATCAAATACCTGAGCTATGGACTGTTGACGATTCTGAATTGTGAACGAAAGAAGTAGACCATTCAGGTGTAAATTACATCGGCTACTTCAATAACCATTGGAGTACATTGATGTACACCGAGGAAAGGATTTAGTTATAGTCACCAGCATTTAGTAATAGTTACCAAATCTCATAGTTGGATTTGGCGAAATAAATATTTACCTTCGGTTATAGTTTAAACTTTAGTTATTATTACCAAATTCTGGTAATAGTTACCAAATCTTGATAATAATGAACCAATCACATATTTGAGGCAAACAAATCAATTTGGTGAATACAACTAGGTTTTTTTTCAGTATAGCTTTTACTTGATTGATCGAAGCCAGCTCCGAAACTAAATTTTAAATCGAAAAATGGAAGAGGGAAATGTCCCTTAAATCCTCCTGTGTAACAAGACCATATTCTAGAGTCACGATGAGAACCAGGACAAATGGTCAAAAGAATCTATATCATTGACCACAAACGTGAAAACCCTTCAGGGGTCCAGTTGAGTCAGGTGAAATGCAAATGTTGTCTTGAGATTTATATGAAAATATTAATAGATTGCAAACGACATTTTAAGCAGTCCTTGCCATCGATTACAACCTATTCATTACCTTCTTCCTCAACCGTGCTACCTGCGATCCCATGAATTTCATGTCCCATGATCTTTTAGCATTTTATTGCGTTCCACTGAAAGCATATAAACCCATCATTTACTTTTTCGCTTCATCACTTAAAAATGTGCATTCGTTTTGAACTTTGATTCTCCACGTAATCATTCCTCGCCCTTTAATCAGCAGTGTTTAATAATTTCCGTATCTCCCACGAGAAGCATGTTGATTACAGTATCATCACTATTGTAATTAAGAATTATCTCAGTTTGTTTTGAGATATTTATGACGGTGCAGGTGAATTCAAGTGCATACATACCGAATGATATATTTTGTTCATTTTATGTATCCGTACATCTCTACCGCTCTTGCTCCCGTGATAATGTGAAGGAGGGTCTTTTGTGGAAAAGAAGAGAAAATATAGAGAAACGTAACGGCGTGAGATTCGAAATACCTACCCAACGTTTTATTTATTCTAACGACCAGCGTTTGTATGCACATATGCTTACATAAATATTTCCAAGGCGCGCTAAGGTTGGTCGCTTAAATGGGTGAATCATGATTGAGAATCGCGATAGACATGATATCTCATGTTGCTTTTTGTATGGAAAACATTTTGAAATGAAATACGACCTACGTTACAACTGTAGAACGTAAGTACATTTATGTCCCTGTTCAGAGTAATTGTTCTAGACCCGTCCCAACGAAGACATACCATTTTCTTGGTTCACAGTTTTATTGTTTTCCAAATGCATTGCAATATTTTCACAACGCATTGATATCGATTTCTACTCAGATTTTCAAGAAACATAACACGGAAATGAACGGACTTTGAGGAAGGAGAATCTATATTATAATTCAAAAATTATATAACATTCTGATGTTTTGAAACTCCATCGAGTTTCATTTTCAAGTGTTTTTCTCAGTGTAGTGATGTAATATTTGCCAAACCTCGACAGAAACAATTGTTTCTATTTAGGATTATTACCATTTTACAACTGGTACTTCTTCGACGGATTTCAGTGTTGGTTCAAATGGGCAGTTTCAGGATAGTGTTGAATCTATACTGTTCGGGAAAAGTTAGAATGCCGGAGTTCTACCAAAGCATGTGCAAAGAGCATCGATTCTCGAAGAAGAGTTTTTGAGTGATTTAATTGGCGACCAATCTTTAGATTCTATAATTCTATTCTCAATCGCGCCATTCTTACAAGTTCCATCCATTCCATCCCCTTTTCTATGAGACAATATGATTCTGACCATTCTCGGTTAATGGGTAAATCCAAGAAGAAAGGTGATATTGATTACACGTCTGTTCATCTTAGACCCAGTCGGTGCTAATTTGAGTTGACGTAAATGCTTCTTTCCGTAACGTGCACAAGTGAATATTTCATTCAATATCATTATGATACGTTCTTTCGAAGAGATATCAGGGAGGCATGAGAACAAAATAATTATAGAGACCTGATTGTATGCATGATCAATACTTTTACAAGCATTTTTTCTAACTTTCATCAAACCGATTGAGTTACAATTGAATGTACATACTTATTTTCATATAGAGCGAATCAGGGTAAGATGGGGCAAATTTCCGGTCAACTCCAGCATGGAATAAAAATAAGACCTCATTTACTTGAGGGAAATTCGAAGATTGTAACTGAATCCTTATATTTTTCTTGAGAGAACGAGGTTTGATGTATGGTTTTATGCTGTAGAGAAGCGATAAAGTGCGTCATTTCACTCCGCTTTACCCTAATCTTGTGCTCAGTCATCAGAAGAACTAATTTTGTCCAATAGAAACAGAAAAAATTCATGCAGAAATGATTGATTATGCATATAATTCGGTCTCGGATCATAATCAAAACAAACATGAAAATAATTCTATCATCTTATTGACAAATTTGTATCAAATCATCCGTTATTCTAAGTCTCAACCGAACCAACAAAGCCAAGACAGCAGTTTTGGCAGCGATGCTACGATTTAATTATACATTCGAAAATTATTTGTACATATGAATAGTATTAATTTATGCGTGAACATGAAAGTCATTTAATAGGATTTTCACTAGGAGCAACACTTGGTAAACACTTGGTAGTATCTACTAGTAGTGCTGAGACAGTGCAACTTTATAGATTCAATTGCATATATGCCAAGATAGTAGGCAATTTCAAAAGACTGAAAAAGCTACTATGTTGCTAACGTTGCACTGCTGATAATGAAAACACAGATTCAGGAGCGCTTTACTCGCTCGTGATTGATTTCATGTCAAGAAAAGTTCACACAAAGAACGAAATAATCAAAATTAATGGTAGAAAAATATTCAACTGTAACTTAGAATTTTCATTCTGAATAAAACTAATTTCTAATATTCAAAATTACTGAAAACATGTGATTGAGAATGGATGAAAATTCCCTTGTAATCAACTTGAAAACACTTGTAACATAAATTTCAATGATTAAAAAACTCCAGCATTCCAGAGAAATGAGTTGAAAACAAATGTTTGTTACTCAATTTTATCCCATTTCCCGACAAATGAATTTCCAACTCAATTATAGCCTCATTCATTCCAACATTGATTCGCCAATACGAATTCATTAATAGCTGTCTTTACCGTCGCTAAAGGATTGAATTTGATTTTCCATCATGCTACGGTAACAGAAGTCACCTTTCCATCATTTTCATTCCGATTTCCCTCATTTCTTTCTATTCATTCTCTTTGCTCATAAAAAAAAGAAGGATCAGAAGAAAAAGAATTCCAACCTCGAAGAAAGGTAGGTATCTTCGTCTCAACGTTTATGAAAGTTAGATACGTTCTCGGTTCACGAAATTTTGTTTCCTTCGATATTCCTTTTGGTCCTTTTAACGAAATGAAGGAGCTCTTCTTTCTCTTTCTCATTCCCTTTGTTTTGCCTCGTTCGCTCCCTCTCTGCCTCTGCTCTCAATCCCCTCTTCATCCCCACGCTTCTTTTTCACCCTCCAACAACAACGAGGAAGCTTTTTCCTCACAGCACCGTTCCCACGACGAAATTAAATATTCTTGAAGCTATTTACGGGTGGCGTGATCCGCAATCGAGGCGGCGCTTAGTGTTCTTTATCGATACGTTGAACAAATTAGGATAGGAATAGACTCTTTATATTCGCTTTACCTCCATCAACGGTGGTGATAAGAAATGCGATAGGGTGCCAACGGATTAAATTCGGGCTAGGTTATGTGGAAAAGATGATGAAGCAACTATTGTTACTGTAACTTCGAGCTGAATAGTTCATTTAAATTTGGTTCCATCACTTCGGGAGAAGCTTGTTTGATCAAGTGAATTTGGTTTTGATATTTTTAGTTTGATTTTTCTTTGAATATTGAAAGTTGGTTGATGAATTTGAAATATTTAGAATGTTTTTTACTCAATGACGATTTTGGTGTAACACATATTTCGCCCATATAATACGTTAGAATGACGTTTGGCATGGAGTCAAAAAATACACAGGAAGGAACTCTTACATCACAAGCAAAAATCTTTTCCAAACTTGAAACGAAAGCATGAATTGTAGGTTGAGTGCAGTTGATGAAAATCAATTCGGAAAAGGTCGATAGTTCTTTACTTCATTCCCACAACCGTGCTACTTATTTGAAGAAATTTCGAAGTCGAGAAGCCAATACCCTCACATGAATCCTCAAATCAATCTCAGCTCTTCGACGGTCGCGCCAAAATCTTAGAAGGGGACAGAGGGTAGTGATGGGGGAGGAGAGGAGGGTTGTAAATTACATTCCACGTATGTTGGCAGTAAGTACTGACCATATGAGATTTTTCTCACTATCCTGAAGCATTATAGATGTTCATCCATATTTTTCATAGAATTCTACATGTCCTAATGAAAATTCCTTCCCGAGTAACATAAGAAATTTTCAAATATGCTATGATGATACAGTGAATGTGAAAAGGATGTGCAAATGAGACAATTTTGGATAAATTCGTCAAGATATTCTATGGAGGTGCATAGCACATACACGGAGAAAAAGGTAGATACCATAATTTATGGATTCTTGGCGTTGGTCTAACTCGAGTCAAAATATTTACATAAAAATACCTCTAAAAGTATCATAAGGGCTGGGACTTTTATGAGGAAGGTACCATACTTTTTTATAAAAGCTCAAGAAATTATGGGATTTTTAGAGGTTCGTTCACGTAAATATTTTGACTCGAGTCAGACCAACGCCAAAAATCCATAAATTATAGTATTTTTCAAGATATCTGTTTTCTCAGTGTAATTATTCAAAACAATCTCATTTGGAAGTTCTAAGCGTATTCGTAGGATTTCCCAAACACGTTCTTAGCAATCTTAACCTCTTGTATTGCTGGGGTTGAATGATAATATCTCTTAAAAATATATAGAATTGTTTCTCGCATCCATTATTTATCCCACATCTCCCCGTAGATACGACGTACAAATCTGGAGAATCCCATTTAATTCCCCACAAAAGATCACACACTTGTTCAGTTGGAAGGATGATTTATATCCCTCATTTATTCATCAAAATATGCACCAAATATGATGTGAAGTGAGGTTAGGTTATTGTTTCATGGAGAAAAGAACGCGATTGAGCAGAAGAACTTGTAGAAAATTCGAAATATCACTTACCATATTCGTCAATTCAAACGGTACTCAAATCTGAAAGATGAATAATCACACGGGGTGTAAATTACATCCCAATTATGAGAATTCTTTCATAAGAGCGCTCTAGGAAGGTTCTGGAGATAAGAGCACCCAGATTTAATTTTACGTCGTTGTAATAATCGAAAGAAAGTATGTGGGGTGTATTTTACGCCCACGAAACCGTGGGAGGGTCAAGTCATATACATGGAAATGTTTGATAACAGGGAATGTTCTTTCTTCTCACAGACTTATAAACAGAGAGAGAGAGAGAGAGAGAGAGAGAGAGAGAGAGACATATATGTTTATCAGAATGAATGCAATCAATGCAAGCGTGTGTACTCCAACTCCAAATTTGGTCCATGACGATGCAAAAAAACGAGGAGACATTTTCATTCTATTCCCCTGTGGTCACCGCCGGAGATACAGCTTTTGAAAAGAGAGTGGGTTGAGAATAATTAAAAAGAGCACAAGTCGGATGTCAGTGTAGAATGAGGAAAAATTCCCCCCTTGCTTTAACTCTGAGAAGAAGAGAACCCTCGGCAAAGAAGATTCATTAGAGCGTGTATCTTGTGTACTTTTGAAGAAACTGAGCAATCTCGACGAATTAGACATTTCTGTTGAACAATTGAATTCTGCTAACATGTCTGCATGCTTGCATTGTCTTCGCAAAATTGTCAATATAGAAATTCCTCTGGAATCCATTCAGTATTCCTGATAATCACCGATGATTCACATGAATAATTTGTCGATCATCTGCGCCACAATTAAGAGAACTTCGTTCAAACAGGATTGTTTGTTTGGAATACGGAGATCTTATCAAATCTCAATCAAAACGGTTCCATTCAAGAATGATCCTCCTGTTTGTGTTATTTCTTTTTCTCTTGTACTTATGACACGTGGTCCAATTACCAAGATTCCACGAACCAGACGTTGAAAATTGTGATTAATCACGAAGCTAGTATGAACGCAAGACTTTAATTAGTGAGGATGACATATCCACCAGGTCATGGCTTGAAGAAAAATGGACACAAGTATTTATGTATTACAAGCATATACTTGATGGTATGACTATGACGCTGCTGAATTCGTTAATAATTCACAAATATAATATATGTAGATTATACATACATTATATATACACATTAATCGGTGTAACTATAAATCATGTACATCATTTGGCTATTCATTTGATATGCGGTTAATTGCCATAATATGCATCACTTATTTCACTTATTATCAGGAAAGAAACGGCGAAAACTTGGGATTCCGATTTTGAAGTCGGAATCGAATGAATAGAAGAATTCATGACTTGTGGTTTCGATTTTTGTATTTGAAAATTATTGTTTGGCCCATATGGATTATTCCAATGCCGGCGCATCGCTGGTCCACGAAGCTGTATAAAATAATGCATTCTAAATATATAAATCGTGAAACAATATCGGATTTTTCTTTTGATATAAAAATCGTAATGAAATCACATTACCCGTCACTTACTGTTATCAATAGTCCCTTTACGAACATTTCCTTCTGGAAATTCTCACAAATTATCACAAGCAATTCGCTGCACAGACTAATTTCCTGTTTCCTCTTTTCTTTCTCCAGTATCCCGCTTTTTTCGACTTTACCATTAGCGACTGTCACGAAGGTTGGGTTGGGTGACATAAGTATCAAAGAAACAACTTTCATTCGGTCTTGACAAGAGATAAGAGTGATACCTGAAGCAATTCAACTCTTTCAATGGGACACAATTGAGTCTTTCTTTACATCCTCACTTTCTCCTTCGCTTTTACATTTATCTCCCCTAACTCAGAGCATCACGAAATTGATATGTTGAAGAGAGGAGAACACAAACAAGTTTTGAAGACAGAGAAAAATATTGAAAATGGTCCATACAAAGATATCGTATGCTTCATTCAAAAGTTTGTCGATTGTTATATTGATTTTTGGAGTACATGAAACAAGAATTGATACATGTGGAATATTCTACAAATCTTCCAACATATATTTTCATGCAATATCATCAATTTCATCCAAGAATTCTTCATGTGTACGTACACAAAGTACACGGAGAAAATATGTTGACGAAAAATTATTCAAAGTTGAGTAAAACGAGGACATGTGGCATTCCCGCGAAGTTGAAAATCCAGTTGACTTAATTTTACTCGACTACAGATGGAAATCAATTCAGATGTTTTTCAACAGTATTCAACTTGTTGAAATAATGAAAACATTTGAATTTATTTTCATCTGTATAGTCGAGTAAAATGAACTCGACCGGATTTTAAACTTTGCGGGAATGCCACTATGTCCCCGTTTTTCTCAACTTTGGGTAATTTTTCGCCAATACATTTTCTCCGTGTACACATGTAAAAATGAACAGTTTGCGCCAACTTTTTTCATAAATTATACGTTCAACCGAAATTTTTAGTAAATAATCATAAAATTCACGACTGGGATTGGACTCTCAATATTGGTTTCAGTCTTTCACTGATTTTTTGGTGAACATAAGAGGATTATAAAATTAATAACCTCCAATTGTCAACAATTTTTTGTGATTTCATTTCCACAATATCTGCAAGCCATGAAGAAACCCAAATTCGTATTTATAGTTCAATCTCAGGTATGTGAATAATTATTATCGATTCCAGATTTAAATTTATTGAATAATTTATGCAAAAAGTTGGTGCGACATTTCACCTGCTGCTCCTGATACTTGGGTGGCCTTAAAATTTATAATGTTATGATTTTTAGGATGTCAATATTCGTGCAGTTACTGTATCACACTGGAAAACAATACATCAGGATTTTCCGGATTATCTGGCTATCACCGCTTGACAAAGCCCAGTGGTGAATGTCAAGCAAAATTTGTTTGAAGAATCTGACAGATGGTACCAGTGGTCTCAGATTGGACTCGAAAACGTTACGCATACAGATGCAACTGTACGTCAGTGTGAAAAAAGAGAGGGTATGGTTGCGCGCGCAACCCAGCATACTTTCTCTTTTGCTCTCCCGTCAACTATCCGATGAACAATGGAGAAAGCATGCTAGGTTGTGCGCGCAACCATACCCTCTCTTTTTATACACCGACGTACAGTTGCATCTGTGTGCGTAACGTTTGCGAGTCCAATCTGAGACCACTGGATGGTACCTAATGACGTTGTTGGGTAGTTGCTATGTACCACACGCATATGCATTTTATCATAAATAATGGCGATATTCCAAGCTTTTTATTATCTTTGTTAGTTGTTGGTTCTTGACTACTTTCTTTCAAATCGTTCAACAAAATCTTCTAGGTTCCACGCAGTTAATATTCTCCGAATGAATGTACCGATTACAATAAAAGATATCGATATAAATATAAATTAGTTGCTGGAAAGTCAAGCAAAAACTGCCGTACAACTTGGATACAGATCATCAGGCAATTATTACCTGATCATAGAAGCGAATGCTGCTGATTTTTTTTCAGCGTATACTATTTGTTCAAAAGGGATTTGACCTAGAATGTATCTAATAATATTAACATCAATAAGATTGAACAGAAAATTTGTCTCTCCTTGCAAACATAAAAACAAGTTCTATAAGAAGAGGCGATTATTGATTCCCGTTTAATTCTATAGGAGAAGAACATAAAGCAGCCCTTCGAATCAGGAATATTGGTGTGCTTTCTCCTCTTACTTCAGATGTCGTTATCTTTTGCCTCACCTGAAGTTACTGCGTCTCTTTCAATACGTACTTTAGCCATTTCCCACAATCCAACGTGTAGTCTGAAGTATAGACACGTCAAGTATTAATGTCACAAAAGCTTTGGTAGCTCGAAGTTTATGATACAATACACAAAGATAGGTAGCAGAGAGGTAAGTTAGGGAACAAAGTATACATGTGTGTGTACTTCAGAATCGATAAAGCGATTTGAACATTTTACAAAAGCAAACAATCGAATACATGGTTAAGCCTTCGTTTCTAGATGAATCGTGTGTATACGTATATTTACAACCACTTCATACAAAGATCAGAAATATTTCACTTACTTTTTCAAAGTAATCCTTACAAACTCGCCACGAAGAATAAGGTGTATACAGTATAGGAAACAACTTTCTTCCTTGAAAATCATCATGTTCGTGATTAAATATCTGAACCACATCCAGTTATCGAATCTCGAAAAAACTTCCGAAAGTAATACGTTACAAATTCCGTACTCAAGGGAATTGAATCCACAGCCATAACTCAATGCCAAATATATCCGAGTTTCATTGTAAATTTTTGTGTAAACAAGAATTGTTGGGATCAAAATATTCCCATTCAGCATCTCCAATATCAACAATGTTGGAAATCACAATCCTCTCATCCAACGATGAATGTGGAGGAAGATTTGGAGGCTATAATTAAGCGTCTGCGTTGAAAAGATTAGTTGAGGATCCAAGATGGAGAACAAAACGTCCAGGAAAGTTTGAAAGAAGAAAAAAGATATCCATCCGAACTGAAGAAAGAAATGAGATTCGAGTTCAGAATCGAAAAGCTTTAAGCACATAAAAGAAATATTGTATGGGAGTGTGAGAACGGAGAAGCGGGTGAGTAAGAAGCAAAGAAAGAGTCGAAAAGAAGAAGGTTCACCGACGGAAGAAAGGACAAAAAGTACTCGATTCAACGCGTGTGTATCATCCAGTTTTTCAAATGGAAACTTTCGAAACCGAATATAAGGTGCGGGTTCACCTTTGTGAACAACCTCTCCACTGGCCACGCAGAGTCGTGCACGGACGTGTCCGACAAGATAGAAGATGAGAAGATGCGAAGAAAGAAGAACGAGGAAGTCCGTCGGATCGAAGAATGGATTGAAGAGATGGGGTTTACCATCTAGTCTGAAGTTACTTCCGAATGACCGATCAGGGACTCGTATCAAGCCTTACTTTCCAATATTCGATCGTGCCAACGGATCCCTCTAGAAGAACGACTTTTCTTTGACGTTTTATGGCGCCTCTCTCGACGGGTACAGATTGCACGAACGGGAAGGAGGAGGTTGCCAGTACTCTGTGCTAGTGCCTGCGACGGCTGAAAGAAAAAAGAAGAAAGTATGCCGCCATTCTGAAGAAAGTACTCGAATGTAAGAACGGTTCTCTCTTGGATGCCGTCGTCATTCGAGAATGGGGTAAAAAAGGGGGAAAAAAGTTCAAGCATAGAATTGCGGAGAAAATCGTGTTAAGTGTATGACCAAGAACGGAAGAGTTGAGGACGACATACATTCTCATAATACTAATAATGTATTCTATCAATCGTATAAACTGTGGTTTAGAACAAATTTATATTGCTCATAATGAAAAATTCATGAAATTAGTATCATTTGGCGTTGGAATACAAATTGAACATTCAAGGTTTGTTAGGATCGAATACAGAAAAAATGATTTTCAACAAAGAGGGGACAACACGAGGTGCAAGGAAACGTGGAAAACCATTTCTCATTAACGCGTCATTAACGTCGAAATGTGAATGCGACGAAGAAAATAGAAAAGTGCAGTAACTGAAACGTTGGGTTACAGTAAATTGCAACAAACGAACTCTCCTACACAAACATGTTAAATCGCTGATACTGCTCCAACTGCACTCCACTGGCTTTGCAATTTACATTTTGCCGAAATCATCACTTCAAGCGGAAAAATATTTTCGTTGTTCTTTCTTTCCGTTGTTTTATTCGAAATTTCATTTGTGTTTCAATTCAACGTGATATAGGTTGCGCTAATCTGCATGATAAAACTGTACAATCAAACGGAAATTGTATTAACGGATTGTCAAAGTGAGGTGATGCACGAGTTATCGTAAAATGTCCCATACGAATAATACAAAAAAACACCATATAATGATAAGAAACTCCTCCTGTGTGGATACATATTTCATATTCTTTCATTGAAAAATTCTACATGAATACCTACGTGTATGTATATACCTTGAAAGTCATGAAAATTCTTAAACATTCATCGTTCGCAAGGTATGATACGTCCATGTATATGTAAGATTTCATTGGAATTCATATGGTATCAACTGGAATGTTTCCGAGGCATGTCATAAAGCAAGATCCAGAAAATATATATTCACCCTTCTCACGGTAACATAATTTCTTTTTCCTGGTGTGCTTGGGCAGATTTGGTTTAATTATTTGCAAATATCATTCCGGACCTACCATTCCCACGAATATTCAATCATACGAATGTTGTTCTATTAGTCCACTCATCAAACACTGGGGAATCATTCATAATAATTGTTTTATGATCAGTATTTACAGCTGACGTGAGTACACCAATGACGTTTCGTGAAAACAAATCAAAGCGTAAAATTTTGTAGTTTAATATGTATTCAGTTTGAGGTACAATTTTCTAGCCTCTATTTATTAACTTCTCACCCGATATCATTTTCATTCACATGATAAAGATTGCACGAACGTTATCACGTGGGATCAACGGAAACAAAATTCCAGATGAATAATTAAGAAAAATATGTTCGTTTGATGGATTTTCACTTCCTTTTGGCCCTTTAAAAATCCAATCTCTGAAAACGTTGAAAGACATCGTAACAATTGTTCTTCACGCGTTTGAGTACACAGCAATAAAAGATAAAAAAGGACTCCGTACAGTTACGATGCTTTTTATTGGGAGATTTCGCGCATGATTTACAAACACTCTTCGTCGAGTGCGGAATAAATGCACTGCGGAAACGTTAATAATGATAAAAAAAAAGAAAATATATTTATGAGAATCACGAATCGACAAAGTTCGAGTCTGGAGTCGTAAATTGGTATTAGGATATCGGCAAGCAGAGGGCAGTGAACGTTGATGTCGCACAGGTCACCCAATGTTCGCGGAAACTTTCTTTTCCCCACACTCGCACATACACTTTATGAGGCGTAGATGAAAAGGAAAAAATAGGTGTCAAACGTCAGCTGCAGTGCAAAGATTATACGAAGGGATGAAGAAGGAGAGGAGAAAGAAAAAAGAAGGGTATAAAAATGGCTGAACTCTTTGATTGGCGGATTGTTGATACCGATACATACTTGGATATTTGACTTCTTTACCTGAATTGGAATTCCAATTACGAACATTGAATTGTCCAAAATTTCGGTTTCTATTATCTATCGTTATATATAATTTCAAATATGTGATACAATGTGACAGAATTGAAAATAGCACTGCCTTTGTGAAAGTCTTCATCAAGTCTCCCATTATGAGAAGAATACTTTATAATTTATTTCGTCTCTCAAAGAAACCTTTCAACTCATACACCATTGGAGAACTCGGTATGGGAAAGGACTTCTTTTTAGGGTTGGAACATTTTATTTTTACATGAATAAGAATGCACTTCAAAGTGGACGTACATTAAGTTAATAAACCGAGAACCATCGTGATTGAATTGTCATAATTTTTGTAACACAAAATTGATATTGTGACGTGAAAAATGCTGAGAGAATTGTTATTGCATCTGAAATAGATGTCAAATTTTCGAATTATCATGCTTGCTTCAAGGATTTTCTCCGAACTCAGACAGGCACTTTTCATCCTCCTTCAAACGACACGTGAGACCGCAGGGAATGAAGGATATCGTTCCACCTGGTAAGAAAATAAGCAACTCTGCATCCTTGAAGATACCGGTTCCCCCGTGATCCCCATTATCAACCAGAATGAGATTTCTCAAAGAATGCGGTGATATTAAAAAAAAATTATCACGTATATCTCTTCTACATTGCACTGAGAGAAATGGATTGGTGAAATACAGCATTGATTTTCATATTATTTAGTAGAATTATCAATTGCTGAAATATTATTAATAGATCTTATAAGTTCATCCAAATTTACCCAACTTATGCAAAACTTTAATAAAATATTCAATAAATATTATCATACGTTCAGTTTTGTAATCATTACATGTTCAAAAAGGATGTACAACAATATTTCTTACAAACTACAGTAAACACTCCATCAATTGATAGTCTTATGGTGTGAGAAATAATAGTGTCACATAACTACGAATAATAACTCCATCAAAAAGTAAAATATTTGAATACCTTGTAGCTTTCATTCCTACTTGTGAAATTATTTTTCCCAAATTACTGAGCAATGTTCAATATAAACATTATATATTCATGTAGCTTTGGAATTCTATCCGAAATGGAAGACTGAAATTCAGTCTTTTTCATTGCTTACTTTCAGTTGGAATAGGCGCTACTTTTGGCTGCATTTTTAAGCTGATATTCAGGATCAGTTTAAGTTTTACTGTTTACTGTGTTTGTCACGTGCTTTTCCAACAAATAAGCGATGAAATAAAATTTCTGATATGCAGTGATGAAGTCCATTGCCAAGATTGAACTCTGAATATCAGACACGCTGCAAGTGGTTTCTAAGATTCGGGTCCTTTCAGCGGTGAATACAGAAATTCTCTATTCATCTTCGATCGAAATATACCAAAGGACAACTAAGGGGGTCATGACCCCTCTACTTTCTCTTCGTTACACGTCGGTTGAAGAGGAATAGACTTGCTTGCATCATTCATTACATGCGTTTGTTTCTTATTGGGAGGAGTTGAAAATTCTATGAACAGATGTGAAATTCTATACACAGTAAAAAGTGAAACTTGAAGTGATCCCGAATATCAGCTTGAAAATGCAGCCAAAAGTAGCGCCTATTCCAACTGAAAGTGAGCAATGAAAAAGACTGAATTTCAGTTGGAATAGGCGCTACTTTTGGCCGCATTTTTAAGCTGATATTCGGGATCATTTTAAGTTTCACTTTTTACTGTGTAGTAGATAATACTTCAGGATAGTGAGAAAAATCTCAAATTATCAGTATTTAAAGTCAACATGCAGTCAGTTGCATTGTACACCCACGCGACCGTCCTCGTCTCAGATTTTGACACAACCGTTAAAGAATTATGACAACAAGAGCCATCATTTTCATTAAACCACAATTTCATACTATTATTGATATACAGGGTGGTCCATTTGAAGTGACAGTCAAATATCTCGGAAACTAGTGGAGATGGAAAAAAATGTTCCAGATAAAAAGTTTGAGGTTCCAAGGGGGAAGTATGATGCTGACCTTGAAAAATCCCTCAGAGGTAATTTTGAAGGTCATTTAGAGGTCAAGGTGGTTTTTTTAAATAGGACCCCCATTTTTTTTATCATGGCATGGGAAAGCTGGTTTCAAACCCTTTACGGAACACTGATCATGGATCCTTCTCCGCCCATTGGGGTGCAAGGTATGGACCGTCGAAGTTATTGATGAACTACTCTTAGCGCTACCCAGGAACAACGACGTGGACGTGGTAGTTCTCTGTTCCCTCCGGAGTGCTTGATGATTGTGAGTCCCCTTGCCTCTCACATGTGGGGTTCCAAAATTTGGAAGTTTTTTTGTAAATGAGGGAGGACATGACCGATCGCATCCGCACTGTTTGTGCCAACATACCAGGATTATGTATCCAGGCAGAGGGGGGTAACTTCGAGCAATTATTGTAACAGCATCAAGCACCCCTCATGTGAGAGGCAGGGGCACTCACGATAATCAAGCACTCTGGGGGGAACAGAGAACTACCACGTCCACGTCGTTGTTCCTGGGTAGCGCTAAGAGTAGTTCATCAATAACTTCGACGGTCCATACCTTGCACCCCAATGGGCGGAAAGAGGTCCATGACCAGTATTTTGTGAAGGATTTGAAACCAGCTTTCCCATGCCATGATAAAAAGAATAGGGGTCCCATTTAAAAAAACCATCTTGACCCCTAAATGACCTTCAAAATTACCTCTGAGGCATTTTTCAAGGTCAGCATCATACTTCCCCTTTGGAACCCTAAACTTTTTATCTGGAACATTTTTTCCATCTCCACTAGTTTCCAAGATATTTGACTATATCACTTTAAATGGACCACCCTGTATATACCTTGGACTAGGCATGATCACTGCTAATCATGAAAATCAAATGTAAAATAGTTTTCCCAAATGGATACAGGACATGGGCTAAGGATAGATATAAAATGATTCTACAACATGATGATTTCTTCCAAAAAGCTTTGTATCATTTACATCAACACAAATGAACGCATTCAATCGATCCACAGTGAAAAAAATGCAATGTTTTTTGTCCATTAGTGCCACAAAAAAAGGTAAGCCTGATTTAGGAGTCTATTTTTCTGGAACAATCCAATACTCCCCAGCCATAATATAATCTTATCGACCCATTTATCCCATAATAGTTCAAGTTTCTCGATCAAATTGATTAAAACAAGTGAAGAAAAATACGAATGGATAAAATAAATATCATCCTTTATTCCAGGAGAGTAGATTCCTGATTTGCTTTATGTTTTCTGCGCATTCAACTCTATAGTTGAGCTGAATCACAGACTTTGGAAAACTGGAATAAGAATAACAAGAGGAGTCTGACCTCATTGATCTAACTGTTATTGCTACTTTGAAATATAATGCCTTATCGATTGAGCCGTTCAAAAGATTTTGTCTCAACTTTCATTCTTCATTATGACTGGAAGGTTCGACTTCTTCAAATGAATAACAGTATCCCTGGATAGAAGGCTCACATAACCCTTCCTCATTGATTTCCCACTGATGTGTGATCAAAAGGTTGTTATCAATAGTGGACGAAATATCATTCTTTCATTCAATTGCGAGGCGATCAATCTCAATGAGCTATTGTTATTCGAATATATATTATTTTTCTCCGTGTAAAACCACACTCTCCATGAATTTTGGCCCCACTCTGGTTCCGTTTTAGACCGTGTAGACCCTATTGTACATATATGCTAAGCAATGTATATCGCAGAACTAGCGATAAAAGGATTTTCAACATTGGATACACGATAATTTGTTGTCCTTACAGCAACACGGAGTAGTCTTCTCAACAACCCTAGCATATGTGTGCCGCGGGGCTTATTCAGATCCAGCGTGGGCCCCAATCCTCCCTATATAGGCTCTAGACCAAGAAAAAGTGGGATCCAAAATTCATATATGCAAAGATAAGCACAAATTCAGCAATATTGACGTGTTCTGAAATGTTGATCCAAATTCGGAGCTCTAATTCAAAATAGGTCTGCTCACCCTATTCTAAATCTGGAGATTTTTGTTAATCCTGAAATCGTTTTCTGGGAAACAATCCCACAGTTATAACTCTCAGTTCATAAAATATGAAAAAGTCTGAATAACTACAATTAAATTGGTTTGTGCATGAATAGACACTCGCGAGAATAGGGATCATCAGGTAATATCGTACTGGATTGGAACTTGAAATTTCGTCAAAAACTTCACTTTCCTCATTTCACCTACCGAAGAAGCAAGTCCTTAGAACAGTAGAATTTCAAAACTGATAAGGCGAATAACAGTTTCAATACCAACTTCCACAATTTATGATCATAGATCACAAACACTTGCCCCTTGTTGTTGATCAAGTGTACACAACTCATGTCACATAACATAAGTTGCATTGTCTCCAACTTATGGAACAAATACATATTTGATACTTCGTTCTGAATATTCGAGGTTATTTCGAGCTGCATAAACATCTCGTAATGCATACAAATTCTCCCTTGATTTGATCTACAATCTCACGTTCGAAATGCTAATAACACGATGAAGAAACTATTCCTAAATTGAAAATTCAAACGTATGGTGATTCACTTCAAGAAAATTCTGAAGGAGTGAGATATGATTTTGCAATTTTTCAAAATCGACAGGCTCCGTTTGAAATCTCATTTCAATTACTTCCAAACTTTCGGATCAATTTCATCGCCATTCACACTTCGTGCTTGTCCAAAGTCGATTCTGAACGTATTGAGAATATTATTGATCCATCACGCCTTGCTTCTCGGAAAATATTGAATTCAAATCACATCTTATCTCATCGTTCAGGAATATGTTATGTAAAACATTTATTTTCGAATGGAAAATTTTCTAAAGTCACGAAGAGTACAATAATTATCTTCACCTTCATTATGTAATACTTCAAACTTTTGCATCAATGGTACGATTCAAAGGAGGGAATGAACCCTAATGCTCTCTAGGTTCATTGATTACATGCAAACACGTTTGAGGCTGAAAGACCACTTCATTTGACGGTTGCCTGTTCATCTCTCGTCGTGAATTCATTCATATTCCATCTCCCAAGGTGAAGGAGCTCTCAACCAAGACATTATTCCTCTGATCAGGAATGTAAGCTCACAGCTGAATTTCAGCAGGCTCGGCTGACACTCATGTAATCATGGAACGACTTCCAGCCATTCCATATCGAGCACTAGAAGAAAGCAAAACGAACAAGGAGAACATAATTATTCCTGCATTAATGAAGTGTATCTCTGTAAGGTTTCATTATTGCGTACCTCCATTTGTACTCCATTTTATGCTTTTCTGACAAATTGCAAGGAACTACTAGGTTTCAATAGAAATATGGAGATTTCAAATGAATGACTAATTAACATTGGGATTGAAATCCGTTTCATGAGCTTGAATCGAACCTGGACAACTCATAATAATCACAAAATAAATCAGGGCGTATTATAAGGGTCAAGTCTTATCGAAAAATTGGTTGTACTATAAAGGAAGATGGTCATTTTTAAAACGTAGAAGCGGTTAGTTCTTCAAACATTACCCAATTTTTAATTAAATGTTTTCCTCTTTCTTTTTCTTTTTTTAAATCGAGTATCCAATATTGCCCTGTCACTGAATGAGTCTTTAGCTCCATATCAAGGAGTATATTGAATTCAGCAATGATATCGATTTTGAAAAAAATAAGACTTCATGGCAAAAGTAAAATTGAGGAAGTGTGCAATAATTCAAGAAATACTTGTCACACAAATGTTTTCTTTTTTTTTTTTGGAAATCGAGTGTCCAACGTTTTGGTTAGTTCTTGAATTTCCTTAAAATATGCCCTGGCATAAATTACCATAGATTCTCAAAACTATTCATGAGATGCGAAATAGTTATAGAATAGTTTCAAATAGCGTTATTTCACTGGCAGCACCGAATTCCTTGCGGTATGTTCTGATGAATTCTTTATGTAATGAATAATTTGTTCCTCCGCCATGAAAAAAACCGAGGGGTAAACCACTCTAAAATCACCGAGCAACGTTCAGCGTTGTACGGACGTTGTGCTTTGATTTTTCGATATCGGTACGCTATAGTAACTAAAATAAGGAATTTGTCCCATGAGCATGTTAAAATTGCATCAATGCAATAGTCGATCGTTATTCGTAACATCATACAGTTAATGTATCTTATTCGTAAGCTAGCGCTAAGCTCGTCGTCACTGGCGACGTTATAGAAGCGCCTAGTCCAATAGTTTCTCTGATTATTGTTTCCTTCCATATAAGAGTCATCCTTAACATGCTCGTTGGTATCTCGATTTGGCTATTAATTGAATCTTTCTTCTACCGTATACCCATTTAATTTACAAACAGTTCATCTTTAATCAATCAAGTATAATTCAGTCATTATTATTTTCGAACAATGGATCTTGTTAAACAATGGAAGATTATGCGATAACATCCATACAATCATGCAATGAAGGAGAAACATTAATCAGTGGAAAATAATAATCAATTTTGATGATTTCTGATTATATAAAAAGATATTCAATTTAAAAAAATTTGATTGTATGATGTTTAATTGTGTAATCATTACTCAATTTGGTATATGAGCACATAAACACTGACTCGACATGTTCCGAGTTTTACCGACGCGTCACGAAGAGCAAAGATAAAAGAAGTCTATACACTAGAGTGAGCGATTGAATGCTATTTTTCATTATTTGATGTTTATCTTGTCGTTATTTTTCTCTCCACCGCGTTGTGTATGGCTATACTTGTGTTGTCTTTCCTTGATCGTTGATCTGAACGATTTTATTTGTATTCAAAGGATTTCATTCCATGCAATAAGAAGACTTGTTCAAAAATTTATCGACATTTACATTGCGTTGAGCAAAACGGAGGTCCGCTTACTCTGACACTATCTAAGGATTTTAGATTTCGGAAAAACATTATTTTTGAGTGGTTTACTCCTCGAAAAAAACAATCATAGCAATGCGTGTAATACCACACTTTGTTCATTTACGACGATTGAACAATATCATTGAGAAGAAATTTTCTTTCTCAATTCACTCGGATGATATTACAAATCCATTCCAACTGTGTAAATTCCATCTTAACTACGTTGTAACATACCCAAAGACCATGAGATTGTTTCTTGTGGATCTTTTTGTCCTTTTATTTCATGAGGAAAATACATACTTCTCAGGATGAAAAATGGAAGGGATTTACCGTCTCAGCCTATCATGAGTCTCTCACTGTAAACTACAACGTGTCTAGCCTACCAGTAAGCCAGATGTGTGTAACTCATGATTGGTGAAGGTATTATATCTTCACACTCCTCTAGTCTCACAGCTAAGACGAGAGAAAAAAAGTTGTGTGAGTTCAGATTCATCACACACGGAAAAAAAGAAATAGTTCCAGCAACTACTTGAATAGTCGATTTTCGACCATTTACTTAAGTGGCTGCAGCAACTACTTAAGTAGATGGTCGGAAATCGAATATTTAAGTAGTTGCTGCGACTATTTTTTTTTCCGTGCACGCAAGGTGTTCCTTGCATTCAAATCGGTATTGCAATAATTACTACGTCGATAGACATTTTTCTCTTCGGGTAAATAAAAAACATAATTGAATGACTGAATATTCTCATGCATGATCCAATAGTTCCAACAGTTGTTGACTAACCGATTAGCAGGTATAATCGTTTATAACGTAAAACAATCAACAGAAACGGAAGGATAAATTAATTCCAAATTTAATTCCTCACTCAGTTCAAATTATTACCAATGAATATGAATTTTAATTGGATATAATCCAAGTATATGTGAACAAATTAATATCTCATCGAAACATTGCAATTCATCGGCTGCAATATAGAATATATCACTTTCATTATCGAGTCGGAATCTCCCTAAAAGTGAATGATACGAATAAAAACTCAATATTCCGACACTGTTAGAAATTTCTGCATTAATTTTAATGCATTTGCTGGAAGTTTTTTTCAAATACGTGCATGAATTGAGTTTCATACACATTTTACATGAAATTTAATGTAAACTATAGCATAATCTATATTTTGTTCATGTTTTTGTACATTAAATTTAATGTAAAATGTGTATGGAACTCAATTCATGCACGTATTTGAAAGAAACTTCCAGATATTTCTGACAGTGGAGATAAAGTGAGAATTGTTCGAAAGAAGTCATGCGAAAATTTGAATTTGTCAGAATTGTAAATATGTTTATTTTGTGAACAATATATTGTCTACTTTTTACACCCCTTGATAAATCTTTTCACTCATAAAAATCTCATTCAGCGAACTGATTGAGACGATTGTGTAGACTGTAATCGGATATTCAATATAACATCGATTGTATATACATGTCAACGCAGTCTTGTATTCGAAATTGAAGGCAAAAAGGGAAAACGATGGAAATAAGTACTTCACAGGGAAACTATAACTATATTTCGGTCCAACGTATCCAAAGCGTTCCCTTTATCTCCCTCTCTCTACCTATCTCTCATCTTTTCTCCTCGTCTATGTCCTTTTTCCTTTCTTCTTGTTCCTATTCTCCTCCCTCGTTAGTAAAATCGTTCAAGCAACAGAAATGTCTTTTACCGCAGCTTTGATCTTACAGGATATTTACGAATAATATCGTCAGGGGTTGTTCTCTCCTGAAGAGTGATACAAAAAACTCTTCTTTTCCCATGTGCACCGTCTATCGTGTTTGCTTTGTGAGGCACAAGTGTGCGCGAACGCAACATACACGAAGAGAGATACACATTCATCGGTTTTCCTTACAAGGATACGAGTTTACACATAATTCCACAAGGAAGAAGAGCGTGAGCAGTCGACTTCGCGATTCGATTTTCTGAGTGAAGAAGCTCTTTCTCTTTCCACAAAAGAATCTTAGATACATCGAATAAACGAGAAGTTTGTATATATGTCATTCGATCAATGAGAATTGAAGTCGGTGTACACACAACGGTCAAACTTCAATCAAATCTCCAGAATATAATCTCATTGTGTTGTACGAAATCACTTCGCTTGTTATAGATTTTTTGAGGAAATTGACTCACTTGTGTTCGTAATGAATTTGAGATCACAATTCGATTAGTTGAATTTCAGATGAAGATATATGATTTTGTGACGCAGGATCTGTTTTGTAAAATTCAACGTGAAAAAAATTTTGTTATACTAAATTAGTTGGAATTTCTGGCGTCCTGATTATCATGATTCAATTAAGTCACGTGATTGATAAATCAGAATATTTGTGGAAAAAGGATATACTGTATTATAACACTAAATTTGGCCTACATTTGCACAATGAGTGTGATACGCGAACCTTGACGGTATTATTTCCATTAGGTAAATTAAAATCGAACTCTAGCAGAGAAATTTCTTAATTGCGATCCAGAAATTTGAATAAGTGACCAAGATTGTTAGACAATAATTGTCGATCATGATTCCTATTATAAATTCATGATCTTCCCTCAATATCCCGTATCTTTTTTATCACATACCGCTTCGAAGAATTATTAAATTCGATATCAAATTCTAGCAATGAAATTCTGAAGTAAAGATCAAATTTGAATCGACTGTGTAGGAAAAAACGCTGTTCCCTCATCAACACGTACCAATTGATCAAAAAGGGAAAATAACTACGAATAAAGTTATAGGAAAAAATATGAATTCTGACTACCCGAAGGGAATGTTCCACGGAAATGAATTTTTCACAAAATACTAAATTTCCTGAACTCAATTTAAACCTCTGTTAAATCGAATTCATATCCATCAGTACGGAAACTGAAAGCTATTCATTTGAAAAAAATTCCATAAAAAAATGATAATCGGAACGGAATACTCATGGAGTGGGAGTGAACTCGATATATGAAAACAGTTCGATAACGATTAATAAAAACAGGACTTGATGTTTTCGGGTGATTTGCGGAAGGATCAAAGTTCCATGTCGTTTTTCTTCCTCTCACTCGCTATTTTTTGGATATTTCGGTACTCTTTTTTTCATACGCATGCACCAGTGACTTTAAGAACATTCGGCAAAAAGTTGGTTCTATTGAAATTTTTCTCACTGGTTCCTGCTCTCGCAAATATTATTTTCACATTACACAAACTTACCAACACGTGGAAGTTATCACTTCCGTTTTTTAGATATGAAGTCTCAACACTGGAACGTTATCCAAAGCGAAAGTTCAATCGAAATTCCTTTCACAGAACTCTATTCATTCTCCCTCCAGTTATCCTCACAGCTAAAAAGAAAAAACTCACGAGCAGATGATGGGGAACATGAATGGGGTTCTGCGGAATTTTAATGGACTTTTTACCTATCGATACCACCGAAGACGTGGTAAACATTATCGTGGCAGGAAAGTTGTATAAGCAAAAACTTCAAACGTAACTCGATATGAGTCCATTTTTAGATAGGGGAGATTTTCAACCTCTAATTTTCGACTTGAATTTGATGGTCGATGGATGGAAAAACTTGAGAGTTTGGAAACATTCGAAGAAGATGTAACGAAGAACTACATCGCATGACTGAATTCTACGCATTTATAATATACGCATACAAATATATAATGCGGTACAGAATGCGATAGAAATTTTTTTATAAAAATTAATACATGAATGAACAAATATGAAGTATCTATCAGTTCCTCACCTTTCACACTCCTCATATAATTGATTTAAACTTTCTGACTTGGAATTTTATGACCATTTAAACAATACCTGTTAACAAAACACATTGCTTCATTATTCCTTCGATGATATCTATGGAATTCGCATTCCAATGTCTTCTCTCAATGTTTCACCATACGCTTCCTCTCCAGATTTTTTTCCAGGATGCGTGCAATTCGAAAAGTGCTCTATTAGATTATAATAATACGTTTACAAAAAGCCATTGTTCTTGGATCATTGAAATCATGTACATAATGATTGTGGATTAAGTTCCCAAATAATGCTTTTGAGATGAGCTGAATCAAGGGAATGCACACTCTTCATTCAGTCAAATCCATTGATATGACGTTTTTCAAACTTTATAATCACCGCACTTCATTATTCACATTTGCCTTGTTTTCGTATATCAATGATTACCTCGGCGGAATGTATATACACGAATTCGGGTTCATATCGTTCGGACATCTGTTTGGAGTTACACTTTCAATGGAAGTTGGTTGCATATCAGGCTACTCTTATCGTTCCAGATATCCAGCCGACAGCAATGCGATATGGAGTTGATATCAATACGATCGTCATTTCACACTTGGAATGTGATGGAATGAGTGGAACCGCTTTATTTCATTTATTACGCGAGTGAAAATTGAAATTCGTCACTGTTCGGCCACGAGCTGGTCAATTTAGATCCTATCTTACTATTCAGTAGCTAGATATAAAAATACAAAACAACTATGACGTGGTGTTGATGATGTTAAAACTGAGAAATTGAAATTATGTCCCCTATCATTTGC
Organism: Gonatopus flavifemur; assembly: GCA_018340375.1. Lineage (NCBI taxonomy): Eukaryota > Metazoa > Arthropoda > Insecta > Hymenoptera > Dryinidae > Gonatopus > Gonatopus flavifemur. The sequence continues at coordinate 38,159,338 of JAFFJZ010000001.1, read as the reverse complement.
ACTGGTAGAAAATTGCCTTCCGGAGAAAAAAAGGTTGGATCTAATGAGATCCCAGTAGGTCTCTTGAGATCTAAATTTTGGCAAAGATCTCTACGAATCCCTCGACATCCACCTGCATGGGTCTACAGATTCCAAATTCGTAAGATCTCATTTGAGAACTATTGCGGTCCCACGCGGATGCTGTTTTTATGCCTGAACCATAAATATGTGAACAATCGATCCGGGCATTTCAAAGATGCCATTCACCTTCTGACTATTCTTTCAAAAATGTTGGGCTAAACATAGAAGAATATCTGGAACTTAGTATAAATTTTATCTGGACAAAGTGTATGCTTCCCTGTGTGTCTACTTCAGTTTCTTCTGACCCACTCCGGTAGTTCTAACTTCGCAAAGACGGTGTTTTGAAAAATTATGAATGTGTGGATTTGAGCAGACGGATAAGAAGGTAAGTAAGTGGGTACAGGGAGATAGGTAGACAATCAGGTTGTACGAGAGTTGAGTAAAAGTTTGTGCTACAACTAGAATCGCATCAACCATTCTGTTAGAATAACAAGTTACTCATCATGTTTGTGTATAAGGATACGCGATATATCCTCGCGTATTCGTAACAGAAGGGCGCATTATGTGAACTCATGATTTGATGTACGAAAAAAGTTTCTTCCATTCAATACCCTAGTGAACATGCTCTAGCGGTTCATTGGTTTTGTAACACCTGTCCCAAGGAATAACCAGACATTCGCTTGTGACTTGCCAGTTACTGGCAAGTTCTCTAGTTTATCGTTGGGATAAGTGTTACAAAACCAATGGATCGCTAGAGCATTTCTCCTAGGGTACCTATTAATTGACACCATCACTCGTCTCTGATGGAACGAAAACAATATCTGCCCATTTTTACAAGAGAGACATTTTCCGTTAGAACCGACCAAAAATCGGTTCAAACCTTTCCGAGTCCTAGCATCACTACTTTATTGAATAGGAATAAGGATTGTTCAATTATCCAATTGTCTTTACCATAAAATTGAATTGAATGAATATTGTTTCAAACTCCAATTTGAAGTAATAATCTGTGACCCGCATCTCCACTCCACAACAATCCTGGAACCGGCGAGCGAGAGGCATTTACGGACTGTATTTACAGTGACGATTGAATTCGAAACGTCACATCGTGAAGAATATTGATTGTTGAATGTACAACAAACAATTAATACTTTTCAGTTGCTTCTCTGAGATTAATTCGATGTTAATGAGACTTCCAGAAGTGAAAACCCAACTTATCGAATAATCGACACTTGGTTCTCTAAACTGAAGCATCCCTTCCAAAATTTGAAGTTTCATCCTTGAATATAATTGTTCAAAATATAATAAATTGATTATTCTATCTCATTACCCTGACTTTGATTGCTTCCTCTCCTATGATGGCTGAATTGAATTTCATTAATGAAAAGTGCAGCTCGTTAATTCAGTGTAATTGTATACGACAGCAATCGATACCACATGATTCTGAATCGTTCGTTCAATTTTTCAATTTTTGATAATCCACAACATACATTCTCACACAACATTTGAAACGTCAAAGATCTCACCTCAAGATCTAATAAATTCCCCTATACTTTATTTCTCTTTTTTTTTTGTTTCATCCCTTTTAGAATCGATCCATTCTTCTCGTTTCTCGGTTTTTCCTACCATTTACTCGCCCTGGTCATCACTCCCTCCTTTTTTACTTTTGCCCATTTACTCGATGCTGGTGCCGGACATTGCCTCGAGTGCCGATTCGACGAGCTTTCATGCGAAAACACTCGTTCGTTTTATCCGCGAAGTAGCCGCCATTCTGGACACTCTCCCCTTTCCTATCCTCTCTTCGTGTCTAGCGAAACATTGAACAAGCTACCCAAAGACTGGGGTCATCTTCACACCAAGACACGAAGAAGAACGCTTAGAAGGCACTTCAAGTTCGCTCCTCTTATGTTCGTTTTTGTCTCTCGGTCTCTTTCTCACCGCACATATATGTATGTATGTGTTTCTTATTGACCGTGTTTTATAGAATATAGTGTTTCCTTCTACTGTGAAGTGGGATAAAGATGTATTCTCCCATAGTGAATATCGTGTGTATGTGCATGTACACATCTCACATTGGGGTTTTTGTTCCTTCCTTTATTCTGGTTCCTATCATTCTACATCTCCCGTTTTTTACCCTTGCTCCAACTTCATCAACTCTACTTTGAATGCTGCAAACTGCACATGAATCTGAGTAACGCGCTCAATCAGAAGTACTTAGGAAAATCGCAAATAATTCTGTGTTTATTTTGAGTCGTCTTACTTCTCATTAGGATTATTTATATCCGCTGTCCTTTCTTCCTCCCTTTACCACCCGGAACAGAGGGTTTCTATTATTTCTTGTGGCATGTTCGAACTCGGTAGATGTCGATTTAATGCTCCCATCAACTACGAAATATATTCACTTCAGAGTGTTCTATTGATCAGTTTCAACATTGATTAATATTCATCATACCATAAAACGGGAATAACACATGTAATTTCGGATGTAAAACACTTGTCAAGCTTCTTACAAATCTGGAGAAGATTACGTTGCCCGATTCTCACACAGCAAACATCAAAAGGCCCCAAACATGTCAACATCACAACATCGAATCTCCAGCTCATTAATTCTGATAAGGGTGTTATAAAATTTCATAACTCATTGGATGAATGCTCATATAAACCAGTTATTATGAGATCTGTTCCATTGGAGGAACTTTCTGCCTGTTTTCCGTCCACCTCCCCTTCCTGAAACTGCCCGTGTCACTGTCCAGACACACGGAAAAAAAAATTAAGCTGCAGCAGCTAAATGGCTAGCACGGACTTGGACAGCCATTAAATCAGCTCCTGCAGCTGAATTTGAGCTGTTATAGCAAAAAAATTTGCATTTGTAGCTAATTTATTTGCGGTGGTAGCTAAAATTTAGCTGCAGGAGCGAATTAAATGGCTGTCCATGTCCGTGCTAGCCATTTAGCTGCTGCAGCTAAATTTTTTTTTCCGTGCAAGGGAGGAATCCAATCCTTCCCTAACCTACTCTCCCTCTCCTGATGGCTCTACGTAAACAGCACAACAACTCAGGATGACGTCATAACGAATATTTTAAGAACTGAAGGAGACCAAGCCACAGGATACGGTAAACCACCGAAATAGCCAACGTTTTTTCAAAAGAACCATTTATCGAATCTTTCAGCAAGAGATCCGACCGATCGTTTTGTACGAGTGGAGTGATTCTCTCACTTGCCGTGTTTTGGGAAGCCAAAGCTTATTCTCTTCTCCTATCCTGCTTGAGTTAAAAGACGCAGGGGGCAAGACATCGAGAGGCGTGCGCTTTTCTGAAAATTTTGCCAAGTTAAAGACTAAAGGTGGGTTCAATGGTACGCAAAACACACAGTGCGTTGAACCCGGTACACCTTATGATACTGATGGCGCATTGGCTGGCGCCTTTCCAAATTGTGGACGCGTTGCTCAGAGGTTTTTCGACTCGTCACGCTGGTGGCGTTAGTGACTTACAGTTAGTGTTAGTTAGTGTTACAGCCATATTCAAGGAAATCCGCGAAACTCATTGGAAGGTCCAACACAAATTTTTCATTCTCAATTTTCTACCCACTTTTAATGAACTTTTGGGTGACCTTTTGGATTACACCCTTCGAGAAGCCTATTTCAAGGAGGTTGCCAAGGACAGCTCATCTCTGATTCCAACTTATGAAGCTGAAACTAGCAGCCGTGAAGCTCACAGCCGATTGTTGTAATTTTGGATTAATTGTTGAAGTTGCGTTCATACCAAAAATCAATTGCGTAGCATTCTACTCAACGTTCCAGGTACCTAAATCCTTGATAATAATCTGATGTACAATGTTATGCCAACCCGTACAGCACAACCACCGAACCTCCACCTAGGACTTCTGTGGAGAATTGGTGGAGAAATGGGAGCCGTGGAAATAAAGGGTAAATAAGGGAGAGTCTCCGTTGAGGCAACAGAGAGGCGACGGAGAAATGTCCGCCCCCTGTATTTTCGATATAATTCTTATTGGTGCATTTACGTAACCAAATCTGAATGTATGAATTCACGAATTTAAGTTTTACTGAAAATACAGGGGGCGGACATTTCTCCGTCGCCTCTCCGTTGCCTCAACGGAGACTCTCCCTTATTTCCCCCTCATTTCCACGGCTCCCATTTCTCCACCAATTCTCCACCTCTGGTCCACCGAAGTCTTAGGTGGAGGATCGGTGGTTGTGCTGTACGGGAATCGGCTGCTAATTTCATGGCTATCAGTTTCAGCTTCATCAAATCTCACCTACGACTCACTCCATGAACTTTGAATGGATATTCAAGGTAGTTCTTTGCAATATTCACAATCAATGAGAGAAATTATTGTCAAGTAGAGAACCAAGGTCGAAAGAATTCGATAATCATATCCGTTGGGGCTTGGATTTGTATTTATGACAAAAGAAAAATAACCAACTCGAAATATAAACGAACAACTTTGTAACAATCAATGAATATCATTATCGAATCCCTTCCACCTTGATCCTCTAGTCGATAGAAATTTTCCCAAAATTGATCCTGAATATTGCAAGAGAGATATTGTAACTACCTTAATCAATTTTCGCGAATAGTAAGGAAATTCCCCCTAAAAATCAATCATATCCTCTTCCACATAAATTTTCAACGCACACGGAGAAACTTTTGTAGTATACATTGCATAAAAAATATGTTCAATATTACTATGCTTCTGTAAAGTTGGACCATACTGACATTACGAAGAATATTGCGATGATAATGATTGAAATTACAATAGATTATAGTAAAATTGGAAACAAAACAAAGAAAGGTTACAATGTCTCAATCGTGAAAAGGGATGCATGCAAAGCAGTTCTGAATAAACGTTCAGTGATTTTAGTCAGAGTGTCAGTATAGTCCAGCGTTACAAAATAATTGTAGTAATCTATGCTACAAAATTCTCTCCGTGTATTGTTCGTTCCTCAGAGCAAAATTTTTGCTTCAAAAGGAAGTATTTCGAATTCTTTGTACGGATATCTTCCCGAATTGAGTAATTCACACATCTTCCATGAATTGATTGCAGTTGATTTGCAACGGCAAATCATCATTCAATCCTATTGAATTTCCATTGAATCTGACAAATTCAACCAGTTTCGGTTTCAATGGGTTTCAAGGGATTTGAATAAGCGTGAATGGTTACTCACCGTCGCCGCGTCGGACACGGAAGAAAATAATTTACTATGGTAGCTATTTCGTGTATTTGATATTTGGATAGTGACGAAAATGCCTACAGAAGTTAGATTTTAGCTCCTACACCAACAAATGTCGTTACCACGGCTAAGAAATAACTATCACAGATAATTTTTAGCTATCACAATATGAACCACATTATTTTTTCCCGTACAAAGTTTGTAGATCAAATCCCACTGATCAATGAGGTTCAATAAACTCATCGAACTAGAACATTGTTCCACGAAGTCGTTGTTTGTGTAGTAAAATTTGACTAACAATTGATTCAGAGAGTATATTTGTTGTATCTACACTGCTCTGATATATATGCATTGAAAAAGTGTACCAATATGAACGTCCAAAGCTCATTCTTGTACCTTTGTTCTCGAATTCATGATGCCTAAAACAGAGAAGCTTCAAATTGGCTGAAATTAAAAAAATGCACATCACTGTAACTTGGAAATTGTGGGAGGTAGAGTGGTGTTGGAAGGAAAAAAATCGATACGCTTTGTTTCCAACTGATCAAATGATGAAGTAAAAAGATGAATGCATGCGTACTCACGCGCTTCTGCACTAAGCGCACATAATCGACTGCAAAATACGTACCTGGAACAAAAAAAAATTCATTTCAATCAATAGATTCGTATTCACTGGAGATAAGTGTAATTTATTCTAATCATAGTTGATATGATCTGAATTTATTCGAATGGAAGGATAATTCTCATTCAATTTTCTTCATTCACTCCTTTCATACACTGGAAAAAAAATTTATTCCAATCAAATAAATATTTATTTGTCCTGTACCAAAGAAATATTTATTAGGATTAACAAAATATTCTTTGGGACCAAAATAATTTATTTGAATTAAATAGATGTTTTTAATCGTTTATTTGATTACAATAAAGTATTTTGGTTCCAAAGAATATTTTGTTAAATCTAATAAATATTTCTTTGGTACAGGACAAATAAATATTTATTTGACTGGAATAAATTTTTTTTTCAGTGTATGAGTGATCGAATTTAATCATCATTAAATGAATCATCATTGCGTCATATCGATCGATAGAGGGTTTGCATGACGCGAAATAACAAGAATTTCATGCACTTCAATTCCAAAAGAATTAGACTAGCGATTGATTTTCCTTTTTTCTTGAAAATTTGATTCGATTCATTTTTGAATTCAAGTGGTCCTCTAGAATACTCAGAAAGCCTAATGTAAATTCACACTTTTTGATCTCGCATCGACACTGTTCATTGACCCCATGAAAGAGGAGAGACAAAGAAGAGGCAGTTAAGTGTATGTTCCTCTACTTTACCTCTCTTTCTTCACTGTTTCAAAAATCTTTCCGCTTCCCGTTGACGCGCTGGTTACAGAGAATAGAATAATCCTATTTTTGTTGCACAGAAAAAAGAAAATGGAGAAACTTACCCTATGGGATTACAACGCGCCGCTTCAAGCCTTTAGATGGAAATTTTTACAAAACATCTTGTTGATTACATCACATCAGAAGAGGAAAATTTATTCTTGTCTTATAATGTGAATCATTTGACAATATATTTTGTAAGAATTTCCATTTGAAGACTCGAAGCGACGCGTTGTCATCCCACACGGTAAATTTCTCCATTTTTTCTCGTGTAAATGAAAAACAGAGTGAAGAGAGAGAGAGAGAGAGAGAGAAAAAAAGACAGATCCATCCACTCATATGACTGATCAATTCGTTCAGAAAAAAGAAAGCAGATCTTCCGGATAATACAAAACATTCCTAGAACATGTTCAATACATTTCATACACTTTCCAATGATTTTGCAAAAATGGGAAATAAATAACCCATATTCAAATTTTTCTTTCATCACTCTTTGTTGATTGATTCAGTCATGGTATGAGCAAAATTATGTCGTAAAACTACACGAAATGAATGAAAACTCGTCCTCGCTATTCATTTATACCTTGAGTTCCGCAAGATATACAAAAGTCATTGATTTTCTTTTCTTTACAAACATTCTATTCTTGGAATCAAGAAGGAAATTGGGGATGCACAAATTGATAAAGTACAACCTTCAAATTCCATTAAACGTTGATTTCTGAGAAAACATAACAGTTATTCGATTATTAATGAATTCATGAGAAGTGTTCAATGAGGTATGAACAATGCCTACGACTATTTTTGACGTTTCCCACATGATCAAATCGATTTTGACAAGATTGACTGACAATTCTCCTCAAGACATCTGAATGAAAGGCACATATAGATCCAATTTGTGAAGGAATAATAATTATTCGTTTCAAGTAGAACTCAGACGGATATAATGTTTCACGAATGAAACATTTTCTTGTCTGAATACAAAATTATATAGTACGTTTTACGATATCACTATTCAGATACAAATCTTTAGCTTATGCCAGCATTGAAAGAAGCGATGAAATCAAAGTTAGCGTAATATTGACAGTTAAGGCTTTGTTGGCTGTGCAAGATGAATTTTGGTGTACAATGATTCGGAAAAATTACCAGTAATTATATTTTTCGAACAATCACCAATTCATTTCCAATACAGTGCAACCTCGCGATAACACAGCTCTTCTGCTCCCTCATTCGAACGATTTCCGTCATGCGTTGGAGAGAGAGGAGGAGTACCTTTATTGCAAAGTTCTAAGGTAGTTTCCTTTTTACAATTATTCTAATATCAAAAATCTTCCTTTGCAACCGATTACAGTCACCATCAGTCTTTATCGTAAAAAATTTTTTTGTTTCCAACCCTGAATAATATCTTCTTATAAACTTGTCGAAGCATTGATCCAATGAAATTGGTGACAATCTCAATTGAAACGTCGTTGGGAGACTTGTCAAAATATTTGTCCCAATATTATTCTCATGAAAAAATTCCACCTCAATTCTTTTTAGAAATCGAGTATTGATTAGAAAACGATTTCATTGATATCATTGAAATCTCAATCGATATAATTCAGATCATTTTCTCCATTATCTTACAATGAAAAACAAGTTAGGTAACTGTGGGTTATTATGAAAGGATATCCATTCAAATAAATACTGAATACACACATCTATTCTTAGTTATGGGTAAAATAAAAAGTTCTCTGATGATGCGAATTTTGGCCGGTTGTTGATCTTCCCGGCCATCATCAGATGGAGGTTCCAGTCGGCAATTGATAAACACATTTCTTATAAGAATATCATGGAGTTTTCAATGCAAAATGAATCATTTGGCTTCACATTTCATTCTTTTCAGTAGTATTTCAATGAAAATCAATCAATTTTAGTGAAATTTTAGATATGGAAAAAAATATAAAAAATCATAAATGAATGTGCATAATATGGAGAATTCATATCATGGAACTACAGTAATAAATAATCACAATATCTTTATCAATCAACAAAAAAAACATGCACTTCAAAGTTGAAGATATAAATAAACACGTGGACGATACACTCAACGGGTCTGTCAGTTTTGTGAACACAAAGATTATCCCATTACTGTGAAACTTTCATACTGTCAATCACATAAAATGATCTGCAGATTAAATTATGTTCAACAGCCAAACTTATTTCATCTTATGTTGATTTGAGAAGTTGTTAAGGACGATCGGATTGTCTTAATCAAAACTACTCACTCTTCAATCTCCAAGGTTGAGGGACATGGAGCATCAGAAAACGGATAAAATTTTGCTACGTAATTTTCAAACAACTAAGCAATGATCACAAATTTTGAATGTGCAGCAATGAAGGGCACTTCTAGGATTACGCTTTGAATATGAATCCAAAGCCTAAAATATATTCCTAAACATGAGAAATCAAGTGATAAAAATTATTGATGTTTGTAGGTCAATATGTTTAAAATCGTTCGCATTGTTTTGAGGAATCATTTGCATTCCCAATCTCATATTCAAAGCTCACCTTCAGTAATGTACTTCATCACCGCAAATTCGAAATTTTTGTTTATCGCTTAGTTGTTTAGGAAGTACGTAGCAAAATTTCGCCCATTTCTTTAAGAGCTCCGTGGCCCTTAAGTCCGCTTGTATTGACAAATGTTTGTGTTAAGGGACGTAAGTCACCTTTTTGACGGATACAATTTTCTATTCAAACAAGAACACAAACCATTCATGATTTTCATTTTTATGTTCTTGAAACATGAAAGAATTATCCTGCATTGTGTAGTGCAATTTTTGAAGTTTCTAGTATTTGAGAAAAATATATGAAAATAATGGCCGATATGAAACCAACTTCCGAGCGAGGTCGATATAACCCACATTTACCTTAGTGGAGCCAACCTCGCGGCGAATTTGGATTTGGATAAGGCGAATCTTGCCGTGAAGTTGAGTCAATTGAATATCGATTGAAGTGAATGTTTATTCGATCATTTCAATCGATATTCAGTTGACTCAACTTCACGGCAAGATTCGCCGTATTGAAACTCGCCGCGATGTTGGCTCCACCAGTTTTTCTTCAGTGTAAAGTTGTATTGGAATTTCAAAGTCATTTTCTCGTCCCTTTCATTTATTCCCTCAAGTTTCAATGTTAAAATATGAAGCTTAATCCTCAATTGGTTGATTTTCACATAAAATATATTGTTTTCATCAACAGGATAAATCCAACAAATCAAGTTATCATGCAATGATTCATTTTCAAACATTGCGAATAATGATGGTGATGATAATTCGATAACAAATATACCCTACATGGTGAAAATACGACAAATTATTTGATGTTATATACGATATAATATTATATATTTGATGATATTGATAGAGTCTTCGATTCGTACACTCGATACTCAATGTATCTTTTAAAGATTCAATTCATCATATTTATCAATCATCCTGCGTTGACTGTTACTAATCCTTCTTCTCTCTGTTTTTTTTTAGAATATTGCAGTCACGAAAATGTTGTTGTATTTATCTTTTCAAGTTGCGAATGTTTGTGTTTTCCTCGTCAAAATAGTAATCTTCTCCATTCCATTCTTGTTTCAGTACACACATTTATCTCTGGGTGTACGTTTAAAAATGGAGAGAAAAACTTTTGTTTACCTCAGAATATCGATGTTTTCATTCTCATGATATTTAAAAATTATCCTGAGTCGAGTGGAGCACTCTTCACAAATACTGATGAAAGAAAGACACACAGAAAAAAGTGACACAAGCAGTTACAAGTGAAAATAGAGAAAAAAAGGTACTATTCATTCTGGAAAGTGTTTGCTTCTCTCGTTGCTCCGAATGGAATATCCGAAAGTTCGTAACAATACTTGTTATCAAATGGACTATGGAACGAAAGCAATTGACAAGTACTTCAGGAACAGATGTCAGATGTAAATACAAGTTTCCAGCCATTGAGTTCACGATAATTCACTCACAAAAAGTTGGATAAATTTGACATTGGATCGCTTATAAGCTCTCATTAAATATCATTCGTCAAGATACGTACTCAAACACTCGGTTCACAGAGAATGTTTTTCACCATAATCATAGCGTTCCCTCTATCCGATTCGTGTATGATTCTCCGACATAAAGACGGATTTGCAAATACATTCAAGCCCGTCTTCAATTCCTCCTTTTTGCTAATTAAGCTTCAAGCGGGCACATGCTGCGTTGTGGTACTTCGTTTCGTGCCGCTTGCTTAAATTTCTCTCCTCTTCCCTTCCACCCTTCTACTCTCATCCCCTTTTTCCACCTGCTTTTCCCGCAGCAGATTTTTAGTATCCAGTATGAGAGCGGAGTGCAAGCTGGCAACAACAACACAAAAGTATTCGAGGGTGAGAACGAATAGAAAGGAAAAAGGGAAAATCCCCAAGTATACTGTTCTGCGATTCACAGCGAAGGGTAGTTGCTAATTAACAGACTCCTAATTGTCGGTTAAATGGTTTCAAATGTCGCTCTTGCATCCAAGTGAGCTGGCAGGACCAGGAATACTTTCGTACCAAAACCAACGGGTGACGATCTTTCCTCGCCAAATGATCAAAGATGAGGACAATAATTTGTTAATGAGCCTCAAGTCCATCGAAATTTATGAAGTTATCGTTCTGATTTTGAGCACGGAGTTCGGTGGAAAATTTTATGAGGTCACGGACCTTTATCATGAATTTGAATAATGAAAGCAGGGTCTGGCAATCATCCAGTGATATAAAATAATGAAACAGATATAATATCTATTATAAATCCATTCCAATTGTCTATAATTGTTATCATCACCGCATGATTGTTGTTTTTTTGAAATTAAATATGAAACAATAAACCATACAATCGAATAATCGTCAAAAATAATCAGTTGTTTCGAATAAATATCTATTAAATTAAATAAACATTCGAGCAACCAAATATTCAACATCCTGCTGAATATTTTATCAACGACAATAGACATTCACTTAATTCAATAAAGATTCAATTATATACTGCTTCCTCATTTAATATATCATTGAATCTCTCAAAATCTTAGTGAATCTCATTAAATATCTCCCTTGTATGTAAATCGCATTCTGTCAGAGATTTCAACCACGAAATCTCCTCACGTTTTTTTATATATTGAACTCATAATTGTTATTCGCATACCCTAAGAATGAATGAAATAATTATCTTTTGTCATTTTTATTTGAATTGAATCGTTTCGAAGTTCAATTCAGTGAAATTTCTCAATCGATAATGAATATTCTCTAGAAACTGTTTTGAAATCAAACAGAGCATGAATATCGAGATTGGTGAAAAACTGAATATCAAAATTAAAAGTCCGTGCAGTTAATTTTATGATAGTCAATAAATTACGGTTTGTTCTTGATTTATTCAATAGAAATTCAACTTCTTCTGAAACCAAAGTATACGGTATAAGTTGTGAAAAATGCAACAGTCAAGTAATAATAGAACAGATAACGGTGATGAAAGTTGCTTTCGGTGACCTGGAAAGAAACTTATCCGATGCGAGATTACTTGTCCATTCGATGCCAGATGCTCAGATTTCTTTCCACACCAATGCATTAGATATAAATAACACAGTGCTATGCCTCCGTTACAAAGTGACGAACTGTGTATCAATGAGTACTGTCTTTTCTTTAAAATATGTTATCTGTCAACTCTCGTTGAAGCTTCGGAGATCAGAAGTGATCTGCATGGAAGATGATTGGATTTCCTATGCATACATAAAATAAATCGTGATGATATGTTGAAAATAGTTCTCGAGTACGTATAGCAGCTGTTGTCAACAAGTCGTTAGATCCAACAAAATTTTCCAATCACGTGTCCTCCTCAGTGAGATTAACCAATTAGAATAAAACAAAAGTCGCTAAATTGGCATCAGTGCGTATAGCTACGCCGAGAGAAAAAATTTCTGGGAACAATGAAATATTTAATTGAATAGTTGCAACAAAATTGATACTCGATTGATTTGAATGAATTAAGTTTTATTTAATTACCTGAATACCTTTCGTTGAAAGAATATTCAATATTGTATAAAATATATTGTTAATAAGAATGGATATTTTTTGATTCAATAAAATTCTATCCAAATTAACTGATTATTTTGCTGCAACTATTCAATTGAATATTTTATTGTTCCCGGAAAATTCTTTTTTTAATTTACAATACAAATTTTTCATACACACTGTAAAAAATTTTTGAGGGAAACTTCACATAAATGTTCGGAAGTAATCAACACATACATGCGTTAGGAATTTTCCGTATTTTACTGGAAACTTACTGGAAAATGATAGTAAAAATCCCATAAAGTTCAGAATTTTCAATTGGATTTATGAGAAATATCCGGTACATGTATCGGATTTCATGATGGAGATTTGCTGGTTACTGCGTATAGGGAAATTGCGATTATTTTTCACAGTGCAGTGCGACTTCTCGATAAGAACACTCGATCTCTTTCCCATTCGGATGGTATTTTTTTTAGCATTGAAAGGAGAGACTGAGCGTTCTGATTGAGAGATTGCACTCTATCAATTATGAACTTCCATGGGCAATGAATTTTCTAGTCTCACATGATTATATTCATTTCAAATTGATGATTCTATTATTTTTCTCCTCAATCTTCTAAGAATAGTCACTCTATGCATTTTGTAAATCCATGAATTCCCATTCTCATTCAATAATTCAATCAAGTTTCAATAAAATATAATTTACTGAGTATATTGGAGGTTCGTTTGTCATGAATATGCCTTTTTGGCTATTACCTTGAACAAGGCTTTCTCATGTATACCAGTATAGTATGGGTACAGAGATAAGTAGATCACCTGAGGCACTGTCGTATACCCAACTTAAATCGGAGTCACGTTTCACATTGATTCATCGACATGATCTGAGATACGATTTTGAAATTGGTGATGAATGTATGAACAGTTCCTTGTAATGAAATAATAATCCATGAATCATTTTTCTTGATAAAAATACGAATTAGATAACCTTCCAATCAAGTGTAGCACCACATTGATATCACATGTTACTCCCAAAAGAAAATTTCTGATTCCATACAACCACTCAACTGAAATTTATAAATAACAAGGAATGAAAAATTGAATGGAATGTGTTGAATTTCTTTCGATTATCGTTTGGATTTTCTATGTAAATGAAATTTACTCGGAAATGCTCTTCAAATTTGAATAACCGAGAGTGGGTACTGATCCACGTATCTTCGTAGTTGCATAAATGAAAATGAGTCAATCTCAAATATACCCAGATCAGATAATTTTCATTATCAAATTTTCGTGACACGTATTTTCGAATCATCATGAACGATCAGTGATATCCACGATTCCTGCACTTATCTTTAGAATGCTAAGCTTATACACGAATCGATTTCCTTAGATCTCGTTGGGATTCTTCCATGCGTGCTTTCCACCCTTTACGTGCAATTTACGTATATAGTGCGTAGATATAGATATAGATAGGAGCGCAATCTACGGCAAGACCACACAGCTACCCCCGAGGCTTTAGAATGAAGATACTCGAATATCTAAATCGAGTCATCAAATATAGATCACCCAAATGATACCTGAAGAAACATTATCTATGTAATATGACCACTGATATTCTGGGCTTTATGTAGGTTGAATGCCGATAGAAATAATCATGATATATTGACCCTTTTATTCATATAAAATGAACAAACCATTAACAGAGTTACATAGTTGGAGAGAGTTGGAGAAAAAACTCAACCTACTTTCCACTATGTGAAACTAGATGAAAAAATTCTCGGATTCAAAATCACAAATATGAAACAAAATTCGTGTATCTGACAGCAACGAAAACTTGGTTGTGACAATCAATCCAAAATTCAGAACCACTGTTTTGGATAAACCGCAATTTTTTTCGTGCGACTAATGCAACGGCACATGGAGGATTCTTTTTGTCTTGTATCAAAGATATCATATTTTTTCATGAAGTATAAAAAAAAGAGCTGTATTTCAACTACAATATTTCAAAAACTCATTGTTAGCTAATGCTTGACTTCTAAAAATTTCTTAGATGCTTTTTTAATGCGGCAGCAAAGGTCAGTCATGGATGGAGAACATTTCTTCATAATCTGATGAACTGTTCGATACTTTTGGGGGGATTCAACCAATAGTTGGAGAAAAATGTTCTATCTTCGTTGAAAAAACAATCCCTCCACGGTTGCATGACAGAATTCACTAGTAATGAAGTGGACAAAAAATCCTTATAACTTCTACAGTGAACATCATAAGCAGCGTTGCCAGCCTCCTGCTTTTTTCCGATGGATCAGCGTATCGCGTACAGCTGTTGAATGGAACGGCCAATGACAGAGGTTAAAAGAGCAGGAGGTTGGCATTGTGAGAGGAGATCATGAAGGAAGTATCTGAAATATCCACGAAACCAACCCGTGAGAGAACTTTCAATATATTTGAGGAAACATGATGAATGTTTGAAATGTTGAGGGGAAAAATGTTCCCTGTGTAATGCTGCTGATATTTTTCTCTGAAACAACGTGTCTTTTAACGAGAGAAAGATTTTGTGTAAAATTCATCTCCAAGCAAAATCTGTCCACCAGGAAATAGTTTTCCATATCGATTTGAAAGAGATGTTGTTCGTTTGATATGAAATATTACACAGCAGCAGACACGTGAAACACATATCAGTTAATTACAGTGTTCAGTAATAAAAGGAAAGCGAATTCAAATAAAATAAATCCACAAAAAAATTGTGATTTGTTATAATATTCTAAACATTCTCAGTTATTCTTTCCGCCACACGTGATAGAAGTTGGCCTAGAGGAAACTTGAAAATTCGAGAACATTCTGAAAAATGAAACCATGCAAGAATACTCCAAACTTCTTGTATGCTTGTTCTAACGGGTCAGGTTTCGATAGCAGTACAGATTTGTCTAAACTTTATGGGTATTGAAAACGGAGTGGATTTCGTGAATCTTCCAATCCAAACTTTACCAGTGTTTGTATCCATTCCGAGTATGAATAACATGACAGGAATAACTATGAAGAATATTCAACGTTTGAGATAGTCAGAATATTTTTCATAGGAAATCTTATCATAAAACCAACACAGTACCACAGTCCCAGAAAAATTGATTAAGAATTTTTATTGAACTGATTGTATTCTTGATGAATTATTTAGAATTCTTCTGGGACTGTAGTGCTGTCAGGGAATGCTCAAATAATGTAAAATTCCATGAACGTCCATATTTCGATACATCAGATGATGTCAGCTCAAGAGTAACAGGTTTGAGAAAAATAATAATCGTTAGGAAAAAGAAATTGGAAGGAAATGGCGTTCATTTGGATTTTTTTTGGGTTTTATGTTTTCAAAGGATCGAAAATCGTTCATACAGTTTGTAAAAATTACATCTATCAAAAGAATTCTACGACCTCCACTACATTCTGAAATATCCCACACAACAAAAGTTGCTGTGCAATCGTTGCTCTTACGTTGTTTATCAAGTTTCCGTGAAGTTGCTGGGAATTTGTTACACATGTGATTGAGAGGTCCATGAAACCGAACATATTGTTGCGCATTTGTCCCTGCAAATCGCTTCAAACTGTTGTTGTACGTTTTCAACAATTTGCTGCATATTCGTTCAGCATTTTGCTGTTCAATAAACTTTTTGGTTTTTCGCTCTACATTCATAATTGTAAGCTCATGAGGATCAATATACTTTGCTTGAATGTGCTAATGAGCTGCCATTCTGTATTGTAATGACATAATAGAATACGTTTCAAGTACTCAAAGCCCAATACTTTCATGGTAAGTTGTAGAAAATTACCCCTCAATTATTGGAATTATCTTACGGTTGCAACTGCGATAAATATTCTCACAATCATTCATACTTGATCCCTATCTCAATCTCGATGATCCTGCAATGATGGAAAATTCAGTTGAGAATTTCATCCAAAACAAAATATCGGAATTCTTCCACACAAAATGGACTAGAAATTCTGAATGCAATGACAAAATGGAATAATCATATTGCTTCACGCAGCACAACGAAACTGAATTCCTTTACAATACCAGCAATTAAATTTCCATCCGAGTTATGCAAGAAATACATCAAGTTGTGACTGTATGTTCAAATAGATGTTTCTCAAAGAAATTTTAAACAGAAAAGAAAGCAAACTTCTTTCGAAATTACGAGACAAGCTGTCCGCTTTAGATGCTTGTCCTTCAGAAGGAAAATGTTTCACAAAGTTGTCAGCTTTAGATACCCGCCTTTCAAAAAGAAGACATTTCACAGAACAGACGAAGTCGCACTTCTCCAAGTGGAACTCATAGGTTCCTTCCATACCAAAGACGTGTAACTACGTTCGTTCTGTGGAAAACCTTCCTCCTCTTTTTTTGAAGAGTGCACCTTTGACAATTTCGCGAAACATCTTTCTCTTGAAGTGATATCTAAGAAAACTTCTTGGAGATTTTTAGATGTAATTGAGTTTTAGTTTCTGAGAATCTTTTTTATTTTTCATCGAGTTGTTATATGCATCGCATGAACGGATTAATGAAGTGAAATACTCTCCATTTGTCCTAAATGAGGTGATGTTCCTATTCTAATTTTTCATTGATTTCTCACCATGTGAACAGAGGAAAATATCAAGTCCATTTTTTTGAATAATATATGATTCTCACGTAATATACCACAGCCATCACAGTTGACAGCAGGAAAAAATACGATTCCGCCAAAGAAATTCCACGTACGAAAATTTTTATATAAAAAAAGTACCACGTTTGAAGTAGCGGAGAAGCGTAGTTGAATATTCTGCTCGTTTTTTTCTCATCTCTTCCTCTCGATCTATTCCTTTCCTTTTTCACTTTCATCGTGCCTTTCGTTCTCGCTCCTTTCGAATCAAATTATTTAGTGAGAAAGGTAAGGGGAAGCGGTGAAGGCTTGGTTAATAATTTGCGGATGTACGAACGTAAGGAAGCTGATAATAAAGTGTGATAGGCACGAGACTTGAACTCGTTTCGTTTTGATCAGACACGGACAAGACTTTGACCAGGTATCGCTCTCTCTCAAAAGTTGGGGAGAAGCTTCGCGTGAGACGCCATGAGATGAATTAATTTGAAAACTTCGGATATACCCATATTCATCATCACTTCGCCTCATCTACCTGATTCTCCTACTTCCGGAAATTTCTTCACCTTCTTCGTACCTTTTGCCTTCTTCTCGATGAACCTCAAAAATTTTCTTTGTGTCGGGGCGGTTGACTCAATATTCATTATGATCGAAATATTCCAACCACAAGGGATCATATTACTTTCCCTCGTCGAACAGTTAGCCCTCATCCTAATTTAGATTGTTTTTGCAAGCGAAGATGAAAATATATATATGGTATGTATTGGGGTGCTTTTTTTTCGACTATTTTTCTTTTCTCACTCCCATATCGTAGTTCTATGGGGAATGGCTAAAAAAAATTCCCTCAAAATTTGAGCCCTCAATATTGACATTAAGTACTCGACCAAGGGCCTGCAATGATTTCCTGTTTGACCCGTTTCGGAAGAAAATGCCACTCTCGACACACCTTTCTTTATCGGCTCGTAACGGATACTATTTGCGTCTGAAAAATTAAGAAAATACATATTCTTATAGTTTAAGATGTGCTCTTTCTGAAAATATCCATAAAATTCTTCTAAGAAATTGTTGATCATGAAAAAAAGTAGTTAAAAACCAAAAAAAATGATTTTCCGACACCTGTATTTTTTAAAATTGAATTTTCAAGAGATTTCCTGTCCACGACGATCCTGAAATCTCGACAACCGGCGGAATGAATGTTTGGACTCCAATAATATGTGGTTTGGAGATCGATCCATCGCTCTCATGCATTCAAAATCGCGCGGAAACTGTAAAATTCTCGCGAAATTGTTTAAGAGCAGGTATACAGAGGTACAACTTCTGAGAAAATGACAGATTTTCATTTATGTTTCCACGAATGCTTTGATTTTGGTGCCAGAATAACATTTTTATGGGGAAGGAGCTCAGAAAAGCTCACAAAGAACCCACAAACAGCACCTAAATAGTACTTAAGTCGGAGGATTGAGGAAACGACTCACTTTTTCTTGTTCTGTATGAATACCATCATTTTGATGCCAAAATCACACTCCATCAGGACGAGCTCAGAAAAGTTCATAAAGACACCACAAAGAACACCCAAATAGTACTGACGTTAGGGTTTTGGGAGAACGATTGATTTTCTCCTACTCTCCTCCACTAATGCGATCATTTTGATGCCAAAAGAACATTCAGAGGAGGGGGTCTCAAAAAAGTTCACAAAGAACCCACAGACAGCACCCAAATAGTACTTACATCGAGGGGTTGGGGAAATGACTAATTTTCTCGTTCTTCTCTGCACGAATGCCATCATTCTGATGCTCAGATAACATCCAAATGGGGGGAGCTGGGAAAATTTTATCAAGGAGTCACAAACCAAAGTTATGTTGAGACCGAAATGAACGCACACGTGGAAGACTGAGTGTAAAAATTGACGTTCTCCCAGTACTTGAACGTAAGTTTTATTTGGATTTTATTTGTGGGTCGATGTTTGTATTTCAGTGGAAGGTTTCAATGGATGGTTGGTGGAATATGAGAATGATCATTTACATATTCAGAAGATATATCCGATGTGAAGCGTCAAAACAATATTGTAAATGGTAATATATCTCATCCCTGTAATCAAGTTTTCCGTCATATCCACTTCGTTAAGGAAAGTTATAAGGAGTTATAAACAGTCGTTATATGGTATTATATATCAACTTCTTTCTAGCGTATATCGTGCGCATAATTATGTTTTGTCTCAAATTCGTAGGAAGGAACATTTTCAATTAGAACAGGACTGCATCTTTAATAATATGAAAATTATGAAGGAGAATTATTTCACAGTTCCAGTAACTGATTCTACTTTCAACATCACTTTGTCACCTTGAACGATCCATCTTTCCCAGAAGTATTCATAGTGAACTTAGAATTGGAACTCCTCAACAAAATAATATAAATTTCCTGAGGAATACTCGAGAGGATTTTTAAAACAGAATTTTTCGAATCTTTCATACATATAAATTTGGTTTTTAACATTGCATAAAATGAATGTTTATGCACAGAGAAAGCTCTCGATGTAAGAAACTCTTCATTTGAAAAGGATAAAATTGTATGTATACCTACATGTTGGCCCGACGGGCCGTAAGCGGGATGCCGACGCGGTATCGGGCCAATGTCGGACCAATCTTGTATACACATTAGATGAAATCTGCAGATTTGATATGATAATTCTCATCCATGGAATATCTATGAAACTCTCGAAATTTATACCCAAAAAAAAATTAATGTCAAGATAAGGGTATCCCTCTTATTTATTCCATGCAACTTTTCCTTTAATATATGATATTAAAAGTATTTCTCTCCATTTGAGAGGATAAGTCTTTGTGGCGAAAGAATTTTCAGTTTCTCGATATTCATTTGGCCGAAATCGTAAAAGAATATTCTTAATTGAAGAAGAAAACAAAAGTGAAATATCTTCTCTGATTGAGAGGGATTTTTCTTCTCATTTCCAGATTACTTTCTTTGGTGCAATGATACAGATTTCCTAATCAGATTTTTCCTTAAACTACTCAAGAATTGTATATATTAGAAAAACTTTGTTATTCCAAGACACACCATTTTCCTGGAAATTCATTCAAACTCGTACCGTGAGATATAAAACAAACGGCGTACTGAGACCTTTAAGTTATCGTAATGAAGGGAGTAAGAATATTGAGATGCCTGTCTCTTCTGATCCTATTTAAATGAATCACAGTTAATTTGAATTCAATGACGCGCGTTTTTATAAAATCCCGTTAACTTATGCAATATTGTGTGAAATCACTCTAGATTCCTACGAATTTTTCCCCTTGTTTTTTTGTAACAACATTCGTGACAACGAATTTTTCCGAATTTTAGATGGGGGATCATAGAAATGGAGATCCTGAGATGCTGATTTTCTTGATATCTATTAAACATGAACCTCCGGCAGTACTACATTGTTTTCAGAATCTCATGCACATATCTATGGTGCGTACACATAGCGGGTTCCAGCATTCGTATATCACTCAAGTATATTCAGTGCTCCATTGCAGTAATTGAAGTGGAATTAATCACAACACGGTAGAACAGCTCATCAAAACATCTACTTCATCAAGCACATTTCAAACTATCCGACATATGACATCAGGATTTTTCATTGATTTTTGTTTCTGAAATATGAAAAATTTCATTACTCAAAAAAATTATGATGAATTCATATCAATTTGAAATGGGAAAATCATCAAATGTGATCATTGAATTGAAACTATATCAATGTGACGGAATCAATATATAAACTCAACTTCGTACAGATCCTGAACTTGATCTTCCATCATCAATTACATTCGACCAATGTCAAATTCTTCCAGTAATATAACAATGAATATTACATGCACAATTATAATTCAGACACAATAACGAATGAATCGATATGATATGTTCGAACATAATGTACCATTAAATTGATTCTCCAGTTGATCTGATTCCATTGGATATAGGGATTAAGAAAAACTACCCACAATTTTCTATCAATATCATTACGAACGATAACACAGTGTATTACCTAATCTTCGATATCCATCAGACCTACGAAAGTAACGTATAATCTCTCAAATACCAATCAACTTCTTACAATTTCTTCTGTAGGAGGAACAGTACAAAATAATGGAATGATGGATGATCATAACATTGAGGATAGAAAAACACACTTCATAGCGATAAAAATGAACTTTAAATCATCCAGTTTTATACGTTACTTGTCATGTAATCTGAAAAATCGAATGAAACTCTCTACAACTTCATGTATCCTTTTCAAATGAGAATTCAAATTATACAAGTGGAAGCCTTATAGTTCAATACATAAACGTCGATTATTCTATGCATGTATTTGAATATGAAGCATACGATTCTTACATACTCGATTCAGACAATTTTTCACGCACGAAGAGGACGTCAAAAAAAACATAAGTCAGAAGAGAAAAATATCATAATATACCTTTCAACAATAAATAGAACAAGAAACTGAAAGTACGTTGTATTACTGATGGAACGACGGTGAGGAATTTCATGAATTACGGTTAAACGGTAACATTTGCTCGCCGTTGGCCATTTATTATCCGACACTCCGAGGAAGTTTCATTCTCCCCGACTGCTTTCAGCATGTGTACACTGGTTTTCCAAAGAGCGGAGCAATTTAATTAATGCACTCTTCTCGACGGGCCGTTTTCGAGCCTTTTGTGGTTTCTAGGCGAAAGAACGAATAAACGAATGAGCATTTGATATTACCATACATCCGTAAGGCTTTTATGTGATTTCTGTAATACTTCGCTTGAACAATGCATGTTCCATAAACTATGTGTATCTGCTTTTTCATTCCACTCTTCCCATTTTACGTTCAACATGTGTTCGGAATATTATATTGAATATCATCAGAGATTATGTAACAACAAAGAGGTATTGAAATGCATATTCCAAAGCAAAAAGACTTATACAATTTTTTTTTCCATTAATGTTCATTATTCTGTTCACCATCGGGATGGTCTTCAATAATCATCAGTTCGAAATGAAACCTATGATTTTCTTCTTCATTCATTTTACGAATCAACCTATTTTATGATTGTTACAAAAAACCAAATCATAGTTATGTCATATCATAATCAGCCCTAAAATAAGCTACTCATGATATAATATCACAAAAATATCAGATCCAATACCTTTATTGATCAGTATCTAAAAGCATATTTTAAATCAAATACTTCACCAACAGATTGTATCCAAATTTCATTTAACGTTTACAAATTGACCCTGTGAGTATTGATCCTTTTTTTTTTACGAGGGATAATATCACTTCAAAAAAGTGCTGACTTACTTCTCACTCCTGTCGAGAAGGGTCAAAAAGTCTCATCCAAAACATCAGAGGAGAACATTTTCGACGTATAAAAAAAACTTGTGCCCCACAACTGATGTATAATATTGAACGAATTTACTTGACGTGAAAAGTTACGTATGAGAAAATTCATTTGAATAGATACAGTGGAGAATGTTTTAGAATTAGGTAAGTTCATTATCATTTAAAATTGATGGAATCTGTGAATGTTATATTGTAAGCAGTGAGAGCATCCACAAAAACTAGTTACAAAGATCGAATCTTGATAATAGGCAGTCGCGTGATTGTTGCAGTCTTGATGAAGAGCCTTCGATTACTTCTCAAGTACTCCAAGTACTTTCAGATTTTGATGTTCAACATCTTCATTTTCGTGGAAAAAGAAAAACATTTGATAGCGAAAATACTCAAAGTAGAAACAGTTATTGCAGCCACCCATCCCTATACGTTATTGTGACAAAACCGGATTCCTCTTAATAGATACTCGTATAAAAACCTTGGTTCGCTACATTTCGAATGAACTCTTGAAATCTTAGAACACATCATTTTCAAGGAAACAAGAAGTTTTGAAAGAGCAGGAGCAAATGTTGTCGAATTATTTTCCGATAAACTTCTTTTTCCACCTGTTTTTAAATCTTGCGCATAGTTCATAAGTTCTTCATCGCACACAACTCTTTGCGAGATGAAGCCAATAACCATTCTCCTCGTTTTTCCGTTCCATCCGATCAATGCTCAGGATAGAAGAGAAAAAGATGACGTGTCTTCGATTTTTTCTCGATTACCGAAGAAGTGTATTATGGCAGTCGAACGCGCGGCAACGAGAAAGGAGAGGCTGAAGACACTAAAAAGGAGACGAAGGTGTCTAGGGAAGCATCGAGTGAATAACTAAAAACGTTTAACATAATATCTGATCTGAGGTAAAGGCCCCGAGGGCATCCTTTCGCACCACAGTGGCGTATCTCTATTCCGGAGCCCAAAGGCTGCCGGCGACAAATGCAATTTTTCCAAGACCGTGGAATCAAATGAGAGATCCAACCACCATCAGTAACTACCCTCATTTTTATTCCACTTCCTGTTTTCTCCCCCCTCTCCTCCAACTCTGACTTTTTTCTCGTCTTCACTTTTCCGTCACAAGCTCTCTCCTTTCTTGTTTGATCTTGCGCTCGATATTCCACCTACAATTTCTCAGGACTTATCAATGCTCGTTATTTAAGCCAAGTCAAGTCCCACGTGACATTCGCTAGATTACCTGCTCTCACTGAAATTTTATGGAGTCTTTTCTCTCGCGCCACTGGTTACCAATACCACACGAGCTCTTTCTCGCTCCCTCCCTTTCATGTAGAATATCATAAGAGACACGAATTCGATGGTCCGCGCGCTCTTGCAAACGGTGAGAGATCTTTTCATCGTGAGAAATCTTGTAACTTGCACGAGTTTTGAGAATTTCAGACTAATGAACCGTACATTGGACGCTATGGAATTCATTCATGACAAGGAATTCCATTGAATACCAAATTTCCTGAAATAAAATTGTTTATCGATTTTTCACTCTTTCACGTCGATTTCGTTTTATCCAATATAAACTATACATTTATATCTCACAAGTACCCTTGGTTTCGTGGACGATTTCATTTCCATGCGGGGAGTGAATAATCCATTGAAAAATAATTGAAACGCGAGTAGAAGCATTTATGATTTTTGTAAGAATGTTTATATAATGAGATCAATCGATCATAACTTAAAATTCCCAGTGCAATAAATGTAATTTCTATGTTCATATACTAGGAATGCTTTTATATTGATAATAATCATAATAATAATAATAATAAAATGATATCATACGACGTAATTATTGCAACATACTTGCACTTGGTTTCAAAGATTGCGCTTTTTCAAGAAAAAAAATTTTTGGAGTACATAATAATAGTTTATTCCATTTATTTTTTTTCATAAAATTGGAATGAATCTCAATGATATTCTTCATGAAGTGCTCGGAATAATGTGTACGGTTGAGCTGAAAATAACTTCGGTATCGTGATACATTTCATTCATGAAACATGATTTATTAATCGTATCCGTGTTTCTGTAGCAAATTTGATGTATTAACTAAATTCTTTTTTTTCAATCCTAAAAACCTTTGGTTTACAACACGATGATGAGGAATTTTTGTGGATATCATTCGGAGCGAAAAAGATTTTCTTATGCTCAATTAAGGGCTTTGGGATTCACAACAGTTGAAGGAGGAAAAAATCAAAAAATCTTCTTACCGATTTTAGATTCAATACATCATTCCGGATATCGGAAGGAGATGAAAAACATTGTCCCTCATCAAATTCATCACTTGGTGATGCTGTTAGGGTCAGCTCTTCAGACACATATATACGCAATACTAAATTTCAATGAAAAAAAAATTTTTTCGTTCCTAATGTAATATAATTATCATTTAATTGAATACAATTCCTACATACGTTGTTTTATCACTTCAGAAGATTCTTCTGATCTACTTTTCTAACGAATGCCTTGATTTTATTCATCCAAATCCCGATAATAAATTGTGCGTTTTCGAATGAAAGAGTATACTTTCCAATACGTACATGGAGAAAAAATTGTCTATTCTAAATTACTAGACTTGTTGGTATATTGAGGATATACTTGCATTTTAAGGTTATATACCGAATATCCTCTTCAAAAGTACCAGACTTTCTGTGAGTTCATGGTAGAATAATAACATTTTATAATAGAAAGTCTGGTACTTTCGAAAAGAACGTCTGGTACATGACCTTAAGATGCAAGTATATCCTCAATATACTAGCGAGTCTAGTAATTTATAATAAATAATTCTTCTCATTGTAGTTAGATCCATCTTTCTCAATAACACGATGTTGATTCAAACGGCTGAATTTCTGTGTTTCGTGCTGAGAAACAATTTCATTAGAGTGAATTTCGAACAAAACGATCCATCTGGAATGAATCGACGAACAGAGAGTAAATATTGATTAATCCGAGTAGTCGAAGAGGTATAATGAGAAAGATTGAGTCTTCGTGTTACAAGAACAATGAGATAGTTTGAATTCAGCAAGAATAATTCAAAGAAACCAAGACTCTCTTTATTCAATTCATCAGCTGTTTTCTCTCAAGAGCGTATCGAAACTTTCTGAACAATTTCTTTTTCGACATGTTTTATCAGTAACACTCGTTCATCGTATCCAATTTACAACAAATTCGAAAGCACTTTCCTTCATAATTTTCGTAAACAAACACTGGGAGAGAATGGTTCCATCCATCTCAGAGTTTGTCAGCTCACACTGGTCTGAGTCTTTCGATACTCTTCTTCGATGCAACCACTTTGTTAGCAGCTTTTGAAACTCGACAATGATTGATTACATCTCATTTATTTCTATTCCTAAAGTATCAAGTTTTTTATATTCCCATAATGTGAAAATGCAATTCCTCTTTCCTCTAAGATGACTGATTTAATGAGAGATATTCAGTGACTTGATTAAGAGTTTGGTGAATTTGTTCTTGATAATTAGTGGAGAAGGATTTTGAAACATATTTCCAACTTCCGGAGAATTTTCAAATAGTTGGCTGTTTATTCAAAGAACATTCGAGGCAATAATTCTATGTGAACTGAAAATGCAAATTCTTGGCGACAAGAGAACTAATGAAAATATTTTTCTCATGCTACGTCGTGTCATGCAGAGAAAGTTGCATAAGAAAATACAGACTTTTATGTTGAAAAAAGGTGCTGAAAACATCATGAGATATAATAGCTTTCTACTAGGAGTGGAATGCCTTTAATTAGTGATACTGAAAATCCAATTAAATCAAAAAGAAAACTATTATCCCTTCATAAGACCTCCCTCATTGGAGGAACTATTTGAATCTTGAAAGGTATTCTGCCTGAAGCCACTTTGGAAATTTTGAATCAGATATTTTCAATAGACTATTTCAATACCATCTAATTGAAATCTGAACAAAGTTCTCACCTAATCTCATTCCAGCAATTTGAATGCGATGTGGTTTATTAGGTAAACCATCGAAACGCTTTTGAGTTTCTCTTACACGCAAAGCATATAAATTTTGCATTCATGTTCTGTATAGAAAATGAATTTCCATGTAATCTATAAGAATTTTTCTATGAAAATATATGAAGATGTATATATATATATATGGTTTTAGGATTTTGTAATTCGCATTGTTTCATAATTTTCCAATGAAAACTTATATCTGGAAACATTATTCGTGCCACAGTGCTACTCTTAAGATAACACTTTTTGTCTCAGTATATTTTCGGTACATGTTTGATTCCAATAAACGATTCGAATCTCAGGAGTCCTCAAGCAACCGCTAAACTTGCCGAAATCTTGCCGATGGTCAATTTCTACCTGGGATATTTTTGATCATTTCACAAGTTGGGTTTCTCACTTCGAACAGGAAAAACCCAATGAAAAAATACGATGAAAAAATGATATTAACAATAAACGCCTATTCACTTACTCCAAACATTCGAATGTAAAACAATTATGCCACGACAGAATTGCTCTTACATGGAATGGAATGAAATTCCTTTCACTGCAACATCAATGTTCTATGTGTTCATTCCATTCTTTCTGCATCGATTTGAATTTCTAGAAAGTGCAAGGAAATGAAAAAGCAAGGCCTTTATAGCCAGAGATCATTCTTGGGAATACATACAATTCAAATGAAACACTGAAAGACATAAAATTCTAAGACTACTTACTAACATTGATGAGGAAAAAGACAAACTCCATACTGTACAAATTTCTTTACGAATAGGAGTTATTTTTTTCACATTCCGGTACATCAGAAATCTTCACTCAATGGACGTGATAACGTTTGTCATGAAATCTGATTTTTCGTAAATCTCTAATTCATAAATCGGAGGTGTTTTTGAAATGAATGCATTCGTCAGGAATCATGAAATAGTTAAAAATTAACAGTTTCGCATGATCAAATAAATGATGAATTTGTTGTACAAATTCGAAAAAATTGATGTAAGTGAAAAAATATATGTGAAATATGAAGTTGCCCTACAAACACTGGTTACTGGCGTTCTAATCAACCACTAATGGTCCCATAATGCCAATAAAGATCAATCACTAGCTCTTAAAACACCTGCAGTCGTATTCACAGGGTAGTAGAAAAATACGCTAATGGTCAGACATGTAAATATTCTCTAAATTTCAATCAATGGACCTACTGCCAAACAGTGATAAATCTGCAAACCGCTGAATTAGTGACTATGCAGTGATAAAATATCGAATGAGCAACAATATGATTCAACAATGGTTGGTACAGATTGAATCACGGTAAGATGACGCGCCTTCCCGCTCCTCTACAGCATAAGATAATACATAAGATCTCATTTACTCGAAAAATATCTAAAGATTGTAATGAAATCTTTATATCTGTCTTGAGTGAACAAGGTTTGATGTATTAATTTATGTTGTAGAGGACCTAGGAAGTACGTCATCTCGCCCCGCTTTACCCTACTCATGACTGATTTGCAGGAGAATTTCACTGCTCCAAATCGAGACAGTCCAATTTATATAGTTTTTAGGATACAACTGGAACTATAGCTGGGGTTTTCAAAATTTTTCATGATTCTATGCTGAGATTTCAACAATCATCATCATCATAATATAATATGGCGATATTTCTCATAGATAACACGTCTCAATATACAATATTCTGAAAAATGAACAAGATTTTCTTTATCTTTTCTATGTTTTGACAATTTAATAAATTAATATGTTCAGGAATATCAGTACTTCTCCCAATAATCGGGAAATCGAAGCTTGTCATATAACAGCGAATTTCGGTTGTACGATATCATTCATAATTACAGTGATAAGAAAGATCGATTTTATGAGGTAATTAGTGTTTTGCATTGATCGAAATATAAAAGCTTCCCGTTCCATGTAAGAGAAATCCAATTTTTGTTCGGATGTGAGAGTGGTTATCATCTTAATCCAGGAGGAATAACGTTTTCCAATTAGATGTACTTAGGAGAAAATTTGATCGGATGACCCGTTCTCTCGCTCTTCAAGTTCACAAACTTTGAAAAAGAATTTTCTTAACCTGATCCCATTCTTAAGACAAAGACAACCCGATGGATGAAAAGTTATGAATGTGAAAAAGAAATTATGATCCGGAAAATTCCTTTCAAGCCATGTGTTTAAAAAAGGTCCTTCTTGCACAAGAGCCAATTTACCATAAATTTTTTTCCACAGCATAATCCTTGTTTTTATCAGATAATCCCTTTTGCAAGGATGAGCAGCGCAGGAGTGCTTTTTTACTCCCGAAGCATTTCTTTGTTTACCATATGAAGAGTTGTATTTGTAGCAGATATACTATAAAGTACTCTTCTTTGAAAAGTTCTCATGAGCTCTCCATCCCTGTCCCTTGGGATGAATGAATGATCTTTTTCTATAATCTCTCGTTGTATCATTCAATCAATGACCAATGAGCTGACGATTCTTGTTGGAGAAATTTGGTCTATGTGCACCCATACAGCACAAGAGTCCCTCCAAAGAGTTCCCGTTATAACAATAAACATGAGTTCATTATAAATACTTCGAATTCCACTCAGTTGTTCAGAAAGAATTTATCAAGAACTATTGAGGCATCCAATATGTATCCATTTGAGTTGATTGAATTCATATTAAATTAATATTCACTGACATAACGGGAACTGTTCAAGAATCTTTGAGAAGTTTATGTGGATTCAAAATGATAATTTGTGCTGTAGGGCGTATAGATTCAGCCAAAACATGAATCAAAATGGATATTTTCTATGAATTTATACAGAGCATACCGTCATGAATTCACTTATAACTTCCGAGTACTTGTATGTATTATGCATTATGTGTGGAATATCATCACGTTATGGCAGGATGTTTTGATCGCATTTTGAGGTTAAAATTTCAATAAAATAATCAGTTCATTCAATTTTCTATTCCACCTAAACTCGTTTACTTATGAAATCCACTTATGCTTATTCGATTGAACATTATGGTATTACATGTTTCAAAAAGAGAAATCACAAGTTTTGTAACCATAGTGAAACTTCTTGACCCCTTAAGGGCACTCAAGCGGTACAATAGGCGTTTATCAGAATAGAACCATGTATACAAAAAGCGAGGAAAACTTTACACCCAGTTTATGGGAATAATTCAGATTATATGAACAATCAAATGATATAAGTGAATACTCATTCACTCACTTGAGAAAAGGAAATTATTTTCATCATTCCAACATGTGTTTGTTTCCTTTTACTTTCAGCAAAAAGTGGGAAAAATTTTATACTCTCAAAAATTTTTGACGATGACTTTAAGCTATGAAATGTGGTGTTATAGAAGGATGCTTAGAGTAGAGTAGACAGAGAAAGTAAAAAATGAAAAAGTACTCAAGAAGGCAAATGAAAAAAGAAGTCTTTTGAGATAGGTCGTGAAAAGAAGAAGTCCAATCTGATAGGACACACATTAAGGCATGATAGCTTATTGAAAACAATATTGGAAGGAAGAATGGATGGTAAAACTCCAAAAGGAGGACCTAGATTAAGTTATATGAAGCAAATTATATAAGATATGGATTGTTGTCGATATGCAGAAATTAAGCGGTTAGCGTATAATGGACAGGGTTGGAGGATTTCATCAAACCAGTCATAAGACTGATTACTTCATGATTATGATGATGATGAAATTTTTAGAGTGGTATTTCACTCTTCAGCCAGCCAAAAGTGAGCTTGTCGAAATTTCGAGTGAAATTTCCACTCCTCTAGAGTGATAATCTGAGGTTTGAGGTTATAACCTCACAGCCACTTCAATTCTAGAGTGAATTTTTCAGTCTAAAAAAGTGTGAGTCCACTCGAAGCGGACTGGATCACTCCTGAGACTTAGTGGAGTGAAACGAGTAATATTTCACTCTTCCAGATTTAGAGAGTAGCTCATGTTTATTATTCACGTACATCGACTCATTTTCTCATCATAAACATCCCGCATAGCATCGGATACTTGTACGTTGCCTCTACGTAGTATTTCCACTCATTCAACGTGTATCCACGTAGAGCCACGGAGATGCGCATCTCCACATCGCCGTGCGACGTACGAAAGAGTGAAAAATCACATGTTTCAATCTACTAAGTCTCAAAAGTGAGCCAATCCGCTTCGAGTGGGATTTTCACTCGTTTCGAGTGACCCTTCACTCTTTTGGAGTGAAAAATTCCCTCTAGAATTGAAGTGGCTGTGAGTTTCTCATCTCAAACCTCAGACTGTCCATCTAAAAGAGTGGAAATTTCACTCGAAATTTCGCCAAGCTCACTTTTTGCTGGCTTAAGAGTCTCACTCTACAAATTTTAGAGAGTAGAAATCCGGTGGGTGTGCTGTTAAGGATGTAGACACACGCACTTTTCCTAATAAAATAAAAGGTTTGGACAAATTATTTGAACAATTTTTTATTCTTCCAATATTTTTTCATACATTTGCACCCGTTCGGTTTGTTGAAATGATGAACAAAATTTATTCTCGTCAGCTGAAGCTCAATCAATCGATCTATCATAGCGGCTCATGTTTGGCAGGCCTCGCTTCGCGTTTTCTTCATGCTCTTTATCACCGTCAGCAATACGCAATCCACTCAAATTTTGTTTCAGAGTCTATTCTCAAGTGAGTACCATTCGTTCACATCATTTTATTTTTCATATAATCTAAATTAATTCCATAAACTTGGGGCAAAGTTTTCCTCGCTTTTTTTTATAGATAATTTTTATTCTAATAAAGACCTACCGCACCGCTTGAGTGCCCTTAAAGAAAAAGTTCAACGGTTAAACGTCATTAAACATCAATTCCATTCCACTTTATGTATTTTATGTAACGATCATCGGGATGAATTTCTTTTCAAGTTACGTCGTAGGTCACTTTATATGGTATATGTATATTCACAGTATTCCACGAGAGATTTTAACATGACTAAAAGTACATGAATTATCAGGATTTATCCTGGTTACCCGGAAAGAAATAATTCAATACAACACACAAGTTTCTCATCCATCTTTTAGATGTCAATAGAAAATTATATCACATATTTCAGCTTATTGCTCCATTCGAGGTGTAGTAAGACATGATCGATACATCCGAAGGTTTTCGCTTTTGGTCCATGTAATGAAATTTCAAATACTGATCGAGCGAAAGTAAAATGAAATTCCATGAGAGTTTTTTCAATCAAATTAGAGCTGATTGAAGGCATTATGTATGAAGCTTATATCGTAAGATAAAACAATTACTTCCTACCAATTCATGATATTCGCCAACCTACGTCAGCAGAATGTTTCATAAGAGTACGATGAACAAAAACATGCTTCAAAGTTAACTCATCACAATGTTATCTTCATCATCTCTTATTCGATTCATCACGAATTATAAAAAGAACCAGATCGGGATGAACTCATTTCCATGCTCTCTCTCTCTCTCTCTCTCTCTCTCTCTCTCTCTCTCTCTCTCTCTCGATTGCTGGATAAATCACCAGAACGAAAATCCACCAGAGTTTTACACTCCATGGGATTCAATCTGGAAACGGATAACGAATTTCCATTCCCAATATATCCTAGGTGATAAAAAGATCTAAACTCAACGATTTCTTTATTTCAGATGGGAATTATCAGAACATAAAACGATCATAACCCTTTATCGGTGCTATATTTTTGTCTATGATTTGATCGGAGCTAGCTATCGATTTATTTATCTCACAAGAGAGACAGAAATGCGAATACGTGGAGAGGTGGCATACGAAATAGGGCAGGCCGGATACGTGCAAAGTTGAGAGAACCCAGAATACGTGTGAACGCAAAATACTTTACTTCCGATGCCTTCACGGTTATGGTCGTCGATTTTTCATGACAACGCTGGTTTTCTCACAGTAGCATGATACGAGATAAGAATAATAAATATAAAAGAAGAAAAAGAAGAAGAACGGGATAAGGATCAGGAAAAGAAATAGGAATAGTCAGAGATCCCATCGACAAAATCGTATTGAA
Source organism: Gonatopus flavifemur (assembly GCA_018340375.1). Taxonomy (NCBI): domain Eukaryota; kingdom Metazoa; phylum Arthropoda; class Insecta; order Hymenoptera; family Dryinidae; genus Gonatopus; species Gonatopus flavifemur. The sequence continues at coordinate 38,126,624 of JAFFJZ010000001.1, read as the reverse complement.
CACTTTTGAGGTAAAATACGATTTCCTCGATTTCAGAAACATGGGATGAGACGCGTTCATTCGATTGTATGTCAAAAACCGATAATTGGTATTTTTAATACGAGATTGAGAATAACTTTATGATGATCCAGAGGGAAATTGCATGATAATATGTTATCTTTTGAGAAGGATGTTGCCAAATTGAGAGGATTATATGAAATTCCTCCCAAAAACAGCCTCGCAAAAATCATAGTTAAAAATTCTCAATTTCGATGCATGCACACTTCAGGGATGAATAATGCGCGCTTCTTGTTAAGTCGATTGGTTGGACTTATTGAATCAGGTTGATTCCCGCGAAAATAAAATATCTATTGAATTTTAATATCGATTTCGTCAACATGTAATATAGAAATGTTTGGACCGATCAATTGAAGAGATTAAATATAGAAGAAAAATAGAATTGAATAAAACATAATAATAGTCGAATTTAATTTTCAAGAAAGAAATTGGGGATCAATTCTATTGTTTCATTTTGACGTACGGCGATAATTTGTTTTACTAAAAGAAATCTTCTCAAGATTACTTATAAGAATCAGAGATGGGCAGCCTCAATTACTTTTTTGTACTTTAAATACTTTTTCTTGTCGAGTACTTTCTGATTTGAAGTTCAAAATCTGTATTATATGGAAATAGAAAAGTACTTCAAATACAAAAAGTAATTGAGGCGACCCATCACTGATAAGAATACGCAAATCCGAGAGAACATGGATTGTAATAATAATTCTACAAAAAGGAAGTTTATAATTGAAAAGTGTGAAAAAGAAAATATCCACACGCAGAAAAAAGGTCTGCTAAGAACTACCATACTTTATATAGTGTCCGAGCATCAGTCTTGTCCAGATCAAATTATTTACGTGATAATACCTCTAAAAGTACCATACTGACTTGGACTTTCCTGCAGAAGTATACTAGTTTTGTAGATATTTTCATGTAAATGATTTGATCTGGACAAGACTGATGCTCGAACACTATGAAGTATGGTACTTTTCAGCAGAACTTCTTTCTCCGTGCGGGTCGTAAGAAAAGGAAGTATGAATGCAAGTTGCAACAGAGTGGAATTGTTGTCACAAAACAGTATTTATGATTCAATAAATGAGATTTTCCTGGGAATTTTGATCTAATTGAAATTCTTACAGTGTGCAAATCAACTCCCATTTCAATATTCGTGTTACTATACCTACTGAATACAACCTCAAAATTTGTACAGCCGTTTCGTTTCATTATGACTCTATTTCTTGAAATCCAGAAAGTGTACTCGAAAAACATTCAATCAAAGGAATCAACAAAACAGATCACCAGACCTTGCATAGATCTTAACGAAGCTTGCCATCTCCTGCTGCAATCACAACTTGACCTATTCATTTCATTTTATAAAAGCAGAAAGAATATAACAAAGCATAATGAATGATACATTAACTCATTCAGGTTCTTCAGCATGACATATTGACAAATCATAGAATAAAATTCTCTTAGTGAATGACACAATCGGGATTCCTTCGATTCGTATACGACTGAACAAATCAATACTTTTTATGGATTTGTGTTCCTATACATACAACCACCTAAAATGTTCCAACTTGATTCTTGGCGATTTCATAGATCGCCCAGAGCATATCACTTTGTATCAATAACATGACATACCTTTTTCATAAAGTAGAATAAATACGTTAAGAAAAGAAACACGTGAAAAAAGAAAACGTCGTGGAACCTCCCTCAGAGCTTACTTTGCAAGTCAAAAAAGTCTTTGTGGTTATCAGATGATGCACGAAATATCATTACAGAATTGCGCATCTTTATTCTAAGGTTCCAGTTCCTTTGAATTGATTATTGGAAATAATGTCACAAAAATAATGTTCCGAAATGAAATATCAATCACGAATGACGATTATTCAGATACCGTTCAAACACCTTTCGACAATATGAAGATTGTTTGCAAATCGTTTGAGGGCTGGCTCAACCGTGGTAAACGATCGCTTGGATGACTTTATATCAACTTGATATAACCGTAACCATGACATAAGTTTCTTCACCGTTATTTCACCCGTAAAATCTCAATCACTTAGCAAAAGATTTTGCATGTGTCACTTTCAATAACAATTGAATTTCTCCGACGAAACTTTTATCAGTATGAATATATAAATATATACCAACACACATAATCACTCTAGTGATTCAGTCGAGGAGAGGATGGTAACAGCAAACGGTGAAACCCTATTCAACACAGTTGGGCTATGCCGCGGCTCTGAGAACCTAAATGTAAAGCGTATATCGCTTTTAAATCCGTTAATGCGGGTTTGGAAAGGCAATTTGCATAGGCTTCACAGTTACTGTACAGCCAAAATGGTATCAAGGGTAAGGTAGGACCACTTGGTGTGAGGAAGTAAAAGATGGGCATCAATGCAACGGCCAGAATCCCATTTTGTTAATCCTTTGGACTTTGCCCCTGGCGCTTTAGCGCTAAACAGAAGACGATGAGGTCGACCCATTTTATTTAGGTGTCGTATCATATCCAGTATCGTTCATTTCGTTCATTAACTCTATCACAGTAGAAGAAATATCGTAAGTCTTCATTCGAAATGGGTTTTATAGTTCCGAAAAATCATATTCGAATGAAGGCAATTAAATTATTTTGTGAATATCAAATTTCAGCAATTCGAGCATAAAATGTTCTCTTATCAAAGTACCTCATCCGTCACTGCCATGATTCCGAAGGATATGGAATTAAGGAATGTACATAGATACATTTGTATCCAATGATTTGGCTATATTCCTCCGAAAATGCAGAACTTCTGATTTCTGATTAACTTTTGGTATGTATTATCAATTTTTCATCTCTCATTAGTGGAGTTCAACAAAATTCTGAATCGTTTTATGCTGATTGATAAACCACTTGGATAAAAAAATTGTATTCCACAGAGGTTGTGGCGTTCAGGCTATCTCAATCTCAACTCTGGTGGAAATGAAGCGTGCAACTAAGAGCGCGGGAAAAACGTTTACTTAGTCAATTTAGAGCGTATATCAAGTTTGAAAAGGGTAATTTGGCTCTTCAAAGCGTCCATCAAGGATGATGAAATTCGTGACGTACACGAAGAGATAAGTTACATCATAAATTACTATTTTGCTAGCGCGGGCGGGACATACCTGCCTATATGTTGTCATTCAGTCAGATACTTTCCAAAAATTACTATATTTGACAGTGACTAATGGGAGAATTCTTCCATATTTTACCATCAAATACAGTAATTTTGAGAACTTGTCTGACTGAATGACATTTATGCAGGCAAGTTTGTCCTGTACGTGCTAGCAACATAGTGATTTATAATATAACGTTTCTACGAAAATGTGACTACAATTAACTTCCTAGAACGTTAACAAAACGTGGGAATCACCGCGTGCTTGGACTTTTCTTAGAGGCTCATTACACTCTCTGCCAGTCTTTGTTGTTTCGAATCCAGAGATAGGCATTTTCGCATACTGAGAAAGGGAACTGTAACCATTACCATGCAAAAATGGTAGTTGAATGACAGAATCTCTCAATTGATGACGTTAACTAAATTATTTGGTATCTGTCCCTCAAGAGAACGCAGACCTTCTGGGTGAAATTCAAGTCCCATGTACCTGCATTCACTTTCATGGAATGTTCTATGGACCATCAAATGTCCGGACATTCAATGCACCTCTAATGAATGTTCTTCAGATCTTCGTGTTTCCTTGGGGTCTTCGTGTAAATGGTAACCATTCCCATGTGAATGAACAATGCTGAGATCCTCCATAGTATCCGGAACCTAAATTGCGACCCTGGTTGAAAGAATCCATTGAATCTGACAAATAAAATTCAATGAGATTTGGTTAGAACATTGTCCAAGTTTAATCGTAATTTAGTGAGATTTGGCCAGATTCAACGAGATTCACATGGAAGTTCTGACCAAATCTCATTGAAAAATCAACGGTGAGATTTGGTCAGAACATTGTCCACGTTTAATCGTAATTTAATGAGAATTGGTCAGAATCGATGGGTGCTTTTAACCAGGGGGAGCTGTTCTCCAATTACTGTTTGTACATGTTAACCATTACATTCAATCTCTCTCAGTGTACTACCGAAATATTCCCAGTGAAGAGTACGTTTTGTTGACCCCATGTGAAGACATATTTCACATGAGACAAGAAGCACTCTCCACTAAAAGTACGTCGGGAGTACAAAAACACAAAATTCCGGGCTAATATTTTGAAGAACTTCGAGGGTCATACTGGCAGTGCCGTCTTTCATAGTTAAGGGGCCCTAGGCTCAGAATGCTTGGGGGCCCATGTAAGGGAATTTTTTTACTTATATATAGTAATATCTTTTTGAAAATTTTAATCAATTATGAATATATCAATATGTTCGTTTGGCTGTGCAATTTGAATATCCATAGCTCATATTTCACTTTTTTTTAATATCAAAAATCACTTTCTTGTAGAATTAAAGGAAAATTGTGATTCCAGGAGTCTGGGGCCCCATTAGCGTGGGGCCCTAGGCCCGAGCCTACAAAGCCTATGCAGAAAGACGGCACTGCATACTGGTCTTCATCAAATCCTGTGAACTGTACTACACGGAAAAAAAATGAGCACGTAAACATGAAAAGTGAGGTTATGATCACAGTGTGGATTTCATGTAGAATCTACTCCAGAGTCCTGTTGGATTTATTTTGTTATCATGCTGTTTACTTCAGTATAGTAATATACACATAACATTGGTTCCAATGTGAATTTCACTCCAATTGTATTCACGTCAGCAGTTATGTCAGAATAACAACAACCAATGTAGAATCCTCACGTGATTTTTTTCCGTGTACTCTTCTCAAGAGATGTCGATACACTTTTGAATACTTGCAAAAGAATATTCCCCAAATTTTCAATTCCTCAAGCCCCAAGTACAACGGAGAAGAATAATACATGTATAGAAAATATTGACAAACAACAATACATAAATATGATTCACTTATTACACGTAAACGTAGTTCTAAAAGACAAATATTCCAAGCAAGGAAGAAAAACGTCTCATCCAGTAGATATCTTTCAATGAATTGAAAGTTTGGATAAAATACTGTCAATAGTAGGGACCCCTTTGATCGTGTAATACCGAAATATCAAAGTTTCACATGAATAAGCTTGCCCATTTCTCCAGAAGAACAGAGAAGTAAAGCAATCTCAAGTCTTGAATGTCTAATCTGGGCTAGCGACGGCAAGCTGTTCATTTCCCTACAATTTCGATTACACGACCAAGTCAATTTTGCTCTCACAGTCGTTTCTGTGTTCTTTCTCCTTATTCTCCTTAACCGTTTGCGTATCTCTTTCTCATTCGGCCCGACGAACACGTGTGTGGAGTGTAAAAGTAAAACAATCAGAGGTTGGAAATTTAACGGAGCATAAGAGGGAAGAAACGAAGAGAGGATCGCATCGATGGACGAGAAAGAGCTGGAGGAAGAGGAAGAAGAAGAAGAAGGAGCAGCTCGTTTCACGCTTGCGCGAGTATCACAAAGCGAGTGGTTAAGAGACTCACCACAGTGTACAAACGTTTATTGTCAACCATGAACCTCCGTGAAATCAAAGTCTCGCGATCTTCTTTTTCATCCTGTCTTCTTTCAAATTTATTTATCGATGGGATGTTACAAGTCCTGATACTGGGTAACCTGTGTCTCTGTAGAATCCGATTGACTATATTGTTGCATTTTGTGTATGTTTATACATTCCCTCCTGCATCTCATTATCAACATTCTCTATCGTACTTTGAACTTTCAAGAGATACGTGGCAGAATTTTCAATAAGGAGGCTGCATGCATGCAAACGTCTTCTTCAAACACAAGACTTGGAATTACATGCTTTTGAATTGAATAAATTGAACTTGGCCTGTCGAAGATAAAGAGATTATCTCCCACACAGGGCTTATCAATAGGCGGGGTGGGAGGGGGTTATTGATCACCCTCTCATCATCCATCAATTTTCTGATATTTCGTGTCCCAAGCTGGGAATAGGGAACTCAAAAAACAAATTTATTATTTTGTCCAAAAAATAAGGTGAATGACTTATTCAAAATTTGCAGAGATCATGAGAGTTTATGATTTTCTGTTTGTAGGTTTGTAATATTGTCCTTGATATCTACATGCAGAAAAGTAAACAGTAACCGTTACTGCGAATGACAGTAATCATCGAAAAATTGAAGGCAGTTATACAATATTGCGTTTTGCAGTACTCGTTACTGTCCGGCTAGTAGTGAAAAATTTCATTGCAGTACCTATGACGATGATCGCGATAATCTTCACTATCCAACTGTATCTTCATTTTTCTTCGAACCGATTCCTGCCACTCGCACTGTTTACTTTTCTCCGTATATGCAGAGTTTCAAATCAATATATTCAATTGCTGCAGAGCTGCTTTCGTACAGAAGGCATGTATCTGCAATTACATTACTGCAATTTTTGCTATCCTTCTCTATAATTTGATTGGAAATTTTGATCTTCCGTCCAGTATTGTATGTCCATTTTATATTAAAAAAAAAAAACAGCAATGGTTACTGTGAATCACAAAAATACATTGAAACTCAAATTCATTCTATGCAGTACTGCGTTTCCCAGTCCTCATTACTGCCCAGTCAGCGTTCACGCATTTCACTACAATACCCATCACTGTGATCGCGCTAATCCTCATTATCCAAGCGTGTTTTCATTTTTTTTCAACCAATCGCTGTTATCCACAGTAACCAGTAGTGTTTTCTTTTTTCCGCGTACTCAGCACATCACAGTCTTTGGACCGAGAACGTTGCTGCAACAAGCTGGTTGCGAGTAATTTCACACTCACTGGCAGCTAAACGTTTTTCTCTGTCTTTCTCTTCGTCCATTCACATATGCGAGTTGATAAAGGATTGCGGGTGTGGAGTTACTTAAAGAACAGATTACAATAAATGTGTTATATCAATATTCTGTGGTGACCATATCACAAATCTAGACGCAATGTTATATTGATGTAACGTAACCTATTACATATTTGAGGGTGAAGTTACTCGCAACTAGCTTGTTACACAAAGACTGTGATGTACTGGGTGGGTTTCAACCCATCAAGTACGTACTTATAAAAGTTGATTGTTGAGATGAAGTGGAAGCTGTTGGCCGTTTCTATAGCAACCGATTGTTCTAACCTTCGATCAAACATTGCTTGAGCTTGGCTGACACTAGGAATCTATTAGGCAGCGTTGCTCTAAACGTTTCAGATGCTAAAACCCGTGATGAAAGTTTTCTGTGAGAAGTTATGACCATCGAACGATAGCTCTACGGCTGGCAGTTTCCGCACTCAGAGGAAAAAAGTTGCTGAAACAGCAAACCTCGAAAATTTGCTTTGCTGATATGACAAAACTTGTTGCTGAATTAGCAAAAAATTTGCTATTACAGCAACAATCTTGCTCTCTTAACAAGTGCTTGCCATTCAGCAATACAGATTTGTAGATACACAGACAGCTGGAAAATTTTGCTGAATTAGCAAATAACTTACTAAAATAGCAATATTTTTGCTATAACAGCAACCATTTTGCTAATTTAGTGAAGCAGATTTTTCGGAATCGCTTTTTCAGCAAGAATTTTTCTCTGCGTGCACTTCATTCTGTTAAGACGCGTTTTCAACGAATGAATGCAATCAACTTTCCTGAGAATTCCCACCAAAGATGAAATACGTTATAAAGAACACGCAGGTGTTTTACAAAGCCTCTCCACTCAATTTTGGGATACCGAATGTGGTATGTGAATCCACTATTTCTTAGGAAGGTATTCAGGCGTAGTCTCTATGTGTTGAAATACACTGAACCTGAAGTTTCGAGACAAAAAAATTATCTCACACCAGCATTAGGAAAGTTCCACCAAAAATATTACTTGAATCCGATAGAACGCGTGCAGGTTTTCGAATGAACATTTGGCATGATCTCACAACAGTATGAGAGGGAACGAGATTGTGGAACAAAATTAAGCTCATATATATTACATATATATATTCACCGTTCAAAACACAAGGTAACTCTGATGATAATGTATGAGAATGTACACGGGTATTCAAATACACATGATTCCAAAAACAATTCGAAGATTTGTCAATGGGATTTCAAGAAACATCAATTCTCCTTGGAGAGTTTCCAAGGTGATTCGTGGTGTTGCTTGGAATTCTACAAGTGAATTTCACTATGACAGGATGTGCATCAGAAATTTTGTCAAGTGAAAGTGTATCACAGAATGCCGTTTTCAATGAATGTACATGTGCGTGAAATTTGGGTCTTCTGAAAGGGAAATTCTGATGATTCGCAGTATATTGTGCGGATTGATATCACATTTCTTGTTACATGAATCGTTCAATAATATATATATAATACACTGATTTCCAACTCCGTACTGTTTTGTTACAGTACTTGCGGGATGTGATTAATGGCAGGTCCATGGAAAACACAACGAGCATGAAGTGATGGATATTGATATCTACACTGCGCCATTTGAAAAAAATATAACAAAATTTGTATAAAAATATGTTCTACATAGGAATCGTCAACAACTTATTCAAATCCAACCCCATCCGAATGACCCTCAAGCGTCTGTTGCATTAACGTTTTAAGTTTGTTAGATGCAAAGTCGATTGACAAGTACATTTCCGGAGAGAAAATTGAATGCAATTTTTTGATATCACATCATAAATCCCAATGAACATTTCATGTCCGAAAGATATCTCTTAGACGCGAAATGAATCTCAAAGATATCTTTGAGATACGAAATGTTTATTGGGATGCTAACAGAATCGCCTTCTGAAATTACAATTCAATGTTACAAAGCAATATATCAATTGAACAGAGGAGAGTTGCATTGATTGATATTGTAACAGGGAAAAATTTAGATTCCTTCTAATCATACGGCGATAATGTCCATTGATGTGACATTATCGCTATATGATTAAAATAAATCTAAATTTTTGCCGCTCGCAATAAAAGGTGGTAGTTCATCCAAGGCGATGCTTCAATCAAGGCAACTCTCCCCTATTCTCTGACCTGACCTAAATTGTTGTGACTAAAAATAATGAGTCATCATCTCACACGAAAATATTGATTCGATCGATTGCATGGAATAGTGCATTTGAGTAAATAAAACGAAATCGATGAACATACAGCTCACTTAAATGCACAGCCGCTTCACCGTCTTCAATTTCTGAAGCAGTAGGATACATAAAATCCTCTTCACAATGCAACCGGTTTTACGTTTGTTCTCCGATATTCACTCCCATTTTATGTTCTTAATTCCTCGTTTCTTGTTTCTTATTTGTGCAAAAATCGAAGAATCGATTTCTTGTGGACGCAAAATCCCAATAGAAAAATCCCTGCGAGGATTTTTCCTTCGAATATTTCGAAGAAACTAGAGGATACTACCAGACCAAATTCTTGCAATGAAAGTTCCCTGAACAACGATACGCTCGTAATATTTCTGATCATTAGAAGAGAAAATTCCTTCGCAATTCAGTTTTTATGCAATAATAACACTAGGCTACAAAACAAAAAACATTTTTTTTGCATTCGACGCCACTATTTCTATCTTATGCATTTCAGCTTGCTGAATTCAAAAATGACCAAAAAATCTTTTTGTGAATAAGTTTCCGAGATATGAATTCTTGGAATTGAGAAAAGAATTTTGCGATCGTAGTTTTACTAATTGGAGTATATCTCGATTCACAAGCGACCAATCTAATTCCTAAAGTTTTCAAAATGTACATAATTGAATTGCTAACGAATATCACTGTTAACATTCGTGATTGAGTGCAAGGAATCAAAATATTTGGAAAAAGTACTGTTTTTTGACAAAAATTGGAAAGCAAAAGTTACTTTTTCGCCAAGGAAAAGTAGCAACCGTGGAAAAATCTCAGGTTCCAAATTTTGTACGTGTAGTTCGCGCTTTTACGGAGAAAATGAACTATTTACGAGGGGAAATGTAAGAAAAAGTACCGAAGTTACGACAACTCATGTACAATGTCAAAATTCAACATTTTCTTCATTTCCAGACTGTTAGTTATTCATACCCTAGTAGAAATGCTGTAGTAATTGACGAGTTTTGTAACGCTTAACTAGCCACAAACTAAACGCTTGCAGGTGCCTCGTAGGGGTTCTGGCGAGGGACTTGCAAGTGTATCTGGCTAGCTAAGCGTTACAAAACTTGTCAATAACTAGAGCATTTCTACTTGAGATAGCTTATGCTCAAGTCCATTGACTTGAATTATTTTATTCCAATAACGACTCCTTGACCGTCTTTTGTTCTTAGTAGCATCCGTTTGTCTTATAAGAAACCAAATATAATCCCCCATCATTCTTTAATTGCAGAATCCCTGGTAGCGCTGCTCTATGAACTTCAATTGTTGATGGAACCTCTCACCATATTCGTCACTTACATGTAATACGTGATATTTGTTGGCAATTCAATTATGTACATTTTGACACCTTTTGGAATTAGATTGGTCGCTTTTGAATCAAGATGTACTCCAATTAGTAAAACTACGAACGCAAAATTCTTTTCTCAATTTCAAAAATTCATATCTCGAAAACTTATCCATAAGAAAAAATTCTTTATTGTGATTTCTGAATTCAGCGGCTCAAAATAAAGAAGAAAAAAATAATGGCGTCGAATGTACAAAATGGATGTAAACAAGGGTGATATAATAAGATATGACACGTAAGGAACCAAAGTACTCGTTGATAGAATGTCATGTGATGATAGCATCGACTAACGAAACTACATCAAACCTTGAAAATCCTAATGAGTTTCCTGACATATCATCAGCAATTCCGATATCAATAACATGAGTCAAAGTAGACGTTTACCTTGTTTCACTCAAGATATATTGCGAGCCTCAAATTTTGTGCGGAAGCAGTAATTGATAGGTTGCATGCTGAGTTAGTGGCCATGATTGAATGATCTGCCTCGCTAGGTGAATTGTGTTTTCAGCTCAAACGTTCTACTTGAAGAGCCGGAAAGGGAACAAAGAGGTTCCATTACCTCCATTGATGTTGCAGAGTATTATAAGGCAATGAGTAGTAGCGAATCCTTCGACAATAGTGCGTTTGTACAAGCGTATCTCATCTATATACCTGTACGAAATACTGTGAATATATCTATGCTGAAAATAGCCATATCGGGACGTGAAGGAATCTTTGGACAGTGGATTGTTGTACTATTGTAGATCTTTTCTCGGAGTGATCAATTGGAATTGTAAGATCAAACGTACTACATAATCAGTGATCGGGGTATTTGGATAGTTGTTTGCATTTGGATGAGCGTCTGATACAACTTTCTATTTTCCCAGTTCGTCATTGATAATTCTTTATAGGAACGACATTTTTCAGAACGTGATGTCATGTTGAATTTCGAAATGTCTGAAATAACAATTTGAATATAAGAGTGGTAATCTGTTTAATTTATAAATCTGTTTTCGGTACAGCATTACTTTTTCGTAAATATTCCAAGTATAAAATAATACGAACGTTCATTCGCCAGTTTAGTTAAGTCTCTGGAACTAAAATTCGATTATTAATCACGCTGAATTTGAACATATATTCGATCTCATGATGAAATAACTGAAACCAAAAATTTGGTGACTCCCGTGTCTTTTTTTCCACTTCGTAAATCAAGAAAGGAATCACGGAGGTGAGGGTTGGGTTCCTCAACTTCGCCATGTGCCATTTTGAAAATGCTACTCGTCTTCGGAAGCTGTCGCGCCGATAAATCAAGAGACATCTGCGACTTCTGCGACACCTCACTACGAGCACGTACAGAATCCAGCACTCCTTCCCTTCTCTATCCCTTCTCTTTCTTTCGCCTCAACATTTATTCTTCTATCTTTCTGCATTCCGCGTTCCTCAATTTTCTTCTTCTCCCCCCGCCCCCATATCTCTGCTCCATTTATCTATGTCCTCTTTGTTTTCTCTCTCTCTATTGTCTCCCTAGCTCTTGACTTGAAACTAATATTATGGTTTCCACTATGGCCTAAGAGCTTCGGTGAGAGGTAAGCCAACTGCAACTGCAGCTGTAACCACATCTACAACATGAGAGTGAGGAAAGAAGTTTTTTCTGGTAAGGAGATGCAGATGAGGAAGGAACACGCTGTCATGCAGCAAAGTAGTTACACGAGCGTTAGGCTCACCTGGTGTCGTAGAAAAGCTTTTAAGCGGATATACTATTCCCTGGCACATCAATAGACAATTATCGGCTCGTTCATGGACCAACAACTATCATGTATCAAGATTTGCAAGATGCCGTTGGTAAATGGAATAATATTGATTCGTCAATACCCATCAAACTTCTTGCAAAATTTTACATCACAACTCTGAAGGAAGGGTATTATTCGGAGTATCAGATGAAGCGTATCATCAACAAGTGTATTAGTAATTCATGAATTCTCAGCAAGACTATCAATCGTTTCTCCTTCCCGACCTCATTGAAAGTTTTAATACGTAGTTGAATGGTACCACAAGTACGCAGCAATTTTTTATAAGATAATACAGTGAACCATCTGTTATGTTCTTGTTTTGATACCCATCTGATAAATATTAATGCTGAACTACAGCAACCGTACATAGATTTTTATACTTCGTATTAATTCTGAGAGTAAATGATGAATAATACGAGTAGAAAATTTTATAATTAATTCGCAGAGACGATTTGATACAGCAGAAGATTTATAGTCAAATTTTACAGTCTGGATTTTGACCCCTTGCACCAGACGACAAATATTTACAGATCTATCGACAATATGCCACCAAAGCACATTCCACCATAACTCGCATGTTTGATGGGATCACGAATTCGGAATAGATTTAAGAGTTTTCCAGTTTCTCAATGACATTTTCTTCCATCGATATTTGAATATATTCATGATATATCAGCATAACATGGATATAAATTTGATATCGTTTAGAAAGGTTATTCATGGAACCTTTTTGATATTCAATTTGATCTCAGAAAAAATTCTACAAGAAGTCTGAAGGAAAGAGAAAAATGTCTTGAAGCTATTTGACTTCAAATATCTAAATTACAATGGCGTTACAAAGAAAAACAGTTACGTCATCGACACAACTTACGGACATTCAAATATGAATGGAATACCAAGTAATATCTGTTCACATGGGAAAACTATTGTTTGATTAAAGACCAGAAATATTTCTCTAAATTCACTTCGGGGAATTCTCACTGAGAGAATGTTTCAGTCGATACAATGTGATTTTATAACAGTGAATAATTTTACTGTTATTACAATGAGGAAAAATATCATGAAATGATTATTAGAAACAATGATGAATTGAAGACAACTACACAGTAGGAAATTTTGTGTGCTTTTAACACACGTGCATGTCCCAAACGGTCCACTTGAAGTTTTTGTTAAATATTAACACAAAGGGTGTGAAAAATTAACACAAAAGCGTCAAATTTACATTGAAAATCTGTCAATTTGACACCCATGTGTGTTAATTTTCAACACGAATTTTTAAGTGGACCGTTTCTAACACAAAATTTCTTACTATGTAGAGGGTTTCTGTACACACTTTGGTGGGAAAATAAAACAATCATTAGTCAAAAACTAGCCATTTTTAGTGGGCTTCACCCAGAGACTTGCTGGTAATTATGGAAATTTCCTGAATACATTTTATGGGTAGAACTACATCCCGTTTTAGTCCGTCATCAACCATCTTTCAGACATGAATGATACCAATGTTTTGTCTAGTCTCAATAGGCAACGTATGGCTGGCAATTTTCTAACTCTCTTTGGTCATCCACCCTAGTGAAAATGATTATAGCGGTTGTCTAGCATCTTTCCAGGCACTTGTTGTGACGTTAATCACTAGAAAGGGCCTTGACATTAACTATAAGGAGATTACCCACACAGCACTCGTCTAAAAGATATCTTCAGAAATAATTAAGAACAATGCAAGAACGTTTCCAAAAACCTTTCGGAATTTTCTAGAAGATATCTTTCAGAAATTCCTAAAAGGTTTTTGAAAACGTTCTTGAAGATATCTTTCCGAAGTAAGAACAGTTGAAGACTCCTAAAAGATGTCTATTCATGTTGCATAAGACTCCTTGCATTGTTCTTGATTATTTCTGAAGATATCTCTTAGACGACGAGTGCTGTGTGGGTAGTATCATTTCTGTCAGATGAGATTGAAGCTAGCAGCGACGAGCTGACAGCCGATTGATGTAAATTTTCAATTGGAATTATTTCAACGTGTTCATATCAAAAATTCATTCAGTGCTTTCCAACTATACGGGTTGGCTACTCAACTATTCGATAAAACAATTCTATCAAAAGTTATATTCGGCTGCTAGCTTTACTCTCATTTCTGTTAGGGCATCAATAATTGGGTTGTCATAGACGATCCATTCCTAACAGAAGAGAGATGAAGGAACTCAAAAGAGTTGAGAAATAAGAAAATTCAATTTTATTTGTTACAGAAGAAGGTTAAAAAGTTTTTTTTTCGTCGTATTCATAGTTCAATATTTGTATATTAGATACAAAAAACTTAACCGCTCCACAAAGCTGTGAGAAAATATTCGACTCCAATACACGATAAAAAAACATTCGCTCTCCAATTCTTGTCCTTTTGAAGTTTTTTGAATGAAACGCGTTTCAAGCGAATGGACATCAAAAAGTGCTCGAAGTGGAGGGATAAGGGTTGCGGATAAATATATTTCAATAGAACTCAATCTTCGCCCCAAGCCATATTGTGTCACAAACTCGGCTGCTAAGATTTCTGTAACGATGAGTATATATATCTCCCTCGACTTGGAGATGAGAAGAGAAAGATAAATAATTCCATCGATCAATCTTAATATTATCGATCGGGTGAATAGCTCTTTGAAATAAAAAATGAAGCGAACTCAATTTTTCACAACTCCCATATCAAAACGAATTTCATGCGCTCGTGAATATTCATAAATTTATCGACATAAATTTACGAGTACAACAGGTGAAGATCTCTTGTCCTTTCTCTCGCAGGGCCCTAAATTGTGTACACAAATTTTCATGCAAATTTACTGATAGCTTGATGAGAAGTTTTTGATGGAAATGTGGAGTAAAAAATTGTTGAAACGTGCAAAATTTCATAGAACTTCTTCACGATTTTTATGATTTTGAATAATTCTATGCTAATTAGAAACTGGTATAACCTTCCACAATCTCGTAAAGCTTTATCAGATTCGAATCATAATTTCGAAATCAGATGATCCATCTCTGTTTATTTGGGGACTAACTCAGATAGTCACGCGTCTTTCCGTTCATTGAAAAATATTTTAAATTCAATCGATAAATCGAATGTACAGATTATTGGAGTGGAAAGAATGCAAATACAG
The DNA here is from genome assembly GCA_018340375.1 of Gonatopus flavifemur. Classification (NCBI taxonomy): domain Eukaryota; kingdom Metazoa; phylum Arthropoda; class Insecta; order Hymenoptera; family Dryinidae; genus Gonatopus; species Gonatopus flavifemur. The sequence goes on along the minus strand of JAFFJZ010000001.1, from coordinate 38,111,199 downwards.
TATTTCAATGTGAACAGTGAAATTTCATGAGAAGATTTCGTTATCCAATTTGCAACGATTAAATTTATCAAGAACGTCGTGTTTCTCAAAATCAATATTATATTAATTAAATCTTTCAAGTGATGATCTGATATTTTAAATAATTTCAATCATCATCATCAAGGTATCAAGACAAAAATATCGATCCAAAAATTCAACAACTGCACTGAGAAAAGTATTTATTTATAGTCAACAAGATTTGTTAATAGTTCACGAATCCTATATTTGCTTATGGGGAAATAAATATTGAGTTGTTATCATCCAGCGTCATATTTGAGATCATTTCTTTGTATCAAATCCATATTTGTTCACTATTAACAAACCGTGTTTTTGTGTGAAATTCCTGTTTTATAATTCTCGAACTTGGGATAGTACATCAAAGCATTGTTAGATTGCCTGAATGTGATATGAGGTTGAGAATATTATCGCATAATTTGCTTTGAATATTTGTGAGAATAAGCCAAATCAAACAAAATTGGAATAACACTCTGGAATTAATCAAATGAAATGATCAATTATGCGGGAGAATATTATCACTGATTTACCAATGTATTTTATAATAAAATTGTGTATTAAATTCAATAACTGTTACGAATTTTTGCCAAAATACAAAAAAAAATTCAGATTGGAAATTTGATTTATCACTAAATTTCTTCACGCTTCGTGAATTTTATGTTCTCGGGATTCCTCTAGAGTGAGTTTGTAATCATCAATGTAAGTCAGGCAATTGAAGCACAAAGTTTTGTGACCTAACGGGGAATCGAACCTGCTTTCCTACCCAACCTAACCTATTACGACCTAACGCTTCAACCACCTCGACTACATCACGATTGAAGAAACCGATTGAGAAATACGATGTGGTTTTAGATATCATTTATGCTGACGTCATGACATCATACATGTAATAGGATTCTATCACAAAAAATTCATGAAAAAGTGAAATTTCATAAAAGAAGTTGTAAATCCCAGAATATTATTGATTTTGAAATGCACTTATGAAATTTCATAAGAATTCTCATATTAAATTCAAGAAATTTTCCAACAGTGATTATAAAGTTGAACAAACTGAATGAAAAGTTATGGTGAAATATTTTAATAATTTTGTAGGAAAATTCAGCCTACAAGACTGTCTCTCATATTCTTTCCGGATAAAAAAGATTTCTTGAAACGCAAGAAAATTTTCAATGTTCCATGGTTATACATATATATACACAACTATATATTCTGCTGCAATATAGATCGAGAGTCGAATCAAATTCAAGTTGTTCATGTCAAATCAAATTTCTTAATTATTAACAAATCTGTGTTTGAGAGGAAAGAATCGTATACACATTGGGAAACTGAATTATTGTATCGAAATTTAATTTGAAATTTGAGTCAATCAACCATTCTTTTCTTCATATTCTTAGTTTACTAGTATTTATCTCATGAAAATCTTGTACTTATCAAACCGTCTATTTGTAAATTAGGAATCGTTTATTACTTGAGGGAAAAATAAAATCATTCACATGGAATAAATGGACTAAATGAACGATTTGTTTGTGCTGAATGTCACATAAAATCAATCGTGTGTATGCCAACTATGATATTTATTGACAATTACCATATTTATTCATAATTATTGAATATTTTTGAACAGACGCCAAATAAATATATTCATTTAATATAAGTAAACTCTTCTCTCAGTGTGAATATAAGAATGAGGGGAAGTTGAGTATTTTGCTGCAACAGTGGAAAAATAGCGTTTCTTCTTACAGCTAATTGATTGCTTTCAGTAAAACGCTTGTAATCACCAAGAATCAACCAGCGTCACACATAAAAATATTATTTTACTCCCGTCCCATATCCTTTATGGAAAGAATCCTACACATTTTATATCTATATAATTATGTGAATTAAACTGTTATTACAAATATTTTTCCTTCTCACGAATCATTTGATGATTATCAAATACATTTGACAAAAGTATTGTTTTCCAACGATTTTATATAAAATTAGCTTGTCTATTAATGTGTAGGATATCAAATACTAACATGAATACAAAACAAGCGTGATTCAATCAGTGTTTCCTGGAAAATTTCCACAGAACATCATCTATTCACCGAAAAGATCATATTCTTGGCGCTTATTATAGAGGAGTTTCTCATTTTCAGAATATGATTCTTTCAGTGTTGAATTTCGAAGGATTATATGGGAAACAAAGACATCGATGAAGGAGAGTATAAATTTGCATGAATCAATGTTCCATACATGATAAAACTTGATGCTTTTATTGATGCTTGTCAATACGTAACACATAGTTACATATCGGACCTCGAGTCTACACGAGAAGCAATTACGAAATCGATAGAGTCGATAGATATTGGAGTACATCGGAGTACACTTCCATCATAGTAGTTCTAATGACTCCTATACATACACGAAATAGGTTCCCTCACCCACATGGTAACTGTAATCCGCCAGGATGCGATGAGATAGTTGTATCTAACTTGGTGTTATGTTCGTTTTATAACTCTTTGCTCTTTCTGTATATCCTTTTACTCGTCACTTAAGCCCTTTCCCACAAAACTTTCCACCGAGGCTCTTTCGAGTCACCAAACTTGTCCTTAAGATCTTAAACGTCGGTTTGCCTCAATATATCCACCCTAACTTTTTATTTGCCACAATTCCTACACGGACTATCCAAGGGTATAGAAAACTGAAAGACTCAGAGGATTTCGTAATCCATCAAAGAAACACTAATTTGATTTTCAGTTGCAAAGAGCGTTCCCAAATTTGTACGCAAATCATATTAGATCAACGAAACTTCAGGAAATTGGATACCAATTATCATTGAAATTTGCGAATTTTGAAGGGATTGAGAATTACCCCTTAAGAGAATCCCTTGAGAATTATTATGAAATCCCAATTATCTCTTCTCCAATAAACATGAACATAAACGATGTATGAAAATAGAACCTTCCTTCCTTGATGCTCCGCAATACGATCTCATCCATCCCAAACACACAAAAACACTGAAAATCGATCGTCTTAGGTGCGATCAACTCATATTTTACGATTGCCGTTAAAATGTGACTCTTGTAGCTCTCAAGCAAAAATAAAGATAAGGCCTCGAGCTGTGATGAAACTTGTCCTGCATAAATTGACTATGAAGGATCTTTTCTTCCCACTTCATTCCCTTGTCACATACACGTATACATATGTCTTCATCTTTGATATCCGTCCGTATTGAACTGTCAATGTCTATTTGAATCCGGAACCAAGGAAGCAACGAGTTTTTCGTTGGTGTGCAAATGTACAAGCATGTGAACGCTATTCTACACACAAATTGAAAATTTGAAGAAGCTCGCGCACGTAACCATTCACTATCCGTAGCATAAAAAGGACCAACATTTGGTAGCATCAAGGTCTTCGTCTTCCGTCGTTGAAATTGACGTTGCACGAGAAATCGTGTCACGAAATTCTATTTCCATGCAAGCGTGATTTTTCTACACGCTAGAAGCGAGACTTGAATCGCAGTTGACGAGTTCTTTATTATTCCTTATGTTCGCTTTGAGACGAATGGATTCTTTTCTCGAGGAAAAATTCATCGACTGATCACGTATAATATTAAGAAAAGAAATCATCAAAGGGACGCAAAGTGATGATATCAGCTCCGTAATTTTGAGTTGTTCATATTGATTGAAAAAGAGGATTATTTTTCTTGGTTTATCCTGGAAAGTGAAGAATCATCTTCTTTATTGAATAATGTGATTTAAATTCTGTAACGTTCTGTTACTTTCACGTTCACCTTGGAGGAAAGTCGTAGCTGAAATTGAGCTCAGTTACATGTTTGCAGTTACAGGGACGGTATTATTATTATCACAGCTGCAATCTTCTCTCAGGGCGTCAAACGTGATTCAAAGAAGAACATGAATTGTTATTGAATCACAATGATCATCATTATGAAGTAATCAGTCTTATGACTGCTTTGATGAAATTCTCCAACTCTGTTTATTATCCGCTGAACGCTTGATTTCTACATATCCAAGACAACCCTTATCTTGTATAATTTGCTTCATATAACTCAATCTAGGTCCTTTGCAATTTTTACCATCCATTTTTCATGAGAGAGGATGAGTTTTACAGCTTTTCACTTGGTTTCTTGATCTTTGTTTCACTAATATTTAATGAATTTCGGTATCTTGCTGTATCTCCTGGCATTTCCCAAGTATAGATCCTTTTTGGATGATTTTTGAATAATGTGTTGGTAATAACCATTTTATGCCTCTCACAGAATTCAATTCAATCACAATGAACGTCTTGTTATATCTTAATTTGTACATCGATTATTTTGTTCTTCTCAATATACCAAGATCATTCAGAGTGGCTTGAAAAGCTTGGTATCGTCCCTTTAAATTGAGCCCTTGCCGTTTAGACCCAGGATGTACGCCTCAGGGAAACTCCACTAGCACACGTATCTGATATGTTGGACATATTCTCACCCTCCGTACATTTACCTCATGAATGACGCAAGAAGGGTTTTTTCACAACATCAAAATGTTATCTCACAATAGGTTGTGCACATTATCAAATTAATTTATCAATGTGATAAAAACTGAATTATTCTCACGAAATCATCCAAATAATATCAAATAAAATCGAATAATAAATGTACATAGATGTTGAGAGAAAACTTTATAGAGTACATTACGGTAATTGCTCCTTATGCAACACGGAAGTTGTCGAAAGCACTATACAATCCATTATAAATGTATGTGACGATGTTGTTCTATAATAAATCATAAAATAGTTTGAAACAGTAGAGAAAATACCTTTGAAGCAATATTCCATCAAATTCTCAGCCTGTACAGTAATTTATAAGATTGGGGTACAAAACTTCCAAAATATTTGATCCAACCCCATAGTTCCAAGGAAGAACCTTCAATAAACAATAGTTCCAATTATTATATTCCTACAAAAGTACATGTTCCCCAAACAAAAAAGATTGAAAATAAACCAGATCCAAAAGAAGATTAGTGATCAGAAATGCAAATTATATCAAATCGCTCTCAAATAGACAATGATCTTATCTTTTTCAAGGTATTCTTCATAATTCAAAACTGTGTTGAAAATTCGTTCATCTGTTTTTTGTCGAGTAGATGCACGAGCCTTCTCTATTTTCTGGCCGAGGCCCAGTTGTCGCAACATACTCTCACTATCTGATAACGCTCTACAGCGATTTGGGAACGATTATGTCATCCCTTAGACACGTTATTCGTTCTTGACAGTTTCTGACTTTGATTATATAAGTATGGACTGCGAGTGGCCACCCTCTCTCCCCCGAAGATGGGATAAAGTGTGTCCGCAACATTCAACGAGATGATTCGATATTTAAGCTCCACCCATTCACCAAAAACGCGGTAATTCAAAAACTGAATTACGTATTTGTATGAAATGTGAATATAAATTCTTGGTTAGATCTCAATAAATTTGAAAATATGTTCGAAGTGATTAATTATCCAAATTTTCGAAGTAGAACAATGAACAATAGTGAAAAGCAGCAATTTTGAAGCATAGTTGTTCCTGGGTTTCCACTTCTGTGTATTTTGTGTCTTCCTTATATTTTAAAGGGACCGATGTGTGATGATGTTTATTATTATTGATTTACTTCATTATATTCATGTTTTGCACTACATGAAATTCATGTTATCATATCAATTAGTTGACTTTGTTGCTCTTCTGACAATATAAAAGAAGGATATAATCATATTACACATATTGAAGGTTTGGATTCAGGTATATGAACATTTTGGTATGCAGGTATATGATTCTTCTCCTCAATTTTCTTTTATTATACAATGCATTAATGAAATAAGGAAATTGTTTGAGAAAAGCATGTTCAGTATCCAAGATAATGTCTTGCCCACCTAACCAAAGCTGATAAATAACTGGTCAATTATTACCCAACGAGTTTGGATGCGCTGAGAGAAGAGATTATATAAACATTACCAAAATTCCAGTTATAGTTATTGAAAAGTATGATAATTGAGTGACACATGGGGATTTTAGATAAACGTTCCTTTCTTCTCAATTATAATCATCCCATATATAATATACCACGCGATATTAAGAGAAAAAAGGATTATTTCATATACATTGGAGTATGAGCTACGCAATGAAATATTGTCCATCACTTTACAATATAGAGAAGTATGTAAATTCGGTTGAACGAATCCTCAATAAGTACACGGAGAGAAATTTATAGTCAAATTTACTATGTTATTATTGTTCCCAAGGAACAGACTGAACTATGACGGGTTCCCCCATAAAACATAGTAAATATGATCAGCATTCTATTGTTGTACCATAGTGAAAATATGTCCTTCATAGTAAAATCCGACAGAATTCAGTCTGTTCCTCGGGAATAATAATAACATAATAAATTTAACTACAAATTTCTCTCCGTGTAGTTTAGTAAAATTTCACTATTATGCCTGTCAAATATTTCGATCCTTATTTATTGAAATATTATGGTCTACTTGTTGATTTTTGCGGCATATTTGATTAACCAATATCATGCAGTAAGAAAGGTGAAATTTTAATGGATTCAGTAATCGAATATCAATTTCAAAAGATCGATTTCCTAACACAAATAATGATAATTGCATTAATGTGACACAAGCGCTAGGACTCAAATCAATTTTTTGTGAATAATGCACGCAAAAATGCGTGAGTTTATTTGAAATATCTCTCCGTACAGCATTTTTTCAGTGTTTCAAATCATGTTCTAAAAACCCCTAGACAGCAATACAGTTCAGAGAGAATTCATATTCAATACTCTTTGGATTCTGAGAATTTATGAAGAATTCTATATGAATACAGGTGGAATTTTTGTGTTGTATGGGTTTCAAATAAATCTGATATTGCGTAATATATAATGAAACAATTGGTTCAAGTTTCAATGAGATGTTAGACCAACTCTATCCTTTCGGTACATGATTGGCAAAGCAAAATTAAGCAAATCTTCCTTTGGCGAAATACTGTGGGAGGCTTGGTCTTCGGGTTATAAGCAAAATAAATTTCAACGAGAAAATCAAATTCTAAAATCAAGGCTACCCTCTACTTTTGACATAGTTTACATCTAAAATATGCCAAAAATTTATATACTACACTGAAACATTAAGAATATGCTGTCAGTTGAAAATGAAGATCTGAGAATGAGAGGGAAATATTCTTACAGTTCAGCGCAGGGGCTTTTGGTAGCAAATTTGTCACAGTACGCGACGATGATTCAATCAACACAAGTCGATGAGAAATGAATTAGAAGCACGCACTGTACGCACAAGCGTTGATCTAGAGTAGGTGGTAGTGGGGATGAGCGCAGGTTTTAGTGAACTGGACAGTAATCTGTATTCTAAAGGTTACGAACCAATCACTGGAAAATATGAAAACAAGAATGTTCTTGAAAGTTCACTAATGCGCCCAAAATACGTGTCGTAGACAATATATATTTATATACGATAGAGGTACGCACAACAAAGCTACATGAATATATAATGTTCATATTGAACATTGCTCAGTAATTTGGGAAACATAATTTCACAAGTAGGAATGAAAGCTACAAGGTATTCAAATATTTTGCCTTTTGATGGAGTTATTATTCGCAGTTATGTGACACTATTATTTCTCACATCATAAGACTATCAATTGATGAAGTGTTTACTGTAGTTTATGAGAAATATCGTTGTACATCCTTTTTGAATATGTAATGATTACAAAACTGGACGTATGATAATATTTATTGAATATTCTATTAAGGTTTTGCAGAAGATGGGTAAATTTGGATGAACTCATAAGATCTATTAATAATATTCCAGCAATTGATAATTCTACTGAATAATATGAAAATCAATGCTGTATTTCACCCATCCATTTCTCTCAGTATGGGATTGATCACAATATTTGTCCATTTTTGTGTCCACATTGGCGACCAATAATTGATCAATTTCAGTGGACCATTGGATTTCCCTTTGAGCATATACTACTGGAGCGAGCGAAGGCTACGGAGAAGTGTGGTTAGTTTGAATTGAAGATAGAATGAAAGTTCTGACTTTTAGGCAGTGCTATCTTTGTTTGAATCTCATTAGATGAAAACAGAGACAACTGCCTGAAAGTCGGATCTCTCTCTCGTTCAATTGAACCACACTTATTCCTATTGAAATCATGGGCAATGCTCGCTCCAGTAGTATATGCTCTAAGGGATTTCCCAATTGCAGGGCAATCTTAGGTCAATGGTATCATGATATGGGCATAAGGGCCGCTATCAGGTGTGAAATAAGGTGACCCATAATTTGGCAATTATTGGACAGTTATTTTGGTTTGAGAATGATCGAAAATTTACCAATAACTGTAATATACTGTAAAACTTTGAATCACTTCAAAATAATAATATAATAACTTCAGTGTAGAAGAATTTTGTTCAAATTTGTTGAACATTTGTTTTCATTTTTTTCATTTAAAAACTGTGATGACGGCACTGTGAAACTGAATCCGTTCATTCAACATTATAATATATAATTATCCCCAATTCGCGTATTGCTAATTCAAATAGAAATTATAACCCGAAACCACACTTTTCGATTGGAATGGAGTTCCATCGGTTCATTCAGTTAAAATAATAATAGGAATTTGCATCCATGCTCCGAAATTGAAATTCAAACCGAAATTGAGGCTATGAATAACCTCAATTCATCACAACAATTTTACCGCGCCACGAATAATATAAAATTCGAATAAGTTGCGATCACTGATACGACTGAGATGAATGAATCGAACGGCTGATTGGATTTTAAGTGGACTTAAGAACTATTGAACAAAAAGTCTTGTGGACCAAACAAGTTTTTTGAACTTTTAGAGTGGGACGACAGTTTTGGAACTTTTGACTCCCCACCATTCATAATATCAAATTTTTTGCATTATATGCTCGAAATATCCCTCTTTGTTGCACAACAGATTTTCTGTCAGTGATTTTCTATCTGATGTGTCGGTTCAGTTTTGAAAATTTAGGTAATTTCATCAAAATCCATTTTCAATTACTAATTATACATATATCTCATGGAACGATTCAGTCGATCCAATAATACACGATAGGTCATCATGCCAAGGGCAAATCTAGAATTGCAGTTTGGACGGGGGTTTAACTCTCAATCACGTCTCCGCGTTTACAGGCCATAATCAACGCATAATGCAAACATTATTCGTATATTTTCAAAGAGAGTGAATGAAGGATTGAGAAATTTTTTTGTCTTGAATGACGTAAACAAATTTCCAATGCTTTTGGTTTTGAAATACATTTTAATAAAAAATTCCACAGCCTAAAGGGACCATGAGAACTCACACTGATCACACATGACATTTATGTGACAATAGAACGACTTGAATATTAATGGTATGCTAATGATACATGTTTTTGGATTAAAGAACCGAATATTTCTAATGCCATAAAACAATTCATTACATTCAATAAATAAATAAATGTTCTCAACATTCATGCATAAAAAAAAATTAATATCAAAATAAGAGTATCCCTCTCATTTTGATGCAACTTCTCCTCTCATATATGGTACCAAAAGTATTGTGGTGAGAGAATTTTCATTTGTTTAAAATACCCTCAATCGTAGAGGCATATTTTCAACTACGGAGGAAACAAAAGGGGAATATCTTTCCTGATTGAGATTTTTTTTCTCATTTCCGGATTACTTTTTTTTGGGTGTGTATCAAGTGTAATAATAATTCTTTGTGGAATCAACTTCATTATATAGTTGTATATTAATACCATACGTAATTAGCATTCTAAATTTGTAATAGTTTTTTTTTTCAATTTCGAATGATACCTTTAACCATTATCGAAAACCTTCATCTTCCCAAGTACTTTTAAGTATTCCCTCGTATTCAAAGTTATCTATATTCGGCGGCAAGATACAAAGTAGTATATGTCAACCATACGACGTGCTATTGGTTCCAAGATCTACGTTAACCGTAGGTAAGTGAGAATCGAGGTTGAAGAAGTTGTTGGCCACATCACGGAAGCACCATAAGTCAATTTCGTATGCATCGTTTCACTGAAACTTGCAACAAATCGTTCAGATCGGCATGAAAGATTGTTTCAGTAATACCTAAAAGAATTGTTACAATATATATGTAACATTCATATACGTCCATACCCGTATGTGTATTCAAGAGGGAACAAATCAATTGTCTATCCTTGGAATAATTTTATTTTTCTTTTCTTCATTCACACGTTCATGTTGGTAAGGAATGTCACGAAACCAAACAAAACACCGCCACTCAAACTTCCACTCACCTATTTTCGTTTCCACCTGCTATCACCTTACTCATGCCACCCTGCTTGTCAGCTTCTGAATAAATATAACATCCGACCACTTTTGACACATGAGGGACCAGCCTCTCTGTCCAAGATATACGTACATATATATAGGGGACACGTTAACGTATGTACAAACCGGCAAATAAATTATGCACCCCGTCGCTACAAGCTCCCCTCTCTCCCTTCCTTTCTGTTTGTCGCCTTTCGCATGTGAGGAGGAAGAAAAAGAAAGAGATAAATTTGGACTCGTATATCTACGTATGAATCTTCCATATTCTATATGAGACAAACAAAGGGGATGAAAGAGATGTATGGACGGAAATTTGAATTGTTGGGGTGTGAACTATTTAGTACAGGGGATTGGACTTTTGGATTTAATTGCGATCCCCCATAACGATGTCAAATCAGAACTCACATCTACGCTCCGGAGACTCGATCACCGAGCCACTGATTTCATGGGAGTTGAGATAATGCAATTTCATGCTTGAATTAATGAATCGCTTGGAACTTCAATTCACATCATGCAACTAATGATGGGCATTAGACACACTTTTACCTCGTGCTCGATGATGCTCCTTGTCTCTTTATGACCTGAATTATGAATGACTGCAATTAAGAAATTGATAAGAAATGCAAACATGATATAACGAAAAGGGATTTGTATTCATGCATAATTCATCGCCGCTATTCATCAGACCAACTGTATGAATACGGCGATGCCTGTATTTGCGTGAATTCATTTCTTTCTTCATCGCATTCATTAACGTGTGTTTCTGTATGATTTGAAAGAACGTTTCTAGGGTTTCCGTGATTACTCGATTTCCTTTTTCTTGATTTTTAGGCACTCCCCGAGAAAAAATGATTTAGATCTAAGTGGATCTAATTAGATCTCGTTAGATCTAAAAAAATGGAAAATGTAGATCTATTTAGATCTAGACAGATCTGGTTAGATCTACATAGATCTGAATCACAAAAAATTTCATATTAATTAATCGAAATTTGCGTGCATCTACTGCCCATTCTCTTCACTTTTAGATGGTTTTTAAGAACTACATATTTTCGAAAAAAATCAATTAGATCTCCGTAGATCTAAGTAGATCTAAATCGGCCCACAGAGCATGAATTTTTCCATTTTTTAGATCTAAGGAGATCTAATCCATGAGATCTAATTAGATCTAAATCATTTTTTCCCGGGTCGTCGGTATACGTGGTATATCAAGCACCGAGTGCCTATTGCACTCGCTATCGTACTCTCTGACCGTATCTTCTAAAATATTTGAGTAATCCCATTGAGAGTTGGATAGTTTTTCATTTCATGAAATACTGATTGATGATCCGTGAGGTTGTCTGTCTGTCTGTCTGTATTCGAGATATCTCTGGACCGAGTGAACCAAATTGGATAAAATTCATAGAGAACCTTCTTCAAATCCTTCCCCAAAGACCATTTGATTTTGATTGCAATCGAACGAGCCCATCTATCTTTTTATAATTTTTTTCTTTGAAAACAAGTGATCTGGGAGGCGTTTTATCCGCGATGTTTACACATTTATTATCCTAGCTGGGCATTCACGGATTTTTATGAAACATGGGTCTGAGGGGTTTTCGAGGGTGCTGAATCCGCATCTCATGTCAAAAAATTGATTCAAGATAGAATATGGGGGACGTGAATTTTGTGGTTACAGCATTTATGGCCGGATTCTTATGAAACACGGGTTCAGTGGTTTTCGAGGATGCTAATTCCGAATTTGAGGTCAACAATTAATCAAAAATGGCGATTCAATATGGTGAACGTGAATATAGTCATTTTGGGATTTATGGCCGGATTTTTATGAAACACAGGTTCCAGGGGTTTTCGAGGGTAAGGGAACCAAATCTGACGTCAAAAAACGAATTCAAGATGGTGGATCTAATATGGTGAACGTGAATATGGTGGTTCTGGCCCTACTGGACAGATTAATATGAAATAGGGGTTCTAGGGGTTTTCGAAGGTGCTGAATCCGTATTCAGATTCAAAGAACAATCCAAGGTAGCACAATCAATATGGCGGACGTGAATTCAGTCATCTTCGCATTTGTGTACAGATATATATGAAACATGGGTTTTATAGGTTTTCGAGGGTACTCAATCATAATCTGGGATCACATGTACAAAGAAAATAAGAATTTCAATCTTCCCGTGTAAGCTTTTCTGCATCTTAACATTCCCACAAAAGCTGGTTGGCGTTATAACAACTGCACACAAGTGAGAATCCAAACCGAATGAAGTAGTTATTGAAACAAATGAAGCGTGGGAGTGTTCCAATTGATTCTCAGATTACGCCTAGATGACTCTTCGTTACGCCTCAATGCCTCTGAGCTTACGCTTTCTTCGTGCTTGCAGGCTTCATTTTCACCAGGACAGTTGTCAAAATTCTGCAGTTGTTCAGAAACATCCCAATAAACATACAAATCTCAAAGATATCTGAAAGATGTCTAAGAAAAGACATCTTTTCGACATTTCTAAAAGACAACTTATAGACTTCTCTTAGATGTCTCACTGAAGACATTTCTGAGAAGTCTCTTGAAGTTATCTCAAAGATGTCTAATAGATTTCATTTCGAAGATACCTTTGAAGATTTGATAAAAGACATCTTTTGGATATCTTGAAAATCATAATCACAATATTGATAATATAATAATATACCGATAATGATTATAGGCCTGAATAAAAAAAAATATCAATTGAGATATAGAATCAAATAATTGGCGACTTCCATTATGAAACCTTATGAAACCTTGCGGGTCTTGCATCTTTTATAGGATCCATAAGTTTTTATCAGGATTTGCTTGGTATTTTCAGCAGGAGTGTTGCGATCAGCTTCTTCCATCATGTATTGAACTTATTCACCGATTACCGTATCCCAAACGCACATTTGCTTCAATTTAGATTAATACTTTGTTAATTATAAACATATTTAGAAGTTTGAGTATATTCACATACTTTCGAAGGAAAAAGTTTCTTCGTCTTTTCTGGTTTTCTGCCAAGACTTGTTTCTATCAATGAAACTTCTTTCAAAAAAAAAAAATTCAATTTGAAATAATAAACTTGTAGAGAATGTTTTTATGCTCTTCGATTAAACTTAAAACAAAATAAACGAATCTCATAGTGTGCACCGTTTCTAATGACCAAATTGGATCACGTCGGACCACGATTGATGTTGCACGGATTGAAAACTTAATTCGTTCAAGTACTCCTGCTTAAAGAATTTTATTGAACCAATAGAATCTGCATCGGAATCAGTGGGTTCAATGGGATATTTTGAACAGGCGTACAAGAAAATTCTACGGTCATAGTTTCTGATTCCAAAAAAACACGAAGGTCCAAAGAATATTCAGTGGAGGTGCATTGAACGCCCGGACTGTGTCTTGGGGAAGTTACAGGGATGGAATATATAATTCGCAAGACATTTTCAGATCATCTGAAAGTGTGCTTCAACCGTGGTCAATAAAACCTATTCATTCCTATTGGATGTAATAAATTCACATTAAAATTCGAATTCTGCACGTTTAATAAGAATAAATGGGTTTTTTATCAATCAGGGAAGAGGTCCTAACAAAAATTTGCATCATATCTAAAACTCGTCTTGAAGAAGTCTAAAAGATATCTTCTAGATATCCAGTAAGAGGGCTAAAAGATGTCTTACTCAAGACATGTTTTGGCTGTCCAAAACTGTCGCATAAGACATCTTTTAGACTTCTTTTCGCGAAGTTGCAAGACATCTTTTAGATTTCGAAAAGATATCTTTTTGTCTATGTGGGATGTTTCCAAATCATTTGAGGATGGTATAAAGAATGGTGAGGCAATTAGTTTCAGGCTTCCTGAATATTACATTTAGAAATTTTTTCAGTCGAGTGAAAAACCGATGAGTGGCTTTTGATATATCCCCGGGTATATGAATTGTTTAAGAAACGAGCAGAGCGAGCATACACGGAGAAAAATTGTCTTTTATAAATTACTAGACTCGCTAGCATATTGAGGATATACTTGCATTTTGATGTTATAAATCAAACATTCTCTTCAAAAATATTAGACTTTCTGTGAGTCAATGGTGGGATGATAACATTTTATAATAGGAAATATGGTACTCTTGAAAAGAACGTTTGGTATATCACCTCAAAATGCAAGTATATCCTCAATATACTAGCGAGTCTGGCAATTTATAATAGATAATTTTCTCAGTGTATGTGGGCTACGATTCATTCAAAATGAGGGAAGCGACAACGTTCCATTCTTGAAGAATTGCATTTTTCATTAGTGAAGTTTTATGGATTTCTTCAACGGCATTATATGCGGCGTACATTGACATGTCTTGACAAACCTTGACGTGAAGTAACAGGAAATAAATGCTCATAAGGACGACACTTCTATCATTCATACACTGAGAAAACAGATATTTCGAAAAATACCATAATTTATGGATTTTCGGCGCTGGTCTGACCCGAGTCGGAATATTCACTTGCATGAATCTCTAAAAGTACCATAATTTCTTGGACTTTTTGAAATAAGTATGGTACCTTCCGTACAAAAGTCCAAGACATTATAGTACTTTTAGAGGTTTTTTCAGGTAAATATTTAGACTCGGTCAGACCAGCGCAGAAAATCCATAAATTATGGTACTTTTTAAGATACCTTTTTCTCCGTGTATTGATTCCTGAATTCGTGTGAAAGATTTATGCATTTAAAAACGTTTGTAAAAATGCACTAGAAAATATGACACGAATCTTCAGAGCGTTCTACATTTTCATCCACGATTGAGATAAGTTCATTAAACGAGGAATCGAGGTAGGAGAAGAAGAACAATTGGCCATAAAATAATTTTGAAGTTCAGGAGGGACGAGAAATATCAAATTCATTTGACACTCATCAGATAAAAAATGTCTCGTAATCTCAACCCCTTCAGCTTGCTGATGGCTGATTTCGTCAAAAAATCATCAAAAAAAGTATGATTTTCCACATAAGGAACGTAGTGTTGCTAATCTTGAAGGGTCGAGTGAATGAGAAAAACGTTACAAAGTTTCAAACGTGCAAATAAAAAAAGAATCAACCATCACTTACACAGAGAAAAGTCTGGTCGGCACAACCACAGCACGTAGTTGATGATCCTTGCCTTGACCTTCTGATGTAGTTGCTACAACTACAGTCATGTGATTTTGCCTTGTTTTTCTCGTCATCATAACCAAATTCCACGTCACTGCAACTGTGAATCTTCGACCATGCGAACATAGTTCCTGTAACCACGTTGCATTTTTCTCAGTGTATGCTTATTCATCAATATCGGACCAAACTCATAGAACGTAGAGAACAAGTCAAGAAACGGTTATTCATATACAGAGCAGAAAAACTCCGTGACGCAAAACGTATTTTCATGATGTTTGCACTCATATACTCCACCGCATGATTGGAATTGTGATAGGATCTTTTGTATTCATTAATGAAGCCATCGTACAAATCTAATTCGACCCAGCTCATTCATACACCCTGTGCACGTATTATATTTTACGAAGGGTAACATTGTGATTCCCATTATATTCACCATGTATCTCAAATGTAAAAATCCATTGGAAATTCGCACCAGCATTCTTTCAGCGGGGAAATATCATGTGAACTGTTTTACAATGTTCGAAACTCTCGTGCTTATCTTTTTATCCAATATATTCCTGCTTCCAGGACTGTAAACCAATGAATCTCAACTCATTTCTGTTATTATGCTGTGCAATATTTTCATCCATGCAAATAACACACACGCAAATGTTATCAACTTCGTTACGTACATCCAATTCGATTCTCAGAATGTTTCACTCATTCAACATAATCATTTTTCAATCAGAAATAGGAATCATTTTCCCAATTGGAACCCAATCAAAGGGGCGATAACTGCACGGAGAAAAATTACGTTTCAAATATTACTACATTTTGTATGAAAGCAGCAGAATCAGTGGAATAGTATAAATTTTAGTACACAGTGTAGTAAAAATTCAAGCCCAATGATTTGGAAAATCTTTCAATTTGGTGCAACTTCACATCATAAAGATTAGTTGCTGCAGCGAGGATTCGCTGTGCGGTCTTCCGCAGCTTGCAAACAAATTTATTCAATTTCACATCATAAAGCATGAATTTATACTACAATGTGTACTCAAAATTATACTATTTCACTTATCCTGCTACTTCAATAGAAAATGTAGTAATATTTTAAACGTTATTTTTCTCAGTATGAAAGTATAAAATAGAAATTTGTTTTTTGAAATTTTCTTTTGAGAACGAAAAAACTTTGCAGGAAATATACGGGAATGCAAATGAACGGAGAAATTATTGTGGACAGTTGGAAAAATATTAATTATCTGGAGTTCCTATCTTTTTGTCACCGATGTCCTCTCAACAATGTATTCTTGTCTGTTACCAATATATCATTACAGCCCGAGAAAGAAAGATTAGATCTAATAAGATCTCTTCAGATCTAAATTTTGACAAAAATCTCTACAAATCTCTTGATATATACTTGGATCTACAAATTTCAATTTTGTGAGGGATCCAAATAATCTATGGAGATCTAGAGAAATCTCCATAGATCTTTTTTAATTTTCCCCAACATTGAACTCTTCAGATCTAATTAGATATCAAGAGATTTGTACAAACAAATTCTTGGCTGAAATTCAAATCTGAAGAGATCTAAACATATCTCAAGAGACCTACGTAGATCTCATTAGATCTGATCTTTTTTTCTCGGGGATGAAGCAATTTGATCCATAATAATGTAATAATTCATTTATGTAATCATTCTATATCCCTCTTCTGGATTTAAACAAAAAGAATGTGAAAATACAAATTCGTCGTTAAAATTTCAAATACACCCCTCATTTCCATGCGAAATGTTGATACTGGAGCCACAAGCCGATCGATCACCCTCTTCTTCCTTCAGTCGCAAATTTCAGAATACATAAAATATAACGACGCTTAGAATCGAAGGTTCCAAAAGCCATGAAGAAAAAATGCCATCCAAAAGCCACGTGTCACAAACGGAGGGATTCATAGATTTGGTGATGGCATATACAAATAGACGGAACTAATCTCTTAAGGCCAAACGACGTACAAACTGGGAATTGCACCATCGTATATGCATGCACTGTACGGAATGGTTATTTACTTCCCTCATAGGCCATACTAATGCAGTCGCCAAGGCAATGTCAGCACAGAATGTATTATACGAAATCATTATTGCTCTGACTATCCCCTTTATTATTACATCAGCAATTGCATGAATAATAATGTTGCCGTTAAGACGGATAGTTGAGGGATGAATTTGAGCCGAGTAGCAAAGGATATTACCACATAATATATATGCGTCACATCAATAAGAATAGGAGAAGCAAAACCAGCCATGTACCAGCAGGACTATCGCTAGATCATTTTTTTTCTTCAGCTTATTGGAAGAGGAAAAAAGAGAATCCTGCCATACGGTATTCTATCTGCTATGATTGATCACCGTACACCGAAGCAATGTTACTTTCAATGAGATTTCCTGATGACTGACGTTGAAATATTAAATCAACTGGAATTTCTAATCTGAGATAATAGATGAGGTTGAGAAAAATTTGATGTCTCATTACGTCCAGACACATGTTTTCGATTAAATTGAGTGGAAATTGTGAATTCTTGATGAAAAGACAATAACTTGACCTGATGAAAACCAGATTGAGACAGAATAGAAATGGAATGAAATGATGTTTGGGCTCATGTGAGTTTTTATGAGGACAAAAACAATTTTATCCTGAGGTAAAAAAATATATCATACGGGGTCATTTCTGAAAAAATATCTGAACATGGATTTTGCATACAAGTCTATTCTATCCAAGAACTCCGAAGCATGGTATGAATGTGCATTCGTGTCCACGCAGGAACAGTACAGGAATAAGTTACCAAAATTCATTATTGACTGACGATCGTTATTCGGTGTGAGTTCATCCAGATTATTTCTGAAGAATCTTTTATAGACAAGGCTCGTTATGGGTCTGGTCAGTTATCATCCAGAAATTACAAAGTGACAGAAAGATATACAACCAATCTAAATCATTCTAATCATCAAATTCTTTAGTTCTACTTGATAGCTTGAAAAGTCTATTGTATTTCTACTAGAAATGAAACTTTCAGGATCTAAAGCCTTGCTTTGGGCCCAGTTGCGGTGGTCTGGGCACGGTGTATAATGTACATGATAAAAGTACAGAGTATTGTTGTAATATTTTTGGAGTTCTCCATTCATCCAATACAAGCAAAGGGAGTTTGGATCAAGATAGGACCGTAGATGGTGCAATTTTCAGAAAGGGAAATTTCTAGCTCAAGTGAGTGATCTTTCTAACACATTTCAGAAAAATTTTAATACGTACTTGGGCAGCTTTTTGAGGTGAATAAATGACAGCAAAATCAACCCCAATACTCATAGGTGTTGAGTAAAACCTGAACATGGAAACTAGGTTGGCCTCCAAATAGATCTGGATACTTTCCTACAACATCCATTAGGTGAATTTCTGGATTCAAATAGTTCCATGAAATCATTTCATTGTAAAATTCCGATAATAACTGATCGAAACTCGCAATCGGAAACTCGACTGGTCCCCCAATAGTTTTGGATCAGTTGACGGGATCTATTTGAGTTCTATCTGACTTATTTTGGGAAGAATTTATGGGGTGAATCCTCAGTGAGATCCAGGTGAAACTCGAGTAAAACTTGCATACAAAAATTGTGTTAATATCCACCTAGGACTGGATAAGATCCCTTTTGAAATCCCGTTGAGCTTCATCATTTTTTAGCGCTGACGAGATCTGACTATGTCTTGACCAGGTTCTCGCAAACCTAGGGAATTTCACGAATCATTTTTACCCGAGCAGTGCGTACTGGAATATATCATAGAATAGGTGTGTCCAGTTTTTTTTTTATCAAAGTATCGAATTTTCATTGCTCTATTTGTTGCACACACTAATGTCCGGATAATACGAAGACAGAAGAGAAATTTTTCGATATCATTATCAAAATCGAATTTTCATTGCTCTATTTGTTGCACACACTAATGTCCGGATAATACGAAGACAGAAGAGAAATTTTTCGATATCATTATCAAAATCGTTATAATATTTGAATATCATAAATTCGATACTATAATTGACCCATTTATTTGTTTCTACTTCTCTCAAGAGTGTTATTTTTTCCCCTTCTTGAAACCTCCGGAACAAACTCCTATTCCGTATATGATGCTAATTAACGCGAATGATATATCGAGGTTGAGTATGTGCGAGTGTACCAAATTTTCGGATAATAATTTTATCTGATGTACCATCGGTCCCTACCGTCTTATCATCCTTTCAACTTCCTCGCCGCTTGATCAAATTTCGACCCAATCATACTTCCCCTCTTATTTGCCGTATCTTCTTCATCTTCTTCTCCCATAATTCCGTAAATTGTTGTCACTGGTCATTAATGTAATGTGCCACATATTTTTTTCCGTGTTTCACCAACGTGTGCGGCTTTTATCGTGAAGTTTCTCGCCAAATTGCGAACAGCTTTACATTCTTCCCTCTCAAATCGTCAGGGGTTCTTCCATTGATTCTTCACGCTCCATCTATGTCACTTAACATCCATAGTGCAATTTCTTTTTTTCTCTCGTCAACCATTTTGCATTCTTCATTTGTCCAATTATCTTGATGAGTACAGCGATGGTTTTGATATATTCTCAATGAACAGACTGACGCGAGTTCAAATTTCATTGTCTGGATTGGTCATGGTTAATGATCAATTAGAGCAGGAGTGTGATCACCGTTTCGAGTTGAAAAT
Source organism: Gonatopus flavifemur (assembly GCA_018340375.1). Taxonomy (NCBI): domain Eukaryota; kingdom Metazoa; phylum Arthropoda; class Insecta; order Hymenoptera; family Dryinidae; genus Gonatopus; species Gonatopus flavifemur. The sequence continues at coordinate 38,090,932 of JAFFJZ010000001.1, read as the reverse complement.
TTTGATAGATTCAAATTGAATTAGGGAAGAACACACAGTTTATGGGTATCAATAAGATAATGAAGATTGCACTTAATTCAAGAATAGTTACATGAACTAGAAAGTAAATTTGTTTGATTGTTTGATTATTATTCAAATAAATTCATAAGAAGCATAAGCTCATAGGGAATAAGAGAATGGGCTTGGTTTCATGTGAGAAATACTTCATGAGAGTTGCTGTAATTTATTCTAGGACATTCGTCAAAGGTACTGCAAGCTACAAAATCGGAGGTATTCAATTCAGATTTGATAAGCTATCCAGTAGAATGATTGATTGGAAACACGGTAGAAGCAAATCTCCATTCAGTGCAACGTTGAGAGCTTTTGCGGAAATGGTGCATGTAATTTCATCCATTTTTAATGCTACATACTCGTCAATAATTCTCTTGCTATATCTGAATCAATCTGATGATCTACACAATGTGGAATAATCGATTTCGCTAAGGTTTTATATAAATTAAACATAATTCGAGGCTAATTGATGAACAATATTCAGCATCCAAAATTTATGCTTCTTCGACTATATAATTTTCAATGTTCCATGTTTTTAATGAAAGTTCTATACTAATCTATCAATTTTCCCATATTGATATGAATGTGGAAATATTTATCATATATGCAATTTCATTAGATTCATGAATTTAGACCTATGTTCAGCTAATAGATTGATTTTTCACTTTTATATTCCTAATCAATGACGATTCATTCAGTGGTACTTGATTTAGAGTCACTAACGGGATCAAACACTCTCTTCAAAGCAATCAAATCGATAAAGAAGTTACTTTTTTCATCCTCAAGTTTCTGTCTGCTATCGATTACAAAGAGAGTATGGCTTCTCATATCCCCGTGTTCTTCCTGAATTCGAACTGATCCTCTCCCAATATCTTTTCTACCTTTTTCTTCATTCACCCTTGCATATCATTTGATTTTTCTCCAAGTCACTTTCAAAGGTTTCAATTTTCGGAGTTCATTCCAGTTGATAATCACGGAATCAAGGTATTATTATTAGGAAATGACAATTATTTATATAAATGAATTTTATCAAATAAATATGGAAAATTCGTGATCAAAAAGAGTACGTAATTACGTTGAAAAATCACACTCAATTCTAACCAGGAAATAGTATTTCATTTGGAGTGAAACTTCACAACAATGAGTAATATCAAAACTAATCGCCAAGCTTCAAGTATCAGAATGGACTTGAGATATTTTGCACGAATTTTGTGCGTGAATAGTACGTTAACCGAAAATTTGCAATACATAATGATAGAATTCACAATCTGAATGTCACTGTAAACATAAATTTAAGTTTCTTACTGACACTTCGTGCTGATGAAAGAATTTGAAAAGCAAACACTCTGCTTGAAAAACCTTATGCGCATCAATTTACAAAATCTAATGGGAATGAATCCGACTTTTACCTTGAAAATTCCTCATCGAGTCAATCTTTATTCAACATCAACGACTTCTCACCCCCAGAACAGTTTGTATTTATTGGAAATGAAGAGTTTCAAGCGTCTGATTACGTCTCACTATCACCAATTTGTTATCGCCTGAATTCACACCGGAATCATATGGATTTATATAGGTCTTAATCAGATCAAAATATGGAAAAATTGTCATAATTTCGGTTCTCAATCACTCCATATCAAGAGTAATTCCAAATTTATATTCAAAGTCTCATGTTAGGTGAGCATTTGATTATTATCAATTCAAAATTTGTACCTATCTTAGCATGCCAAATTTTACATGCTTTTTCTGATACTTCAGTGCTCTTCAATTAATAATCAAACTCTTATTCGAACATTAAATAATGTTCTCGATCGAGCGGATCGAACAAAACACTAAAAAAATTGGCGGTGTTAGAAAAAATTTACCCCGAATGGTGTTGTTTCAACACCTCACGGTGTTATTTTAACGCCGTACAGTGTCATTCCAACACCATTCGAACTCATTATGAAACCAAATTCCGGAGTAGACTTTTATAGAATCCGCGCGGTGTTAATTCTGATACCGTTTTTTGTTACAGTGTATACATCCCCAAGTATTTTGCGTATTGCAATGATCAACGCAAAGACCAACTCCAACTTATTTTTCTCACAAGATATAATATCGACAGCTTTCATCACATTCTTTGCCATGCATGTACATGCACTGAGGAGATTTCAAGAGTATCCTGAACTTGCTGACAATGATGGGACTTTTCACAGTACAGTTGTTCTCAGTGTGGGAACGGAGGATATTTCTTCCCGAACATTATCAAAGTGTTTGAAGAGTCTTAAAATTCTAGCACATAATTCTCCACTTTCAAAATTCTATTCAAAATATAGTTTCGAGTTCAGGTCAATAATAATGTTGAAGCTTTAGTTGTAAGAATATTTCCGTATATCATTGTGTTTTCTTGCATAATTTGAACCTCCACAAAATTTTATGGAGACCAACGTCAATCCAGCACTGTGTTAAAAATATCAAATTCTTCACCCACGTAACGATCTTTCATCCACAATGATATTCATGTGGAATACATTCATATTTCTTTCGAAGAACTATATTCTAAGCATTCATCGTTGGATTTGAGAATGATGAAGTTCATCAAGATATTTCTTCACAAATAGTCAAATCACATTTATAATAAATCACTTCTCCATAATTGAACAATGTATTGTAAATTTCGCTAAACTAAAAATCCAACTTGACAAAGAGTGATGAGTATCTCTTCAAGATAAGGGATTTGTCTGTTTGTTCTGTTTTTCTCTTTAAAGGATTTGTTCGAATATGTTTCAATTCTCGAAACCTGAAGAAGACAATGCGGACTGAAAATCCTTACATGAGGGATGTTGACACATTACGTCATGTTATCTCTCGTCGTCTTTTCTGTTGTTCAAATCAGAAGTCAGTTACTTCAATAAGAGGGTAAATATGAGAATGAACAATAATAGACGAGTGATGAACGATTGAAAACCAACACATCAACGAATTCACACTTTGAAAAACTTTGGATCCCATTATTGAACATACATTTTTATCTTCCGCTCCATAATTATATAAGAATCGAAAACATTCGGTAATAAAGAATCAATTCTGATGATAGTTAGCGAATCGAGGTATTCTAATGAAGCAATTAAATAAAAACAATTTATAGGAAGTTTATACGTTTCTCATAAAAAACGTGTACAATTTTTTTCCATATACACAAAACTGTCTATATACGCATATAATTTTATATGAAAATTTAAGTCAAATATAAATTGTAAACACTGAGAGAAATTTCATCGTATAAAGTACCATCCATCTTAATAAGACAGAGCCACTCAAAAATTTCGACTATCACTGCTGTCGATTCCTGATCATTCACTGTAAAAAATTGCTTCCTAAAATAACATATACATTTTGTATTGAATTTTCAAAACTTCTTTGGCTTTTAATATGAAATTTCATGATATCTCATACAGAATTATGATTTTTCATGCATTTTTATATGAATTTTTACACAATTTGCATTGAATTTAATGAATGAAAGAATAATGAAATAAATTGATTGAACTTGATTTCAATTACAAGTTTCAGAATTTTCATATAAATCTGATATCGGAAATTTCAGAATATTTTTTATAGTGTTCTTACCACCAGCGATGGTAAAAGTTGGTGAATTGTAGCTTTTCCACTATCGTTAATGGTAAAAATACTTAGGAATCGAGAACAGTTATAGTAGAAAACTTTCAATGACCTTGGCTTACGAAGGAAAATAAGACTTTGAACGATAGATTTCTTCTTAGTGTAAAATTTTCATGAAACAAATTCATACTTTATACGAACATTTCACATAATTCTTTATAGAAATGCTCGGTTGAAAAAAATACATAGTAAATCCATGAAAATTTTATAAAAATTTAATTCATGATGATATTAATAAGCCAACCCAAGTAGCACAAAATGTGTGTAAGACATTCTATGTATATCGGTATGGGAGAGTCGCCATTTATGGGACACCTCCGGTTGTGGGACAGTGGATTTCGTTTGACATTTTATAACACAACTCAGAATTTTTGAAGTGTGAAATTTTTCTTACATCATAAACAAGTGTCTGACATAAAATTGAAGTCCATCAACGCACGCGTACATGTTTGTATGACTAGCGCGTCAAAATCAATGAAGCTGAAGCTGGCAGACGTTAACTAGCGGACCGTGTTCATACACTGAAATAATGTGAATTTTAATTTTTTCGAAATATAATACGTATTTCTGAAGATTACGATTCAAAAATTTCATTGATTTCGGTTTCATCGTTCTACAACAATTCTCCGATGAGCTTCAAGTCTACTTGTACAAATCTGCTAGTTTCAGCTTTATTTGAAATCAAGTTCAAGTATTTGAAACAGGGCTATTATTCCAAGTGGATGAAGCGATGACGGAAAGTTCAATATACATACATGTAGTGTTTTCATCATACTTTCAAGTATCATAGGAAATGGCACGAAAATTTGTTGTTCGTTCGTTTTTTATGCGTCATTGGCAATTGAGTCCCGAGTTGAAAAATTGTAATAACTTTTAAAGCCTGATTAACTCCGTAATACGCAATAATCCAGAATTCAATCAGGTCGAAAAGAGGTTATTATCAGGTTCAATGAGAATTTTGAAAGCAAGATCAGGCTAAGAACAGGCCGAGATCAGGGCGAAAAATAAAATCCACCCTGATTCAGTCAGTAATATGCAACGAATCAGAGCTAAATCAGGTTTCACTTTTTGACTCGGGGTGTCATTCTCCGTTATGGGACCAGGAAGCAGTGATGCCAGCATTCGTTCGGCTGGCAATTAATTTCTTTTGTCGGCAGTTTCATTGAGTAGGTGAGATTTTTATACAGATGGGCGTGGTGTAGGGGTTTAAAATTGCCAGACAATCAAATGTTGGCCACACTGCAAGGGAGTTGCTGGTTATGGGACAGCCAATTTTAGGAGTTTGAAGCGTATGTGTGACGTAATTATGATCGGAATTGACTTTCACTGAGAAAAATGGATGGTTGCAGTAACCAATTCGTTGATTAAATATGGTCTAGCCAATTAATTGGTTGTCACAACCAATTATGTGAGTATCACAATCAATTCTGTTGGTTATGATGACCACGTCAAAAAATGCAGTTGGAGCAACCAACGAAATTGGTTGTTACAACCACATAATTGGTCATGATACCCAATCAATTGGTTGGACCTTATTTAACCAACGAATTGATTATTGCAACCATACATTCTTCTTCGTGTTTATTTGAGGAGAAAAGTCATTATACATGTTTGTTTCAAATTTTCAGACCATTGATAACATTTTTAATGAAACTTCTTGTGTTTCTAAATTCAATCGATTGTGAGCATTATTTTGTAACACATGTGTTGCTAACGTGTTCAGATGGATAGAGATTTTAATACGTTCCAATTCAGAATCTTGCTAAGAGTATAAGCGCCGGCCAGTCTTGAAGTTCTTTTCGAAGTTAATTGGCTGTCTTCGCCTCTTGATCAATTTTGAAAAAATTTGAGTGCACAATTTGAAGGGTAGTTGATGAATTTTGAGATTCGAATCCGCCAAACTGGATCCGGCATCTTGGATTTGTGAAATCTGACCCCGGTTTCGTAATCAGTGGCCCAAAAAAAACCCTAGATACAGGGTTTCATATAAATCAGCAAATGCCTCACAACGTCTTGGAATTTTGGTTAGGGTTTGTGAATCTTGGCCCATTGTAAAAAGGTCACGGGACGAGTAAATATTGATAATTATCGAGTTCTTGATGGTTTTGTTTTGTATTTGCCATTTTCAACTGGTTTTTTTAGCAATATATGCTGATTTTCGTCGGTATTCCATAATCGGCGACGTGTTTTATTTTCGCAAGAATTCAACATTTCACAAAAACAGTTGTGAAATTTTCCTCATCAGCGAGATCAAGGCAAGTCTTCGAGGGGAAGTTTGGGTTTGATTCCACCTTCAAAATGGTATATTGTTGGGCGGATTATATTGACTCACAAAAAATTATGGCTATGGAAGAAAACGTGTCCCATAACCGGCGACTCTGCCCTCTCATTTAGGAATGACACGTTGAAGGCGATCAAATTTCGATATGTAACTCCAATGAACCTGTTTCGAATTGAAGGAATATTATCCGAGTGTAAATTTGAATTTCCTCAATTCGACACAACTTATTCTTTTCTTGTTCCTAATTTGATGTATACAACATGTCTTATTATAATAAAATTCCAAACAAATTCTTGTAACTTATATTCTCAACCCATCATAACTGTAGTTCACGAAGACATGTCCTACAAAAACAGAGTTCTGAAATACTAACATGGAGATTTATTTCATAGAAAACAAAAGAAATTTTTTCCCCTCGTCTTATCTTAATAGATCGTTCAGAAATTATTAATGTTTAAAGTTGATCAATTAAGTACATAAGAGAGATACATGAGAGAAGATGAGATAAAGAAAAATAGAATGATGTTAACGCGCATGTTGAAATATTACCCCTATCTCCTCAAGTTTGACCGAACTTCTTTTGTTCCTCTATCCTTCGACTACAATATATACTGAAAACAAACACTGTACTTCTTCCCGTTAACCTTCTTGTGCACTTCGCATCTCATTCAGCAACCCCTAAACTGTGCTCCAAAGAAATTATTCTATGTTTTACAAAGAGTTCAACATTTACAGTCGGGAATTTTGGAGCAATCTAAATTTAAATTATGTGCATACCAAATGTGCAAATAAATTAATTTGAATATCCTTCCAACTCTATCTTGCCTTGGATTACCAAAACTTTTCAGCCTCAAATCAACTAAATTCAGCCAAATTTCCTATTTACGAGCCCTTGTTCATGTAAATTCAATCCAGACAGCGCTATCAAAATCATATGTTTAATTTGAAATTGAATATACTGGAATGTATTGATGAATTTGCTTTGATGGGAGGTGCATTTTTAAGTAAGAGTGATTGATTCTTCATTTCGTCAATATGAGAACGTTGGAGCTGATGGAGCTCCAACATTTTGCATTTTTTTCAAAAACTTCAGGACAAAACGTTATCATCAATTGAGTTTATGGACCATAATATTTTTTTCCACATAATTTTTCAATATAAGATAATTGACATATACTATAAAACTGAGCGATGGTTGTAAATACAAAAAGGTGTAAAGAATACGATGGACGTTGGTGGATTATCATTTTATGAAATGAAGGAAAGGAAGTGGATTTCACAATTTTTCAAAACATTCTTCCTGTTCCACACAAGATGAGCTGGGTTGTTAATTTTTTTATGAAGATCGTATGATTCATAGTCTTTCATGGTCTATAATATTCTCCTTCATATGATTCACCAATACATCATAACTTGAGTTCATAAAAATTCTAGCACGTAATTGAATCGGTAAGGATTAGAGTAAACGATTAATTATTTAGTATATAGATTATTCAATTTATGGGTTATTTAATCAAATCGACCTTCTTGTGAATAATAATAATAATAAAAATAATAATAATATTCCATCTATTCTTTCCCTTTCAATTCTGAAAATGTATATAACAAAGCGATCCCGATATCCCGAATACCTAATAGATATTAGTTAATTCCTATATTTATAAATATATACAGAGAATCAACGATCCTGATTTAACAATCAATGGTTTTTCAGACAAGTCTCCAATATATCCAGGATCTTTGGTTCTCTCTCGTCAAACAGATCGGTAATCCTCCAATGCAAAGTATAAATAGAATTTTCTGTGAGCACAAACTCATTTTTATTCCACATCTTCCTAACGATCTCACACGGAGAAACTGTCTCACTGGTAGTAAAAATCCTCTACATTGGTGGCCAATGTGCAACAAGAAAAACATTTTTTCCCCATTGATTTCCAATGCGCTAACACAAATGTCTAATGTTTCCCACATAAATAATCGATGTGTTGTAAACTGAAGATCGATGTGGAAAAGATGTTTTTTTGTTTCACATTAACCATCAATGTGGCATACATGTTGACAATAAGAAAATCAGGGCCATATTGGATAAAATAAGTATACCAAAGGCTTTTGGACATATACTATACTAAATGTTACATGTGAAGAAATAATGTAATAACGAAATAATGTATATGTGCCAATAAAACAACTTTCATTCATTCAACCATCAATGTGCAAGATAACCAAGACATTGATTTTCTACGTGACAGTTTTTCCTTGTAGGAACCCTAACAAGGCGAACTCCGCCGACATTACATGGATTTTGAGTCTATAAATCTCTTCATGATTGTTTATAGAAAAGCATGTATCCAGACCTTTTTCTAATCAGGGCTTCATTTTCAAAAATTTATAACTCCAAAATGAAGACTCACCAAACAAGAAGTCCGGATATGATGTGTCTAATGTCCTTGAATTACCCTAACATACAGAACTCCTTTGGCTCGAGGTCGATACAACAACTGGCAAAATTTTTATATTTTGTGAAATTTAAGAAATTTGTGACATTTGGTCATTCATCAAGGACATTTTCTAAGAATGAGACGTCAGGAGCAAGAAACGAAAATGTATGATCAATTGAAGCTCCAAACTGGAAGAAGAATGTTCTCGGACTAAAGGAGTGTCCACTCCTGTGTTCTCGAATGGAAACCCAACACATGTGCATAAATATTGAATCTTGGGGAATAATTTGAACTGGAATCAATTCCATCATCTGCTCGATGCACTCTAGTACATATAACCCCACTTAACTTCTTTCAAAGCTAAGGGACAAAAGTATAAAAATACAGGAATAACAGTAAAAACAAAGAGAGTTGAAGTAACAGAATTCTGATTCGAATGTCTTGAAGAAACGAGCCGCCAAGTGAAAACTAATTCTCCATGAAAAATTAATGGAAATTGTAAGAAGGTGATGGGAAACGAAGCGACGCAAATGCTTCATTCTGAAAGAAGATGCCATGAAGACTTTCAGTATAGTACACACCAGTTTTTTCAATAAATTTACTCTATCAAGAAAAAGATAAAATTGAATGTTTCCATGCACAAATATTTTACATGCAGATCAGAATTTATATGCGGTGAACATGAACTCATACGTTTTTACCCTGAGTGTCTTGGAAAGGAATGAAAATTTATGTGTACTTTAGTTACAAAAACATGTTCTTCATGAATATGTTAAAAGAGAGTGAAAATTTGTGCGTGGTCGATACGTTAGCTCACAAATTTTGTTCCATGAATATTTTCTGAACAGGTGCTTTTTTCATAACTTCTGTCCATCAGCTTGTCTTTTAAATGAATTTCTTATGGATTCGCTTCATACTACTATTCCATTCCTCGTTGTAAACACAGATTTCATTCCTCCACGATGCTTTTCGATTATATTTTGCAAACACATCACGAATTTTGATACAATATTATGACGATGTTCTAATTAAATTCACTCCCTCTCTGAAGGAGACATTCCAATGTGATGGGTTGGAAGATTCGAATTTTTTTTCAGCATTTTTCGATAGTTCTTACCCATAAAATTGATATCCTCTACTCGGCTAAGGTGTTTTCTGTCCTGTGAAGCTTCAAAAAAGAGGCCAGTTTGGAACAGTTTTATGGATTACCTGGCGGGGGTGATTTCTCAAAAACGACCAATCGTATCGATTTCAAATTGTAACACGGTATTCATTATTACTATCATGGCTATCGCCCGTACCCCGAACCTGTTGATGTTTTGATTTCAACTTATAATTTCACCTGATTTATGACGTAAACAATGTGTTTTTTTTCACACTTTTGCAAAAACCACCGCCATTTCGTTAATTTCTAGTAAACTGAAATAGTTCAAGTGTGGACGATAAAGGCGAAAACATAGATTAAGGAACTCCTTGGATTTCCTGTTTCAGATCACTGGGAGGGCCGGAATCATCCCTGCATAGAGTACTTTTTTCAAACACTCGTATTTCATATTATAAGTACATAAATGAATATTTTTCATGACCAACAAGTATTTTTTTCAACTCTCTTTGATCATACCTTCAAGGAGAAGAAAAGTTTGTTCGATTATGATACAACGGTTCCCGAAAAAATCCTTGAAAATATGCTTTCTTCCTGACGTTTACATTGGAATGTTTCCCTAAATATCATTCGATATTTAGGTCAGAGTACAACAGAATCTAAATCAACTTCTGCTACGATAACTTTCGTCCACATTCCTCCTTCTAGGAAAGTAGAGTTGAGATTGTGATGCGCATGACTATTATTTCTAGTAGAAAATGGATTTATATAAGACCACATATAAATCACATATGGTCATATGTGGATAGGGGTTTCATATATGATCACTTACTACTGTGGACAAAAAGTAAGGTGAATTTTTAATTTAAACTTCGCGGGCTTGACATTCCAGGCTAGTTCTTTTTTTCTTGAGTTGGCAGGACTTCGAATGACAGCTGTGCCAAATTTCATGTCAATGTCATTATCAGTAATACATTTACGCTTGTGTTTACCAAACGACCAAGAGTGCATTTCTCGATTTTTACAATGTCTGATTTAATTGAGCAGAAAAGTGCAATCAAATTTTGTTTGCGGAATGGAATTTCGGCTGCGGAAACTTTGAGGATGTTGCGGAAGGCCTTTGGTGATTCTACCATGTCGCAGAAAAATGTTTATAAGTGATACAAAGACTTCAAAGAGGGTCGAGAACGTGTTGATGACTTGGAGCGCTCCGGGCGACCATCGACGTCAACAGATGACCAACACGTCGATGAAGTGAAGGAATTAGTGCTCAAAAATCGTCGGCTGACTGTTAGAGACCTTACTGATATGATGCGTGCAGCAATTCGTCTAAAAAGACCAGAATTATGGGCCAACAACTCTTGGTTTTTGCATCACGATAATGCACCGTCTCATACTACACTCGTTCTTCGTGACCATTTCGCCAAAAATTCGACAAATATCGTTCCGCAACCACCGTATTCGCCTGATTTGGCTCCGTGTGACTTCTGGCTATTCCCAAAACTCAAGAGACCACTCCGGGGAAAGCGTTTCGAGTCGATTGAGGAGATAAAAGCTGAATCGAAGAAGGCGCTGATGGCTACACCGGAAAGGGACTATTTAGCATGTTTTGATGATTGGAAAACACGTTGGCATGAGTGTATTTCATCGAGAGGGGATTACTTTAAAGGGGATGAAATTGATGTAGGAGAATAAATGAAGATTTTTCATTTTACAAACAAATTCAATGCATATACGGCGCATATAGGATGTATATACGACCCATATACACATTGACCGTGGATTACCCTTTCTGACCTGATGTTCATTTCAATTGACTTAGAATTTAGAAAATTATTAGAGCAATTCAAAATCTACGATATCGACAAGATAAAGGTGTCAATTGACGTTGGAAAAATTATGTTTCCAGTATGATATGTTTTCAGACGGAACTAATGTTATGAGAATTTCGAAATATTTGATACTGCAATTTCCATTACTTAGACGAATTTTACTGATTCTACAGGATGCAGTTTGAATATTCTGAAGAATATGTTCAACTACGAAGAAATTTCAAGTACCAGAAAATGTTTTCCATGTTTCAAAATGTGTTAATACACAGTTATATTACGCAACAACATAATGTGTACATTACAACGGACACTGGGTGCCTGTTGGCAAAATTCATCTACAACAAGGTAAGAAGTGTACATTCCAAAAGGTGAAATACTGAAAGAAGGCTGGTAACAGTTATCAAAGATATCCTTAGATACGATCTAATAATTATTAAATATTTTATGAACATCGTTGATAATTGATCAATGTTATCGAATATTTGATTGGTCATACTTAAGAGTATATTCGATAACTGTTACCAATCCTTTCTCTCAGTGAAGATGAGATCAACATCACAAAGGTTTTCACAGTTGGCCGACGTATAAAAATGACTAGAAAATTGCCAATCATGTTCCAATTTTAAGATGAAAATCCGTTACAAGAGAGTTGTAAGTCTCTTATAACATTGGGGTCTTCAGTGGTACCACTGAAACTACTTTGCATGTGACGCTGATATGCTGCGTGGGTTGGAGTTGGAAAGAGAACAAAAATATAAGCTGATATTCTGTCTTGCTTCCACACTGAGAGAAATTTAGAGTTGAATTTACTATGGAATCATAGGGATGGGGGAACATACTGACTTTTGATGGAATTCATTGTAAAACATTGTAAATTTGATCAGGTTTTTATTGTTATGCCATAGTAAATTTCACTATATTATAGTAAATTTTATTGGGGAGTCAGTATGTTTCTCCATTTCAATGATTCCATTTAATTCTAAATTTTTCTCAGTGTAAATACTCATGAACAGCCTATATTTATAATCAATGAATGTTTCTTTTGGAAGATTACTTATTTTGTTGAAATTCTTTGCGCTTTTTATTTGATTTATCGAATCATTGAAATTTCATGAAGATTCATTACGAATAGCTCTATACAAATATTTTTTATTTTTCCCCCATATTCTAATCATACACACCCTGTATCCATTGGAATCGACATGACATGTCAGTAACTTCTAATATAAGTTACTAAAAATTCAACAAGAATTCAGAGTTCATACTAGGAGCTATAGGAACCATGCAGTGGCTATTGTGAAAAAAAGGTTTATCATTATCAGAATTATTTCAGGTCAGAAAAGGTTAAACCTGAATTACATATGTTCATATATGGAACCATACATGGTTCATATATGGTTTTATAAAATTATTCAATAAATTCCTGTCCTTAAGTCAAAATTTTCTACAACTGCCTTAATAACACTTATGAAATTAACGTATCCTTTCAAATGACAACCATGAAGATGATCAGTCCACAAAAAAAAAGAGAATATTTTTCCACGTCATTTGAAGTTAAGGTTCTTCATTTCCTTCTTCTCTCACAATAGAACCTCCAGGAACCATTAATTTTGTGCACTTGAAGAAGATGTCTGCCTTTTTATCACCTCCGTCTACTCCTTCTAATACCACTTTCCGAAATAATCCGACCGCTTCATATAATTTTTCAAAATTTTACTCATCCAAACAATGCGCTTCGAATCAGACTCGAAACACGTCGAGAACACATGCCCAGAATAGATAAGATCGATGATGAATTAAGATAATCTCGGATCATCGTTGACGTTTGCTTACAATCAATTTGTAGTATCATTCATGATCTTCATCGTACGTCATTCCATGTGCGGTATACACACACATACGCATGTACGTTCCCTCACACCTACGTATAGATATGCACAAATACACCTATCAGATATAGCAAGAACACGACAAGGGTACCTCGTATATGACATGATGATAAAATACCGCGTGCACGCAAAACCATAATTAAAACTCGCCATTGTAAGAATGCACGGGCTTCTCAGCGCAAACTTTCTTTATCCAAAATGGAATCTTTAATTGCTGGGATAAAAGAACGATTACCGAATTTATTACTGCCAAGTATTAATGATATTTCACGATCATGTCGGATAACGCTAAAAGTTACAATCATCAACGGCTATGATAACATTCGTATTATGTCTTTCCTCCTCTAAACATTTGTTATTTCCTCTCCGTGCCCTTTTTTCTCCTACGCAATAAAGGATAGAAATTGTGTTTTACATTTTCCATATCATGAAACCAACTGATTTATTTCTACTACTGCTTCAATCTTTGGTGCAATTAATCTTCTTCATGTTTATTCATTTTGAATGAACGACTCGTCTCTTCGAAAGAAAAAACAGCTGGAATATTAATAATTCTGTATGGAATGAAATGTGGTGGCAATGATAATATCGTGATTGAATATGAACACTACTGTTCGTTCCATTCCTTCAACGATGTCCAAAAATTTGTACTCATTGTAATTGTACGTATTATTACCAGTTCTTCCTGTTGATAAATCTTGTTATTATTGAGACAAAAGTAATAAAAATCAGTTGATAACTTCCGATATATCTACTTTGTCTTTACGTTGATAATTATTCAATTTTTAATGATGTATTATAAATTCCAAATGACTAGGACTACCTGGTGTTGCAATTAATATGCTGTCCTCGTAATTTCAATTGTAGGCTTTCCATCACGCATAACTTGAGCATCACATCGTTGTGGATAACATACCCTTTCCAAATATTTTCCCTGTACCATCAATCATATAGAATTCTACAGGCACTCACCTGGAACAGTAATGAAAGAACAACAATTATAATATGTATACGAACAAACCAGAGTTATATGATTGATACTCCAAACAATGTGTCAAATGACATACCATCATGTTCCAAAATATGTTGAAAAATATGTACTTCAAAGATGCTCAACACTCGTCAGTATCTTAAAAATATCATTTCTTGAAATCAACTTCTGTCAGAGTTTGAAAAATTATTCTAAATCAATTTCAATGAACTTGAGAAAAATAGACATGACTCAGTTTATGAAAAGGAAAACTGGAGTATAAGCAGCATAAGTTGTAAGAGTTTTGAACGCTGAGCACGATCGATTCACGTCTCTTTGATTTTCGTTTTTTGCGAAAGTTATGTCGAAATCAGAACTCAAGGGCTGGATACGTGCACCAGAAACTGAGGAAGTGGAGAGTGAAACGTAACGATGCGAGACGAATGAGAATATATCGATAGCCGAGATATTATATTTACATCCTCAAGACTGATTCGCAGAATCTTCGAAGGTGAATTTTTTCCTGACTAAAAATTTATGCCTGAAACCTTGTCGAGCTTACCTCGATCTTGCTCTGGCCCTGACAAGGATCGTCACGCTTGGTTAACATGGAAATCTATTCAGGAATATCTTGTCTGGATCGAGATTGAATAAATGATTCCGAATTGAAAAAATGGGGCAAAAATGTGATTCATGAAGTGATGAGGAGTTTGCGTGAATTTACAAGTCTCTGTCTCAGCTTTTCCGGTAGCTACATTTAGAATATTACAAATTGAGTTTTAACTCCGGAATTTTTTCACTGTTACAGCTAAAACTCCATTATCATAACCAATAAAATTCCTGTCACAATGGGAACTTTGCTGTTCTCGCGTGAGAGGTACATCAGAAAATCAGATTCTACTGTTGAAGTAAATTTTCCTTCCTCCGTGTATACACTGAAGAAACTGTTTAGTTATCGTGACTTGAAATTTGAGTTGAATACGATCTCAGAACTTAGTTGACTAGACTAAAGGTCTTTTAAACTGAACATTTTTGTTGCAACGAACAATATTTTAACCCTGAAACGGTAACATCTTTTTCATCACCTGTTGATGGTTACCATGGGCCATTCATGTCCTATGTATTTTAAACTGTTTCAATGAATCCAAAAAAATTTGCAAAAATTAATTGATGTTGTTTGAGCAATCTATTTTATGAGTCTACAATTTAAATTGCCAACAGATATCATTTACACATGTATTCTTCAACATTCATGTAGTAAAACGAAGAAAAACGTGTTATTTCTATGGATTTTTAGGCACCTGAAGATCTTTGAAGAGAATATAATGAAATTGTGATGGTTTTGAAAGGAAAAGATCGTGTTTTCCGGAAAAACATACCACATTACTGTTAGATGGAGAAAAAGTATCAAATTTCAACGAGGGATAATAGGGTATTTTCCAAACTTGATTTCGGATACTTCAGCCTTCATACTTCAATTCCGTTTGAGGGGAGAGAACACAATAAAATGAAACGTTAGACGCTTCTACATGAATATTATACAAAATTATGAACTTTGAACCTTGAAGTCAACCAATCCATCTGAACCAGCTCTTTATTTTGGTCTAGACACAAATGATCCATGTTTATCGTTTGAGGGTTGGTTCAGGCAACTTGAATTTTCTACTTGATGTCATTTTTAGTTACTACAACTGAAAAGTTTTCTGCCTGTAATTGATACGTGATAATTTTCAACAATTTATCCTTGACATCCAATTTCAAACGAATGAGAGAGTTATGAATTAATCATTGACAATTTATGCTCGTTTCAAACAATATTAGCAAGCATTTCTACTTTGAACTGAAAGTTTTATACGACCTTATTCTCTTGAGCTTGAATTCAGCAGTTCGCCGTATTTAATTGACGCCACGTTCTTATTAAGCGTAAAAGTTCCCTACCATATGACCTGTTGCCATTATATACTTAATCCTTCACATTATTCCAAAGCTTGAAAGGGAGGAAGTGGAATGTAGGGGATAGGTAGGTATGGATGAGAGGAATGTAAAGGGATATAACCGGCAATAGGAAGACGAAGAGATCGCACAAGGAGATGAACTCAATCTGATTTAGTAGTTATTTGATCTAACGCGATAAACGCATGAACTACGCCTAGGCTGTTGATGAACAAGAAAATTGATTCTACACTGTATCGTGATTACAAAATTAGACTTCCTCGACACACGAGTAATGAAGCGAGTCGAAGGAAGTATTGGAGTTAAATTGAGTATAAATATGTTCCTCGTTGATTGGGATAATTTATATTTAGTGGAAGGATGTGTGAATGTAACTCAATTTCTAAGATTCTTCCGAAAATTATGAAATCATCTCTTCAACGCTCATTCTAATCCCGTCGTATTTATTTGATTCGCATACCAATTTTCGACTTGAATGTTCAAAACTACAGTCGGAGTAATCGATTCACAAAAATTGAAAAAGATGACATGAATTCAAAAATACAGAATTCAATTAATGAATTGCATTATATAACAGAAGCAAACGTAAATTTTTTTTCCCACTCGGCCAATTCCGCTATCCTACACGGAGACTGTCCCCGGACCGCATTGAGATATATATTGAAAATCGTGGTGTTTTCTGTACAGCTAGATGAAAATATCACGATATATACACTGAGAGAAAAAATTGTAGCTGAAAACGAGTCCAAGTACAATTTGTCGTCGCAGTAACTATATTTTCACTATCACAGCAATCCTCATAGCTACTTCAATGGAGAATATAGCTACTGTGACTATAAAAATGCACTTGGGCTCGTCTTCAGCTACAGTTTTTTCCCAGTATACTCTATTTTCCAATATGGTAAGCGGATAATGCTCCTAGTAGAAATGCTCTAGGCATTCACGAGTTTTGCAACGCTCGCGCTAGCGAAATACTAAACACTTACGAGGGTCTCACTAAATTCTTGCACAGCACTCGTAATACTTGCAAGTATTTGGTGAGGGACTCGCAAGTATCTAGTATTTCGCTAGCGCGAGCGTTACAAAACTCGTGAATGCCTAGGTGTTTCTACGAGGAACAATATTAGAAATTTCCGCAGCAAATTTTTTTGATTCTACACTACCCCATATTTTTGTATTGAATTCCCCTCTCTTTTATTGAAATCCAACCCTACAAACAATGATTACTGGCGTTTCAATGGGCCGCTGATGGTCCTGCGATGCCGGCGAAGGGCCATCAATGGTCCTTTGAATGGCCTGCATTCGTGTTTGCTGGGAAATATGTACAATATTATCTCAAAATCGTTGTTGTACCAAATTTTTCAACATCCCAATCAGAATTTAACAACTGGCGCAGTACTGCACCAGTACCGGCTAACACTGGCAGGGTACTGGCGGTCTGCACTGCAGCAGTACTGGCATTTGTCCGAAATGATAACGCTTTTCCGTACTGGGTACTTGGTACTGGCACAGTACTGGTAACCGGTAATGGTCTTCAGTACCGGCGCAATACGCCCAATCAGAATTCCACAACTAGCGCTGTACTGCGCCAGTGTCGGCTAAGACTGGTGGGGTACTGGTGGTCTGTACTGCAACAGTACTGGCATTTGGCCGAAATGATAACGCTTTTCCATACTGGGTACGTGCTAGCTGACTCTTGGAGGTCGAATACTGGCACTGTACTCCACCTGTTGTCAACATTGGCATACTTCGGTTTTTTCTGATGGGGTGATTTCCTATTTGCAATCACTGCAGTGCCTGTATTGTATCAGTACTTACTCGACATCAAGCTTTCAATACTGGTGTATCAGTACTGGCATAGTATTGTATCAGTACTTGGTCGACATCAAGCTTTCAGTACTGGTGTATCAGTACTGACATAGTATTGTATCAGTACTTGGTCGACATCAAACTTTCAGTACTGGTGTATCAGTACTGGTATAGTACTGTATTTCTATGTATCCAGTACTAAATCCGTACGTGCTAGCCGACTCTTGGGGGCCCAATACTGGCACTGTACTCCGCCTGTTGTCAACATTGGCATACTTCGGTTTTTTCTGATTGGGATGTCCGACCGACAATTCAGTCACATTTGATCGGGTTAACTCGACATTTGATTCGGACCCGATCAGGACTTGGTCGGTTCCTAAACAAACCCTGGATTAACCCGATTAAATTTCCAGTTAGGCGGTAGACTACCACAGTAATTTGAAATCTAACATTCTCTCTATGCACTTAATTTGTGCGGTAACAGAAATGATTTTGGCCTCACTCCAGTCCATGCCATGCGTTTTTTTAGTGACTATAGCTCTACTGCAAGGGCCTTAAAAGGTGCTAAACAACGGATATAGTAATTTTCACGACAGTATCAGTAGAAGAAGATTCTTCATCTTGATAATAAGTTGGCTAGAAAAGTCAAGAGAACTATTAAATTAACAAATGCTTCGCCAACTTGAATTCCTGCTATAATGACGATTTTCAACAATAATTTCTAGGATACCTTTCGAATTTCCAATTCCAACAGTGTAGCTTCTCTGACTCAATAGAATGCAAGTTATTACAACAATTCTGAGAATTATATAAAAAATACTTCCCTTTATGACCTTCTTAATAAATGTAACGGTAATTATATTATATTTTTGGAAATTAAATATCCCTTCTCGAATAAACAAATTTGACCTCTTTCAATTTGACACTCGTTTTCTTATGAACGAAGTGATATATACTTATCTCTTATCGAGAAGAAAGATCATCCAATGGTTTTCAGAGGCTAATCATCGTCAAGTCAAGTTTTTCGCGCGTCAATGGAACTCATTAACGATAACTTATCGACAGGGTGCCATTAGTTACGTCTTATCGACTAATTTCCAATTAAGGCAAATCCCTTCGCTAGATCGAGTACTTTCATCGCGATCTTTTATAGGTGTAAGCAATCTTGGCGATTCTTGAGCGTCACGAAAATTTCTTGTCTCCAATTATCTTTTATCTTAACGAATATAAAAAGTAATAAAATTCACTAATACATATAGACGGTTTGATTGGACTATCTTATCTCAAACTTCCAACTCTTCGTTGAGGGTCTCTTTCTGAATTTCCTTCATTTTTCCATCAACTCCGTTCCCTCTTGACCTTTGGAGTAGTATAACATTCGATCGAATGAAAGAATTTCGAATCTTCATTCCAGTTCGAGTACCTTGTGGTTGTTCGCTACATCATACAGCGAGGTAAGGAAATTGTTTAAAAACTTTTTTGACGCAGCAGATCAGGGTATTATATGTAGAATACAAAAACAATTAGCTATTCTATGTTTAATATCCCGATTTTCTGCATCAAAGAATTCTTTTACCCGTACATTAAGTCTCAATAATATTTTATCTCTATACACTGAGAGAAATAATTACTAATACCAAGAAAATGTATTCTTGAATTTTTTCAAGAATACACATTCTTGATAAACAGTTGACATGTTGTAGATCCAAGAAAAGTTTTCTTGAATCAAGAAAATATTTTTCCAATTCAAGAATTATATTCTTAGCTTCAGAAAAATTTTCTTGTATCAAGGATACATATTTCTTAAGCAACGAATTTCTTCGAACATGGAAATATGTTGTTGGTGATAATAATTATTTCTCTCAGTGTATAGGAATTATATATTACATATATAATAAGAGTTTAGACACAAATTTTTACACAAAAAACTTGTTCGGGATCACTGTAAACATTTTTGAATATGTGCACGTGTGAGTTTTGCGAGGTGATACGTGCTTTGTTCCGGCTTTACATCCGGGTTTAAAGTACGATCGGTTACCTGACTTTAGGTGGTTGACTTTGTAAAGGTGTGTCGCACCGAAAAAAGTGATTAGTTACCCTTACTCCAAATTAGTTCTGGCAACTAGATACAGTTGTTGATATTTGGAAACACGCTCGATCTACTGATCGATTAGATAGGTTGCTACACGGTCTCCACTGATGAGAAATATTTTCGACTCCTGCTGAATGTTTCATACATTTAATTAGCTCCTACTGGGTGGTTATACTGTGTTTGATTCAACACTGCTTCCGAATAGATTCCATTTTTGGAATATTTCGTGCTGCTCGTGTCGACCTTTGTGCCGTGTATCAACCATGTGCTGCGTGAAGTACTCATTGTAATCCGCGTGATATTTGCTTGCTCTCGTCTTAGAAGATCATCTCCTGATGATCATTGCTTCTTTTGCTTATGTATCGAATAGATTGTTAATCACAAGTGAATTCTGTTCGTGCTTTCTATGCTTAATTTCGCTCATTGAACGCTATAGTTATTCGCTTTATATTTTGAATTGCATGTTTAGTAGCGAGTTCAAGCTAATATATTCTGAGTGTCTTCTTTGCGTTGTAAGAGTGTTCTCTGCTCTTTCTTAGTGTAGGTTGTGGTTACTCTCAAGTGGAGACGATTGTGCTCTCCGATTGTGAATTATTTTTACTAGTATATATGAAATTCTTTCTGATAAATATTCCGTCGCACAGTCTCGTTCGTCTATTATTATTATTGTTTCGAGTCTTCATTAACGTTCATCTGTTAACTGACATGCCTTGAGTTTTGGGATTCGTTTGAAAATTCTTTTCGTTCTCTCTTCACTCAGTACCTTCTTTCCTTGTTTCAAAACCGCTCTAAAAGTATATCATCGGAATATTCATATCAAAAGGACTGAACAAATTTATAGTGAAGAAGTACTAGAACCAACCTCGTCACTCTCTTTTAGAAACAATCAGAACATGTTTTCTCAAGATTATCAAGTACAAAATTACATTCAGTTCCTACTATTTAATCGATTAATCCTCTAGTTTTTGTGTTTTGATTCTCAAAGAAAGCATATTCAGTATACAGGAAGGGGAAAACTTCCGTAATCTGAGTGGAAGGAAACAGTTACGACAAACAGTTGATCGTTAAAATGAGGTAAAACTTCCCACATTATTCACACTATATCGACTATGAAGTATTCATTTGGCAATTTGATACCTGGTATCAGAATTTCTATCATAACGACTAGCGCTTTTATACTTGGATTCACGGTGAAATTATGAGAATAGTGTTCTTGAAGCTGAATAACGGAATAATTCCGAAACTAACTAACGTCTTGACCCTGCAAGAGTTCGAATCATTCAAGAAACTGCATAAAATCGAGTTAATCCGATCATTGTATAGTGAACTCAACGCAACGTCTTTGACAACTTGTTGTCAAGTAGCATTTAGCTGTGATCAAAAAGCATCTAAAAGAGAAGGAAGTACAACGAGTATGTCGTGCCACACTGTGCGATGTTCTGTTTGGAATAGGTTCTTGTTGTTATTATTTATTGATCCAAGAAGTTGCAGTGCGAATACCCTCGTTCTCCTGGTAAGTCGAAACTTTGACGGCAGTACATCGGTTTCATCTTTGGAACAACTCGTCGTGGTTTCCTTTGGCTAAAAGCCAACGTAGTGAAACGTAAAATTAATGAAATTCACACGATTGGGTTGTTTCGCTATATTCCTGTCGAACGCTTCAAGGTGAATCAATCGAATGAATTTTTATTTTCCTTTCGGCTGTTCAAAATGTGAAATCCAGTACGAAGGTACTGCCTTAGGATTCAAATAATTAATCATTCCAAAGTCACTCTTATAGTCCCCCATATTGAAATATGATGAGTTCGGACTCTTTTCATTCGCGTCGAAGAATATTTGAATTTCACCAAATTATCTAAAAACACTGACCCTCTTGACGAATGAAACAACAGCGCACATGACATGAAACGAGTAAGCACAAAGTAGAGTGATGGGAAGCATGATATACACCATACCCACCACATTATTACGTGTGTTACAAATAGAACGAACCGAGATTGGACATGATATTTGTAATAGACGATAAATTAGCGCCACTTCAAAAGTTCAAACTTCGATTTCAGATCAAAGATATCGTATCCAAGAAACTATCAGCGTTGCAACTCTCGAATTACTCGTTACCCTACATAATTTTATTTATAAATACGTGCCATGTGAAGTCTCCGTTCTCTTACTACCATGAAGTTGCTATAATGAACCTCATAAAAGTATAAGGAGACATAGCGGGAGATCACACCAACATATGATTCCACGCGGGAATAAAGGAATCGTTTGCTTCTACAAGCGTGGGGTACTAGTTTGTCTTTATAAGATCATCCAGGGAAAAAAAGAAAGAAAGAAAGAGAGCAAAAGTAAGGAGCAACGCAGTCGCGATCCGTAGCAAAACGATATGAGAAGATAAGGGGTCACGTCGCGTCGCCGACAGTTATCTTCGCGTAAAAAGATCATAGCTTTTTACGATCTTTCAATGGTGTGGATCTTTCGATTGTTCAGTGCGACCAAGTGGAAAGCAATAAAAAACAAAGAACGAAAAAACAACGAGAAGGAAGCGAAGAGAAGCCTTATACGTACCGAGTGTAGGTTTATACAACAAAGCGCTACCATAGGCGTTACCTATTTTTCGAGTGTCTTTATCGCTTTCCTGTATCGCCATTTTGAATTCCACTTTAAACAACAGTGTATAGAGTTTTATGCTGCATTTAAATTTGCAAGACTGGTGATTTCCAATCCTTTGTACGTAACAGATGCATAAATGCTCATTCGAGAGGCAATATTTACGAAATGATACATGAAAGTTTTCGTTCTTGATTCATGTTATCGTTTCGAATTGTCTCATAGAAATGTGGATGATTGTAAAATTTTGGAAAAATCCTTCTGTCTGCTTGGTATTGGAACTCCATCACAATATTGCACGTTCTTCAGAATGGAAGAATCTTTTTAAAAAGAAAAACGATCAAATTATGGTCATCTTCTCATATTTATGAAAATTGATGATTAGTTCTAAGAGAAAATTTTAATTTTGGATAGTTCTCGTTTCCGAATTAATAACGACATTCTAATGGAATTAATTCCATTCGATAATGATATTATAAAAATATCTGTCATGCAGAAATCGATAATGACAGTGATACAATATCAAAGTGAGTTGGGAAAAAAGATGCGAAGAAGAAAAAAATAGCTCAAATAAATAAATCAAGATATAAACGGATATTGAATACCACAGTGTTGGAGATACATGAAATATACAGCCTATATTCATTCTTAAACAAGCTTAACATAGTTTATAGTCTAGAAGGTAGGATTATGTCTCCGAATACATGAGCTTATGGTGTATTTTCGATATTATTTTGTGCTGTGAATTAGCTTGTCCGAGCAAACCGAGCAATTATAATCTCACATACAATACATGAATGTTGTACATTGTGGTTATTACAAAATTTTGATATATTTCAATTTGTAGTTTTATTTCTCACATCAATTCCTTCAATTGACCCAATTTTTTTTCCTTATTGAACACAAATAATTTTTAAATATCTCAGACTGATCTTGTAGAAATGTCAAAAAAATCCCTAAACAATACCGGAATGAGAATTCTGGAGCCTTCTTATGAAACACGTTTAGAATTTTGAAAAAGTTCTTGAAAATATCTTGGCAAGTTATCAAAAATCTCCTCAAGTATTTTCAAAGATAATTGGGATATTTTCCAAAGAAATTGTAGGTAACCATTGCAACGTAACATTCAAAGTTAGAAACAAACAACACTCTGCAACTGAAATATGAATCATTTGACACCGTTACAGTTTTTTCGAGTGTACTGAATATGTAGTGAATTTTGATACAAATTTGACTGCGCTTTTGAAAGATAATTCTGAAACTTCAGAAAAGTCTCTAAAAATTTAATAAACTTCGCCTGAAGACACACACGGAGAAAATCCTACAATACTGTGTACTGTAGTCGACACGACTGGCTCGTGTTATGGAAAAAAATCATTTCAACACTGCTGGTTACTGTAGTAACACGAACCAGCAGTGTTGAAATGATTTTTTTCCATAACACAAGCCAGTCGTGTCGGCTACAGTACTCAGTATTGTAGAATTTTCTCCGTGCAGAACAAAATTAATATGAAAAATTACGAAAACTTCTTCTGAATTTTTAGTCAAAATTTATTTCACAATGCACATTTAGAACCATGCTCGTCTCACACACCAACGCTGAAATGGAAAAATAATCTTAATAATGCATTAATTCTAATGACAATATTGTCCTCCTCGATACGGTTCATCCCCATGTGTCTGTCTCAAATCTCCCGCAATCTCTGTGAACCTTGCACATTTCACACCCCATACAATCTGTTTGCCGTACGGCAGAGGTGGCCTCTCCTATGCATCCCCTTGGTTTCATTTATGTCACTGAGTGTAATATGTAGTCATGTTTTACCACTTGTTCCATTAGTCCGACCCTTCCCTCAATTATGGTTTCATACACCTCTCTTCTCCTCCACTCCATACACAATTCTTTCATTCTTCAGATCGTGAATTCTCTTCTCTACCGTTATGCTGCTTGTTTACATCCCCGATTGCTTAATATTTTCATCTGCCACTTCCGTTATTTACATATAATGAAACAGCATCTCAATTAACATTGAATGATAATTCTGTTTTTCTATCATTATTTCATATTCGAATAACTCCTGAACCCTCATTGTGTACAGGATTAAATAATAAAACTAAGAATTGCATCCAACTTGAAAGTGCAATGATCAATTTTGCGTTCACATGGTGCGCATCAAGAGTTGAAGGGCTTACGTATCAACCATTGCAATGAATTCATAATACTAATGTGAAATAGCATGAAAGGCGAGAGTTTCATCTGATACCATTCACAGGTTTATGGAGGTACTCTGAGAGTGTTGAACTTCTTCAATGAGGTCACAAATTCGGTTGCAACTGGATGATGCTTTTGGTTTCCATGTTGCAAATGTTAAATAATAATCTTTCCGTTACGCAGGGAATTCAAGGAAAAGCCTGTATGCATTCACATCTATAAGTAGAGTTTTATTGAATCCAATTAGTGCTCATAATAGTCCAAAATACTCTCTCATGGGCCATTCTACCGACAGTAATTCACCACGGAAACATCTGGTCAAAAGTTGAATTTAAGGGCACTTGAGTATCAGAGGAAGCATGTTAAATTATGTGCCAATTTTTTTAATGAATTGCGTGAATAATACGAATTTGATGTAGGTAATAATATTGAATTCACATTTGAGATTAGACTGTAAATGGAAATTTGAATTCCCTTATGATTCGTAGATGTGGGGGAACAAAATTATGAAAAGTTATTGACATTTGGAGGTCAAAACAGAGCATCAGTGGAAGACTGAAATTCATATTTAGATTCTAATCCTGGTTGTGAGTTTGAATATTATGCATCGAACATTTTCAGTTAAGGGACATGAAGCATTAAAAAACGGACAAAATTTTGCTACGCAGTTTTCAAATAACTAAGCAATGATTAAAAACCTCAAATACATAGCAACAAAGTGCACTGCTAGGATTTGACTCCAAATATAAATCCAAAGCCCAAAACATATTCTTGAACATGAAAAAATAAGTTATAGAAATTATTGACATTTGTAGGTGATTATGTTTATAATCGTTTGTATAATTCTTAGGAATCATTTGCAGTTTCGATTTCATATTCAAAGTTCAATTTTAGCAATTCACTTCATCACTGCGAAATTAAGACTTGCGTTCATTACTTAGTTGATCAGAAAGTACGTGGCAAAATTTTGTGCATTCCTTGAAGGATTCCATATGGTTCTTAACGGCCATGGAGCGCTAAAAAAAACGGGCAAAACTTTGCTACATATTTTTCCAACAACTAAAGCGATGAATAAAGATTTTTATTATTCAATGATCGAGTATATTGCCAAGGTTAGACTTTGAATATAAATTGAAACTCCAAAGTATATATCTAAACATGAAAGAAAATAATTTGTGGAAATTATTGACATTTGTAGATTATTATGTTTATAATTCTTTGCATAATTTGTAGAAATCTTTTCTAGATTCAATCAAATATTCCAAGTCTACACTGCAAACTGAAGTGTGTCAAATTGACTAGAAGAACACGGATAATGTGTATGAATGTGTGTTTAACACGGATAAACCGGGTATAATAACACTGTTTATCCGTGTTCTTCTAGTCAATTTTAACACACTTCAGTTTGCAGTATAATCTTTGCAATAGGTTCCATCACTGCATATTGAAAATCTTCATTGAATGCTTAGTTGTTGGAAAAGTATGTAGCAAAATTTTCCTTGTTTTCTGGAGCTCTATGGGCCTTACCACATGATTTAGCAAAAAAGTTGATGCAAAATATCTTAGGCCCATTTTAATCCCAACCAGAAATTTACAACAGGCGCAGTACTACACCAGTACTAGCCAAGACTGGCATGGTACTGGCATTTGTCTGGAATGATAACGCTTTTCAGTACTGGGGATTAAGTACTGATGCCATTATTCGCAATCAGTACAGGGCCAGTACTCGGTTAGTACCTGGCCGGTATTAAGTTCTCAGTACTGGTGTATCAGTACAGGCATATTACTGTATTTTTATGTATCCAGTACTGATTCCGTAAGTGTTGACCAAGTGTTGGAGACCCAATACTTGCACTGTACTGCACCTGTTGTCAACATTGGCATATTACGGATTTTTCTGATTGGGATGCTCAAGGCTCTCTAACGCTGAACTGATCCCATTCAGACAATCTCAACTCAATTAAACGTTACCATCGTAATCTATGAAATATATTTTGTGAATATTTTCGATATCAATTTTTCAGAGCCACAATGAGGTTTTCAAATTCCCGACTACCCGAGCAGAAATTAATATAGCAGACATATCAGGCAACATCAGGACCACATAAGGCCACATCAGGACCTGATGTAGCCTGATATGAATCCTATATCAATTTCATATTATCAGAACCTAGGTCGAAAAATTTGAACGTTTTTTGTCTTCTTGATACATTCTTAGGCTGATTTTGTCCTGATTGTTGAATAATGCGGACAAAATCATGACAAAGTTACTGTTTGTGCGCACATTCTTCAACAATCAGGACAAAATCAGTCGAACAACGACATGTGAGGATAAAAACGGTCCAAATATTCTGACTCGAGAATGCATATTTTCTACTATTTCACATATCTCCGGAAAATCTGTGAGAAATTGAGAATATTCTAAGATTCCAGCTCCAAGTTCATTTACAAAGAATCTTACCGCAAGGAAATTCGAATCCCTCCACCAGTTTGACCCGATATCAATTATATCGTCGAATAGATGAAGAATAAATTTCCATTCTGTTATCCGTTTTGACATTTAAACAAAAGGCGCACGGAAAATGTCCATCCTTCATACCAACTCATATCAGCCCATCACTCTGGAAGCGTAAAACGTCGGTACTCACAGATTTAGAAAAGAGAAAAAAAGAAAAAAACCAGGGAGAATATCTATCGACTTGTCATTGACAAGCACAAATAGGACACAAAATCATTTGTGGATTTTACCACCCGTTCTCGGCTCAAATGTATATTTCCCAGCCAGGAGGATATAATTCCTCTCTTTCTTTCTGTTTTATATAGTATATAATGCAACAAGCTGACTGGGCGTTCCAATATACAAAAGGTAAAAAAGGAGACCATTTTGATAGAAGCATTCGCTGACTTTTCGTTATAGCGCATATGCCACCATGTAATCCTCGGGGTAGATAGGGAAATGTACAAAGCTGCTACTGTTGTGATGTACACGAGTTTGCTACTGCCGTGCCAGGGTGCATCGTGAACACGACGGATCTCCTTTTTAATCAAACGGTCGTTGCACCCAATACTTGCAAAAATACCGTATTCATATCTCGGCATGAGAACCGAAGGAAATCCTCTGGAGTCGTTTCAAAAAATCATATAATATAGACTCATGATGTACCGTTGTGACTAATTCGCCAGACATGTAATTGAGGAAATGAATACTAAATTTATGAAAATATAAAAGCTTCTGTTCAATCTGTTCTCCATCATTTCCTGCTTCTTTGCATTGGTTGTGGGAACACATGGACTCGAATGTATTTATTCAATATTTGAAATTGAGATCAAGATGTTCCAACAACTGACTCGTATCATTCCTCGTTCGAAAAGAATTGTACAAATTTTTATCGCTCAGGGTGTATGATGAGAAAAGAAACAAACGGAATCGTCACTTGATAAATGTGTTTCAATCTCTCTTTTTTCAACTTTTTCTTTCAAGTAGCCATTTATCAAACGGCCACTACAGATAGATAGTGAGTTGAAGGGGTGGAGGGATAGTTGGATAAATGCTGTGAAGGCAAGGTAGATACTGCGATCCGGAATAATGAGGAGAAATAGGAGGAAATGGTAGAACATGCTGAAGAAAATCAGAAATTTTTATCAAAGTACAATTTTAGCGATACTTCACTTTTCTATCATTTCTGTAGAGATGAGAAATTCCAACTTTCATTCTAAACTCCCCTCTGACTCCAAACTGCACGGTTGCTGAGGGAAAACAAGAAAACTCAATTCTGAAATATATGTAATGAGAGTTCACATAATTGAGTTCAAAGTTTATTTCCGCTCCTTGCTTCTTTCAAGTGTACATTACAAAATATTACCAATCACACTTGCGAAAAGAGTTAAATTGAAGATAAACGCGAAGTCGGAGTTTGAAATTGATGTATCGTTTCTGAAGAGATAATAGGGATGAATCAGTTACTTTCATCAAAATCATCAACTGTAAATATCAACATATAAAACATTAATAGATCATTTCTTCTATTGATTATCGTTGCATCTTGTCAACCCTCTGCATCAGCTGACTCGAGAGTTAGTTCCAGCATTTTGGGAATGAGTCGATTACTACCATTTAACTCTATTCCCATACAGTATGAAGTTCACTGAAGAATTCTTCGAGAACTCTGTATTACCTGGGTTCAAAATTACTTACTTTTTTACCAAATTAACTCTCTGATGTTGGCATGGGCTGTAAAATACACCACACATACTTTTTTTTAAATTCAAGTGCTGTCATTTTCAGTACCTCTTCCTAGAACGCTCTTATGAAACAATTCAACAACTTGATAAGTGCGCACATGTATTTTCTGATTAGTTATTCGACATCAAAGTTTCCTGCGCAGAGAAAACTCTAGGACTATTATTGTATGTGAGATTTCCATAGTGTAGCCGTGCGAGCTATCACACTATGAAAATCTCACATACAATAATAGCGCGAGAGTTTTCTCCGTGTGGGGTGTGATTCGCATCCCACTCAGCCATTCGAGTTTCGGTTTGGAATATCAAAATCGAATATCAACGGATGGTAAGCGATCTTTCGATTCTTTTACTATTTCTTCTGCTTGAGTACGCTTTTTTCTTCATGGAAGAATAACCTACACTGTTAGAAATTTCTGCATGAATCTTCAATCACATGTAATGGAAACAATTCCCATTCACGTGATCGAAAAATTTCAATTACATAAAAAATATATAAAATGTCATTGTACATGAGTTTCCTTTTTTCCGTAATACGGATTTTCTTTTGCTTAGTTTAGTACATCTTTGAGCGCTATATTCTGAGCATTCACGAATAACCAAGAGAAAATTTCTCGCGTCAACTGAAATAAACAATGTATCCGAGGATGGTGAGACTGTCGGCGGAAGATATCCTGGTGGTTTAATTGCCGGTGAGACTCATTCGACTTTCATACGACTGTTGTTTAATCTCAGAAATGTGGGAATGAATTCCACACAAGAAAATGAGTGGTTTACCTACCGTTGAGTAAACTTGAAATCTTCCCTCTACCGTGCATTTAAATGGAACCATTAATGTGACCATGTTGTTTTTATGGAAAAATCAATACTGATTGCAATATTTCAAAATTCGAATCATCAAACAGGGCGATTTAAATGAAATGAACAAGATAAAATTTTCCACATATTGAAATTGAGTGGAATTTAATTCCCCATTGAACACTAGAATGCCCAAGAGATTCGATTCTACTACTTCACATTTTTTTTCTTCTTTCATATTGCATTGTTCTGAATTTTGTGTCAAATTTTGGTCGAAGCGGACCGATATTCAAATCACAAAAAGTCACGAAGGTACAACTTTCGACGTAGACAATCAAGGGAAATAAAATACAAAGAAAAACAAAAGAGTCGAATCGATGCCCTTGGGTATTTCAGTGTTTGAAAAACAATCAACGGCTGGAGAAATTTCTCTGAACTATCTGCAGTTTTCCCGGAAAATTCGTCGAATTTCTTTTAAGAACCATGGAGCCCTTCAAGGAATGGAAGAAATTCTGCTACGTACTTTCTGATCGACTAAACAATAAATGAAAATTTTGAATCCACAATGATGAAGTAAATTACTTAAATTGAGCTTTAAATATGAAATTGAAACGGCAAATGATTGTTTAGAATTATGCAAACGATTAGCCACATATTAACCTACAAATGTCAATAATTCTTCAACTCATTTCTTCATGTCTAGGAATGTGTTTTGAGCTTTGGATCAATATTCAGAGCCAAATCCTAAAAGTGAACTTTATTGCTATATATTCAAAATTTGTGATTATTCCTTGGTTGTTCAAAAACTACGTAGCAAAATTTTGTTCGTTCCTTGAAGATCCATCGCCCTTAAGTTTTCAAAAAGACTTTAGAATGTCGAGACCGGTTTCTTCAAGGATCAGAAAAATTACACGGCAAACAATACTTCGCTAGTACTTGGGTAGCAAAAAATTAGCTACAAGAGCTATTTTTTTAATATCATGGCGGTGTTTTCAGCTGTAACGGCGAGAAATATAACTGTGATACCCAAAGTATTTCGCTATCCACAACCATTAAAATTCTGCTGTCACAGCTACGACTTCTTGATGTGATGGCAAAAAAATAGCTGTGACCACAATGATTTCAGCTGTATCAGCGAAGAAAGTGAGTAGCTGTCACGGTGGATTTGTTTTTCTTATGTATTGCGTTTTATTCATGACATTAGTCATCAATCATATTAGACTTTGTGACCCGGCTCAGAAAACCCGAGAACAAATCGGAAGGATGAAAATGAATATCTACATTCAATGGGCCCAAACTAAAATTAATAAAAATCATAAATTTCATGTGCGGTTATATTTATGTTTCATGGTAGAGTAATTGCGATTGCATGAAATGTAAATGGTTTCCAGTTTAGTTTTCATATTTATGACCAATCAACAAGATACTTTGTTGCTCAACATTTTCGTATTGAAGTTCAAATTGTTTTGTAAAATAAAACAGACGGGTATTCTATCCTATATGATGATTCCAACAACGGAATGATTCTCGGAAATGGATGTAATACATCATGTTCCTCATTCGACTCACATCGAACCTCAATTGCATTGAGAAATTGAAATATTTTCGTTTTTCATCTTTTCGCAAAACAGATCGAGTTTGGATGTAATTTGAACGATGAATAAAGGATACATTGAATAACGTTTTGCAGATATAGACGCACTTTTCTTTAGGAATTGAAGGAGGTTTCCTGCGATTACTGTTTGCTTCACTTTTTTCTTCTTCGCTCTCCATACAAACCTTATCGAATTGTGGGAATTCGTCATATTGCAGTTTGAATCTTTTATTATGACGGAATACGAGCTGAACACGAGGTAATTGGATTTCATGATAAGTCAAAAGAATTATTCTACAAATTCATCATTAACTGAATCTTGAATATGATAATTGAGATTCAAATGTCACTTTTATACGTGAGCAATGAGGTAGTAACGAATGGTAAACCATAATCAATCCGAAGTGCAATAGTCCCAAAGTGCAATAGTGATCACAAAAAATAACAGTTTGTTACCAACCGCATGCGAATGAAATTAAATATCACTAAACTTTTTTCGGGATTTCTGATTTCGGATCTACTGCACTTCGGGATAATTATGGTTTATCGTAACGAAAACGCATCGATGTAGATGATTTTCGTCCCAAATTATATTTCATTATTGATATGATTCAAATATTACTGGGATGATACACCATATGATTAACATGCATTTATTAATTTCGTTGTAAATTGATCGGGCGATGATACGTCATTGAGCACCCTAGTGGAAATTTGAGATAGAATTGGATTGAATTACAATGCGTTTGATCCAATTCCGGATTGAGACCTATTGGAACGGATTGTAATCCTATCCAAATCCAAAAGGAATTCCTCCATCGAATTGTGACAGGTGAATAAAAATGGATATATTTTGAGAATTCTAAGCGTCGAAAATCATGGGTGAATCCAGGCGAATCATCGACATCCACTGCAAGACCAAATCGTTTTGGAAACGAGACAATGCTCTGTGTTTGGTGGGATCAGAAGGGTGTAATCTACTATGAGCTGCTACTAAAACCTGGACAAACCGTCAACACTGATCGCTACCAACAGCAAGTGATCGACTTGAATCGCGCATTGCGTGCAAAACAACCGGAATATGGAAAAAGGATACACGAAGTCGTCTTGCTCCACGATGATGCCACACAGCAAAACGGGTCAGGTAAACGATCGAGGTGTTCAGCTGGGAGATACTACCACATGCGGCTTATTCTCCAGACTTGGCTCCGTCCACACGGAGAGAAAAAATTTGCTGACGCAGCAAATCGAGGTATTATATATAGAATAGCAGAATTTTTTGCTGACCTAGCTAAAAATTTGCTATAACAGCAAACGTGTTAGCCACGACAACAATTTTTTAGCTGTGGCAGCAGAAAATGTTCGCTCCAGCAGCAAATTTTCAGTATTATATATAGAATAGCAAACAAATTTTGCTGGGATAGCGAACATTGTTTGCTGCCACAGCTAAAAATTCGCTGTCGCAGCTACCAAGATTGCTGGAGCAGCAAATAGTTTGCTGTCACAGCAAAAAATTTGCTGCTCTGGCAAAAGGAACCCAGCAGAAGTAGATTTCGCTGCTACAGCGAATTCCTTTTCCTCCGTGCAAGTATAATCTTTCCGCGTCAATAGGACACGCTCTCGCTGAACAACGCTTCAATTCGTATGAAAATGTAGGGGAATGGCTCGATAACTCGTTCGCTTCAAAGGAGAAACTGTTTTTTTGGCGTGCACGGAGAAAAAGGAATTCGCTGTGGCAGCGAAATCTACTTTTGCTGGGTTCCTTTTGCCAGAGCAGCGAATGTTTTGCTGTGACAGCAAACTATTTGCTGTTCCAGCAAGCTTGTTAGCTGTGACGGCGAATTTTTAGCTGTGGCAGCAAACAATGTTTGCTATCCCAGCAAAATTTGTTTGCTATTCTATATATAATACTGAAAATTTGCTGGCGGAGCAAACATTTTTTGCTACCACAGCTAAAAAATTGCTGTCGTAGCTAACACGATTGCTGTTATAGCAAATTTTTAGCTAGGTGAGCAAAAAATTTTGCTATGCTATATATAATACCTCGATTTGCTGCGTCAGCAAATTTTTTCTCTCCGTGTGGAATTCATAAACTGCCGGAAAGGTGGAAAAATTTATAAACAGCAAAGGAGATTATTGCGAATAAAATATTTTTTATCATTTTCAAACAACGGACGTGTGATTCTTGCAACAAAATTCCGGTTTCATACTTCTACACCTACACAGAGAAAACTGGTATAGTAAAATATGGACGGACCAAACATTTGGTCACTACAATCTATCGCATCGTTATTCTGAACGCATCGTTGGTTTAACTGAGCATATCAAAATCTGGATTGAGCCGTTTAGTTCTTTTGATTGTGCAGTTTGGTCTGTCCATATTTTACTAATCGCTTAGTGATTATCACTATTCCTTTTTCTTCGTGTAGTATGAACTCGAACCTCAATGGTTCGAGTTCCCGTGTGGAAATTAATTCGTGGCGGCAGTTTGGGCCAAACTAGGCGTCCTCGTTTTATTTCAGGCCCTGTTATGGTTACCCTTATAGGTCCCAGACAGGATTGTCACGCACTCAACTTCAGGGCCTGCATAGTATTCCGAACTTGGGACTATGTAGGACACCCATGATGAAGCTGATGTAGGTGATGAAACTAGGGCCTTTAAAAGGATAATAAATTATTGTGAATATCATCGAATATTGCAAGGAGGAAACTTCCTCGATTGAGAATTGAGCTATCCAAGGCCCTATCTGTACCCAAACCACTTCGACCTGAGTCCAGACAGGGCCTGGAATGACCCGATTCCAATTTCTTTTCGGGTATTCCACCCAACATTACTTTGTTCATACATTATCGGACTGTATCAAAAGACAGAACAGCCTCATTCAGCCTTGGAATTAACCATACAATGATGTTTTTTCCGATTTTTTGACATTGTTTACCAATAGTGTGAACACAGTAATCATGGATGGAATATTTCTTGGGGATATACACCACAAAAAGTCGAAATTACCAATACGATTTCAGTAAATTCGCTTTTTAATATAGGTTTATATTCAAAGAAGGAATTAATATAAGGGCAGAGCCCTATGTAGGCTGTAGTTGGATGCATTCAGATTTCCTAAACGGGGAAAACGTTGGGAATACAGCTTGGCCCTACATGGGTTGTATACAGGTATGGTTGAATCATGATCTTCGGGAGAATACGGAAAGCCTTGCAAGGCTCTATTAAGGCTGTAGTTGGTGTGCCTAGATTTTTAAAACCGGGGAAAAAATTGGTAATGCAGTTTGGCCCCATATGGACTTTATATGGGTGTCCCTGACTTACAGAAATCAGGCTGAGTATAAGCAACCCGACAAGGCCCCTTAGTGGCTGAGGTCAGGACCTCCTAAGTTTGGATACCCAATGTAACCCCATACGGGGCCTATATTCAATACAGGACGCCCGGAAAAATTTCCACACGGGTTCCATGATCTAAGCGGTCCAGGTGCACGTTTCGTTGGTCATTCAAACAATATCAATAGTGATTCTTGGAGTCATTTTCTACATTAACTAACAATTGACAACGACCATTTAATAAAAAAAACAATAGTTCAACACCGAATTTTGGTAGTATCTTTATCCTTGGTATTACAAAGTGTTCATATTTCTTCGTGAAAGATAACGCAAACGTGGTTGAGTTTTAAACAATGATCCAAATATTGAAGAATCATTGACGCTCTACTGTTTCATCCACTAGTAAATTGACATATGTTATCGAATAAATATATTTTAACAACAACAAATGCAGGTCAAGCTCTTATTCAGCGTAAAAAATCGCTCACTTGCATTCATTGAATGATGACTAAAATTGATAGTAAATTGGTAACAACTACGGATTTCTGTCCACATTCACTAACAGAAACAAGTAATAGTGATGAGTTCCTATTTCAAAATTCTCGATTGCATTTGAGTATACCGTATACCAAATAGGAACCTTCGCTCTTCTCTGTCAACAACGATGTATAAAAAATCGTCGTTGTCACCGATTTACTATCATTTGCAGTGTCGAACGCTATATTTTTAAAATCTTCTCTCTCAGTGAATACATTCAGATTTACTTGGAGGCTCCTAATCCAAACATAATGCCAATAGAATGCATATCAGCATTTTGGGACTATCCACACAATGAAGTCCATTAAAACCATCATTTCGAGCGGAATAAACTTTCGACCCTTTTGTGATTGAATCGTTTTTTTCGACGAGAATAGAATGAAATTTCTCGTTTATTATTTGAAATGCCAGGATAAAAATGAAAAACTATTCTCACTTAGCATATTTACATCAACTCTATTATTCACTTTATTAATGCAGATTCCGGAACATTGAACGAAAACTATATCCAAACCGATTTTGTTTTAATAGACTCTAATGGCAACTGACGAAACCACGAATAATTACAATCTGACACACAATCAGCATCAAATAAGAATCCAAGGTTACTGAAAACTATCAATTGAAATATGAGTAACACAGATGTGTTAAATTATCTCAAAGTTTCAATATTCCTCCTTCCTTTTTATTCGTCGAACTACTCAATCAAAGTATATATATATATTTTTGATGCAAATCTGGAATAGAAATGATAGAAATAAGAAAGAATTGATATTCATGTATTCTCATTAATATTTGGGTGACACAATTCATCTGCATTACCAATCAATTATCATCCAAATCAAACTAATAATGGCATTCTTCATTCCTCTCACTTGTTTCTACATGCTTTACTGTTGGATTAAAATTCATGCAGTACGCAGGATTGTTTTCTCTTAGAATTATCGATTTCCAATATGTTGAAAATTCGAATGATGACTTGAGAATCATTCATTTGTCATGAATATGCAGAAAAGGGTATCGTGAGAATGATACTGGATGTAATAACAATTACTGTTTATTTTACATTTCTACTATTGCACCGAGAGAAACATATGATCAATATGCGGATAACAATCATGGTACATGTGTCATCTGTATGATGATCTGTAGTATATTTCTCATAGATTTGATTATATGATTAATTTTCATCCTGCTTATTATTATCAAAATACACTTCCCTCTGCGTTGAAGATTTCTTTTGTATGTTCATGACTCGTACCTGCAAAAGCTGTATACTTTTAATTTCTGTGTCGTGGAACGTAATGTTGTATTCAAATAAAATAAAAATTTTCCATTTGAATTTTAAAGTGATGCTACCCCATAATCTTCACTCCTAAATCTTTATCCATTGTTCCAATTCTTCTAATCATCCGACGGTCTTTTTGGAAAGAATTGAGTGTTTCATCCAATAAGCCCAAGGACGTCCTATGGACATCTAGGACGTCCATTGGATATTCCTGCATTGGACATCCCTCGACGACCATTGGGCATCCTGTGCTGTTAGGGTAGGTGCCAAACGAGATTTGCCGTGTCCGAGGCCCAAAATATCTTTTGAAATGAATTTGACTTATCCTTTTAGAATGCCAACATCTTCAGTAATATCCTTAATTATTGTTACTGGATGGTTTTGGAGCATCAATCTCGGATTTGTCGGATATAACTTTTATAAATAGAAGTAAATGGTCATTCGGTGTGCTCTTCGTCTTCAACTTGTTCTCAGTTGTTTCTGAACTGTTTATGCCAGTTGCATACATTCCTTCCCGACAAACTCTGTTCATCGAAGGCTTCCTGCAGCATTATAAACATTTCCCTAGCAAAAAGTCAATTTCGTAAACAGAATGAATAACTGTTATTTGAGCGATAGAAAAAGGTTGGAAAAAATGTTAATTTTCCGTAGCCTTCGAATATAGAAAGATTGAGTGACAACTGCATAAATGAAATCCATGTTTTTTGTCCTTTTCAACCATGTGATATAATGAAGAAAAATGTAGAAAAATTCAAATTCAGTTTTCATTATATTTTTGTGGATACTAAATGTGAAATTCTAGTAGAAATGATGATTTCTTTGACCAAATGTTTGCCAACGATTTCAATCCAACATGTACCTTTCATATGAAACAAAAACACATCTCTTACAGAAACGAAAATATCTCACCTAGAGGGAACGAGTGTTTCTACAGAAACTGTATAGCAATTGAACCATACAAAACAGTTTTACACATTCATATTGCTTTGATGAATAATTCTTTGTTGTTCGACCAACTTTCAAATTCCACACGGATAAATTTGTTACATTTATACAAACCTCTTCATTTCTCCAAACTGAAAATTGTATTGTAAATGCTCTGTTGATTTTTCTTCAAACTTTTTGAAAGATGTACGAAATCGCACACTTCTGGGATTGACAGGCAATTCGTTTCATCGTGAGATTCGATACCTGCACTTTCATCATGAAAATGAAGCTCTTTATAAAGTTGAATATATAAGTCGTGCAACAACATGTTTTGAAACGAATTCATTCCATTTTGGCTTAGAGGTCGAATAAATATTCTACGGATAGAATTATACAATTGCGTCTTATAATTTTTTCATTCTCCAATCATAATCACTTGCCTAAAAATCTACTGAGCCCACTTATATCAAACTCAACTCTGCTTTAGCCCTTAAAAAACTTGTCATGCTTTACTATCATCAGGATCTTGTCGAAACCACAAGGTTTCCCTTCCTTATATAGAAAAAATCAACAACATTCCATTCCGGACAATGGAAATTTTGAGAAATAAAATGATAAAATCAGATTCGTTGGATGATGGAAAGGTTGTATCAGTTCATGAGTCAAGGTATGGGAAAATTCATCGAATTCCAGTAAACATTTTGTTTTTTGCGAGATATTTAAGAAAACTTTTAGATGGCTCGCACAACACTTTTAGGTAAGTTTTGGACCGAAATTCTTGTCCAAAATACATTTCAAAGACACCTTAACATGTCTTGCATCTAAAACTTGTCTTCGGGATATTTTTTCTGATCTGGAATTTGGAATTGAAATATACACTGTAAAAAGAAAGTTTTTTTAATCAGATTGTAATCATGACTGAATTTGAAGGGTTATATCTGTTTAAAGCGTGAAAATGAGAGGGTTTTTTGTGAATTTTTTGTAACTCTGCAAATGAAAGGATCAATAAAAGGTTTTGAGGATTCATTACACATATCTTACGCTCTAAAATTTTTAGAGTGAGATTTCACTCTTCAGCGTGCCAAAAGTGAGCGTGTCGAAATTTGAGTGAAATTTCCACTCTTTTAGAGTAATATTCTAAGGTTTGAGGTTAGAAACTCACAGCCACTCAAATTCTACAGTCAATTTTTCACTCTAAAAGAGTAAGGATTCACTCGAAACCAGTAAAAACTCCACTCAAAGCGGACTGGCTCACTCCTGAGACTTATTGGAGTGGAACACGTGATTTTTCACTCTCTTTCAGATTTAGAGAGTAAGATGAGAAAAATTTTTTTATTTTAACGTTCAAGGCAAATTGACGGCTCTGTTGTACATACACTGCAAGCGTGTTTTTTGAAAACGCTCCACGGTCGGCAGTAGAAGTCTCGCACATCTGCAGTTAGAAGGATAAACAACATTTTCCCATAATTTACATGAATAAAATATCGATTTTTGCAATTTGGGCATCGATTTGAAAAAAAAATCGAAATCTCGAAGAAAAAATCGACTTTAATTTATTTATACAAATCATGATTGTTCATCAACTGTGAGAATCCTACGTACTTCAGTAGATAATCTATCTGAGAAGCTACAGTTGAATTTCCAAGTAAATCGAATGAAAATTACTCGAGTTCTACTGCTGGCCGATTTTGAAAACGTGGTTTCGAGAAGAACGCGTTTGGTGTTTGAGAATGAGTGCACTACAAGAAATTCTTAAGATAGAGGCTTGCTGATTTTTTTGCCCTCAGTCTGCTATCCCAGCATCATATAACCACCGTTATAAGTTCAAATAACTCTTCTCCAGTTCTTTCTTGGACGATTTAGCAATTCTTGAAAAAATTCGAAATCGCTACATGATTGAGAAAGTTGGGATTCGTCATTTCGAAGCGCCCAGAGTTGCTTGAAAAATTGATATTTTGAGAGTCTTCGAAAAATTTTCCCATCAATAAATGTTGTTTAATATCATTCTTCAGATGTTTTTGCATCATTCAAGCCAATAAAAAAAATGGGGAAAAAATGTCAAACAGATATAAGCTCTTGGATTATAAAAATCAATACTGTCAGACTTAGAACATTGTTTGTGAACTTGGAATTATTGAAATAGGCCATATCATTCATTGCGTTCTGTTTTATGAAAAAAAATTCGCTGAGAAGACCTTCTTTAAAGTTGCTCCAAATCTAAAATCCAGTATTCAAAATTCCATTTGCAATCCAGGAATTCAAGCACAGCAGTGGTTGAATAGAGTCATTACCAAGACGATTTCTATGTTTCCGAATCATTGGATCTTCTCCTGCAACTCCGCAATTCTGCAATTCGGTACATCAAACTTTCGGGAAAGTGGACCTTCGGACTGCGACACTTTACGGTTTTCTCTATTTCCTCGTCTGATTGAAAATTTCCTGAATGTATTATATCGACTTGTGCAGTAGTTATGTATGCTATACTGATCGTAAAGCCAATTGACTCTGTATTTTTTTTGAATGTATAATGAACGAGTCAACACGATTTCCTCAGTGACAATATAGTTCGTCGATCTCATAGTTCTGGCTCAGCTCGAAACTCGGATCGAATGAAATTTTTTCCAACCCTGCTCGACGATCGGATCGTACAAAATTATGGGGTCGGGTCGAAGATTGGCTCGAAATTTCGAGCTAATCCGAGACAATTTTCGGTCCAGATCGGAGATTGCGGCAACACTACATGAATTCCATATGAAAAATCACATTCAAACTATGAAGCATAGTCTACATTGGTAATTGATAACAAAACATGAGAGTTGCACAACTATCGTTAAATTTAATATATACCGAAAAATATGCTTTTTATGTCCAGAAAAAACTTCCAGGAGCACCGAATATTCCTGGCAATTTCATGAACAAATATTTGGAAAAATACATGTCCTTCCATCATTTTTTATTCTTTATCTTACCGAATACGTTTTTCCTCTACTCTTTGTGAATTCAAATGAACTGAAATTTTCAAGAAGCGGTTACTCCGAATGTTCTGAGCGTGATCTTATCGTGTATTCCAGCGTATGTTACATGGTTACATCAGGACATTATGATTAAAGAAGGTGCTTTTTCATATTTCACTCTTTCTATCTGCCTTTTCCCTCTTTTTCTCACAACCCTTCATTATTTTTCGGCGCGTTCACAGAAAGAAAAGCCATTACACCTGAGAAATTATCCTGTAATATACAAGGAAGAATACAGAGAGAGAGAGAGAGAGAGAGAGAGAGAGAGAGAGGGGAGAGGAGATATAGGAGTACAAAACATTCCAATGGAAATTGGTGTACGCGAATCTCTTTATGATCACTCCCTTTGACAATCTCCACTTTGATACAAACATTTACCTGTATGCTAGTGAATATCGATCGATCTTAGTCACTGATGCACAATTTCTGCATTGACTTCAACAGCGGATCAAATAGCCTAGGTGGTGTAATCTTCCACGACCTGTAATTCAATATCGTGAAAGCATTTCATTCTCCGGAAGGGAGCGAATTATCGCTCTTTGAATCGCTCTTTGATTCTTTTGAATAATCCAAGCATCATTGTTGATGTCAACAATTGATACGTGATCGGGAAATATGTGTAATTATTTTCACACTGTTAAGAAATCTAGCCAGGTAAAATAAGTACATTGTAAAAAATTTCTATGAAAAAATTTACATGTATTCTGTAAAGTAATTAACAAATACATGCGTTAGGAATTCTTCAAACTCCAACGGAGAGTTTTTATAAAATGGTGATGAAAAATCCATCAAGTTAGAAATTTTTAGTCAAATTCATGGTAAATTTTACACACTTGTACCAGAAACTCATTCTTCATGTCATGATCGAAATTGTCTGGTTGTTGCATTCAGGAGGGTTCCGATTATTTTTTACACATTTGTCAAAAAAATTATTAGCTCAAATCTTGACCGCAAAAATAGTATTGAAAAGTATTGGATTTCAATACTTTTTCAACACTAATCAGTATTGAAATTCAATACTTTTTGTTACTGTTCCCGCGAAAAGTATTTCAGCTAATAATTTTTTTTTATAAGAGCAATTTAGATACATAACAAATAGCAAAATTAAATTTCAACCCTTTTTCATACACTGAAAAATCATCATCATAAAACAACAGAAGACGTAGCAACGCATATGGAGAGAAATAACAAACTATGGGAACTTCACGTTTCCAACGCGTTTGTTATAATGTGGTCTCAACCATGTTTAGAAGGTTGGGGCCCTGCTTGCAAAACATGGACTCAGGATATATTATTTTAGTGAATCTCCTTCTCAACATTTTCTTTGGATCTCATAATATCCTGTAATTGAATTATTTGAATTAAAATATTCAAAAAAAAAGACAAAAAAATTTTGATTCCATGAAGAACCATCTTGCAAATTGAAACATGTAATGCAGTGAAGTAATTGTGTTGGTTGTTATGTTACAGTCCTATAGTGATACTAGCGTGTTACCATTCGAGTGTATATATGATAGAAAAAGAGGCTTGATATATCGTCGCTAGTATCCCCTTGAAAACAGCGATTCGCATGACAAATCATTGGAGATATCTTTCAGATAAGTGTAAGATGTATTATACAATGTATTTGGATACTTCTTAGACTTTCAGCACAGATATGAAGAATAAGGATTTGGAGTCTTAAGAGTGGAGACGCTTCTCCATCTTCTCAAAAATCGCGAACGAACCGTCAGCAAACGGCCACTGAAACAACTGAAGATCTGAGAGATGTTATCTAAACGTATCTTGAGTTAAGAAAAATATCTTGAGACGAATTGTTATGTGAGAATAATGTTACTCATCATCTGCATCAAAGTTATTTATTAGTATACGGAACAAGAATGGAATCAAGAAGGTATTCAACTCCACGGGAATGTCTTTGAATGTGGAGATGAGGCAAAAATGTGACTGTTATCAGTGTTCATGGAGTATTGTTCATCTACAAGCAATACGCATGCGAAATTTATGTGACCAAAAATTCTATTCCACAGGAAGAAAGGCCATATATAGCAAACAGGACTCACGACCCTGTTGTAAAGTTCCCATAAAACTGCAGAGATGGATTTTGTGGGTTTTCGTTCAGTTTTATCAGTTTTTATGAGGTCCACAGTAGTAAGTGAAACTTGAAGTGATCCCGAATATCAGCTCAAAAATGCAGCCAAAATTAGCGCCTATTCCAACTGAGAGTAAGCAATGAAAAAGACTGGATTTTAGTTAATTCCATCTTACTTTGAAATTAGGATAGAATTCCAGCGCTGGCCTGACCCGAGTCGGAATATTCACTTGCATGAATCTCTAAAAGTACCATAATTTCTTGGACTTTTTGAAATAAGTATGGTACCTTCCGTATAAAAGTCCAAGACATTATGTTACTTTTGGAGGTTTTTTCGGGTAAATATTTAGACTCGGTCAGACCAGCGCAGAAAATCCATAAATCATGGTACTTTTTAAGATACCTTTTTCTCCATGTGGTTATTCGGATGTTCGGTGATAAAAATATCCTGGCATTGAGTTGACCGAATATGCACTCATTAATTCGCTACGGAAGTATGCACGGTAAGAGTTAAAACTCAGAAGTCATCTATGTGGTTAGATATGTTTATTTGAAAAAGATCGCTTAGATTTCATCTGCATTGATCAGGATTGAACAACAGGGAATCTAGGACTTGTTGGCGGGGTTCTTGACAAAGGTATTTCCCTTGACGAAACTTTTTGGATTTCATGTGAGAAAATGTATAGGAAAAAGGCTAGAAAAAGTGGTGAAATAAATCTGCAAAAAGTATCTGAGAAATAGCATAGACACTTTCTTCTGTGGGGAGACAGGAATGTGATTGAATATTCAAAATCAATGGAACATTTAATGAGCTTTTTAG
Source organism: Gonatopus flavifemur (assembly GCA_018340375.1). NCBI lineage: Eukaryota > Metazoa > Arthropoda > Insecta > Hymenoptera > Dryinidae > Gonatopus > Gonatopus flavifemur. The sequence goes on along the minus strand of JAFFJZ010000001.1, from coordinate 38,047,384 downwards.
ACTAAAAGAAGACATAGTGGAACGTGGCCGAGTTGCTATCTGCTTCCTTGTACATAGAAGCTATTTTACGTTCATTATTCAATGTCAGTACGTATATTACCAAGGTAACAATGACGAAGCGCCACGAAGTTCGTCGAGTAAAACTTGATCACTGCCAAAGTCTCGGAATAAACGTACTCACCTAAGACGGCGGTAACTACAACGATGTACTTATACCAAATAGAGGGGAGAGAAGTGACTTGAGGCCATCCAAGCGCTATCTAATAATGCCTCTTTCTATCTTCCGACAGTGTCTTTCTCTTTCCTTCTTTTAAGCGAATAGATCCTGACAGAGAGAAAAAGAGAGGACGAGGTAGAACTCGACACTCGGATGTCGTTAATGGGACTCAACTGCAGGTAACGAAGAGTATCAGAAATTATGACCATCCCATCCTGAGAACGTCGGTGGGTAACGTGAATCAACCGAACGCACGGCTTGAATCAACCGACAAATCTCTATCTCGCTTTTCTGGTACGGGCAATTTAAGTCTCGGATTTCCTCTTCACGAAAATTGTATTTCATGTCTTATACGGTTCTGGATGTTTATATATTTTTTTCATACGCTATGTATCCAGTTACATTCGAATTAATAATATACTGTACGTGAAATTCAATCGAACAAATTTCCTAGCGTCTTCTACAATACTTCGACATATTATGAATCTCATTTCAGTTTGAATAATCGCCTTCGGCACAACATTTTCACACTGAAAAAATCACAGCCTGAAAGTCAGGAAAGCTCTAAAATAGATACTCCAGTGAATTTCAGAAAATATTCTCCAATATGGCAAACCATCATGGGAGAATATTTTTCAAAAACTATCCAAAACTTTTCTACAGATTACATTGGATTCCTACACGAGCCTGAAAACACGAAAACGATTGTATCGCATGACCTAGATGTATTAGTGGTTGAATTGAAAAAAAAAAACATCGACATCCAATACAGCATTTATTCATGTTCTCTGATACGAAGTGATATACTTTATCGTGTAATAACAAGAATCTTCTTAGCGAAGCGTTGTTATGTATCTTTGTGTTGTAAAATTTTATCCACACACGGAGAAAAAAAATTCGTTGGAGTAGCAAGAATTTCGCTGTCTCAACGAAACTCGCTTGTTATTATATGGACAGCAAGCAAGTCCGCTGAAGTGAACGGCGATTCGTTGTTTCAGCGAATCAAGCTTCGTAAAATTAGCGAAGGACTGATAATTATAACGAATCAGTTAGTAAATACAGCAAATGAGCTCATTAACACAGTGAAATGTCATCGTTAGGTTATTCAATCCGTTCAGCGAAGACGGATTCGTTAAAATAACGAAATCTTTTTTCTCCGTGCAAAACCACTGAATGTATTCCGATATACAAACGCCTTTTATGCACATGAATATTGTTTATTGCCATAATCATGATTAAATATAACATACAGCGAAAGACCTTACCGCAGAGCTGTAAATAACGCGGTCAACATCGTTGTTCCGTATCATAAATGAACTCGGAGCTTTTATTACGTTACACATCGAAACTGAGAATGGTTGTTGCTATAATTATGGAGTTACAAGCCATTACGTTCAGCAAGCGAGAAAGTGAATGTGTAGGACGCATACAAGAAATGTACGTATACATCATAATACAAAAAAAAAGAAACTGGTAATAGTATGAAAGAATAAGATCCGATGGCAACACTCTCGCCATTTCTTTTAGAACGGAACCGTTTTCTTTGCTCAAGATAGAAGGAAAAATATCTTCAATGCTCTTCCAATCGTGTCTTTGATCTGGTTATTTGTGAACAAAAAAGCTCAATGTTCACGAAATATCGAGAAGTTAGAAACACTTGAATCATTGAAAAAAAAAATCAAATCAATATCTATAAATAAGAGAATTAATTTGAATGAAAATATATAATTTTCAATCAAAATTCCACTGCTATGAATTGAATATGTGTTCCTACCCCTTGAAATGAAATGAATAGAACCATCCGGAATTTGTTTTTACCCCTCCTGGATCAATTCCCTAATTGAGCTCTCTTAACATAGAATCGGTTCATTCAAACTTTATTTTTCCCTATCAATCGAAGTGATGGGTGAGGATTTTGAATAGACTAACTCTGTGAGAAATCGTCGAATCCACTCGATGAGATTACTTGTCATTTGAATATCTGTACACAGCCTCTGAAATAGGTTTTTAGTTTTTATGAGTGTAGTACATACTACAGAAAACAATTGAAATGTTTGTGCATTCACCAACCGGAAATCTTCAATCACTTGCAGGAAAAAACGATTTCTGATACATTATGTGTGTGAAGTTGACAATGAATTTATCGAAAAGTTCCAAAGTTCATGGGATATTCCAGTTCAATTTTTTATCAATGTATGTATTTTATCACTTTGGATACATAAAGCTATAAAAAATATTCCATGCAAAGTTTTCAGAGGGTAGCACATGAAATTCAGATGTACAATAACATACCGGGTGTTTCAGAATTTGCTGAAAAAAACTTTATATACGTCATTCTGCAGTCAAAATGCAATCATTTCCTGTATTAAGGAATTTTTGTTGAGGCTTAGTTTTTGAATCATGAGTATTTTTAGATTTCTGTTGAAATCAAATTACTCAAAAGCATTTTATAGTACATACTTGAGCCTAAAACGCCATTCGCTAAGTGGGCAACAACAAGGAGTATCAGGAGGGAACATAGCGTTGGTAGGGATGAAACGGAAACTCACACCCTCAAGATCTACTTTCTGGTGGGTCCAACCAATGAGAGCACAGTTCTAAAAGTAATAGATGAATTTCACTTTTGCAAACAGAACTTCCGTTGTTTGGAGCCATAAGAAAATTGGTCTTGAGGGTGTGAGTTTCCATCTCAATAATTTCTACCACTTCCACCGGTGTGTTCCCTCCCTCCTGTTATTCCTTGGTTGGAAAGCGGCGGATCTGTGAAAAAAAATCGAACTATCCTGGTATTATTTGTTTGGGAGCTGCAATGATTTAAGGTTGCTGGAATCTGATTGACGAAAAATGATAGGATACTTCAATTTTTTCTCCATATATCCACCGTTCTCTATCCCAGCGAATGATATCAGGCTCAAGTACGTAGAATACAGTGCTTTTTGAAAAAATCTAAAAATGCTTATATCTCAAAAACTAAGGGTCCAAAAAATTTTTCAATACGGGATATTAATGCATTTCGATCGCAAAATAACACCTAAAAATTTTTTTTCAGTGAATTATGAAACACCCGGTATATTACAACAGATTCAAAATCCGGATGTTTCAGCAAATCGATATGGTAACGGTGAGTCAAATAAATGATGTATTTCACCATCAAATCTTCGACATTGATTGTTAAGCGTTATGTGGAAAAATGGAAGCATTAATTGAACCGAAATGCTAGGTCAATGAACGAACGAAAACATGATAACGTGTTGTGTCAATCCGGATTCATTAAGTGTTAATAGCTCCTGGGAAAACCATGATCGGAACGACCGAAAGCGTTATGTATAGCTAAAGTGGCAAACGAAACGATAGAGTGATATGCTTCAGTGGCACGTCATCTAATACCCAACATGCATTCGCACTATGTACAACTATCTGGTTCTCCGTCAACGACACTAACCGCATTTGGTACGTCAATTCTTGTAAAATCGATGAACTTGATTTTATAGTATATGCCATGGTCATTTGTATGCGCGATATAAAACAGCTATCAACAAGTAGACAATTAATACTTCCAGATAAGACTTCCAGATTAAATAGACAGGCATTCCCACATACCAGGTTGAGAGATATATGAAACCATATTTCTCAAGCGAAATTTTGGGAGATATACCTACACAGCACATGAATATCCTGGGTATCCTGTAGATATCTAATGGATGCTGTATCGGTATTTGACGATCAGTAGAACTGTGTATCATTTTCTTTATTTGATTTTATAAATCGTAACTAGGGGTGCACACGAGACTCGCGTCAAGAACTTGGAAAATGATCTATCTTCATCATTCTACTGTTTGTAAGACATGGTTTACTAAACTCAATTGAAACTTCGCATCAGACGGAACAAATTCGTGACGGGTTTTGATCTTGCAAATGAAAATGATCAAGATCTATATCGAGATCTGCATTGAGCGTTGCACCGAGACGAGACGAGACTGACAAACGATACCGGAAGCATATCTTGGTTGATCTTGTTTATGAAATCGGAATGATCGATTATTCCGTTTCATTAGATACGAAGTCGGAATTCTGTGCGGTGGATATCTCATTGGAACACGTTTAAATTAAGATGATGTATTCTTTTTCAGTCCCGACGAGAATATCGTGTGCATCCCTAATCGTAACTTTGTCCTTGAAAAGAGTGAAAAGTTCTGATTCGAATGCTGAACCAGAAGAGTCGTTTGTGATTTCCAATAAAGTCTGAATATGTTGTCCTACAATCAGACTATGTTCGCAAATGAAAAAAACCTTCGCCATATTTTTTGTTAACTCTCAACACATGTTTAGATACATGAAATTATCTCATCAGTTACATCCTTAATTGAGGAGTAGACTGGAGAAGAGGTAAAAGGGAGATATAAACAGAAATATAAAATATTTGACAAGTAATGTAAAATTCAAACTACGTCAATTTGAGAAGTTTCCATTTAGCCATATATTGCATCCAAGATAAGACCAAAATAAACAACAAGCGACTCGAAACAAAAACACAAGAGAATAGTTGAACCAAAATAATTGAAAACCCGATTGGGTTTTTTTTGCTTCAGATCCCAATCTATTCTGATCAATTGGTTTTTGGATAGCATTCAAAGCGATTCTATCCGTCAATTAGAAGTAAGAAAACATCAGTTGATAGTGGCTACGGAACATTCAGTGAAGTAAATACCAGGGACACAAATGAAAGCGAACAAAAAAAGAATGAAGCTCAAAAGAGTTCAAATCCGTGAAAATTCACTCATCGCTGGATTTTAAAGGACCAAGAATTATCGATGTCACGCTTGAAACACTTACAAGCGCATTGGAATCACAATGGCGAACGCCATACCGCATACATGAAAACAATATATCAAATCCAGCATTCCATGGAAAAGTGCACTTCTTCTTGCTTGGTGAATTAATCATAGGATGTCAAATTGTGTCTGTGGCCAGCCAGTTACTATTTTTCCCAAAACTTGCTCGTATTCAGCACACCCTTCTTCATCGAAACAAAATAGTGTGGATTATCTCAAAAATATCGCATGAATAATTGATATGAGTTTCCATAATCGAACTTGAATTAATTCAATTTTACGATGAGACAGTGGAATAAAAAGTGGAAACAATCAAGTTCCTAACGGTATCAAGAAAGTAAAAAATAATCTCGTACATGCGAATTCAATTAAATGGAAATCACTCAAGTCTTGAAAATATTATCAGGAATTGTGATTCTGACATTTCATTACAGGTTGGAATCCGTGTCATCATGAAAAAGGAAAGAAGCAGAAAAGAAAGAATGATTATAATGGAAAATACGTGATATTGGATATACGGATTCGTATAAAATTTTTAGTTGTGTGTAGATTCACGTTATAAGGATATATATTGACGCATATGAGTGTGCGCTCACGTTGATACAGTACACAAACGAAAAAAAAGAGATCCCCACCAGTCGATGCCGTATAAATCATTGTTACCTTCCGATATAACTTCAAATGTTCCTCTCTATATAGAGAGAAATTTTACACAACGCATATTATTATTCTATGTGGACGTATCCGCAATCATAGAATTACCCTTTGAACTTGGCATAGTGAATCTCTAATTCTGACTAAAAAAAAACAGATAATTCTACATTGTTTTGTGTACATTTGAAAAAACAGTTGATGGATGAAAAAAATTACACAATGAAACAAATTTTGATTATATATATCAATTGTCAATGAATTATTTCGGCTACAAATGAGATCCCTATTGAAAAATTCCAATAGAAACCGATAAGTGTGATTTTATCGGAATCAATGGGTTTCTATCGATTTTCCGTGTCGTTTTGTCACAGCCGCTAGAGGTTCCTATTGGATTTCATGTAAAATTCAATATTCTATTGGTATTTATTGATACAATCGGTGAAACCTCATGAACACCGATGAAAAATAATTTCCCATTGGGAAACCATGTCGTTTTGTCACAGGATCCACGGGAATCCATTGGAATGTGTTGGAATTTTTCAACAGGGATTAATTCAATAATTTTCTAACTTTCTATGGATATGCATAAAACAGGCACTCACCTGAATTGTTCAAAATGAATAATTGGACATCATTTCAATTGGAATATATCACTTTTTCTATGAGGGAGGATGAAATTTCAGAAGAAACATACAATTCTCCCAGGAATTGTAATGTCCTGAGGGAATATATGGAGTTCACTTCATATAGCCTTTATATTCACCGAAAAATTGGATTGCAAATGAGAAAGTATGAAATTTATAGTTCAATTCTATGAGAGAATACCTATGAAAGATATATGTGTGTATGTATTTATTTATATTCTTTCGGCGCCCTTTTACATTGGCTTAAGGGCGCCGCCCCCCTACAATTTTCTCCCCTCTTCCATACATTTCCACAACTCCTACTAACATAAAAAAAACAGTTCTAAAACAAATCAGATGAAGAAAGAAAAGAAACTAAGATCTCTAAAACATCTCAGAATCCAAATCAAAAAATACCAAACAAAACAAAGAATACAGAGAAATTCTATGAAAGATATATTCGTGGAGGAATAAATAAAAATTGTAACTGTATAAAAATAATATAGGAGTCCACGTTTCTTTCATGTTGCATGAGAAAATACGGATTCACACGCGACGGTATAACTTTCAATAGTGTTTTGAAATGGGTTATATAAAAAAAATGCGATGCAACAGTTTTGCATCTGAGAGGAATCAGAATTTGTTCTCAAGAAGAAGTGGTATGATATTTAATTGAAAAACCCCATTTTTTCACCTGAAAAGAGGCAAATCGCACAAGAAAAGATTGCTTTGAACAATATGAAGAAGAAGATGATTATGGAACAAACGGAGATTGAATAATTCATTCTCTTGAACGGAATTATAACTGTTGGAAGAAATCTGTACCTCCACTTTTGCGTAAAATTACAACTTTGAATAAGAAAACATGAATTATGAAAAAAAAACTATGAAGGAATTGAAATTTAATAGTTTATTCATTATTAAAAAATTGTGAATTAAAATTGAAAAAGTTTCTGAGAAATATCTTATTCCTCTTGAAAATGAGAACTTAACTGAAGCGAAAACGAAACCTGTATGGAAATTTCATTCTCATTCGTTGTTCAATTCAACGTAATATTCAAAAAGAGGATATCGCTGGACACAATTTTCGAAAGCGTATGAATGTTTCTGAGCGATAGCATTTTTTTTAAATTTTCAACGGTGGCTGTGAGAATAGATTTCTCATGCAATCTAGTGAACATTTTTCCCCTCAACATTTCAAACATTCATTATGCTCTCTAGATAATATCAGAAAGTCCTCTAGTGCGTCGATTTCTGTACCTTTGAGATGACTTTATTATGAGCTTTAATAGTTATCCGAAAATTAACTCGAATCACTTTCTCATAACTTCGCGAGAGCTCATAATAAAGTCATCTAAGAGATTTCCGAAATCGACGCATTAGAGAACTTTCAGATATCATTTAGAGAACATAACGAATGTTTGAAATGTTGAAAGGAAGAATGTTCACTAGGAATCACATGGAAATCATTCTCAGGTCAATGGAGTAAGATGTTTTGGGGAAAATCACATATAAACTTTCCACGAATCAAAACAAATTCTCTTCAAAAAAGAGCATGCATGAAAATTGAAAGAAATATCAAAAGCCATCATCGAGCTTAGTATATATCTAAATACAGCACATTAGTACAAAGAGCCCAGATAACACGAAGAATTCTTTTTCAAGAACAAAAATAGAATTGTTCAAGGACTCTTCTCGAACTAATGAATTCGTATAGAGCTCTGGAGGAGTTCAATGTTCCGGACATTACAAGTTCTTTGAAAGTATTGAAACATGAATATACAAAAATATTTCCGGTATTCTCAAAGGAAAGAATTTCAAAGGAAACATGTCCGAAACATTCTTCAGAGCTCTATATAAATTCATCAGTCCGACAAAAATTCTTGAAAATTCTATTCTTGTTTTTGAAAAAGAATTCTTCGTGTGTTATCTGGGAGAATTCGAAAAGAGCCCACTTGAAGTTGAAATAATTCATTACTGTATAGATCATCACTTTTTTTTTCTAGTTATTATGAATAGGGGTGCTTCCGATAACTGCTCTAAGTAGAGCAAGAACAACTTTGCAAGCAATCGAAATATTCAAAACATTCTCCTCTTTTTTTGATCGATTAAAAATTTGCTCTTTTCTGCTTGGAGCAATTATCGGAAACACCCTATATCACTCTCCATAATGGAACTGTTTCACATTGATCACGTTCAAATCAATACTCACCTTTGAATAGAAGAACTGATGGAAAACAACATATCTTGATATCCTTCTTTCATTGACATAAGCTGGCAGGAAACAAAACTTTGTATTCGTAACAATTATTCACCCAATGTCACTTCCACTATTCTCAAATCACTATGTGCAGAGAAAAAATGAAAGCTAAAATTGTACTTTTTTTTACAATATATTGTTACTTCAGAAAATTCAACTCTGATTGAAGCTACCCATACAAGCAAAAATTTCGCTCTGTCTAAAAGATTTCTTATGCAACAGTTTTCACTGTCTTTAAGATGTCTTGAGATCTCTTCTTAGATTCCTTAAACGAAGACATCTTAAAGACAGTGAAAACTGTTGCATAAGAAATCTTTTAGACATTTGAAAGAAATCTTTTAGAGAAACAAAATTTTTGCTGTATGGGTCGCAGCCGATTGTTGTAACTTCTGATCAAACGTTGTTGAAGCTTTTTTTTCATTTCTGAAATCGATTAAGCAACGTTGCATTAAATGTTTTAGATGCTTAAATCCTTCATAAAAATCTTGCGTAAGAAGTTATAACAATCGACTGCTAACTTTATGGCTGTCAGTTTCAGCTTCATTTACTCTTCCGCATCGCTCCAAATGCTTTATTTTCACCAGGGAAGGAAGCATTCAACAATTTCCAATTTCACAAAACATAGTACTGAATTATGGCTCACAAATATCCATAAGTCATTCCAGAAACAAGCACAATTCGAACTCCGGAAATAATATTTTCACTCACGCGAGAAGAAACATCATTTGAACAATTATCTACAACGCGACGGTGAAAGCGCTAAGGGAAGACTGCTATATGCCGTATCTAGGTACTACCCAGTGAACATTTTCCCCCTCAACATTTCAAAGATTCATTATGTTCTCTAAATTATGGAGAACTGTTTGATATCATTCAGAGAACATAATGAATGTTTGAACTTTCAAGGGTGACAATGCTCACTGGGTTATCAATGGTCATTGTTTAGAAGCGCGTCGGCTCAGCTTAGAATCCGAATGACCCCCTCTATGAACCCATCCGTAACACGCACGTTATCACTATATACATGATTGTGTATATTTTAACATCACTGCTCCGCTAACATAAACAAGGATAGAAACATAAACAAAACGAAGACTTGGGAATTTCTCGAAATCAGAACGTACAATGCGAAAAGAGTTATTTTGATAGTTCACATATTATCGATTTGAAATCCGACCTAATGTAACATAACATTAGAAATAATCTATTGTCTTAATGCGGAATTTAAAATATTGATAGTCAACTGATGATCCATTATACATGAAGCTGATAAGTGATTGATAAAAATATGATGTAATTCATAATAGAATATATTAATTTATGATAGATCATCAATTAACCATTGATATATTATATTATGTGTGAATAAAATGATAGATTAACCATAATGTCATGCTGTATTAAGTCGGATTTCAAACTGACATTTGTTAACTAATAATGTAATCTTTTTACAGTGATAGAATCTTTTTAATTATTCCACAAAACATGTTTCGAATCAGAGGAAAGTTCTCCAATTCAAGTTGAGAGGATACGAGCACATATCCCTTACAGCACCATAGATTTCAGAAATGTCTCAATTACATTTCAATCTTTCATCTTCATTACATTTCAATGACCTTTCATAGAGATATATCAAAAATCTGTCAATTGAGATGTCAGCTCTTTGCAATGTCTAAGATATATCGCAAGAGGAAATATTACAATGAAATGTTTCATAAATGTTTTTGGAATATTCCAGAAATAATTCGGGAATTTTATATGGAATGTAAGATCAGCGGACATTGCAATGTTTCTGAAGGGAGTTCGAAATCTCAATGTGACATACGGCAATATCAGAGGGATCATTCAATGTTTCTTCTTTCAAATGTTAGATTTCTGCAATCTCAATGAAATCTTTGGTGTTGTATGGGATTTGACTCGATCTGGTGGCATTTATTCAGACAAAAATACTCGGAACTGGACTTATCAAAAGATCTTCAATTTCGATAAAAAATTCTGGCTCTGTACAGACCTAGATTAACCTCCGAAGAGTCATCCCTGAGAATTTCAGACCTTCTGAAGAGCCCAGTTCTAAGCATTTTTTGTCTGAACAAAATGCCACTTAACTAGCTTGAAAAAGCTTCTTAACTCACGAGAGTTTAGAGTTATCAGAATCTACCAACAAAATCTTCAACGAAATTTCACGAGGACTGCTTTGCAAGAGGAGAATGTTAATAATCATTTCGCGAAGAATAGAATATCTAAAACTATTTCTTCTGCATGAGGTAAAAAGAAGATTCTTTCTCATGTTCTTCTAGAGAATATAATCTTTCAGATAACTTCCTTCAAAAGAACGATGAGACAGAATACATGACAATCTTGCCTCAAAGAAGAGAGGAGAGATGAGACTTTTAAATAATCAGATATTCTTCACAAAGAAAAAGCTTATTTCAGCGAGCTCAAATAGATGGAGACTTGCTTTTGAAATTTCATTAACCGTCAACAGGGATATGACACTTCCTTTAAAAATATGTTTCTAGCATGTCTCGATCCCCCTTCACTGCTCTCTTCCGAGTTGTCAGACGGCACTGATGCATGTCCTTTATGAGCGGAGTTCGAACATTTTATTCATTAATACTTTTTTTTCGATGTGATAAAAGGAGCACAATCGGGAATACGATCCATCGCGAGAGTATTGACAAACTCCGTCTGTGAAGAACGAGCTCATACGCACCATGCTGATCCCGATGTGATCATAAATAATCCTTTATCGTGGAATTCTTGAACAGTCCCCGTTACAACGATTCAGAATAAGTTCTTCTTATAAATCCCTGATGTTTGAAGAGGATTTTGAAAACATCTCGCAACAAGTTATGATTTTTGCCAGAAGTAGCAGGAGGGGAGTTTATTTGGGAACTCCCTCTTCCCTTTCAACATTACGTCATTTATGTATAGCTCCTCATTCCGGAAGTAAACTCAATATCTTCCATCTTCTTCGGAGAGAAATTTTCTGTCCATGAAATCGCAGGATCAATATGAGAACAAGAGGAATTATACCAACATTCTGAAACGATAAGAATGTTCACAATTACATCAACAATCTTATGCAACATTAGAAAATATTCTTCAGATGCCTAATCCAGTTCTTATTTCTAAAAGGCGTCTAAGAAAGCGTCTAATCCCAAACATATTTTGGAAGTGAAAACTGCTGTAGACGCGTTCAGAAGGTATCCTTTGACGTTGCATAAGACAGCATATAGATATTTCGAGACATCTTCAAGACAGAATTTTTATATGGGTATTAATATAATATTCAAGTCACCTCATAATGTCACAGTGAGGATGCTCAGAATAACTTACTGGAGGTGTTAAAAAAATAATCTGCAAGAATCGACATTAAAAGTGTCCCAACCAGAAATTGAGATAAGGTCCACATTAGGCCATATCAGGTCCTGATTTAGATTCATGTGGCCTTCATTTTGCCTGATTGAACTTTATATTGATTTCTGCTCGAGGTGGAGTATGAAATTCACATTCAACGTGCAATATGTTGTTCTCATAAGATGCTTTTATGATATGATCATCAAATGTTTTTAGATATCGAAGACTCAAGTAGCACAAGAAGCTTCCAAGAACATGTTGACAAGATTTGAATGAGACTATTCTAGTTCTTCGGAGCATTATTTGTAGGACATTTCCAAGTACGCATTTCTCATTTTTCATAAATTCAATTTCAGATGTAGTAAGAATCGTTCCAACAAATGCTCACGAGACATTTTGATTGAGATGTTTATCAAGCAACTATTATTAGCAACTTATTCTATTGATAAGATTTCAGAACTTTTAGAAATGTTGTATGAATGTAATTTGGGATTTCACAAAATATTCACGTTTGCGAAGCAGGCAGGATAACTTCATCATCTTGTCAAAAGGACCCTCTTCAAAACGTCTATTTTCGCTCAGAAATTGAATTGGATTTTGACAAAATTTTCCACGAGTTCCAAAAGATCCATAGACAAAATGTAATGGATAATCCAATGATTCGTTGGAGAGTAGCACTATATTGTAACATTGAACATCCTTAACCTGAAAAAATTTTCAAGAATCCCATTGTTCACGAAAAGGATCTAATGAAGATGCCAATTCTTTTCCATGACAAGCCAAATTCTTATTAAACAAGTTTCTCACAAGCTTTCTTACGTGAGTTGTTTTTCTGCCGACTATCAAACAAGTCGACTGATTATCACAGGTGTCGAAACATGAACCGATTAACCGAGATTCAGTTGATTCGACCAAAATTTAACCGCTCTAGTTGGTTCTCGGTCAACCATCAGTCGAATCAGTTCAAGCTTCATCGAATTCAGTACTTTATGATACAACTATGTTGTGATTCATTCCATATCAATTTACCATCGTTTGGCTCCACAGATTCATCATAAGTTCATCAATTTTTGACGGTTGTGAAAATTGCATCGAAAATCATCCCCATCTACGGAAATTTGGCTTTTTGTTCCGTCAATCAATTTTTTTGAAGATAATTTGAGAATCATTATTGCTTTTGAGTAAAAAGATCATTCATTCGAAAGATCTGGTACAAAAATTTCAATTGTCATTATTTATCCAATGTTGTCTGATTAAAGAGGTTGATTAACACAATACATCCCATTAGCACATTGAAACGTATATCATTTGATGTTTAGGTCTGCATCACCACTGATGGAAGAAACACATTGCTCCACCGTTGCTGAACGTGCAATTCAGGTCGATGAGTAGAATTGGTAACCTTTGACAGTATAAGGAGGGTCGAGCACGTTCAGAGAGATAATTCGTCATCTTAGTAGAAAAAGTAGTTCAAAAATGCGCTAACCATAGTTATCCTGAGAGCAATCGTGTGAAAACTGGAATTTTTACAGGTCATTCGACTACACTGAGGAAATATTTCATTAAATATTACGGTGTATCACCAGATCAGGATGTCGATTTCTTCGAGAATGAATTTTATTTATCAATGCGCGATTCTTCATTTTCAATTAATAAACTGATTCATCCATATTTTAGACAGTTACATTGAGAGGAATTTCTATTATATCTACAATACAAATACACTGTCAGAAATATCTGGAAGTTTTTTTCAATTACGTACATGAAATCAGGTTCATATACATTCTGCATTAAATTTAATGTACAAAAACATGAAAAGACTATAGATTATGCTATAGTTTGCATTAAATTTCATGTAAAATGTGCATGAAACTGAATTCATGTACGTACTTGAAAAAAACTTCCAGTAAAAACATTAAAATTAATGCACAAATTTTTAACAGTGTAGGAATAGCTGTAATATATAATAAAATATATTATATATCCAATTGAAATCATCACGTGTACAATAAAATTCATTGTATTGAATAGCAAGGGTGTAGATTTTATCATATAATTGTTGCCGTCCCTATTCTTGTTATACATTTCTCTCTGTGTAGACTTTCATTTACGCGAGTTAAAATTTGGCTGGGATAACTAAATTTCAGTTATCGCAGCCAGGTGCTTTTCTCTCAATGCATCAACAATATTTCAACAATGAAGCTTTAAAAATAGTTCTGAAGCCGAATCATCAGTGGTCTAATTCGGTTGTAGAATTCTCACTTGCATTTTATTGTCGAAACACTGTCGATTTTTCAGAATACAAATAATTCAGAATAACACTGAGGTTATCTCGTCATACCACTATTTTGATTCAGGGTTTGGATAAATAATTATTCAGGAGAAGTCGCGTAAATGTGGTTTGAATTGTCCTCATTGAGATCGCAGCCCCTTGTTTGTAAATATGCGTGAAATTAGTTCAAGTGTTCTGCTCGACACCGTCATGAATGCTCTTCAAAACTTTGTGCTTGAAATTTTGTCCCCTGGGTAAATCCGCAAAGCGACATAAGAACGATGTGAAAAAAACGAAGAAATAGGATCACCATATCGCTTCTAGAATTTTCAACACTGTATCCACCGATTTCGTTCACCCATCTGTGGTCCGTGTTCGTGCAATGTGAAGGCAACTTCCTAATCGTCAGCAGTATGATTACAATAATAGAACTATTACATAATTATGTATCTCTCCTTTTCTACGTGCTTTTCTCCAGTGGCAGATTTCATCTCCCGATCGTAGAGAAATTGTTCTTTCATCAGGAAAAGGGAGCTTTTCTTCTTCTTCTTTCAGAACTCATTCTGCCTTCTAGGTGCAAAATTCTCTAGGAAGTGAGGAAAAAGTCCACCAAATCAGGGTGAAGGGTTTTCTATTTATGGTAGAACTATACTGCTATCGTTTTGGTGGAGTATTGTAAAATTATTTTTTTACAGTGTAATTTAGATATAAAAATTTGTATGAGATAACTTTGGGGACATGAAAACGGATATATCGAATCTATTCGACTAGCATCCTCCTATATATATGGAGAAATTTTATTGTCTACGGAAGAGAAGAAATTCATAATTGCGTTGGATGCAGCCAATAACCGTCGCATACTTTGCGAAGTTACCATAACGAGCGCAACGATAACCATAACTACTACTACTACCGTTTGCGTAAAGGAGGAAGTTCTTTCACGTGTATTAGGATGATATCAATTTTATGTATCCCGGAAAACACCTTCATATCTCGACTGGATCTTTGGAAAGTATACATTTTTCTGACGGGACTGTGATCAAGGAATGAAATACATTCCAGAAGAATTCTCATTTGTTCTGTTTCTTATAAAATATTCACAAATACCGATCGATGATAACTCTGGTAGAGAAGATCCTTTTTCTGATAGAAA
Source organism: Gonatopus flavifemur (assembly GCA_018340375.1). Classification (NCBI taxonomy): domain Eukaryota; kingdom Metazoa; phylum Arthropoda; class Insecta; order Hymenoptera; family Dryinidae; genus Gonatopus; species Gonatopus flavifemur. The sequence goes on along the minus strand of JAFFJZ010000001.1, from coordinate 38,032,013 downwards.
AAAAACAGTTAATGGGAAAAAGGTGTGAGAATTGGAGTGAGAGGTTGAGTAATAAAATACTTACCGGAATGCAATGATATCCCACATATTCTACCATTGAATTTCAATTACTCTTGTAAGTATCACTTGCTATATTACTCAATTATGTTTCTAATTCAGTTCAAGGAGGTTTTTCACCAGGTGAGATAACTATTTATGCTGCTCTATCGATGCAATATTTGTTGATTGTATAGATAATTTACTTTCTCTATGCTTAACTGAAATGCGTTGTAACACCCTCTCACTGCCCCTTTCCCTTGAGGACAGAGCTCATCTCATGTCTGCAATTACCATCTTTCTCATTTGTCTTGTTTCATACCCTGATCTGAAGTTACATCGTAGTTATGATGCAATAACACACTGAGTTTGGTGGGATACCAGTGTCATGAGATTAGTTGATTTTCTCCGTGAGATATTTCAATCATATATCATCTCTCTGCTTGGAATGCTTTTGAGAATTTGTTTGTGAATTTTTGCTTCATCTTGACTGATTTTTGTTAAAAAAATCTCATAAAGAACTAGTCAATTTTCCATCTGCTTCTATCCAATGTTCTAAAATTGGAAGATCCCATCAGAAACTGGCAACAATTTCATCACCAATTCCGCTATATTTTTCGCTTGGACAATGCAATTAAATCATCGATTATCAATCTTGATCATTATAACAATGAACAGAAATATATGTATACGTATTATAATAACATAAATATTCACCAATATGGAAACATGTATTATGCATCAAAATTATGGGATTAAAAAATATTCCTTTTCGAATGAAATAAGATTCATTACTCGCTTCATGCAATAATTCAAGATAAAACATGTATGAACTATGTACGTGCAAGTATATTCAAGTACATGCGATTGAAAAGCAAAATAAAAAACAAGGAAGAAGATTGATCGATGTGATTTCCAAGTATATCGAGACCGAGTCAAGAACGTAGCTTGGAACGCGGATGCATATTGATTTCTCTCACAATACACCGTGGTCAGGACATACCGTGAGGAAGGCACATCTCACACGTACCTTGTGTATTGGATCTGGATGCCATCGCGTTTATTTAGAACGTATTAAGTCGATCACAATCAGACTCAGTAAAATTGAATTTCCTCCAATATTTAATTTTTCTCTTCGCTTCTTTGTGCGGATGAGAACATTTTTCGTTGCATGAAATGATGAGGAAACGGTATTGAAATTCATAAAATTCGATTGCGCATATATTATGTGGAGTAAATATGCGGTTGATTGTGTGTTCTGAAATTGTCATGAAACCTCAAGAATCCGATGACATCCCAGTAAATCTCTCAAATCTTGGAAGTATAATAAGAAATAATCATAAATGATGACTATTATTCTCTGCGGGAATGTTCATTCGATTTTCAAAAACATGCACATTCCAGATACATTGCAGTAATGTCCAAAGGAAACTCAATGCATGTATCGATGGATGAATGTGTTCAGTATTTGATTCTTATCATAAGTACGTCAGGCACAAGAATAGCTTAAAGAAAAAAATCCCAAATATTTCAAGCCCATCATACGTATTGAAAGTTTATGGCTTCCTTAATATGAATAATCTCATTGTACTGCACAAAACTCGAAAAGTCCCAGAGTTATCTTACCATTGTCACTAGAACTGCATTGATTGTTTTTATTTTGCGTTTGCATTATACTGTCTTCATTTTGTAACGTCCGCACGGGCGATTCGCTATACCGTTCGTTTTGTTCATAATGCTCCAATGAGATTAGGAATCCTTAATTGGATGACTTCGCAAGTGGACACGATGAAAGAGGAAGGAAGGAAGGACACAGAGAGAACAGCATATCGTCAAATCACCCCACAGGTTTCTCCTTGCCTCTTCTCTTTCTGACGCTTGCCATTTCTCTCTCCCCTTTACTTTCCCCATCATGACTGTTATATACCATGGCGACGTGAAACACAGCCGTTAATTGCAATACCAATTTACACGGAAGTCAGATGTGGAAGGAAAGGTAGCTTGCTCCTACTTGCTATATTGTCTATGAACGAAGCCACACCTGCTGACTAGGATGAACAGCATACGTGTATACACGTGTTTACTTGCGAATGTCTATGTGTAAGTATTGTACTTTAGGTCCAATTCACTGGGCGAACTATTCTCGGAATGTAACCTTCTTCACAGATACCCTGAATTCACCTTGTTCCTCTGCCTCTTTTTCTTGTACCATTATCGTCCTTCCTCCTCTCAATAGTCATTCACTGGAACCTAATATTGTTATAGTAATATTCTCTCATGAATGAATATTCATTCCAACTGACTGTATGTTCAAACCTATAAATGATGAACAGAGATTTACAATGCAGTTGTGTGATTAGAAAATTGAACACTGTGGAAAGTTTCAATGAATTCCCCGACATCCGCCAGAAAGCAAATAATTCATCGCAGGGCGTGAAAATTTCAATGAATTTGGCAAATTCCTTGTATCTTTCGTTGGAATTACCGAACAATCGGTATAGTTACCAAAACTCCTGTAATTTTCTGAGTTTTCCTCCGGATTAATTGCTACTAAAAGATTTTCCAGTAAATTTACACACTTTTCCTCTGAAATGAAACAAAATCTTGTAGAAATACACTGTATAAAATGAGGGGAATTTTTCTTCACACTGTTGATGGATTTCTTCCCTTCATCGTGGGGGAATCGTTTTTTCGTCAGAAATGAGGTATTTTTTCACCACTTGGAGGAACTATTCTGTTCTTTGGGTGTTGAATCCCTTACAGTTGAAGGAAAAGCCCACCAAATTATGGTGAAAAATTCCCTATCTATGGAGGAACTTTGCTGCCACCATTTTTGGGGGAGAAATCCCACAATCATTTTTTAGAATGTACATAGAAAGAGCACACTACACACATTTTTTTCATGTTTCCAACTCTTGCATATCCTAGCAAACATCATTCTAGTTGAGGGAAGCACGAGAGCGGTCGTAATGAAATACGACAAAGACATATGACTTTTGCGACTGCTCTGTGCGTTGAATACGACTCCGTCGTACGGCGTTTTGATCAGGAGAGTCTTACGAAAGTGATGCAGTCGTGAGACTTTTACGATTATCATCGTGCGTTGATTACGTCTCAGTCGTATGACACTACAATCAAGTCCGCGCGATGGCTTTCATTCTCCAGGCCTTACAAGGCCTCATAATCCTAGGAGAAATGCACTTTCCCAAAGAAAAACTAGAAAACTTACCAGTAACTTGCAAGTTACTAACAAATATCTGGTTATTCCGTGGGATGGGTGTTCCAAACCAATGAATCGCTAGAGCATTTCTACTAGCAGAGGTCCTCTTGAGAGACTTTCAAAGCCTAGAAAATCACTAGAGTGATTTCTACCAGGGTGATGTTGTTAACAAATGCATATCCTATTACACACATTTTGTTCTTCTCGTCCCAATGTTGGTGCTCCTCCTTTCAAATAACAATGGTAAATGCTCTCTTTCAATATAAGCAGTGCCGGATTCAGGTTCATCCAGGCCCCCGGTAGTACTATAAAGATATAACGACGTCTTCTTCTGTTTTTCCTCTCCTGGATAAGGCCTCAGTGATAAGCCAAACCCCCGCATTCGCCGAGTTCGCCTGTATGCAAATCCGGCACTGAGTATGAAAGATTCATCCTTTTTCGATAGTACATTTGTTTTGTAGGAACTTGAATCGTTGTCGAACTTGAGTCCGATATCTGAATGTGATACCTTCATTGGAATTTTCATTGATTCTTCAACTACCTCTTCATAGAATTGACTGAAGAGGGAAAGCAAAAAAAATGTTTGAACTCCCATTAAACAATTCAAGAACAATTTTTCTTGAAGAACGTTATCATCTCACGGAAACATTGAATATCGATTGTTTTTGTTTCGATGATCAATTGGGGACTACGAATATTGTTTAACAATAAGCTTTCAAATAAAAAAATGAGCAACCAATGAGCATACAAGAATCGATTCCTTACCACTGAATTTTCCAGTTATACAAAAAATTATATGCCTATAGATAACAATATGCACTTAACATCTTTGAACATCAATTGAGAAACAGAGTATGGAAATGTATCCAGAATTCGTACCTTCTTCTACGAAATCAGTCATGAATTATCGTGGTAATATCTATTTTACCCTTTCGTTTCTTACTGCCGGCAAGATATCTCGCGTGCAATGTTACCTTTCCGACAACATGAGTGCATGAGTTATCTCGTTCAAACCTGAAAGGCAACATGGCAGTACGATTTATCTTAGTTGAATCACATACAATGAACATAGGTGTACTAGTTGCCTTCCCTACATCGTTAAAAAGGAGATAACACACTGGACGATATATTTTGAAATTTTATCAAGAAGAAAGATAATTTTTATGGGAGAAGTTGTCTAATTTTCATCTTACTACTTCTCTTTGAAATTATCATTATCGTGATAATTATTTGATGTTAACAGAATATTCATTATATAAAGTCAGCTTTAACATATCCTTCACTCAATCAACTTGCTGTGACTTTTAATTGACGCCGAGCGGCTCGTTAGCTCACATCATAAAAACATGAAAACCCAAACACATCAAACAAATCGGAGTTTTGAACTTTTCTTATACTTCGGTCATTAAATTTGCTAAACTCTACAATAATCTTATTTTCACAAAAATCCTTGGATTTGAATATGTTCAACATAAATTTTGTAATTGAATCTAGTAATATTTACTAGATCTTCAGTCAAATTCACTGCTTCAGAGATAATTCTAGCAGCAACACCAACAGATTATAGAGAAACTAACGAATATTATGAAACATTTTACTACCCATAAGACCTCCTGTGTTTTGGAATATTCTTCGGATAAGTTATTTCAATACACGAATTTTTTAGATGTGAATTTTATCACATATTTTTCGTGCAGCTCCAGAGAAATAATTGTAAATTTTATCCCCAAAAGATGATGGTAAGAAATATCCAGCGTGGGTTGACAGCCTTACGGTGGAGCCTTCACAATATTATTTGGTAGATTTTTCCTCACTTTTTGAAAAGTTCAACATCTAAGAGAATCATCTTTCCCTGTTAAGGGGATACTAGCGACGTGGCAGCAGCAAAATCGTCCATCACAAACTCCGGCTAAACGCTTCATTTTACTCGAAATATCGCTCTGTACAGCACTTCTCTGATTCGAGTAAAAGTGCTGCACAGAGCGATATTTTGATTAATTGATTTATGAATCATTGATATGATAATTATGAATTATTATGATTTAATTGATATGACGCTGCTGGTATCACCTTAACAGATAAGTAATCTCCTCATAATCAGAATCGAAATTCACTCATGTGAGTTCCCTCATGTGGTACATACAGTATTTTTATACATAGGCTACTCAATAATAAACACACAATCATACACCTATAAACCAATCTAATAACGCGCACAGATATTTCATTGCGTCATAATTTTACAGTTTATATATCATTGAGCCTATTCTCTGTAGAATAAAATCGTAAGAAGAATATAACAAGTAATTCTCCAGAGTATAGTCATAATTCCAAATGGTGTGAGAGTATTTGATTAACGTATATGAACATTTTCTTGTTTAACTCAGATGTGGATTGTCCAAGAGACATTTCCATGGGTCATCGTTACATATCCGCGCTTGAGGGCTTAGTATAAATGATTGTCTATCGGAATCGAAACCTGGACAAATGAATAAGAGAAAGTCAGAGCGGTAGAGTCTTCTCTATTGTCTCATTACATCGTACGGAAATCTTGCCCTTCTCGAACGCGTGGACGTGCGATTCGAGGATAATTCTTGAGAATATGTTGTTCAACAATCGCAATTGAGCAAAGAATCTTCGCAGAGTGATGGGTATCCTGAGAAAAGTGAATTTAGGCGGATCCTGTGATATTGTCAGGTGGGGATAAATGACCAAGGTCGTGGAGTTGGCTATTCTTTGAATATATTTTTGGGATAGAGAACTCTCATGTGTAGTTATCAGTAAGTTTTCATGCGCGCGAAGTGAGGATTCCGATAGAGAACCCCATAATGAGAGCCCTCCGCCAATCTAAATGAGTTTTCAACCTGCAACATCCAGTTAAATTCCTGTTGGGAGTTACCAAGATCAGCTAGTTGCTCAACTCGGAACAAACGAATCTTGGGGTAGCGATCATCAGACATTTTGAGGATTTTTATTATCCAATTGAGGTCTATTTGGAAATACTAACCACCAGGTGACATCTGCCTGTTTCTAGTCTCGTTGCATAATCAGGGATGTCTTTCGGTATGTGTAATATTTTCTTCAAACATGCAGCCCGGAGTCTCTCCACATGATCAATATATCTTGAATTCCATATCTCTTGGCCGTATAAAAGCACACTAGAAACAAGACTGTCAAATAATTTATTGATAGGATGCCAGGAGTCTGGTCCCACCTTGTTAGTCAGTGCAACAGTAGAGCTCATTGCTTGCAAAGTTTTGGTCAAAGTTGCACCTACCATTTTTTTCTAAGGTGGCTGAGTTAGAAAAGGTCACGCCAAGATACGTATAATTACGTACAATTTCTATCGGAGAGGAGCCATCATAAAACGTGGAGTATCCCTTGGTGTACCCGTGGCCTCCTTTCTGGAAGATCTTTATTTCAGTTCTATCTGTATTGACAAATAAACCATAACTTTGGCAGTATTTTTCTCGTGTGATAAGCATTTTACGTATGGCTACCACAGAATCAGCAAAAGGCACTAGGTCATCGGCATAAGCAAGTAGATGAATTCCTGTCAGAAGGTTTATCATGACTCCTCTGATTCCATTTTTTCTAGAGTATGATTCAAAATCAGCTGTGAATAGGGCAAACGAAATTGGGCTCAATATCTCGCCTTGGAGCACTCCTTCGGATACTCCAACGAGCTGCGATCGATCGCAGTTGTTTCTAATAGAGAACCTAGCTTTAGAATAAAGATTTTCAAGTGTCTTGACAAACTTCGTGTCTGCACCTAGCAAGAGGATCTTTTGCCAAAGTAAAGTATGGAACTCCGCGTTATATATACTTTTTTTCTGTCCACCCAGCCAGCACAAAAGATCAATTCATAGTCTTCTCCAAGATTTCTTGAATAGTTCCCGTTATGCAACCAATAATGAATGCAATAAGAATTCAATAAATTCAAAATGAAAACGTATTGAATTCCCGGACAATTCATTATGAAATCTTGATATGAGTTCTTTCTGAACATTCAGTCGTTCATTAAGAGTTCATTTTGAATTCAAAATATTCATAATGAATACATATTGATTGGCATAATGGAAACTCTCCATATGGGCAGTTATGACCTGATGAAGATTGCATCTCTCTATCAAAGGGAATTGACAAAGACAATGCAATATTGCAGAAATTGTTCGACAAGCCAATTAACGATCCCTTACAATGAAAAAACATGCCACATAAGTTTCACAATTTTGCATTATATTAATGGGAAATTCCTAATGAATCTTCGATGAGAAGAAAATATAATTGAATTCTGGAATGAATCAAAGAAAATAACATCGCGTAGTATTTTAGTATTAATGGGCAATACGTACAATGAGAAAAGAGGCATTTGGAAGTTCAGTAAACTGTACTATATTTTTTCGATGAATCTGAATATTATTGAACTTTCAGCGATTTTTCATGAAAGTTCAAGAAACATTCATGAAATTTCGCTTTTCATTACTGAGTTTTCTGCAACTGTTATCATATCATACAATATTTATGCCCAACTTCGCGACATTGATGCCTAAACGCTTAGGAATTGGATGACGCGAAGTTGGGCATAAATATTGTATTATATGATAACGGTTGCAGAAAACTCAGTAATGAAAAGAAAAATCTCAGGAATGTTTCTTGAAGTTTCATGAAAGATCGCTGAAAGTTCAGTAATATTCAGATTCATCGAAAAAATATAGTACTGTTCACTGAACTTCCAAATGCCTCTTTTCTCAGTGTAACCAGCAGTTATGCATTATCACAGTTCTGTGGCTCCCTTTGATGAATACGGAGAAGATACGCATCACGTACTTGCATAGACGTCATCGAACGACGAAAACTAAAAGCTTCGCTAGTACGCTGAGAACGAAATGCGAGTAAAAGGTCTGTACCAACATTCAACCTACGAAACGTCACGACGTTAATTATTACTGACCTGTACCACACTCTCAATTCTCTGTACGTATACATATCAGGAGATTGTAGAGCACATTCTTTCACTCAACTGAGTTGAGATAATTATAAAAAACTCCGAGTGTTTATTCCCAAAATTTATAATATCATTGATTAACATGGATTTTATATGTACAGAAAAAGTCCTCATTATTTGAGTTACTCTACATCTATAAGAAATTTCTATCTCTCTCTTCGATGAACTTTCGAAGAAAACACATCACATTCGCCGAATACTGAATGAATAATGAATTCATGTTCACTCAACGGGTTGGGAGTCAGGGAATATTGAGTATTTAATACCTAATTTTCAATTCAAGTAACGTAATTTGAATTTGGCATAATAATCGCAGTGAAAAGAGATTCTCATTCATTTTTGTTCATGTCAATTACATGGAAGTGATATTACACGAAAAGAAAAGGACAGGAAAAGATACAACCTGACTTCTATTGAATGTTACTGATGCTTCCAAGTATCCGCTGAGTGCAGGTTGAACGATGGTCAGCAACATATATAGATGCAAAGCCATCACATTATTTGCTACTCTTGGTGCATTACGATATCGCTAGCTATTTGTTGAATAGTTTTTCTCTGTGATTGATAATCTTTGTGTTTCAAATTAGATCTGGTACACTTTGAAGGGACAGGAGTAAAATGGACACTGATCATTCTGGAAAATCGATTGCCCAATTTGAACCGACATACTCTTCTATTCAAGATATCGTACCAGTACAATTTTTAAGGCCTGCGAAAAACATTATGAGCCTAAGGGATGAGTGGAATACTTATATATTCGTATCTCTGACATATGTGGTGTTACAAGCATCCAGAGAAGTTTTGAGATCAGCCGCTAGTTTGAATATAATCAAAATCAGTCAATTTTTCTTCAATTTCAACAGATGGAAATAGGGTATCTCTCAACTCAATGAAAACCGTAAGTCAAAATCATGTCAAAATTTTTCCTACACTAAGAAGAAAAGGTTTGGTTGAATATTACACAGTTATACTGGGAAAAATCTATAGGGAACGTGTAACACGATTCACCGTAATAATGGCAGTTTTGGGAAACACGAGCATTAATGTGCATTTTTCCTTCAATTATTGCAATATATACCTTTTTTTGATGAAAATGACTTTGCATCTGACATATATCACTATAAATTCTCAAAAAATTACCACAAATCAGAGGAGAAATGTTCAGAAACGCTCATGTGTCCTAAAATTTCCATTATTATAAGGATCTCCACTACAAATTCTTCTCAGTGTAGGAAATTTAGCCACTCCAAGTAAAAACTCAGTTGAACCAAATGAACTTCACTTGTCATGGTTAAAGTCTTTCTTTACATCGAATGAACTGCTTTGTTCATATATCCTGCAACTAAACTTTTATCCACGCCGGCTAAAATTTAGCTGAGATAAATAAATTTTAGTTGACGAAACTAGGTGCCTTTTTCTCAATATCAGTCAGTTCTTCGCAAACATGTTCAGAAACTGTTGAAAGAAAAAAATAGGCCAAATGAGACATCATGTCGCATGGTGCACCAAAATCAGACCTCATCTGGCCCATTTTTTATTTCAAGAGTTTCTGAGATTTCTGCAAAAAAATGATCACACTAACAGAACAATTTATTCATAATTACCAGCATTTGGTATGGTTACCAAATCTCTTAGTTGGGTATGGCAAAATAGATATTTAGGTATAATTAAGCGACACTGTTAAAAATTTCTGCATGAAGATTCAATCACATGTAATAGAAGCAATTTCCACCCACGTGGTTGAAAAAATTCTTGAAATTTCAATCACATATGAATGAAAATTCAGTTACCAAACTATATTTTTGTGGGTAATATAATGTAGCAAAAATTCAAAATTCAATTACATATAATTGAATTCCTAATTCAATTACCAAGAATTGGAAATTTCATCTACAAGTGTACTTGAAAAATGAATGAGATTTCAAGAAACTTTCAACGGTGGATATAAAGGTTCACAACTAAGATCTCTTGTAATCCCGTTTGGAGGAGAAGAATACACTGTTAGAAATTTCTGCATTAATTTTAATGTTTTTGCTAGAAGTTTTTTTCAAGTACGCGCATGAATTCAATTTCACACACGTTTCACATTGAATGTGACATAACTGTAGCATTATCTACAGTTGTTTCATGTTTTTGTGCATTGAATGTAATGTAGAATGTGTATTAACCTGAATTCATGTATGTGATTGAAAAAACCTTCTAGATATTCTTATCAGTGTCCCCTGTGTGCATCAACATGGAACCCATTTCAGTCCATTCTTGGCAAATGCTGGCCAATTTCGCGCCATATAGAGATCTGAAGTTGACTCAACGTTTGTGCACATATGGGGTGCAATGGAATGATACCATAGGCACTTATATAAAAAGTGACTAAGATATTGCAAGAACATTCTGAGAACGTTCTTGAGGAATTTTGAAATATCGTGCTATTTGGAGAAATACATCCTCCATTTACATTTTCTGTTTGGAAAAATATGAATTGAAGAGTTTAGGATGAGATGAAGCTCTGAAAGAGAACGACCTGTAAATCCTATTATGAAACAAAAAACAACCAATAGGAAATCATGGGGGTCTAATAAAAGCATGTCCTGTTTCCAATTATTTCCCATTGTTTCTTCTCATTTTATGATAAGATGGAAGGATTTTTGGCCAGGGAGAAGATTTACAAAGGTAGATTGGATGATGTTTTGAATGCTGTGAATATTGAAAATCTAAATTAATAATACATCCTTGCACGATGCAAAGGAATAGGTGGAAATGAAAAAGTGAATACATGAACCATTCTTCAACCGTAAACGCTCAGGGAATACGAACGCTCCAATATTTTACGCTTGAACAAGACAGTTACAAAAACTATAAATTCCAATCATCACTTGCATTCGAGGTGACTATACTGGAACAAACATCCTGTACATGCAGTGAATTTCGTGAACGGTTTATCAAAACATGGCTGTGAACACATGCGGGATCCATGCGTTTGTTCCCTTTTGCAAATAAGCTCATTTGCGCAAGGAGAGAAATGTTACATGTATAATATATTTAAATTAATTTCATTCATAGATTTACAGGTCTCATCCGAATTCTACAGATACTTTCCTCATCAGTCATGTGCCAATCACGTATGTTCTCATTTTTTGAGGTAATTCATGCGAAATTCATATATATTTATCGAATGAAATATATTAGCCAACTGCTGCATAGTAATCGTACAAGGGCAAGCGTACACTGAGAAAAATGAAGTTGCAAAACTTATATCTTGCGAAGTGAATATTTGGACGATTTCAAAAATACTTCGAGCTACCACAATTGAAGTTGATTGCAAAACAGCGAATGTGAGGTACACCACAGCTGATGTAAATCTTACATTTCCAGCTATAAAATCAACTAAAATTGTGGTAGCTTGAATTATTTTTTGAAATCGTCAAAGTATTAACTTTATGAGATGTAAATTTTACAAATTTTTTTTCTGGGTGTAATAACTTCTACATCATTTTCATTCAATACAAAAGTTGCTCGCGATAATGGAATGATTAATGAAGGACTCTAGTGAAAATGAATCGAATTTGAATCTATATAAATCATATATGCCTTATATATGTGAGAACGTAATGTCCCTTATATTATAATCCATACATGACCCCTATACGATTAACATATTGTTTACATATAAAAACAAACTCTACCATATACACGGAGAGGAATTTGGAGATATTGAATCACGGAGCTTCGTGTGATTTGTCATCTCGAAATTAGATGATTTTGTATCTCGAACGGCGTGAAAAAACATCACAACATCGGAGAGCATAAATCTCGAATCCCGTGATATCATTTCACCGTGAAGTTGGAGATTCAAAATCAAGCAGTTCGGTGCTCGAAAAGCATACATTTCGTGATAGAAAATCACCAATCGGTTGATTTTGCTCCACATCAGTTGCGAGATGCAAAATCATGTTGAGTTCCTTCATTTAATATCTCCGAATTTCTCTCCGTGCATGGAAAGATTTTTATATGAGTTCATATATGATTTATATGGAAAACATGTAGAAGACATATATTATTTGGATTACTTTTATATGTAAGCCATATATAATTTATATAGGGTTCACATAGGATTCATTTTTACTAGGGTCATGATATTTCTAAAACTATTCCGTCACAGTGAGAAGATTTCGATCGCTCGAATTTATTTACATCTTTGTTTAAATTCATTGTCCACCCATTATATCTATCTATGCTTTGGATGATATCGAGTTGATCGCACAGCTGTCCCAAATAATTCATAAAATCACAGTCCATTAGTGAGGAAGGTGCAGTCTGTTTCTATAACTCCTCCAAAAGTTTTGAATTCGGAACGAATCTCTGTGCAGAATTGCCTTCGTTTATCTGGTAACTTTGACCAGGGTTTGAGAATAGAACAAGTGATCCTATATTTTTCTCCAGAAGTTATGTATCGCAATGATCTCTTCCTTCCTGATTTCCCTTCGTTGGTTTTTTCCTTCATTTCTATCTTTCAAGAGAAAAAGTATTTCAAATATGTGTTTCTGAAGTGTATTCTTTTTATATCAATGAATTTAGTTAATTAATATTATATTCCTCTAAAACTCGACTGAACTATACTCGAATTCTTCGTCTATGAATATTAGTTCTCCTTATAAGCGGTATAAAATATGTGATGAACGTTTATTAGACCTTAACACAAGACTGAATAGTGTACAGGGCACCTTACACGAATGAAATATTCATTCTCTACCCTTTGACAGTTCGTGAAGAGCTACCTTTAGAATAAAACCACATCGAATATGGGACGTGACTAGTAAAGGGAGAAATTATCAAGAAATTCTAAATCTCAAGTCACTTATTTTCTAATTCATTATTAAACACTTCTTCAATCTTTTGTATTCTACATTATTACCTTTAACATTCTCGGTATAAAGTATATTGTACTGCAGCACAAGAATTATTCATAAACTGATTCTCTTTCCATGTAATATCCTCTGCTCAAGGTGATTTCATGTTTCAGGATTCTTATTTCAATATCATACACCAAGGGAACCTTCATATATCGTAAATAACTTTTTCCTTATTCTCGAATTTATTGAGCGATAAAATCCTTCGAATAATCCTTGTATGAAAATTTCAAGAAAGGAATAAAATAACGTGTTGTGACGATTCATGTTGTCAACTCCTTGGTACGAAATTGAATTACTAATGCTCTTCGCGTGGAAATAGAAGAAACAAAGATAGCAAATCAAGCCTCAGGTGAATTTTAAATCAACTTTAAGTTGATGCGTCCTCAATAAAGGTTCATTGAACGTTCTTCAAAGCTGCATTTTCTTTGGGGATAGCAATCGTATGCTCGCAAATATATTGTTTAGAAGAAAAGTGAATAAACAAACACTCTGCGAGTAGAAAAAGAACCATCGAAGATGATTTTTCTTTTGAAGATAGAGTTAAAATTATCATGTAATCTGAATGCAAAAAAATGTACGCGTAAATTGCAAATTTGCTCAACAAAGTGATCCAAAGAGGACTGAAGTGATAGGGAGAAACTGTATATCGGGATACCGTAAAATGCTTCGAGCTATGTAATTAGCAAGATGAAAGAATAAAGATGATTTGACTCGGAGTCTCTCTTGTTCCGTTTTTTCTCTTCTCTCGAAATCACAGAATTTTATTTTATATATCTTACTATAGGATCACACGACCACATTACCGGATGACATCTAGAAAAGGAAAGAAAAATAAAAAGAACAGAAATAAAAAAGAAAGTCGTGCATCAATTCAGACTCGTTCCGTAGAATCGCACAAGGGGAACAAGAAGAGAAAAAGGCAAGCGACTGTCGAAATTAAAAAAAGTGCCTCAGGACTCGAAATGACGCCAGAGATAGAGAATTATTTCATTTGAGTAAACCAACCCTCCCGTCTTGTATTCTTTCATTTTAACGGGAAAAATATAAGAGTTTCGTTTTTATGTCACTCCAAAAATATGAGTCATCGCGTTATTCTTTGTGATTTAAAGAGACTGAGAATATAAGATAATGATCGTCACAGAGATTTAAGATTGTACTAGAGGGAAGAAAAGAACAACGTAAGCATATATATATACGTATTTTGCATAAGGATTATTCTTTTGTGTCGATTTTCTTTTGAATGGATGAACATCGAAATTCCTGCTACGCAAAGAAAGTTTATTTCAGTCATCTGTTAAGAGACTTTGTATAAATTCTGTTCACTTGATATAGATCAGTATACTGATTCGATTATCAGCTTAAGGAATATTGAAAGAATATTTCTGATAAGATGAAAAAAATTACCATGTTCGAATCGTTTACCGGAATGAACCGGATCGGGAATCCAGTCACACTTGATCAGGTTAACCTGCCGTCTAAATTTCCAGTCAAGAATTCATGTCTAATCGAAAACAGAAATACTAAAACAATACGTGCCTATACTTCTCTTTGAGTGCGCTTAACCAGTATTCTTCATTGGAGAGGATTGAGTCTTCAACATTTCTACCCAGTGAATGTTGGAGTTTGTCATATTTTTGCCCAATTCCACTGCAAAAGCTGGGCTGTAGCAAGGGTGAGAAGATAAGACATGAATGCATAAATATGAAATAACGAAGCTACCCTCAACAAGAATGAAGCACTAATAACAAACAACAAACAAACGCGAACAAAAAATAATAAATAAACGGGGAAAAATGTAAACAAATATAAACACAAACAATAAGAAAAGACCATCAACAATCATAAAAATAAACAAACCTCATCAAACCTCAATGGAAATTTCAATTACATTTATATGAGACATTATTCATCAAACACTGTATACAGATAAGTTTTTGCAGTGTCTTTCCGATGAATAATTCAAACTTCAACAACATCTGTTAATTCACAATCAGTTTCATAGATTTCATTGAAAATAAATTCTCAGTTAAAAATTCCTATACAATTTTTTATAAAATTTCAAATAACTATAAAATATTTTGAAAGCTAATATTTTGAGTTCTGTTTGCAGGTTCTGATGTAATATTATTTGAAGATTCACACGCAAGGAAACTCATTACATAAACTTCATAACAGTCAGTGTCAAATGAACTGAACTTCTCTCATGAATGAGAATCATACAGAATTTCCAGAAGAAACCACATTGTTCTTGCCTTGTCATTTATGCAGACATAAATTATGAGACTGCAACGACGTGATTTCAACATACCTCTCCAGTAGACTAAACAATTTAACGGTGACAAATCTCTGTTTTGGTTTCATTACAACTGTTGCACAACGAAGAGTATTCTTCCCTTTTAAAATCTCCCGACTTGACAAGTTGGAAGAAAATACTTGAATATGAATTTCATAAAAATTTATCCACATATTCCTTATTGACACCTCCTTGTTTACAAAAAAACAAACAGGATGTTGAAATAGGAAATAAAAACATCCTCACCGCACACAAAATACAATACAGGTGGAAGAGATATTGATGCCCCCGCAAATATATATAAGAGAGAGTTTTGGTGTATCAAGGGACCAATATTGGTCCAGCATTGTTGGTAATATAACGATAATGGAACGTTGAAATGTTGGTAGACGTATTTGCCAGGTGGTCACGCGACGGTTCGCACCAATTTAAAGTCGATACCAATGGAAATGGTTCCTCAGAGGGCTCTTTATTGATGGCAGCTTCAAAATGAAAAGGCATTGAAGTTTTATGTTTGTTCAATATGTGCGCGGTACTCTAATATCATTCAATAATGTGGAAATTTCCTTTTGATCATGTTGAGGGTGAAATTATTGAATAGCGCAATTTTTTGGTGTGGAACAAGTTCCTTGTGTGGTAATAATGCTTCCAGCGATCTTATACTTCTGGAAAAAAACCTTGGTGAAATACTATACGAAATTGAAATTCACAAAAAATAAAACCTACAATGAAAACCACAAATGGAGAATCAAATTTTTTTAAAATACGAGCGGCAGAAAAAATCGTTATGGTTCCAAGCATGAAAGTTGAGGCGTAAGAATGCAAATGTGAATGTGTTTCGTATCTCCATGGTTCATGCAATGCTGTGCAGGTTGGGTGACATCGATATGTGATATCGAGTTATTTATTAACGAACTCCTGCCATTGACATATCTCTGGAACAAAAACTTTTCCTGACAAAAATACCAAGCTTTCAGCGCTAAAGTGTTGAGAGAGAGAGAGAGAAAGGGATCAAAGAAAAACAAAGGATTTCCATGGAAAACAAATGACGGAGAGCAGGAAAGGGAACAGTAGTGAGTTTTTCTTCTTTTGCCAAGCTTCAAGTGTTGAGAATATCTTGAATAGATTAGGAAAACTAGTCATTATGAACCTTAGTAATTTCCTGTCGTCAAATTTCAATGCAAGCGGGAAAGAATATCGGATTGTAGAAAGCAGATTAGAATTCGAGATCCCGTTTAAATATCCCACGTACCTTGATTCCACTTAAGGAAAAGATACTTCGTGTGATGAGAAAAAAAGTCATACATTAATCACAAAAATCATAGGAGTAAAATGAAGGTTTACTTCAAGATTAAAATTCAATATGAAAATGATGTTGATCGTTTCCATTAATGTACGGTCAGCTTTAAAGAATAACAATTTCTATCACAGTGAGAAAAAATGTTTGGTTGATGTATGTCCCACAAAAATTTGTTGTTGGTATCATTAAAAATTTAGTGAGTTCAACCAAGAAAATTTTACCAAATCACTTTTAGTTCAGGGAATCAAACATGATTTGGTAAGATAATTTGCTTAGCGCATCCACATTTTGCTTAGAGCCACTAAATTTTTAGTTATGGCAACAAAATATTTTGTTTGGGCATATAATAACAAAATATTTTATCAAACGCAACAAAACAGTTCCCTCAGTCCATTGCTTTCATTTTGATTTGAGTGTTATTTTTTTCGGTGCATCCTTAGAGAGTATCTCAAATGTTATTAGGATATATAATCCCTAGTGGCAATTGACACCGGTTCACGTTTTGGTATGATTGCAACATTAAAAACATCCAATAGACAGTAGAAATCGTTGTGTATTTTCAACACACGTGCATGTCCTAAAAGGTCCACTCGGAATTTGTGTTAAATATTGACACAACGGATGTGAGAAATTAATACAAAAGTGTTAAATTTACATTGAAAATATGTCGATTCGACACTCATATGTCTTGATTTTCCACACGAATTTTGAGTGGACCGTTTCTAACACCAAATTCTTTACAGTGTAATATCAATTATCCCAATTCCCTTCTATCATCCCGCGTGGAAAAATTTTCAAAATTATATATAATTTTTATATAATTATATAGAATTTGTATATAAACTATATTGAATTATATACAAATTATATTGAATTTTGCAAAATTTTCCACATAGGATATGTGAAGAACTTCATTGATGATGAGAGTTGGAAATAAATCATCAGATTTCGAGATTCAAAGAAGTGCTCTATTCAATTTCCGTAACCTGAGGAAACGTTGGTTCCAGCCGAACGAAATTTTGATGGAACTGAACACGAAGAAATTTTTTGGTTGACTGATATAAACCTTGTTTTGGAAAAACGAAGTCGATTTGTCTCTGCAAGGGACTGTTAATTATTTGGAACCAAATTTTGTTTATTCTAAACAGTTTCTCTGCGTTCATTTAAAAAAAATTTTTTTTTTCGCTGGAACAAACTGTGTTTCCAATGTACGATTGTTCTGATTATAATAGTGTCATTACTACGCACTGAGAGAAATTTTTATTATATGTACAATAAAAATAGGGGTAGCTATAATATATGATAAAATATATTATATGTCTAATTAAACTTATTATGCGTACAATAAAATTCATTGTATTATATAGTGAGGGTATAATCTGTGTAATAATCTTTATCATATATCTCATAGATTTCATTAAATAATTGTCACTGTCCCTATATTTTTATTATCCATTCCTCTGTGTGCAACAAATGAATGAAGGATGAACATAAGTAAAGGTTGAGGGAGATGATTATCGAATTCCATAACACCAAGAAGTATTCGATTCAATCATCTTCGTGATAGATAGAAGGCGAAAATGAGAATGAGTGACTTAATTTTATAAAGCAAGTAATTAGTTGAACGTGAAACAGTGGAAATAAATTTTGTCTCTCCGATATTCACGAGAACACATCAAGAGATTCGAGCATTCGTTGATGTTCCATGTACAACTTCTTCTTAGATTACTTTGATTGACGAAAGGAACCAATATGCGATGAAAAGATACAGCTCACAATACGTATAAGAACCTTGGGGTCGTAACGGATAGCGTCTATATGGACTCCCTGAAAAGTAGCATGTCCACTTTTATCCCACGACCTCTTATTCCTAAGATGGCAAAACATCTTGGGTGCGAAATGGGAGATAGTTAAACGACTTGGACGGAAAGATACTTGTCCTGGCTTCTGGTCTCGAAAATATTGACTCCCTCAAGCCCACTCCCTCGTTCTTCGATCCATTCTCATAACATTTTACAGGCAACTACTTGAAAGACTCTTTCCATGTTTGTTACACCAGTAATGCGTACCATATACTTCGACGTACAATGCATGTATACATAAATAAGTATACACATACACGTTTGTTGTATAAAATCCAGTTCGATAAGGGATCTCAATAATATCAGTCAGATTTACGAGACTACGAGAAATAAAAATATCGGAATCATAGATATAAAATACTTTCTGCATCGCATCTCTGATTCATGCATTCAAATCCACAGAACGATTATGTTCATATCAAATGAACAAGTTTTTCGAATTTTGAAGTTACATTAAAATCACATATTCCAACTATTTTGCAGTTTGAGATATAAATTCTTCGAATTACTGTTAAAAAACATTAACTTTGATGATTGGGCTTGACCCAATTCCCGATAATTTATAGCAACGTAGTTACGCGATAATTATTTTGTAGATTCGCGAATATTATCGCACGATAGGGCATGTTGATCGGGAATCGATTCACGGCTTATCTCTCCAAACTGTTTCACACACAATCTCAGCTTTTCGTGGTGTTGTATGCGTGACGTGCAAAAAAGTTGGTGCTTTTTAATGACATAATTTTCACATTTCCTCTCCCTCTCTCTTTTTCTCTCTCAAATGAGGATTTTCACTGCATGAAAAGCTAACGTCTCTGAATGAAAAATGTATGGATGAGAATTGTTGGTTCGTATTATTTTGTCCATTCCTGTAACGCTATGAAAAGTGGTACAATTCATTCAAAAATGAATACGATGGAATTTTTTTCACACAGCTTCAGCAGTACTGTTATTGCTTTGCATATTCCACGCGTTCAAGCCTCCCATAATATTATACACTCTGATGAAAAGTGTTAACGCATTGAGAAGAATGAAAGCATAAAGAGAAGTATTCTATTGGAAATAAAAGGGTTGAACGTCAAATTTTGAATGTACGCTGCGATAATCAAGGAATGTTTAAACTTAGAATAGAGATATGTTAGAAGTTATGATCATTAAAATTTCCACTATCCGTGAAAAAGGTTGTAAACTATGTGAAGTGTGTGTTTGGGACTTGGTGTCCTATTGGAATTAATAATTTTGTACACTGTGAACAATATTCGTGGATTTCCATGGAGAAAAGTATGGTGGGAGACTTATAGATTTGTAAACTTCCAGATTATTTAAGAATTCACAAATTCTCTGTGATCTTCCACACAATTTTTGTGACTTCCCAAAAAATGTTGGTCAACTCACAAAAATTTTTTGAGATTTTACCAAAATTGTTTGTAAATTCACTGGAAAATCTTTCGTAAAAAACTTCCGAACTTTTTTTGCAAGTTTTTTTTTACATTGTAGGTTCTATCTCCTTGCATGTACAATTGTGAAAGCTTGATTACTATGATCGAGTTTATAATTCAATGAAAACAATTCGAGAAGTATTGACTTAACTAGAATTGAACTCTTTTCATGGATAAAATACAGTGAAAATATTATGAACAATCAACATATGTTATAATCTTTATACTTTATGTCGTGATATGGTGATTTGGGTATCTCAAAACTAAAGATAACAAGAAGCAATTTCATAATATCTTTCCCTCAACGTGAATTTCCCGTTATGAAACATTTTTCACTCAAATTTACAATGCTGTACACAAGATTTGTTAATATTTCTCCTCATATACCAAGCTGTTCTCTATTGTTAACGTCAGATACAGTTGGGGAATGCCTGAGAAATTATTTCTTATATATTTCCCTCTTTAAACACAAAAAATTTGAAATCATAATGAATTTGGGTAACTTGATGCATATACTAAATACATTAATCAAATACATAATTTCGATCCTGATTTGTGATACAATTTCAATAAATGAACCATGAATAGATATATTGTAGAAACAAATGAGGGAATTTGAATTATTCTCAGTTCTCAATTAGTATCATTCCCATGCAGCACAGAGTTCGTCCATGGATTTCTGAAAAACCCTTTAAGAACTTTAGAGTTTGAAAGAAGGTCTCGAAGAATTCTGGACGAATTCTGTTCTATCTGGCTTCGTTCTTCTGTTCAATTGTTGAATAATCAATGTTCGATATTGAATTTCATCCAACCATCAACCAAAAAACTGAAAACTAGATTCCAAAGAATGGTCATGAGTAATACAAATTTTTTCCTGATTATGAAACATTCATTGATCGGTTACATATAAAGATCGTTTAAATAATCCAACTTCCGAGTAATTCGTTGAATACAAGGTGAAATTAACGTTTTCAATACTCCTGACATATGCTGTAGACTGCTAATTACATTATTCGTAGCTAATTTGGACCGCACTTTCCTCTTCCTGCCATCGTTTTGAAATTTACTTCATGCACGATGCACATAATCCTTATACCTTTAACATGAGAGAATAATACGTAACACAACTTAAGTTGAATTACATTGCACGACGGCATGTTTTGTAACGTGAAGTTAAGTTTTACGCGGAAATAATTATCCATTTGAAATTTCTCAATGCAATTCCATTTGAGCTGAGAAACAATACCGAATGTAGTATTCATGATGTTATATGCGTTTGAATAATAAAATTCACCACATCATAAGACAGCTCATACTGTGAGTTTTTCAGGAACAGCTTCTGAACCCCCACCCCCCTCCCCCCCAAAGTAGTGGAAGAATATTCTATGGATGCTCTATGAATATTTTGTCAGGATTCATAGAATATTACGATGAGACTGTTTTGAACATTCCTAGCATGTGCATGAAACGAGGTCTACATCGGTCCAGCATGGGACTCACCCTACCGATATGGCCCCAGATTGGACTAAAGGGGGGCAAAAATTTATACACGCTATTTAGGGACATTTCATAGTTGGAACAGTTGTAGCGGTATCCCTAGTACCTAGGAAGACCGTACGGAAAGACCAGATATTTCGACTAGTGTGTGTTGGGAGAACGTTCGATAGACATATTTTTTTATGTGTCCTTTGTATGGACACTGCAAGGGAAAAAAAAAGTAAATCAATAGTAATAGTTGGGAAAGGACTCAACTATGAATAGCTGGCTGTTTGATGGTTACACTAGCCATTTCATTGTAAACGTAACTACTTCAAATAGTAATTTCTACAATCAATATTGTTATTTAAACTGCAAAATAGTAAAACTCATTATCAGTCATAGTTGAGTCCTTTTTCAATTATCCCAATGGTAATTTCGACTATTTTTTTGTCTAAGTGGGTCATTTCAAAATTCAGTGCAGATAAATTGGTCCCTGTACTCAGATATCCTATTGTGACGATTAGTGTATTCCAATATTTATAATGAAATAAATTTGAAATAAGAACTGAGAAATTTGATCAACTCCCCAACAAACCTCAAAATAGAGTTAATTCACACGGAGAAAAATGATATAGTAAAATAGTCCTATTTTCTCAAATGTCTTCACAATTGACTGACGATCTCAGAGGCTTTCTTACCGGATGTAGTGAAAATTATTGCAGTTGTAACATTTTATTCCATATTTGAGTAGTACTTCTCAAGATATGAGACCTAATAGTATTAATTCACTAGAAAATGTTGTAATTTTTATTGTATTATTGTTCTCCGTGTATCACCATTTTTTCGGAATAACAGAGGAATGATTTTCGGTGACAGAGTCGTTTCTCATGTAAGTTAAAGAGGTCCCATATATCACGTAAGTACACAGAAAAGAAAGTTGTCTTGATTCCACACCCATTGTCTCATATATTACAGAAACAATATTTGTTGTTTCCCAAATACGTTTCCACAAAAGAACACGAGCTGAATAGATTGATTTTAGATTGGTTCTAGACAAATTCACCTTCAACGAACGTTCAATGAACCTTCAGATGTCCACAGCTCCATTTTAGGTTTAACGAACGTTTGTTGAACGTTCATGTTTTGTCGGGGTTGCTTTGAATCAAAGGAATGTTGTTTCAGTTCAAGAGAAATTTAAAACCTACACTGAGAAAAAAGTATTGGTCTCGTAACAATACTGTCTACTTGTAACATCTATCTGAAGTATAGGAACAATGGTACTGCTATTACAGCCAAACGGATAGTTCTAGGAGCGACACAGATTGCTACAATATCAATCTGTATCGTTCTAGAACGATATGAGTGTCGCTATTGTAACTGTCTTTCCTGGCCATACTTTGAATGGTTAGTATAACCACACAGTTTTTCAGTGTAAATTTGAACCGGAACAATATTTTCTGGATTCAAAGCAAATCTATTTAGGACAAGACAAATATTTTCTTCATCATATATGAGACAATGAGTGTGCAATCAGAACAACTTTTTTTCTGTGTATATAAATAATTATATTAGGATGAAATTTTATTTTGTGATCGTTGAAATTTACATTCACAGTGGTCTGAACACAATTCCAGATTGATTCAGATACGTGAGATATGATTCACTTGCATAAAAAAACCACTCAATTACCAACAGGAACAACCCTATGATTTCAAGAATATGATAATAAATCAATACATGGTTATACTATTGACACTATTCTATCGTTTGCTGAAGAATCGAAGTATTCTTCATCACTTGTTTCAACCTTGCCACCGTATTATTGATATTCAAATACTAATAGGTGCAATACAACGTTTGAAAACAGACAATTTTTTCTGCATCTAATATTAAAATAATCTATATTATATATCATCAAAACATTTTAGGTACGTTCCTTTTTCGCATTTGTTAGAATGTTCTAAGAACATTCTGTGCAACATCAGCTGATTTTAAAAACTTCTGCAAGGATCTTTTAATCGTGCCCAATACATGTATGTACTTACATTTTCATTTCACGCGACTCGCTCATATCAGTTGACGAACACAAATGTTGAATGAATTTTCGACCAGATCCGAAGATGGCATGAAATTCATAAGTTCCATGAATCAAAAGTAAAAATGATTGAACAATGATCGTTTGATGCCAGAGGAATGATTTTATGGAAATGAAATCGAATTAACTAGTGTTGGAAGAAATGTTGATGAAATTTAAATTGATACTGTCACTAGGAAATTGTGGGTAGGAATACCGATGGTACAATGTTGTCTTACATGTTCGCTAAATCAACTCTCGTACGTGAGTGGCATAATCTTGACTATTTTGGTGGGTCACATGCGATTTGCTCTGGGAATGTAATTCAAACTTGTATGTGAGAGATAACGTACAACAATAGAAATCATAGATCATTATGGAAAGAGTAATCTTTTTTCTTATTTGATTCTCATGTTCACTATAACATTTTTGCATCTGGATATCAAATCAATTAATTGAAGATTCGGGCAAAATTATAATGTATTCGCACTCCTAAATACTATTATCACGAACCATTTTCAAAATCATAAGATTGTGTGGATTTTTGAAGTATCAATGATCGAATAAACACATAACGTGAGCTTTTGTTTAGATTCATTGTCGTAACCAATTTTTCGTTGAGATTACCGATTGCGTTGAATATTCTTATGACAGCACATCAACAAAACATGCCTCTAACTCCAAGAGAATGTTATGAAATTGTTTTATGCAAGCAGCTTATTAAATTTCATAATATGATATTGAATTTCAAAATATAATCCTTAATGTTGAGAATTTTCTTCTTAACTTTAATGACATATTTGTCGAATTCAATGAACAAAAAAAAATTCAATAAATTTCAGTGAGAAACTTCATTCAATTAATTATGGAAATATAACATTCAACAAAGAACTCCTTATCAAATTTGAGGATTTTTCTAACAATGCAGCAGATGAAAATTTCCCTTTCATTTGATGAGGATTTCTTGCCTCATGATATTCTTAAAAAAAGTGTACAATGGAATATTTATCTCCCCCGAATGCTCATAATAATCTTCAATAAATGGTTGAAAACATCTCAGACACAGATTATCAGAAATTGATTAAAATGACTCACAGAAGGAAGAGATTTTCGAATAATATTGTAACTCATGATATCACGGCTGCCCAGAGTATACAACGTTATCGCTATACATCATTTGCAGATTTATGTATAATTGAAATCCATCAATCAATATTGAGGATATTGTTTTCGTATCTATTCTGCATGATTCATTCCTCAATTTACTCACTGACTGGTATTTTCGATACCATTTTGTTTTTCGGATTTGATTTCAAATTTCTGCCTTCAATCAATAGTAGTTAAATTCAATGTTCATTTAGATTACATTTACTTGAAAGTCAATGTACACTCAATTGACGATGAGAATAAAAGATTTTTTCTCAAAGCTTCTCGCTTCACATTGAAAAAATCAATCAACTATTCAATACACGGAAAAACAGAGGTTATTAATGTTTAGAAAAATACCTGGCAATTTAGGAAAAAAGAGTACCGCTAAAAATATTCATAGTAAATTGACTAAAAGCTGATAGTTTCACAATGGAAGATAACAATGAAATTATCAACATGTAGGTATTATCTTCGTTCCGAATTTTTAGAAAATTCACTATAAACATTCTTCAGCGATGCTCTTTCTCTCTAAACTGACAGTTATTTTCTCAGCTGTTAATAAATGTTCTCTAAACGTTCATAATTTTATTCCTTCCGTGTAATACCTGGTATAGAATTGATTCGATACAATATATGTGAATCACAGATTTTTGACGAATAAGAGAGATTCAGAATACGTATATAATGAGGATGTATCGCTCATAAATGTCATACACGAAATATATGAAATCGAATCAATATACACGGGTATGTGCTTCTATGCATTAATCCGGGCACACTTTTCATCACATCAAAATAATTGGGTGGATAATTGAAGACTTTTCGAATGCTCTGATATCTACATGCCCTACATTTAAATGACGAAGTGAACATTTAATCTCATTTAATATGCAGTTAGTTTGAATCTTTCATTGCTCGCCAATGCGAATTTCAAAACCCCGAATGAGTTCTGAACGTAATTCGAACACGCATATTCCACCATTCTACATGTCTCCTACGAAACAAACTTGTTCCAACTTAACAACTCTCAAACGGTCTAACAATCGAATGTTGTTGTTGTTGGTGAATAAAAATTTGACCTATTCTCAACTTGGGATGTCAACAATTATCATTCCTACCTCGTGAAAAATATTATATTTACAGCTCGCTGCATCGTGGAATTTCTATTCCCCACATTCCTCACGCCCAGCTTCGTATTCCAGAAAGTACAAAATGCAATGGAATTTAATTTCCTGGTGAGATTTAATCATAGTGAATCGAATTGTTCCACATTCAGTAATAATGCTCAATAAGGAATTAAGAATTCATGATACGCATATGAATATTGTCTCGAGGATTATTGAACTGGAAGGGTTTTGTCGATCCAACGTTATTCACCGATATACGATCGAACAGTTGGGAATAAATTCCTAATATTTGTTTGTTCATTCTCATTTCAACGTCACATTCATTCAGTGTAGTATTAAAAGAACCAATGAGCAATGAATATTGAGGAAAATTGAGACATACACAACCGTTTAAATAAATAGATAAACGGACAGTGTTACAGTGTCTATTGATTATTTCAAAATCCAAGCTACACTTTCTTCCAAATAATCTTTTATCAAATTCAAATACCAATAAAAAAAAGTTGCTTGAACAGCACATTGTATCCGAAAACACTTCGAACTTTGTGTAATTTCAGCGAGAAATTACCATTCTTTCCATGAGTATCCTTTGAGGTGTTTTATTGTCTTGATGGAAAAATACTTTTTTTCTTTGCCAAACGAAAGGCTTTTTCTTCTTATCTTGCTGTACAAGCGATCCAATAACTTTCAATAACATTCTCTAGGTATTCTCTCTTCTGCAAATAATCAATGAGGATTATCCCTCCGGCATTCTAAAAAGCAAATACTTTTTCAGTGTACTTGCACTATTGAAAATTTAATGCCTCGATTGCTATTCCGTCTCAGGCATGTAAAAATGTATATCCATGGTATACCCACGGATATGAAACAACGTGAAAAGTTTTTGGGATCTCATTCCAAGCCTTGTAAACATTCACCCACAATCCGGATATAAGGTGCCATAATCGTATGGCTTTTCAGCTTTGAATGTTGAAATAACGTATTCCAATATTGATCCATTTACGTATAGAAAATTGGCTCCTATGGCGAGGTTGCTACTATTTTTAATGAACGTTCAAACCAAAAACCGCTATCGAAATGTACAATTCCTAGAACACATTGAATAAAATTTATGAATGTAATATGTTTTGACTGCGGTCAATGGATGAAACATGAGATGATTATGTGAATAAAACCAATGGAGGAAATTGGATTTAAGAGGAATATTTGTTCCCGATACAATTATTTATATATATATATCTATATATATATATATATATATATATATATATATATATCAATTGATATTTTTCTGAAAGTAATTTTGTTTTGATCTTTAATATTTGTTTCAAAGTGTGGATTTGGAAACATATACAAAATTGAAAGCATCCGAAGTATAGTCTGAACAACGTGAAAACTGCATACTCCCCAATACTTTTTTTCCACCACGCTTTTCTGCTTCAGCGGAAGACCAAGTTATACAACGTTATTATTCTATGCTTTTTTTATTACCGTTTGGCTATTGTTTCTACGGTTCTTCTGCAAAATATTGAGGACTTTCAATTTACATCTGACTTGTTTTTTATTTTGATTTGTCAGCAAGTTACGTTAATCAATAATAATTCGCAAGATAGTCCGAAGAAAACCATGTACTTTTATCGCAGGTAATCCACCACGTATTTTTCATCTACACTGAAAGAATTCTGTTGTAAAAATTACCGTGAAATTTCAATAATCAAAGGACAAGTGAAAATTCTTGAGAATTAATGTGCAGTTTGTAAAAATGAGTGAATTTTGGAACAGTTGAGAGTGATATTTTCTACAAGTTTTACAGAATGCACAGTAATATTTTGAAAAATTTCTACTTGGCCCTCGATCACTGCACAGAGAAAAGTTTATATCAAAGATTATTACACACAGTATCATATCCGTGGGACATACTTGATTATGATGATAGGAACTGTGACTTTGTATTCTCTTATTATTCCGCATATCCCATACAGCACCGGGAGGTTTCTTGAACGTTCAGAAGACGTGCTTGATTTCACAGAGAACGTGCAAATAACGTCTCAGGATGTTCTAAAAACGTCGCATTTATGTCCCAGGGACATGCGAATGTCTCGGTCAGTTCTATCTATGTCCCCGTGTGACTTTGTGGTTTTTCAAGGTTAGTTTTCATGAAAGTACGTTTAAAAGACATGATGAGAACATCTGGTAGTAGATCAAAAGAACGTGCTTAGAATGTATTCAAGGATATCAAATGGGGAGGTGCTTTAAACGTTTGTAAAACCTGCTTCAGTGGGACCAAAACACGCAAAACCAAGAACACAATATAAATATATTGATTTTCACTACGAAATTTTCTCCGTGTGGAATTTCACGGTAATTTTTCAAATAAAATTCTTTCAGTGTAACTGTTCCATGGAAGCTGTAATCATAGTTTACTTGTTATACATTAAAATACACAGCGAAAAAATGTGAAATCCTTTGTTTTTCGCAAGTATTAATTCCATTTGAATCTCACATGATGTGAATTTTTATTCGCGCATGAAATCTCATATCATAAATGGTCTGATTCATTTGTAGGATGTTTTCATTACTATATTTGACAAAACACTTCATCTCATTGAGTCCCGTGAAAATATCATAAAATATGAAGATGGGTTTTCAACATTGATGTTTGTACAACGTTCGGTCGAAAGTTTTAAAAAACATAGTATCGGTCATCATTTTATCCGCTGGTAAAAATGTCTATTGAATCTTATCAACAAACACAAACTTGGCAACAGCGAAAGACCATTCAAATTCATTCCCCCATTGAAAAAACGTTTGTGAATAGATTTTGGAGGATTTGAGGGGTCATTTATCGTTGCAAAGTCTATATTGAACTCATCCAATTTGGAATTTAATATGGACAGTTTTTCACCAGGATCAATAGCATGAAATCCTAACAGAGTCAATTTTAAAATTAGGTTTTTGAATTAATGTGTTCCCACATAGTACGCAAGCTCCAAGGGAATTTTTGAGAATTCGTATTGAATTCTTCAAGCCCTAGTTGAGTTAATCGTGGATACTTTGAGATCTGATGTATTGTATGGGCTCACCAAAATTCTCATGGTGAATTTTGCAATTGAATAAACTTCATGAATTTTAAATGGTTCTAGCAATTCTCATCAACATGTTACGTGTCATCATACGTTAGAATGACGGGACGTTATTAAACGTTTAATCCTTCGACGGTCGCGTAAGATGTAAAATCGTAGCAATGAAATTTTCGATTTGCATATCTGAAAACAGTTTTCTTATGACCATCTCATATCCATGATTGAATGATTCTCCCAAGTACATTGAAGTTGAATTCTTTGTTCAAAAATACTGTGCTATTTTTCAAATCGCACAATTCTTACAAAATTTTGATTCTTCTTTCAATAGGTTCCGTTGATTTAGCGCAACACATGTGAAAAAATTATGTATAGATTAAATATAATCTATATTGCATTTTTTCACAAGGGAATTTGCATGAATTATCGGAAGCACTCACTGTACATTATCTTGGTCATAAAGCTCTCGACCCTCGGAAAAGACTGTTACATACATAAATACATGCACTGGAAGAGAGAGAGAGAGAGGGAGAGAGAGAGAGAGAGGGAGAGAGAGAGAGAGAGAGGGAGAGGGAAAGAAAGAGAATATCTGAATTGCTGTAGCTAGAAATATGAGTCTCGAGAAAGTGCGTTATCAAGGTTCCAGTAAATACATAGCGGAAAATGATTTTGAAATAAGTAGTAATGATGACTAGATTTTGCCTAGGATTGAAACAGCAAGTAGAACGGAAATCAAGATAGATGCAGAGACAATTCAGCAAGTGAAAGAATCTAAATATCTAGGAAGCATAATTACAGAAAACGGTCAAAGCGAGAGAGATATAAGAGCAAGAATAGCACAAGGAAAACAGGCTTTCCACCAAAAGGAACAGGTACTGTGTTCGAAGAATATTAGCTTAGCAGCAAGGGAGAAATTCTTGAAGAGTTACGTTTGGAGCATAACATTATATGGTTGCGAAACTTGGACAATTGAGAAAACGGACCAACGAAGGCTTGAAGCTTTTGAAATGTGGTGTTATAGAAGGATGCTTAGAGTAAAGTGGATAGAGAGAGTAAAAAATGAAGAAGTATTTAAGAAGGTAAATGAAAAAAGAAGTCTTTTGAGACAGGTCGTGAAAAGAAGAAGTACTCTGATAGGACACACATTAACGCATGATAGCTTATTGAAAACCATATTGGAAGGAAAAATGAATGGTAAAACTCGAAAAGGTAGACCTAGATTAAGTTATATGAAGCAAATTATACAAGATGAGGGTTGTCGTAGATATGCAGAAATTAAACGGTTAGCGTATAATAGGCAGGGTTGGAGGATTTCATCAAACCAGTCATAAGACTGATTACTTCATGATGATGAGGATTGCAGCCAATTCTCGAAAAAGGAGTAATTAGTGCTCGCAATGATAGGGATGAATAATAGCAAAATATTAGACTTTCTTTTATTTTCCTTGCTAAACCAGAAGCAGGAAGGGTTGCAAAATGAATTTCAACATCAAAATACAGGAGATTACGGGTGAATAGCCAAATTTTGCTATAAGATTCATAAAATTTGACGTTCGGCGTTTAAAATTCCAATTCGATCTATCACTTTTTCTATTCGAAATCTTCCGTATTTGCATGTGAAAATTCATTTTTCAAATCATCCTGTTCCTGGTTTACCAAAGAATGAGAAAAAGTCTCATATTTTCGAGTGGCATTTTTTTTCGTGTAATGTGGATAGTGATGAGAAATTGCATGAATCATTCCTATATTATCCAGTATAGGAGCATCCAGTGACAAGCGCAGTTAGCGATGGTTCCCTTGTTCTTGAAGTTTGAATCGTTTATGATCGTTGTTCATCTCCTCAAATTGACTTCTTGGAACTGGAAACATCATTTGAAGAATTCATTGCAAGATACTCAACAACTGAGTGTTTTGTTATCCGATTACTGATTTCGTTCCAATGAGCGGGTCAAACTTCAGCAACATTGTTTCCCTCAGTCATGACAAAAACGCCGTGAAATCTGATATGGAACGTTATACGGCCAGCCTGGAGAGTGATTCATGATATTTTAAGGGAATGATTGCCAAATAATGTGAAGTGTAGATTTCCACACGGGAGAAAAAAATAGGAACCATTGCACGGCGTGGAATGATTCATAACATTGCGAGGTGATGATTATCAAGCATTGTATCCCTAGTAGAAATGGTCTCATCATTCACGAGTTTGTAACGCTTGCACTAACGAAAAACTAGAGACTGATGAGTGCTTCCTAAGTGTTCAGCGAGTTGGCTACTTTTTCGCTAGTACAAGCATTACAAACTCGTGATGGACTAGACTAGTTTACTAGGATATGCCGTACATCACTAAGATCATTCATAACGTCCGTTGGTGAGATGTAAGCATGAACCTACACGGAGAGAAATGCAGGTCAAAAATACAGTAATCTTTAAGAACAGCTCATGTTCTTTCCCACTGTTTATTAAGTATTGATAATTTTTCAGTGTTCTTCAAATAAAATGTGTTATCTTCATCACAAATTCAATAAATACTCTCAGATTTTGAGATATATTCTCAAATGTTTATTGAAGATGACTATATATCTGACCTGCATTTTTCTTCGTGCACGAACTATTCATAAACTTTCAGAAAGTTGAAAATGTCAATGATGTGGTAAAGCTGAATCGGTTTACCGTTAAATTGAGTTTGTCACGTAGGAAGGTTCGAATCCCCATTACTGAGAAAGAAGTTTCCTTCAATCACAGCCTTGCATCTTCACCAATGAGACGAAAAAGTGGAATTGTGAATTCAGGGTGTCTAGCAGTCGGAAATTCCAAGGAAATCAATCAATCCAAAATTCAGGTTGAACGGAATGACCAATAAAACAAATGAAAACTTCTGGGACTAGACACCCTGGAATTCCAAGCGAATGAATTTTTTCGCGTAACCTTTGAGGATAATTTACGGAATCATTCTCATGAATGATGGTATTAATCACTAAGTTTTGTGAGGAATGGTTAGTGAGTTTGTTCAGTTCATCTCATACAGCACCAGGAAGTACTGTCAACATCCTTGGAACTTCTCCTCAAACATTTGAATGTTCTAAAAATGTTTCGGGACATTTAGAAAACATCGCATGTATACATGGATGTACGAATGTCTGCTGTAGTCTGATTTAGGTTTCCATGGAACGTTTATGAGACATTTGGAATGAGAATTTGCTAATGATCAAACTTGTGCCAAATCTTTGAATATTCTCAATTTCGAGGAGATGCAAATTAACCTAATTGGAGCCTGCATCGATAAATTTGATGAATTACATTTACATCCCAAGCAGCACCAGGAGGAATTATAATGCTCACGGTATCCTATGGACAGGCTCAAAAGATGATTATCCAAAACAGTCTCATTTGGAGGTTCTAAGCATGTCCATATCACATCTGAAACCTCCGTGTGCCGCTTAGGATCTCGTTAATAATTTGCATGTAGTGAAATTTTGTTTCGCCTCAATTTTGAGGTGATGTGGATCTCAATATATTGACTCAATTCTTGATGATCTACATTCTGCAAATAGTTTTGAACTTCTGGAATGGAATATTTTCAAATATTCAACACAAAACATATTTTCATGGTTGTTCGTCACTTTTTTCCCTAGTAAAACTATAAATATACATTTGTATAGGATAGAGATAAAATACTTAGTTGTCGTATAACGTTCCGATAACGTTCTGAAAACGTACCACAGCATGTGTAAACAAGGTCCCCAAAACGAGTGCCTTAGCACATTGAATGAACGTTCTCAAGACGTTGGGAAAACGTGCTTTTGGAAAACAACATCTGTGGGACTATTGACACGTTTCTAAAACGTTTTGAGAATTTTCGGTGCTGTTTGGGATATGTCAATAGGAACTGAGTGAGTTAGTAGTGATCTTCATGTAAAGATAGAAACTATTACTACCCCCCGAATGAGCAACTGTTGATAGAAAAGTTCAATTCTGACAAATTCGCTAACCTTTTTCAGCAATGATCCCTAGTATTTTTAGTGATCATTCACTGTTCATTTTTCTTCGTGTAGCATTTATTCAAATTCAGTCAAGATCAATCGGCTTTTTATTGGGACCAAATACATCATAGAGCAGCCATTGACTTTTCAAGTCTTTATAGACCCATCTCCAGAAAGTAAAGAAATGCAATAAACACTAAAAATTCTCACTAAACTGATGACGGTCAGTGTTGGAATATGATGCAAATTAACAAAAAAAAGCCAGGAGCCTATTTAAATTTGTTAATTAGCCTAGAAACAACTTCCATTTCAAAAGAGAGCAATTCCTGATTGAAACTAAATTCGAGGTTCAATTAGAAACCTGTTGACATTTTTCGTCTTAAAAGATACTAAATATTTTTTCCTCACCTAAATATTCCCTGACACTTTCTTTTTAGATAGCAAGAAGTGGAAAAACGTCTTTTTATGATATATTTTGTATTTATTAATACATTAAAAAGACCATTGATCTTGTCTGTCACTTCAATGTTTTTTTTATCACAAGTTTAGTAACATCTTCATTATTCAATTCATTCAAATTGATCCAATGACCCAAGGTTTATTGAAACGATACTCCCTTCTGCCCTGGTCTTCAACTGAACTATTTTTCCTGATGCGAATATTACCATATGATTGAAGAGAGCTTAATAACTATGGATCAGGTTCACATGAATTCATGAATATTCACAGAATACCAGGAATCGTAAAACAATGAATATTAATTCTGAAAAAAAAACGCCATTGTTACAATCAACACATACAGTTTGGTTTACATAGAAAAATATGTGCTGAGGAGTGACACTTTTTCAAAGAATTGTAGTTCTATCACCTTGAAAACGTTAATATCCCCATAAAATCTTCAGAGAATTTCGTATTATTGACTCCTAAGCGAATAAGAATACCAGAAATCATAATATCTTCGATTTTCGAAAAGTAACAAAAGTTGCATCAACCTTAAGTAGACTTATAGATTTGTTATGAACGTTCTCATATGTTTGAACATTTCCCTTAAAAAATTGTATTTCACTGGGAGAAAAATTACAATTTCTTCCACAATATTTGTTTTCAACAGTTCCTTATAGGTTCTATATTAAACTTGTATACCCTGAAAACTATTATCACGATATAATTCTTTCCATATCCAAAATTACCCAAACCATAACTCATCGAAAAGTATGGATGAAAAGTGAATTACTGATTCAAAACACTCTCATAACAGCACTCGGAGGTTTTTTGAAACGTTTGAGGAACATCCAAGCGTGTTGAAAACATTCTCAGGATGATGTGATTGAAGTTTGAACCAATTATTGGAACGGATTAGTAATCGATTAACGCAATATTTTCAGCTGTTCAAGATGAAAACTCTTGCCGTGCATTTTTTTAATGATGTTCCCAGTTTCAAGGAGTTGTTTATAGAAAATAAATAACGATAAGTGATCAAATTTTGTGAGTCTCGAAACGTTTTGAAAACGTTCAAGGAACTTTGTACCGTTAGGGTTATTGAGGAATATTCCTTCCTCCAATAATTTCTCACAAACAATTTTAAGCAAAGTTTGATCGAATTTTTCTATATATCATTTTTTATGGGGTGTCTCGATTCTTTGTCATTGTTTTGTAACAAAAATTATATCTATTATATGGTATGTTTATATAGACCTGAATTTTTGTAATTATTTCCAATTTTATTCTCAAAGTCACATTCCTTTATATCGTTTCGGACTCAACATGTGGTAATTACTAACTCAAGTAACTAGTTAACTCAAATCGTAGAATTCTTATCATTCTACATAGTTGCCATTTATTTGCCAGAATTCTTTTACCTATTCTTCTGTGAATTCCGTTACACGAAGAATGTTTTCTCTTGTCAAATTAGTGATGATCGTTCTTTTATTCATGAATTTTATGCACGGAATGAAACTTGATTCAATTTT
This sequence comes from Gonatopus flavifemur, assembly GCA_018340375.1. NCBI lineage: Eukaryota > Metazoa > Arthropoda > Insecta > Hymenoptera > Dryinidae > Gonatopus > Gonatopus flavifemur. The sequence goes on along the minus strand of JAFFJZ010000001.1, from coordinate 37,997,086 downwards.
GAATATGAGCTGAAGTAACTAAATCCAACTGACGAGAGGATTCACATAAAATCATTGAAATTTTTTGAAATAATGATGCCAACTGTCTAACAGCCTACTATTTTCAGAAACAGTTCATGATTGACCCAAGAACTCAATGAAATGAGTTCATTTCGAATCATTATTTCTACTTCTAGATATCTTGGAGATGTCTACACGGAGAAAAAAAATTCGCTGCAATAGCAAGAATTTCGCTGTTTTGGCAAAATTCGCTCGTTATTATATGGACTGCAAGCAAGTTTGATAGAATGAACAGCAATTCATTGTTTCAGCGAACCAAACTCCGCAAGAATAGCGGAAGACTAACAATTATAATAAGGAGTCAGTTCGTAAGCACAGCAAATTGTCATCGTTAGGTTATTCAATCCACTTAGCGGAGATGGATTCCTTGAAATAGCGAAATCTTTTTTTCCCCGTGTAAAAGTGTTGCGATTAACCTCTCGTTTAGAGAAATGGTGAAAGATATCAAATGATTACCGATATGCGGAGTTTAGCTTCGAACTCGATTTCTTTATATTGTCGAAGTTTGAATCGTTTATAGAAACGAAATGACAATTCAAGCTCACAAAATCTGTTGAATCATTGTCATTTATCTGTTTGAATTCACTCCTTGAAGCTTAAAACATCATTTGCAGGATGTATCGCAGGATTTTGGATCTTGAACAGCTGAGTATTTCGTTCTTCAGTTACCAACTCGTTTCAATAAACGATTCAAATTTCAGGAACATATTTCTCCTCAGAGTTCTTATGTGTTTCAGATAAATGATTCGATGAATTTCGATAAATCACGTCATCTCTCGTCATATTTTCCCAAAACGTGTGTCAAATTCCTTCTTACATTACTTTCTCTGAAGGTTCATCACTGCTCGCGTCATTGATTCTAATGGTCAGATCGGGAGACAAATGACGCAGGTGAAGAAAAACAATCACACGCTTACCGAATAATCCTCCAACGATTGTGGTCTTGAATACGACCCATATGAGATAAGCGTAGATAATCCGTCCTCCTCGTTTCCACGCATCCATGGTGGTCGGGTAAGTTTTATTGGACCCTTTCAACGGTAGCGACGTTGACCCTAATCTAATTTGATCAACGTTGATTGGAGGCTTTATCCTCTCCTTCTTTTACCTTTTGTTTTTATTTTTTCTTTCACTTTACACGACAGTGGTAGCCGCACGCGCGCGCTCACGCACACGCGCACCCTCACATATACACTGTTGTTGCACACCACACACTCCTTGAATGCAAGGGAAAAATATAACCAACGAGTCTAACGATATCACTCTACGGGTGGATCACCAATTTCAGTTTGGGATTTTAAACGGGGAAAATGAGAGGACATTATCTCCTCCTCATTCCACATGATTGTACACTCACTCGGTTCAAAGAGAGAAGTTTGAAAATTCTGTCATGTTACTTGCATTATAAGCATAATAACAAGTGATGATAATTATTTAACCGCATAATGTCTTATGAGATATTATGACCGCACACATAGATGAATATTGTACGTATATGTACGTACAGGTAGTTTCGTTACACTTGTCGGATAAGTCACTACGATGATCAAGCACGAAATCACGTCACGCGATATATGTATATAATTTCCTCTTGTTTTGTCAGATACCAATGGAATAGCCACAAGTTTCGAAGATAATCACAGACATATATTCACAATTTTCACAAACAAGATGATGATAAAACTGAATGGGACTATCCCATATCACTGTTGTCATTAATCATTACCAATCATCGATTCTTGATTTTTCATCCCCATTTTTCAAGTATATCGCATACACTTTTTCTGTTGATATTTATATTTCCAAGAGGCTCCTCTCAACGGCGGTGTAATTCAATTATGATACAATCTTGAGTACTTCAAAGGAATCCTACCGATCGGATTCATTCCACACATTTTATTTCTTTGCGAATATAAATCGATACGAGTTTCCTCAGACGATTTTCCTTTCTCGTTTTTTTTTTGAAAATTCGATTTCGAATCCACTTCGTGCAAGCGTAGACTCGAACATAGTGAAATTACATTCCAACACGGAGCAGAGCTTTTGTTCAGCTTGGTTAAACTTGAAATCAATTCCAAGTATCTGAGATTCATCATCCTACAGATCAAGGTTCTTCCATGTTTCAATCCTTTGGGAGATCGATTAATGTCCCCTTGAATCCTTCGAAGGAATGCATCTTCTCCGTCAACACATCTATCGAATCAATTATTGACGATTCGATGTATATTAGTTCACGTGGGACATCGTAATCATCGTGAACTAAATTTCCGAATTCATGTCAATTCATAAATATAAATCGAATGAATTTTCCAAATGAATTCTGTTCGCGGAGTAACGATTTCCGAATACACACGTGTAAACCGATCGCAGTTGTAGGCTATAACCACTGAAACATAACTGACGTTGAGAAGAACTGGTAACAAGAACCAATAGAAGAAAAAAGTAGATTGAATAAATGAAGTCAGTTGGATAAGGAGAGTGGGAGATGAAGAAAGAATTCAAAAGAGAGTATTGGTTAGAAGATTTCATTCACTGGAGAATCTGGAAGAAGGTGAAAAAGAGAGGAACTTGAGAGAGAACTAATATCGTCAGGGAGAAGAACAGAGAACTGGTCTTGAACCGGTTTACAAAGATTGCACAGAAGAAAGAAAGAGATAAAAGTCAATCGGAAATACCACCGACAATACAGTGCACCAATGCAATATCAACTTTGCAACCTCTCTTCTTGTTTGACTTAGCCTACTCGGTCGAACTTCTCTGTATGTATCTAATATTTGAATGAATCGAATCTATTCCGTCTGAATCACCACCTCTGTGTTGATATTTCTACAGCAACACTTATGTGGAATAACTTCACAATAAGATGCTGAATCCGTTGCGTGATTGAGAAAAGTGATGTATCTTATATCTTACAAGAACGTAAAACCTGTTAAACTGTAACCAATTCCTCAATGATTTGTTACCGCTCTTATTCCTCGTCAATGAAGTTTACTATGCTATGTCACATTCACTTCAACTTCCGAACTTACAGTTTAAAAATTTAGTATCGTTACCATGGAGAAAAGGATTTGTATCGAGCAATAAAAATCATTTCGTCTTTCTCCCTGTTGAAAATACAATAACAACATTCCAATTCATGTTTCATAATGTCATTACCGATTTATTTACATCCACCACTATTTCATTCTCTTCGATGGATTGAAGCGATCGAAGGATCAGATGAAAAAGAGGTGGGATGATCTTCAAGAATATAAAAGAGGAAACAAGTATAAACAAAGATAGGATGGATGAATGACAGTTGTGGTATAGAATGACGATCAAGTCGTGTGAGAAGATACGACGAACACGCCGCGACACTGCGAGTCTCGCAGAATCACGATCCACACTGGAACCCCATCGAGCGTTAGGGAAACTTGGGCGCAACTACCCTCCCAATGCCTCCCTCTACTTCCTACCGGCTGCGCTGTAACGCATACAGCTGTATAGCCAGTGGTATGTATCACGTACGTTTCCTACACAGACAACACACATCTGTGGACGGATGAGAGCATCCGCACATACTCATACCCACACTCTTACGAAAGCGCGTCACCCTTCCAAACCAGCTACGGTCCTTCAGCGACGGACTTTACGCGCATAAGAGTGTGAGGGATCACACCAGAGGGGATGGGGCAAGGGTGGCCGGTGGGGTGCGCGAGCGCACCAGATACACCCCGAACGTCCCTACCAGCTACTATATTCCACCACCTCCTGTTCTACTTTAACGTTTGCCGATTTTCTATTTCCCTACCTCTCCACTCCTATTCCTTTCTTTTATTTTGATCTTCTTCTTCGTAATAAAATGTTATATACATGTGAATAAAAATTATTCAAAAGCGCAATCGATGACTTGTTGACTTTTGGTTACGAGAGAACGAATTCGGTACACCGAGAAAAAACGCTTTGGTTACAATAACCAAAAGCGATATCGAATAAAAAAGCTCAATTGCTTGAGATGGAATATTGGATGTTGTCACAATAATTTTTCATTGAAGAAACTAATATTTTATCGGGATAAAATGTCGTATTTTACTAAATTTTTAGTTGTGACAACTGAACAATTTTTTGAATGTATGTGACATATGTTTTTTTAACAATTTACATTCATGAATTATCATTAATCTCGATTTTTCCTGTTACATGTTCTTGAAGTTTGAAAATATTATGTTTTTCCTCGTCGATTGAAAAAGTCAAAGCAAGTCATATTCTGCTTGAAGGGGTTTAAACCTAAAAAAACGCAGTCTCATCTCAAAATCAGATTAGTTGAGATGCAAATAAATATTTTGAATCTCCTGTGAAGCTTACGCGGAATCTTGTTCAATGAGTATTGAACATTCGAAGATTACCATTAAATTTGTATTTCTCACGGTAAAGTTTATTGATTACGTGATTCAATTAGGAACGATTGTATTGAATCAGTTTTATTCTTTCATCCGTTTATTTTAGGAAGCTGAAAAGTGATGAAATCACAAAGTGCCGTTGAATTTAGCTTCGCGTTTTTGCGAACAAGATAAAAATGCTCATTTTTTAGGGTTCCCAGCATAGCTTGAAAACTAAGCAAAATTCTGCCAGTCACTGCAAAACATTTTTGTAGGAAACCCGTACAGCGCACGAAGTGTCAGGTTCATGGGAGGAACGTATTTTTGGAAACATAGAAACATGCCATCCGTACACGGAGAAAAAAATATCGCTGTCATAACGATACTGGACAGTTGTGATGACTATCTAAAGTTTAGTGGTATCAGTATCGTCGCTAGGATCATACAAATCATCCGAGGAACGATATGGATCGCCAGCATAGCCATCCCCGTACAGCAAAAGAGTCCCCATGAAGAGCTCCCGTTATGACAGTAAACATGAATTTATTATGAATACTTTGAATTCAAATTGAATTCTTGATGAACAACTTACTGTTCAGAAAGAATTCATGTTGTGAGTTCATGAAGAATTCTCCAGGCATTCAACATGTATTCGTTTTGAATTCATTGAATTCATATTGAATCCATTTTCACTGACATAACGAGGACTGTTCCAAGAACTCATTAAGGAGTCTTCAATAATTCAAACGGGTTATTTTCGCCGTCTGGATCTGTATTCTTACCATACACGGAGGAAAAATGGTTTGCTACTATAGCACCTACAAAGAAATTTGTGGTCCTTGCAAACATATTCACTCCAGCAGCTGAGACGTTAGTTCTGTTAACAAATTTGTTTATGTCAGCAAAAAATATAGGTGTTTCAATCATTTTTCCTGCTGTTTCAGCTAATTTTTTTTATAGGCGCTATAGTAACAGACCTGCTTGTTATGCCAGCAATAATTTTTTCTCCGTGTAGCGATACAGTATTGTCACGACAGCTATCCCTTCTTAACCATATCTCAGATCGTTATAATAGCCATACTTTCTTTCCGTGTATTCTAGGCACATTCATGCACATATAAATGTCCACCCAAATGACCTGAATTCAAGAATATGGGAGGCATGTTCTGTTGGTCATCTCATACGCATCTAGTTTTCGTGTTACAAAAGGGGTTATGTACTTCTAAAAGACTTCTGTCAACGTATCCAAAGTATCTAATGCAGCATCAGAAGCATAGTTCAATCACAATCCTCTCCGAAAAAAGAATAATTATTAAATAGCTTTGTCCATGTTACATAAAATATCGTTCAAAAAAAGTTTCGGAACTGCATACCCAGACAGCACAAATGATCATTTTGAATTCACAAAAAGTTGTGAAAGAACTTCTTAAACAGTCCCTGTTATGACAGTAAAAATGAATTCAAAATGCATACATGTTGAATGCCTGAATAGTTCTTTATGAATTCGTGATATGAATTCTTTCTGAAGAATAAGCTAGTCATCAAGAATTTAAATTGAATTCAAAGTATTCATAATGAATTCATGTTGACTGTCATAACGGGAGCTCTTTGCGGGAACTTTTGTGCTGTACGGGTGACCTCTAAAATTGTGTCAACTCATAATAACTGGCAAAAAACCCTCCACAGCATTATAATTGAAATTTCATGAATCCTAATGGTAGTTTTGCCTGATAACAATCGATTTTCAACATTATCATTAGGAACAAGCGTCACCTTACTGTAGATAAAATCTTAAATTTTCCTATTGCGCGATCATACAATTTCGTAAATGCAAACGGTACTTTCGGGATTTGGATATAAATCCGATAAATCAATCTAAACTAGGCCGATATGATATCGTACATTCGACAAAACTTTATAAGAAGATTGAAGACAGTAAACAAATTCGTAACAATATAAACATCACCATTTCCTTTCGACCCACGCACACAACAGAATGACGTTACCGGTTATTTGCAAATACGAAGTTGTTGTTCACTGAGTTCGTGGAAATCTTCCTGCCATATGGATACAATATCATTTTCAAAATATTGCCACATGATGTCAAATGATATATGCCGGGAATATGTTGTTTATAATATCCCGTTTTCCATGATCCTATGCATTTTTCACATGCCGAACATATGTTTGACACATTAGGTGCTGTACGAGAATCATATTTTCCAGAAACGAACCTCAAAAAAACGCAAAACATCACCAACAAAAGGTTTTTTTTTAATTTTCTTTCATCATTTTTTTTTACCGGGGATAGTTGTGGAAGTTTTTTCGGAAGAGAGGTAGCTATAGCTTATTCCTCATGTCATCTTATAAGATGACATTTTCACAGTGGTTCACTCTTCATTTGTAGTGCACCGAAGAAAGTCATAAGCCACTCTTATTTCAAATTAATTTCGGCAGCTAGATACAGGATCCCTCCGATTGCAGAAGCCCTTGGCCCCAAGGGCTAAGAATTCCTGCAATCGGGAGCATCTACAGTACCCTGGGTAGAAATTTTCTAGTGATCCACGAAAAGTGGAGCACCCCGTGTGAAAAGAAGTAGATGTAGCCTGGTTAAAACTAAACATACATTGTGTATGGAAATGGGCATAAAAACTACCCTGGTGGACAAATTCCGCTCAAAATCACTGAAGTTTCCAGAAATTTTCAGTGAAGAGTTTTCCAGAGGTGTTCATAGTTTCTCAGAGAGTCTCAGTGAATTTTGGAAACATTCCGAGTTTTTCAGTGATATTCATCAATATAGGAAAATTTTGAGTAGGAAAACGAAAGTTTTCAAAGTTTGAAAAAATTTGAATTGGGATTCAGAGTTTTGCAGTAGTGAAATTCGGATAAATTTTCAGAGATTTTCAAAGAAACTTTTGTCACTACAAGGGGGAAATCCTACAATACTGAGTACTGTAGCCGACACGACTGGGTCGTGTCATGAAAAAAAAACCATTTCAGCACTGCTGGATACTGTAGTAACATTAACCAGCCGTGTCTTCGCAGTAGAGAATAGTGTGGAAAAACGCCTATCTACTGCGGAAACATGACTGGTTCGTGTTACTACAGTATCTAGCAGTGCTGAAATGGTTTTTGTTCCATGACACGACCCAGTCGTGTCGGCTACAGTACTCAGTATTGTGGGATTTTCTCCTTGTAGGCTGGACATGTTTCAACACGGAGAAAAAGGAATTCGCTGTGGCAGCGAAATCTACTTTTGCTGGGTTCCTTTTGCCAGTGCAGCCAATTTTTTGCTGTGGCAGCAAACTATTCACTGTTCCAGCAATCTTGTTAGCTGCGACAGCGAATTTTTAGTTGTGGCAGCAAAAAATGTTTGCTATCCCAGCAAAATTTGTTTGCTATTCTATATATAATACTGAAAATTTGCTGGCGAAGCAAACATCTGTTGCTACCACAGCTAAAAAATTGTTGTCGTAGCTAACACGATTGCTGTTATAGCAAATTTTTAGCTAGGTCAGCAAAAAATTCTGCTATTCTATATATAATACCTCGATTTGCTGCGTCAGCGAATTTTTTCTCTCCGTGAATGACTTATCTGAATTGAGAGAAGAGCAATTTGAAGGTTCAGGATATAGTGAATATTTAATCGATAAATCTAATTATTACTGAACTTCTAGCAATTCGTCATGGAATTTCAAGAAACATTACTGAAATTTCCTTCACATGACTTAGTGTTTTTCAGCCGTTATTATATAATACAATATTCACAGCAAAACTCACTACGTGTCACTCAATTACTAAACGTTCAGGAATTAAGTGACACATAGCGAATTTGGTCATAAATATTGTATTGTATAATGACGGTTAAAGAACAACAAGTAATGTGAAGCAAATTTTCAGTAATGTTCCTTGAAATTTCACGAAGGATCGCTAAAAGTTCAGTAATATTTAGATTTATCGATCAAATACATTTTGTTGATAACCATTTATTTGGCTAGAAGAAATTTGTTTGCCATTTATTAGACCTCCAAATTGCTCTTCTCTCAATGTATTGGCTCTCTCTTCGAATGTATTGATGGTTTTTGCATGCCCATTCTCATACACAATTCTTATCTAACTTTAACCTAGTATTGATCTAATTTGAACCAGTTTGAGTGGTTTCACCTCAAGTTACATGTTTCATGGAAAATTCTCGCTAGAAAATTTCTACCAGGGTAATTGATATGTAGATAACTAAAATAGGTGGTAGCTTAACTAAACTCAAATCTATTTCCATTGAATTTTGTTGCTATCACTGATTTGAAGTTGCCTTTACTATAGTTTTTATTGCCCGCTTTTATCCTTTAATCACCCTACATTAATTTCTATAACCAACTTCGGTTTATTAGTTGGAATGAATTTTTTTCTCTATGTGATGAAGTACGAAAAGGATGTACAAAAATCTGATAACAACATTGAAATTCCAATCAAATTTTGTATGTTCATCACCCCGCGGGGTAGAATTTCTCGTGCTTCAAATTGAATACGTAATTTTTGTGGAAATCAATGATTTCCGCTTTTTCGTTTTCCAATCTCCAATTTTAATCATGAGAATCACCCTTTTTCGTAACAAGTTCATGCATCTGCATTCATTTAATGATCATGTTGAACGAGATCATTAAGAATCACGTGAAGTAATATCATCCACGCATGCGAAAGGTAATGAGCGTTGTATAACAACTTTTTGGACTTATTGAATGTTTTTGACCAGTCCAACATTTGAACATGTGGAACGAATTTTGATCACCGTGATACAATATCAATTCCCGGAACAATGTTACGCAATATTCTTTCGATCCCTCCTTCAATGCCACACTGTAAAAAGTCCGACTGAAAGTGGCTGCATCTTACTTGAAAACTTGACTGAAATTCAGTCTTTTGGATTGTGTCGGCATTTGTTTTCGATGCTTACTTTCAGCTGAAATAGGGCTAGTTTTGGCTGCATCTTGAAATAAGCCGATATTAAGGTTGGAAGTAAGTTTTACTTTTTACTGTGCATACTGCATTACATTTCAAAAACACGTGCAATGAATTCACATGATTAAAATGATTGGGAGTTTCCTACCGATTGTGAGATACAATTTCAATATACATTGAAAAAAAAATTCTTTCAATCAAATCAATAGTTTGTTTGTCCTCTCTCCATGAAATACATCTTAGGGTTAATGGAATATTCAATCGAATCAAATAATGGAATGCTTGCCACAAATAAATTGGTCTTCTAAATAAACAATTTATTCGCCACAAGTAAGTTTTTGCATCCAAGTGAATATTTAATTTCTGCAAATAAATATTTTATGGAGAACGGACAAATAAATAATTTTCCCAGTGCATTTTGTTGAGAATTTCAATTGAAACACTTCTGCAAATTGCACGTTTATATAGATTTTGTGCATTACTGGATTTGGTATTGAAATTGATCGTTGATTGTTTATTTCATCTTGATTTCATGTTTCCATAGTGAATATCACATGAAATTAAAAAACTGATTCCATCAACTGTTGCTTGATTCCATCAAAATTGATGATGGAAAGCTTTGATCGCTGTTATGGATTGTGGAGGAAGAGTATAAATGTTACCACGAGAATCGATCAATTTAAACCTTGGGTGATTTATACATTTAAACAAGAATTGACGTACTAAAATTAATTATTATAGCTAAACATTTTGAAAAAAAATCACCTACAACCTGTTTCACAATTATGTTATTGTATTATATCGTCCGTGTACAATCATGAAAATACAGTTGGAGTTTTCATTCCCTAAAATTGTGAAACATGTTTTAGATATTCATTAGACGTCTTTTGAAGCATTTTATAAAATATATGTAATATATATTTGAAGGATATTTTACGCGACATTTTGATACAAGTTTCAAATGTTATACTTATTCCAAAATTCGTATGATATTTTAACGTTATTTCAAGAAACTTAAGATTTGATAATTTCAGTGTTACAACAAAGCTCTGTTCCGTGTCATAGCTGGAACCTGAAAATCCTAGGACTGGTACTCTTCTATCAAAGTGTCTAGGCTTGGGTGAGGGGTTGAAATGGGCCACTAATCCAATGTTTTACAGGTTTACTGATTGCGGTGAAGCACTGTAGTGGAGATATGGTGGATTTTGGTGGAGGTAGATAGACCACTTTGTGCCCTTCACTTCAGGTCTTTCTTTACTATATATACCTTACTTTTCCTTCTTTTTGTCTATCATTCTCATCCCTGACCATCACCCATCTATCTTTTTTGCTTTCTCTTGACTCACGTTTTATTCTCTCTGCTCTAATTCTTCCACAAATAAACGCATCATTGAGCAACCGTAGATTTACCAATCAGGACGAATATCCTCGAACAGGACGACAGTAGCCGTGCGGAAGCGGCTGCACCATTCGGAATAGCAATGACAGAAAGAGAAAACCTTCAAGTTGTTCCTCCACCGACTCGACCCTTTCCTCTCGTATCTTCATCATGTCCAGACTCGTTTTCCTGTACTTCTCATCCTGTTCGATGATGGTGAATCTGAAATCAATGGAACTGTCTCGTTACTACTCAAACTCACATATTTTGTTCACCCGTATGTTACATTCCGTCTTTCTTCTCTCCCTTCTTCTTTCCCTTTTTATCATTAATCTATTCGAATGCAAATCTACACAGCATGTATTCAATTCTATGTCATTTCCCAACACGCGCATGTCAATAAATTCGAATTTTCGTGAAATGTATTCGATTTCATTCAATCGTGGTTTTTGACCTCTCCCGGATAAAAGTATCAATAACGCTTTGAACTTTTACAATGCTTTGTTTCACTATTCCGATCGATACCCTTCAGTTGGCAAAAGCCATTTGAATGGAATGATTAGCTGTACATCTGAAAGAAATTGAGGAAGATCTTTTATTCGATTGATGCTTTGTTTTTCATGGTTTTAGTTGTATTGTGATATCGGTAGAGAAATTGTATGCAACCATACAAGAATTATGAAATTACTGATCGTTTTTTGGTGATATTTCTACTGTTTTGAAAATTTTGTGCAATATTTTTGTATAAATGATTAGCATAAATGCATTATTACTAAGTTTCCAGTTAGATCGAAGCTTGACTTGAATTTTTTTCAATACTCATTCAAATTCACACCAAATTCCTACCCAAATCCTATAACTGTGGACCAAAAGAATTTTTCTAATAATCCTCTCTACAGAGATATGATTCGATACCTAGACTACATAGTTTGTTTTCAATAATCACAATTTTCATAACGGAATCACTTTCTTCTCCATTTTGATCATGAATTCACCAACTATGATTCTTATTTTTAATCAAATCTAGTTTTGCTCCAAATATTCTTCGGAACGAGGCAAACACGTTTGTTTTTACTGTAAGAGGGAATCAAATGAGAAAATTAGTGTCGTAAACCAGGTTCTCGAGTACGATCGTACATTCGACTTAGATGTAATTGTACTTCACCGTGAAAATACGTGTCGTATATGCACATTAAAAAAATCAAACGTTAATTTGGAACAAATCCAATGAACAAGATTCATGTAATCGATACAAATGTGAATTTATTCTCAAAATATCGAAAGGAATGTTGGATTGTATCAGGGATGCGCACGTGAATCATGAACAATTTGGCACATTTTTTTGTAAAAACGAAATTTATCATTCTACCTCAATAACTATTACAATTGAAATGGATGGATGAACTGAAGGGTTCAACCATGAATAATGAAATCCATAATTAAGATGTTCTGTATAAGTATCTTTTTGATATCAGTGATTGATATTTTGTTTCAGTAAATTTATTTTCCATGATCTCAAAATTGTAAAACATTTAAATACTTTACACAGAAAGACCGGGTCTATTAATATTGAGAAAGGATTTATCAACGTTTAGAAAAATGACTCTCAATTATTTAGGGAAAAAGAGGATCGCTGAAAAATATTTGTAGTGAGTCTACCAAAAATTCGTAGTCAGAATATTAATAGTTGATAGTTTCATTGATATTTCTCACAGTGGAACTATTAATTGTTAATACATCGACTACGAATTTTCAGTAGACTCCCTACGAATATTCTTCAGCGATTCTCGTTCTCTCTAAATTCACAGTCATTTTTCTGAATATTAATATACCCGGTCTTTCCCTGATAGAAATTTGTCTGGGCGTCCCATTTACGATTCACGTACTAGATGGGACCCACATGGGGGCAACCGAATAACACATTTCAGCCAATTTGACTTCAGTGCCCAAACATTTAGTTGGTTTATGTAGATTTTTCATGCGTCAACTGATCGTACAGTAACATTGACAGTCCATCAACACGACCAGAGGAATAAAAGGAAGCCCCCAACGTTCCAATTTGTCATTCGGGATTATTTCATGGAAATAAATTCAAAATCAACGTTCTTGACTGGAGATTACATGTCAAAATACATTGTTACCTTATTCATAGTTGTGATTTTACAGAAAGCACATGATTTCACATTTCTGATTACCAATTTGAACAACATTCTAGCAATTCCCTGGGACATCTGGATGGGCACTGGCTAAAAAGTGTGTTACAGAACTAGCTGGAAACCAATCTAACATCTGGGAAAATTAGCTGGGGCCCATCTAATTCCCAATCATAATTTCTACTAGGGTTCCGTGTACCATTAAATATATCAAAGTAAATTCAGTCACTTCACTCAAATCGAGAGTTCTGGGATGTTCAGCCGTTGAATTAGCTGCTATTGTTGAACTATGACTATCAAAGTGAATAAAGTAAGCTGTACTAGCTGAATTCCCCAGTTGAATTCATTCAGTCAAGATAATCGAATTGAATAAACTTGTAGCAGTTACGGCTAACCCAGTAGCTGCCTCAACCATTGAATTTGAACATTTATTCCAGTAGAGATGCTCCAGTCACTTACAAGACTTAAGTCTATAACACTGTAATAAAAAAAAACTTGATGCACACCGGTTGTGTGTTGAGTACTTCTCTAGAACGGGCTTCAAGTCTCGCGAATGATCCCACAGTGAGCATCTACACTGTACAAATTGAGACAAGTTTTTCTTTATTTGAATGATGGGGTTGCGGTCTTCGATTGTGAACAAATTCGTTCTTGATAATGAAATAGGAGATTTTTCTCCAATTCCGAGAAAGTATCCAGTTTTTCGAGTGTTGAATCCTGTGGGAAATGAATGAAAACTAACCTAAATCATGATGAAAATTTCCGCATCCATCAAGTAACTTTGTTTTCATCATTTTTTGAGGAAAAATTTCACAGTTATTTTTTACTATCACTTGTTTCAAAATTATTCTCGAAAAAACACTGGTATTTTGTGACTTCGACTGTGTTACTTGAACGTGTGATAAAGCACAGTACGTGTGAGGGTAATAGAAAAAAAAAAAATAAAACATGAATGACGACGAGAAAACAAAATACTTTGGAAGAAATTTGAAACGTGAAGTGAAACGCTATCTGAAAAATTATAAAATGCTTATGTTATGGAGATTAATGCGACGCAAGCAATGGAACGCGTGTTACTTTTCTTTTCTTGGCTGGAGGCTGTAAGACCGCGGAGCTGTACATCACCTTGATGCCGGAGCTGTTGGCGATATGCAAAAATGATAGATCCCCGTGCAGCTGTCTACCCGCAGGGCAGAAATCACGCAAGAAAATATGCAAGACACAACGCGCGTTCTCCACCCTCTAGGGAAAAATATACTTGCGACTGAATTTGGCGAATCGACTACCCGAATTGCGAAGAAACAGAAATAAAGAATAGGTGGAATTATGTGGAACGGCGTTTAAATGGTTCAAGATTTATCAAGTTGTTGAGTAATGTTTCAGAATAGAGGAAATGCTTCTGACAGTCGAATTGAATAAATAAAATGCTTCATTCTGAATCAACAATACACTTGATGAGGGGGGAATTGATTGACAAGAATATCTATTATCGAGAAAGTGGAGTATTCTAAAAACCAACTTCAACCACAGAAATAGAATGGATGAATGTAGGTTCTTAGTCACTAATTGAATGGAATGGCAAACGAGACCTCTTGAATGTATCGATATATATTTACTATGTCCAGGTGAAGAATTCAATGGGATGCATCGCGGTACCTATTTTAATAAGGTCGTTCCTGCCCATTTGGGGATATATGGAAATTTGATTGAAGGTTAATTGAAAAAATTATTTCACCGCAAAAGACCTCTGAAAATTATTTTTTGCATTTTCATTGAGATTCCCCGATAAATTTTGAAATGAAAGATCGAAAATTACTACATTTTCTGCTAAATTGACAGGATAAGAAAAAACATACCACTGTTATTGTTGCACAGTGTAGTAAAAATAAATCATTCAACAAATATTCTTGAGTGTGAGCGTGCGACCTTATGCATGATAAAGCACACATTTTTATTACACTATCTGACGAAAACAGTAGTATTTTCTCTCATCCTGTCAATTTAATAGAAATCTAGTAATTTTTGAAACTTCATTTTTCTCCGTGTAAATATTACAAAACTCTTCAATAATGAATCGCAGCACTCTCTGTGCTTCTTTTCACAAAGAAATTCTTATACTTTTATGAAATTTCCACGAGGTACCTTATGACAACTGAACTTAAAGAATTTTTATGCAGAGTTCTCAAATTCAGCATTACCCAGGATGCATGAGAAATACTATAAAAAAAATCCATTGGAAATTGGTGTTCAATTGAGTTCAACTACTGGGAATAAATTTACGATTCAATTATTCCAGCCCTGCTATTCTTACAATAATTGAATCGTATTTTCCAGTTTTACGGAGAAAATTTATTTGTAGAAGAATAAAAACGAACGATATCCACGGGATTGGAATTGAAAGATATGAAATGAATACATTCCAAGAAAAAGAGGAATTGTTATGTGAAAAATTCTCTTCCGTTTCCCAGAGAAACTCATGTGATTCCAAGATATTCGACATACCTCGGACCGTTCGAAACAAATGTTTCATCTTTGATTATGTGAAACTTGGAAAAATGTAGTAAAATGAAAGTTGAAAGGATATAGGAATAAAAAAAAAAACTCAGAAGTGATTGCATCACTCCGAGGAGAAATATCTTTCCATCTATTAAGAATCTAAAACTTGGAAGAAGTTGAGAAACAAGAAGAGGAGAAAAGGAAAAAAATGACAGGAAACGACGAAAAATAAAGAGAATTTGAGAAATCTTTATTGAGGGTAATTCTCACACGAGTCAAATATTTTCATAGTCATAAAAATGTGAGTTGCAAGTGGTGTAAATTTTATAGTAAATTATATGCGAAGTGGAATCTTCAACTTTATAAAATACGTGGATATTACGAAATGTCAATAAAATCCATCTGACATTGTTTGAGTTTTCACAATATGCTTGGATAATTAATTCCAAAAGACTATTTGTGATGCCAAGAAATTTGTATATAAAATGATTTATCCATACTTTGTGAATCGATACTATTCCAAAAGATTATTGTATTGAGGATTATCATCATTATTTCTCTTTTCATCGATAAATTCCCACAATGGAGTGAAACACTCAAGTATTCGAAGGATTCGTCTTCGCATCCTTGAAATTCAAAACGAACCATGGAAGACCGTAACATCTCACTTCTAGTATATCCTTGACCTCTTGAAGTGCTTAGGAGTCTTAACATTTTAGGTTGAATTTATGGAAATCTCTAAACGTTAATCAGCTAATCGATTATAGCCATGGAACAGGAGTTTCGGTCAGTTCTTTTCAATATCGTACCACGAATGTACTTTGGAAAATTCGAGAGATTCCAACTAATCTATTGCAAAATAACATATCGCAAAATAATCTATGAATTCCGCACATTCAACGGATAATGCGAATTGATTGAATACTATTGATGGTCATAAATATCTTCAATACATAAAACTACCCGCAAACCCTATCGGAGAAAATCGTGAATTATAAATTATTAATTTATTGTTACGTCATAAGGATAAAGTTGGATTATTAAATTATCCCCTCATTTATATAGGAATTATAATTCTTGCAGATATATTAATCCATTATTCATCTCCGGGAATCTACTTTACGAACTTCTGACAAAATGTGTTCAGTAAACATATTTAAATTCTTCCCCCGCATGGGAGAGAGGATTAGTTGTAGCAGCAAGGTCAATCAGTCCAGGAGAATAGCCGTTGATCGGACTGATTACACTTTCCAATCATCTACAAAGAAATCCAGTTTCCAATCAATCGTCAATGGGAACTCTGTTGTTGAATGATCGGAAATCCTCGATTTGAGTGAATTATTACAGGGTGGCAGGGGAATCGGACAATCACAAATTCAAGTTGAACGGAATGATCAATTAAAAAAGAGAGAAAATCCCAGACTAGGCACTCTGCATTACAACTATGCTTTTTTTCCTGATATCATTCGAAGACCAAGATTATCCACGTTGAAATACCGTGAGAAAGTTAATTCACGTTTAGACATTCAATAGGCGTTCACGGTACTAACCAATAAAACTAGAGGAACGAAGGAAAATTGGCTACAGAAAATCTAATCATCTCGTAGCTTTGTTCGGGATGTCGAAATCGACCAGTTCTATATTCGATATTTATACATGGATGTAATATCAGTAAAGCACCTGTGGCTGGTAATTACATTTTCTTCTTTCTCTTTCCCATTCTGTGCTTAGAAATGGAATACTCCATTCTTAAGTACATTGAACGAATACAATTTTTAACCATTATGAAAATGTTCTGGTAATGAGATAATTGGAATCTCCTAATTTCCTCTGTACAATATTTACGATTGTCCTCGTTTTTCTTTTTCTTCGTTCTTGCAAAGAGAAATATATTTGCCACAAATGTTCATTGACTCCCCACACAGCACTCATTGTCTGAAAGATATCTTCAGAAACATTTTCACAAACCTTTTAGAAATTTCTGGATGTCTTTTAGAAAATTCTAAAAGGGTTCTGAAAACTTTCTTGGAGATATCTTTCAGAAGTAAGAACAGTTTAAGACTTCTAAAATATATCTATTCATGTTGCATAAGATTTCTTGCATTGTTCTTAATTATTTCTGAAGATATCTGTTACACTGTAAAAAATTGCTTCCTAAATTTCATAGAAATGTATGTGAAGCAATTTACAAATTTTCAATTTATTGAATTTTCAAAACTTCTTTGGCTTTTCATATGAAATTTTATGATATC
Source organism: Gonatopus flavifemur (assembly GCA_018340375.1). Classification (NCBI taxonomy): domain Eukaryota; kingdom Metazoa; phylum Arthropoda; class Insecta; order Hymenoptera; family Dryinidae; genus Gonatopus; species Gonatopus flavifemur. Next base: position 37,979,433 of record JAFFJZ010000001.1, on the reverse strand, counting down.
TCATACAGAATTATGATTTTTCATGCATTTTTATATGAATTCTCACACATTTTGCATTAAATTTCATGAATTCATGATTGAACTTGATTTCAATTACAAGTTTCAGGATTTTCATATACATCTAATATCGGAAATTTCAGAATATTTGTTACAGTGTAGACAACGAGTGCTGTGTGGGTCCGTTTTTATAAGCCTACCCTCCATTGTGGATAAAATAGTGGCTTTGTCTAGAGACACAAAAAATTCAAATTCACAGTATATCTATCATTATACAGTGAATTTAGTAAATATTAGCGACACATGATTTTCAAGAGAATGAATTTGGAAAATTTTGAACATCTACTATACAGTTTGTAATTTTCAACAATACGGAGGCGTATGATAATACCACTCATATATCAACCCTCTGGGGAGATACTGGGCCAAAATGACCCATCACCCATTCGATAAGTTGTATATCTCTGAATGAGTACATTTATATTTCTTTGAATATTGGAAAAACTATCAACTGCAGAGCAAACAAGGGTTCGGATTCGTATTCTGTAGACTTCGGCGATGAATTTAAAAACAAAAAACATTGCTCCACGATGTTTTCAAGTCGAGATATGAGCGATCAGAAAACACTTGGGTTGAACTGACCCAGTGTATCCATGTGTGAGGAAACTATAAGTGTATCCCCAGAGGGTTAATCAATCTGAAAAATAATGATCACATACATGTATCCTTGAAATGGAAAAACAACTGAATAATTAGTCATTATTTGGTTCTATCGTTGAATCCTATGCCACAGACTTCGGACTATGCCATAATCACTACTGCCTCTCCCCACCACTTGTTACTTCTTCAGAACGATTTCCTGAATGAACTCCCTCAATGAGTTGATCGATGGTATTGCCTCTACGCAGTCTTGACCGTTTGTAGCTTTAGCGATCTGTCCAGCTCCATGGTGCTTGGAAGATGATACCAACGATTTCTGACGATGCAACCCGAGCTCATTGATTGGAAAAGGACATGGCTATACATGAGAAGGAGAAGCGTCGGTCAATACTGGTATCCCCTAACATTTCTGTGGCTGAGAGAACTCAGCATAGATTAACTGTACCAGTGCAAATCCAAAACAGTGCCTCTTGGCAACGCATCATCTCCTTTAATCCCACCTTGGTTATCTCACCTTCCGTCAGCTTGGCCAACTCTTTCATAGCGCAGATTTATGCCTGTAGGACACTGCAACCATTATTTATCCCGCATGGCTTTTGAAATTTGAGTACTTCTAACCACCCTGGTAAAACAAGCCTATTGAAACCCATCAATTAATGAAATGCAATACAAATTTTGCAATGGTAAATGAGCATTCGAACCCATTCAATTTCCATTGAATCTTATCAATTTGACCGGTCTCAATGGGTTTCAATAGGTTTAATAGGTTTGAACAAGTATGAATAGTTATTTGCCGTCGCTAAGTTTTTATCAAATCTCATCAATTGGTGGCATTCAATAGAGTTTTTAAACCAGAGCACGTCAAAAAAAGTACACTGAGAAAAAATGCAGTGGAGCCAACCGCATATGAGTTTGGATACGGCGAATCTCGCCGCGAGGTTGACTCAACTGAATATCGATTGAAGTAAATGCTCATTCGGTCATTTCAATCGATATTCAATTGAGTCAACCTCGCGCCGAGATTCGCCTTATCCAAACTCATATGCGGTTGGCTCCACTACATTTTTTCTGAGTGTAATTATCTGAGAGATGAACAGCTATTGTTTCAGCTTATATAACTAAATTTTCTCTGAGGTTAAGAAATTAGCTGTCCTGTGAGTGCTCAAATATTTAGCTATATTGGCTAAAATTTAGTCGATACAGCCAAAAATTTCTTTCCATGCACATTTTTGGGCTTGTATCCATCGGTATTGGAGGAGCACTTGTGTGAACTAATAGCCTTTGTTCCCCAATTACAGAATCATTATTCCAGTGTTACTTTTGTCTTGATGTCTAGTTGAGCATTCTTTTGAAATTTATTTTGACAGCCATGTGATCCCTTGTACGACTAAGTGGACCTGTTCTTGGATTACATGTTATTTTCTCTATCTCTATCAGTGTTGGCCAGCTTTCACAAGTTTGATTCCCTACGTCCTCAGGCTCCTGTCATCAGCAGTCCTTTAACGTATTGATCAAGTGATCACAAAATTATCGAAAAGTGCGAAAGAGAATTCAAATTAAGGGAAAATAGATTGTCCCAGCTGCTTTGGGCGCAGGGAGAATTAATGAATATGCATGAAGTCTTCTTGGTTTGAAATTCGATGTAAAATCTACGACATGTATTGATAAATTGAGCTATAAAGCATCAAATTGAGCACTCTATCATGTTGAAACATATCTTCGAAATGATTTTCCGTCACTGGATAGTTGAAGTAACTTGTAATTCATGAAACATGGAAATAATGCAAAGAAAGTACAGGTAGCTTCTCTATAATTATATTTCCATCAAAATATATTATCTACGCATTTACAAATACCAAAACATGTAAAAGAAGATATAATAAGGAAATTGAAAAAATGTCTCTTGCAGGAATCTGTGAGTTCTTTATATACTCTTCAACCTGCTCACCCTCTTTTGTTCTTGCCCGTAGGTACAACGTTCCATTCTTAAAGAATTGCATTTTTCATTAGTGATGTTTTATGGATTCCTTCAACGGCATTATATGCGGCGTACTACATTGATATGTCTTGACAAACCTTGACGTAAAGCAACAGGAAATAAATGCCCATAAGAACGGCACTTCTACCATTTATATTGATTGCTGAATTCATTTGAAAGATTTATTCATTGAAAACGTTCGTAAAAATGTACTAGAAAATATCACACAAATCTTCAGAGCGTTCTACATTTTCATCCATAATTGAGATAAGTTCATTAAGCGAGAAATCGAGGTAGGAGAAGAAGAACAATTTGCCATAAAATAATTTCAAAGTTCAGAAGGGACGAGAAATATCAAATTTATTTGACACTCGTCAGATGAAAAATGTCTTGTAATCTCAATGCCTTGACCTTGCTGATGGCTGATTTCAACAAAGAATCATGGGAGAGGGAAAGAGGGAGCATGATTTTCTACATAAGGAATGTAGTGTTGCTAATCTTAATGGGTCGAGTAGATGAGAAAAACGTTAGAAAGTGTCAAACATGTGAATAAAAGAAGAATTAACCATCACTTAAACAGAGAAAAATGCCACCCGAAAATATAAGACTCCTTCACTCCGAGAAAAATCTGGTCGGCACAACCATAACACGTAGTTGATCCTTGCCTTGACCTTCTGATGTAGTTGCTACAACCACATTTATGTGATTTTTGTGTTGTTTTCTTCGTCATTTGAACCAAATTTTATGTCACTGCAACCCTGAATCTTTGACCACATGAACATAGTCCCGGTAACCACGTTGCTTTTTTTCTCATAGTGAACCAGGAACAGGAAGGTTTATAAAATAAATTTCCACATGAAAATATGGAAGATTACGAATATTGTAAAAGATGTGATAGGTAGAATGGAAATTTTTAACTCTGAAATGCTGAATTTTATGAAGTGGATAGTGAAAATTGGCTATCCATTCGTAATCTCCTATATTTTCATGTGAAAATTCATTTTACAAACCTTGATGTTTCTGGTGGAGTAAGAAAAATGAGGAAAAGTCTTACAATTCTTTCTCCGTGTAGCCAATGAGAGGATGAATACAATCAATAATATGGAAAATGAAGTACTGGCAAGCGTGTTCCGTAGAACACCGGAACCACCCTGACAGCAAAATGTATCTCTGGGACGTTTTCTGAAGGTTCAGAAAACCTCCCCCACGTTATATAAACGTTCCAGTGGCACGTTGTGCTGTCTGGGCAGTGTTTTGTCGATATGTGAGAGATTAAAAAATCGTGTTACCTCGACGAAATTGTTTTTCTTCAACAAAATGATTGGATTGCTGGATTTTCAACAGAAATAGCTTTATTGAGAAAACATTTTTGTTGACATAGTCAAAAGTAAAGCCATCGAAATCTTATACAATCCTATATCAGATTTGTACCAAATTTTCCCTATCAAACATCTCCTATTTATTAAATTAAGATATTACGAAAATGTATTTTGGAAGTATTTCTTACTAAGGTAGATGACCCCATTTATGAACGCGACCCCTTTAATGAACGTTTTGGTTTTTGATTCATAGTACTTTTCATTTAGTGCTTTAATTTCATCCAAGCATGACTGACTGGATACTAAATCAACCGCTGTTATGTAAATAAATTCAGAATAATATGCCATAGGAAAGATATAATAGATAAACGATTGTTCGCTAATGGGGGTTAAGGTGTTCATTAATGGGGCCTGTCACCTTATGTCTAACCATTCCAAGAAGAATTACACTACCCCGATTCCCATAGGTTCTTGAATTCTCACAGGATGGATCAATCACACTTCCGTCGCCTAATAAAACCAACAAAAGGGAAGAAATTTCAGGACGTAGAATCCCTGAGTGGTCTGAACATGTTTTGTTTTGTTCATTTAAATGTGGCTGTGATAAATTTTGAAATGAACCAGAAATTTTTCCGTACCGAGTATATTTTCCTCGAACGAACATGAGAGGTATTTATAAAAGGAATGAAGAGAATATAGGATGAAATGAGTGCCTGGAAGACTGTTATTCGGGCGTAAAAATGAGATATGAAGAAGTTCGTTCATAATAGTCGACCATGCCAATCTCATTCTCACCTGGTGTGTTTATGATAAGTCATCTGAACAATAAACGGTAGACAACACAGTACCTAGAGAATTGTATAATTCAACCTAAATTTACCTACCCAAGTGACACAAGAACTTTTCAAATATACTATGATGATACAGTGAATGTGAGAAGAATGTGCAAATATTCTATGGAGGTGCATAGCACATAATTATTCGAAACATTCTCATTCGGGAGTTCTTAGCGTGTTCGTAGGATTTTCCAAACACGTTCTTAGCATTCTTAACCTCCTGTATTGCTTGGGTATGGCCCATTTCACTCTTGGGGATATGTCACCAAACTATGGAATAGTCTCCAAGTGAGTAGTGAAGAATTGGCATTCAAGAAATATATTCAATTGATGATTACATTATTGGGGAAGGTTCATTCAAGTCAAAAGACTTTGAAATCCTGTTCAATTCACGTATATTCTCGAATATCACTACTCCTAGACATATCTATGCTTAATATAGATCGAAACCAAAAGAAACACATGCTTTTCAATACAAATCCCTTTTGTTTTCGATATATATTAAGCATGGAGAGGTCAAGGAGTAATGATATGTGATAATGAAGATATTTAGGAACATAGATGTTTAAGATTACTCACAGGGATACACTGATTTCAGAAGACAAATTATGAAGAATAGAGATATTTGAGAATGCATATATTTGAGAATAGAGACATTCAAGAGTGGAGATATTCACACTGAGAAAAATGATCAGTCGGTACAACTGAAAAATTTTTAGTTGTTCCATAATAGTTGCTGCAACAATTTTTTTTGTTCGGAATACTGTTGAAGAAGTTAGAGCAACAAAAAATAATTAGTTGTCACAACTATAAATAATTGAGTTGTGGATTTTAGTTAATGATACTATAATTATGTAACTATAGACGATTATTCGCATGCACAAATATATGGCAGTGATGAGACATCAAAATTTTAGTTGACGGAATGGAACATTTTTCAGTTAAATAGTTTGGTTTCTGAAACTAAAACTTATAAGTACCATCAACTAATTTTATTAGTTCATGTTATTTTGTACTTCACACTGGAGGGATTGTTCAGTTGTCATGACTAAAAACTTACTGAAATATGACAGCGTATAAAAAATTAATTTCTCTCAGAGACAATTGACAAATCAACTTCTTCCGTGCTGAAATCGATCTGAAAATTTTCTAATGGAGTTTATGCCCCCTGGTTACAGTATCGAACGTTCCTAGGAGTTATTGCAGTTCTTCGTTTCATTTATTTCATAGCGTGGTATTGCAAACAAAACACTACCGGATCTTGTTCGTACGCGTTCATGTGTCACTCGACATGGTTATTCTTGATTATTCTTCTTAGTCAAACACACAAACAACATTAATACAACAACAAGTTGAAAATCTAAAACGTTTCATCGTATATGCGAGTGCTGAATTTGCGCGAAAGGAAATTGTGATGGATCCTTTTGTCAGCAATCTGTTAAAGGAATGGGGCCTGGAACATTGAGTGGATGATTTCACACGTCAGTTGTATTCTTTTATAATTATTGAATATTCTATAGAAAGTTATTACATCCTTGAATTCTCAAAACTTGTTGAAGATACGGAAAAATAATTCATATATTATTTGAACAGTGAAATTTTGATTACGATTATTGAAGTTCTCCTTTTTCGCCTTTCGTATATATATTGATGATTTTTGAATTTTTCAATATGTCTGACTGTTCATAGAATGCACATTTTCTAACAAGTTTATTCATAAATTCTTACAACAAACGTTCAACTCTTTCAAATGTTTGTCTGAATATTTGTTCGTGTTCTAAATATATTATACGTGTGATAGGTTATATTCAAGAGAGTTTATATTCAAATAGAGTTGTTGAAAAATCTAATGACCTGAAAATTCAAATACAATAGGAATTTTCTTCTTTTTAAATATAAATGATATTGATTTAGGACAACAAATTGATCGTGAAACATTCCTATCAATTCCGGCAGAAGGGCTAGATCCCATAATTCCCATTCTAGGTTGACGATATCAATTTTCACGTAAGCAAGAAGAATATTCAAAAACAATGGATGTGAATTTGTGTGAAACCTCTTATTTATTCACTGTATGGAAAATTTTATAACCAAAAGATATATATGCTATGGAAAGATGATTAATATTTGTAATATGACTGTTTTAGCGTATAAGTGTCTTGGAAAAAATCTCAGAAGACCGCACGAAAGAACTGCAAAAACACAGTAACACATCTCAACCCTCCATCATCGTGGTCGGAGATCCTGCTGAAAAGACAGAAGCTGTCCATGTGATTATTGAGAAAGTAATGTACGAGTACCAAAACATCGGCTCTGCTGTTGACTTGTGCTTCAAATCATTTTTTGCATTGGATTTGAAGTATATATTTGATATATTTGAGACATTCTGGAAAAATGATCACATCCAAGCTTACACTGTGGCATGATCTTATAGTGCGAGTCTAGATTTGCATAATCTTGAAAATTTAATTCATTATGAAATGCCATATGTACTCTATCCTAATGTAAGTGATAAGATTTACGTAATATGTAAATGATTTTGTATATATGCGGTTTTTGCAAACCATTATGTTCCTATCACTATGACAAGTATGAATTATTACATTTTTTCTCTATTTTTATGATTGTGTCAAAGTATATTTCAATAAAATACAATTAAACGAGAAGAATAAAATGTACTTATTTTAAGTTCCTTTGGTGGGATTTTGAATTCACGTCAAGTAATGACCAATGCTCACAGATTTTTCTCAATGTTTTCGTAAAATGTGTCAGACATAGAAAATTTAAATATGTCATGATAAAATATATGCTTGGGATTACACTCTGGATATAAATTTCTATTCTGTAATGGTTGAGGAATATTGAACGACGAATTTTCTAAATCCTAACAATTTTTCAAATTCATCCAATAATATTTCAGAAAAACAACTGAATGAAAATTCATCGATATTAGAGTGCAATCCCAAGGATGTATTTTATCAACACATATTTGAAATTTTCATTTCTTCCGCACTTTACAAAAAAGGGATGAAATTCGAATGAAAAAGTAATTATTTGAGTGGTATTTTTCCATTCACTTTTCTAAGCGTAGCAAATATAGAAAAACAGTTCGTTCAAATGAATGGATTTAGTCATTCTGACTATAAAATTTGATCACCTCAACTGAATTTTTTTGATAGTAGCAAATATAAAGCATAGTGCATCCAAACAAAGTATTTTAGTTATTCTGACTAATTTTTTTTGGTAGTCACAAACAAAAAAGTGAAGTACAACTGAAAATTTTTTTTTAGTCAACGTAACAATGAAATATGAGAAATTTGAACCATCAAATTTTTGGTACTACAACTCAGAAGTGTTGACTGAATCAATATAGTTGTAGAAACTATATGGACTTAGTTGAAGATTTAGTTCGCTCCATCATTTTTCCGAGTCTGCATGAAAATATTTTTTTCAGTTGCTACAACTAAAAAAATTTATTTGATGCAGTATTTCACTGAAAAATTAAGTGAATTTTTGATTGTGACAACTAAAAATTTTTCTCATCGTAGAAATCGAGATATGTTGACTTGGGGATATTTGACAATAGAGATACTCAGACATAGACTTCATTGAAATTAGAGAAATGAAAAACAGTACTGGGAAAAAAGTATTGGTCTCATAACAATACTGTTTACTTGTACCACCCATCCGGAATATAGGAACATCGGTCTTGTCACCACAGCCAAACGGATAGTTCTAGGAGCGACAAAGATTACTACAATATCAATCTGTATGGTTCTAGAACAATATGAGTGTCACCAATGTAACTACAATAACCACACATTTCTTCCAGTGAGAGTTGTTTATCTGCCAAAAAAACTGTGAGAAAATGAACAAAAAGTTTGGGACAATCATTCACATCTTCGGAAAGATATGTAACAGCATCACAAAAAACATCAACACTGGATTAATATGCATCAAATAACGTATTTCCCCTCTAGAGAATAATACAACGAGTTTTGATGGTAACCGCATATAAATGAAAACACGGAAAAACAAGATACCAAGATGTTGGAAAGACACGATTAGCTCATAAATGTGTTGGTAGCAATAACACAAAAGTGAAAGCGAAAAAATGGGGTTCTCTCCTGATTTAAATTCTTCTTTTACCTTAAGTTTCGTACTTGGAAGTTGCTGCGGGATAAAAGTGACTCCGATTAGCAATAATGCACGAGATTTATGGGATCGTATACACACTTGCGTAGCTGTATAAATTATTTATGAAATTGCCAGCGGCGGTCTATACTGTAATCTTTATCACAAGATTCTGTGTGAGCACTTCGGAGGGGATGAGCGCTCGAATACTACCGAATGCTGAAATCTTGAGAGCTTGTTTTAGCTGAGAACCGCCAGTCGTCACATGATTTTCACCCTCCAATATCCAAGGAAACTCACTTTCAAAGTAAAATCAAGTTAAATCCCGCAAGGATGTCCGTTTTCGTATGAAACATTGTCCAGCCACTTACTCAAATGCCCTAGTTTCTTCACTTTTATGCTCCCTCATGTTTGAGAGAAAGCTGGAGTATTTTTGCGTTGATATGAGAAAAAGTTATGAGTCGTATCATATACCTTACTAATGTATCAATAAGTATCACATAAATAAAATAATAGATCTGCTCTTCTTACTGTTTTGATATTACATGCTATTCAATTTTAAGTAATTTTGTTGAATTTCTTCAATTTGTTCAATTCCTTGTTTTCTGATTCAATCCTAAACCCAATTTGAGCAACATGATCGATCAACTTTGGTTAACTTCTACAATGAGAAACCCATTGAATTCGGTTCAATTCCATTCGATTGATTTCAGTAGGTTTTATAAATTTTTCTAATCAAAGCTGGCTTCGGAAACCTGGGCATAAATATGCTTCTAATCTTCAGATGTCAATGGGGATTCCATTTTTAAAACAGTTCATGAAAATTCCTAAAGACTTTTGAAAAGCATTTGGAAGACATTTTTTAGAGTCTTCTGCACGGAGAAAAAAGATCATGGGATGATCACTAGCAAAGATAGTGAACTGGTGACCACTACGAATTTCTGTGTTTATTCTGTGTCCAGTTTACTATCTTTGCTAGTGATCATTCTATGATCTTTTTTCTCCGTGTGAAGAATTTGTAAAAACACTGTGGAAGAGACTTTCAGACGGTTCAAAGATGCCTTTTGATATTACATAACGCTTTCGAAGCTATTTTCAACCATGTCTCAAAGTATCTCGGAGAAATAAAGTGCTCTGTAAGGGAACCTCACCTTATTCCACATATCATATATATCTGAAGAAGGAGTTAATTGAAATAACCACATTTTCCTGTACATAACACAAATGAAATATGGAACCTAAAACCCATTCAACCTTTCAAAAATATTTTACGAGTTAATCACAGTTGTTCATTGCATATTCATTAATCATGTGGCAACTACTCACCACGGACAGGATTAATTCAAGCCGTATAGGCAAGAAAAGCTCGTTCAAAGGTGAGAGGCCTTCCATGCCGTTATCTGACAAAGGATAGGGAACGGGATATTAGAGACAACCAATACAATCGATACAAAGAAACACGCGTGGCAACGTGAAATAATGATGGCAGGGAATTCAGATTAACGATGCTCATCTCCTGAATGGGAGCACCGTTAACAAAAACCATCATGACAAGTATTTGCTATGAGGGGAGAAAAAATTGATTATCGTCGTGAATAATAGATTTTAAACGTTTGATCCTGGCATCTTACGCTAAATCTTCTCCTTGAGTTTTGGAAGGGATTCTTCAAACTATTGTGGAGAACTTCAAAACAACCCCATATTTTCCAACATTCGAATCCGGAACGTGGACATGCAATGTGCATTATTGGAACCCTAACCCCAACCCCAACCCATTCTATCGCATGCCATTACATGTTCACCTCAATCACGTTATCTCTCATACTTGGGTGCTGCTTCTCATAATCTGAAGCAGAAGATATTTGAAAGGAAAATTCATATCGACGATTAGAATATGAATATGAACTTCAAATCCGATGGAACAAATAATTCCATCGAACAGAATTCTGAATAGAAGAGAAACTTATGAATTTCGAGTAGTCGGTTGAACTCGTTGAATTTCTTCAAGAGGGTCTCTGAGGGAGAAATAGCGTGTGTCAACAGAGTCTCTTCTTCCACTTGTCCTAGAACTGAATGAAAAAAAGTATCTGCAAGTTGCGGCTTCATGTTCTTGATCAATTAAAGAGGCAACTGCACAGTTTAATCGATTCTCTCCATTCAGTAGGAAGTCATGTGGATACGGAACATTTAATATGCAGGAACGATGAAAGGGTTTTTAAATTATTGTAATACATTTTTTATCATTTCTCAACTCTTCTCATGATTTTCAACATAAAAATGAACGGGAGACAGTTTTTTTCTCATTGATTACATGATCGATGCTATTCCATTCAAATTTTTGAGGCAGAACAAGTTTGGTGGAAATTCATACTACTTGATACAAATTACTGTAATTTGAATAATTGGGAAGAAAATTATACATTGTGACTTATCCAGAAAAATTGTATGGTCATATCGTGGAGTATCTCTTTTATTGGAATTCTCACGTGATGAATTAAGAATTCTAATTTTATGACGTATTAAAAATATTCGGACAATGTTGAAAAACCCACCGGACGTCCTCTCTAAACTAGACCAAATCCGGAGGAATCTGGATGGTTAGCAATTCTAGGAAAGTGTCTCATACAGTGTCCTCATCTTCTAATCCTGAATAATGAAGCAGTTCTGAATCATGCATCCTTTTCCCAATTCCATTGTTCAGTGAATGATCCACATTTCAAGTTGGAAAAATTTTCACGTAATAGATCCATCTATACGGTAATAATAATGAAATTTCATCTTCCCCCACTCGAACTATTCAACCGTTCAAGGAAAATCTCTGAAATCGATTTTCTCATAACATTCCGCTAGCTGTTCGTCCATTCAAAAGGTATATTACAAAGAAAAAATTGAAAAATGTATATCAAAGAGAGCAAAATGGTATCGCAACGCGAGCAACCCGTACAATTAAAACAGCGGTTTCAGGAAATATAGAAATTCAACTTACTCAGGAAACAGAATATTGAATAATCGTTTATTTTACACGGTCGACATAGTTCATATATTCCATTCACTCCTTATTTTTATTCTTTTCTCTCATTTTAGTCTCCAATTCGTTCTTGTTCGTGAAGCAAGCGGTATGTACTTCATTGCCTAGCATGAGGCGAAGGCCTTGGAATAGTAGTATTGTTCTCCTCGCTTCTTCTCGTATTGCCAATTCATTCGTGCCACCCTTCTTTCCACCTTTCCATATATATAAGAAGAGTGCGAAAGAAAATTCCTTAAGAGAAATACGAGGGAGAGCGGGAGAAAGAGAAAGGGAGAGAGAGAGAAAGAGATCCGCGCTAAACGATGTAAACTGCGGAAACGTGCAAATAAGTAACCCGCGGCCCTTCTCTTCTCTTGCCGCGAGAAGCTACCCTGGGTAGCAAGGCTTCTGATAAATTGTTCTCAGGTCGGAGGTTAGCGCTATTCTAAAGGATGAATGTGCACTAATATGCGAGCGGCCGTCGTGAGCGGGAAACTCCCGAGTCAGTACTCCTTTACTTCGTTTTTTTCGCGAATGAATTTGGTCCTATTGCGTTTTATTCAATTTTCAATTGAATTGAAACGAAAAGGGAAAATGAAGAATGGGTTCATCAATATTCTGATTTTCTTTCGAGTAAGAGAATTGTGAGTATCGAATGATCGTCCTATGAAATAAACAGATAATATTTTAATACAAAAGAATCCTTATCCATTGAACATTCATATATCATTTGTTAATATTGTAATTCAGAGATGATAGATCATTGAATTGTTGTTTCAATCAAGTCTACTGTTGCGAAAACATGAAACTTGCAGCGGCGGATCCAGAAATTGTCCTTTGTTACACGTCGATTGAAGAGAAATGAACAATTTCTTGATCCACCCTTGGGAACTTCCCATATAAAAATTTTTAGAATATAGCTTGGCGCAATGTTGACAGACAAGGCTTGGCAATCTATAAATATTAAATGTTGATTAACAAAAAATATAATGTTGCACCAATATCGGTGTTCAACGAATTTCGGTTGTCAGCTTACCGTTGATTTATAATTCCGCCAGGCTTGGCGCTTGCTAGGCTCATGTTTGGTCCAATATTGACCGAACGATAGATTCTATTGAAAGCAAGGATCCTTTGAAACGTGGTTGAATATTGCCGCGAACTTTGGTCTAGTGTGGATAAAAATTAGCTTTCAATGCAGCGCCGACCATTGGTAATATCATGGCTGAATATTGGCATGCTCCTTGATTTTAACTTTTTATGGCTGAATGGCTAGCTAAGTTACCGATCGAGTGTTTCTCGCGAGTAGTGAGAGATGTATACAAGGAATATATAAGACTCGAATCAATCTCTGCAAGAACAGTCAATCGTTCTTTGTTACAGGTTACATCAGAGGACTCATACTGCTGATCCATATTGTGTATACTTCTCACGGTAAACTTTAGCGACAAAAGACACCGAGTTTTTTACACATAAACGAGGACAACACAATGAAATCCCTAATCACATATATTAGAAATTGTGAAATGCGCATACTTTTTATGTATTTTTGAGTTAATTATTTTTCACAATTTTACCATTAGCGCAACATTGAGGAGCAAATTTTGCTATTGTTTGCCAATGATGGCCTGTTTCATTGCCATTTCTGCACCAATGATGGGGCTCCATTGGAAAAACACATTGATAAATCATAAGATGATGTTATCATTTCAGTATTGCACCATGCTTGGTGGCCGAGCCTCGGCCATAACACAGTGCTACAAAAAAGAAAAAATTAAAGACACTTTTCAAATGACCTAGTGTAGGTTGTTGGTCTGGTCGAATACAACACAAAACCATGTTTGAAAAATTTTTCACACCCTCAAATTTTCAAATTATGGTCACAAAACTGATTTTTGGGGATTTTGTACATTTAAAAATTTCTAACTCGGCCATTTTTCGACCAATTTCAAAATTCCGAACGGGTTTTGGAAGGGGAATGTTGGCACTTTCGAGACATATATATGGTTTTGAGTAATCAACAGAACTTAGTGGAAATTTTTCCTGGAGAATTTGAAATTTTCACCTGTTTTTTTCAGTTTCCCTATTTCAAAAGCATTTTTTTGCAACTTTTCTCCAAGAACCAATGGTTCATCATATCTAGTATTGAAGTGTGTTAAATTCTATGTGAAATGAGTCGTTGTTCATTGGAATCGATCAAGAATTGTCCGAGTTATACAACTTTTTCCAAAAAAAAAGGAAATTCCGGTCTTCGGAAAAGAATATAGGCCAAATAAGTAGAACTCAGGCTAATATAATTATATTAGCCTGAGTTCTACCTATTTGGCCTATATTCTTTTCTCAGCGTAATGATAGGGCAAGTCAACATCATATTCGATACCATAATACGTTATATGATGCATAGAATATTATCAATTGAACTCCACATCAATTTTCGTATAAGACCGAAATTTCCTTTTTTGGAAAAAATTGTATGAATCCGACAATTCTTGATCGATTCCAATAAACAACGACTCATTTCACACAGAATTTAACACACTTCAATGTTATATATGATAAACCATTGGTTCTTGAAGTATAGTCGCAAAGAAATGCTTTTGAAATAGAAAAAATGAAAAAAACAGGTGAAAATTCCAAGTTCTTGAGGAAACATTTTCACTCAGTCCTAATTAATAATCGAAACCATATATAAATCTCGAAAGTGCCAACATTCTCCTTTGAGGACTCGTTTGGAATTTCGAAATTGGTCGAAAAATCGCCGAGTTAGAAATTTTCAAATGTACAAAATCACCAAAAATCAGCTTCTTGACCATAACTTGAAAATTTGAGGGTGTAAAAAATTTTTCAAACATGGTTTTGTGTTCAATTCGACGAGACCAACAACCTACACTAGGTCATTCGAAAAGTGCCTGACCAGTGTAGCACCGCGTAATTTATCGATATTGCGCCATGCTAGAGCCAATGGTAAATTTCTTGATAGGTTGCCGAGTTAAATACTTTTATTCGGAGAGAAATACCTTACACTCAAGATGAAATCTTCAAATATCTTGAGAAAATTTTCCAATTTTGAGAGCAACATGTTCATATTCACATAATAAACCATTATCATGTTTATTTAGTCAAAAGCATCGATGGCTTAATGTATTTCACTTTGAAAGTTTTTTGATATTCAAAAGCATGTTCCAATTGATATTCTTTATTTACAGCTTTCATCGACGCTTCGTCAATATCGATTGCCATGGATACTCGACCATGATGGTATCAAACAAAGCTAAAAGGAAATTCTCCCTTCCTTCTTCCGACGATATTGAAAAATAATATTCTTTGTGAAGTCTTTGTTAACCCTTGGAAATGCGCGTGTTTGTTCCGAATTCCTCAAAGTCGGGTATTAATAAGAGATACACAGTCCCAGCTGAATTTTAACTGGCATGGATCAAAATTCAGTTGTCTAAAACATAAATAAAACAGTTCATTCGATGGGAATAAGCAATTCAGTTGTGGCCAATGAAATTTATTCAAAACGAATTGATGCGTTCCTCAAATTTCTCTAATCATTAGCTCACAAATACATTGTCAGAAAAATATCCTTTGATTAAGAATGAATGATTGTAATCTAGATATATGTTAAACATTCATGACCACAAATTTCATAAATATTCAATTATTCAAATATTAAAGATATGTTTCATTCATTTTAAAACTAGGTATAATATAATTTTTATTGTCTGCGCGTTTTATCATCGCGTAGAAGATATAGTCGTTGCAAGTACGAAACAATAAAGACAAAGAATATTGAATGAGGAAACTGTAACGTTCTTGTAAAGAGTACGCTCGAAACGACAACACCGTTCCAATTTCTTGACTAAAATATTCTTTATGTCCTATAAGTTGTTCTCTTGTCCCATTCTTCTCTTATGCATTTCACGCCAAGCTATCTTCTAAGTGCTGAAGGTATTAACTCACGAAACTTGCTATTGCTATTCTCACTACTCAGTCTCTCTTCGAGCGAAATTCGAAAATCAAGTGAAGAATTGTTTCGAATAAAACTGAGAATCGCGATAACTAGCGTCCTGCGAACAGTTTCATTAACCAAGAACGATTTTATAATTTCCCAACGAGGATATTCCTCTTTTTATTTCATCATTTTTAATACTATTCTTTTCCTTCTCAAAGGATCACATCGATTGATCCCTCATATTCGTGATTAATCTCCAACGGGATTGTTCGAAAAAGGAAATGATATTTCGTTGAAAAATGAAGGACAAAAATAAAGAGAGATATCAAATTCATTATTCGAAGAGAAAAATAGATTGGGAGAGATGGAAACGGAAGAATAATAAAATTCTGAAAGAGAAAAAAAATACGAGCTTATAGAAAGAGCTCAGTAAACGTGAGCAAGTTCAATTTCAAGCGTTGGTATGTAACGGCAAATCCGTGTGACCTTTTTGTTTCGATCCCGCAGGAACTTCAATTCTCGGAGCACTGAATATTCATGCAATTTTATTAACCACGTTTCAAACATCGTTTCATCCCCAGCTCTCACTCCTAGCCCCTTCCTCTTTTGAGAAGACTCTTTATCTTCTTAGACCACCATTTCTGCTACTATACAGAGCGATTGCCACTACTGAAAATATTCTCTCATGAAATTAAATTTTATTCACATAACTTTTTCGTCTCCTTGTAACTTTATATTTTGCGAAGATCGTCATCGTGCATCGTCTTCTCCCAGAGATTAAATAATTCCTATGGATTTGATTTTCATATCTGGTGGTTGCAACTTTTTGAACAAATAGAATTGAACAGTTTAAAAAACGTGTTTTTTCCATCGAAATTACAGTCGGATGAATGCGAAAATAGAATCTATGTGAAATATGTATACAAAATCAAATTCGATTGGATGTGGCACTAAATTTTCCCTGAGTGGAATGGTCCGCGAAAGTTAATTGATTCAAATGTATAACAGTTTACGTCAACCTTCTACATCAAAGATTGGAGGAGTCTTGAAGACCAGAAATTCTAAAAGGGAATTTTTGAAGTACTACAAGTAATCAACAACAGCGATACAGTAGAATGGGAGAAGCTACCCCCCTGTGGAAACATTCTATTCATGTAGCACAGGATATTCTCATAACACGCAAAAAACATCCACAGCATAACCATAAAACATTTTAGTGAAACTGTTTCAAACTTTATATAATTTCTGTATAACACCCACAATGTTTGATGGAGAGTGTGTCGAAAGCTTCGCGAGGCCCCACCATGTCTGCATGAAGGACTTGTAAGGCCTGGAAAGATCTTGTAATAACCTGTACAGAGGATGACTAGAACGATTCCTACCGGAAATATTCGTAACATATCCACAGAACGTTTTCATGCTGCATTGATAGTTTTATCCTCTGTATGCATCGCAATTAGTAAAAGGTACTCAAGATTAGTAGGATTCCTTTAGTAATCAATCCTGATCAATGGGAAACTTAACACTGCTTTTCAGTGAAATTTTACTGATTATTAGGCCTTTTTACTGATTCAGATTTAAAAAAGGAACCTCGCGAAGCCATATGAGGCCCTGATGAGAGACTGGTAAAATCTATTGCTAATCTGAAAACACTACAAACTTCACAGTGTTTCTCAATATGATCTGCGGATACTGAAGTACCAAAATAATTCTGAATGTAATCTTCCTTCCATTTCAAATTTGACAAAGTCCTTATCAAATCTCACTAGGTCTCCCTAGTTCTTTTTACCAACAATCCTTTGATGAGCAGATTAATACGTCTGTGAATTTTTAAACAAATAAGAATTACATTATAACACATAGGCCACCTCACTTGCAGATTCCCACACCTCACAGAAACAAAAATGGTTATCCTACCAAATCGTTCTTTCACAATTGATTCAGTGAAACATTAGGTAATTAAATTCCAGCACAAGAAAATTGAGTGTTTTTTTCCCACCAAGTCTTTACAAGAAATCTCTAATTATGAACACGATGAACTATGTATACAGATTAATTCGAAAACAAGACCCTAATTTGGAGAAATATTGAATATCGATTCAAACGCAAACTTCATGAAGTTCGTGGGGATTCTAAATATATCCTTCCATGAACTTCGATTTTACATACTCCGACTGAGAACAAATTTGCTCTTACGTAATGGATTTTTCAAACACTTTGTCAGTAGATAGATAAAGATGAATGAGGTTGGAGAAATAAAGAAGAGCGGTACTGTAAGAAGAAAAAACAAACGAAAGCACAGGAGACACACGAAGAGAATGGAAAAAGTAGTGCTTTGACAAGAATCGAGACTTTGGCAAAGACCTGCTCATTCGACTGTGTAATAAGGATATTCAGTGCGGTACGTACATAATACGAAACAGTGGTTTCTGAGCTCTCCCTTGGTTCGGAGATTACCTCGTAGCTGCCTTCTCGATCGTCTAAAAGTTTTCTGTTTGAATAAAACATTGAATAACCAGCGTGAAATATATATTCTGCTTCAGTAATCGTGTCTTACATTGTTTCTGAACATTTGTATGATTGTTTTTAATGCGTTGTATATAAAGTGGAACAGTATACTTCAATTTTCCATCGAGGAAAAATCGAATGAGTCCTGGTAATTAATGCGAGGCTCGAGTAGAATAGGAGTATGAGAAAAAAGCACCACAAAGATCGAGAAGAAAGACAAACGACAGGACAATCAGTAAAAACGAATTCATTGAAGAATACTTGGGAAGGAATTTACGAAGTTTGTGTGAAATTACCATTCCTAAGAAGTTTCTCGTGATTGTATTCCAAACTTGGAGCAAAGTTCAAGAGAACATAAAAAGTTCATAAAATTTCTACAAAAATATGCAAATAAAACTGGAATCGTTTCATCGAGATCGTTACGAGATCAATGGACCAAAGCTTGAAGATTTTGGAACTTTTCCATACTCTGGCGAAATTTCATCCATCTTGGGGAAATTGGAAATCAACATTCTTAAGATTTTGAAGTTACGTATTCCTCACGTAAGTAATTAGAAAGTTTTAACGAAAGAATTAGATTGATTCATGGAACCTTATGTAATGAATATTCGCTGAAATGTTTTGGTTGACATCGCATACGCATATAAAATTCACAATTTCCCTATAACGAGTATCGAATATATTGGTCACATAAATGTTCCAAATCCCGGATGATATCTCATGTAAAAAAAAGGATTGTTGGGCCAATCAGAATAGATTCTTCAATTACAATACAGCACCCTCTTGAAATAAATTAACTGCATGGAAATTTTGGGTTTAATTTTGAGAATTGACACTGAAACTTCGGAAACTTCCATTCATAATATAGACTTTTCAATAAGGACTCTGAGCAATCTACCACGACGTTTTACGAAGATACTAATGGCATTTTTCATGCGTTTCAAAGATGGATCACCTAATATATATCCGCCATATCCATCAGGAACTGCTTCCACGTAACTCGCTCAGACTCACGGCTAACTTTTCTCCACTTGCTGTTCTTCTCTTTTACTTCTGTTAACTCTTTGCTAGTTTTTTCCTCTTTTTCCCTCCTCAATTCACTCCTGCTCTTTTTCGGTTTCTTCGATTGGCCAAGGAAGCTTTCAACTTCGATACGCAGTGGATCAACATCCATAGTAGATGGGTCTTGATCAATTCAGAAGAGGATTCTTTCGGATGTATTAGAGATCGTCAGCTAACGCTATCAAGCATTCCAATGCGCGTTCTCCTGCTTGCGAAACAAACAAAGGCGATTTAGAGATCTTCAAAGCGGTTAAATAGAGTCGACGGTGAAACAGATTCCATCGGCTCTTATTCCCTCATTTCATTTTTCCCAACCTCCTCTCTTACCATTTCGATTTCCTCAGCCTTTGTTTTTTGCTGTCTTTTCTTTTTTGCTCAGTCCTGGCTTTTGTTTCTAATCTCTGTTTTTCTTAACGTCAGACAGCCGAGATTTCTCCCATTAATTTGTTTTCCGCTCCAACTTCCACGGGATAATAATCTCGCTCGACTGCGTTAGCTTCTATAAGCTATGTATATACGTATACCATATACATACTAAGAACTTTAACAGTAAAATGTACGTTATGCTGCTGTTCAATTCACTTAAACATGCTGAGTGGCGTGAATGAGATAGAATTACAGCTCAGGTCTTGCTGTTGAAGCTATATTTTATGTACTCTAAGTGTAGATTTCTTCACTGCGATCAGGATTCAGAAATTTCCATTTCATATCGTTTCTCGTTTTCATTCTTCAGGTTCTTATTCAGATATCAGTGTTTCAAGTGCTTTTATGTTTAATGCTATTCATTGAAAAGAAAATCCATGTATCCTTTCAATTATTGGATCATGATTTGTTTTGTATTTATTTTGACACATTTTTCCAAAAATCTTCAAAGAGTACACATTACAATGCTCGGAATCTTTTAGTCACTATTGCAATGTCAAGTTGATTGATCTTTGGACCTTCGAGCATTACGTCTTCTGATTCTCACCAATCAGGTTTATTGTGAATATATATGTATAAGATGGTGGGAGTAGACGAGGGTCATTATACCCTTCTCTGAGCGAACTCGTTATCGTGAATACTGAGATGCATAATGCGTTTGGAATGGGTATCGTGCATTCACACAGATCTTCATTAATCATGATTAGTTTATTTAATTGAATACATTCTTTGGAAGGAATTTCATTTTCTGCATCTTGAATTGTTCTGGTTCTCTGCTTTCAGGTTTAAAACCTATACAGCCCACTGATTTAATCAGAATTTGTGAGCATTCCTCGAGGCGTGAAATATTAAATTCATTAAAAGTCAAGAGAGATTCTTGCTTAAAAATTCTCCAATGTTTATTTGTAATGACTCAACGTATAGCGATTAGTCATTCGTTTCGTCTTTCTTTTTTTTTTTTTTCAAGAAGATGAAGAAAAAAAGGAAGGAGGTGCTGCTGTATTTCACGTGACGTATAAAATGTTTCAGAAGAGACAAATTTCTTAACACAGTAAAAAGTGAAACTTAAAGTGATCCCGAATATCAGCTTAAAAATGCAGCCGAAAGTAACGCCTTTTCCAACTGAAAGTAAGCAATGAAAAACACTGAATTTCAGGTAATTCCATCTTACTTTGGAATTAAGATAGAATTCCATCTTAATTTCCAAAGTAAGATGGAATTGACTGAAATTCAGTCTTTTCCATTGCTAACTTCCAGTTGGAATAGGCGCTACTTTTGGCTGCATTTTTAAGCTGATATTTGGAATCACTTTAAGTTTCACTTTTTATTGTGAATAGATGGAAAGATCTTTGCCTTGAGGCGTCACTTTTCAGACGTACAGAGTTTGGGAAAATTTTTGGCAGATGAATGAATTTCGAAAAATTCTCCGAGAATCTTTATAAATTTTATACAAGCCATACAAAATTTGTATACAAGTTATGTGAAATTCTCATGAAAATGAATTCCTATTCAGTTGTTCAACAAAATTTGTCCCTGGATGTGAGTGGGACCGAGATGTTTAACCTTTAAACTGTAATGTCTAAAAAAAAACACTATTGGTAAACATCGGTCTCACAGACCGCTAATATTATTTACTCAGATTTTGAACAACTTGAGGTTACAAAAGTATGTTTTTGACTATTTTCGAAGTTATGAAAGATACTACAATAGAAAAATCAGCACACATTTCCATATATTGGAAATATAAAATATATCCTGCTGAAAACTGCTGCCAGATCTGCTCAAAAAATAGTCGTCAGGTATTGAGCGGTTTTTGGGTCTGTAAATCTGCTCGGGAACTGACAAACTTCCAACTTGATTCTCTCCGGAATTGCTGAATCTCAATATTCCGTCAAAACCTATATAGCGAGAAAAATTTGTCAATTTTTGACCAGATATCCCAGTTATAGATTATGAACAGAACCATCCCAAAATTTGCTGTCATTTTTTGACTGGATGTTCGGATTTGGTGATTCCGGACGAAATCGGGTAGAAAGTTCGCAAATTTGTGGACCGATTTACAGAGATAAAAACCTCTCGAGACCTGAAAAATATTTTGTGAGTGGATCTGACAGCAGTTTCAAGCAGAGTGAGTCATTCATCTTAAAAACTCTGTTTTGTTCAGTTTTCAGTGTGTCATAATACATTATCATCAGTAGTGATCAAAGTAATGATATCAAAATAGGACAGTGAATCGAAATGTAATCTCATTCCAATGAGCCGATAAAATATCAACCCGCACAACCTTGCAAAAAAACTTACACAAACGGTAAACACCGGTCTGCTAGACCGCTACACTTTGAAAATCCAATCCGTATGGAAACTACTTGATGAATGGCAGAACGCGTGATACAGCATTTGGTTTGGTCATGTGAAATAAGAAGGTACTCATGATTTTGAGCATCTCTTGCGACGATTCATAAATTTATGAAGAAATGAAATTCTATTAGCGGTCTGTGGGACCGACATTACAGTGTCAAGGTTAAAATCGTTTTCCTCTTCGATCACAACAACGTGCAACTGTTTTGTAACGTTTGCCCAATTTTGAGCCAAAGAATTATTTGAACGAGACCAGAAAACTTTCACGATGATGAAGAATTCCATGTAAACAAGTGGAAAAGTGATACTATACATCCGAAGAGGTGCATCAAAATTCTTCTACGAGTATCTTCTCGTTGCAAGTTGATTGAATAACTATTAAAACAGGTGAATCTATGATTATACTTATGCAAATCATGGGAGTTTATGATTGAAAACACTTCCTGCCAGGACTGGGCAGCCTGAATTACTTTTTGTAGTTGAAGTACTTTTTTCTCTCAAGTACTTTTCTATTTTCATGAAACAGATGTTTGAAACATCAAATCAGAAAGTACTTTGAGTACAAAAAAGGATTTGGGTGCCCATCTGTGCTTTCTGTGATACCTCATACAACATGAAAGTTTTCATTGATATCTTGGAATATCGCTACGGCATTACCGAAACATTTGTAATATTGCAGCAATATTCCGAGACATTACGGAGATATTTTGTGTTGTATGGATCGGTGATATCACAAAAGATTTGGATTCTTCATATCAACGTGTATATACTGAAACAAACCATGCTCATCCCCACATCAGTCAAACGATGCTAATCGATGCATTGTGATTACGAATCTTAAGATCCCTCTTCCTAATCTCTGTGTAATCGCCTTTTCTTCCCAACACAACGACTCTCTCTCTCTCTCTCTCTCTTTCCCAATCTCTTGTTCAGATATAATCCTGATACAGGATCTGATTACATCTCGTGAGATCTACACAGATCTCAAATGTTCTAATGAATACACGGAGAGAAATTTGTAGTTAAATTTACTATGTTATTATTGTTCCCGAGGAACAGACTGAATTTTGCCGGATTTTACTATGAAGGGCATATTTTTACTATGGTACAACAATAGAATGCTGATCATATTTACTATGTTTTATGGGGGAACCCGTCATAGTTCAGTCTGTTCCTCGGGAACAATAATGACATAGTAAATTTAACTACAAATTTCTCTCCGTGTAGACTCACCTTCAAAACACACAAGCTTCATAGATTGATTTTAATCCGATGTATACATGAAATGAAAATTAGTTGCGCATGTTTGTTGTCAAAAACTGGTTTTACAATAGAATTTACAAGGAAACCAAAGCGGCGTTCCAATACAGGCCGCTGAGAGTCCGGAAAAACCAGCGAAGAACCATTACACGGAGAGAAGAGAATGGTAATATTCACCATGCTAACACATAGTATTCGTTACATAAAATCGTGATTGTTACTATGTGAGAATAGAATTTTTCACCATTTCTCTGGTAATATTAGGAATTGGAATTAATTCGTAGCCTTTTTTTAATGAAAGAACAATTATTTATTTCGAATTAAAATCAAAGGATACCTTAATCAAAGTATTGTCCATCGCTTTCGAATACTTTCGACCATCTTTCGGGCAAGGAATGAATACTGTGTCGGAAGAACGCATCATTTTTGGATGCAATCCACGAATCGACCCATTTTTGGCAATCTTCGTGAGAAGTGAATTTTTGCTCAGACAAGCTATGAGCCATCGAACGGAACAAATGGTCATCAGATGGCGCAATATCTGGAGAATACGGCGGGTGGGGTAGAACTTCCCATTTAAGGGTTTCGAGGTATGTTTTCACCGGTTTTGCGACGTGCGGACGAGCATTGTCGTGCAGCAAAATGACTTTGTCGTCTCTTTTGGAGTATTCCGGTCGTTTTTCTTCCAATGCCTGGCTCAAGCGTATCAATTGTAGTCGGTAACGATCCCTAGTGATGGTTTCATTCGGTTTCAACAGTTCATAATAAATCACACCCATCTCCATCTCACCAAATACAGAGCAGGAGCTTAGACCCATGGATATTTGGCTCTGCCACTAATTGTGATGGTTGGCCGAGCTTAACCCATGACTTTCTGCGCTTCGAATTGTCGTTATGTATCCATTTCTCATCGCCAGTGACAATTCTATGCAAGAAACCTTTTCTTTTCTGCCGTTGAAGCAGCAGTTCACACGTCGAAAAACGCCTCTCAATGTCCTTTGGTTTCAATTCATATGGGATCCAACGTCCTCCCTTCTGGATCAGGCTCAAACCTTTCAGACGTTTTCCTACCGTTGATAAGTCAACTCCCAATGATGTCGACAATTCTTGAAGGGTTTGAAATGAGTCTTCATTGAGCAACGTCCCCAAATCAGTATCTTCAAATTTTTTTGGCTGGCCAGGTCGCTCCTCATCATCCAAGTCAAAATTACCAGATTTGAAACGTGCAAACCATTTTCGACACTTTTGCTCAGCTAGACCATGTTCACCATATACTTCCACTAAAATACGATGGGCTTCAGCAGCACTTTTGTTCATATTGAAGTAATGGAGTAAGACTCCCCGCAAAAACACATTATTCGGTATAAATTTTGACATGTTCAATAAGTTATGAAGTGTTGTTATTTACGATTCAAAAAAAGGTTAGGTAAAACAAATGACGTCCAACAATAGCTGTTTCACGGTGAATAGATTATTGTAGGTAACAACGGAATACTGTACTACCTACGTCAGCTTTCGTATAATGCTATCGATTTTATATAAAATGAGACCAAATACTATGTCAGCATGGGAAATATAATCATTATCTTCTCTCCGTGTACCCTTTGGAATGCTCCAATTCCTGTTCGCTGTATTATATCATGGATTCAATTTAAGGCATTCGAATAGTTGTTAATCTCATGAAAAATGAGAAATTAGAAAACACATTTTTTGAATTTCATAAATTGACCTACCAAGTATTCCCAATCTAAGTATTGAAGGAGAAAATATTTCACCGTTTAGTTTTTGAGAAATTCAAATTTATTCAATATACACTATATTACTTCCTCGTTAGAGGATTTTATTAGCTTTGTGATCGTTTCCGGAGGCCGAAATTTTTTATCAAACGACTCCTCAGAACTCAGAGAACAAATTTAGTTTAGTGCCTGTGTGTGTGTGTGTCACAACCAAATTGTGTGTGGTCTTACCAAATTTCTACTCGGGTGTGTGTATGTGACACAAATTGTGACCGCACATATCTTCCGTTGCTATTATCCAATTGTTATAAAATTCTCACCACACTCATGTGCAATGTGGATAGTGGTCCCAATATGAGTTTCAAGCTGATCGTTGCAGAAGAACGGGAGGGATGAGAGAAAATTGGTAGAGTTTTTTTCTATATCTGAGTTTACTACTATTTCAAATAGCTCGAAAACTGAAGAATCGAATGTCTCCTGCTTCAAAACTCAAACATATGGTAATTTTTGTTTCATTCTTCTTCTTCGTGTATAATAAATGAGCACAAAAATTCAGTTATTGTTCATAATTCACTTACATTTATACATAAAAATCAATGAGTGTTCGATAGTACACTGAGAGAAAAAATCATTGTGAGAAAGAATATTTCAACCAATGTTACTCATAAAATATTGTTTCGAATCCATATCTCATATGATTTCAATGAATGTGAAATGGTTTTCCACCTGGTAAAATATTTCATTCGGTAGAGCAATCAATCTTGGTGCGTGTCTCTATCAACATTGATTCTACATAGATTTCTACTAAGACTTGACAATCAGTGATGCATCTTGCTATGCTTTCTTGTCAACATTGGCAAAAACTTTTATACAGGTTCTTATCGTGAATTGCAGCACAATAATTGAACTTCCCCTTGGTAACTTCCTCATATCGTCGGTACTATGACAGAACCTCGTGTCTTAATTTTTGACGGTTTGGTCGTTCCATCGGAAAAATTGTCAGCAAATGCTAATACACATATGAACAAGACTTTTATAAACGAAGACGCCTTCGATTATTGTTGAGTGAACATAATTGATCACATATAACTTGGTTATATGTGTATTTAGTGTGT
This sequence comes from Gonatopus flavifemur, assembly GCA_018340375.1. Taxonomy (NCBI): domain Eukaryota; kingdom Metazoa; phylum Arthropoda; class Insecta; order Hymenoptera; family Dryinidae; genus Gonatopus; species Gonatopus flavifemur. The sequence goes on along the minus strand of JAFFJZ010000001.1, from coordinate 37,953,088 downwards.
ACTGATGATATTTCCGGTGGAACCTCGATACTGTCAAAAATCGAGATACGAGGTTTTGACATAGTACTGACGATACGTATAAATATCGGTAATTATGATTCATCGATATATATCATCGAGTTTCTAGGATTCGCTGAAACAACGCATTTTTTCTGAAGTTTATAAAACTGTATGCACAACAAACGATTACCTTCTCACGAAATGAAAAATTCATGAACTTATCACAGTTTTTCATTTGTGATGAGGAAGTACAGCAACCTTATCTCAAATGCACCTCGTGTAGATGCTATCTGCATAGAAGCAAAGTGACGACTAACAATTTCATTATACCGACTACCGGGCGTCTAACAGTTACTCGACTAGCCTGTGTGCTCGTAATTAGGCGTGCGGCCCACCATGGGAAACCACGGTTAAATAATTCAATTCTCAACGTCTGCATGTAGCCTAAAGGTTTTGGAACATCTAACACCCATAGTACAGAAATTCATAATATATCGGTAACAGGGTATTAAGTGCCTCACTTGCATACAGAAGCTCATTGCCCTTAACGTATGACCTGTAAGTTGAACCGCAGGGTGATGAATTATTATCGTCTCCTTGTACATCAAGGAAATCAATGATTTCTCACACTGAATGGAACTAATACTGTCATAAGTGAGAATTTATCACTCATCAAAATTTCATCAAAAGAAACTTGACACGAAACAGTTATATTTTCCACCTCTCAATCATTCACCCCTGATTCTTGTGCATGTACCGATTTGTTTTTCAGAATTTATTTTTATCGACTGTTTCACTCGAAGAATCCCCCCTTGTCCGCTTTATAGTTCTTCAGATAAAATGAATACCTTGAGTTCTGAAAGTATTTCAGAGTTCAAACTGGATTCTAGACATCATGGTGAGAGGGTGAAGGTGCGAAGATTGAATCGTTACTTTCAGTTCACGAAATTTGTATCACTCACATAAGTTTATTCGCGATTTCCCTCTGACGTTCAGGAGTTTGTTTTCTTCACGTAAAATACTCTTCGAAGACAGGTAGTCTATATCGATTCGATGACTGCCGTTTGGCGTATATTCGAATTGAGGATGTTACAGAAGCTGTATTATGTTTCGGAAGATTGAATAAATTTGGTTAAATCCTACGAATCATGCTTTTCCTAAGGAAGTTCACGAACTTCCTTGCAAACTTAGTCGAAACATAAGCAAATATGCAGCCAATTCCAGCCTGGTATATTACTTCTTGGAGATTCGGGGTTGAAAATTTCATTTGTATCTACTCGGAATATCATAGGACTAAGTATTGAGTTAGTAAATACGGGTAAAAGTAATTAGTTGTGAGGTATATAGCCATTTTGTGAGCTCCTATTGCTGAATTTTGGCTGCTGCAACAAAATTTTTGCTAATCTTGCTAAGAAATTAGCTGTCCTGTGATTGCTAAGATATTGAGTTAAAAATTTCTTTCCATGCAGTCAGATTGTGTTTTGGTGCATCGTTCCAAACGGAGACGATTCCACAAATACTCAAATATATGCGATCGGCATCAGCCAATTGGACGTTAACGCTTCGATTCTTAATCGAAAACTCGCAGAAAAAAATTTCTCTGTTGAAATTGATATCAATTGTCCCATGATTGACTGGAATTCATCGTGAGATTACATACAACGGAGAATGTTATGAAAGTTTTTCATCAAATAATTCCTACACAAAAAAAAATTATACAACTTCATGAAAATCAATAAACCCAGCGTTCTATGTTTCTCAAAGGAGAGTTGATGAGTTCGGTCAAGCTGGGCAAAACAATACTGTTGATTCTCACTCAGCTTGATGGGAAAAGCATTTTGACAAATTTATATGCTAATTCAGAACAGTCGGGGAGTTTCAGATTAACTTCTCATCCTAGTTAGAAGTTACTAGAACTGTGCTTGGTTGCGTCATTAGCTCTTTTTCCCTCTCTTCGTGAAGGGTAGTTATTGCAGGTTGCATTTGTGGTTACGGAGATGTGAAATAAACATAATTTTCGTTGTCACTTTTCAGATGTCCACCGCGATGACCATCAATTTAATTTAGAACATCGCTGTACGAGAACTCGTGAAAATTTCACTTGATTCCTTGCGAATCAGTGAACATGAGTACCAAGTTAGAGTACGAGACTGTGAATATGTATTTCTTTGTGGACAGCGAGATGAAACGATTCTCTTTTGATTTGATTTAAAAAGTTTCGAGAGGACAAGCATCGTCAAAACGTAATGTTCGAAACTACTAACCAGTATTATTTGTGGTGATTGGAAACCCGAACCAAATAATTCCAGTATAAGTTGGAGGAGTTCCTGAGCACTCGTCGATCCCTCATATAACGAACTGAAATGATGATTCAGGATATAAATCCTACAGAATGTGAACCTTGACGCAGAATAAATGATCGTTATTTGTAGTTTTATTTTCTAAATTTTAAACAGTGAAATTTCACCAATTGCAGTGGACAGTCGACCACTGTGAATCAGTGGATGTACAATGCACAATCAGTAAATCTTAACTGATCTTTGTAGTGTTCTCTCACTGAATCAATTAGTCAGGAACACTTCCAACTGCATAATCATAGTGACTATCCACTGATATCGACTATCGACTTCTAACTGCAGAAATAGTGAGATTCCACTGATTTGAATTCAGAAAGTACAAAGCCAATAAAATTTGTCTGCTTTCAATATCATCGAATGATATTTGATTCTTGAGAAATGAAATTTTATGTAACAAGGGCTATAAAGAATATAGGAAGGGTTTATTATTGTTCATTAAATATTTATCATATCTTGAATCGTTTCATTCAAGATATGAGAGAAGAAAGTAAAAGTAGGGTGAAGGGAGAAATTACAAAAAAAGTATTCAGTTCGCAAACGCCCTATATTAGGGTGAAAGTACATCGACATACCATTTCTTGTCAGTAAGCCATTGATGTACAGGATATACAAGAGAAAATACGTTAAAGACGAAATCCATTATCCGTAGTGGCGGAGTTTTCTCTACTCATTCTGCTTTGTTCTGTCTTCCTTACTTCTTCTCCCTCCCTCTTTCTTTTTCTCTTCTGTTTTCATCTCCTTCCCCTTCAAGTCTTCTCTTTCTTTGTTGCGACTCACCTAAAACTTTTATTGTTACTTGGGAACATCTTGCTACTCCCCTGAGTGAAATGTATCTCAGACAGTGGATGTCTCTGGTGGATGATACCCTGTTGAAACAGTAAATCACTTTCAGACTGTTCCCAACCACATGTGTGCGATCCTTTCGCTAGTTCCCATTATTTTTTTTCCTATCATGAGTGTCACTATTTGTAATTTGTGACACTTGAAAAGATACGTTGATGGATATCATTCACGTCTCGATCAGAAAGGTACACGCTTCCCGTTGTGTTTGGAGTTCATCTCAAAATTTCAAAGAAATCTGACTGCAGGAATTTTTTTGATATTGCTTGTTTTATGACGTTGTGATGTAGCAGATAACGCTTGGAAAATAGTTTGATAGAAAAGGTGAAGAGAAGATTTGCATTCTTTGAAGTCGTTTGTTTGCTCTTCCAAAAATCGGAGATTAAGAAATATGAATTTGAAGAATCCACAATTCCTTGCTATACTCGAGTATATCATATCATAATGTATCCCAATTGGTTCCAAATCGTGATTTCAATATTCCTGACAAAACATTCAACGATATTTTCGTCCTATCTCTATGGTTTCCGCGTGAATAACGGCTATCTCCGTGAAGTGCACGTGGAGTGCTATGAGTGATAATATCCTGGATACAAACATCATGTAGTATTATTAATGAGTTAGGTCTTCAATTCCTCTCAAAAGATATTAAAATATAGAGCAGTTGTGACCGGAGCTCTCGTTCAATCAACGAACAGTTCAACCTGACACATGCACAATGAAATAACGTAGAACAGTGCTTTAGAATTAACCAAAAGCACTCTGAACTGAAGAAAAAATTGTGAAGAGGAGTAAGAATTGATCCATTAATTATTCCCGTACTATAACGTGGCAACTCGGAGAAAACATGACAGTATAGTCTTTAGTGTGAAGTTGGTACGGTAAAATATTGGAATTTAAGTTTGGGAAAATGTCCATAAATGAGTAGGATAATTTCAAAACTTGACATCAATAGACTTTAACATTTGGTAGCAAAAAAACTGAGACGCTAGTAGATAAATAAATCTGAATAATTCATAAAATATTGCAAATTATTATTTATTTCAATGTTGCATATTGACTTTACAATTCATTTTCCGAACAAGTGGATTGATAATATATTATATCCACAGTTTGTTTACATAGGTCTATCCTGGTTAAGAAAGTTTATTGAATGCTATCGACTAATGAGATTTAATATGAACTTTGCAATGGGAAAGGACCATTTAAACTCATTCGAACCCATTGGAAACCGGTTTTTCAATGAGGTCAATGAGTTTCAATATCCACTTGCCATTGCAAAGTTTTTATTACTTCATGAGATTCGATAGGTGCCCTGCTTCAAAAATCAATTTGAATCACACTGGAAAAAATGTAATCGGTTTGAATAAGATCGAATAGGAAAATCCCTAGACAAAAATCTGATTCATACTAATTGACCAGGTGATAGGTTTGAATCCTATCTTTTGAGCAGGGTGCTTTTGACCAGGGTATCGGAGCACTGTCATGCAAAGAGAACGAAAATTGACTTGTTCTCAGTGGCACTCTCATCAGGAGTTGCTGCGATGCATTGATTTTGTCGATTTGATAATTCGTCGGGCGTTACCAAACGAGTCTTATCACAATAATATAAATAGATTCAATAAAAACATGTTCTTGTGGAGTGGAATAAGTTATTCAACAACTTTTTGTATCCTCGTAGCAGAAATATGTTGTTTTTTCAAATTGTTTTTGCACTCATTACGTATCCAGATACCATAGAAGCTCATTCTAAGCTTGACAGATTTGTCATTGGATTGCTTTTGGCTTGTTATTAAGAACCTTCCCACATAGCACAAAAACTTCTGAAAAATATCTTGCTAATAAGCGTTCTAAAAGATATCTCTCACTGGATACTGTTCTTACAATTTCTTCTCAGTGTCATGATCTAAAGTTTTGTAATAGATTGAATATGTTTTTCATCGCTGAAAGTTTCATGGACTTGAATAGAGAAATTTCTCAATAATTGCATCATAATAGTGACACGCATGCGAAGAAATGTTCCCTCTATGTTGTCAAAGTGTTTCCGCATAAAGCATGGTTATTGGTAGCAAACCGAGGTGATGACACCATATTGAACACATCATGTTTACATTCTATGCATTATCGCAAGCTGAGCGAATTTCATGATAGTATGTTTACGGCACGTTATGTTACAAAATATTCAGAGCCTGTTTTTCTATCTGGGAATTGATGGACGGAAGAGCAATCAATATAAGTTCAAGATCATTCCTTGGAATCATTTTATTAATCATAATATTATACATCTTTCAACATTAATTTCTATATATTTTCCTCTTCTTACAGAGTCGAATAAATTTTCTGCTATTGTATTGACACCTTGCGCAGAGTAAATTTATCGAAACAGTAAATTGCCCTAACTTGACCCCAAGTGCTCCTTTTATTGCCAGCCCTTTGAAACGAGAGAAGGGTCCGCCATCTCAGTCCTCCACTCTTTTTCACTCAAATGAATTTGCAGAGCCTCGTTTCACCCTCCACACGATAGAGTCTACCGCGTAGAAGTAATTCATTCCAGCTTTTTTGCTTAGAATGAAATCATTATCGTTACAATTTAGAATAATCAGAATTCACGTATTCTTTTGATTTTTGAACTTCAAGTCACACTGAACAACATTTGACGGAAGAATCGATGTGACTGTGAAGAATATACTGCAACGAATTTGTGATCGAATACCAAAATACAGTATCCTCTCGTCATAAGTGCAAGCTGTGTCCTCATTCCACTCAGTACCCAATGTTATGTGAGAAAAAGACGCAGATAGCTTTTGGCGACGCTTATAACGAGAGCCTACTGTACTGTGGTTATACTCCATTCAATAAAATTGATTTTTGGGCACTTCCATGAATTACAAATGAGATTTTTTCGTATGCAGTTTCAAATTCGCTTTGATAAACGAGTCTAGTGATACTGGAAAATATCATTTTGGATCAATAAAATTGTTTTATCACGTCACTTTATCGATACTTGAGAATTGCTTGGTACTCTCGATAAGGGAACAATAATAAACTGTAGGCGTGTGCGAGTACTCGAAATTTCCGAGTATTCTCGAGTCGAGTCGAGTCGAGTATTTTTTACTACTCGAAATTTTCGAGCTACTCGAAACTCTTCGAGTAATTTGACAATTTTTTTAGAATTATCATAAATCACCATTTGTAAAAAGTAGAATATTCTTAGAAAACATAAGGAATCGTTATCCACTGAAACATATAAATCAGATTCATATTCACGTATATTATATATTTTTCGAGTACTCGAAAATCTACCAGGTACTCGAAAAATTTTCGAGTACTCGATAAATTTCGAGTACTCGGCTCGACTCGACTCGAAACTTCAATTACTCGACTCGACTCGACTCGAAAAAATCACTACTCGCACACCCCTAATAAACTGATATCATGTTGTACAATATCAACAGCAAAAAAGCAGTGTTAATTACAGATGAGTCAATGAATCATGTGACAGAAATTTTGTATCCCTCTTCGTCCGTAAATTATACATCTGTTATTCTGGACTTGAAAACTTTGGCCAGTTATAGACAAAATATGGACGGATTCTAGACAGCACAAATGATCATTTTGAATTCACAAAAACTTCTGAAAGAACTTCTTGAACAGTCCCCGTTATGACAGTAAAAATGAATTCAATATGAACTCAATGAATTCAAAATGCATACACGTTGAATGCCTGAATAGTTCTTTATGAATTCGTGATATGAATTCTCTCTGAAGGTTAGGTTATTCATCAAGAGTTCATTTGAAATTCAAACTATTCATAATGAATTCATGTTTACTGTCATAACGGGAGCTCTTTGCGGAGACTTTTGTGCTGTATGGGACGAAGATATTGAACTGCATATTCTTTTAAAAGTAGACTCTGAACTCTTGGATAAATCAGTGCACGGAGAGGAAAAATTTGCTGACGCAGTAAATCGAGGTATTATATATAGCATAGCAAAATTTTTTGCTGACCTAGCTAAAAATTTGCTATAACAGCAATCGTGTTAGCTACTACAGCAATTTTTTAGCTGTGGCAGCAAAAAATGTTTGCTCCGCCAGCAAATTATCAGTATTATATACAGAATAGCAAACAAATTTTGCTGGGATAGCAAACATTTTTTGCTGCCACAGCTAAAAATTCGCTGTCGCAGTTAACAAGATTGCTGGAACAGAAAAAAGTTTGCTGTCACAGCAAAAAATTGGCTGCTCTGGCAAAAGGAACCCAGCAAAAGCAGATTTCGCTGCCACAGCGAATTCCTTCTTCTCCGTGTGAGAACTCAATCATAAGAACAAATAATAAACCTGCGAATGCGGAAGAACTTTTCTTGTCAAGAACTCACGAAGAATCGGATACAATAAAGTAGTTATAAAATAAATGGATTTCTGATTTTTTTATTTGCACATAAATTGATAAAATATTTGGAATGAATTTCATTCACTTTGAATTCTGTCTTAGATTCATCTGAAGCAGGAATCGATGAAAAATATGAATATTCAAATGAATACAGCACGTACTTCGTTCGTTAATCAAGCGTAATGACGGATTTACTTACTCTCCATTGTTATTATTTCACCGTTAATTGATTTATGAATCTTGAAGTCATGCTGAATCAAGTTAATTATATGCAAAGCATCATCGTAACAGGACTCTCAAAGAAAGATGAATTTTATCTCTGAAAATATTATGTTCAGCAGTAATTTTAGGATGTACTTATTCGAATAAACATTCTGGATGAATATTTTCAACAACGTCTTTGAAGAAATCTTTTGAATTTGTGTATCAGATATCTTTGAAGTTTTGGAAAAATAAAAAACTCATGTAAAGAATATGTGAATATTACCTTAGAGACAAATGTGAATTGGTCGAGAAGTAGCCTCAAGGCACGGATTCTCTATTGAAATTACAAACAGGACAGTCTCCCTTCATATAATTTATCTATAAAATATTCGCTCTCATTAACATTGAATTTCATATTGCTAGATTTTTATTTCTACGTTCGTGTCAGAGAACATATTTCTCCGTTAGACGTGGACTGATTTTTTTATATGATTTTCACATCATATTCCATAGCAAAATTCCCTTCCAAAACTTGATACACAGTCTGACTTCCTTTTGGTGTAAAATATTTGGCTTTTTTGGCAAGACTTTATGACTGATTTCCAGCCACAAGAAATCATGATATCGATGTTTCCGTCATGTAGTGAGAAATTTTTAACAACCTCATGCCGGACGATAAATCCACGATAACCATTGATCAAGCAGAGTCAATCAACTGCAGTGCTCTTGAACAGAGGTTCCGCTGTACAAACAGTTCACTGCAACAGAGATTTATAGTAGGTTACTTCACTTGTCAATGCATTATTCTAGAAAGACATATACTCAGCACAGTACATAACATCAATATCTGTCTTTTAGACTAGTCAATCTTGATCAATTGGAAAAGAATAACGAGTTAAAGCTTCCAATGAGCTCAAAATTGTTGGAAGAAGTTTCGAAGAACACAGGACGTACGGGACAGTGATGGGTTTCCGGTAGCCAAACAAAACTTTTGATTCGTAGAAACACATCTATAAATCATCCAGGACATTGAATTGGTGGAAATATATGTATTTCATATGTATTATGAGGATTCCATTCATTTGACAGCTTGTATGTGTACACGATCACATGTTTGTAAAACGTATAGATCATGATTGAATTGAAATAGATTCACTTGGGTTGACGTTTTCAGTATGATCAACTGATATTATGATCTAATGATATAATAAACCAATGAACATTCCGTGTTGCACGATATCTTTCAAACAAGTACGAGAAGTCTTACGCAACACTTTTATATATCTTTTAGAATTAGGAAGATTCAAGGACATCCAGAAACATTGTATAAGACACCTTAAACTTTGTCTAAAAAATATTGCAAAATACGAAGTGTTTATTAGAAAAAATATTCAACTATCTGTTTGACGTCTGCGATTGCTATCAACCCAGCCACGATTACTTAGTCTGATCTCAACTGGATAGAAATAGAGTAGGAAAAAAAATCGAATTCCAGACAGGGCCATCATTACGCAGCTAAAAATTCCTGAATGGGTGGGATTCCCAAATTCTAGCCTAGCGAAAGAGAAGCGTGTAAAAAGTTCGGTATAAGTTCCTGAAAATACAATTATTTCCGGAATTAACAAATTGGAAAATTCTGTCTAAGCCTGGCAAGAAAAGTTTCGCCAGTTTTAGACTGGACATCATAGTTTGTGAATTCCAAATGGAAGGTCCCAAAATTTGTTGTCAATTTTTGACAGGAGGTCACTTTCTATGCAAATTTCTAGGGACAACAAGGGCGGATTTCTCTCCAATCGACTTGTAACAAAGGAGAACTAAAGGGGCAATCGCCGTCGATTGAAGAGAAATGGACAATTTCTGAATCCACCGCTGAGAGACAATAATCGCTCAATGCCTGGGTGAAAACTATTTTTTCACCGGGTCTGACAGACATTCTCAACAAGGCTCTCACTCGCGAGTCAGGCTTCATCCTCACTGGGAGAACTTTGTGAAAATCGGCTTTCATTGTGGATTTTCTTTCAAAAAGTCATTCCAATTCAGATAAGATTCATATAACCTTTGTAGAGGTAAACTCCCGAAATCAACCGAAAAGGAAATTTTTTCTTTGTCCGAAACCGAAAATACAAATTTTATCTTCTGTGAACCGGCATCCACAATTAAGAGTCGAATATCAATACTATCTAGAAAAAACAGTACAATATAGAAAATGTTGACTTGACACAAAAAACGCTAATCATCACCCGAGTAGAAAATTTTTAAAAATGGTTCAATATAGTTTATATATAAGTTATGTATAATTGTATTGAAAAAATGTATGATTAAATACAATTTTCTTTTCGGGCACCCACAGTTTGACTATCTTACGGACCCCTAAGGACATCAAATGACATGTTCTGGAGGATTAAGTCCGTTTATCGCAGTAAGAATAGAACAATAATTGTTTCCACTGGAGATCGAAACGAAACGAGACTTTTCCAAACTCCAGTCAATTTTCAATCAGCTTAGTTTCTTGAAATCGAGGCAATATAGATCTGCAGATTCAAATAGTATTTTCCCAGATAGCACAACAGTTCTCAAGAGCTCATAATGAATATAATGCACTAATAAAGAATTCTTCTACAACTCTTGTGCTGTTAGAGTAGCTTTCAAACTTCTTCCTGAATTTGATGTAACTCTCAAAAGAATAGAAATACTGTATCGATATTATTATTTCACGAACTTGTTTTCGAATAATCAAAGAATGTACTAGAGGAAGAGAAACTTCATCATGCCTCCGAAGAATTCCGTTATTTCAAAAAAGTTTAATGAGAGATCCAGGTAGTCTGACTAAGCAGTGAAATTCAGGGTATGTGTGGAAGATTAACTTCACTAGAATAAGTTTACTAGAATGGAACATGAAACCAGCATTGAAGGGTGGTGGGAATGATGAACTTTTTTTCCGTTAAAAACTTGGATTTTTTTCTGCCCGAAAACGAAAACCGAAACCGAATTTCGGTCGATCTCTAGTAAACTTTGAGGAAATTTTTTTTAAATTCAAAGTGATATTTTGTTCATTTGTTGATGAACTTCATTGTCAGATTGTATTTTCCGTAAAGAATATCGCTCAAGTGATCTCAGCAATATCTCAAAACGTCGCCAGAATATTACAATGATGTCAGCAATATTTCAGAATGTCTCCAGAATTCACAAAGATGATGACATGAGAAATTCTGAAGACATTCTGACAATCTTCTCGAGACATCTTCCAGAATATCGCATATTTCAGATGTAATATTTTGGCAATGTCACCGAGACATTCGCTGATGTGTGAGAACTTCGAGTGTGAGATTTTCGAGCACCCCATGGGGTGCACCCTGTAATGGAAAACCTATAGGCCCTGGTGAAGAAATGTCGTTAAATTTTGTTGAATTTCTTCCACTTTTGGCACATTTGGTTTCCATTGGTTACCCTGGTGAAAATGTCAGATAGAAACGGATGGAAATGGAAAAAAACCGTATACAAAAAGGTAGATTCCTATCATTTTCTATGTGGGCTTTTTCCATTTCTGTCCGTTTCTGTCTAGCATTTCTACAAGTGTAGCAAAATTTAACTGAATTCAATAAAATTTCGGTGAAATTTATTGATTGCACAGGTCAACAAAAAAAAATGTTTTCTCTGGTGCCCGAGATTTGGTAACTGATTTGAGGTGCTCTCGGAGACTATCTTTTATACATAATTTTCATGTATAATCTATATGATTGATGAATTTTATGTATAAAAAAATGATAAAAAAACGAGCTGATCCAACAAACTTGATGTATCGTTCGTATTCAGTACCCTAAAACTACTTCGAATCAGTTTCCAAACCCTCGGCACCAAAATGGCTGTTGACCAGTGTTGTCCATAGGATTGAATGACTTTGAGGTGAAATTTGTTGACCTCTGTTGAAATTGGTTGAAATTTGAGGATTTTTGTGGAATTTTATTGAGGGCGACCAGATGTCCCGGTTTTTTACGAAATTGGGGCGAAATTTTTACTTCATCGACGATAATAAATAGAAAGGAAGTTATACTGCAAAGAGAGATACTGATGCTCAAACGGTTTTTTTCAAAGGCATCTCAGAGTCCAAAAATTTGTAAATTTCTCCCCTCCTCCAATTTGCCTCGAAAATGGAAGAATCGAAAATCATAAGTACCTGCAGCTTCTTTGTGACGCAGAGAAGACACGTTTACTAAGCTCTCTCGATTTTATCCTCTATTTTTCTCTGAAAAAACTGGCGGGAAATTGTAGTGATTTTGAGGCTCAAATTCCATCAAACATTGCGGTTGCTGTCTGTCGGGTGAAAGAAAGAGTGATTCCAGTAGAAAAATTCTCAAAACTCAAACTTCATATACAAACCATATTGAATTTTATGTTCGAAGATTTTTTCACTCCAAGGGAACCATCCCGGTTCGGCAGCTCGATTATCTGATTACCCTATTTTATCGGAACATTCCTGTGCCAAAAGTGAACATAATTCAAGAAAATTTTCCTGCCAGGACAGCACCTACGGGAAATTATGGGAATCTATCAAATTTTCCAGACAGTTCATTCTTCACAAACATTGATTACTGGTGTTTCAATGGGCCGCTGATGGTCCTGCGACGCCGGCGAAGGGCCGTCAATGGTCCTTTGAATGACCTGCATTCGTGTTTGCTGGGTGTTTGGCACCAGGTTTTGCTGAGTTGCACACACCACCTAGAAACCGGCACTGAAAGATCAGAAGGAGTCCATGAACAACTGAATTGGAACTTGAATTCTTTCTAAACTTCTGTCCTCCCTGGTGAAAGGGAAGCGTGTAATAGAAAGTGTCAGGAACGTAGTTGGAAAGTATTTGGAACGTGGATTTAAGCGTATACCGAGCGCCAAGTGGAACATTAAGAGTGGTTCGAACGTATATTTGAAGTGTGTGAAGCGTATCCGAAGAAACCCCAATTTCATAGAAACCGGGCTTTACGTCTGGAGGCGTAGTTAGAGAGTGGATAGGAAGCATATGAGGAGTATTAGGGAAGTAATCTGAAACATGCTTACGCTTCAGTTACTCTTTATGACACGCTTCCCTTTCACCAGGACTGCGTGGATTCTCTGGGTTTTCCTGGGAAAATGATGCATGAATGTCATGAATAAAGAATTCAGCAATACAATTCGGTTTTTACACACCTTCCCAGCTGACACTCAGATTATAAGATGTTTTGCTAAGACTTCTTTAAAATATCTTATAGAATCTGAAAAAATGTCTTATAAAATATAATAAGAACAATTCAGTCTTCCAGAAAAAATTGTTTCTCAATTGTTGTTATCGTGTTCCACAACTCTGCTGAAAATGCCAGACAGGTCCGAACAAAAATTTGTCAGTTTTTGATAGGATATTCCATGTTCAGTAATTCCGGACTAAACCAGGTAGAAATTTTGTCAGTTTTCGACAGAATTTCTTGGGACAAAAACTCTTCAACGCCTGAAAACTGTATTCCATCCGGATTTTCCTGCACTAAGAGAAAACATTTCCGGGAACAATAAAATATTTAGTTGAATAGTCGCTATAAAATACTCAATTGATTTGAATAAACTTTCAATCGGTTCGCCCATTCTCCCCAGACAGCACAACGTGTCACTGGAACGTTTATGGAAGGTTTATAGAACGTAGGAGAGGTTTTCTGACCGTTCAGGAAACGTCCCAGACACACATTGGTCTGTCAACCTGCCCTGAGTTGTTCTAACTTGTACCAAACCAATCAATTCGTTCCTATAACTGGAAATAGCGGATTCAAAATACTTGGAGCAAGTTGGAGTAATTTGCCACTAAACGAACTTAGCTGTTGACTTAATTAAATAATTGTTTCCATTGATGAAATATTTCATAGCATATTGAATATTTGTTTGATTGAATAAAAGTTTAATTGATTCAATGAAACCCACACAGCACCACAGACCCAGAAGAATTCTTAATGAATTCGTAAAGAACACAATCAGTTCAATAAGAATTCTATATGAATGCTTCTGGGACTATGATGCTGTGTGGGAAAGTTTATTCAAATCAATTGAGTATTTTATGGCGACTATTCAACTAAATATTCTATTGTTCCCGGACATTTTTTCTCTCAGTGTGGCAGTTTTAGCAAGGTAAGACATATTTTCGGATGCTATCAGATATCCTAAAGAAGTCTTAGCAAGACATCTTGGAGATTTCTGAATTTTAGCTAGGTTCATCTCAGACTTCGATTTGACATCATCTTGAAGTTATTTGGACTCTCTCTTCATTCAGTGGCGTAATAGAGATTCTGGAGGCCCTCTCACAAGTCCTGGAGATGGGCCGTTGTAATCCAAAAAAAGACTGCCTTGTGAAAATAATTTTCAAATTTATATATGATTTATATACAATTATATACAATATTTGAAAATTTGTTCACATGGATGGGAGCCTCTAATGACTGGGGGCCCTATGCGGTGCGGGGACTTCCCCTACGCCACTGTCTTGATTAGCATGTATTGTTTTGGTTCCATTCTCTTTTTCCCGCCGTTATTTGAACTGTGTTATTGTACGGAGCCGACATCTCTTGTTTTATAGTTGAATGATGAATACATTATCACGTAATCCGTTCTCCCTCTGGTGGCAACCGGTATATACCATAACCATACTTTCGTGGTGCATATTTATACCATTCGTGAGTATTACAAGTGTTGCGTAACATTCAAGTGAAAATTACTGAAATAATTGTTGAAACAGATAATGGTAATTGAATAAATCGTAAAAGAAAATTCCGATTGCTTGCATGACAACTGATCCGTGTAAGAAATACGCATGTAAATTACAAACATGCCTAAAAGGTACACACTTTCACGTGAGATAGAGGTTATTTCCATCATAACCTCAAAAGCATGTGTATTAATCAGAATAAAGTAGGAATTAGAGTAAGCTTAGTTCACGAGCAATCTCTAACGCAATATATTGCGTGTTAGAAAAAAAAAAATAAAGTAGGAATTATTTCATTTCATTCTCATATTTACATATCTGAAGCAAAAATATTCTGAAATATTCCACGATATCCAATCTTGGTTTATATTACGTTCTTTATCACAGTTTTATGTCGTTGAAGTTTGAATCATTGCATGGATTTTCAACCCAATTTAAAGTTTTCAAGCGTATCAATTTTCTACTTATTATCCTAATAATACGTCCAATCGTTACATTCTGTTCGAGGACATCAATTTTGAAACATTACCTCTATCTCATATTAGAGTCATCCTCAATTCCTCAAACTTCAGCAATATAAATTTTTCTTTGAAAAAATTATGTTGTCTAGTCTAATTACATATATCTCACTTTCCTTGCTTATTTTGAAATAATGAATACAGTTCTGGATCAAATTGCATCATTCATGCCAAGTCCAACTTTTTTGTTGCATTTGGTTTCATAATTAGGTACTTAGGGATTTCTATAATTGGAATAGTACAGATCAAAGTTGCAACCTGTATTATAGTTTTCAAATAAGAGAATCAATATGGTCTTAATCATTTACTCAATGTTGTTTCATTGGGATGGCAAGACAAGACTCTCAAATCACACCAAGTACGGGTATTACATTCTTGTAAACCTTATGAGGTAACGTCATTTTGGATAGTTCCTACGATTGGCTCCTATGAATGCTGTTTACGAACTAAAGTGATGGCACTTGGGGAGCTTATAGCCTCCTAGTGTAAAATTACTTAGGATATAGTCTGCTTACTCTGCTCTTCGAATTAGCAAGAGGAGAAGATTTTGAAAAAGCATGAGTGACCCGACGTTACCTCATAAGGGTTAAAACGATGCAACAGTGACTTGAACTCACACTGACAGTTCTCTATAAATCATACTCAATTCACATTTGGCGTGGTTTCAAATGTTTTGTATCAGAGCTATGCTCTGCACGACTACACACAACCATATTTTAAGTATTCTGAAATGTGTAAAACAGGTGGACGTGATGAATTTACAAGAAATTTGCATTACATGAAACACTAGTGGCCAAAAATATAAAAGAATAATTAGAAGCTCAACGTTTGTAGTATAATTTTGAAATTCCTAAGAGTGTTTAAACTCCTTTGCCATAAATGAACACTGAACCATTGACTTAATCCAAGTATCTAATCACTTATACCAAAATGATTTGTGGAATTTAATATTTCCGAGTTCTGATTCACATTCATTTCAAAATGAGGCAGTCATGTTCACATTGTATCAAAATATACAAGAATTATAATATCTTCGATTGGTCTGAAGTACTGCTCATTGATTATCTAATATTTATGAATTCATATTTCCCAGAAAATGTTTACCAACCATCCAGATGTGAAACTGTTATGGAAGAAATAAGACAGTGTTGTATAAAACATTCTGCAAAATCAGTTGTTTGCGAGGGGATAGATACTTCAAAACCTTACGAGCATAAAACTGTTGATTATGTAAGCAAAGCATTGTTTTTATTTCAATTGTTCTCTATATCATCAATTCACGTTGAAGTATCCTCATTTTCGTGAGGAATAACTATTTCTTATATTTTTCCTATCCATCCTGTCCATCCATGACTGTGAATGAATTTCTGATTTTATCATATTCAATTACAGGAGAAAGCTCTGAAGTGAACCATGCAACCTAGAAGACCAGTATTGGGACAGCAGTCGTGGGCCCAGCGTAATCCATATACTTTCATTTTGCTTGGATTAACATTTGGATTGAGTATGATGTATGGAAACGCGTTTTACAAGTTGTTTTTACGTAAATCACCTGTTATAGACAAAAACTTGGGGCTAGACGATGAAGATGAATAGATCAGATCCGGCATCTTTGTTAATTCATAATGGATTCGGTATTGAAAGCAAAAGAACGTATGAAAAAATATCCAATTCTTCTCACTTTATGCCGTAAGGAAGCTAGTGAATACGCTACATGTGTATTGGCAAAATCCGATTTGAAAAAAAGTAATTGTGAGGAAGAATTCATCAAATTTAAGGCATGTCTTGTGAAAGCAGCACAAAGTCATAAATTCCGCTTGTGATATATCTTGATTTTGTGAAATTGTCTCCATAAGGAAAATGAATAAACTTTCATTCGAAGCACACTGTGCGTTAGGTTTTTTTTTAAGAATAATATTGATAGGATATTCTAATTTCCACGATTATTATTTCAGTGTATCATACACCGATATCGATTACAAAGTATTTACCGATGCCGCAAGGTATATTACAGAACAGAAATCCCCATTTGAACGTCACACGTATCGTTACACACCCCTTCTCGCTTTCATTTTAACACCTAATATTTACTTACATTCAGATTTTGGTAAATTGTTGTTCTGTGTCATCGATATCCTTATAACTGTTCTGATAAGAAAAATCATCCATCGGCAAGGCCATAGCGGTATAGTTGAAGATATATGTAGTCTCTTATGGTTATATAATCCATTAACGTTAATTATTTCAAGCAGAGGCAATGCCGATTCGGTTACAGTACTTCTAGTTGTTTTGACTCTGGATTATGTACAAAAGAAACAATTAACCATTGCTGGTTTAATTTACGGTTTGTCAGTTCATTTTAGATTGTATCCAATAATATTCAGTTTGGTAATGTATTTATCTCTTTGCAAAAATCGTTCTTTGATACCAAATATAGATCAATTTAAATTTGTATTAGGTTTCGGTTTTTCACTTACGGCTTTAACTTCTTTATGCTATTATTTTTATGGATACCCATTTCTATACGAAAGTTTTATATATCATCTCGTAAGAAGAGACGCAAAGCACAATTTTTCTGCATTCTTTTACATGCTCTACTTATCCGCTTCCCATCCTCCTAATATGATTTCAAAGATTTTCACATTTCTACCACAATCTTTGTTATTATTAACGTTATCGTTCCGGTATTCTCAAATATCTACCTTACCGTTTGCTATGTTCACTCAAGCCATGGTTATGGTGATATATAATCCTGTAATGACTTCTCAATATTTCTTTTGGTTTCTATCACTCTTACCATTATGTTTGCCAAATTTTGAATTGAGTACTTATAAAGTGATAAAAATGATCATTATATGGATTCTCAGTCAAGGTGCGTGGCTAATAACAGCCTATGTTTTAGAATTTTTAGGTATTAATTCTTTCATTTTTATATGGATTTCCAGTTTAGTATTCTTTTTGGCAAATATTCAAATTCTTTCTGACTTCATAAAATGTTATAAATCAAAGTTATGAAATTCCACACGTGCTTCGTATTTGTATAATATATTTACATTTTTCTTATTCGAGTAACAATAGATGAAGATTTTCATTGTTGATGATGTTATGTAATATTTGAAGTATCAATTTAGAAATAAATATCAGATGAAGTATATGAACACAACTGTTCCTTCTTATCCTTGTGGAATACCTTTAAAAATGTTGACATATCAAATTTGTTACCTGTATTTGGGTTTATGAATTTCAACAAGAGCAAGTACAAACAACAATTTAAAAATTGTAACTTTGATAATTTTATTATTCATATATAAATTTAATACGTATATTACTTGACTTAGTAGAGAAAAATCATCATAGAAGAATCATGTTTCTTGAATTTATTTCTGCAGGAATACAAAATACTTATTTACAGACAGTTCCATAAAGTAATAGTGTTAGATTCTTAAAAGGAATGTAGATATAGTAATAATACAATGATTACCCTTAAATTGTAGTAAATCTATCGACTGTGAGCAAGTGTATTCCTCGAATCATCTCTATAAATAATTCTTTCATCACTTATTCTCGTAAAGGAGCTAATAATGTTAATAGATCGATGATTAATTCAGTCAACCATTCATCGTCAAAATCAATCCAATTCCGAATCACATCACATCAATTCTTCTTTCATTAAATATTAGACGAAGAAATGCAAAACAATCAAATTGTAATAGGATAACGGGAAAGATTCGACTTTGAATGGTCGAATTGCTGTTAGATGGAAATCAAAATAAAATACCTTTTCCTCATTAATTACATTTCATACATAGCTGACGATCGAGTGCAACATATAAAAATAGCATTCTTTCTTCCCTTTCATTGCTTTTGTTACAGTTTACTGAACTGTAATATTATGGTTAATAATGTATGTGTTCCATTTTGCGAAAATGGTGCGCATTTGAGTTTTATCTAGTGTGAAAGTCACACTAGATAAAAATCCAATCGGTTGAGGGAATATTGAATTCTGAACCTTGTAATTTTATAGGAATAGATTGGATGAAGAGGGTTGAATGATAAACAAAATAGCAAAAGGAAAACTATATACAAGATCCAGAATTATTTGGCAAATGAAAACACAAATTTTATTCTCTCCTTTTTATATGAGTGTCGAATGAATTTTGTTAATTCTTTTCTCATTGCGATTTAATGTACGAATTAAATGAAAAAGGTAGAAATATTGCACAGTGTGAAAACAAAATAACGCGAAGAAAATATATTATTGTTGCAGAATCACGCAGATAGAAGTATTTGATTTTCAAGACTTTGTTGGAATGAAATGCGTTATAATGCGTGATCTTTTGAATTGCTAATTTCATGAGAATATTTTACAAGCTGTCAATCGTTTGAAACATTTGATTTATCATGAATTGAAACAAAGTAAACGATGCACTGTGTATATCACATATATATTCATCTTTCAATGCACACGAAAAAATATTTCACAAGAGTGTAAAATTCACTTTAATTGAAAGAAATTTGATAAACAAGCTCACGTTCACGAATATAATGATGAAGATACTCGAAAAATGATAGTGTTCTGTGCATTTCAAGTACAATTTCTTTCAGTTTGTCTTTCTCCTTGGTATCAAGTGCCCGTCATGAAAAAAATTGTGATTTCTTTCCACGTATCGTGTTACCATTGTATTTATTTATATATTCAGAAGAATTTATTGTAAATGAAAAACTGAGATGTATTTGTATCTATATATTCATATATTTATAAAATTGAGAGAAAAACTCTATGATATGTCAGTCCGTTCGAAAAGCATGAAATATACAGTATCGAAATCTACATATTATCGTGTAAAGTACAGTATTAAGCAATAAATTCAATTCTCACAAATAATATAAACTAGGAGAAGGAAAACTCGATTTACAGCGTGATTCGGCATGGCAAATATTTAATATCATAATTATAAAATCGCAACACGTATTTAAATTTACAAATATAAAGTAAACGGCACTATTTCGCTTAACAATAAAAATATGCAATCGGTATAAATAATAATCATAATATTAATGAAAATAATATAATTCTAAAAAGATAACCGAGGTATATGATACTTATTCATATGAGAAAAGGGTAATTATTGCGTCGAGTGAATGAAGTATATTCAAGCAACATCTAGACGGCACAGAGCTTGTAATAAACTTCTTTGCGGATGCTTTTCAAATTTTTTAAATCTTCAAAGTTCCATGCTGTCCGAGTGCATATAAAAAAATAATCTTCAACATGTTGAAATTGACACTTTATATACATTATCACTCGGAAATTCAATCGCATTTCCTCTGAAAAAGCACATTCTTCAAATTCAAGTAAAAATACAACATTTTGTATTTTAAAATTCAATACATCTGTCGAAAATCATTGAATAGATGATAAAGCATTCATAAAAGTATGAAATACTTTTGATTGAAATGCATCAAAATCAATTTTAATCTCAATCTTCGCTGTTGTAAGATTCAAAAATAGTTTAGAAAACAGCATGTTTTTCTCACAATTCAATTTTTTTGTTAATAATTTTCAAAGAAAAAGAAATGTGGAAGAAATTAAAATGTCATTCTATCAAAGCTATTTGAAACTGCTTCCTTCTGTGCGTTTTTGATACAAACTCGAGAATTGTTTCTCACCGTCTTATGTAAACTCATAATACATAACATATTGGAAATAAAAAAAATGTATTAAAGCAATTTAATATAAAGCTGTGCTCACGAATCATAAACTGATACGCGCAGACATGGCATAAACTCAGAAAATATACACAACATAAAATATAAAATCTCTTTGGTAAATTTTTCTTTTTTACAAGCAAAAGTTGAAGAAATTGATCTCCATCGTCGGGTCACTTCATACCTTTTCGAACATTCAGATAGATTTTGCTATACAATCATATATCATGCTTATATTTATATATATTTAGATCAATAGAAACACACCGTAGTTTCTATTTTTCTTTATTTTTGTAAAAACGTGGAAGTTAATCTCTTCGTTGTATAAATAATGAGCACGACGGAACAATACGAACATCTGTTAATTGCACGTGGAAGATACACACGAAACGATATAAAAAAAATTTTGAAGAAACTAAGAAATCGTTTTATCGTAGATTAATCTTTGTACTTAAACATTTTTTATACAGAATTGCATCTTTTGTTCTCAATTAACGCAGTTAATTGTACAGAAATTCAATTTGATCGGTAGGTTCTACATGCATTTCAAATTCTTGTGCCATCGGATTTTTCAAATTTCTCTCATAATCAAGTTTGCACTTTAATTAGACAAAAATAAGCAGCTGTGCTGGAAAAGACACGTGAGTGCTTTCTTTTTAATAATCAATTACATTCTTGAGAGAAAGTTAGAAAACAAAATATAATATCACTGTTCAAGCGCAATGCTACTATCAAAATTTTGAAACACATCAAAAATACTCGTGTATCTTTTCGATCTTGGAAATACAGATATCTTTACTGCGCGTTTTTCTTATCTTAATTTCTCCAATTTATGATTTTTTAATGATTTATCGCTCATTTTGACGCGTAATCATATTTATAAATATATAACTGTATATAATAAAAATCAAATATTTAAACTTTCTGTATAATTTATACTTCAAATTACTTTTGAATACATTTTGTAGAATATTAAATTTGAAAAATCACGAACGATGCTGACGCAAATCAGTTCAATCAATGCCAATCCAAGCGGTTTATGAGAGAAAAGAAATTGAAGACTTCAATTCACACGAATAGAGGGGGAGGGTTCTTGGCACACTGTTATATTCAAATATACATAGATCGATGAATTGATGATGCAAAATATTATGTCTGAATTCTCACTCTTACCATAATCTGTTCTTGTGCGGACGCTGCTCTGGAATATTTTCATTAACTATTTTATCATACGCATCGCTGCATATCGGATCGCTTTTATACTACAGGTACATGCGCGAAATTCGGAATTTCATTCTGTTCGAATCTTTTTTGTGTTCATTTCTATTGAATTGTAATTTCATTCATAAAGTTTTTGTATTAAATCCTTCAACATACATCTCACAAGTTACGCAGATACTCATTTTTATGGAACAAAATGATGCGTGACCATCCTCTTATTATCAACTTCCTTATCGACAATGCTTTTCATGATTTTCTGATTCCCCATAAATGTCTCAATTCTGAGCGGTTTGTGGAGGGTATTCATGTGAACTTATGAAAACTATTTTCGACGGGGACGATATTTGTATACTCACATGTAAAGAAAGGTTTAATTCTTAAGAATGATTGTACAAATTATAATGTTCGTAGGAATGGAATTCGCCAAGTATTTGGAGCATCCACTACTTTCTGTCTTTTTGTGCGGTTTAAATTGTATTCCACTGATATGCATATGAAATAATGTTTCGATGAATCACTTTCAAAAGCTGATTGAACAAATTTTTGACCATCGTGATTGTTATTTATAAATAAATGCACCGATTCTGTGTGAACATAATTCAAACTTTTGATCAACGTTTAGTTGTATTTCGAGAAAATTGTATGGACATGGAAGTTTTGAATTCTCGTCTCGTTTTGTAAAATACATCATTTTACATTCTATCGTTTAAACAATACATAACACGATTGAATCAGTGCAGTCATTTTATCGACGAGATGAGACATTTCAGATCAACTGATAAATCAATTACAAACATTTCGAGTTCTATTCTCTTCCACTCCCACAGATGTTTTGAATTTCATTTATATTTTCTTTTCATCACTTCGAATTGAACCAAATCACACCGATTTCTTACAGAATTAAGAATTGTATATGCCGATATCCAAATGTACTGATGAAAATTTCAATTCGAAATGAACTCCAGATTACAGTGCAAAGTGATTGATACAATTACAAGGATCGAAAATCTGCCGACATCTAAAATATCATTGGAATCTCTTTCTTTTGTTGATAGATTGTAATACCCTTGTGGAATAATTCGGAATAATCCTCTAAAGAACTCTTTAAAAGTCTTATTCAGAGTTTTGAAGACTTTCAAAGAGTTCTTCAGAGAATTATTCCGAATTATTCCACAAGGGTACCTTCTTCTTTTTTGCCTTTCGATACGTTCTGAGAAAAAGCTCAACATCAAGAAAAATATAATGATAAATATGTGCATATTTATAATCCCTATGTCAGTCGAATTATAAATAGATTAATTATCCAATAGCCAATGCGGATCTTACATCCATTCACGATAAAGTATTCATATATTATCAAACATTCCGCAAACATTTTTGAAGCCTTATAGCAACATATTAATCTATTATTCAAAAATGTTTGACAAACTTTTGATAATACACGAACAGAAGAATGTACATGAATAATTATCATAGTATTTTCGTTTATAAAAAAATTTCTCTTCGTTCCATGAGAAAAGCGATTCGGTCATTTTTACCCCTACATGTACCAACGGCAATATTTCACTAACTTTTATTACAACTCGTTTGGAATCACCATATTTTTATGTACAATCCTTATATACTATTTCATACGAGTAATGTTCACGTGAATCCAAATTCCTGTCTGAAGTCCCTAGTAGGAATGAATCATGTATGTGGCATATATGACCAAACATACCTCATATATGATTTGACAGATTCATATATAACCCCCATATAATTCATATATGGGCTGTATATGACCACACACATACCAAATATGGTGTTTTCAGTCTATACATGGGTCTCGTTTGGTCCTTATATGGATTAGATGATCATATATGAATTATATTTGATTTATATATGACCCTGTATGATTGTAACAAAGTTCATATATGAATGGCATACGGTTTATATATGCATCATATATGAATCCTTTATACTAGGGGTGTTGTAGATTTTCTTGCGGCAGGACTACACGATTCTCAAGAAGAAGGAGAAATGTTTGTAAACGGTATGTTGTAGTAAAATCGCACGTGAAATGTCATTTTTTTCAAACGAAGGTGGAAGATCGTTTCGATCGTATCGTTTTCGATATGCATATATATTGATTTTGAAGATGAAAACTCCATCTCACGTGTCCAATTTGGTTCGTAGGGTTGCTACGACAGCTATGTTATGAAACATCTTTTTTCTCTTGATATACGTGGTTGTTTTTTTGAGAACAAGTACAAATGACCGATTCGATGAATAAACTTTGCGAGATACAGTAGTAATAGGCCATAGTAGTTTCTAATCTTTTAAAGTTCAAAAAGTATCAACAAATTTGAAAAACTTTTGCAGCTCTTCAAGAATTAGGCAATAAGTCTCACGGTTTTTATGAACAATTATAAAATCGTTTATTATGAAATTTCTTTTCTAATATTCTAAAAAGTCAGTTTGCTATACTTCTTCTGATATCAGAGATTAATCGCTGATGCGCGATATGTTTTCAATCAGGCTTTCGTCTAGCTTTTGCAATAAGAATTGTTGAAACACATTTTTCACGGATTTAAAATATGTTTCCAAATTCATCATTCGTTTTCATAATAATTCATTGGATTCCGAAAGATATAGAGACATGCGTGAGACGTATACAGCCCGCATATCATTGATACATATCTTTATGTGTGAAGTTTTGAAAAATTAGGTCACACAAATACATTGTATATCATTTAATCCCGACTGAGTTCCGAGTGGAAATAATCTATGAATATTTTATGGATTATACATAAATTATATACAAATTTTATAAAAGTTGGATATATTCCATATACATGTCATTTCTGCTGGGGGTGTGAATGCGTTATGTATCAATTATATGTGGGGTGTGTCATAGAATTACACCGAAAAAAATAATTAGTTACCCTTACTCCAAATTAGTTCCAGCAACTAGATACAGTTGTTGATATTTGGATGACTGAAACGGGCGTTGGCTCAACTAAATTCAAATTTAATTTCTCCGACTTTAGTTGCTGTTACTAAATTGAAGTTGCCTTTACTACAGCTTTTATTACCAGCTTCTATTCTTTTATTACTCGGAACTAATTTTCACAACTAACTTCAGTTCATTCGGTCAAATAAATCATTTTTTCCGGTGTAGGTTCAATTCTTGCCCTGAATGTCGATTGAAATGTGTTTCGTATATCGTACCAAAAAGTACTGTGCCTGAATGAAATGTTTATCGTTCCTCGTAAAACATAGAATCGAGGAAGAAAAGCATCGCGCATGCGTTCATCTCTCTGATTGTCCATCTTTCTCATTCCTTCTTCCCACCCTTCCTTGACTAAAGTTGAAAAAATCGGTATAATTTAATTAATAATTGACAGTGATAACCAATTATTATTATGTAGAGGGTGATTCCGGGGCAAGAAGGCGTAAATTTCTAACGACATAAACTTTCCTAATTTCAACATCGCCGCTCGGACCACCCAATAAATTGATTGTAATTACCTCTCCCCTTAGACATATATCAATAATTTCTCATTATATTCTATATGTCATGATAATATATGCTGTATTTGTGTGGGTGTAAATTATACACTTGCACACGTATCTTTGTGTTTATACGTGCTGAATATTGGTAGGATATTGCTCGTGCGCATGCGAATCGCATTTTTCATTTTCTCATTATTTCACTCCTGAATTTCATTCACCGTTTATATGATTTTGAATTTATGCATCCTTGCTCTGATGGATTTTATCAATCAATTAAATTTCAAATATCTTTACAGAATTTGAATACATATTTTTCTTTCTCCTAATAAATATCTTTCACATACACTTCGAAGATTTTTCCAAATGTGATCGAAAAAGGTCTTGGAAAGTGAGAAGTGTTGATATCCTGATCTTTCCCACGAGAAAAAAAAACAGAATATTTTCAAGACATAAATTATTCTATGATTTTGAAATCATTAATTTGAACAATGAAATTCCCCACATTTCAAGTGAAATGATTGCAAAACATCCGCATGTGCATGCAATTTATGCCCCACTCTAGTACGATTTTCGAATCCAGACTTGCAGAATATTTCGAATTATTATATATAAATATTTACACTTTATGAAACAGCATAATATTGTTAGCATGAAAATTGTACAAAACGATTGGATGTCATTTACATAAAAAGACGAATTCTAGTAATCCTTAAGTGTGATTGATTAAGAGAAAAAAGAAATTGTACAAAAAATGTTCGTAGAAAATGAATATCAAATTTCAAGAATTTTTTCATCCATCACTTATGCCTTGGTTTCGTTTATACCTGGCATTTGAAACTTCCAGTTGATTTTCTAGGAAACTTTTGAGCAATATGTGGTACGAAAGTTCAAAGTCTGCTGCGGCGTGATTAATTTGACAACAAAAGTTTGTATTGAACTGACGAAATTGGGAGTACATTCTGTGCAAAGTGCTGATCACTGTGTGCGAATATGTTCCAAAACTTTTTATGCAAAATTTCAATATAACTCATCTATAGATCAACTTTATTGCTTTTCAAAGATTTCCAGTATTTATTTTCGAGTAAAAATCAATAAAAACTTAACGAAGTGTTCTATGGAAGGATAAAAATGAAAAGTCAATTTTTTGTACAGATTGTGAACTATGATGTTGTGATTTAATTTCGATCATTTGAATTCATCAAGGAAAGAATACCTCTTCTTATCAACAAATTAATGAAAATTTTTGTCAGACAGGGAATGAGACAATCCTCACCGCGAAACTTTTTTTCAAGATATAATTCGATTCCGGGAAGAACGAAATAGGAATATTTTTCTGTTTACAGAGGAACAATCTCTCCCATTGAGTTAGGATGAGTATGAATTCCAAAAAATTAACGAATCCATGAGGTATATACACATAAAAGTTTCCCTTATCAAGCACGAGTGATATCGAATGAAAAAGGATTGATGAAAAGCAGTAAAACGTGTGCTGCTCGATGTTTCAAGATCTACTGAGCAAGATATGCAGAGCAAGATATGCAGAGTGAGATATGCAGACTGAAGGTTGCAGTTTTTCAAAGTTATAAAACTAACTAAATCTTACGAGATATGATGAGCAATGATTCCATTTATGTACATAAAATTATTTTACAGACGAACAATTATTTCAAGACCATTCCGACGATACGTTTTTCTCGCATTTCCTTCACTTGAGTTGTCGAACTTGTAAATTATTATTCTCCCATCTGATTTTTGTAGATTATATTTCCGGAAAACAAAGGAAGTATTTTTCATTTGATATACATGTCATTACAATTGCCTTTTGAATTTGTTTTTCTCTTATCTCCTCTAATCGTCTCAATAATTGATAAACTACCCTGTTTCGTTATAATGATTAAACTCTGAAATTTGTTACTGATAGTTCAAATGCTAGAATTGAAAAACATACTAGAAACCAGAAGACAGAATATGTACAATTCTTATAGAGATTCGCCACGAAGAAATGATCCGATTTTTAGATTTCGAAAATTCAAATAAAGAAGCAGCGATGAGAGATTATTTCTTTTTCTCAACCAGACGATATTGAGGGATGGGAAAACCTTGATGATTATATCATATGTTCCACCTTGAAACTCGAAGGAAAATAGAACCTACAGTCACATATGTTTTTCAAGGTTGTATTCTGTCCTTGATAAAACGTACGTCGAATTATCATTACATATTTATAGTTTTTTGTTTTTTTCTCGTCGTTGATGGCTAATGCTATCTTCATAGAATATGTATTTATATATCAATATATAATATATATATATAAAACCATATATATGCACATATACTTTTTTATATCTGCATATATATATTTATATTCAATGTCTATACCGTACGTATTATTTATTTATATATATATTATTTACAAAAAGCCGTTCTTCAACCAAATCGACGTTACGAACGTGCTTATTTCAATAGAGTTTACTTCAATGTTTCATCTTTTCTTCACATTAGCGCCGCCAAAGAAAAACTATTAATAGGCCCTAGGTTTTCATATTGACAACAGGCGTAATAATCTATGAATGCACATAGACGTGCATACATAAAACATTACTGTTTGCATACACATGTACATATAAATACATGCGCGCGTCTAAATCAATTTTCAACTATCTATTCCACAATGTCTTGGAGACACCAATTATTCTCTTCACGCTTGTCCCACGTATCACTCTAGGAATCTATCGAGGCAGAACGATTTTTCGTGGTGTTCTTTACAAGACACGTGAACAATCACATGCAGTCGTCGCTCTCTCATTTTTACATACAATCTGCAAGTGCAGCAAGTATATTACAATCTTGCGAAGATCCATTAATCTATTACACGAAATTCACTTTTGTTTACATCTTTAATATGAACAAAGAATAACAAACGAATAACATGGTCGCATTTTGAAGAAATAACGAGGACCAATAATAAACTTTCAATTATTCACGTTTTTAACAATTTGAAATGCAATTCTTTTAAATTTTCCTCATCGTTATAAATGTTAAAATTTTTTCTAATTTTTGATGTTTTCATATGAAAGAAGGAGCGAAGAAATGAAGTCAAGAGGTAGACAAGTATGAAATTGTTCACTCTGTGAACATACTTTCATATTCATCTCTCCAGAGTTCAATAAATTCATTGGATCATCATAGTTGACCCATGAAAAATAATTTGAAATTCTTTTGATTCGCGATAACCATGTTAGTTCACGATATTTGATAATAGGATCACACGCCACAGTTTCTCATCAAAACCCCAATACCATGAAGAACCAATCCCTAAGCGCTTAAAGATTTTCTATAAATTATTCGAGTGAATAAAAAGATTGTCGTGGACCACTATCGTGATCTTTAATGCTCAATAGCGTATTGAAAAGTCTCCCCTGAATTATAAACTATACAATCGACGCTTTATCCCTATGCTCGTATTTTTAATTATTATTAATCGTAGGGTGGAGCGCACTTTGAGAGTCCTATTCCTTTTTTCGTTCCGTTGATGCTAACGAATTAATACTACAACGTACATAGGTGCACCACTCGCGAAAATTGATATTGAAAATCTCTGTGCGGAGTTCAGTCTCTTCTCGATCAGTGTGTGTGTGTGTGTGGTAAAGAAAGATTTTTCTCATCGAGAAACATAGGTCAACAGAAGTAGAATCGAACGACATTCAAGCGTTCTCTTCCTCGAAGTTATAACTAGAACGAGCTCGCGTTCTTGTTTGCGATAACAAGTTGACCATCATTCGTTGTGGTTCCCGATGCGAATAGATCTCCTCTCTTTCTTCGTAGTTTCGTCTCCAAACGTTGGGTAACTCTTCTCGTTTGCGATCGTAGGTACTGGTTTCATCCAATAATTTAATCTTGGCATGATTATCATTCGCTAATGTGAGGGAAGATCGAAACGAAGTCATCACTGATCCAGATCGTGGAATTTTCGATGTCTTCCACTTGGATTGTGCGGTAATATCGAGAGTTTTACCCATATTATTGTATTCATCAAGTAAACGGCGCTCGGACTCAATACGACGTTCCTCAATGAGCTTTTGATGATATTTACTCGCTCTCCGCAATTTCCCTAGCATCAATTCTACGTATTTCAGTGCTTCTCCATTCTCGTAGATTTTACCACGAGTTTCCAAATGTTTCCTCGATGAACATCTTGTAACGATTTTTCTCCTTCCTCGTAACTCTCTTTGTCGATCAACCGCAGGGTAGTCGGTATCACGGAAATTCTTATAATTACTTCGCTGGTGTTTCGGTTGATCGTAACAACGACGTCGTGATTTTTCTGGTCCTGCGTATTCAAACGTCATTGGTGTAGATTCTCGATACGAGATACGTGGTAATGTTAAACTTGATCCACAAGGTTGACGGTGATTATTTCGAACGTTTCTGTCGTGATAAGTATAATGTACAGTTCCGCTGGCAAGTGGACAAGGTTCAAGAACATTTTCATAATAATTAATATTTTCATTGGTTCCGGTGAAGTCCGAGCGTCGATACTTCTAATTTGGAAAGATCGCCTGACCTCATACATGCGTCGCCAATGTACCAACACCGGAAGTACGTTTTACCGTTGCAACACCCCCGTTCGCACCTCCCGTGATGTAATGTGCTGACAATGGTGTCTGAAAAATTAACAGGGAATTTTCTTAGATCAGAACGTGGTTACCGCGTTACAGGAACTCTATCATGCTATCGCTTGCTCAGCGAGGGTCATTTTTCCATTATTATTTATGGAAATTAATCACCTTCGCTCCCTGCGTAATAAGTATATGTTCAAATGCAAGTGATGTAAAACCAAAGAGCTTCGTAATTATTGAAAAGCATACTACATCTCAAGTTCTCTGTTTCAAATTTACTCAACAGACTGATCAAAATCAATCAAATCTCGTACCTGTATTTCCCTTAGATTGTTCTATAATCTTTTAGAAATGCAATTTTTCGCAATATTATTTTTTCAAATCTTACTCGTTATTCATATAGGCGGGTGATTTCTCATGAGTTTCAAGATTATCAAATACACGAATGTAATGCATTCCTACTTTCGAACAATAAGATGTCTATTGATATTCTGATTTTTTAAGTAAATAACCATTCCTCTGAATTCAACATTTTGTTTCAATTAGTAGAAGCGATTCATTATGAGGACGTAATTATGAAATGACATGAAAAATAATAAAACTAACTTTATCTACAGAATGCATATCGAATCAACAGCGGATTTTGTAAATTTGATGAATATAAAATTCAAAATTGGATTATAAACACAACAATGGATGTACGTTTAAAAGCCATTAAACTGTATTGGGTTTTGTGTCTGTTGTGTAGAAAATGTATAAAATTCTCTTCCAAAGCTACTAAAAGGTGAATTTGAAGAAGAGTGCGAATGGCTTTATCTGTGTAGTTTCATTATCGTATTCAGTGAAAATTTATAATACAATAATAATATTATGGAAGTTTTAATGAATCAATATAGCCAAATCCAAATGAGTACAGCGGGACCATGATTACTGAAATGATTTCAAAGATATGGAGTTACTACTGCTGGAATGTATTCAACAATTGTGTTTACGGTGACTTACCACACATTCTTTATCCGTTGCAGGTTTATTGGTTTTTCATTCTTCAATTAATGTGGAGAGATATGTACATCAAATTATGCCAAAAAATACAGAAAAATTACTGTTGCAACTACTTCTAAATACCTTTCTAATACATCATTCTCTCTGTAATATCCCGATTGGAAAAATTCCCGAAATTATATATAACTTAGATAGAATTCTATATCAAATTATATATAATTTTACGAAATTTTTCCCTTAACAACACAAAGTCCTCTGGATATCTGTAATTTCATGCGTCATCAGGGATGTAAGAATATCAACTGTATATCAACTGTTACAGCTTAAATTCTGTTACATCGTCGAATGAGAAATCACAGTTTATTGACCAAGATAGATGTTTCAAAGTGTATGTCACGAATAATGTTATGTATTTGTTGGATATGCAGTTTCACACGCTTAAATAAAAGGGAGAAAGAACATAAAATTACTCATTCTTAAACTAAATCGCTACATACCTACTAATTGTGTTTGTTGAAACTCAAGAATCTTTAATTTTTTGTAAATGGATAATAAGAAAAAATTATCTCCCTCCTCTGTTGGAAATGCCCAGCAGAGCTGGGATGAAAACTATCATCAGGCAATAAACGGTTTTTGTTTCGGAAAATCGGATTAAAAACTGACAAACATTTCACCCAGTTTTGCCCGGAACTACCAAATAGGGTCATCCAACTCACAGACCATGATATTCAGTACACAATTGACAAGAATTTTCCTGCTAGATTTTCATTCACAATTTGAAATCTAGAATCATTTGTATTTTTGACAGATTCGGACGACTCCAGGACACATTTCAAAAAAATTGAATTTGTTTTTGTCATAGATCTGTAGGGACGCGTCATGATTGGTTTGAAATGTGGAAAAAATGGACATCCACTGACATTTTGTACCAATTTTAATCAAAATGTGAACTATTTTGGTCCAAGCGTGACCCGTTTTTGGCATTTTGGACAGCATTCAGATGTCAAAAATTTGTTTTAAGGCTTATTAGGGGCTGTAGCTTGAAATTTTTGGGCTAAGGATAGGAATCTTGTTCCTACACCCTCATATACAGTAGACTCTCGCTATAAACCTCATTTGTGTCCTTCTTCCAATCTGTATTCAATCTTATGTGAGAAAAAGATGCAGATAACTGATAGCGAGGCTTATAGCCAGAGTCTACTGTACATTTATTATAATACTCCGGCAAAAACAATTTCTCCCAGAATTCTAAATACAAAATTCAAAAAATGTTTGGATACGTGAAAAAAATTTGGTTCCTGATCTTCCGCCCCCAAGGCTTTGCCGCAAGCACAGTTGACCCCACGCCAGTTACGGCTCTGCGTGTAATGCATAAAATTGAATACTAACGTTTCGTGTTAGGGAATATTTACTAGACGAGATCAAGGTGTTTTTCAGACAGACCAAAAATTTAAGGCATCTGGAAAACCCTTGAAAGTGCTGCGTGAACACCATAAGAGCACTCATAGTAGCTACGAGAAGGACGTATCCGAATGAATAAATAAATGTATAATTGCGCTCGAATAATGTAGAGATTTAGTCTAAGAGAAGTCAAATTCTCAAAGGAGACAGTTCTATCGTGATTAATTATCCAAGAGGATTCGTTTCAAGGACTGCATACTTTGGGGTTCTATCCATTTTACTGCTATTACTACAATTTCAAAATTAAAAAAATCAAGTTATAGACACATGATGATGCAAAGGGCACAGGAACTAATGTACGTAATTCCTGAAAGAAAAATCATGACCATAAAGTGATGATTCATCATCGAATACCATTGAACCATGAGTATTGAGTAGAGATTTGCGAACTTTGAGGCAACTTTTGGACAATACGATATTGTATGTTAGTATCAATTTGAGAAGTTTTATATGTAAAAGAATTGATTCAAGAATCCCGATTTGATTGGTGATTATCAAAAGTATCGTCACCAAAAAACGAACGAAAAATCCCATGTAGAAAAAATGTACAAAATTATATAAGATTGATATAAACGTTGTATATAATCATCCCTCCGGGGATACACTTATAGTTCCCTCACACATGGGATACACTCGGTCAGTTTGACCCAAGTGTTTTTTGATCGCTCTTATCTCGGCTTTGAAACATCGTAGAGCAATGTTGTTTTTTCAAAATTCATCGCCGAAGTCTGCAGAATACGAATCCGAAACCCGCTTTGCTCTACAGTTGATAGTTTTTTCAGTATTTAAAGAAATGTAAAGGTACTTTTTCAGAGATATACAACTTTTCGAAATGAAGAGTGGGTCATTTTGACCCAGTGTATCCCCAGAGGGTTATATAAAAATTGTATATAATTTTGGAAATTTTGTCCACATGGGATCCCACCGCATGCTATCCCATTGATTGTTCAATAAAGAATATTAAACAAGCCCAAACTTTTTCTAATAAATACGATGTTTCAGCCAACACATGGGAATGTTTCACCCAAGATTCTGAGGTACATTTGAAACGTAGTATGTCAATTGTTCGCATACCCCTAGTAATGACGCATAAACATGATATTCAAATGGAGTACTGTGAAAATAGAGTAATACCTATAATAACAATGAAAATTGAATTACTGAAGCTGTTCGTTGTTGTAGGCTCAATATACATTAACGAAATGTAAGCGATAGGTATCATTACGATTATCGAATATCAAGAAGATTTCCGAGCAATCAATTTTGTAGCAAGAAATTTCTGTTGAGAGGAATTTATTGATTAATATATGGTTGATACGAACCCTGTATGTGCAAGTGCTTTAAACAATTACTGTTCTTTTACAGTTGCAATTTTTGCCACAAATTCCATTTGTCGTTCTGCATCCATATGGATAACTAGGAAATAATATATATGGTATATGTATATATGTAGTTTTCTTTCTATAGAATTACAAACTTTCTATGCATGCATTCCGCGGATAATGAAAAATCTTTGATCATGTATTCTGTAAGTTTAAGGCGAGGTTTTCATTGAGCGACCTCGAAGTGAGGTGATTTTCTCGAATTTTTTTTTTTTTCATGAAAAGAAGTGAATGAAGGACTAGAGTTGCTGATACTAATTTATTAAGTCTCAAAGTACATGAAAACGTTCTTTCGATGAAAAATTGTGTCACAAAAGTTTGTTAGAACATGCTGTAACGTGACCCTACAAAAAAAAGTGTATAATCGGCGACTAGAGCACTTGTGCGAGATGTCTGAAATAGAGTTCAAAAATTTTAATGAAATACATGATATTCGTTGAAGTTTATACCAACAATCTCAATAACAAATCGAAAATCGATAAAATGGCGAACATGCAAATTTTTGGTAGCGATTTTTTCATTTTTTTGACTCTTTACAGAGGAAAATACAAGCGAATGTACCTTTTTTTTGAGAATTCATTACAATTCATTGGTTAAAGATAAAATGATGAAATTAAGCACACATTAAAATATACGTTCAGAATTACCTTTACAATTTTTTTGAGACAAAAATATTTCATACTGGCGGAGCTACGAGATGGTATCTCGTTTTTGCGCCCTGCAGTCTACAGGTCTCAATTTTGATCTAAAATCAAAAAACCAAAATTCTATCGTTAAAGTATATTAAAACGCACAACTTGACGGAGAGGAAAACAAAAAATAAACTTTGTTCACATTGCAATCTTTTTTCAATTTTCAGATTAAAAACAAAAATGTTTATTTCAAAACGCTCCTGAATTTCCAATTTCCCATTTTCATTCGTTTCAACTTCCTCAAGTTGTGCGTTTGCACATATTCCAACAATAGAATTTTGGTTTTGAGATTTCAAAAAAAAATTGAGGCCTGTAGGCTGCACGATGCAAAAACGAGGGACCAACTTCTAGCAGCTGCAGCTCCGCTATTTTGAAATATTTTTGTCTCAACAAAATCATGAAGATAGTTTGAAACGTAGATTTCAAGATGTGCGTTGTTTCATTAATGGGTCCTCGGCCAATTTTTCGTAATAAATTCTTAAAAAACGGGCCATTTACATGTTCCCCCTTTAAAGTATTATAAAGAAACTAACAAAATAGCAAAATTTATCCACGTTTAGATATAAGCTTTGATAAATTGAATATAATTTCCATACAAAAAAACAAAGGTGAATTCGATTTATCCAGTAGTTTTTGATTTGTAGTGGCCAACAGTTTGGAAGCCATGGGTTCGAGAAAGACGCTTTTCGAATTTCGGTATATGGATTCTCTCATTAAGAAACAATTTTGTATGCATTCTCAGACTCATTAAACAAGTATCAAAAAACTCAAGTTATCTAATTACCTCCTTCCATGAAGTGAAAATTCGAAAAAATCAGCGTATTTCGGAGTTTGCTTGACGAAGAACCACCCCTTAAAGAGATGTCCTGATTGAGGAGGTTCCAAAACTGCGACTTTTTCGAGATCTTTTTAGAAGGCAAAAAAATGCATTCCAACATTGAACTCTGAGATATACTTTTGTATATGTTAAAATTGTATTCAAAAAATTTGTCTAAGATGGAATTCATTAATCACAGCAGATCTACTGAGCTATTTTATGAGCGTCTCGTCGCTGTTGCAGTCTCCAATTGCCAGGAAGAATCTAGCTCGTCATTTTTGACTGAGACAAAATAATAAAAAAAATTTCCAATCGTTGTACATTATTTTTCTATGTGAGCTAAAGAAACGTAGAAAGAATCTCCAAATTAGAATTTTTATTCGGTTTATACACAAAAATGTGTTATTTTAAAAGGAAAAAAACACTTTGAAGTACTTAAATATTCATTTGAATGAACTTTCTAATGGATTTTTTTAGTTCGCATAGAAGAGAATTTAATATTAAAGAAAGAAACTTTGGTTCCATCCAATGGGTTGATTAGTTTTTCATACATTGAGAAAAAAGCGACGTGGTCACAGCAGCCATCCTCACATAGTTGAAGACTTACGGTTCCAGTGGCCTGAAATCTGGTTATGATAACCAAGAAAACAAGACAACATCACGTGAATCTGGTTGTGGGAACTAGATGGAATGGTTGAAGCCAAAAATAACTATGTCGCCTGGTTATACGAACCAGATTTTTCTATGAGTGTATATTACGCTTGCCAATTTAGAAATATTGCGCTCACGAAGTAGACTAACAAATTTGCTGTAATTCATTATTTTATCTCCAACAAATTGTTTTTATGAATATATACAGAAATATACCTAATTTGAAGTTCAATTGGTTCATTTCTTATTTTCCTTTTAAACATATCCCGACAAAACGTTGCTTTTGAACGCTTTCTACTACAGAACATCCCCTCAATTATCACGAAATGACGGAATTTTCTGCATAAGAAATTAAAAAAAAATTAATGTTCAAGATTTGTATATTTTTCATGTTCTATTCCCAGCAGTTCCCCCATAAGATAATAGTAGAGAGGAGTCGATGGCAGTTTTTGGCACAATTTGATATATATATCCCTCTACGAGTTCAACTTAATTTTATCTACATCTAGTGATTAAACGGATTATCAAAGGCATTTCTCAATAGTATTATATTTGTAAATGACGTTGGAGAATCTTGATTTGTTAATGCACAGTGAGATACGTATTTGGTGGTATCTCGATACAAATAAAGGTATCCAACAACTCTGAAATGAATCCCATATCTAGGGCAGGGAAAAATCTTAGTGAGTGAAGAAAAATCAAGGTATTTCTTTGGGGAATATTTTTTGGAAGTGATTATTTTGTCACCCATTCCTCTTCGTTAGCTCTATAAGATTGACTGGCTTATCAGACCGTTAAATTATGATTTCGTTTCAATGAAGGGTGCGGAGAAAATCAAATGGAGGTGATGTGTGATATCTAGTATGTCGTGTGAGAGTCTATTATCATCATTCGTATCGCAAGGTGGTAAGAGTTATGCCTTGAAACGTGATGTGCATTCATGGAACCCACCTGCGGCCCGGCACCACCGTTCAGGGTATTCAGGCTATTCATCCTCATCGCTGGTGTGTAGGGTGGCGGTGCTGGCGTGACCCCAGGAATAGCTGTATGCGGTGCGTGCCTCAGTTGCTCAGCTGCTGACATTCTATCATATAACATGTAGAAAATATAATATCAAAAAGTATTCTTTCCAACGTTCGCATTGTAGTTTCTTAATTATCCTCATCCATCAACATGGTGAAACCTGCTGTAACTAATCTCAGTCTACGATCAACTCACACTCTAATGAAATTTTTCTATGGCTCCTCACTGTGTTTTATTCAAATTGCATGTCTTCGGGAGGATAAAAATTATTATGATTACGAGTAGTAAGTATTTATAGTAGCATTACATTTTGTAAACGATCATCCTGCAATCGTGTTTGAAGAGATTCGCCGAGATGTTTGTGTATCAAAGGAAAGGTCATTCTCGTGTAATGCGTAATGCAGACGAATCAATTATGTAAATAATTCTTTGTAGGTAAACCGAAGTTCTAAATCTGAATTCGTATCTGATATCACTGTACGAACTATCCAAACTTCGATAAAAGCAATAATAGAAACAACTTCGAGTCTTTTCATGGAATCATATACATATTTTTGGAAAAAAAAACATTGGGAAATTTGATTACATTTTTTCGAATTCATAATTGAAAATACTTTATTGGAATCGAATTTTGTGTTGTATTATTTGGTTAAGACCTTGGGTTGAAAGTACAGAATTTACTGTCCACGAATATCATTTCCTATAATGAAAATATTGGAAAGTTCTTATCGGATGCATTGTATCGATGGAGCTTTAATCAAATCTTCCTTACACCCAATGCTGGATGCGAGAGCATTGTCGACACGGAATAAAACGATTCTATGATTCGATAACTTCGAAATTCTATATATCGTAGGAATGTGACTACGAGTATTATCGTTTCCAACAAATGAACGAACGAATGAACGAACAAACGGACAGGACAAGATAATCGTAACCAAGTTGTAACGCACGAAGTTCATACATTATCTGAACTTTAGTTGGTACTGTACGTTCTCCGATCCCGATTCTCGATTCGATTTAAAGCAGTTCTCGTATATGGGAGTTTAATCGAACTATCATCCCTGAAATACGAGTCTCTGAACTTGATAGCCTCAAAACGAAGAGTCGATTAAAGCTCGCGCCATGTAACCGTACAACGTAACTTCAAACTCACACATACATAATCTCATCTACAAGGACAACAATTACATCGAGTCACATGTTTCAACGAGCTAGAAAAAAAAACGATTGAATCTCGTTATCATTGGTTTAGAAAGTTCAGCATCTTTGATATTTTATTTCCAACGATAAAACTGTACCGATATGTGTACGTTATTGAAGTCATCTACGAATCTACTCCGTTGCGTTCTTTCTTTTTCAAGCTCCACTTATAAATATTGTTGAAAATCCAAA
The DNA here is from genome assembly GCA_018340375.1 of Gonatopus flavifemur. Lineage (NCBI taxonomy): Eukaryota > Metazoa > Arthropoda > Insecta > Hymenoptera > Dryinidae > Gonatopus > Gonatopus flavifemur. The sequence continues at coordinate 37,914,600 of JAFFJZ010000001.1, read as the reverse complement.
AATGAAGGAATTAGTATAAAATTTGAGCAGATTGGAAAAGAGTATTTTTCGAAACGTAAGAACACGCTTAATCTCTTAATTTCAATTTTGAAATGAAAATTTTCATGGTCAGCCATTCATTCTTCGCATTTCTTTTATCACGTCGATTACAAAACAGTAATCGATTATCGAATCACCAAGAGCCATATCATGAACCAATTTTGTATGACACCAAACTTTACCTGAGGTAAGGATTCCCGTACGTCGCCGAGAATCTGGGATCGATCACGGGATTTGTCTGTGGGGTTGTAGTTGCACCCAAGTTCGCAGAACTGAGACCGATCTTCTTCGATGCCAACATACCAGCCGAAGGTATCCTACTGAGAGATTCTCTGGAGGCGGCTATGCCTTGCGTCGTTGGTGGCATATAGTCACGCGAATAATCGACGTACGGCACATAACCGTTGTTATTACTTCCGTCCTGTGGAAAAGATGGGATGTCAAGTTTTTTTGGTATCGAAACATTCACTATTTCTTGTAAATTCTCATCGAACGGATATTGGTATATCGATGTACAATAATTTATGAATCATTTTCCAATTATTTTGTGTTTTGCTTCAAGTGATTAGACTCGAAACAATTTGAATTCGATCAACGTGGTGTATTTATAAATTTAATTCAATAACGATCATTCAAGATATATGATGATACAATTGATTTCAAATATTCAACGCTTTCCATCACTGTTTTTCAGATGCTAAGAACTGTCTTGCATGGAATACTTCTCTCAAATGATATGAAATCATTACAAAATGAAAAAAAGGATCACATGAAATTCTGTGAAAGTATGAATCATCCCCAGCCCGTGCTTTATTCGCAAGCTGAAATAATTATTTCAAGAAACTTTTTTTATAAATTTGTATTATTTATGCGTGTATGTATATTTTTAACATTTTTCCGCTGTATGAAATACGGAAATGAAATGAAGCTCGAATGCATAATACTTACACTATTTTTTGGAGGAAAGGAAGGCTCGGTGTAGTCAGCACTGTAACGGAAACCAACTGGATTTGGAACTGGTCCAGCTAGTGCCAAGGCATTCACACCACGGGTACTGCCTTCTCCCTCGCTGTCAAGTGCTGTCACACTTTCCGCATTGCTGACACTCGATCCCGCTCTGATGTCAGCTTTGACATCCGAGAGATTGCTGCTTCGGTCGCTCTCCCTATATCGATCGGCGTTCGAATCCGTCTCTTCTGTCGGCAAGAGCAGAAATTTTTCTCGGGTAAATATACATTGGTATGAATAAATTTAAATCGTGTTATACCATCGATCCATCTCACTGAACATATTCGATATATACATATATATGTATATACATATTTTCGGTATTGAGGAAACTCGATGCAACATCCTCCGGCGACTTTACAAGTAAACAGGACTATCAAAAACGTAAAAAAAAACGTAAAACGTGTAGCTACTCCCTCCGTATGAGAGGACTACGATATTTCTGCGATTTCTGCATTTCTGTCAGTGAATATTGCAATAACATGTGATATTGCCGGAATCTCGTAAAAATATATCCTTGGATTATTAGTGAGATATGTATTTTTTGAATGTTTTTAGATCGGTCTCATCATGATAATATGAATGTTTTCCTTACATCGATAAATTTCAAAGCATTTTGGAAAAATTGTAGAAGTTTGAAAATATTCGGGTCGATGAATCTTATATCATAATACCTGAAGATCGATTTTATCAAAGGAATTTCAGCTAACATTTCGTGGCTTTAGATTTCAAAGATTTGAAAAGTTTAATGCCACAATTTTTCAGATTCCTGATAGGTATCTAACAAAAAAAAACACACAAATGCATATCAGCGAATATATATACATAAAATTTGTAACTTGTTATAATAATAACCACTATCATTGTCATTTCACATTAAATCATTTGCTCAAATTATTCATTTACCCAGGATTAAATTTCTGTTATCTATTCATAATGTTCGCATTATATATGGGATGTTCGATAATGATTATAACATCAATTAAATATCCAATGATAAAAAGTTTACTCATATATGTACATAAAATATGCTTTTTATATAACGATTGATACGAACGTAAATGTTTGAAAAATTGAATTCTCGTTATCGTTATGATCATTGAGCTGACATATTTTATCTACTATTTTTGAGGAAATTCATCATTAGATTAAAATAGTTGAATGGTATATTTTGAAAAACGGAAATATCATTTCAAGTGCAATGAGAGGAGAAAAATATTTTCAATATAATCCATGACTGAGAAAACATAAAGTGAATTACAGTCTCGACCAACAACATGGAACTCATATATTCATTCAAACTCTATATAATTTGCTAATATATTTTTCTTATTTGAATCGATCCACTATCTCATGTACGCTATCCCGAAACTACACCAGGTCTAAGAAAACTCTTTGGAAACCTATATATTTTCACACATCAAAAATTTAACCGTCGGGCAATAAATCATTTGAAATACCACCTTAGAAATTGAACCATAATTTCATTTCTACGACATTGCCATTCGAAATAACATAACCATGTTTCACTTAATAATAATTAATCCCAGAAGATGAAACTTCCCCATTCATAATCCAAAATGAAGATTCTATACAATTGAATTCTTACTATCGAAAATAAAAAAATATCAATCTACCAAATTCAATTATAAATAGCATTCTCATTATGTGTCACCTTAAGGGAGGGCATCAGGGTGAATTTTTTTTCAGAAAGGAAGAAGGTATAGAGAACAAAGAACTTTTGGGCTGTATCAAACATATATTGGAGTACATAACAAAATTTTTCTATGAAAAAACCAAACCAAAAATGGTGGCGCACGAGCCGGTGTAACACAACTGGTTTTTACCATAGCCTCTTTGCGGCACGCAATAGAACCGTCGTATACTTAATCCTAGACAGAAAAATGAAACGTTTTCTTTGAATATGTTAGTTTTAGTACAGAGAAGTACAAGGGAAAATTTTAAAAATTCCAGAAACAAAAATTTAGAGACGACTTTGAAAAAAGTATCAATTTCTCGACTCAAAATTTCGGAATAAAAACTGATGTAATTTTTCACTATTCTCAATCAATCGAAGAAAGCTCCGGTACTTCTCTACTAAAACTAATATATTTGATGAAAATATTTCAGTTTTTGTTCCAGGATCAAGCATACGATAGTTAGGCTGCGTGCCGCGGAAAGACTCGGACAAAAACTAGTCGTGCTACAGCACCGCCATTTTGTTGTTTCTTATTCATATAAAAATTTTCTCATACACTTCAATACATGCCTCATACAGCTGCAAAGTTTGTCTCTCTCTATACCTTACTCCTTCCTCAAGAAAAAAATGACAGAGTAGTCCCTTGACAATGCTCATTCACCCTGGTGTCCTCCCTTAGAAAAGTTCCAAAGAAAGTTTTGATCATTGAATGAATTGTTGTTGTTCTTATGGAAAACCAATCAGAAATAATAATTCCATTCATAATATTAACTGTTTCAAATTTATGATCAATCGGCAAACAAATATGATTTCACTCTCTAAAATATTTGGAGTGAGATTTCACTCTTTAGCCAGCCAGAAGTGAGCCTGTCGAATTTCCGAGTGAAATTTCCACTCTTTTAGAGTGATATTCTAAGGTTTGAGGTTAGAAACTCACAACCACTGCGACGCTAGAGTGAATGTTTCACTCTAAAACAGTGAGAGGTCACTCGAAACGAGTGAAAATTCCACTCGAAGCGGACAGCCTCACTTCTGACACTTAGTGGAGTGAAACGTGCGATTTTTCACTATTTCAGATTTAGAGAGCAAGTTAAAAATCATACACAGACGCATAAGCATCTCACACAACGAATTGATGAGGCAATTACAATATTATAATACATAAATTATACACAATTTCTTTCACAATCAAAATCAGAAACAACATTACAAATATTCCATAATACTTCCTCTTCATCACATAACAAATGATACGAATACGAATAAAGAAATGTTCCTTCAAACCAGAATGACAAGCTTCCTGAACAATAATTTTTTTGAGTTTCTCATCCCAGATGTCTTGGGGCGGCACAACCATGTGAGCCAGACACCAACCTTTCTTTTCAAAGGCTCACTTTGATGCTAAAAATCGTTCACAATAAATTATTAACAAAAAAGAAATGAAATTGTTTTATATACTATTAACTGTGCTTGATAATAATATCAAATGTCAAACCGATTGAATTTCATTTTCCCCAAAAAACAACATCTCCGGAAAAAGTATTGAAAAACGTGCAAGTTAGCAGAGTACTACCCTAGCAATTGATTGTAACAGTCGCAGATAAATCGTAGATTGTGACATAACAGGTACAAAATTCGAGTGTCAAGTCATGACAAACACAAAATTTGGTTGAGATAATTCCATCGAAAACGTAGCTATGATTATAATGTAATTCTGATGTAGAGTGAGGTGGGGTGAGATCACGCACTTTCTCCCTTCAGTACAGCTTAAAATAATATATAGAATCTCTCTCACTTGAGGAATATGTTGATTGAATCTTCATATCTTCCTTGAGTGAACGAGGTTTTACCTAATTATTCATGCTATAGCGAAGGAGGGAAATGCGTCATCTCACCCTGATTTACTCTGTGTGCAATAAATTTTTATAGATATTTTTCTCCAAATTCTGTTTGATGCACGCACATGAGCATAATAATTTTGAATCAATTCCAAAAATGACAAACTATCTTATCAAAACGTTGGTTAACAACATGAACCGTCTCTTTTGCAAACGAATGGCATTCGAATTTTGATCTTCATTCATAAAAAAGTGGAATAAGATTTGGTACTTACGCATATCTGTTTCCTGATTTTGTGGCATCCTAGGCCTGGGTTGTTTGATACGATCCCGGCATTGCAAAACCAAGAGAATGATTATACCAATCAGAATGATGCAAACGACTAATCCAATGACAATCAAGATGAGTTGCCAGTCCACTGGAATCAAAGCTAAATCCCAAATTTGGTTCGAATATTACATATCTCCAAGAAGAACAAAACTGTAATAAACTTCAAGAACACAATGAATTCATTTCAATCGAACTTTCTAAAATATCTTACGGCAGACTAAAATTATGGACACTGGATGATATTCGTCGAGTGTCAGTCTCCGAAATGGGATGATTTTCGTTGTATTCTAAATTGATAGCTTGAAATTGATTCGCCCGAAACGATGTACAGTTAGTAGTAGTCACAATAGTATACATAAATACGTAAATTCTATTGCATACAAAATACATGGTGATTAGGGATATCCGCATTCGCGGTTAATGTATGCACTATTCGAGTCAGTATTCACAAAAGCTCAATTGAAAACGATGAAGCGATTTTAGCGCAACTTGCCGAGTAGTTTGTAACGATACCACAAAGGACATGATCTGATAAATGCGTTTGCAATTCTCTTTAATCTCTTCTCCCTTTCTCTTTCTCTTTTCCTCTTGATCCCCGATACGTGTAACCAGACACGAGTTTGTGTTACATTTTATTTCAATAATCAAATTCACAATCACGTTTATAGTTCTATCGCACATCAGTAACGATATACACGAACCGTGCAAATTATGAGTTGTTTGATAGATTTTGCAATTAAGATAGCATTATTCGAACAAAAAAAAAATCCATTCGCTTATTGTTGAAATTTTTGTGAATTCGTGATAAATTCGGTAGAGAATATGCCAAGACGTACCTAATACGTTTGAAATGAATCATTTAACGAACAATTAAAATAATACAGGTCGACAAAACGTTTTGAAATATGAACTTACTGTTTGCTGTGAGCTTAATTATGATGGAATCCGTCCCGTAGCTATTCGTGACTGTGCAGTTATAATCCCCGAAGTATGATGATATGGGATCGAGAAGCGTCACAGTGCTGACGATTCTCTCGGCTGTGTATTCTTCCTGTATGTAAAACGGGGTATTGTTCGACGAGAAATTGAGTTCCCGACCGGCAAAGTTCCATACCACTGATTCCGCTTTTGGCACGGATATCGCGGTGCACTTCACCTGGAAGAGAGGAAATGCACAGATAGAGATGAGAGCCCGCATACGTATACATCAACATACGAATGAATCAGAGGTAAAGGTACAAAAAAGTGATAGCCAGCGACTAGTCAAAGAGAACAAAGTCGTGTCATTTGACCTTTTTAGTCCTATACAAATGGAATCGAGTTCAGCACGATATTATTCTTACGAATGTTTGTCAATGTCGAATAAGTGGTGCTTTAAATGAGAATCAAGGTTTCATTTTGCTGCGTATAATGTGTCATCGAATATGATTGATTTGATTTGAAGGAGTTGATATTCTGTTGATACGAAAAGCATAAATTATTTGTAAATATTTTGAATTCGTGGAAAGGAAGACGTTCGTCAAACGTTCTCAGAATGTTTACAGGATGTTAAAATATTCTAAGAACATTCAAAAAATATTTTACGCATATTTGTGTCACTTGGGAATGTCTGGAATCGCATTTTCAAGAATATTGTAAGAATTTTCAGGGGATTCAATTCTGATTCCTTCACCAAAACCTAAGGTATCCTATTATTTGATCTTATTTTGAATACGCGTTTTGATAATTAATGTTCTTCTAATAAGGAAAGATCTCTAACAGGAAAATCCTAAATAAATATGTGGCAAATTGATGAAAACGCTCAATAATAGTTTAAAGCGATTTGCAGAGACTTTACATCGCTAAGTACGCTACAATATGCTGTGAACCTGAAATTCTAGCCTCAGTTGTGGTTGTGTTGCTGAGAAGTTGCTCGGATTTATGAAGTTCTCAATCATACGCGTAGAAAATTTCCAACAACCTTGCGTGAATTAAAAAAACAACATAAGAAAAATGGTTGCACAACAACCTTTGTTATATGGAGTCTATCATATAAATTACACAAAAGTATTGAAACATGATTAGACACATTTATAATGAATTCTTGTAGAATCAAAAGAGAATCGATTGAGAAGGATCTTCTCTTTTCCAACAATGTTTTTAGAAAAACAAGAAATACAAGACGTACGTACCTTGATCACACCTTCATCGGGTACGTATTGAATTCTAGGTGATACGATGCTAGGTGGGCCACGTATGTAGATATTTGCATAGCCCGTAAGTTCTGGGAAACCAGGCACGTGAGCTTTGCAAAAGTAACGACCAGCCGTTTCGGGGCTCACAAAGACGCTTATATTTGGGCTGGTGGCCACTACCCTCTCAGAATCTTCATGAAACCAGAGTATCTCGGGGGTTGGGTTACCATCAACGTCGCACTGTAAGATTTCTGTAGCACCGTAATGCGTCTCCACGGACATGGGTGGATGCCGAAACTGTGGTCCATCTGTGAAAATTCAATTTTACCTCTCCTTTGACATCGAATTCCTTCTTTTTTCCGTGTTTTCCTTTTTCATGCATTCATGAAAGAATTACGCGTACACAAGATCACAAATGGAATGATGTCATATGATAGATGAACGACTACGTTTCATTGAATCATATTTTAGTTCTTGTAACTAGGATTTGTATCGTTGAGACTAATAATTATTTCAAACGTTAATTACTTCTATGAAATATTCAAAATTGGTAAACCCATGAGAGGAGTCAATATTTCAGTACGATTGGTACGCAATTATACACATCAATTCGTACATATAAATTATACTAGTTTGAGTAGTGCATAAATGAACGAATGAAACAGTAGACGAGTTATATAAGTATTTTCTTATCCAATGTACTTCAGTACACTGCATGTACACTATGTCTCCAAAAGACGAATGTCTAGACGAAATGTAATTTCAAGAGTTTAATGACGGATGATGAGAGAAAGCTTTTTGAGGAAGAAAAAAAGAAGTCTGACAACAAAAAAACGAGGAAGTACCAGGTATTTAACTACTACGAATCTTGAAATGAATTAGAAGCTTCTGAAAACGCGCATATGTGTGATACGCTATTATATGTATACATGTGAGACTCGAATACGAGAAGTGGCAGAGAAAAGAGACTTGAAGTACTAAGAATGTGGCGTGACACAGAAAAATGTTGAAAATAAACTAATCAAGCATCGTAACAATTGAAAGCATTTGAAAGAAGAGAAATGCAATAAGTTTAAAAAATACATATTATCATGAAAAATCACTAAACGACTAACAATAGGATTGTAACGATTGAATAATAAAAGTAAAATATTCACTCACATGTAATATCAAGCGTTTCCGTTTCTTCGCTTTTTCCCACATCATTGTGAACTTCGCATTTGACAATAGCATCGTGCAGTTCACGAGTAGCATTGTGAATAATCATTTCTGTTCTGTAATCACCAATCACTTTCTTTTCGTTGATGAACCACCTGGAAGAATGCAAGGAATAGAAAATTCAAAATTTTCGAAAAGAATAGAACAATATTCAAACAAAAAATTAACGGTCCAAGTAAACACCGTAAGATCTGTATTGCCAGAAACAAAAGACCAAGAGACCCGAGACCGGAATATATTGGTCATTCCAATTAACAGGAGTATTTGATTGAATGTGGGCCATTGGATCTAAAAATTTCTGGCATCATCGTGTAAGATTTATGAATGGGATTTGATTTGCTGACCGTGACGTATCTGTGAGAATAAAACACAGATACGAATCACATCCAATGTTGCTTCCGTGAATGAATTCGGTTCTGTCACCCACTGTATGAAATTTATTTTCATATATTTTTCCATTAATTCAGTCATCAGATACTCTGATGGGTTCGTTAATAAGTTCTTAATATGAGAGATTATGTACAGAGTATTTCAATTGCAGTAACTACCCTAGTAGAAATGCTCTAGTCATTCACGAGTTTGTAACGCCTGCACTAACGGAAAACTAGAGAATGGTGAGTGCCTCGTAAGTATTTAGCGAGTGGGCTGGTTTTTCGCTAGTACAAGCGTCACAAACTCGTGAATGACTAGACTATTCTACTGGGGTTAATTGTCAGTTATTTCAACTACGCTGTAAAGAATTGGCGGTGTTGGAAAAAGTTCACACCAAAATGTGTTCTTTTAACACCACATGGTCTCATTTACACATCATAAAGTGTTATTCTGGATGCTTCCGATTGCGAGAGCTCTTGGCCCCAGAGACCATGATTCAGCCAATGGGAATCCAGTATTCTGGCCCTAGGGGCTAGCCCCTGTCTACAATCGGAAGCATCCTCTAACATCGTTTGGTGTTATTTTTACACCGATTTCGGGGTGGACATCAGTGTCGGACTGGCCTACTCGGTTCCCCGGCGATCGCCGTGGGCCCTTAGGTATTTGGAGGCCCATTCAATTTTCAGTTGCCTTTTTTTTGTAGGAATTATTATGAAATCTTGATTTTCCCAAGAGTATGCTCCGTCTAGGGGGCCCGAAATAATTCCCAGCCCGGGCCTTGATACAAGCCAGTCCGACACTGGTGGACATGTATAGAATCCGTGTCGTGTTGATTCTGTGTTAATTCTGACACTGTGTTAACACCGAATTTTTTACCATGTAAAACGATGCAGTTGCCTGTGGGAAAAATCTAAAAAATTCCAACCAGTATTTTTCCATATAACTTCTCCCAAGGTGGAAAATTTTATCAATATAACCGAAGAGAGAAAGAGAGTTATAAGATCGCGAGTATGGAATTTTTTGTTTTCCTCATCGGATGGTTCTTGGAGAGTTCTCCAAATAACTCCATCAAACTTCAAAAGTAAACTTCTCTCATCCAATTCGTCTTCCCCAATCTAGGATGATTAATAATATCGGAAGTGTCTCGATGACATTTCAGGAATTCTATAAATTTCCCGCTACCTATCCTGAAATATGTGCTTCTGTCGATCGTGATTTATTGTGTCATACTTCATATCAAACTAATCTATCCTGTGAAAACTTGGCGTAGTTGAAAGTTATTTAGGATACACAGCAGAAAAACCAACAAACGTGCAACGAATATCGGGCTCGTTAAAGTCTTTCCATAGGAATGACATTCACTATGTTTATATGCCAATAAAATTATTCAAATGCATAAGCATTGATCAATTACAATGGACAATAAAATTGGTTTATTCATATGCACTCAGCTGAATCTTCACTCGCATGAAGATTCGTCGTTGCATGACTTCAATTACCGGGATGTTTATCATAAATATTATTATCTAATTAATTTGACTGTGTAACGATAACTGACGTGACTGTGTAATATAATTCAGATCCTGTAGTCCCGTTCACGCTTCATTAGCCCTAGGAACTTCGAGAGCAGAATTTGGATCAATATCTACCAGCATTTTTTCCCCCATTTTTGTTCGTGTTTACTTTGCGATCATTTTAAATTCATTTCCACTTCAATTTCATCTATTTCTATTCCTATTTCCACTTTAATACATTTAATACATCAGCTAAGGGGTGAAAGTCAGCAAATAGCATTTTTTACTCGCATACTTGGAATTATAATATCTATTCCATAGAATGAAATTATTTTGCATGAATAGGAGGAAAATAATTCAAGTTACTAATTCAAATTACTTCAATGTGTGCAGTCCACATTTAATTGAACTACCCGTGTTCGTTAGATTGCTTCGATCTGAAGACATAGATGTGAATGTATTCAAGTTGAAAATGACCGATCACATTGAATGATCCAGCTGTACAGAAGAAGTGAAAGATTTCCCATTGATTTTGATCATAAATCAAAAACATCAATATTACAAAATGTTTGCTTAAGATGTTTTATCATGATATACAACCTATTTTGTGGAACGTTGAATACAAAATGATTGATTGTTCCGAGCAGAAATTCAAATTGGGTGTTCGGTCAGGACCAGATCTGGAAAGCCTTATTTTAAATCAGGCCCTGATATGGAATGTAACGCACCGTTGTATCAAAGCCCGATATAACGAACTGAGATAGGGTATGCCGAATTACAAATCTATCAGGACCAGGTCTGGTTAACCCTAATCAGGCGTACCAAATCGTGGCCTCACCAGGACCAGATCAGGTGTACCAAAGGAAGGTGAGCTTTATCACTGCCCGATCGTGCCCATATTGAACATGAGGCTGGCCATACAATTTTTCTGCTCGGGATAGTGTAATGTGATGCATGGAATCTCGCAATCTGGATATGATAATCATATATGTGATAATCTGTGTGCTATTCAGGGCGTAAGAAAATCAAGGAAGTTGCTAAAAATCACGAAGAGTCTCCCAAAAGCAGTGTGATACAATTTTGTCAAGTATTCGTGTTTTGTGTCGTACAGTTCACTCATCACACGACAACAACAATCACCTGTATTTTCATAGTTGATTGCAAGTTAAACTAACGCTAACAGCAGTAATATTATGGTAACGGGATAGAGATAAACCAAGATACTTTTTTAGGGATCAATTCACAGGAATATATTGCCACAGCGCTTGTGTTAGCGAGATGAAAGTGAGGGGAAATGCTTTTGTGTGAGATGACCTGCCCGGAATATTTTGACTGTAATCAACTGCCAGGGCACTGACACAATTTGAGAGAATCAACGTGAATCTCATCGTCTTCATTTTCCCTCACAATATGTCTACGTGAAGGCGATATCACATCCACCTTTGACCCACATTGTGATCACCTTCTAAAGCGCGGATATTTATCCGTTGATTCTTCGGTGCCTGTACATTCTTCCACCATTTATCTAGGTTCCCTCTACGTAAATGTTTTGTTTCAAAACACTTTCTTGGCCCAGAAGGAGTGCATGATAATGCTCTAATATTTTGATTCATATACGGATCAACGGAGCAAGGCCTCAACAATAGCAAAGACGACATGAAAGACCGCTATTGGGAATCGTCATTGGATTTTCTTACCTGTATTCCATGTCTGGTGGATTCGCTTCAGCTCGACACTTGAACCTCAGTTCCGTACCCTCGACTATTCGACCATTTTTTGAAAGCCCTGACCGGATTTTCAGTGATACCTTAGGAGCATAACGGACCTGAAAATCAACACAAATTATCGGTTTAAACAATTGCCTGAATTGATGCTGAATCAAATATTCCGTTTCGGATCAGGGTTTTATTCTAAACACCTGGGGACGTATGTAAAAATAGTAGATTGTGTAATGATTCAACCATCAAAGAATTTGTTCAACAGCAAATGAATTTGAAATGTGTGAAAAATGTGCGAGATATTTTTAGAACCTCCAAAGCTTCTACTAGGTTCTGGGATTTCTACATCCTAATTGAGGTAATCTTTCTTATACAGTTCTTGATTTATGTTGTCTACTCACTTCGACTCTTAACTTGGCACTTTGAGGTGTGCGATCAGCAGCATTTTGTCCCTGACACGTGAAGGTAGTATTGTCATGTTCTTTACGTGGTGTTACCGTAAGCACAGACTTCACGGTATACAGCGGACCACCATCGAAGACCTCAGTCGTAGTTTTATAACCGCTGTGCAACACGTTACCCAGACCATCGATCCATGTAATCTGTGGACATATCAGAAAAGGATTTTTCAAGCTTTTTTATTACATGCACCTTGTACTACTCTGACAAACGTAATTCCAAGTGGATATATACATTTTCAGAACAGGAAATCTATGTTGTTTTTGTTCAGGACTGAGGGAAATAAGTGTTCAATGTGAATGGAGTATGAAGTAGTATTCAACTTATATTTATACTGTTTTTTTTCCTGTTAGCTACTGTATAAAAACATTGTAAAAATCATGGGAATTGGAACAAAGTGGAAAAATTGTTGGGAACTTTTTCTTCTGTTTATTCGTGTTGGCGTATGCACGTGTAGTATTTTTGTTTTTCAATGACCAGAAGAGCAGCTATTCAAGAACTGATGCACTTAAAAAAGCAAACCATTTATTTTGGATGTATATTATTTTTATTTGCATTTGTAATATGCATTCTCGAGATCTGAAACCAAGCTACGGAGTGAATTCAGTAATTATTCCCATGTTGATAATTGATCAAACTTTCAAGAAAACAGAATGTAATCAACGCTGAGAGAAATTATTCTGCAAACCAAAATGTTGAAGATCATGGATAGAATTGATTGAAAACCAGTTCATGCGGATATTTTCATTTCTCATCCAAATACGGCCATTACATTGAATATATCGTAGAATAAAATGATTCTGTGAAAATTTCATTTTCCTGGGTATATCGAATTCAATACTGCAAAAGTATTCTAACGATACGACACGGCATACTCATTTTGAAGGAACGACAATTTGAAATAGTTTTGCAAATTGTTCTTGCTGAAAATTGAAACTTCCATTATACTCCAATGCGCAAAGATCACAATGAACTTTGCTCTACGAATTGATAAGTTTCATATAGTTTCAATCTTTCTCACCGAGTTTCAAGAATCTTTCCAATCTTTTCACGTCTTGAAAATCGTTAAAGCCATCTTGTGAAAAGAGCACCATCGTTGAAGCCTGCTCTTCAAACTCTTGAAACTTGTTTGAAATTAATTCACAGTTATGTTACAGTTACGGAGAGAGAAGGAGGGAACAATCATTTATTTGGAAAACCCCCTTTTCTCTTGATTGAATATCATCTTTCTGTAATGATTCTCTATTGATCCGTTGAAAACACGACCCACTTTGGGTATCGTTGTGATAGTTGGTTGAAAGTTGTTACTCAATTACTTGTTCAAAAAGTTTATCATACAAGTTTCCACATAAACAGTTTTAATGAAGCCTCCTCATAATATAATTTGATGTATTGTGACTCTTCAGAGGTTGTTATTATCATGCAATGTATTTGGTTGTTAATTAAATATCGATTTCTTCAGGTCGTGGATCACTTCTGCTGTAAGGAATATTTTCCAATCCACTTTTCTAGTGATACGAAATTCATTGAATTTTATTTCAAGAACGTTGAATGAATGTAAACATTCAGAAATGAAGTATAATGTAAGATATAAATGAGTTTTTGTCGTGGTTGATGAAGAGTAGCAATTATTGAGAGTTGAATTTTCGTGAAATATTGAAGTTCTGTTATTGGGTCAAGTATTCATATGTACAGTGTTTCAATGTGGATAGTACATGCATTGTTTTTCATGGTTAGTATATTGTATGTTTTTTCACTGAAACTTCGTGTATATGCACATTTACACACTTATACATTCCCGTTGGATTTAATTAGTGCTAATTAAAAAGTTATTTTCAGCACTTGGAAATAATATTCGTACGTAGAATGTGACAGAAATTTATGTATGAGGTTATCAATTTCCATTCGAAGAAGATTGATTTAATAAGGATCAGGAATAACGAATAGATTTAAATCTTAGGATTCATTTTGTTTTCCGCAGGAAAATTATATGTATAGGAGACGAAAGAAATTTTTTAGCTGTATATCAGCTGAATTTTGGCTATCATAGCTACATATTTTAGCACCCGCAGGACACCTAATTTTTTAGCAACATTAGCTCAAAATCAGCTGCTGTAGCAGCCAAAATTTAGCTATTGGACCGAAAAAAAATGGTTTCCGTGTACTGTCACCGATGAGATACATCGCTTCCGTGTAGAATTTTGTGAACATTTTGCCGCCATCTCCACGTAGCTTCTGCATTGAGCCACCGATTCACTATCTCAGTTCTACGTGGGAGAAACGTATCGCATAGTCGATGATGGTGATTCGATTAGGAAAACTTAGCTACAAATATGTTTGATTGATTATTCATTGCACATGATATAACGGAATATATATTACATCATATTATTCGTTATTTGTTACATATTTTATATATATTATTATTAGTTGGTATAAGTATATGAACATGTCAACGAGGGACCAGACTAGCCACACGAGACAAAATCGTACGATCTCGGTCAAATTTACTATGAAAAATTTCGAAAGAAGCATCAACCTCAGCGCTAAAGAACATGATCACGGTATTAAATAGTAATTTCCCGTTTCTTTTCATCTTCATGCATTATGGTCCATCGTTACGACTTTCTTATAGTGATTTGTAACACAATATTTTCTCCATACACTTATCCATCATTCTCGTCGTTGTCGAGATCATATTAATTGTTCTCATATTTCTATCCACATCGATTCAACCATCCAATTTGCATTCTAACACGGGAAAAACGGAAGTAGCTGTGGCAGCTACTCATTTTTCTAGTATCCCTTTTTCACTGCTGTAACTAAAATGATTGCAGCTGTGGCTATTTTTTAGCTACCGCAGTAGGAAATCGTAGCTGTATCTGCACGGATTTTGCGATTGATATTTGGATAACCAAATAATTCAGCTATTGAATTTTCACTACATTTCTCACTCCTATCCCTAAATAAGGAGATGTGACAGCTAAAAAATTGCTCCCGTAGCTAATTTTGAACTATTCAAATGATAGCTAATTATTTTTCTCCGTGAGGAAGAAAATTGTATATAATTGGTTCTTGCATTCAATATTTCTCAAATTAAATTATCCTTATTATGCAACAAAGGACTTGGTTCTGGCGAATACCTGTAATTTCTTCGTATTTATAATTTCAAGTTGATTGGAATAATCTATTCGATCGTGAAACGTTCCAGAGAAAAATTAATTCTGAAGAATAAACGTACGTACTTCTCAACGTTACATTATTGACGGGGGAATTGTTTTGATGTTTTAACGAAGAACAAATAAGCTTTACTTTTAATTCAATTACTCCTCCTCTCCTCCAGCTTGTTTTTTATCTCTCCTCATTTCTTTGTGTCTATGAGAAGACGAATCTCTTTGACTCTATTTAAGCGTTTCACCGGAAGAATAAAGTTATACAATTTTATTAACGGTAGTCATATTATTCCTCTGCTGCTTTGGATGTTATTATTGTCATTCCTGGCAGTGGTTTTGTGTGAATGGGTATATCTTTCAACGCGGGACTTAATTGTTCCGGGAACTTCATGGAGAGGATGAAGCCACATTATTCTCTGGAGTATCGAAAAGTTATTTCGCAAAGGTGTTCGCCGCGCGCGTGACGAACCCCCCAAGTCTTCCCTAGCAGGAATGACAAGACCTTTTCTAGTGACTAACTTCATTGCAAGCGCCTTGGAAGGTCTTGGACAACCGCTATAATCATTTTTACTAGGTTTTCTGTAGAGCGCGCTGATGTCATATGATACTGTTGTCATCTAGGGCGTTTTGTCTTTCCCTGATTGGTCATTCCGTTTGATATGGATAAATGATTGATACATCCCGTTGGATCTAGGATTTTTATGGAGACACCACAATGTGTGACACACCAAGCCCTGAAACCGGCGAGCGAAAGGCATTCCGGGGGCTGATCAACCAAAGATAATTGACATTACCAACACGCCAAGCAAACGAAACATCACAGTAACTTGAAGTATATAGAAAATTTCATTGATTTATTTTCCATCTGCACGGAAAACAATGATGAATTCACTGTAGCAGCTACTCACTTTCTTACCTCACTTTTGTCTCTGGGGTAGTTAAAATAATTGAATTATAACCATTCATCACTTGTCACAGCAAGAATTCGTAACTGTCACAGTAAGATTTCAATAGTGGATGTTTACATAGCAAAAAAAATTCACTGTGACTTTAGTTCACTGAAAAATCAACTCGTTATTTTTATCTATCATTCATATTATCTTCAAATCATCAAACGTGCAAACCGATCGATATACAATAATGCTATCAGACTTTACTAGGATTTTCAGAATCTAAAATAAAAGTGCAATCATTTTAAATGCCCGGTATATGCACACAAGTGTTTTCCATCAAAACCACACTGACGGGAAAGTGTCGTTGAATTGAATAAACGCGTGGTTTGAAAATAAATATCGATTGGTATGAATATTCAATGAAACATTTCAATGCGTCAATTTCTTGAATGAAAGAAACACATCGTTGAAACAAAAACCTGATTTGAGCTGATGCCATAGATATTCATTCGATTCAAAAGAAAATTCGATTATTCCAAGAGATATTTATTTTACCACCCTTAATCGTGGCTTAACTTGCATAAATTGAATTTTTTCCCCAAAGGAATGAATTTTTCATCTCATTTAGATATCTTCGTTCGAATTTCAATCGATTATCGATTTGATACCCAACGTCTGAAGAATGTGAAAAAAATCATCGAATTCAAATGCACAGATAATTATAATAATGCCAAGAGTCTTCATCGAAGTTCCAAACAGACTTATCTCATTGATCTAATTACTGTATTTAATTGTACGTGCTAAATGAGATATTCGTAGAAGGATGAGAGAGACAGAGAGCGAGAGAGAAAGAGATCTAAGGGTTGTACAGAACACGTTATTTCATTATGGATTTGCCTGGTATATATCGACTACGTTATACTCTGTACGTAAGGGATAATCCTTTATCGGCTTAGATATACGTATATAAATGCTGTGCTTTTCTTACATGCGCATTTATGCCACAACCTTATCGAGCTTATCGGCATTAATTAGGAATCCAGGAGAAGAGATGGTGCAATTCTGATAGAAATTCCAAGTCCTTCACGGTTGAATGCCTCGCAGCTAACCATAATCCCATTCTCCCTCTGTTTCTCTCCTGCCCTCTATCTCTCTCCCTCTTTTTCCAACCGTTCCTCCCTTTCTGTTGCTTTGGCTGGTGTTTCCCTTCGGCCCTCTCAACTGAGCTCTCAACACTGGTAACTAGTAATTAAACAGCCACGACAAGAGGACAGAACGTTTACTCGCGCTGTTCGCTCCTTCGAATTCTTCGCCTCCCCCCGTCCTCTCGATTTATCCGTGTCTCCCCCTTTGCACCCTCATTCCTTCCTGCTCTGTTGTATCTGTGTGTATGTGTTCGTGAGAGAGACTATTCTCCTTTCCACGTGTAGGTCCCATTGTCCATTCAACAGACGAGAAGCGTGAAAGTGAGGAAAATGTGTGTGAATACCCGCGGGAAATTATTAGCTGCAAATCCATTCGCGTAGGGAGAAAGCCAGCACAAGAATATTTTGATGTAATTCGTTATTCTATTGCGCTGCACTTGTACTTGTTGTGCGAGTAATGAGCGTATTATACGTTGGATCACATGGATGAATGCATACATGTCATGCTTTACGGAAGAAAAATCCTTTCATCTCGGAGCGAAGTTAAAGATCTTGTATTTCACGCCTCTGGCAATGACTTTAGTTAGAATTTCTCTCCAGAAAAATACTGGATTCAATCTTCAATAACATCACAGGAAAAGAAGTAACTAGAGATGGTTGTACATTCGAAAAGTATAAAGTTATTGCGGTGAGCTTGTAACTTTTATAAGACAACTTTTTATCTCGTTTTTTCTCTTTGATAACTCATAATTATTAATCATCCATGATTATACTGTAATTGATAACATCTTCAAATGAAATCAACGCCTGTTGGAAACAAGGTTTCTTTGATGTGTTCCAGAGATATTCAAAAATATTATATACAGTGTTTTATGAAAGTATCTGGAAAATTCTATGCGTAAAATTTTTTGAAGTTAAGAGTTTGCCAGGAATAAAACCATGGTTATCACCTGTCACTTTGAATTTTATGCATGAATCTCACAGATTCACGTATTTGAAGCTCGGTCTAATGAAGTTCGTCATAAGCTCTGTTATTATTCGAAGCAATTTCCAACTACCTCGTTATAAAATGTACGATTTCAATGTTTGATGATCTGTATATTGCAATTTCAACATTCCGCTAGTATGTACATTAATTCATTTTAAAAAACATTCTCTTTGCATACCATAAATTACCGTACATATCACTGATTCTGATTATAAACAATTACATATCAATATGTACATTGAAATTAGAATTTATTCATATGCAATTGATGGACTTGGGACAATGGACAAGTGCTTGTTTCAGTAAATCCACTCGAACCAGCAACATTAACTCCTAATAAACGTGATGTAGTATTTGTTACAACTTTTCTGTGATAAATAACTCTGTAAAATTATTATTCATGACGCTGCAACTTGTACATTTATCGAGTACAAATGAGTTCTTCATTCAGGTAGTTCTGTACATCAGTTTGATCATTGAATATTTCATCTCTTTGATAATGATAATCAACTTTGTTTAGAAGATCAAATTAAGCAAAGTTGAAAATATTACAATTATATTTTTCCCATTTTTATAGCTTTACTGTTTCTTTCCAACAGAGATAAATTACGTCAGATGGTAATACACGGAGGAAAAAATTTACTGACGCTGACCAAATCAACCCTTCCAGTGCGTACATGGGTCATTTTTGTCCAGGTGATTTCTTTCAAAACCAATTTTCCGGTATATTTTTAATTTCTAAATCCTACAAGATATAATCGTTGCCTAATTCTCAGTACATGAGTTCTGAACCACTTCTAATACTTGAAATGATGGCTAGAAATGAAGGACACGTGTGCGCACTGATGAGGTACCATTTCGTAGTGCGCACTAGAAGGGTCAACTGAATTGCTGAGAGAGCAACATAATTAATTGAAACAGCAAATTTTGCGCTGAAGTAGCAAAATTTCCAGTATTATATGCAGAATAGCGGACAATTTTCGCTGGAGAAGTTGACACTTTTGCTGTCACAGCTGAAAAATCGCTGTTTCAGTTGACAAGGTTGCTGTGATAGCAAATAGATTGCTGTCAAAGCAGAAAATTTGCTACTCCAACAAAAGATATTCAATAAAACTATATTTCGTTCTCACACCGAGTTTTCTTTCTCCGTGTATAATCGAAGAGATGAGAATAATGTTTTTGGACTCAAACAATCTTACATCATCGAAACTCAGCAATATTTGAGTAAAACAAAAGTTTCTCAGTGAATGTCTGAATGAAATTTTGAGGAAACTATAACAATTTTGGTGAGTTTATTCAAAGATTTGAGTTTTATCGAGACTTTGTTTGGAAATTCACTAAATAAATGTTTAGAAGTTCATCAGACGGCTTTGGAAACCTATACAGAAATTCTTTACAGTACAGTTGAGACTCCAGCAAAATTTTAAATCTCATGCAAATATTGTAATCCGATCGAGGTGTTCAATATGTGCGCACAACAGCGTTTTCTCGAAGGGAACAAACGTTTTTCTCACATAATATTTTATGGTATTCGTTTCGAATGCTTGGTATAGTCTATCCAAAGTTCTAACATTGGAATGGTTTGGAATGAAATTGGATAAATTTCAAGTGCTTGGATTCAATGAGATCTCGAGATCACAGTAATCTGTCTTTCCCACTTCTATTCGGAGATTCGGGAACTGGAGTCGCATAAACCCTAACATCTTTGCCAAGAAATTAATTATCCAAGTAGTGTAGCACGACACACTCCGTAATTCTGTGATCCGTTATAATCGCAAGTCTTCGTTTCATTAAAATTTTCACGTGAATTTCTTAGTGTTTCGATATACACTCAACTGTTCACGAGTGGTGAATATATGCGTACATGGTATATATGTCCGTGCATAAAAACTGGATTATAGCAGTGATTCGAGTTTCTTTGCGTCATCTGCATACATCCCGTGGGGAAACTTTTCCCATAAATCCAAGCGTGGGATCTAAGAATCAAGAAGTTGAGAAAGCAGGGGGAAAGAGGAAGAGAATGGTATCTTGGGGGATTCGTGCGGTGTTAGGACGGGAATTTTCTTCGTGTACATCCAAACATTATGGATCAAGTATTCGAAATATGAAGTCAAAATATGAAACATGCTTACTCACAAATCTGTCAATGTGTAAATGTAGATATACATGGTGTCTTAAAACACATTCTGGACCTTTCAAAGGATGATTTCTCTCTTCAGGGGGAAGCTATGAAATGTTGACTCCGATCGATAAAGCAAAAGCTACATAAGTATATTCATTGATCATTGGAGTAGCTGATTTACTGAACTTATCCAAATATTTTTGGAAATCACTGTATAAAAAAAATGTGAACATATATCAAACGGTTCCGAAGAATAATATCAGCTGAGCTCAAACTTGGAGTAAATCATCATTATCATTATATTATCACCACATCGTTTCCACAGTATCCAGGGAATATATTCAGAACTTCGTTTCACAGTTCATTACGCATTAATTGGAAACACAGACAGAGAGAACTTATATATCACGCGAACATACAGAGATTGTTTTAGATATCGAATGCGAATTAATTTTTCGTAATAATATTCATTGTTCGATTCTTTTTAGATACTGAATAGCTCTCGAGGAGATCGTGACTGAGATTATACACGTTATGTACTTAGAACCATGGTGTCTATAACTTTCATCATTGTCGAATAAGAGTTGATCTAAAGTTTTTGAAAGGAATTTCACTCCTCCGGTTTCTCAACCTCAATTCCGTTTTTGCATATATATATCCAGACATCACTATCGGTGTCAGTATCTACCTTTACCCACGGAAACAGATTAACGCTACAAATTAGCATATCACAGTGTTCCCAAAGTGCCTGCGATGCTGAACAAATTTAATTAGCGCAACTTGTATGAGTCACAGTTTCTATCCCCATCGTAGGCAGCATCGCCGTCTACGTCCCCATTGATTCCCAGTTGAGAAAATGCGATTGCTTTCCATTTCTAGGAATTAAATACCACAGGTTCAAGCTGATTCCCAAGTTCGGTAATTTCTTCTTCCTTTTCTCTTCTTTCACGTTCACAGTTGCCGTCGATTAAAAAGATAAGATCACATGAGAATATGGAGTGTAAGCATTGAAGAATGGTTATTGGATTCACCGTATGAGGAGGAAGAAATGAACCTGCGTGATATAAGGATAACGTTTCTCGAGCAACGCGATTTATAAACTAGCATTGAATCTGTTGATTTCTCTTTATTGATTATGGATTTTCAATCAATCATATGAAAATATTTTTCGATGAGATATAATTTTGCAGTCGAATGCAAATTTATAGGTATTTGTACAAAATTTCATAGGGTTGAAAACAATTTTTCTTCTCTCACATCCACCAGGATGTGAGTTTCTATTTTCGGGGGAGAGAGCGAGGAATTCCAAACGAATGTACCACAGCGGGACGAAAATGCTCACTTTCTTCCCGCTGCACAGTGAGGCAAAACATCCCAACGAAGAAGCTCATTTCCTGACTTTTGCCCACTTTTCGGAAATCCACCTCACGCACACGGAGGAAAATGATGTGCTTGATATTTGGATAGCTAAAAATTAACTGTGGTACCTATTTTTTAGCTGTGACAACAAAAGTTATTGCTCCAGAAGCTAAAATTCAGCTTTTGCAGCGATTTATTTCTCTATCCAAATATTAAATACACGAATTAGCTACTACAGCTAATTCCTAGCTACCATAGCGAATAATTTTTTCCCGTGCACGTAAAATCGAATGAAAAATGGAAACCAATATAACAAAAATTGATTTGAACCCGAACTCACATTGTGAGTACACTGAATTAATATTCTGAAACCTCTTTATCCGTATTTGCGTTCTAGTGTCCAAAATTGAAGAGTCAAAATGTGTTTTTCATTACAAACACTTGCACGTAGATATAGAAGAAGGACAATTAGGGCCAGCAGGTTTTTATTATTCCCATTAAATATTAGTTGACTTTGCAATAAAATATGATCGTAAAATTTTACAGATTTCATGAATCTGTTTCTTCATCTTTACAATTTTTCATTGCAACTTCTTGTTCGTTTTATCATATGAATCATTTGTTTGTTGACGTGACATACATTAATATCAACAATTTTCTAGTACGTGAATACTTGCCCTGAGAAAAAAGATCGTGGAGACAACTACATATGTAATTGGATACGGTGGACGACAATATGTGGTCGATTCAACAGAATATACGGTAGACTCAATAAAATATAGTTAATGAAGTACAGTTGAGTTTACCGAATATTCTGTTGACTCAACTAGATACCGTCATTCGCCATATCCAACCACATATGTAGTTGGCTCCACAATCTTTTTTCACTGTGTTAACTCAACTTCAGCTATCGAATCCCATTCTATGATTTGGAATTGACTAATTTTCAAAATTGTGGCGACTTTCTGAATAAACCATTCTGTACGCACCTCCGAATCTTATTCGAGTGTGATCATACTTTTGATCAGAGTTGTGACAACAGTTCTGAAGAATTTGCCCAATGGTTGGACAAAACATTGGACAATGTGTGGTAGCAAATGAATTATTCGTGATCATTTATACGAAATGAAGTAAATTCAGAAGGAAAGGAAATGGATCCCACATAATCATTGGAATCAGCTCTTTTACGATCGTTCACGCATTCGCACTTGACCGCTTTCCATGATATTAAGGATCAATGTCTGTATTAATCTGAAACGGGGGATGGAGAATGGATATACCATAATAATTCTCAGCGTAGAAACTCATGGGTAGGTCAACGTGAACCAACGACATTTACTCTCAAATCTCTCAAAAGTTCATGGAAACAAGGTAACGTTATGTATATACTGATATATGAAGGGCATCGTGTACTGGAACCCATACAAACAATTATTGCTCAGCGTAATGGACAACAATTGATCGATTAGATTTGTGCATTTCAGCGGAAAGTGATTTTGTTACATGATGATGCTCGATCACATGTTGCCAAAGCTTTTAAAGAAACGCTACCAACAGTTCAATGTGAAATTCCACCACGCCCCGTCTGCTCGGTTGACTATGCTTCCTCAAATTATCATCCATTCCGATCAATGCATTACAACCTAACTGAGAAACAAAAGATGAATATCTTTGTTCCTCAGAAATCATTTGTCGCCAGAAACGTGTGAAACAGTTTTACGCAGTTGAAAGTGCATTGAAAAGTAACATATAAAAGTGTCGAATTAACCGATTTTCTGTGTCAATTGGGTATCATTTTTTGTGTTGATTAAATATATTCTTCTGTATACGAAATGAAAGAAAAATTTTTGAATGAAATATAATTCAGTTCCTCTAAATTAAACCTCTTTCTCCCCAAACAAATCCCTCAAAACTAACCGGAAAACCTGATGCATATCTATCCATGTCCTTGGAGAACGATTTCTTCAGGATTAAGAATTTCCATCGCCATTCCCTGCGAAATATTTGCTGCGCTTAAATATCACATTGAGTCGATGATATTTACTAGAGTCAAGTGAATCATTGTGAGAGCAATGGAATATTCAATGAGGTTTGGGCGATATTTACTGCAGAAAAGGTGGGTAAATATTGACTAGCTTCTGGAAAATTTTGCTTCCGGGAAGTATACATACTCTCAACGTGTGAATGATGTTATAGAAAAGTTGAATACAAACGTTTTGAGAAATTCGAAGTGATAGACAGTGATTATCAGCATTCATCTTGAATTCAATGAGATAGTTAAACTTCCGAAAGAATGATGAAATCCATCAAATTCACTATAGCTGAGAGGAGAATGAACATGACGTACATACATTGAAAGAGATAAATTCAAATACATGCGTATAAATATTTATATGCGTATATTAATTTTCATAATACAGCCATGATCCTCCACTACTGTAGCATTTTAATATTAATTTTCCAATTATGCAGGGCGGAGATGAAAAACTTGCTTTTCTTAGGTACCATTGGAAAATCCTCTTGTTTTATTCATATCCCAACAATTCATGCATCGTACAAAAGGTGCAAGAAAAGTACGAATGAGTACGATATACATGACTTCGAATGATAATATCGATCGATTAAAGTAGCCGATCCACGGTTCAACCATGTTATCTCTATCACAGAAGAACAACTCCACAATTTTCAAATGCGTGTTGGTTTTCATGTGTTACGTAAGAACAGAGCAAAATAAGCTATTGATTTCCATTCACTGAATTCACGTTTTGATTCCCTTTTACATCTACACGTTGTATTTTTAATCTGAAAATACTTTGGATACAATTCGATAATTTGTTCTGATAGAAATAACAACTCTCCGATGTTATCGAATCGACAAAGAGATGAAATGAATGGAACGTATTATAAGAATGATGTCATACGCTCGATATCTTTCGGAATTTTATATCACTCAATTCATATCGATTGTTTTTAAAATGCATCATTTGTCGAGGATAAATAAATTCCCGGTTTCATTGTTCCATAAGAGGATTCAACGCGTATCATTATCTCATATGTGAGTTACCATTTAGTACGAACAACGTATCCTATGCGAAAATGGAAGGATGAAATTGAACGTTGTGATGTGTAACGTAGTGAATTATCCATCGCTTCATCATTTAGCAAGGACAATGAGATTCCAATGACACGATGCGCTCACTCAATTCATTTATAATATTTATGACGGGATCTCTTTGTTCAATCAGAGGAAGCAAATGGTCATTCGAATCACTATTTACATGAGATTATTCCAATGGTGATGGTGGAAAGGGATTCCATTTTTCAATTCTGTATGTTCATTTACAATCGAGCTTTTATGTATTTGTTTTGAGAACATTTTTGTTGGTAGAATTTTGCTATGCAGACCGATTCAAGGTGTATACTAATGAAACAGATCGAATAGTTACATTTATTCGAATCCATCGCGATTCTAATCACATGAAACTCCATTTTATGAACATGAAAAGATTATTAGGACAAATCAAAGAATATATTGAACTTCACTTTCTTTCTATGACATTCTAAACCTTCATTGATCATCCTACATTTCACATGACAATGGACATATTTATAGCAATCATTTAGAAATATAGACAGGTTCACAAGATTCTGCAAATAATTCTATTACCGCAAACACATTCGTGAGAGAAAAATGTTCGACACAAAACAAAGAAAGAAGAGAAATTCTCATCGGACGAATCCATAAAAATATCGCGATGAAAAATGACTTTTCGGTTTTCTGGTTGAATTATTTCAGAATCGTTTCTCGAATCGACACAATGCCCGTGAACGCATGTGGATGCACGCGCGAGAATCGAGCCATTATTCGTGGATTTGCATAATTTTAATTAAAAACCGTCCCTCGAACGGTCAGGAAAACAAATTTTGTTAATTTTTTTTCCTGTCGAGCGCTTCATGTTTGCCTTCAATTTGCATTAAACGACACTAATGCAAATACGTAAGCAAACTCGCTATTCTTTAACAATTAGGTTCGAGAACAATCAACATTTTTCATGTATTATGTAAAGTATTGTATTTGCTTTTCATTTCGGTAGTACAGCAGAGAGGGGTGATGAGTACTCATTGCGTATCGAAAATCATTCTGAATAATCCTGATTTGACTTTCTGGGGCGAAAAATTGTTTCTCAAGCCGAATTCAATCCTTTACCCTCAAGGAAGTTACTAGTACTCTTGTTTCTAAATGTGAAAATTTACCAGATTTTAAAAACATTTGTTTCTCAAGGGCCTCTCGAATTTTTTCAGACGTTATTTACATTCACTTCTTGTGGATAACCCATTAATTTTTTCCTTTTCATTTCTAATATACTGAAAATTGACAGGTGAAATGTGAATGCGTATGAAACGTGCAGTTGACTCCAATGTGAACGATAACAATTGATTTATATCAATTTACGATTGCATATCAAGATGAATGTGTATGATGGAACTGGTTGAAAATTTGAAATCTTGTTCAATAAAATTATATAGACATCTTATATACGTATGTGTATGGAACATGAGCTGTGGAAGTACAATGAAAAACGAGTATGGATTTTTGTATATTGATGGATAATCCAAACATTTGTTAACTCAAATTCACATTCTCCAACAATTTTAGATTCTATTGAAAAGCAATGTGTTGTAGAATTTGCCTGAGAATGCGAGTTGTTTTGAATCTATATCTTTCATTATTATTATCTCTCCTCTCCTCCTCTCTTCTCTGCTCGCTCACCAGAAATTTATACTAATAGCAAACAGGAATGGGCGGAGAGTATATACATATTCAAAACATCCAAACTGATAGTTCAATAATCGCAGAGTACTATATATATTGTGAAATGCAATAAAAATTGTGGTATTTTCTGTAAAACCACACGAAAAGACCACAATTTTTACTGTGATTTCTAACATGGAGCATGATAGTGAACTCCCCTCCATGTCTCGATATGATTGAAGATTCAATAAAATCGGAGAATTCATAGATTCCAATAGGCGTTGATACAGTTGATATCAATTGCATTATGATACAAAATTGAAGAAACGAAAACATCAGTTGAGATACATATTGAATACAAAATCAGTAGAATAAAACGAATATAGTCAGACGCATGGAGATAAATGTTGATAATCTTCTTGTTGGACAAGAAACAGAAAATGAAACCAGGATATCAGTTTGAAGTAATGAGCTGTTGATCATTTCATATAAGCAGTTTCACTCCACTGTGGTGTAATAATTTTTATAGGTGTCGATTCTGTGCAAAGAACTCGCTAACAAACTGTCCAATAATGATATGACGACGTATAATATTTTTTCCACAATTTATGAAGTAACGTAGCAAGAAATGTCTATTATTCTCAATTCTTCCATCACTGATTGTTATCGATAGCGACAATCATAAATCACGCGCATAAAATATATCGAATGTACCGAGCATTCCCACGGCTGACCATTTTCATCGTTTTCTACTAGTTCTATTGGAATCCTCTATGAATGCTATTAATTTGATATTGCACTTCATTTAATTGAATCTTAATTGTATTTCATTACATGAAATTATAATTCTTAACATTTTTTCATTCTATATTTTAAACTAAGAACATAAAATGAATGACAAACGTTACAGATTTTTCTCGACCAAAGTGTCGTGGTCAACCGTGATTCGCTACTTCGCATATTGAGAACTACCCTCCTACATACGTAATGTGTTATGCCCTTTTCCTAATACTCCAGAAACGTGAAATCGGACATGTGAACTTACTGAGAAAACCAGGGAAATAGTTTGATGTATGAAACCTTTTCAAGGATATGTGAATATCCGCATTTTTATTCCAGGTTTTTTGTTTTTGCTTCATTCGGATTGATGATTTCTATGTAGCTGAGTTTCATCAATTCGAAAATCAATCTCCATGTTAAATTACTTCTGCACACTTAGATTAAAAAAAGCCATAATCAAAGATGAACGTGCGCTTGATTACTCAAATATGTGGAATGCGTGCGTTAAATATAGAAAAATTTAAACACATATAAAATGTACATGTAATTTTTGAAACACGTGGAATGAATTTTAAAGAGGTAAAATGTCGCATCCATCCAATATATTGCATTACGCACTTGGACTGGTAAATGAAAAAGTAGCTACCGTAATGAGAATTTTAATTTCAATACCGAATGTATATTGGAGTAACCTTTCTTGCATTGCGATATGATTTATGAAATTCTCTATCGCATTTAAAAAGATTTAAAAATGAATGTGTTTACTAACTAACAACGGGTGCTTCAAAAATGTTGGATTCACGTAACACAACTTTGAATTTTGGATAATATATTTGATTACAGTGCAGAAAATTGACGGACAGAATACGGAACCAAAGCTGAAATTGAAGAATTTCTAATGCAATTCATGAGCTACGAAGAAGTATGACTCGAATCGTTATATTTGTTATTTGATGTTTTCATTCAATACAAATAATTACGCGAAATAAGATCATATATTATATCAATCTTCACTTGATTTGATTAAAAATCCTAATAAAATATCGTTTTATGAAGTGTAAACAATTTAATTATTGTTCAATGAGTACAACATATGAAGACAACGAAAAATCACCGCATCACTCATTGCAAAAACTATTCAAAGAGACTTTCCGAATCACTGGAAATCGATATCAAATACGATGTACGATGACGGGAACTCACCGTTCCGAATTGAAACTTGTAGAAAAAGGAAAATGAGCACTGATTTTGAGGTATAAAACACAGTGCATCGTCAAGGATTATTTACACTTGAACTATCACGTCAGGTGGTCGCAAAGAACGAGAAAAAGAAAAACTTGGCAGTTTTAATGGATTTCCCACGTCGACTGTTCGCATGTTCGCTTATTTAGTTGGTACTTTTTCGTTGGTATGGGACCGTGAATGAACATTTTTTAACATGCATCTGTGAAATCCTTTTAAACGACAAAGCACGAGATGCAACTTGACAAAATGGCAACTCGACCTAGTTTTTTGGCGACTTTCCTGTTGAATTTTTGTATTAAGCTTCGTTCGACACAAAGGAAAAAAAATCTACATATACCTTTTGTTTGTACATTACAAAAAAATATTTCACCATGTCTAGTTATAGTATATCGGTTAACGTTACCGTTTCAAGCACTGAATGTTTCATTTCCCAACGTATTGAAATTACAGAGCCTTTATTTGTTTCGTTACACAAGAGTCTCCTATCTCCCATTCTTTCACACATCCAATTTCGATATTCGTTATATTTTTCATATTCAATCTTCGTATTGATACGAAAGGTAATAGTTTTTTTTTCATGATTGCGTGTTATATATCATATTTGTAAGATATAAGCATTTGATCTGGAAGGAGATAGTACTTCACTTTCAGATCCGAGCGATGAATTCGATACAAGCCGATACGGTTACTGCAGATTCGTATAACTCGAATCGCAATGGAAATCATGCGTGAAAAAACTATTACGTATCCATCAATAAAACTCTGTACTGGGAGAGAACGTTTGTCATTTTCCCTAATTAGACCGGTTCTATCTAATGATACGTTCTAATCATCAGAGTTCATATGTGTTTCATAACATAAAATTCAACTATTTTATTTTTCATCACGTACGTTTTTAGGATTTCGACACTTCATTGATAAAGATGTAAAACTAAAGCTGGGAATTCGAATTCTTCGAATGTTGTTGATTTGTTGAAACTGAGGAACTGTGAAATCAATTTATTTCTTACTTGGAATGAGAATTTGTATAACGCGGTAGAATTGAAACTCGATGGAACGAAGTGAATGTAATGCATGAATGGGACTTGTTCTGATATCTATTAGCAAATTTGGTACCTGTTTCGAGCGAAACATACATATATAAGGTAACAAAACTTTGATTGCCATCCACCGCAACGTCATACCGTCAACTTGGCAAATTCCTAAACTCTTGTTTGTCATCACAGTATTCAGGATGACGACGACAAGGACAAGGACAAATAGTTAGCTTCTGATAAATGTATGAGACTTTCTCTACAATGTATCTTGTACGTTGAATATTCAAATATTCAAGTAATCATAATGATACCTATATCAACGTCAGTTGTGTCATATTTTCTGAGTAGACGACTCAAAACATTTTGTATATTTACATAGTGTATGTATATATTTGATATGGCATCCATAACTTCAATACATAAAATGTTAGTTAAATACACATGGATAATGTGTTACTCCAGCGATGGTTCTTCGATAGATAATCTCACATTATTGTGGATTCAATTGATGTTGAATAATGATTGTGACATATCGCACGATCAGAATGATCGAACTATATAGTATGACCAGAACCAATTATTAGTTTTTTAATCCATGACTCGATGAGAGTATTTTATCGTGGAAAAATATCTCGAACAAAAACTATGAAGGAATTATTGGAGAAAGGAATATAAGAAGGAAACATTATTGGAAAAATCAGCAAAGGAAACACCAAATTAACATATAATGAGTAAACTCCATAGGATGTGTTTAATATGCGGCAATTAAAACGGTGAAAGAAGAAGGATAAGAAGAAGAGAATTAGAGAGTGCATCAAACCAGTTGCCGAACGGATGGATCTCTATAATAAATGAATAAATCTGAGTGGAACAGTTCTGGGAACACTCATGTGAATCTGAAGACTATTCTCAACTGTGTATTATACTTCAGAGAAACGCCTGTGTTAGAATTACAAAAAAAAGATCATTATAATTTCATCGGCTCACTTTTACAACTAGCAAGTACTGGCTATTGGGAAGAACTGCTAGCAATTACACCCCATACACAACGGCTATCATTTTTTGTCGTACCCATATACATAATTCCTTATTAAAGCACGAATATGATTATAATGATAGTCGAATTCAAAACTTTTTTACAAATTGATGATTCAGAATGATACAAATTTCATATGGGGTTTGTTACTTGTTTGTTGTTCAGTATGAGATACCCGAAGATTTGCTACAACGCTTGACCGTAGAATTTAGGTGGATAAATCGCAGATGTGAATATAACGTCGTGTGGTGTAGAAGTTACGTAAAGGCTACGGAGAAATGTCTACTCATACATTTCTCCGCTCCCTCTAAGTAGCTTCTGCTTCGTAACTCGTTGTATCTTCGTCTCGCATTCATCCACCTAAATTCCATGGAGAAGCCACGTAATACATCGGTGGATATCGGTGTGTATATGTTGTACTGTTTGTTTTGTGAAGTTTACAACTTAGATAAATATGCATAGGAATGAAACGCTTCGAAGAGTTGAGAGAAGTTCATCAGAATATGTATTTAGTGTAATCACGTCATGAAAATAACGTATTCCCCATTTATTTGAATCTACTAGAACGAGTCATATTCTATCACCAGGAGAAACTTGATTGGCATTACAAAAATCAGTCCCTGGAGAGAGTTTCCGGTATCTGATTTTTGTTTTCAAAATAACAGAACTTTTATCAGTATGAATTCGATACAACAAAGCTCAATATTGTTGAAACCTCTGAAGATCTCATCAAATTCAAACGAAGAATAACAGGAATATCACATATGCAATCATGTTCTTCGTTTGGAATGATCGTAGAAAATGATAAAAGAATCGAGAAAAGTGTGAGGGATGATTTGGAAAAAAATGTTATTGTTGGAAGGGTGGAATAGGATCGATGAGGTATCAGAAGAAATATAGGTGAGAATTACTCACCTCGGCCGGTGGCTTTCCAGCAACACTGACACACTCTATCACCAACTCTCGGTCCTCCGTAGTGACGAGAAAATCGCCTTGAAGGATTTTCGGCTTTTGAGGTGGCACTAAAACGCTCAGTCGTGCGAATCTTGAACGTAGAGCGGGTTGACCGTCGTTAGTGGGGGAGGCTTGACATTGATATACTCCATCATCTTCCAGTTCTACTGGAAATATGTGCAGTGAAAAATCACCTGTAACAAAAAACAAAGCACAGGTTGAAGAATGAGGATGAGTAGAAGCAGAAGTTCTCCAAGAAACGTTAGTTTCTTAGAGAAAGTAAATTCATACGAGATGCGATGGTTCGATTTAGATGATTAAGATTGATAATACACTCCCAGTAAAAAAAACATTCAGGACATATCATTATGAGTCCCTGTAGAATTTTTGTAATATATTTAAAACTCGTATACAAAGTCTGTCATCATTTCTTCTAAATTGTGAGATGAGAGTTTGAGTTGTTCACTAAAAATTTCTACACAGTTGAGAATCAACACAAAAAACTATTAAATTGTGAGGTTCTCAATATGGATTTGACACTCCATACTTTTGTGTTAATTTCACACCTTCCTCGTGTCAATATTTAACAAAAACTTCAAGTGCACCGTTTGGGAGATACACGCGTGTTAAAACCACACAACATTCTTTACTGTGTGTGAAAAATCAATCTCCCAGATCCAATGAGTTTTATTAATTTGAGAATAATAATTTAAGAAATTGCTTTAATTATAGAGACAGCATTAAATTGCTGTAAAATATACCGAAATTCCTGTTCACTCAACCCAAGTCTCCGATAAAAATGAAAATTTGTTGCAGTGGTCATATAAATAGCGATAAATCTAATAGATATTGCGGTATAAATTACAGCAATTTAATGATATCCCTATATTTATCGGACATAAGGTAAATTTTACAGCAAACTTGTCTCTGTCTATGATCTGTAACTTGTTGAATAATCCCACCAAACACGACTGCAAGCGTTTTGAAGTGTCAGGGAGATGGCTCTTCACCAGTATTGCAGAACCATCAACGGTCCATTGAAATGCCAGTAATCATTGTTAGCTAGGATCAGTTCAAAACTTGTTTGCAATCACGAATTGTACAATCAACTAATGAAATATAGAGGATAAAAGAATTCACGTACTGCAACAATTCTCTTTGCTGTATGTTTACAAACGGATGAAAGTATTAGTCCAAATACGCTTGTACGTAAATATTCCACGCAATAAATTGCACCTTGACGATAAAGCGAGAATATGCTATTCGCGAACCGTAGACCCAAACGAGGATCGCGGCTTATCTGACCCTGATGAAACGCGTACCTACTCGCCATGTTATATAATAAAAGAACGGTATAATACTACGATTACAATCGTTCAACGTCGGTGAAGTTCCCTTACGCGACGCGTATATATATCTTCAAACTTATGACAATAGAATTCTTTAAGAATCGAAAATGATAACTCCTCTTTGACATCAACACAAATCAAGTTTTTTTTTGCTATTGATAGGAACTGCTATTAGTACCACTGAGCGCCTCAATATTTGAAGCTAATGCAACATTGGAAATCAATTCTTCTTTCCCAAAGGATGAAATGTTGCTTGAGAATTTCAACGAAATTCAACCTAAAATCAGGATATCCTGAATACTTGAAGCAGAAATAATCTCAAATTACTATCAATGGAGACTGAACTCGTAATGATTCTGTAGTGTAACATTACAGGTAGCAACAATTAGTACTCTTTGCTCTTCCCTTCCTCTCATTCCCTTCCCCAAGGGTTCATTCAACGAACTTTCACGAACAACTTCTACGAGCACTCATTCCGTATTCAACCTACTACACACGCACACGTAAGTGTCTTCTTATTGTCATATAATCACCGCTCAATTGCAATAATTACCATTGAAACATGGAACGAGATTCGAGCGAGCGTAACGAATGTCATATCAATAATTTCCAATAAACACAATGTTACTATTTCTATCGTTTATATGCATAATTGGAATTTTTTCCTCCAATTCTTTATTCCACTTTTTGATCATTTCGTCTTCTTCACTTCTGCTTGTAACAGTCAGATAAATGTTTGTAATTGTTCTTCGACAAGAGAAGATAATACATTACGGGTAATTAATTAGATCGAGTTTCGCCCAAGACATCAGCCTCGAATGCCTATAATCAATTCTAATTAGCTACTTCTGATTGGTGAGCTCTTTGATACAAACAGTTGATTAATCATTACCCACAGCGTTGATCAGAGAATCCAAGGAGACTGATTCTTTTTTGTGTTCAATATAACGAATTGAAGAAAATGAAGTTGTATTTCAGTATTGAGAGTTCCCTGATTGTGGAATAAAGGTGTATTTTAGAACTAAATTTCAATATTGCTGTTCATTCGAGTAACTACTCTCTAAATTTTTTGGAGTGAAAATCCACTCCCGAAGAGTGAGAATACTGCAAGTCCAACAAGAGTGAGATTCCACTCCTAAATAGTGGGTTTTCACTTCATAAGAGTGACATTTCGCTCTCTTGGAGTGACGATTTTGTTCTTATAAAAAGATAAAATCTCATTCTTTGAACCGAGTTAAACCTTCACTCTGTTAGAGTGAGAACTCACTCTGGTGGAGTCAAAACTCACTCTGGTGGAGTCAAAACTCACTCTTTAGGAGTAGACTCCCACTCTTCCTGGACTTGCAGTATTTTCATTCCGAGGAACTTAGAGAGTATATTGTGATATTTCATTGATGATAATCCACAAAATTTGAAGTAACAAGATTGAAAATTTACTGTTTTAGTGTTGAGACGCAATATATGAATTTTATACATTAAAATATGTGTTTCAGCAAAATCAAAGATTGTTACTCACCGAAAAAAAAGTAATTCATTGAAACTAATGACCTGAAGTTAGTTCCATACATAGAAAAAATAGTAGCTGGTGATGAGAACTGCAGTAAAAGGCAATTTCAAGTCAGTTACAGAGGTGAGAATCAGTCAAAGTGAGTTTGAATGCAGTCAACAGAACACTGATTTCAGTCATCCATATCTCAACAACTCCACCTTGTAGTCGAAATTAACTTCGAGTGAGAGTAGCTAATTATTTTTTCGGTGCAAATAGTGTGAAGTCAGAATTAAAGCATTTTTGATGGACTTTTAAGAAATTTTCGATGAATTTTCAACGAGTTGTCAGAAATATCGTCAAACCAGCAAAAGTACATGAAGAGTCCGGAAGGAATCAAAAGGGTGGGATTCTTTATGAACTCCTGAGACTCTCAACGAGTTGTCGTAAGCATTAGACAATTCGCAAAAACATGATAAGTCTGGAGGAATTCAAGCGTAACAAATTCTCGATTCACCTTTCAAAGGACTTCTGAGGAATTCCGATAGGATTTCTAAGAACATTACGTAATTCAAAAGAGACTTTGAATTTCACTGCACACGAACTAGAGAATTTATCACAGATGCGTCACCGCTGAAATTATTATTTTGTTCGGAACCTGTCTGGAATTTTCAAAAGGTTTATGCCAGCGAGAAGAAATATGGTTCTGAAGTTTGAAGCGTTTATTGGAACGAGTTAATAATCGAATAACGAAATACACAGACCCAACAATTCAGTTAAAGACCCAAAACCTTGCAGCACATGCTTCAAACGATGTTTTCAATTTCAAGAAGTCAATTTGGAGAGATGAACACCGACGATTTATCACATTTTGTGACTTTCAATTTTTGTTTCGTTTTTACAAACGATCCAAACTCCTACAACATCAAGAAATTTAGTTATCTTACTGATCTGACTCCGAAATCAACCGCAGCTGCATACACAGTAGATTCACTTTTTTACTTGAAATGTATCATCATCTAAAACCCGGCTTTGATCAAACAAATTCGCAATATCTCCTGTATCAAATCAATACGCGTCATATTATATTGAAAATCCATGTGATCAAATCCATGGGAGTTACGAAGAGTTTTTAAGCTTCTTATCGTTGGCTTGAAAAAAAAGATATTTTGATAAAATATCATCGAGAAAAGATTGATCAATTTCTTTCACGTAAGGCTTTTGAATGCATAGAAATGAAAAAAATTGTATTCGAGAATTTGAATAGTACACATTTTTACATACGTAAAAATAAAGCATGAAAATATTCCCAAACTTCTATCAGCTTATGCTCTTTGAAACATAAAACATCTGGGTCATGCAACAAGAAACGTCGAGTACTCGTATAAGCTATACCAGCCCGACAGACTTCTTCCTTATATGTACATACGCGTAAATATGCCATAGTAACCGTCTACACATTCTCATATTTCCCAAGTTGACTGGGTGGATTTATTAAACAGAGAATATTTTCAAGCACAACGAAAATGTTGTTTTCAAAAAGTCTTACGTACGTTACGATAGTAGTAGTAGTAATACTTGAAGCGGAGAATACGCTAATATCATACATATTACATTCATTCATGGAGATTTTGATATGAATTCTCAAACCAAATTGTTTATTTGTCCTCTGCATCAAATACAATCCATTATCTTGAAATGTAACATGAGATATCATACATGTTTCCAGTTGGACATAATTCAATAGTCTCATTTACCACAATAATGCTAACATTGCAATCTGTTTACACAATATATCCTTGTACTATATAAGTGCTGTAGTACAATAACTCAAGCGATATCATTGTGATGAATGAGGGTATAAAATTACAATGAGATCGGAAACGTTTTGCATAACTCGCGGATGATGATTTGATGGTATGTTTTTGAATTTCTCATTTTCCCTACCATTATCTCTTGTGATTCGTATATAAAGTTCTGTTATGAATATCGAAGATCATTCTCAAAGCAACAAGGTTCATAAAATAGTTTGAGAGTTGAGAGGAAAGGAAAATGTGGAGGGTAACAACGTATAATGTGAGAGATTCGCTTCTAGGTTCGGTGCTTAATGAATTCACCTAGGTGTAAGGAATTTTATAGTTATGATGTAAATGCAAGCCGCAAGGATGGGGACCGAAGGTTCGTAAGCTGCGAGGGTGGAGATGCGTTAGAGGATACGCTACTTTATGCGAATAATCTCTCAGAGGTATCTCGTGATGAAAATCCAAGATGTTTTTTATGCTACAAAGTGCATAAGCTTGGCGAAAATTTAAAAACACTCTCTCCCTCATCCGTGTGACAAGGCCATCGTGCCATCGTACGGTAACGTACTTTAATAGAAAGTTGTGGAATTCCTGCTGAGCAGATGAAATGTATTAAGCTGCAGCGTTATTGAGATACATCTTGAAGTTCGTTTAATACGCGTTCAAGTAGTTCAAAGCGATAAGATTCTATATAGTAATATGTATTCAATGCCATTTTCGCCAATAACTTTCTGGCAGAATGATGAGTCAATCGCCTAAAGTTCATCAGTATTTTATGTGATTGAATTCGTTTACCTGATAAACATCGTCATCATATTCACAGACCATCGAACAGTGTGGATGAAACGACAAATTCATGACTTTTCGATTCATTTTTTTTCACGTAAAATCAATTACCAAGGTAAACCAGTGTTTCAATCATAAAACAACAGCCTTTGTCCCTGCCGATGATCCATCAATACAAAATATCGCGGGGACCACATAAATTATTACGGTCACCAATCGAATAATAATAATTCCTCGTTGAAAACTTTACATCAGCAAATTTAGTTTAATCGTCATTTGGAGAAGCGTCGTACGGAAGGTTTTCATCACACAGCCTCATTTATATTCCAGGATTCAAATGAATACGCTTCTGGTGAAATCAAGTGCAAACTTATCGAGTGATTCGATTATAAACTGGCCGAATTCATTCTCAAAGAGTTCATCGTTCCGATTAGCGAAACCTCGACCGCGGAAGTGAATTTTCGCTTTGTACGAAAAACAATTCCGAACATTTTATGCACCCCTCATAAGTGTGAATTGAATTTCTATTGATATTTGATAAAAATCTATAAAAACCTGAACACTTTTTCTATAAGAAAGAATCGATTTCATTCAAGAATCGGCAAATAATGTTTTCGGCAATTTCAATTCAATGCGGTGATGAAATAAATAAGTATCTATTCGTTTTTGAGGACGTAAGTAGTTACGGAAATTATTCGAATAATATTTGGATTTGTGTTCCAAAACATTAAGATGAATTTTTCACTTCTTCATAAGGGAACAATTGGAAGAAAAATACAACCTACAAAAGAAAGGAAAATTTATCTGCAGAGATTAAAAAAATCCTTATACTGTAAAAAAAAGTCACTCACACTATGTATAAAATATTATTCTGTTCACCTCAGTGTATATGGTTCTGAAATGAGAGTCTCAACGTTCAGAATTCACCTTATTTGGAAAATTGATCAAGAAGGTTTTATAAAAGCTTTCATCAGCTTTTCGTCTTTCAAAATCTGACGCAGCTTTGTTTTCATTTTTGATAAAAAAAAATAATGAAATCTCGAAGGGACAATGGTTCAACTCTAATGGCATCCTGAAATCCTTATAGTTCCTGGAAGTCAAAGTCCGTCACTTGGAAGCGAATGTATTGTTGAATTCTATCCAAGCTTTTTTCAACGTAGAGGGATTTGTATAAAAATTTATTGTGTAAATTCTCCCATCTCTATGCTGGCAGCTCCTTCAACAATTCTTATAAAAGCATACTAACGTGAAGAAAA
Organism: Gonatopus flavifemur; assembly: GCA_018340375.1. NCBI lineage: Eukaryota > Metazoa > Arthropoda > Insecta > Hymenoptera > Dryinidae > Gonatopus > Gonatopus flavifemur. The sequence goes on along the minus strand of JAFFJZ010000001.1, from coordinate 37,876,066 downwards.
TTTGTGAAAATACTATTTGGGAACCATTGAACGCCCAATAGTCTTTCAATAATATTTTCTCCATTTCAATAAGAGTCTCTTTTCTTCAACGTAGATTGTCCGTAATTCTTATACTCCCAGGGAATACGAAGTTGGTGAAGCGATCAACTGGACATTGATATGCGTGATATCACATCTCATTTTAAACCCTTGATCTTTTCACACTCCTTCTTTCCTTCAATTTAATCAGAATGGATTGAAAAACAATCGTGGGATTTTTAATATTCTGATTTAACGAAATTCGAACCGAATTATTCCCTTCATCAGAAATGTTGCATCTTTGAAATAACGATGAACTTGTGTGTGAATTAATACTATATACGGCTGAAGACTTTGTGTTAAAAACGATCCACTCGGCGTTTGTGTAGAAAATTAACACACAAAATTGTCAAATTCAAAGATTTTCTGTGCAAACTCAACATTATTGTGTTAATTGTAGTGTTGCCGCGATCTTCGATCCGGATCGATATCGATAATTTCAAACGATCCGATCTTCGAGCAGAGCTGAAAAAATTTTAGTCGACCCAAGTTTCGAACTAAGCCAGAACTATGAGATCGACGAGCTAGATCGTTACTGAGAAAATTTCCTATCGGACGAAGGACCCTGGTTAAAAAAAACCATTGTTATGATGGTTTATGGACAATTAATTGTATTAGTTGCATAAACTTGATTAACACACGATACCAAGTCAGGATGTTTATTGACATCTTGACCTCACGCTTCATCGATCGAATATCTTTCTATAAACGAGAGGAAAATGATTTTAACTGATTCTATTTGAAACCAGGACTAATTACTTTTCGAAATGAGAAATCTCCACAAAAAGACCTGAATATCATTCCACTTTATCGCTGAAGTTCTTGTAATTCAATTAAAACGATTCTTGTTTCTCCAAGTATTCAAAATATCTGTCTCTCACGAAGAATCGCTGTTGATGTTCTATACATCCAATTCGAATCACCCATGTTTATGTTTCTATCAATAATAATATTTTATTCATGATATCGAGTAGCAAGAGATGAACGATCCGCAAGGATCTACATATACACCTACTCGATTACATTTCAAGCGTGTATATACTGTGCATGACCTCTTGCACAGGGTGCTCTCACGTAATTTACAGATACGATTAATGTCGTACAGTTGCCGCTGTTGTTGTGGCTACTGCTATTTCAAAGCTGTATGCAGGCTTAGCGTGAACGCTTCGCTTCGTTCACTTCAATTCAACGTGGTAGTTCTTGCTTGATAGTTGATATACCATTCTCACTAGGCCTAAGCCGTTACTAATTTCCACGACGAATTATGGGCATTGTCTTCATACATATAGCGATTTAACAACCTTCTCTTTGTATATACTCATCCATTTCTACGCTTCCTTCTGTTTGCACGCGTGTCCAACTGCTTATGGCTATGTAATAACAAGCGAATACCTTATACGAGGTAAACCAGCGTGTTGCATTATCGACGTCGCGTTGATTTACTATTGCAATAAGGCCTCTAACCCAACCCCTCCTCTTCCACGGTCTTTCTCTCTCGAAAGTACGTACTCCGATCGTTTATCCGACGTCGATCCCAAACGATCGGTGATTGTGTTGGATCTGTGTTCTCGATTAAGGGATTAAAGTGTCTTGGGATTCAGACAGGAAGAGGAAAAGCTTTAATACCATAAATCATTTGTATCCATGAGAGGAAGGTATTGTATGCACACACGCTACATGAATTGGAATTCACTTCAAATTCACTATGAAGAAGAGGAGATAATTGAAAACACAATAATTTCACTTCCAGACCTGCAAAATATGAGGGAGTCGTGAAATAGAAAGAGAAGATGATTCGGCATTGATATTGGTATCTTCGTCATTTCCACCGTTTCCTTCACATAACTCATTTGTATACTGGAAAATTATCGCTTTCGATACACGTTATCATGAAGATTCGTTCACATTTTTCTATTTCGGACGAATTCCACATCTTTCACTCAGTTTACGCAACGACACGTGTGTCGAATGTATTCAAATGACAGCCACGAAAGAGCATACATACAATACTAGACATGACATTTCGATACATGTCCCGTATCTAGCGTATATGTAAAGGAATATATTCGAAACTTAGCACATATACGGTTGCGAATATCATATCCGTCTCTGGTAATCTCATTTTTATTTCATCGAATAGTGAGATGCAGCGAAGAATTCCAGAGAATTTTCGATATTCATGGTTCATGAATATTTCACAAAGGAGATACTAAATAATATAAATAACTTCTCAAAGTCCATTCTAGATTTGTCTTTTATAATTTTCAAATGTAGTTATAAACTTCGTTAGGAATAAATTGGAAGATCTTAAGAAATTTCATTCGATAAGAATGTATTTTGAAGTAGGAAGTACATCTGTCGATATCTTAAATCAAGCAGACGCGAGCGTGAATTTTGTTATAAATCGCTGTTCGATTTCATGCCTTTCCAATCTTTCACAAATACATGCATGTATTACTTTCCATATGACAGCGTGAAACACGGAGAACACGTAAAGACCTTTCAAAAATGAATAAAATGGATACTTCATATGCTACGTTTTGTTCGATACCGTGAATATCGAATTTTCATTCAACAAGAGCTTTATTTATGCACAGTTGAGGTCAGTGAAATAGGATTTTATATATACGAATTGAATATTTTTTATAACATATAATTGAATTTTTTGAGGTTTTATTTTTATCAACTGAAATTTTGTATATATAGATTCATCTTTATATGTCTGATTATTTGCACTTTGTTCTACTGATTTCATGAGTTTTATAATCATTCATTGGACAAACACGATTAAATTTCACAAGTTGTTGGAATTATTGATTCAAAACTGAGTTTTGGATAAAATATATTTCTCAGAGGAAGATCTGAATGATTTACACTGTTAGCCTGTTCAATGGGGTATAAAGATTTCGGAGCGTTCTTTTTGTGATCAGAGGAGGTAGTGACGGGTGATGGAATTCAAAAGAAGTAAATTTATGAAGTAGAACTCAGCATCAAACTTCAGCCTGCTGTTTCTACTATGATCAAATGGATTGCAATTGTTACAAACATTTGGCAGAAAGTGATAAATATTTGGTATATGATTTATGATCTGTCAGGGAAGGTACTGAATGGAATTTTACCCATGAGATTATTATAGTTCTAAGAGTTCATATGAAAATTGCCTTCAGTTTTGTTCCCAGGTGCTTTGCGCATAACACATATCAAATTCTAATACACTCATGGTATCAAATATATAGCTATACATGAAACATTTTACTCAGCCATCACTTTCATATGTTCCCTAGAGTGGTTCTAATTCGGTATTTACATAATCGTACCGTGTTTAATTCATAACTGGTACAGTAAGAAGCTTTGTCAAAGATTTGTGCTTCGATTTGTGACTCAACATCAGCGAATTTCAGTTAATTGATATTCCCTCTTATCTTGCGAAAGGATTGAACATCTTGGAGTGTACTTTCAGAGAATTGCTGAAGAACATTCTCCCAAATCATACATAAAATACTGCAACATAAATTTTCTTTGACCAAGATTTTCATTTTTCCATTAACCTTCACACGAATAAAAAATCTTGACGAATTAATAATATCTTTTGGATTGAAAACAGAAATTGGTAAGTGCACTGAGAAAAAGGTTTATTCATAGTTAACAAACGTATATTAGCTTATGGGGAAATTAATATTTATTTCACGCGAATCTATTATAATTCTGTCAAATATGATTCATCAAATATTAACAAACGTTCATTTTTGCTAAATATCACTCGTTTATTATTAACAGAATATATTTGATTCAAACGAATATTGATTTCCCCACAAGCAAATATACGTTTTTTAACTATAAAACAACCTTTTTTTTCAGTACGTCATTCGATGATCGCGTGGGGTGTAAATTACACTCACCATACTCGTTAATTGAATAACTGAACGGGAAATACATGTGCATACATCTCAAGTTGTGTAATTGTTTCATAAGAGCGTTTTAGGAGGATACTGAAAGTGGGAACACTTTAATTTAAGGGCCATGAAGCATCAGACAACGGATGAAATTTTGCTCCGTAGTTGTAAAAAACATTCCAGCAAACATCACAAATTTCAAATGTGCAGCATTGAAGTACACTGCAACGATTACGCTCTGAATATAAATTCAAAGCCCAGAACAAATTTCAGAACATGAGAAATCAAGTTATAAACATTATTGACTTTTGCAGATTAATATATTTATAATTTTTTGCATGCTTTTGAGGAATCATTTGCAGTTCCAATTTCATATTCAGAGCTCAATCTTAGCAATGTACTTTATCACTGCAGGTTTGAAACTTGTGTTTATTGCTTAGTTGTTCAGAAAGTACGCAGCAACGGTCCTTGATTGTACGTTGCTGTAGTAATCCAAAGAAAATATCTGGGGTGTATTTTACACTCCACACAATCGTCGAAGGGTTAAATTGCCTAGAAAATTCGGTAATTTGAGTAAGTATTTTATGTTTCCAATCAACTCATGAGGTGAATTATAATTTATATCACACAACGTATTTCATGAAGATTTATAATTCCTTCTAAAAACGATTTCCAATGTTTCTGTGAGAATTTAGGTTGATAGATTAACCAAACCTGTGAAATAGTTGCCGAATTCCCTAGGTACGATGATCGTTGATTCCTTAATTATGCGAAAACAATGGAAGGAATCTACATATTGCCACATTTACTGCAATATCACACAGAACGTTGAACTTATATTATCCATGAATGAAGATCTCACTGAATTACCTATGTACAATAATGCGTGCCTGTAACCCGAAATGGCATGTTCGCATTTTGTGCGTATCTATATTATGAACGAAACATGCGCTGGAATGCGAATTTCAATTTGTCAGATGCAGGCAACCAGTTGGACATTGAGGTACAGGATCATTAGCATTTGCATAGGGCGTGATTTTCGGTAAAACTGCGGTTTCGTGCCACTGTAAAATTAACAGCTCCACCGGACGTACCTACATCACGTATGGCGGCAACTAGTTAAACGACACTGCTCTGCAGGTTCTCGACACTCGGCATCGTTAACGCGCGATAGTGCCCAATGAAACGAACGTTATACGCTCGGAATCACTAATGGAGACAACTTTGTTCGGTATTTGACTATTTGTCCTATCTTATTCTCGTGAGCAGACAAGAAAATCCTATGGAAATGAATGTTGATCCGCGCCTCAATCATGATTATTTGAAAAAAAAACACACTTGCGATAAATCTTCTTATCTTTGGGGCAGTATTATAATTTCCTCAATTACTAGATATTTCAACCGATCGATGATCATGAACTAAACTTTGGAGTTGTGAAGAAATATAAGAACTGTAAAATCACTGCAGATGATTCACAACATATTCACTAACTCACCTTTTATGACACGAATAAATTGATAATATACAGCTCAAAAGACTCTTATTATGAATTTTTATGAAATTTCTTTTCATATTTATATCACATACATCATTTATGATAAAATATTATATACAATTTGTGCATGGTAAGAATTATACACATTTCCACACTTGATATTTATTCATACTTCAAACGTGGAAAATTGCAACTCTCAACGCAAATCAATGAATGAATAATGATAAATTCTGATGAACACTATCATACAGCAAGGAAATCAGGTGTAAATTCCATACCTTTCCCCATTAATGATAATTGATAACAATTATTTTCCATAAATATTTTGAAATTCAACTGAATAAGGTTCGAGATTCAGAGATGCAACACGAGAAAACAAAATACCGACGCTAAATGTTTATTATTATCAGAGAACATCGTCAAGAGAAAAGTATACCTTCCAGAATATACGATGGTGGTTAAAAAAACCGGTTATACTTCGCTTATTTCTCGAAACCTGCAACCATCAAAGTTGTCATCGTATACAAAGTGGGTAATTTTCGAACGTTATCATAGGACCAACGTGCATAATCTTACGATGAAACTGATCATGCACTTTCCGGTAAATTCATTCGCACGAGGACGCAACTTTAGTTACTAGAAACCTGAACCGAATATATATATATATATATATATATATATATACATATTATCAACGCAACGATCCAAGGATACGAATTTTTCTCATTGAACTTTTACAGATATTTTTGCTTCTTTCAAACTTGGCGGTTCTTCAATTCGCATTGCCTCAATTGTATATGAGATTATATATTAAGACCTATTGCTGTGAATGAATAATTCAATACCCAAGGATAAACTTTTTTATTGAATCCTGATATTTTTCCTCTTTTCTTAAATAAATTTGTTTTCATAATTCTCGAGGAATCGAGTCTTATTACCCATTCGTCTTTGTGATCTTATTCTTTCATCGAACTTTATTCAACTTCTTACTTGGTGATTGAACAAAATGCACTTACGTGAGAGCCAGAGGATCGATGAATCAATATGAGGAAAAAATAATAAAGGAAGGGGATCGATAAAGTTACAGCACGCGAAAATCTGATTCTAAAGGGATCATTTAATCACCATGTTGGATAGGTAAGAGCAGTGAACGAAGTAATAGAGGTGGCAGTGGTAAGAGCAAGTACGTTTAAATCCGGTTATGCGGATGCATGTATAGACAGACAAGCACGAACAACTAAGCAACTAAGCAACCAAGTAAGCGATTGTAATTCCTGTAATCCAATGTCAGGAGAAGACGGTATCCTTTTGGAAATCTGTAATCCTTATCTGTTTGCCGATTTCATATAAGATTCAGGATGAATTATATGATCGATCATGTCGAGCATGTGTTTTGTGAAAAAAAAAACAAGGGAGAAAGATTTGAATCCTATGATTCAAGTGATTCGAATACAGATAAGGATGTCAGTGGGCTGATTTTTGCTCTCTCTTCTCTCTATGAAGTCAAAAATTCTCTCTATTAAGTCGCTTCTCATTTAAGCTCATATATATATAATTGGTGATTTGGTTGTGTTCAAGGTTGCCACATCGGACCATTCTCTGCAAATTAGGAGGTTTAGGAGAAGCGTGTAGTCAAAATTCGGGACATGTTAGAGTCAAGAGATTATTTCACTTCACCGATAGGGTTGAATGCATGACTGAATGGCGTACATCTTAGATTTGACATGGAAAGAAGCAAACATTATCCTGACATAACTGTGAGTCCCGTGTTCCGTGTTAAATCTGAGAGGACTGGTGCGTCATAGCGGAAAAGAGACTTTGTGGAGAACTTATCTTGTACTTCCCTTCACGGTACTGTCCACCTGTCTTAGCAGTATTATATGGAGAAACGAAGCTCAGGTTATGAACTCTTGTCTACCATAAATTGACTTTTCATTTGAATCACGGAATATTGGGTTATCTGGGATTCCAAGTGTCGTGGGTGTTGAGGCTAGAAACCTTTGAATTTTTGTGGTTTTACGCACTTATAGCAGCTTCTAGTGCTCAAACTCGTTGTGTTGAGCCCAAACTCGGATTGTATACAATACTACTCAAATGAATCACGTCCATAATAATTTGTTTCTCAATTATCAAACTCTTCGATAGCTCTTTTCTCTTTGAAGGATAATGAAACAGACAACTCCCAATTGAATTTCAATGTGATTCACCTGAACGCCAGAAGAAATCTATGCGATTATTGTCTCCTGGAAATTTTGGATGGTACTGAGTTAAAGGGATGAGATCAATCCAACAAGATTCTAAATCTCTTTAGCAGCTCATACTCTGTTTAAAGAGTTGATACATTAATTTCTTAGTCGCGAAGTTGAGTGTTTGCGTATCATTTGAAATGGAAAGAACTTATAAAATATGTGCATGTATTACGAAGAAAACAAAGTTCAATCGAATTTCTCGCATGGACAAACTTCTAATCTTTATACTAAAATCTTGATAATTCTGATTCTGTATTCATTTGCTTGATATAACCAATGGATTCGACGTTACACGGTTCAAAACCATCCAACTATTCTTGAGAGTTTACTTTATAAAATCTCCATTAAGAATTCTTAGTATGAAAAATTTTATTATTTCAATTTAATTTGTGATATTTAAAATATTTCTCAAAGTAGAAATTGTGACTTATGGGTTACTTCAGCGGAGTCAGGAAAAAACTAGGGGCGAGCAATCGCTTAAAAGCTTGATAACCATTCACATCCAGTATGAATTTAATCTTGAAATTGATTGCTATTACTCTTTCATCGCAAACAATGATACTATTTCACTTCGAATTGTGAACAATCTTGTAGTGGGTACCATAAGGAATATTGAAGGAATTTGATACGATATGTCAGTAATGATGCACTCTTTCGTTAAATTCATAAACGTTTTCTGAATATGATTCATCTTCGTCTTGTTTCGCAGTTATAATAACAATAGTGTTTGAATATCTAGAGAATTGAATTCATATTGTGAGATATGAGATTTTACACGGTCGAAGTTACGGGTAGGGCCTTGTAAGCGGGGTACATGTAATTGTTTTGAAAATTCAACCAGCAATAATTCTGGATTCCCTTGGAACATGAGTGAGTATTATATATCGATTTGTATGGAGAACCAATCGAGCAGCGAAGCGTGCAGCAAATGTTTCGGAACTAATTTAAACTTGGCTACTGTTGGCTGTACCATAGTCGTTACTGACTTTGTTGATGTCGTCATGGTCGTTGTCGACGCTGGTTGCCTGCTTGTGTACTGTCGCGAAACGAGCAATCCGCACGGTTGACATCGTTTTAAAGACTTCGTTTGTCGCATCACACAAGTCCTATATCCTTATAAGGTTTGTTCGGGCTTTTTTTCTTCTTGACAAGATATATTTAAGTAATCACAAAGTGTATCCAAAGTTAGGAACAATCTCCAAGAACTAGGTCTTTGAACATTCTATATAAAAGGTACACGTTTTGGCAAGATATACCTTGGTTCTGATATCGTTGATCTTATCTCATTTTAGCAACGGAGAAAAATAATTCTCCATCCAATAAAACCATTGAAATATGAAATATTGAAATCTCATGGGCTTCTTCCATACAACGCAAGAGTTGAAAACAAGTTTATCTTCAGAATGAAGACAAGAACTGAATATCAATGTGGAATACAGGAGTGGAAAAGACGAAAATTTTGATCTCTCAACCATGGAATGAGTTTGGCTTCCTAAAGAGCAGCTGAATCAATGATCCATATCACCAGGGTCTTCTGTAATTTACCAGAAATGTCTCCGTTATTAAACCGCACGTAGGAACGTTCCAGAAGTTTTTCAAGTACTTTTCAAACGCGTTTTTATGATTCTCCTAAATTATTGAGTGATTTGGTACTATATGGAGGTGCGTACAGCTTGAATTTTTCTGTTCAACTGAACTCCAATCCGAATTTCGTCGATTATTCACATCCTTATCTCAAACCATACCATAGAAATTCAGCGAGTTTAATTTGAAAAATTTTCTTCTCAAAGTAAAAATCTTGTGGGTCAAATCTTCTAACTTACTTCTCTGTACATTGAATTGAGCACCGATTTGTTATTTTCACTATTATTCGTTGTCAAACAATCCGGGTCAGCGGATCTATGTATAGAATCAGAGATTACCGCATCTTCCAACGACACATTAAATCTCATCAAAGCTCTCGTTTCACTGAAATACGACTCGTAATATGTCCAAAAATATATTCGCAGAGACATCTTTGTGAATTTCACAATATATCAATAAGAAGCACGTGAAAAAAATCAATTCATTGTGGCGACTACTCACTGTTTTACCTTACGTTGTTCGCTGTTACAGCTATTCATCTACCTCAGAGAGAATTCAGGTTGATGTTGACAGATAACGAAACAATTTATTCATGATATTCTCGCTGTAGCAATTATATATTTTGCTTTGACAATTGAGTGGGTACCTAGTTGTAAAATCAAAAAAATAATGGTTGCATCTAAATTTCAGCTATCCACAAATTAGTGATTGATCTTCTTTCTTGAAGATTTGAATCACTCTTCGAAACACGTTGTATGATGGGAATCATGGAAGGCTGAATGGAATATCGAGATGCAACACTCAATCGTTAAATTTCTAAAACTGGCTTCTAAATTAGTACCAATGAACACAATCCACTCAGACTTGACGTTTCTTGAAGGGGCTTTCTAAGAGGAATCATTCAATAGAGTCTGAATTCATATAGCTGAGCAGTTGACTTTGTATCCATTATGCGTTGACAGTAATTGCATATCATTTTCCTATTCTTTCCCTTCTCCCCTCTCATTGGGACTTGTAAATTCCCTTCGAATGAAGTAATCACGCGAATGAGAATTTACAGGGTGACATTGATTTTTTACGGTGAAGCCCATACACATTTTTAGTATCTCAAGATGAAATAAAATTGAAGGAAGTGAGGAAAAGGATGCAATTCTTCATCAGCACGTGAATATTTCAACATTTTACCGAAAGTACAAATAATTATTGGGTGAAAAATATAAAAATAACCGTCGGATGTTCTCATGTAACAATTCCAAGTTTGTATATTTATGATCCTGGATTTTGGAATGACTTTACAAAGTTCAATTTTATATTTCCTGCTCAGGTGCAAGTATATTTTGTATTAAAGTTTTTGAACGGAAGATGCAGAACTATGCATGTACGTATGCATATACAAATGTGACGCGTCACAGTTCTGACGTTCAGCTATTGTCAACCCAACTTTGGTTGGAGTTTCTACCACAGTGGAATAGTTTTATTGTCATTTTGGTTGGATTTGAAATTATACGTCTCAACGCAAATATGACACAAGATGTATTTAAGCGGAATTGATTTTCTGCAATCGAGGTGTGACGTGGTAGAAGAATAGAATAGCATAAAATTGGATTAATATAATTGGACGTGGAAATAATTGATAGAAATCACCGACCGACGGCTGCGACATAATTGAAAGTGTCGTCCGAATGCTTCATTTTGTTTCGAATCTATGAAAATTGAATTTATTTTGAAAATTCAATTTCAATGAAACTTCTTTCTGACTTTTTACGGAATTGAAAATCTGTCAAGAATCGGAGCTCTGAGATGCATTGTGAAATGGAAGGTCAAAAATGAAATAGGTATCCGACAAACACAACTGCAGGCGTTTCAGTGGGCCAGTAACTGGAGATCGACCGAAACTTTTGACCGAAAATGACTGAAAATAGAAATTTTATGACTATTGATTTAGGAAGAAAATTCGGAATTGGTCGTGGACAGTGTAGAAAAGATCCCTAATAATGCAATTATCATACTGACGATTACATACTAGTATCAATGTAATTAACAAAATAATTTAGATTCCCTGCTGATGCTTCTTGGCCGCAATTTTAAGCCGAAAATCAACATCATGCTGGTAATTACGTTGATATGCGATATTGCGTTATTAGGGAGTTCTTTGGAACCAATAGTCACAATTTCAATTTTAGTCATTTTCGGTAAAAATTTTCGGTCAATCTCTACCAGTAACGGTTCTTCACTAGCATTGTACGACTCATCAGCGGCCCATTGGAACGCCAGTAATGATTGTTCATAGGGTACTCATGGGGAAAGGGAAACCCTGGCCGATACTGGCTCAGTACTGCTGCCAGAGTTGCCAGTATTGGTGTATCTAAAGCTATCAAATCTGGCAAGAAGTCGACATGATAACATAATTTTACATAAGGGCCTGTATAACATTTACAACTGTGTCAGTACTGTGCTTTCGTATGTTCCGACTATGGTAGAATTCTGGCATTCCAACCTTGTCCAAACAGTACTGAACTAATACTGGTCCAAGACTGCCTGTTCACTCAAATCAATAGTGCTTGAAATTCGTCGAATAGGTTGTGCCGATTGAAGAATAATAACGATCCTGGATAGGAACAATTGTTCCCGCCAAAGTTTAGCGAATATAATCTTGCCATTACTGAGCCATTTGTCGATTTCGGGAATTTCCACATGGGTAGCGAGACCGACAGAGAAATCCAGTTCCTATCATCAGAAACTTGCAACCCATTTTGGCTTCGATCATTTTACGCAATTTTTTAACCAAATTTCAATTTATTGCGAGGTTGTATAAAATTTATCAATCTCAATATTTTGATGAGGAATATTTCTTTTCGTTCTCACGTATATTCATATTTATTCGTTGATTCGGACATTCGGTTGGATTGATTTTATATATTAAACTTCAATGAGCATGGTAAACATACTCTCAATACTTTCACGTTATGAAAATGATGTCGAACGATGAAACGGATGCTTTAATAGACACGTTCCTTCGTTTCTGCTACATTACTAATTATCACTCTTGTGATTTGCATTGTTTAATTCACGTATTCATGTTGGCAAAGTTTGGATGCATGAATATGAATATCAATTACACATATGTAACGAATTTGAACTGGAAGAAAATAGACGATGCGAGATAATTACTTCCACAGATAATAGAATAGCTGGCGTGTAGTAGAATAGATGGTGTGCTTAATTCACAAAGAACAATAATGTTCTTTGATATTTCGAGATGCAAGAGGAAATCATGATGATGATTTTTATAATTATAATATGATTTACCATGTACTATATGTTCCTTATGTTGCAATTGTCACGATAACGAAGCATTGCTGTTTCTTCACATTGCTCGCTATACAGACATACCAGATCGCTAGAATGTTGTGAGATATTACGGTTATCATTAGGACTAAGTAGCCATTACCATTTGAACTTCATAAACGGGTGACGGTAATTCGAGAAATATATAACGTATAATTGTACAACAACAAACTATCCATTCAACCATCGTAATGAGTTTAACGTTTTAATCGGCTCGTAAAAAGTTCCCTGATATCAACTTGAAATAAATGCCTGCGTGAATTATCGTCATTTGGAATAAATTTCCAATCAATCTGCTACACTCTTCATATTACGATTATATATCCAAGGACATGGTATTGTAAAAATGGTATTATGACCATTAAAAAATTGAAATCTGGTCTCTCTCAAGATTCAGATGATAGCAGAACGAATTTTATTCCCAAGGATAATATGTATGAATTTATGTATAATTATTTTTTTCTCGTGCATCTTCCCGATATATTCCGTCGTTAGGTATTTCAGATTTTTCATATCCCCACACTCTCATTTTATCATTAATTTATCAAAGCAGTTAATTTACATAATTCATTCATCAATGAAAATACGCTTCTCATGATCGATGTACAGTCTTGAGCCAGCTCTACTTGGAATTTTCATGATTACGAGATTGAATATGTATTACTTCAGCCTTGATTACTGTTTTCTGTGCCGTTCTATGTATTAAATTGTCATTGAAGGACCCAGTTTAGGGTATACTAACGACACAACGCCTATACATCAATCTGTCTGTCTCCTTGCACTGTCTATCTGGTCACCTGTCTCTTTACACAACTATTCATGCATATCTGTTCATCAAACCCAACAGTTTACTCAATTATCTATCGAGATAACACAATTTATGAATGCAGCGGACATAAAGAAACCAATCATCTACTATCAAGAACAAAAGGGAGATGTCTTCTACACCTTCCGTATTATATGAAAAGAAAAAAAAATGTTTACTTTTGCTAAAGTCAACATCGTTCCCCGATGAACAAGACCCCTTGAATCCTAAGAGAAAAAAAAACGAATGAAAGGAAATAAAATATGCTTTCGTCAGTTCCACCTTATTTCCTATTAACATTTTGGAAATCCAAAACAATTGAAATTCATTGAGAAAATGTGTGGAAGATCATTGAATCCCATTATTTCCTCCATCATCCAATGTTTAGAATGAAAATCAATCATAAACAGATTCAAAGGGAAATGCCCTCAAATCTCATTACAGCCAAACTCAAATAACTTTTCCATTAATACGTTTTCAAGTGCGTTGTACTTTGAATCGATTCAATGGTCATTTGGAATTTATTTTCAAATATCTCTCATTTATAATCCAATATTCTATGGTTGTCACAACCAATTATTCCATTGAAATGTGGCTTTATTCATAGCTCCTCGAAGAAAAAACATTTATTGTACCAACTGTAATAAGACGGAAACAAATTTTTCAGTTGTAGTGAATATCCAGTTTCCTATTACGTACCAAATTTCTTTCAAATTAAATTGAAAGGGTGTTTTCCACCAGGGTTACCATAGCGTCTACAAAAATGTTAACGTAAGAGAGACGTTAGTTCTATCAGTTAACTTTTTTTTAAATCAAAATTTTCAAGTCAAATTTTTCTGATTTATAATTGAATGTTGTATTCCAATTGTTTCTATGGTTGCAATATACATATGTATCGCTTTTTCATCTCATGCTACGAAATTGATACAGGATTGCTCAAGCAAGAACTGTTGACGATTGTATCAAAAGAGTACAAAGAGTAGGACTGAAAGGAATTTGATCAATGAGATGGTTTAACATTTCGTTCTGACTCTACTCTTCTTTCATTTTCAGACATTAGGGCGAGGATTAAAACAACAGAGCAATAATATTCAAGTTGGAATGAATGTTTGTAGAAATAAGAATACTCAACAAATCGGCACGTGGCTTCATCGACTGATTTGAGTGAATTAAGGGTACTAGCGGGTGAAATACTAGCTAAATCGTTCATTCCAAACTATCAAAGAACGCTTCGATGGAAGCAGTTCCACGTGCACTATTTTGATTTTATGAATTCAAACACTTGTCAATAATTTGGAATAAACGATTTGGCTCGTAACACGCTGTTAGTATCTTCTTGAAGAATAATGTAGATTTCGAAGAAAAATCTTTTTTTTTTATCAATATCTCACTTCTATGCCGATTCAGCTGGAACTCAAAGGGAACCATTGTGAGGTCATAATTGGAGCATAGTAAGAGTTCCATCATAATCGATTAATTAGAAGATATGCGAGGTTTCGTTGTCGTCTAGCGCGTTGGTAATATTATCTCTAATTAAATAATTAGCCCGTGATAATGCTTCTGGCTAATCGGGTTCGTTTTTATGATCATAGATGAATAATTTATCATTACTCAATAATTATTTGTATATGTTGAGCTGCTTTTTTTCATATTTTCAACCTCAACTATCTGAATTATTGTCCTCTTCCTTAGCAGTCTATGGCTGAAACAGTGCACGGAAAAAAATAATTAGCTATTATTTGGATAGCTAAAGATTAGCTACGGAACGTATTTTTTAGCTGCCACAGCGACTCACTCAGCGGTGGTAGCAAAGAATGTAGCTGTCACAGCGGAGATTCAACACCTAAATTATTTGGCTGTCCAAATTTCAACTATAAAACCTGTGCAGTGACAGCTACGATTCCCTACTGCGGTATAGCTAAAAAATAGCTACAGCTGCAATCATTTTAGCTACAGCGGTGAAAACGGGCGCTGAGAAAGTAAGTGGCTACCACAGCTGTTTCTTTCTTTCCATGTGCATAATGTTGATATTATTATTATTATTTCAAACGAACGAAACTGACTTGTCGAATTAATTTTGAAAAACAGATTTTTCGATGGAAAAATTCTTTAGAATTAATTATGTTAATAACTTTTTCATTCACGATTTTCAGTCAAGAACAATTTTGAAATTGATTTCTGAATCAGATTTCCTTCAAAACTAAATCAGGAATAATGCAGTTCAAGTGAAGTTATCACGGTCAAAAAATGGAAGGACTTTTTGTTCTGGTTGACCTAACTAGAGAATGTTTCAAGGGTGACCAACCGAGGGTTGAATATCATATAAACATAAATCCTGCACGTTATTTAAAAATCCCCTTCTCTCTCCATAACTTGAAGTCCTATCTGTTCAAGATCGATCCGGCATGATTTGCTCTGAGATTTTTAGTGGTTTGGGAAAAGGCAACTTGTTCTTTCTTTCAAACCTAAATTCAAAATATGCAACTGGGAGACGAATTCGCCAGAATGATTAAGAGAGTTTGATTGAATGATTGTGTTTCATGTATTACACCAGAATATGACTGACAAGAAATAATAACCATATAATAGTTTAACACTTGGAGTGGTCAGGTACCGACGGGTTGATTCTTGCTATTCATAGTAGTATTCAGATTGAAAATAATTTTTCATTAGGATCGCTCGTGTATTATTAATCAATAGAATCGCACAGAGTTCCAAATTGTCTCTGTGGTTTCGTTAGTCAATCGCTCAAAGAGAAGCAGTAACAGTGAATCAGAAACGTATTGGATATATTGGACAATCGACTGACCGTTCGGTACAGAATATTGATTCTGCAGTAACCTCGTTGTAAACTTACTTCAGCTCAGGTACTTTGGGTATCAGATTGTTTCAATCAATTTTTAATAACATCTGATACCATCTCTTTCTTTTGAAACTTTCCAACATTCGAATGAAGAGTAATTTCTCATAAAAACACAATAAAACTTCTAAGTTTGGAATAAGTTTTTTTTCCTCGACCATTGGATATTGAATCTTTTCACAATTAAATGGGGATAACCCGAGTAGGAGTTCATATCCGGTAAGCCTTGAAGTAGTCCGGATCGGATCCGGCTGTGGAATGGGATGCCCCATATGGGGCCTCATATCTGAGCCTGACCAGGCCCAGGTAGATGAAAACCTATGGAGGATTCCAGATCCGGTATCGATGAGGATAACCTAATGATAGTTCTAATGAGGTTGACCCTATAAAAATCTATCCGGCCCTAATCTGTTTTCCTGATTGGGGCCGGATGCGGATAATTTGAATCAGGTCCGGATGTAGTTAACCTAGTCCACGCCTTGATAAGCAAAACATCATTCAGTCTCATCCGAGTCTGATCAGTTCTTCTAATTAAAGCCGGATGCAGATTATTTGAATCAGGTCCGGATATGACTGACCTGATCCACGTCCTAATAAGAAAATCCTTATTCAAGCTCATCGGGATGCGGCCAGGCGAACGCGGTGCGTTTCATCCCCGGACTATTTTAATTTTCCGGACAAAATATCCGGACGAAATGTCCCCGGTTAAAATATCCCCGTTCATAATGTCTGGACAACATATCCCCGGTGGAATATCCCCGTCAAGAATATCCCGAAATGTCCCAGATAAAATATCCCTGTCCCAAAAAACATTTGAGATCAAGAGCTGAAACTGGGCGTGAATTTCTCTAATTCATATTATCATAATTTACAACATATCCGAAATGAAGAAGAACAATAAACGGAATAATCCAATATTGATGAGGTGTGAGGAGTGCTTTGGTGAGAACTGATGTCGTCACAACAATATGAAGAGAAGTATGAGATTGAGCAGTTGCGGAAACCCGGAGGTGGCTATGCGTGAGCAGACAGAGCCTCCCCTCCCCCGAAATGAGCATAATATCATCAATATTTAATAATGACTTATCTTTGGATTCAAAAAAATTTCCGGAACGAGGATGTTTCAGCATAGTACGAGATTTTTTGGCATTGGAAATGAAATGAAGACAGAATTATACATTGAATAATCACTTTACTTATTGATGGAATGATCATATCAAAAGTTGAAATGATCCACAAATTCAAACTAACGAAACACAATGTTATACCGCAAAACACAGTTATCATACTATATCATGAGTAATATTACATCAGCACTGATACAGTAACTTGACAAAATTGGCATATTAACATATGTTGTTCACGATATTATAGTTTGTGAGGTATTTAAAGTTCAAGATAGGGATGGGCGATATTGTGACAGGATCGATCTTTTTATAGAGAATTTTTCAGATCTCAGCAGACGATGGTAATTGTACTGGGATATTTTGACGTGGGATATTTTTGTGCGGGGATGTTTTAGTCTGGGATGTTTTGTCCGGGGTTATTTTAGTCTGGGCTCTTTTTGTGCAGGAATATTTTTGTCAGGGGATGCAATTTGGTGGGATCGCCTGTCCTAGACCCAGGTCCCCAAAGGTGCCGAGTCCGTTATTCAGCGAGGCCCAGACATTGAGACTGCCCTGCGTCCTGGGAAATTGCATGTGAGCGCGGACACTGGGGCCCTGGTGCTTGGAGGTTCCGAAAAGGAGCCCCTTGTACCGGTGGACTTTGGTGCTGTCAGTGATCAATGCAAGAATACCGGATGTGGGTGTAGTCGTGTTGCAGGTAGCTTCGCTGGTAATGAAATTTGCCACCATACGCCTATCTCCATCTCCATGGTAGGGGGGACCGGGCAACGCTATTGCGCCAGCTTTCTGGAGTGCGGAGCGGCTAACGAAGAAGGCTGTGAGTTATCCTCGAGATGCCGCGCAGGGCTGCACTGGCAGTTTGCATCTCCCTCGGGCCTAATTGGGAGCATGATGGGCTTGTTCCCTGATCCCCCTGCAAGAGGCCGAGCTTTGCTGGCATCCCACCTCCACGTGGTTCTCGCTGGGCAACGCCCGCCTGACTCACTATGTGGGGCGGTCAGGTGGCTAATTGGGATGCTTCCTCGCGAGGGGACGGTCTACTCCATTTTATGATGCGACTGATTTAATGACAGGCCCTCTGCGACTGATTTAATAGTGCCCTTGGCAATCGTGGTTTAACAGTTCGCAAGCTGAACGAGGGGATTTCGGTGTCACCGGTCCCCGGCGACTGGACTGCGCATTGTACAGTTCGGGTGCCTCGCCTGCATAGCGAGGTAAGGTTTAGAAAGGACCCGCCGCAACCAGTGGGGGAACTGGACTAAGAAAGCTTAGGAGGGGGCCGAATTGGTAGGTCGGCCAAAGGGGTTGGTCGCGCTGGCTGGGCGTATCCCAGCCCACCAAGGGGCTCACGCCTCTCTCGCAGCATGTCTTAGACCCAGCTTATTCGCCCTTGCCCTGGTGAAAATGAAGCGTATACGCAAAGCGAGAAGGAAACGTATATGAAGCGAAAAACGTTTCAACTCCCTGTTTCTGGAGCGTATGATACCCGCTTGCTGGAGAGTCATCAAATCATACGTCCTGTATACGTCCCATGAACTTCCGATCCCATTTCGCATATGCTTCATGCAACGTAATAGAAGGTTATATGGAGCGTATGCGAGTCATACCTATTCTGACTTCAAATAACATCTTTTAGCAATCGATGTCAATGACGATCCATGGCTCAGTGGATAAGACCCTACCATAGTGAAAGTCACCGGTTCGATTCTCACCACAGGGTTTCAAGTTTTTTGTCTAGATTCCTTGAATGTTTCCCGCTTCCTTCGTTTCAATTCCCGTTTCACATACTCTTTGTATACTTTTCATTAACGTTTCTGTTAACCTTCAGCATACGCTTCGTTTACTCTTTCTTCTCGCTCCCATTTTCACCAGGGTGATCAGATTAGGAAAATCATGATCCAAGTCGGAAGACGCAAACCTTATTGCGGCTGACGCAATAACGGAACTATTTCTGACGGAAGTCAGATATGAATTATGTTAATATATATTCATGTCCAGATGTGGCTAACCTCATTTCCGCCCTAATGAAAGAACTCAGAATGAATGCAAGTAAATTCTTCCAAAATGGCCCTAGAATTATACAAATTTCAATCCTCCACTGATAAATTCCGGGATACCATCCAATTTTTTATGAGACAATGAATGACTGAGGTTTCTCGAAAGTGCTAGTGGTATCTATTTGTTGATATATATATACCCCGCTCAATCATCCATCTCCCTTGTGAAAATGATTCATATATGGCCCATATATAAACTGCATTCGATTCATATATGGACTTGGTACGAATCATATATGTTCATATATGAATCATATGTCATTCATATATGTGGCATATATGATCATATAAAATTCATATACGATTGTTCAATCCATATAAGGATCAAACATGACCCATATATAGGGAACATAACGCCATATATGAAATGTATATGGTCCATATATGAATGCCTGAAATCATATACGGCCCATATATGGATTATATAGGGGTCATATATGAATCTGTGAAATCATATATGTACCATGTGTGGTCATATATGCCGCATATATGATTCATTTTTACAAGGGCTGTAGCGTGTGAATTGCGATAATGTATTATACGACAAATATGTTTATGGGAGAGAAATAAAAATATTGATTACAAATTATTGAGAGTGTTCATGAACTATGGTACACGTTAAGTGAATAATAATTGTACTTTGATATTCAAATATAAGTGAACTTGGACTATTGCGATATTTACGTAGAAAATGTCAAGTTGTAATCATTATCAACAATTAAATTTGTTAATGATTCTTTTATGAAAAATTTAATCACGGAGATATGGATCAACCAATTCGAACCACATCAAGTACCCTGTTCAAAGTAGGATAACCCTATCTCTATCAAAAACGTGGAGGGAAATTCATCACGCCTGAATCTAGTTGCCGGATCCGGCTCGGATCAAGTGCCCGAATTTGGCCCGGATCAAGTTGCCGGATCAGGCCCGGATGAAATGAAGCATTACACATTACATCCGGGCCCAATCCGATTACCCATATCCATACCGGATCTGACTTAGGGCAAATCGGATCGGTACCAGATTCGCACTTCTGCCCGGGAATGAATGTCCATGTTTTTCCACTTTCGGCAAAGTATTTTTACTCTCGTCAACCGTGTATGATACAAATTTGATGGAATGTGGTTGATGCAATATATCACATTTTATGAAAGGAATTTTGCAAGGAAAGTATGCATTTATTCAAACGATTATTCATATATACTTATAAAGGGGGAAATTTGAATTCAATCAGTTTATTGAATTGACGTATGATATCTTCGAGTGAAGATAAAATCTTTCAGTTCGTGGATATTCATAATTATTCTCATAAATTCGTGTTCTTTTCGATCGTAATCCTGAAATAAGCGACGAGCGCTGGGGAAGAAAAAAAGCGTAAAGAGAGTTCCACAAAACCTAGTAATTCATGGTGATTCGTTTATCAAGCACGATCTGGAAAATACGACGTGCTAAGCTCGCAATAATTTTATGGAAATCAGGTGAAGCGTTTATAAGCAAGTTATATACACACACACATACATATATATATATATATATATATATATATATTTATGAAAGGAGGGGAATGAGGAAGAGTAAAGGCGATAATTCCGGAAAATGTCAGAGGAGGGTAACAGGAAATACAAGTATATTATGACTTGGATTAAACTCAGTTGCTCTTCCGAGCCCTCATTATGCCTCCTGATTGTGTTAGGTTATTGTAGTTGTTGTAAAAATGGAATGATTTGTTTCCATCAACGATTTTGATGGTTCAATTATGTTGTAAAGTGTCAATTGATTAGAAAAATATTTGCTTTTCTCAACAAGTCCTAGTTTCTCTAATTTTTCATAAATCTCAATGAATAAATGAATATCTCAAGATATTTACTAGGAACATGGTTCCCTCAAAGACACATTATTATTTCATCATCATTTGAGACTGTGAAGTTATCGTATTTTCTCTCTCTCCCAGGGCAACACACTGACCTTATCCTAGACGCATCTCGTGCAGGGAGTAACCTACATAAGGGGTGAAGTGACGACTAACAATCTCATTATACCGGCCGTCTAACAGTTTCCCGACTGGTCTCCGTACTTGTAATTTAAGCACGCGACGCGCCATGGGAAACCGCGGTTGAATAATTTAATTCTCAACGATGACGCGTGGCCTCGAGTTTTCAGCAAATTCAGTATCAAGGGAAATGAAATTCATTATGTATCGGTAACAGATTATAATAAAGGACAAAATTCCAAAAGAGCACTTGGAAAAGTTCTTTTTCCATTTCGAAAGAGTATTCAAGAATTCGATTCCCGTGGGATTGAAATGCCTTGAATCTTCGTGGTGGGTAAATATTTTTTTCAGATATCTTGAAAATGGCGGAATAAAATATTCGGAGGAAGAAAATTCGACATAGATACACAAAACTGTTCAAAATAACAAATCTTGATGGAAAATTTCCTGCCAAATCGTTGTATACTCGATATGTGATCGTACAGCAGTGATACCCTCGAGGGTATCAACGTATTGATCATGATAATGTTTCAAGTGTGCATGGTTTAAATGTATGTGCCAATTATATGCACGAGTATATTCCCTCAAGAAAATGTAGGATTAAATTTGTGTCAACAAAAACAATGATATACATATAAAGTGGAAATGTAGTACAGTAAGATCGTTAATTGCAATTAGTCACACAAGGTCGATGTACAGAGTACACGCTTTCCTCACGTACCATTACGAACAATTTTCAATAACTTGCAGTATTGATAATTATATTATAAAACAAGAAACCTTATACACATGATTTTTCAAATAATTTTACATCGTTATGTTCTCCGAGGATTTATATGGATGGCTAATGGAAATACATAGTAACATACTATAATTCAGTTCAAATGAAATTGTTATCCTCAATGGATTCATGATTGAGACCATTATTGTGTTCCTTTTGAGAGAAAAATTAAACAAAATCGAATGAATTCAATACAAACCATCTCCACTCATACCAATTGAAAGAATCAACGTGGAATCCCGTAATTCGAGGACCAGAATTCACTGTAATTTATATCAATTACCAAACGTAGCCTGTTCGGTTCAATGTGCTAGGAACGAATAAACCTAAACGAGTTTCTATTCGCACTAATTTCTATACACATTGGAGCGAATTGCCCAGTCATTCGCTATGACCGAAACCTCAATTTTTACGCACACGGTGAAGAATAGTTTCAATATATGATATTTATGTATTGTCTTTGGTATGCGAATGATTATTAGTTCAACCTAACTACTCGAATTCTGATAATTCTAAGCAGCAAGTGGAATCCGATGACCGAAATCTGAGAACACGTTACATAAATAATTGCTCAGAGCAAAATTGCTTGTGACAAAACTTTGAACTTAGTTTCAGTTCACCGCGTACGTACATTCACCTTTGACATGTAAAATAAGTTTTAATTAACCCTCCACTTTTTCTCTTACTTGTAAAAATCTTCTCATCACTCGATAACTACTATATAGTACATCATCAAAGAGATCGTATAAAACATATATATAATCTCTTTGATGTGCTTTCTCGTACCAACTCTTTATTATTTCTTCATCTTCACACGTATTATCGAATATCCGGTCGTTCAATTTAATGTAATTTCACTTTGATGCTCAACATTCAAATTCGGCATATGAAAATTAATTTATCCAAAAACCGATCTTCAATCGAAGGATGATGAAAATGCAATAAACTCCCCGACGAAACGCTTGGAAGAAGTTTGACGAGTTACTCAAATACAAAATTCTCAAGGGACTCTTCATATTTTGTTCATCTGACGGAATAAATACGTACTTCCATAAAACAGAAACTTACACTCCCGTATTGATATGATCAATATTTGGAAAGAAATTTTCATTTTTCAGATTCTCAAGTTATTGTACCAGCGTTTGACCGAGTAAATATTATCTCGCTATCGGCGAATGTTCCAGCATCCACTGCGCTCACGACACTTTTTTTTTTACAAACTCGTTACGGAGGTAATTTAACTTTGGAGTAGCTTTTAATAGGGCGTATGTATTTATAGGTATAAGGATGCATCGTTTCTGTAGGTGAACTTCTCTCCTACGCTGTACTCTTGTATAACATGGCAAAGCGCGAAAGTAGGATGTAATTTCCACGTCATATGATATTTAAGGGAAAAAGAAAGTAGAAAATAACATACACTTGTGCGAAGTATAACATTCGAGAATATGATTTGATTTTATTTGGAAGGAAGAAAAACTAACCGAAAACATGATCAATCTGTAGTTTATATGAGTTGGTTCCATGTACTTCATCATAACACTTTACATTGAAATTTGATTAAATGTGTCGTGGGGAAAACTATCCACGTGACAAACTTTGGTGGAAAAATGTCAGTTGAAACATAATCCTTGTAAGGATTCATTCGGGAATCAAGCAAGCTTGTATTCGATTCACAAGAGAATTGAGTACATTTTCGACAGTAACGACCTAGAAACATTTATATAGGTCGGTTAAATTTAGAGAAGCATCCTCATGTAACTTATTTGATTACCCACACAGCATCACAGTCCCAGAAGAATTCATAAAGAATTCTTGTCGAACTGATTGTGTTCTTTTGCGCTCACCGTAAAAAAGTTTTCGATTCAAATGTTCGATATAAAACAGGTTAATAAACTATGAAGCATAGAGTGTACGATAATTACTTTCAACGAATAATTATTTTCCACTTGTTACACGAGGTACGTATTTTTTGCTTCCATCTGTTCTTTTCTGCTGATGCTCAGCCTCGTCGACTTTTTGACCTCCTCCGATTAAGTCAGACACGAAGGATGGAACGTCGAGATACGGGTCCGAAGATAAAAGAAAATGAAATCTGCACATTATGGATGAAGAGCGTGAATTGTACGTGGATGCACGTGTGCCGATTACCATTCACCTTTCAAGTGGTTGTTACTCTACGCTATTTCAATCTCTCTCCCTCTCTCCTCTTTCTCCGTGTTTTCTATTTAACTTATGTACACTTGAGTGCAGGTGCACGCGACAGGATTGTACAGCGGTATGATTATCGTATACTCTTGAAAGTATCTGAATGGAGTGTCTCATCGAATATTCAAGGTCAACGAAATAGTAGGTAAAACAAATCGATTGAATTACTGTATTTCACGCTTTGCTTCTGAAAAAACTGCTCGATGCTGCGACAGTATGTCAGATCACACATAGAGGTGAAGGTAGTGTGCTTTTGTTTCTTATCGAAATTTTTGAGCTATTTGGAATCGTAATCCTTAACGATTTTCATACGGTACAGGATTTTGCCGTTATTTCTGGATAGGAAAGAGCTGATGAATTCACATTCGAAGTTGTCAAAGAATGGAATATTATAAGTAGAAATTCTTACCTTCTTCGTCGCTACCTATCATGGCGTAACGCTCGTATCCGGTTAGATTCCTGACTGCTCCTAAACCGAAATCGTCCTTGGTCCATTGTATCGGTCCTTTCTGATCAAGGACTCGACAGGGAAGTGTTACCCGACTGCCAATGACGGCCGTTTGATCCATTGGCTCGATGGCGAATCGTTGATAAACTACTTCCGTTGTTGTCAACGGCTTCAATGTCGATACGACGGAAAACGATGACAATGACGACAACGATGACGAAGACAACGACGACAACCCGTTTGTCACGTTCGCTCCTTCTACTCTCCTGGTTCCCATTGTTGTTAGCAGGAATGAGAACCAAATCAAAATCGATTTTATCCTCAGGCCAATCCTCGATCCCCAACTGAACCTGTAACATGTGAAAACAAAAGACATGAGTCATTTTTCTCCAACGTTTAATCAACGTTTCGAGGTTCAGAAGAGCTGAGAGTATGATTTTGATAAAAAAAAAGCTATAGGTTTTGAAATTTTAATCTTTGGTTGTTGAAATTGGAATCTTGAATAAATTTGATACATCAATCAGGCCCTTATTTAGATATCAATGATTTTATAATATGCATTATTTTGTTTTAGATGTCTGTCGGTGGAGTTTCTTTAGAAAAGTTTCCATGAAAAATCTCCATTTCACTATGTACGCGGAGGTATGAAGAGATTGAGGGTGTTCCCCACTTGGTTTTTATCAGAAGACTATTAAATTCCCTCCATTTTATAAGTTTAATTGTATTGTGGACCAAAAGCTTCGAAATCAGCCAAAGCATTATTTCAAGACTTACATTCAATTTAGTATTGAAGATCTGAATAACGGTTGAAACCCGAGTCGACAAATTTGAACGGTTTTTGTCCCCATGCTTGATTTTTAGACTGATTTTGTCCTGATTGTTGAATAATGTGGCCGAAACCGGACTTTTTCAAGATTTTAGTCTGAATTTCTCCTCCAACCGGAAAAAAGGGATTCAGGAGAAATTCACACTGAAATCTTGAAAAAGTCCTGTTTTTGTCCGCATTATTAAAAATCAAACATGATGAGAAAAACCGTCTAAATTTTTCTGACCCGGGAACTTTATTGCCGAGCAACCAACAGACCAGAGCTAAATCGTTCGATTGATTCTGAATCTTTGAGTCAAAAGTTTGATATAATCTACTGAATACTTACTTATGAATAATAAAAAAAATTGAATGATGAACAGAACTTGGAGTAAAAAATCTGCTTTTTTAAAACCTATCTCTGAACAGTGGAGAATATGAAACATACATGAACGAGGTTGAGGGTGACGCTTGATTGATAAAACTCCAGATCGCATGATGAATTTAACTGATATGAAGATATCTCAAGAATTTCAGGATTTGTAACAAAAATTTGAACTTCGTCATAAAAAAAAACTGTCAACCTTCGGGATAAGAATATTATCGATATTTATATCAACCGGATTAGGAAAAATCTGAAGATTTGAGAGAAAAACGAAAATTTTGTCAGACCTCAAACCTCAATTATTCCACAAATTGTGTGCAGATTGAGAGATTGAGGAGAGGAAATTGAGAAATAGTAGGGAATGAGACATAACGAAAGAAGAGATATGTAACTTCGATTATACATAGGGAGAAGACAATTTTCTTCCAACAAAAACGAATTGGAACGGATGAGTTCAATCTCACATTTTTCTCTGGCGGAAGAATTTCGTTTCGAACCAAGAGGATCTTTCCACGTTTCATAGTTTCATTTCTTTTACTTAGATTTAGGATTCTTCAACGGTTGAATCGATTGAAATATATCTTATTCACAAAAATAAGGTCATCTAAAGATTTGAGATACCATTTTTGCCTAAATTTTAGCCAATGTGGAAATAACTTTTGTTGTTACAGCCAAACAATAGCTCACGTCATCTTTTCCCATGCAAATGTCTGTCTACAGTTCATATAATATCAACCTTCTTCCATGGCATTGAAGCGTTATCAGTCGAGGTTCTGTCACATATGAAAAATCTTGCTTCACAAGCACATGGATGTGGATCAATTAGACGATTCATGCTATTATCCTACCATAAATAAAACTGATATAGGAAATTTAGTGCTGAATCATTACATTTTTTCGAATCTACATAGCCTTGTAAAAAAAAATACATGTTGACAATATGAATCAATGGAAGCGATTCGACATAATTAACCATTCTAATGGTCATTGATAGAGAATCCGAAGTAGAATTTCAAACACATCAAAAGTATTGGATCGTGGAAATTATGGAATGGATTATGCATCACTGATCAAATTATGGAAAAATTGGATAACAGAATACAAATCGTACAATCGTTGATGAATGTTCGAATTTTTTCACTCTTTTTTTTCAAATTAACTTGTAATCAACGCTATCAATTTCTTGTTTCGGATTAAACCGTTCAATTTGCGATAATCTCCCAACAGACCATGAACAAGTTTATGAAATCATTCGAAAAAACAAACAAAATAACGCCACATGCATCCTCTCCCAACAGATCTATAATTCTGCGTTAGGATGGCAATTATCGTCTGTAGATAAATATTTGGCATTGATCCGATTATTAGAATTCGTTACAACTATCTGTATATGTCTATTCTACAGAAATTCAATAAACTTTTCTATAGTTTATATCAGAACATTGAATAACTTCTCAATCAGTTCAGATCCAACGCTCAATTGAATTTGATTTTCTCCCTTGCATTAACATTTAAATTGGTTCACGCAATTTACTCTCGCATCTACAGCCCGTTGAATGACAAGCAAATGATCTTTTCCACCACTTTCCTCACCGTCCTGCTATCATTTTCTCCATTACTTCAAACGAAAGGATGAAAACAATTCTGTAAAAATCATTCGTAACAAGCGAATGGATACCAATTATACTTTTATCTGGAGTTTATTTTTCGATGGAATTCAGTATAATCATCGATGCAAACTGATTGGTTTGAAATTCACATGTTATCTTCAGCTGTAATGTCATCTTGTCAAGTTACAGAATAGATATAAATTCAATTTTATGACACTTATCTAAAATTTTCGTTCATCGATGACTTTATTATTAAGAAAATTTATGATTTGTGATTGTGAAACGTTATTGCACGTTTAAGAACCCCGAAGAGAGGTTGAAGATATTTTACAAGTGTTCATACAGCATAAAATATGCGTATAAGATTCTTGAATCGTCTATAAAATGTGAGAATATTTAGTAAACAGGAGTTGCAATGTACTTGCATCTTTACTAATAATGTATTTGTTTTCTTTAAACTCTAGTACATAAATTTGTTCTTCCGAAAGTACATCATAAAAACAAAGTAAACACGAGTGTATCCTGTTTTCTACACGTGAAATCAGTATTGAAATCAGCAGAGTAGAACTTATAAAATAATTTTCATGAGGTCCACGAAGGAGTTATGATGTTACATGTTCAAGATAAAACACAAATAATAATAAAAGTACTCAACCTTGATATCTTTCTAATGGTGTACACCTTTCTCAAGGCTCAGCGCTGAATAAATTCATTCCTCGAGATCAACTCGCCTAGCGTCTAATGGAGAAATGAACCCGTTCGGTGGGTAGCTTTGAGATAAGATTGTATCATTAATGGTTATTAGACCAAGGAATATCATACGATCTTCCAATTTATTCGAAATTATTATTCCATATTGAGGAATACATCACGTACAAAGTTGCTCTCGAGTACTATATTCTAATAAATATTGTAATAAAGATGTATCATATAGACTTGAAAGATGATCGATCATATCTCCCTATTGAGATCATGGAAATGCATTCTATTTAATCAACGCGTAATACAACTTGTGTGAAAAAAAGGAAATCTAATCTCTGCAAAATACACGAACTTCCTCCAATCGGTTCGATGTGAGAATCCTGAAACATCGTATACTTAATAGACTCATTTATCACATGTCACTTTGAGCGCTCTGAACGCCCAGCAGATCTTCATCGAGAAAAAAAACGGATATCAGGGAATTTGTCAATCCACATCATGTCGCATGTAGAATTTTATATTTGAAAATCTTATCGCAGAAAACAGAGACCTCAAACTCGTATTTTCCATTATCTCATCATTATTCAAACGATTAGGCTAGGAATGAAAATGTTCCAATTACTCGATTCTGGTTTGGTTGAAAAGCGTCAGCCTTATAACGACGCGGATACAGCTTCTTACGAATCTGCTTGAGAATTGTGAAATTAATTGTGCTCGTTAAAAATAATTCTTCGATTCGTCCGCTTTAGCTCGGAGCAAACCCACACGTATGCACAGAAACACACGAGCTTTATTATCTTGTATACCCACACACACACACACACACACACAAAGGGATGTTTATGTATTTGCTTACGCGTGTTATCGTAGGCACAAGTACAATTATTATTATTATTGCGTGGTCATTACTCAGTTGTATTCCATTGAAACAGCCGAGCGGCAGCGCCGAGAACCTTCG
Source organism: Gonatopus flavifemur (assembly GCA_018340375.1). Lineage (NCBI taxonomy): Eukaryota > Metazoa > Arthropoda > Insecta > Hymenoptera > Dryinidae > Gonatopus > Gonatopus flavifemur. Next base: position 37,846,685 of record JAFFJZ010000001.1, on the reverse strand, counting down.
TCAAGCCGCGTCAGGAGGTTATTATCCTATTGAGCTCGTAAGAAACTGCCGGGCACGATGTCGTACGAGCATCTTACGACATTCTCACCGTCTTTCTCCTTCGCTTCATCTTACTCTTCGGGTACTCAACTGGTGTAACCGGGAATTACTTGCTCTATGCACAACACAAGAACTCCTTACCGCCACTGTATCGCCGATCCTAAGAAACTTGCTGCCCGTGACTGCTGCCACGTGCAATGCGAAAGTATTCTCCTTCTACGACACCGGAAAAAGTTATTACTTATACCAATCGCAATTCTTCGCGTATTCGTCATGTTATTTTAAAGGCAGTTTTCCTAAAGATCTACTCCGGTCTTGGGAGAGGAAAATAAAATGCTGGAAAGACGTGTCGGCATGCAAACCTCCCAGGAAATCCTCAATTACAGGTGCATTTCAAAGATGGATGGAAAAGTACTCTTCGAAATATCAAGCACCAAAGGCATTTATTTAAACCCTTAAATGGATCGTACCTTTCTCTTGAATGGAATGCTCAATTTTCGATTGATAATTGATGAAAAGATGATTTTGATACAAATATCAGAAAAGTGTCTTTTATATTATTCGGAAAATATGTGTCGATACCTCTTGACAAGCTTTATTTCTCTCCAGCGATTCTCTGGCATAAATTCAATGAAACATTTGAAAGTAATTCAGTATTATCAGTTAAAATCCTTTTGAAAATCATATAAAAAGTCCTATCGTATCGTCCGCACGTAAAACAATGAGCGATATCGATTTTCGTTTGAACCGTTCGCAAACGTGAAAGATTTGAATGACAGAAGCTGGCATCGGTTATTGGTCCGTCATTGAAATGTTTCAATGCTCAGTCAGTGATATTTGACAAATGTACATTGGGGTTCCTGAATTCAATCACACCCACTTGGTTTTCGATCAATGGTTTTATCTTCCCAAAACACATGCGAGAGTAGTGTTACTTAGATAAGCGTAGAACAAAGGGGCGTTGAAGTGCCTAATTATATAGATAATATACCACTTTGATCGATGCACTTCACGAATGATGAATTATGATTATAACCGTGATGATTATTTTATATTCCCTTTACATCACCCTTTGATGACCACGGATTATATGGACGCACAAGAAAAAGTGAAAAAGACAACGTTCGCGTATTATGCTTGTTAACGCGAACACATAGAGCGTAACGCGATTGAAACGAGTGATCATTTGCTACGTTGCACGAACAATTAATTCCCTCATCGAGTGCGAATAATGTCCTTCGTGTTGTTCGATATTTCCCAAATACCAGTCGCATAGCATTCAGATTTAAATAGTCTCGTTAATTTCAGTCAATGCTGCTTTATAATTTCTATATGATACGTACAATTTATCAAACATTATCATTCGTTATTTAACATTCGATAGAACAAAAAAGTATATGTGAGAATTCACGATTTTTCAATATGCTCGATATGATATCCTTGAGACAAATCTTGAGTTTTCACTGCACGAACGGATAAGAATTGTGACGCGATGTGACAGAACGGTAGATTTGCGTTCAGAAAAAGTATCTAAACGATTCTACATTATCTCTATGTTGTTTTGTATGACTCCATCCACCCACCAAAACAATTCCATCACGCTGATGGATTTGATGTGATTGAAATATAATCATATCACAGATATAAATTGTTTGGAACATCAAAAGACTTTACCTGAGGTAATTTATTATTTTTCTGATTGGAAAAAAATGGAGAACATAAAAATGGTTCTGAATCCCACCAAATTAGATCAGAATTTTCCGTATGGTGGAGTACGATATGTCAACCTGTTTGAATCATGATATTTAGTTCACTATTCGTGTACGATAATATTGTGCAGGTAATTGTATGCGTGAGATGCGATAATGTGCCTTCACTTTATCACCAGATAATTACATCATTCTATAATTATAGTGATCATTTTCCATACCCTGAGGTCTTCAAAATAAATCAGTGTCTCGCCTGATATTGCGGCGAATCGAAATAACAGAGATAAAGTCTTGGAATGTTATCGAACTTATATCATACCTATATACATTCAATCAATTCCGCCTGATTTCCCTGATTCTGTTCGAGACGTCAACGTCTTTCAAGGTAGAGTTTAGATTTTCTCAATTTGATTGCTTAATTTTCAATCTAATTTGTGGTTGACTCTTAACCGAAGTTGACGGTTGCTAGTGTTTATTCATTGATTTTCGTACCCCGAGGTAATTCCTTGATATCCATTTGATGGGAAAATTCACAAATACTTTTGAACTATAGTATTTATGCCGTAATAAGATAATGCGTCATAAATAGAACATTCTCTTTCTCTAATTTAAAATTGTACCATATGTTATTCACACGTTCTACATTTTATGACGTTTCGATCTACGTATTAACAGATATTTTGAACGTTTCAAAGTATTAGCATAATCACGAATCATTTATTATTAGAATGAGAATTGTTATAGATCGTATAAAAACATCGCATATTTCCGTAATTCCATTGAATGAAAATCACAGTGATAATTACAGTCATCCTGGAGATTTCATCGAAATGTTGGATGGGATATCTTTACAATAAAACGATTTGATTTGTTGTATAAATCGTAAACATTGTTGGATTATCGAAAACTATAACATTGAAATCACAAAACTCCTGGAAAAAATGTGCGCTCATACACTGTAAAAACAATCTGCTTCGAGTTCCATAAACATATTAGGAAACTTTTTACATAACATAATACATTGTATTCCATAATGTGATATTAATTTTAATAATATGATTCTTACTTTGAGGAATTTTCTTCTCAATTTTCATTAGATATTTTTAAATTTATTCATTAATTTCTTACATTTCAATCAAAAGTTATAAAATTTCATAACTTGTATTGAATTGAAAAATTCTAATTAACTTAATATGGAGATATTAAATTTCACAAAGAATTTCCTCCACTTTCAAAGAAATTAATGATTTCAGTAACTGTCTAGTTATTGAACACATTATAGGGGAGAGTTGCCTTGGTTGGACCATCGCCTTGGATGGACCACCACCTTTTATTGCCAAAGGAAAAAACTTAGAGTTCTTCTAATCATACAGCGATAATGTCACATTAATGAACATTATCACTTTATTATTAGAAGAAATCTAAGTTTTTTCCTTTGGCAATAAAAGGTGGTGGTCCGTCCAAAACGATGGTCTAATCAAGGCAACTCTCCCCTATAACATCGCACCGAGAGAAGTGCATGTTCACGATTAATTGAGTGATTGAAATTGATAGGAATTTGTTGTTTCCAGTGACCTGGTTAAAGGATTAATATTGAGAATGAATGATCGAGGGTTGAAACGAAGAAAATAATATGAGATTAGAGTCTAAATTTGTGTTTTCTATGCATCGAAAGAGAGCACAGGGATGTTAGAGGCGTTCTTAATATATTCTACATTTAACCACAGATGACATGAACACCGCCACTTCAAAGCAGCTAGGAGGGGCATTTTTTTCAAGTACTGTAATATGAGATATTTTTATGAGCTTTTTTTCTCGGACCGACAACGTTTCAGGCGTTTCTAATATGTTGGGTGCACTTGGGAGGCTCTCTTCACTTCTTTCCCCTCATGAGATTTTTGTCATGATTTGTGGCATTCTCACTTTTAGTTCCCATGCTTGGAGAATTATGGTACAAAACATAAGTTATATACATGTACGTATATCACATATTCCAATGGATCTCAGGAATTCTTCCACCTGATGATCAAATTGGAGGAAGAATTTTTTAAATAAAATTTGAAATATCGGTAAGAAAAACGAACAATCCAATCAACATTTCTGCGGAACTTTCTGAGAGATATTTTGAAGAAGTTCAAAAACATCTCACGTGACATCGAAAGATGTTTTGAAGTTCTCTCAAGATATGTTTTGAGACTCAGGTCTCTTTTATTACAGGTGTGAATTATTATTGAGAATCCTCACCAACGAAATATCGCAATGGAAAATGTTGCTTTCAGAAGCATTTCTATTCACCCGATTTAATGGTTCAAAATTACATCAATACCCGGGAAAAAATCCTCCACGCCTGATCAGGCCTGATCAGGCCTTGTTTATCAAGCGCGATCAGGCCTCAATTTTGTACCCACGTAATCAGGATTGATCATGCTTGATCCTCTACTATGCATGCAGGAAAATTCATACAGAATTGATAAGGTTTATAATTTGGCAAAAAAAAATTTCTTTCATTATATTTCCTCTAATTTTACAAAAGACTAATGTATTGTTGATAATTCCTGCTTATTATGCCCATGCAGTTTCTATCGTTTAGTTTTCAGGCATGATCTCGCGTGATTCTGAAGAATCACACAGTAATTTTTCTCGAAGAAACCGATATGGCACCCCGATCCGGTGGTAAACTGTAATATTTAATTGAATGTGTTCTCCGTTTGATAAAAAAATCAACAAAGACTCATTTTGTATGAACGCTCCTCATTTGGGATGATTTTGCATGATCAAGAGCGAGAATGGTTTGTCTGGCATGATCACAGGTGGTCAAGCTTGATCACGGGTTTCTACGTGAGTACAAAATTGAAGCCTTTTTAATTATGATTAAGCCAAAAAATGAAAGATCAGGCGTACACGGAGAAAAATACAGCTCGGAAGGATAGTAATCTTTAATAGAAAATTGGAAAATATTTCTTAAAATCTGAGAGTATGTCTTAAGTTCGTAATAAACATAAAACGGTTCAGATGTCTCTTGAATATTGCTCGAGAAACAATGAAAAATTATCAATACTCAACAAATCATAGAAACAAATATGAAGTTTCCAAAAGTCGCGAATGAAATTTTACAAAGTGAATAACAAAATTTTGAAATCTCATTTTCAAATTACAGAATTTTGTTATTCACTTTGTAAAATTTCATTCGCGACTTTTGGAAACTTCATATTTGTTTTTATGATTTGTTAAGTATTGATAATTTTTCATTGTTTCTCGAGCAATATTCAAGAGAAATCTGAACCGTTCCATGTTTATTACGAACTTAAGAAAAATTCTGAGATTTTAAGAAATATTCTCAGATTTGAGGAAATATTCTCCAATTTTCTATTGAAGATTACTATCCTTTCGAGCTGCATTTTTCTCCGTGTAGTCAGGCCCGACCACTCACAGTCAGTGTTGAACACGATAAATTTTGCCAAAAAATGTCCATGATCAGACCTGAATGATTTTTTCACGGGTAGTGAAGAAATCATATCGTCACAGAAAACAAAGATTAGTTGAAATAAATATTTAACTTGTAAGCGCATAATCGCCCATTTTTTATAGTTACAATAACAATTTTTTTCGTTGTTTGAACTCATCTTTTTCGATCAATTATTTTTAATTGGTTGAATCAATGAATTAATTCTTATTCTAATGAACAAAAATTGACCCATATGCGCTCACAAGTCAAGTACCCATGTAACACAGAATATTCTGAGAATATTCTCTCAACATCCGTGGAATGTACTGTATCGAATATTCTCACAAAAAGAGTAGAAGCTTCGCAAATGTTCATAGAAGATTGTTAGAACAGTTGAGTGGGATTGTTTTGAATATTCTAGCAACGTTCGTACAATATGCGTATAAAGTTTGCAGGGAGATTGATGCACAGCGAAAAATTTTGTGTCATAGGAGATTCACTCAGAGTTTATGTTGAAAACAACATATCAAATTTTGAAATTCACAGACTTTCAGTGTAAATTTAACATTTTTGTGTTGATTTGATACTTTTTTTGTATTAATATTTGAAATAAATTGCGAGTGGGTCTCCTGGGACATACACATGTGTTAAAAATACACAAACTTTTCACTGTGTAAGCAGTGCATGCGCAAGCATCGTAATGACATGAATTCAGTAATGCCGAATAATGTTTATTAGCTGTTTCGTGTATTTGATATTTGGATAGCTGAAAATATTTTATGTAGCATTATATTCTGTGACCACAGCTGAAAAATAGCTCCTATAGCCAATTTTCAGCCATCCAAATATCAACCACATCATTTTTTCCGTGAACATGAATATCGCAATTAATTAACTGCAAACCATGTTGATCATTGAATACTTATAACACAAAAAGCTTTGCACGTCAAAATAATGCTTTCCAATCATGTTTAGTTAAAAAAAAAACTGTTCGTTACACGATAATATCATCTAGTTTGTATACGAAAGTATAAACCGCTGGCGTGCATAGTCAATGTATTTCACGAGTGACAGGTTGTTGCATTTATCATTTTTATGTTCATTGCGGTTATAACAACTCTGGAAATCTCCACAAAATGGGAATAACAAATTCTTTCCAACGTTGTTCAGCAATGCGGTGATATGCTTTTAAATTTCGATCGAAAATGGAATCAACTTTTGAACAGTAATTTATCCTAAGGTCTGATGAGACTGAAATAATATTTATTTGAAAACCAGGAAACGATGTCACAAAAATTTCAGCTCGGTTCGAGGATCCAACGTCAAATTCAATTGGGATTTGATGGACAATAGAGCTATTCATCAACGTCGCCATCATTCATCAGCAGTGAAATCTCATACATAGCACGTCAACTGATCCCTAGTAATTCTCACTCCAATATCCCAAGATTCAAGTTTTTGTTTTCTCTGTATAAAGTTGATTGAATGTAATTTGATATGTTTTGTTTCTCCAAAACAGGGTGCTCAACGTCTTGCTCGAATGATTCTAGCAACTTCAGGGAGGAAGGAATAAAAGAACTGGACGGTTACGACCCAACGTCACCGATCAATTTGTCATGGGATGACCCAGTATCAAAGATACGACTCCCTCGGGTCAGTGTAACGTGTTTCTGGAAACGTTGTCGCGTTTACCTACACGTTCATGCATACATGTATACACGTACGCGCTCGTGCAAATAAACTAGTACATACGCACTCATACCTTCAAATATGAACGTGCATGTACACATCTGAGTTTGGAAACATACAGAGTATGTGTATCTACATATGTAGGTATACATTGCGACGTATCCTCTACGTGTTCGCTTCGTCGCACCGCTATCTGAATATATTGGATGATTTGATATAGATAGTGAAGATGTATATATATATATATATATATGTATATCACATACACAAAGGAAAGAATATATTGACCTACTATTACCATCTTCAATTTCAACCGATCAAGTCTAAGAAGAGTATATTCCGCTCTTTTCCCCAAATACAAGGAATGTGACATGCATCGCTTACTTCATATATACCCTATTCCATAAGAAATATTATGTTCTGTACAAAAAAGAATTGATTCTCATACTCACTTCGATCGCTCCAATTTCTGTTTCAAAAACTAACGTTGGTATACTTTCTTATGACACAAATTCGATTGCGAAATTCACAATTTTGAATGATTAGAAAATATCCTTGCGAGATATGAAACTCTTTCGACCTGCACGGAAAAAAGAAAACACTACTGGTTACTGTGGATGACAACGATCGGTTGAAAAACAAATGAAAACACGCCTGTATAATGAGGATTATCGCGGTCACAGTGATTGGTATTGTCATGAAATTCGTCAATGCTGATTGGACAGTAATGAGGACTGGGAAACGCAGTACTGCATGGAATGAATTTGAGTTTCAATGTATTTTTGTGATTCACAGTAACTATCGCTGTTTTCTTTTCTCCGTGTGAAGTTCTGCTTTGGGCCAAGTTGGGGTGGTCTGTCATTCAATGGTCATTTTGAGGAGAGGGAATAGATACGGAAACAATAATTGAATAAAACGAACTCCTTGGAGTGTATTCGTGTATGTTTCAAGTTGACAAAAAAATTTTCTCCAATGAGAAATAATTAAGGAAAGTGTGTTTTCTCGGGTTTTCATTTTCACAATAATTATGAACTGGTGGGAGTGATTGCAAACAAACTAGACGTCCAAATGAAATGGATCAAAGCTTGTTATCTCCAGTTTTGTATCCTCTTCTATTCGAACGTGGAAAGTTCCTGGAGAATGATGTCCAAGCAATTTTTATCGCGAGTTTAAGTGATTATTCTTCCTCCAAAAAGAACTGTTTTTCAAACCCCGCGAGTTTTTCGATTGACGAGATGTTAGCTATATGATATAAATTTCAGGCACATTGGATTTGGGGGGGAGTGAAAACAAAGCAAATCAGGTTCTTTTTTGTCTGTCTATTTGCCTGTGTGTATGTAACAAATTTGCAAACGTGTATATCTTCCGTTCGTATTATTCGATCGTGATGAAATTTTCACCAGAGTCGTGTGCAGTGTTCATAGTGGTTCCGTACAAATTTCAACCTCATCGTTACAGAAAAACTGGAGGAGTGAGGAGAAATTTTTCGAAAAATCGTGATTTTGCAATCGCGTATATCTCCGTTTCCTATTATTCGATTGCAATCAAACTTATACCACGTTCTGGTGATGATCCTGTAGTGGCCTCATATGAGTTTCATTCTAATCGATTGAAAACTGTGGAAAATTTTTGTTTCGCGATTCACATTATTTGACAATATTTTGAAAGCATGCTTTCCCCATGTCGGTATCATCCAAATGCCATGAAACTTGTAGTATAATCAGTTTCCGAGAGTTAGTTGAATGGCGTGAATTTCCAACAAATCGGAATTGAAGGAAGAAAGTGGTAAACACTGAGCTTCGGAACAAAATTTGGAAATTTCGTAAACATCGTCAACATGCGGATAACTTCCGTTTCTATCATTCAATTGTCATGAAATTTCCACCACAGCTTTATGCAGTGTTGATCGCAGTCCTATATAAACGGGAGAGAGAAAGAAAACATGTATTTTTTCCAACAGAAACGAGGAAGCCATGTGCCAATTGGCAGAGTTTTTATTCACTGGCAAAATATATGAAAATACTCTGGAACGTTCGTTGGATGAGATTATTTTCTTGGTACCTCAAAACATTCTGAAAAAGAAACACTATTTTGAGGCCTTCTAAAGCAGGATCCCCCCTTGAACGATATCTCCAAGAATGATTACGAACAGAGCGAGGAGTCTTATGCAATTTTTTGCCAGACTTTTTGAATTGTTCTCAATCATTTCTGAAGATATCTTTTAGATAAAGAATGCTATATGGGTATCTAATGTCTTCAAATGGTACTAATGACAAATGTTCAACATTATGAAGCCAAAACTAGCAGATTTGAGCTAGCAAACTTGCACCCCAGTTTATCGTGGAATTGTCGTAGAATGATGAAACCGACACCAATATGATTTGTGAATTTTAATCTTTGAAAATATGTATTTTGAAAAAATTCAAATTCACATTGGCTCAATTTATGAACGCGGTCTGCTAGTTCACGGCTGCTAGCTTCAGCTTCTTCATTATTCAGTTCAATTCGTGTTGAATTTTGATTTGGAGTCTGAAAATACTTGAAATAGAAACAAGGCAAGACTTGTGAGTCAAAATCAAGTGGTTTTTTCAACTGTTGCATTCATCGAGACATTTCAGGTCCCTAAGGTTGAACAACATGATGGAAAAAACCTATTACATCGAGTGATCCAAAGAAATCGATGGATTTAATCTATCTCTCCATCAATACATCTCATTCCTCAACCACACCCTAATGAATGATAAAAAATTGTTGCATTTTCTTTTCATATGAATATTTCAATACCTATCAGAATTCAAAACATCCTCGCATTAATTTAACATCTTTCCCAACACTTTTGATTGTTGAATAAAAGAACGTTACAAACGTCGTACGAAAAGACACGATGTTATCAATATCGGATAATTTCCATCTATAGGTGTGCAATCGTTGACTTTCATTAGAAAAATATATATGAATTGCATCGTTTGAGAAAGATCATTCTTCGATACGATCTATCACCGGAGAATCTTCCCCGGTGATTGTATCTCAGAAGAGAATGTCGAATCCATCGGTATGAATTGATTATTTGAAAAAACTTTTTCAATTATGGTTATATACTTCCAAAGGAAAGTGTGGAATGAGGGTCTCAGCGGAATATGAATCAACCGGCATCCCTGGGAAGTGTGTCACGATTATATAATACCATCCAAGACTAATAATTCCAATAATCTGAAGACCTCCGAAACAATATGAAAATATCCTTCCTTTGAATCGTATTCATTGATTGTCTTACAAAGGGTGTGGGATGTGGTGATTTCGATCGAGTGTGTACAGATGGGATTTTAGTCCCCTTTTATTCACGTGAAAGACTTTGACTTTCATCAAAGTATTCGGAAGATATCGAGTATAAGCTTGAACGTGTTTAATTTCTGATCGAGAAAGAAAGTGTGAGGAGACGATGCTGATGGGGAAAAGGGACTTAACCTTCGACACCGAGTATACTCGAGATTACACTTCAGGGACCGTCACACAAACGACGCGACGACACCACCGAAGCTTTGCTTGCTTGGAACTCGAGCTTTATTCTACGGTCGATTCGCTCGGCATTAACGAAGCCATTAGTACTACCTACTTCCTTAACTCCTGGGTAGTTGTAAGCGACGGCTGTGCCAACAGACCCGAAATCGCACGACGAAAATTCACACAGCTGTGCACGATGGACGTACCATACATATCTCTGTGGTCTTTCATTAAACTACAACGCGTGAAAATGAAAATAGTTTTTCGGGTGAAATAACATCCCTGATAGCTTTATATGAAGACACATCGAGCAAAATGTTGTGTTCAAAAAAAACATTGAATGCTCATTGAATGGAACATCCATAGTTTCAGAACATAGGATCAATTTATTTTCTAGGTTTATCATCCAGTCTCATTTCAGATACAGAGACGATGGATCGTGATTGCAGGCTCCATCAGTTTGAAATCATAATTTATTTAATCAGATATTCTCGATCACCAGACCGGATTCGAACTCGTCAATTCCAATAGTTGTTGACAAGCAAAATTCTTAGCATTGAATTTCCTGGGATAATCATTACCCGATAATAACGGTACCCTGATAATTATAAACTTCTCGATTTTATGAGTTGATGATCAAGTACCACTCCTTTATGCATTTTTCACAATGTGCCAATTCATAATACCCATCATGTGACTGGACAGAAAAATGAGATATGATTTTGTTATTGAAGCATAAGATACGCGCGAGTACAACAACTATGATTGGAAACAAGTGTGAATGGATGATTAGCAATAATATCCACTCTTGTGCACTTCCTGTGCTTTGATAACCGTACATCTTTTATATTATTTTGATTTCATGAAAAATGAATTTACGTTCCACTCGTACTACCTACATGCATATGAAGAAAACACTTTGAATAAGTGTCTATATTTTATTTCCAATCTACAGAATCTCTACATTTATGAGCACTCAAATAGACTGTGCAAGTTGTTGAACATGTTTCATATATACACTTAGTATGAATACGCGTATTTCAATCCTCCATCATTCGCAATACTTATTAATGAGAACACCGAAGAGAATATAAAAAGGTACCCATCTTGAAGTACATGGAGTTACTGCGTACAGTGTTTTTTCCAGTAAATATTCATCTCATCCTAATGAATATTACGATAAGTCAATAACGTTTGCTGGAATCAAGGCAAGAGGTTTGAAACGTACAATCAAGTTCAGGCTATATCCGCTAGAAATGAGATAGAGAATTATATTCATCTATTCATTTGTTTGAAAAAATATTTTTTTCTCTGGATGCATTTATCTCGCAAAGTTGTGAAGTAAATATCTTTCATTAAACTGAACTGCGTGTTCAGTAAAAATCGATAATCAATGTAAAATACGAATATCCGTTTTATGGTTCCTTAAAGATAACTATAATTAAATATCGGAAAATGAATATAATGTACATACGATATCGTTAAAAGTTTCGATGAGTCAGCCTTCATTCTTTTGAACTCGAAATTTACAAAGCAATATATTTCATCACTATTGTTTAGGAATTACAAAAATGTTAATACATCTCATCATTCTAAATTCGGTTTCCAATTATTTCATTCTCAACGTTAACAATTTATCTCCACGTAGTTCGAAAATCTGTAAAAGATATTTCAAGATATCTCGCAAATGGAAGTTCTTAATGATCCGATGTGAAAATTTACCAGTGGCGCAAGGCTGACCCAACCCTGACGAACATTGACGGAGCCTTGGGAGAAAGCCTGACCAAGGACTAAAATGATAACATCGTTTCAGCAATTGACAAGCCTCAATTTTCATGCCTGGGGCAGCCGTGGTGAAAGGTCGCCAATGTTGGCGTAGGATTGATTCAATGTTCTTGCGATGATTGGCCGATACAAAACTTTTACTATGAAACCAATGTTGGTTCAATTCTGAACCAATGCTGGCACAAACTTGCGCCAACACCGTTCTCATACTGTTCCATCTTTGTATTGCCGACACAGGCACGATATTACCTCTAATATCAATCAACGTTGGCCCAATATAAACCCCCTACGCTTGGCTGTCACGCTTGGCCCAAGCAATTGCCCGTGGTCAACATTGGCGGAATCGCTCAATTTTCACAAGGGATGTCTTGTAGTGTTTCAAGAAGATATCTCAAATTGTTCTGTTGTGTTTCTCTGAAAACATTGATGCTATGTAGGCCTATACTTTCATGAATTTTTTGTAATTCGTGAGTTACAAAAATCATTGTCACTTTCGCTAGTTTTTTGAAGGAATTTTTGAGCTTTTCATTGGAATGGATGAAATTTGATTTCAACGTGAATAATTTTACACACATTCTTCCATCCTTTCAGCAAAATTCGTTGGTCACGATATATATTTATTTCAATTTGAAGGATATTTTCAGATATTTCAAACGCTCACAGTAAATCCTTATACGTATCGGTGAATTTCCTTCACACTATATGCACCGCCAACCTGTGTTAGAGTAGTAGAACGATGAAGGAGGTGCTTAAAAATGTGAAACGGGAACGACGCAATCTCCGTTACCGGAGTTACTGAATAAGCTTGTATACGTAGCGCCTTGGAGCATGTCATATGTTTATACAAAGTGTGTATGGTACACGATCCATGAGACAGACCTATCGTGTCTTCTAAAGGAACATGAAGTCCTTTTCCATTGTCATTGAAAGTGAAATGATGGATATATTTGAGTACCGTCGTGGAAATTGCGTGGAATATGAACAATATATCTCGAACATACTGGGAACTTCACCCGGAACTGAGTGGAAAATATTTCAGCTTGATTTTTGTAACAATGTTTTTTATATGTACTCACAGAATTTGCTGCATCTCCTTTCTTGATGAATTCACTTCACGTGAATCATTTGCCAAACCCTGGCAAAAACAATTGAACCGTTGCTGTACCATTACTTTATTTTGATTGATGTCATTTGTTTGACAGACATCAAACAACATTCAGTGTCTTGAAAATGGCCAGGTTTCAATTTCTATATAAATGATTCATGAATTTTCTCGAAAATTTTCAACAATTTTGGACAGTAAAATTCTCATCAAATAAGTTTCATTGAATTTTTATCCATCTGAGGGAAAGAAATATTGACGAGAACACAGATTCGATTGTGTTTGAATTCTCATTTTCACAGAAATAAAACTCAATTCAAGGGGAAATATATTTTCAACATCTCTTTATCGTAGATCTTGACCCTACGTGTTGAGTATTTTCAAACATCGTAGATAGTATTACGTAACACGGCTGCATTCGAGTATGTAGACGGATCCGCTCTAGGAGAAGAGGAACTATTCACCGTGCGAATTTCACTGATGAGTGAACACATATCTAAACGTCAACATCCAAAGAATCGCATCGTTTTAGAAGCAATCGGATGGAATGTTTGTATCCGTAGATTACATAGGCGGAAGAAAATGTTCAGACTGGTTCACAAAATATTTACAAATTGAATTTTAATGGAATTCCATTTTGCAGCATTGGAATCATTATATTCTGAACAAGAATTGGAAGCAGTTCATTTGTAACTATCAAATGTGCCCTGGGCTATTTTGCATGGAATTTTTATGTAATCGTAACTTATCAATGTTACAGATCACTTATTTCTAGATTCAATTAGCTTCTGAATCAGCTCTGTTGAACCAAAGTCAAACTAGAGAAGTGATTTGTTAGCAATGTTAACGCTACTAAAAGTGATTGGATAAATCATCTGTAACAATGGGATCGATTGATGTAGGTAAGGGGTAGTTGGCAATAACTGAGATGGCATACCACGATTAATGTACAAGTGAGTACAAGTGGAAGACCTTGTTTCATACTATATCTCGATGAATGGGGTATAATGAATGACCGATTGGAATTCGGATATACTTTCCAGCATTACAAGCATGATTCCGATAATTTTCAATTTCCTTCACTGATTAATTTCCAGTAATTTGGAATTCATTTCTGTTTGAACAGAATTTTCCAACAATGTCGCTCCTTCTTTCCCTTCTTTCAAATTGGCGTCTTTCTTCCGACTCTGTATTTACAAAAATTCCTGTGCACGGACAAAGGGAATTCGCTCTCATTCAATTTATAACCAATATTCCTTCGAGAAGTGATAATGAAATAGACTTGCTTGTTCGTGATCGTTACTTCAACTTTTCGATGTTCATATACTTTTGTACCCCTTTTGTGCTTATTCTGAACCTATTTTATTATACTGCTAATCATTTCCACACCAGTGGCCCAGATACCCCGTATCTCGGTAAACTGACCCACTTTAGTTTTCATATTTCACGTTTTGTCGAACATGAGATTTACAAAATACATGTCCCGGATTCTATACCAAGGGAATTGTTTGTTTGAGAGAAGTGAAGCTTTGATTTCGAAGAGAGTTATTTCATAAGTGAAGTAAATGACAGTTAGGATTGAATGAGTTTGAGGATATTTTTTAATATCCTGAAATGATATATCTAGTTCCTAACGATAAGGACGCAAGAGTGAGGGGATGCAACCTCTTTCTTGAGCTCCAATTTGTACTCCACAATGGAGGAAAATAATAAGAACAGAAAATACGAATGAATTATTTGCTCATTCATTCAATTAAATATTTGGCCTAATTTCCTGAGAGATTAATTGTTTCAATAAAAACGCTGTTCCGCTTGTTACGAAATATTGATGGAAAAAATATATTTAGAATTCTCATTCATGCTGAATGCTTGTCGAAAATTCGGAGATGTGCAAGATCATGAGGAATCTTGAAGAAGCTCTGGCTTTGCAATGTGAATTGTGAATTGAATCGATTGGAAGCCTGGTATGTTTCATCCAACATGACACTCAATTTATCTAAGTGCTATATAACAAGATTTCATCAAGACAATGATGCAATTTATTTTCTCCACGCTCTTTCTCTCTCATTCGCCTCACTGTTACTTTTATAAATACTGTTTCGTCGGTTACATGACAAAACGTAACAAGTCACTTTTTTGAATAATTGTTATTTTTATGATAACGAATGTTTCTGATCGCGATCTTCCACAAACCTGGTACCGAATTGTAACTTCCAAAATAATGAAAATTCAGAAAAAAATGAAGGAATTATAGAATGATTTGGGACGATTTGTGATGTTAAAATAACTTTGGATTTTCACTTTGATTTTCGGTGTTATAATGACATTTTTGAGTCTTCTATGAAAATTCTAAAATTCTCTCATGAAACATTCAATAATTTTCCAGCTCTAGAACATTAGATTGTACTTAAATTGAATCTCAAATCAAAATGTGCTTCGTAGATTCAGCCCTCTCTAAGGCCCTTTTGAAGCTCGTCAATTAGTTTTCGATGGAAAGGGCATTTCTTCTTTCAGATCTTTTCGAAATATTTCTCACAGTGATTCAAAACAGAAATCCCCAAATTTTCACCAGGAAAAATCTGGATATGATCAATGTTCACAGCAAAAATATCATAAGATATGCTCCCTCAACGCGAGTGTCGAAAAGTCAAATATTAACAAATCATTAAAAATTCATCACGTTACTTTTTCAAGATAGTACGGTATTTTTTGTTTGTTTCATGTGATTTTATTGCATGCATAATGCTGCATGCAACATTCCATGACTCTGATGAGTTTTATCAACTGGAGTCATGAAACATATTTTCTACCAATCACAATTACACACACGCTACGAAACTTGTATAAATACTTTGGCTCATACAATGTGTCAGCAACATAATTTTGAATATGAGCTTTTGATATTCATGTAATTCGCATGCAACTTCATTGACATGAAATTTATTGTACAATATGATTATGATATGATTGATCATATTGATTAGATCAGACGAATTATGTATTTGCGCTTAAAAAATAATCTAACGTACGATTACCCATATAAAAATCCTCAGCTTCTGCCAACGCTGACAATAGAATAAAGCTTGGCGCAATGTTCATTGGCAAGGCTTGACAATCTATAAATATTTTATGTTGATTACCAACAATTATAATGCTGCATCGATATCGATGTTTAACGAATGTCGGTTGTCAGCCTACGATTGATTCACAATTCCGCAAGGCTTGGCGCTTGCTAGACTCATCCTTGGTCTAACATTCACCGAACGATAAATTCTATTGAAAGTGAGAATCATTTGAAACGTGGTTGAATATTGCCACAAACTTCGGTCTAGTCTAGATGAAAATTAGTTTCCAATGTAGTGCCGATCATTGGTAATAGCATGGCTCAATATTGAAATGCTTCTTAATTCTCAACTTTTGATGGCTGAATTGCTAGCCAAGTTGCCGATCGAGTGTGAGAGTAATGAGAGCCGTATACAAGGAATATATGACTCAAATAATTCAACAGCCAATCGTTCTTTATCACAGGTTACACCAAAGGACTCCTACCGCTGATCCATATTGTGTATACTTCTCAGGGTAAACTTCAGCAACAAAAAACACCGAATTGTTTACAGATGAATGAAGAAAACACAATAACATCTGAAATAACATATATTGGAAAGTGTGAAATGCGCATACTTTTTATATATTTTCACAGTTTTATTATTGATAAACAAATTTTTCTATTGTTCGCCAATGATGGTCTATTTCATAGCCATTCCTGCACCAATGATGGGGCTCCATTGGAAAAACACATTGAGAAATCATAAAATGATGTTATCATATCAGTATTACGCCATGCTTGGTTGCCAAGCCTCGGCCATACTTTATCTACATTTTGCCATGTTGGCGCCAATGGTAAATTTCTCTATGGGTGATGATAAACAGGGGATAGAGGAGTTCACCAAGATTATCATTGAGAACTGTATGATTCTTATATTATGAGAAGAGTATTGTTTGTCATTCGGATCTTATATGTCAGGTATGTGAGTTTCATTTCAATCTTGATCAAACGCATATTGAAATAATAATTTCGTCGAAATTGTGATCTGGGGTTTGTTTTTCTTATAGTATACACATGAGAACGGAAGAAATGAAAGGAGGAAAAAAACAGCCGCACACACGAATACAGGAACGTGAAAAAGCGCCGAATGACTTTTTACGACATAGAAGGTCCAGAAAGATGTTTTACGAGGGTTTTTGCCGGGGTTCACGTGTTTCGTTTTATCGTTCAACTACACAGTCCCGTGTAAGGGTTGGGGAAGAAGTAGGGAAAGAAGAGGATCCACGTATAACACGATTTTCTCTCACTCCTACCGAGAAGCCATATCCTTCCTTCAGTCTTTTAGTTGTTTCTCAATACTTAGATTTTGTTTCTCTAAACTCTATACATACTGAGAAGCCACGTTATCAGTGGTTTTCTACACGACGAGGACGAAATATACATGAATTTAGCATGACGTAAAATACCGAAATTATGATATGATCTGCTGGTTTGGTTTGTGAAGTAGCTCTATTAGTGAGATTCTCCTCTGATTCGAATCATTGAATTCTTTAGAAAGTACAATACCAATAACAATACTTAATAGAAGCAATTTTCATCAATTCAATTCGTGAGTTGAACATCATAAAATTATATCAATACACACTCGAATGACACATATTAGTGAAGGGTTCCATATTGTTCAAAATATTTGTGGTTTTCCAAGAAGCAAAGTATGGTGGAAAACTTATGGATTTGTTGTTTGAATTATTCCGAAATCCACAAAGTTTCTGTGAATTTCCAACAATTTTCGTGACATTCCTCAGGATTTTTATCGATTGATAAGAATTGTCTGAAATTTCACCAAAATTATTTGTGAATTTACTGAAAATTGTTTGGTAAAATGTCTCAAACATTTTTTGGAAGTTGTTTTATATATAAAACACTATAGTGTGGTTTAGTGATTGAGGGTGGTATGAATCGGAGGATCGGTTTTAAGAATAGGACCCGTCGTGCGCTACACTGTGAAAAATTTTCATGGGAAATTTCACATACATGTATGTGAAGTAATGAACACACACATGAATAGGAAATTTTCTGTAAATATTGGAGAAATTCCTTCGAATTCATAATGAAAATCCCATGACAACAGTAATTTTTATATATTTTTATGTGAAAATTCTTATAGCTGTAGGGTAATTCGCTGTCCCCGCACAAGTATGGGAAATTTCCTTCACAAAAGTATGGGAAAATTCCGAATATTTTTTACGGTGTGTGCATGAAATCATGGACTGGGATTAGATCCAGCCTCAGATCTGACTGCGCATACCCAGACAGGACTCAGAGTCCTCTGCACGTTTTAGAAATTGAATCTTGGTTCTGCGCCTCTTGATTTCCGGGGAAAAGGTTTTCATACATCCAGAGTACCTTTATTTTTGATGCACCCAAATAAGTTTTCAGGACATTCTTTTCACATCCTACGGGACGTTATCATGATGTTCTCCAAACGTGCTTTCATGAAAACTACCTTTTACAAACACTTGATGCTGTAAGGATAACCCTCAGAGCATATACTACTAGAGCGAGCATTGCCTATGATTTCAATAGAAATAAGAGAGAGAGAGAGAGAGAGAGAGAGAGAGAGAGAGAGAGAGAGATCCGACTTATAGGCAGTTGTCTCTCTTTTTATCCAATGAGATTCAAACAAAGATAGCACTGCCTAAAAGTCGGAACTCTCATTCTATCTTCAATACAAACTAACCACATTTCTCCGTAGCCTTTGCTCGCTCCAGTAATATACACTGAGAAGAAGGATTCGTTGACTCAAATGAGATTTGTTTACAGTAAAAAAATCGTATATTTGGATACGAGCAAAGAAATATTTACTAATATTCATTTCATCACATAGTTGTTGAATACACCACATATTTCTTTGAGTCAACTTCATACCGACTATCATTCGATAGATCTGAATTTGACAAGAATTCATATTCATTTACATCAACTCCAATCACTTTGAATCAAATGAATGATTTGGTTATAGTTAATAAATATGAATTTCTTGACTCAACACAATGTTTGGTTATAATCAATATGTCTTATTTGTATGAAATGATACTTCTTGAAAATGCTCAACCGAATGCGTTGATTTGTCAGAAGGAAACCTTTTTCTCAGTGTATGCTCTAAGGGATAACCCTTAATTTCTGAATGTATCCAACTGTTTCAAGTAGTTGAGTCCATTTTCTTTCTCCTCAATGTGTTCAGAAATTGAATTATACATCCATATTCAAGCAAGATTTGTTTCTAAATGTTACTTAAATGAAAATTTTTGTGAACATATCTTAGATATAAATATACAGTATCCCGGATATGTTTAATTGTTTTAAGACACAAAAATTCAAAATCTTCGCTAATGAATGGACCAATTTGAAGGATTGTAGTATCTTTGTTACTACATGAATGGAAATGGCAACAACGTCATGCAATCAACATCCACTCCCAAACATTAGTGAAAATGTAGATTGCAATCGCGTACCGGTAACATTTCTTGTACACAATACTCCTAGCTAAGCATCAGCGCGTATGTTTACAAAATTACTTAGTCAGCCTAATTGATCAATACCAATTCTGTACGCCAACATCACCTTTGTTCCAACGATCCGTAGCTTCAAAGTCCTTGAAACTCCCAGCTACCCGCTTACGTTCGAAGCCTATGTTTTCTCGCCATCCACGAAAGGCATAATGTGTTTGTAGGTGGTTAAGATCTCTGATTCAACAACTGTAACTTGTATTCAAAGGAAACGAGAGTACTATCTCCATTCTTCAGCTATAAACTCCCGCATTGAAGTAGTCGTCATCTAACGACATGTATAGCAAACCTTTTGTCCCAAGGGTAGGGAATCGAGGAGATTAATCTTCCAACTTTCAAATAGCCTGTTCCCGGTTTCGCGTTTCATCTTATTCTCAAGGATTTAGGATGATTCCATCTTTTTCTTCATTCCATCACAAAATACAACACGGTACCCATTCTTTTTAATCGATAATTTCCATGCGATGGGTGATTTATAGGGATAATTCATAGCGAGAAGACGAAAAAAAGTACATCTCGAACGATCCTGCTGCACATCTGTACAACGTGCCCATGAATCTATATCACATGCAACTGTACTGCGGCAGTAAATGGATAGTATAATATATATGTCATACGATTGGCTATTTATACGCAACGAGAAAATTGCAGCCAGCCACGTTCATTCTCTGCGCGTATGCTTGCCAGAGAGATGAGAAATATTGTATGAACTTGACGGTGGTAGGAGTTCCAATTGCCAAGCTTTCGCAGGGGGTAAGGTTCTATGTGATTTGACGGTAAACAGGAAATATTCTGGAAACGCAATAGTATTAAATTTCCCAGCAGCAAGAAGAATTATTTTCCTTTGTTTCATTTTTTCGTACATGAAAGTGGAGAGCGGAACAAGGAATGCGTGATGGAGAACTCGACGAGATTTCAAATAATACACATGTTTTTTTTTTTCAACTCGACGTTGTGAGCGAGTAGACGAGATATGAAGCGTATAATCGAATTATACTTGTAATTTTATTTTTATACAAATAATTCAAATATGAATGTTTGAAGGGAAATTATTCATCCCAAAATGCTTGGTATTCATCGGAGGGGATGGATAACCAACATTCAATGGAAATTGGTCACTGAAATGCTGATCGTTGAATTATCGTTGGACATATTTTTCGAACTTTTAGTAGACTTTTGCTTCACAAATAAAAATTGATCATTGATTATAGCAACGCAACGTAGCCCAAGATTAGATGATCTTCATCTTTAGAATCCCTGGTAAAAAATGTGGATAGATTCGGATAAAAATTTGAAGATAGATACAAAAATACACTGTAAAAAAGTTACATTAATAGTTAACAAATATCAGTTTGAAATCCGACTTAATATAGCATGACATTAAGGTGAATCTATTTTATTCACACATAATATATTATATTAATAGTTATCTGATGATGTATCACCCTTCAATATAATGGATTGTGAATGCAATCATATTTTTATTAATTACTCATCATATTTATATACAATGGATCATCAGTTAACTATTAATATATTACATTGCACATGGAGACAATAGAGTATCTTTGAAGTTACGCTACATTAGGTCGGATTTCAAATTGATGTATGTTAACTATCAACGTAACCCTTTTTACAGTGTAGGATTGAAACGAACAGAATTGCAATCCAATTTTATCCGTCTCGATCCTATTTTTGTATTCGTTTTCATATTTTTATCCGAATCCATCCGCGTTTGTACTAGGGATGGCGCAACTGTGGAACGACGGTTTGTCATTTCTTCCTCTCAACATAGCCCGAGCAGACAAATTGTATGGATCCGATCGGCCAGTGATAGGGCTCAGCTTATTCTGGTACACCTAATCTGGTTCTGGTGAGGCGATGATTTAGCACGCCTGATTAGGGTGAACCAGATCTGGCCCTGCTAGGTTTGTAATTTGCCATGCGCTATCATAGTTCATTACATCAGGCTCCGATACAACGGTGTGTTACATTCGATATCAGGGTCTAATTTCAGATAGGGCTCTTATAATGAGGATCCAGATCTGGTCCTGATCGAACACTCAATATGAATTTCTACTCGGGAGATCTAGCATCGGTTGAACAGTGGACTGAGTTTGATCCAAGACTGACGATCGCAGCCAAGATTGAGCCTTTGTTCTCAATGCCAAGTGTATATATTCTATTCAGTCTATATTAGGCGAAGGATTAGCGACTGCTTGCCCCAAGTTGAAATGAATGCTCAGCCAATTGTTGATTAATACAATCAATCTTATGATTCCCAATAATGACACATCCTTTTGTCATATTTTGATCAACATTGACTCTAGATAGGTTGTCAAGATTTGGCATCCAGCCTTGACGTTGGCCAAAACAGGACATATTGAAATGGGTTTTTATTATTTTACAATCAAGTACGCTCAAAAAAATTATTTTGATGAAATGTGATCGACAAAAGAATTTTCTTATCCCAACAAAATTTTGGTTGTTTCAACCAAATGTTGTTCAGATAACAAGATTATTTTGTTGATCACATTTCAACAAAATGATTGTTTTCCAGTGTGAGATCATGGGATGAGTTGACAAATTGAATCATCATTTTTTCACTTTGATGGATAAATATATCTTCAACTCTAAGAGATACCAGTTTGGCGATTGAATAAACATTTTCTGTGTAACATCACACTGAACTGAATTCCCGACAAGGTTTGGATTTTCAGGAATTAATCTTCAGTGCTCTATCTATTGCGGTACAGAGCCCGAATTCCGCAAATATTATTGTTTGTTTTGTTTGGTGTTATCTTGTTGTTTGTGAAAACGTTTGCCATACTCTGCTTTTGTCATCCTCGTGCATTTGACAAGAAGATTCAATTAGAATAAAAAATTGTTATCCACGATTTTCCCCGAATCATCAAAGCTTGAATCAGAGAGACACTCGGCTTGAATCATTCGCTTTCTCAGTTCATCATTTTTTCATTGATGAGAAAAATACATCAGTCGAAAAAATATGAAAAAAAATAATCCCTCAGTAGAATGACCGGCTCATTACGAACAAACAATAATTCAACAAAACAGAAAATTATTTAAAATGAAACGAACGATAATATTTTAATACAAATTATGCTGTGTCATGTGAAAAATTTTGAGCTCGATATGTCGGAGAATTATATTGGAAAAGCTAATCGACCTTTCTTCGGTACACTGATCGATACATTACTCAACAATATTTCCTCATTAGTCGGCGTTCGTTGACATCGCACGACGGGAACGTAAATTTATTCTACTGTGTACGGCAAAATATCTACCACCGACCAACGAGTCAGACGAATGAGGAAGAAACAACAAAACCCTCGCACCCATCCATTCACGTACACACGCACACGTGCGTACGCATAACAAAAAAAACACACATCAGATGAAAAACCAAGTCGTGGATTGTCTATTACCATTCGTTATATGTCGACCGCGGTGTGAGATGATTCATACTGGTTTCAACGGTACTCTCAGCGTA
Organism: Gonatopus flavifemur; assembly: GCA_018340375.1. Lineage (NCBI taxonomy): Eukaryota > Metazoa > Arthropoda > Insecta > Hymenoptera > Dryinidae > Gonatopus > Gonatopus flavifemur. The sequence continues at coordinate 37,823,289 of JAFFJZ010000001.1, read as the reverse complement.
TGGTTGTAACACGACACAAGCAAAACCAAACAAAAAACTACCCTTCTGCGTCCCCAAGGCTTACACATCGCAATAATTACTATCCACCTCTCAACAATTTTCAATTCTCACCATAAATACATATATTCAAATGACAAGGATGTATTCGTATAGATTGAAGAGAAAACAATTATGAACATATATATGAATGCATACATATATGCTCCCGATCGATGAGAAGAGGGAAAAGCAGTGATCGGAGAAAAGTTCTTTTTTTTTATCGTATAGTTCCAACGTACGCTCTTCGCTCTAGAATTCTCTTTTAAAGAAAAAGATGTGTACGCTATCCATGATCAATTATAGACAACATACCTGAATTGGTGTTGACTGATTGAAATAGTTTTATCTCAAGCTTTCATCCATACACTATCAATATGTGTACAGAATATGCATTCATATTTATTCTATCCCACGCATGAATTCGAAAATCATTTCAATCTCTGTGTCTGTGAAATTTTATTGATTTGTAGTATGAATTCAGGTATTTGATTTCATCACTTTCGAAGATGCAAAACTTATTGATAACTTGTTGAATCTTGAAAAACTAGTATCAAATGGAATTTATAATCAAACTGATTGAATTTGATTCGCTTTATTCATCATTCCTTCGTCTCAATTGAACATACTTCGGCGAGTTTGAAAAGTATGTTGAGAATTGGAAAATCGAATTTAAAGATGTGTCCAAATACATTTTCTGGTTCAAATACTTGAGACAAAAAGGAATACCTCTCCAACAAATTAGAATGTGACTCATAAAATATGCTTGGAACTGAAAATATGTACAATCATCCATATGGAAATTCTCGGGAATGAACAAACGGTCCAATACTGGCGGGGATTTATTTGCTAGACTCCGGCAAAAAAGATTGAGCCGTTACTGTACCATCACTGTTTTTCATTTGATGCCTTTTATCTGACAAACATTACACAACACTGGGCCTTGAGAATGGCCAGATTCGTTGCGATACTGAATCAACTCTGGCAAATCCATGCCGCCGATCTGCCCTGGTAGAAATTTTCGCTAGTGAATAATAAGGCACTTACGATTTTATCTCTCCTACTCATGAGGCACTACGGAGGAAAACTCACAAGGCACTCACTAGAATGTAACACTCAGCTTTACAACTAACTAGAGTCCATTCATCAAAACTAGTGAAACAGTCATCATTATCTAACGAGGAACTTATTAGAAAATAGCATGGCACTTGTGAGAATAATTAGGGCAAGAATAAAAACTTATTATTGAATTTTTAATTGATTTTTTGATTGATCCCTCACAAAAATATATATATGCAGAGTAAATATGTTATACACGGAGAAAATATATTGACGAAAGATTATTCAAATTTGAGTAAAACGGGGGCATGGTGGCATTCCCGCGAAATTTGAAATCCGGTTGACTTAATTTTACTCGACTACAGATGAAAATCCATTCAGATGTTTTTCAACAGTAAGCAACTTGTTGATATAATGAAAACATTCGAATTTATTTCCATCTGTAGTCGAGTAAAATGAACTCAACCGGATTTTAAACTTCACGGGAACACCACTATGGCCCCATTTCACTCAACTTTGAGTAATCTTTCGCCAATACATTTTCTCCGTGTATATATATGAAGAAATATATGTGAAAATAATTATTATTTATATTTCTCATATATTTGAAATAGATTACTTTTGGCCACATTTTATATAAGCCTTGCATATATATATAATCAACATGCTGAATAGATATGAGATGTAAACATCACATACATGTGTAATATAGATTTTTTCAATTCGGAGGGAAAATAAATCCTCTGAAAAAACATTATGACACAAAATTCTTGACCGAATGAAGTCGTAAAATACCCTACCTTCAATACTGACTATTCACGTATGAAAATAGACAACCCGGGGGAAAAAACCACGAGAAAAACAAGGTTGGAAACAACGTTGAAAACTAGGTTGAAAACAACGTTGAAAATGTCATGACAAAAGTTACATTCCTAAATGAAAAAAAAAAAAATCGATTTTCCTCGGAATCGAACTTGGATTTTTGAGACCTCAGATCCGACTTGCCTCTTGGCTACGGTTTTGTATGAATGTAGCGGAGCTTAAAAATGTGTATGAACTTTACTTGAATCAAAATCATCTAGGAATAAAATAACCAATCTAATTCAAAAAACCAATGAATTCCATTGAATATTACTACAACAATTACCTTTGATCAATCAATAAAGCTCCGACACGATGCAGACAATTTTTTCACTGGAATTGTGTCTAAAATACGTATTGCATGTTTCTTATACACCTGAAATGTGAAATGTTCATCTAATTTATTCAACCATAGGAATTCTCATACATCTTTGAATTATTTAGATTCATGCTCTATTGAATGAGAAAACAGATTAATTGAAAAAATGTTATCTCTTTGATCGTCGGTAAAACAGTGAATAACCACGAAATAATTAAAATCAACTTCAAGTGATCATAGCATTCCTAGAGGATATCTGAGATGATTGTTTTTAGGAAACTTGGAGAATTATTAAAAAATGATATTCTTCTGAATCATTTCTCATGATTTATTATACCAATGTAAATAGTTTGTCTGAAACTCGTTGAGATTCGGCAACAGCCAATAAAATTGTTTGTAAAAAAAAGTCATGTTGTGGAAGTTTGAATCGTTCATCGAAACGAATTGGCAATCGAATTATGAAATATTCAGCTGGTGAAGATTCAAAATCTTGCATTACATTCTTGGAACGATGTTTCCAGTGCCAAGGAGTTCATTCGAACATAAAAAGAACACAAAAACATCTGTAAATCTGACCACATGTCATTGACGAATAATCAGATGAAATTCAACCAGATCTTTCAGTTGTTGTAATAATCAATGGAATTCACTGGGGTTTTGTTAATCGGATCAATTATTTTTTCCCAAGATGATTTTGATCCAAGCAAACTTCATATACATTCTTAAGCTCTGCTACATTCATACAAAACCGTAGCCAAGAGGCAGGGAAGTCGGATTTTAGATCTCAAAAATCCAAGTTCGATTCCGAGAAACATCGATTTTTTGTTTTTTCATTTAGGAATGTAACTTTTGTTGTCACATTTTCAACGTTGTTTCCAATGTTGTTCTTGACGTTGTTTTCAATTTTGTTTTCTTCTCTCTCAAGGTGGGATCATTTTACCATGTTAAACAACGTTGTTTCCAACGTTGTTTTCAACCTAGTTTTTGACGTTGTTTTCAACGTTGTTTTTCACGTGGTTTTTTCCCGCGGGGAGTTGAGAGTGATTCCTCTCACCAAAAATATTTACAATCACGTACTTACAAGAGTAAATTGTTAACCACTTGGGATCGTCTATTTTCAGATGTGAATAGTCAGTATTGAAAGTAGGGTATTTTACGACTTCATTTGGTCAAGAATTTTGTGTCATAATGTTTTTTCGGAGGATTTATTTTCCCTCTGAATTGAAAAAATTTATATTATACATGTATGTGATGTTTACATCTCATATCTATTCAGCACGTTGATTATATATATGCAAGGCTTATATAAAATGTGGCCAAAAGTAATCTATTTCAAATATATGAGAAATATAAATAATAAATATTTTCACATATATTTCTCCATGTATATAACATATTTACTCTGTATATATATATATATATATTTGTGGGGGATGTTCTCAGTTTAAACAAATTTGCTCCAACTCAGAGGATTTCTTCATTCGAGAATTTTGTTTTCTGGTAGTAACATTGTTTTCTTGCATCAAAAGAACACTGTCTGGAGAGGATCCTATTTCCAGAATAAAGAGACATGTCTTGAATTTGAATAATTTTTTTATTTCAGTGTACATGCATGAAATATTTTTCACCAGTCATCTAGAAAAATAAATAAATCCAGATAAGAATCTGGTGAATATTTAGCGAATTTAATGAATAATATTGATCTGATAAATAAAATTGTTTATTAATGATTCAAGTTGATGATGTATAAATCTAATCTTAGTGTTGTTTGGATCAACCTTGCAAGAAATTCACAAGTTTTATCCAAACATCACTAGTCCGATAAGATTTACAAGTGATTCATTAGTCGCTCACTAGTTTTATTCTAATAAGTTTTCCCCTGCGAATAACTCATGAGTCATGAGGAAGAACTTGTGATATTTCTACTGGGGTGATGAGCCTAGGTCATAACAGAGTTCACCCAACGATTGATATATACATTTCAAACAACAAATCTCTCGAATGGTTTCGGTCCGGAATAATTCAAGTTATTGAAACCTCCTACTCGCAACAACATTCTTGAACTTTGGACACCGTAAAGGAACAAATAGACACAGTGAGACTTTGAATTCGAATCAATGTGGATGAGAAAGTGACTTTGATTATATTCTATTCTAAGCTCCCTTTCGAAGTATAAAACAGGTGTTTGATTCATTCTTCTATTGTGTCGTCTGTTCCTTCAATTAAAGTGATACATATGTTCTAATGAAATCATCCTTGAACCAGATGTATCAGAACAGCCGACCCATCAAAAATTCCGCAGTTGTGGCAATACAGGTTCATGAATATTGCTTGTACTGGCAGTATTGTATCCCCAGTACTGTCAAATCAACTGGCCCTGAACTTGTTGTTCATATTTGCCAGCGCTGGTAACTCCAGCAACGGTACTGCACCAGTATGGGGCCAAGTTTCAATCTCCACATGGGAGCCTGTGCTAATTCCACAAATACTCCAAAGATGTTTCCTGGATTCCTGAGAGGTACAAAATTTCTGTGATTCAAATAATTGAATGAATGTGTTCAATTCTTCTTGTCTATTCACTCAATCATCCATTGACTGTTCTGTAATGCGGTCTTGTTTCTAAGCTAGGGTCATGTCGTGATACATAAAATACAGTCGATCCTCCGTAACATGTTATGGTCATCGTTAGGGGATTCGCGTCAGCTTGCCAGGTTTGGCTTGTGTCCCCTTCCTGCAGCTGACATTTCGATAGGCCCTCCAAGACACCAAATCAAGCGCGTTGATTCGATTAATTGCAGATTAATTGCTCGTTCGAGTTCGACCTAGTACACGAACTACTACTGCGTACGTGGAACAGCTGCCTTCACTTCTCCTTGTACATAGGTTGATGATAATGACCATCGATAACCGTCGCCAGGGAGCAAAATTATTGGTACAATAATCTGATATTCTTTGATCTAAGTCAAAGATGGTCTTGCGAGCCTTGAAAGTACACGTACATTCGGGATCACATTACAGCAACTTCCATATACGTATTCCCTCGTATTTTCTTGGATTCATGAACTTGAATCAAAATTTTCCCTTTCCTTCTTCCAGTTCATAAACGTGTTCAGTTGAAACTTTCGACTTTTCGTTACTCGCTATGTTAAAAAAAAACTCGTTATTCCAATAAGACAGCGAAATCCCATTTCAGTTTTACAATATATTTTGTTTTTTTTCTGTACATAGAAGATTTTTTTCACTCAAAGCATGAACCGACAATCAATAAAAAAAATTGCGTTCCTTGAAGTGGGATACTGTTTGTATTGTTCAGACAATTCAACTTTTTATCTGATGTAATTCCCTAAATTTTCGGTCATGTTAACTGAACAATTTTCTCAGTATTCATGGAAAATTTCATCATACCTTTTTTCGGAATAATGGGATCGATCACGCAATTTTATGAAAAATTTTACTAATCTTCATGAGGTCAACAAGTTAATGGAGTCTGAGTAAGTTATCATTGATCTTCATGTGAACACAGGGCTGCGCTTATCGGCGATGAGGAAATTCCAATGGAAAAACAGATTTGTCAACAATTTACGAACTTTTTTCAGGAAAAGAATCTCGTATTTCAAAGTCCTATTCCCTGCTGTTTTTCCTGTATGTATGGGTGGAATAACAAAATTTTCTCAACTCTTTCAATATCGGATGAATGTGTCATATTCAATGTATTTCCGCTTTGATTACTGCACTAATTTCACTAATCAGATGAAAAATCATAGCAGTTGAATTCTGAACTACTCAAATACAGGCACCAAATTTGCAAGCATTCGTATATCTAAGAAGATGAAAGCCGAGTTAATACAAGGAATGTATAATCACGATACCAACATTCAGCTACGAATGATTTTTTCCCAAATACAAAGAGAAATGAGTAGATATTCTTCAAACATTCCTTCTGTTCATTAGTAGTAGAAGGAAGGAAGAGCGAGGAACTAGAAGGGAAGAAAAATCAACTCCTCCTGTCTTTGTCTAAGGGACTCGACGATGAGGGCTCGAACGGCTCTGTCCGATATCAAGTTTCTCATCAAGAGCATCTTATACTCTCTCTTTCTCTCTCTCTCTCTCTCTCTCTCTCTATACTTTGTTTCAGATGAATGCTTGGTGCACCATTTCGGAGTTCTGAGGATTAATTTCGGCCCTCCAGAGAATTTATCTTAGTGCACCACCTCGGTACTCTCAAGGTGATTCCAAGAGGCTTTCGCACTTGATCAATTGTTATTAGCTCATTAACTCAAAGCGCTACCGAGGAAAGTTATTCAAAATTTCCATGATATACGGAGTTTCCAATAGCGTATGCATACCGAATCTATGTCGTTAATCAATAACGTAACGGGAAGATTTTGTTGAAATCGCGGTATTTCGAGAAAACAACTTAATTGATTCAATTAGATTTGTACAGAGGGAAAAAAATGAAATTACTGTTGCGGCAATTCACTCTTCTACCTCATTGTCATGACCTATAGCTGTTCATTAGCTGTTACAGCAGCAATTTTTAGCTATGAGAATTGAGTCATTAACTAAGATAGATAAAAAATAGCCCTCGTAGCTACAGTTCAGCCATCTGGATTTTGACGAGTCATTTGTCCTGCGCAGTTGCGCGAGAATATTAGCATGAATTTGAATCGAATAAATAGATATTTTTTTAAATACAATCGTGTTTTGTTGTTTCGAGCAGTCTATGTTTTTTTAAATATCAAAACTCCTCGCTGCTATGATTGATTGATCATCTTCAGCCTTGAAAATGCTCAGTATCTGGGCGAAACATTGGAGAACAATAAAATACTCCTTGCTCGAATATCGACTTTATCACTCCTTCATTATGGCGCCAAATACGAGTATTTTTTACATGAAAATTGAAAAGAATACTATATTCTGTTGATATTTGGGTAAATGAAAATTAGCTACATTGAAAGAATTACCTTGTCAAAATTACCGTGGAATTCCAGTACTCGAAGGACAAGTAGAAATTCTTCAAAAAACTACTGTGCAGCCTGTGAAAGTGAGTGAGTTTTTGAACACTGGATGTGATATTTCCGATAAGTGTCACAAAATGCAGAGTGATATTTTCAAAAATTCCTACTTGCCCCTCGATCACTGAAATTTCACGGTAATTCTTCAATTAATATTCTCTCAGTGTACGGAAGCTATTTTTTAGCTGTTATAGTTCATTCAGCATCACAGCTATAATTGTTTTCTGATCCAAATATCAACCACAAGAGCTGCACTGTCGTAGTTACTAACTCTTGTTGTGAGAGCGAATAAAAAATAGCTATAGCTGCAATTATTTTAGTTGTAACAGTGAAAAAGTGATTAGTTGTCAAAGTGAATTAATTTGTCTGGAGTTTCAGTTGAAAGCATACATGAAGTATGTATCGATTAAACTTACCCAGACTTGGATGAAACATATTTACTCAACGAAGTAATATCTCACCTGAAACAAAAATGAACATCTGAAATTAGAAGATGATCTTAACAGAGGAGGAAAAAAAAAAGAATCAATACATTGACAGTGTTCCCATAATATTTTATGAATATCAATAAATAAATGTATAATTCGATTTCAAAAGCTTTCCATAAAGTTTGGAGAGGATTCTTTCTTGAGGAGAAAAAAAATCCTTTGTGAATTGTTTCAAAAACGACGTTACTCTTCAAGATGAATCGATTATAAAAATGTTTTCACAATCACAGTGTATCATACGAAACCCATCATACACTCCACACGGATGAATTGAATGATCCTCAAATGTTATCCAATACGTATGAGTATTCATGAGATTCCGAGACATAATTTATAATGACGAGAAGTTTGGTAAACACAATTTTAATGCAAAGAAATCTCACCAATCACCCAGTTTTCTCATAATCCACCACTGTTCGTGATGAATCTAATTAGTAAATAGTATCCACAACGATCATTGTCCGAGTTCTCTTGGTTGTTACATATTTTTCTGCACGGAAAGAAATTTGTAGTTAAATTTACTATGTTATTATTGTTCCCGAGGAACAGACTGAATTCTGTCGGATTTTACTATGAAGGGCATATTTTTACGATGGTACAACAATAGAATGCTGATCATATATACTACGTTTTATGGGGGAACCCGTCATAGTTCAGTCTGTTCCTCGGGAACAATAATAACGTCCCAAGCGTGTATTGCCTATAATGACAATGGGCCCCAGGCTGGGTCCATCCTCTTGAACCCAGTATTGGGGAATGACAATGGGGCCCATTTTGGCTCAATCTTGGCCCTGTTGTGAATGAATCTTAGTGCGGGCACATTTGAACTTGGCCCCAATTTGGACCAGCGTTAGGCCAAGATTGGGGTGAATTTATATCCCGAGCATGTGTGTACAATCCTCAGCGTGTAAGAATTTTGGTCCCACTCTGACCCAGTCTTGGGCCCATATTGGCAGGATGAGGCCCATGTTGGCCCGGGGTGGGCCCCATGGTATATATACATGCTAGGGATTCACCAATTTCAGAACAAAAAGGAAGGGACAGTATTGATTGCCTAGTCTGGGTTCATGCTGGGCCCGTGGTGTTACCAATTCTCGGGCAAAGCAATACGGCCAAGCTGGGAACGATGTTATCATCCCAGGGTTGTCCTCACGTTGGGTAGCATGGGCACCCACCTTGGGCGTAGATGGGGCCCGCTGTCAATACACACTTGGGATAGTAAATTTAACTACAAATTTCTCTCCGTGTGTGTTCTCATTTATCCTCACTATCGTATCAACGCGTTCTCAAATCATTTTGCTGCCTGATTCAACGTTTTTTCATCTCAACCTATAACTACTCCTTTTTCTATCCATATCAATTTTTGGACTAGAAAAGTGCAATCATTACCACTCAATTGGAAATTGCAATGGATTAAGAGTGTATTGTATTGTATCGACAAAGGATGCAACAATAAGAATATTGCGTATAAGTACTGAAATTCAGAAATCGATCGCGAATATTATTCTTCGAGAAAGCACTCAAGACTTTTTTTTTTCATTGGAAGAATGAATCTGAGGAATGAAAACACTCGACGGAACGACGGCAGGATACGTAGGCTTGTCCAAAACCCAGAGCTCTTCAAATGCTCATGTTTCTTGGCTGTCCAAACATTGGGTGCTGATTGAACAAACAGTAACGTCGCAAAGTGGAGTAATCGAAGTATCGATAATCTTCCTCGAGTTGGCTAAGAGTACCGTTCCAACAGGGTCTGTTGATTTGATGGATTTTTTTGCTTATTGATATATATATTATTTTTGCGCAAAGATCATCCGAGGATATGAGTTCATTCGTAATCTTTTGATTCCTTCGGACAGCGTATATCACTTATTTGTTCACTTCATCGAAAAAATTTTCGTGTGCAATCGATATGGATTCATACCAATGTTTGATTCTATCTTGAGAAAGATCATTGTATCGGTAACGTTTATCCTGTATCGAACTTGGTTCTACGTGAACGAACATCGCAATAGGATTTTATACAACGACCAAGTTCGATACTATGGGAAAGAAATACAAATTCGTAGATTCGATTCGTTAAAGGTATAAAGGGAAAGGTTGATCAGTTCGCGAAGTAAAACAAAACAAGTAACTCTTAATTGACTACGGTTGAATAGTTTCCACAAGATTTGCTGTTGCTCATCGAGCCAGTTGGGAGAACGGGAGCGTCGTTGTTGGATCGAAAATGAACGAACGAGAGCGTGGAGTGGAAGTGAATTCAAATACAACGCATTCGTGTATCTTTTCATTCGGTGGGTGGATCGAGTCCTGCGGCTGCCACGAATGCCATCGCTGGCAATGTTGTCTGTGTAATAGATTAACACATCCCCTCCGATAACGTGGCGGTAGACAAACGGGACAAAAAAGTGTGGAAGAACAAAAAGAGAGTTGGGGTGGAAGAGACTCCGCTAAGATGACACGGACGCCTCCAGAAGAATTGAGAGTGAGATAAATAGATGCCATTACCAAAGACGGCACGGGTATCGCTTCCATTATCCTTTGAATATTTATTTACGCTCAAGGGGAAATTCAACTTTATTTACTAACCTAACCCGACTAAAACCGTGTCGACGCATCTGAGGATGAAAACGTATATTTTTGATGTTAAACGAGCGGAAAATTTGATAAAACGTATTCTACGGATACATCTAAGGAAACGCTATGGCGAGATCATAAAATAAAATGAAAGAATGGAGAATAAGGAAGACGTCCATTATCTGTGTCGTTCGATATCACTCGAGTGATATATATGATGTTGTAAAAAGAGGGTTGTTGAAAGAGAATATGGTTATATTTTTTGCTTAGAAGAGTGATATCGGTGTTTATTATCCATAGAGTTCCCATGCATTTTACCTGGCAATAATATTTCATGGCGTTGCCGGTCATGTTTTTTGATCATTGATGTGAGAGGAAGCGAAGCGCGCAAGTATGTACTCACACACATATATACGCATGCACACACGCGCGCTTTTCTTTTTTCTTGGCCAAGTTTTTGTCTCTGTTGTGACTTCATCTATAATTCAATCTTGCTGACTCATTTGTTCTGCCATGTTAATTACTCATCGCGTAATTATCTCAGAGAAACAGTGAAACCAATCCTTTCAGCCAACGACAGAATCCAAGCACAACCCTGAACTGTCACTTATAACACGTTTGCTCGGTGAGACAGCACTTAATTCAATACCCACCACCCCTGACTTTCATTATTCCCTTCAAAGTTTCGTTAGAATCACTAATTAGAATTCTACTGAACTCTCCCTGATCCATAAAGTTTTCTCGAAGCTGTTACCGTCGAACCATAGTATAATAATAAGAACAATTATTATTACTGTTTACAAGTCTCAAGGGAGGGATCACTTGAGAGCATCGACTCAATTGTCATTGAGAACTTAACTCCGAAATAATGGGAAGAAAATCTTTCGTTATTATTTTCCCTGTAACGATATCCGATGAAAGTGATATATTATTCGAATCATTATGTTGAACGCACCCTGTACGCGTCAATTCAGACGGAAAATGGGAGAAGGATGAAATTGTGTTTGATTGTTATCGATTTTTTCCGGAGGGAATTTCAAACCTTTCATCTACTAATTCAAACCTATCATCTCGAGGAGCATGTTTGGATACACTGTGAATTATCGACATGTATTCGTACAATTTTGAGTGTTTAAAAATTGATTTCAACACTCTAAATATATTAAAATAAAACATTTGAATTTACAGTATAATATGTGAATTTTGAAAAATTAATCTAATGCTGAGATATTTCCTGCATCCCTTTGACAAAAATTATGACCTTCCGAACCGATGAAAATCAGAGGAGGGAACAGTAATCAGAGCTATAAACAATCGTAAACGGCAGCAGAAGAAAGAAGATGAGTCGGGACGCGGAATTCTTATTACATCCTATAAAGCGAACAGTTTGTGAGAACAAAAAGATGATACGCATGGACTGAAGTAACAACTATCCTCATCCTCATGAAGAATGTTATAGAAGCAATGCCTGTGTCATCCATTTCAGCAGAATAAACAGCGACAGTGAAGAGATCGTAAAGAAAAGAAATGAGCAAAGAATATAAAATGACTCCGAGAAAAATTGGTGTCATTTTTTAGATTGTGAGTTTGAGAGTCACTTTCCACCTATTCATATTTCAGAATGTGCGTATAAGATGAAAAATGTATGGATTCTTTTGAAGAGGTTTTATTTTTGCTAAAAGATGCGACACGCAGAGGCGAGCATTACGTTTCCATGAAAATATAGATGATCAAGAAATGGCACCTTTCGTAGACGAATGTGCTTAAATTGAGTGTGAATGTATGATCGGCATTTGCGGAGAAGCTTCAATTCCCACGAAGGAAATGTTACTCATCATAGAAAAAAACATCAAGGTATACGAAATATCCGAAGATTTCAATCGATGCATGATAGAATGTCACATTCGATTGAATCCTTCGCATCCATTGGATAAAGATGAAACTGAAGGAATGGAAAAAACTTCAGAGTAATTGATAAATTATGTTTTTTTGAATAAAATTTGTAGTCGCTTCGAATGAAGCTTCGAGTTGAAATATCATGAGAATTTATTTCGATGTCGGAACAAAGTAAAAATGAAATGATCTTGTCTTTTTAACAAATATTTAAACCCGCAATGAAATAAGAACAAAATGGATGTGATTGAACAACGTGGAGATATGTCAAGGATTATCCGTCTTGACAAACGATCACATGGAGAGAAAATACATTCTCCGAAGGTGGAAAGTGAGCACATGGTACACGAGAAAAATCGATGAGCCGAGAAAAAGGATTCCTTGAATAACAACAGGGAATTGTAACAAGTTGATAGGGAATTGTGCGCTATTTAGCGACGTAATAGTCGAGACACTAGGGATTAAAACCAAGAAAAAAAAAGAAACACGTAATTCCTGGACTTTCGAAAGATTACAGAGGATGAAAAGTGTGCTCTTTTTCCGCTTTCGTTTCATCGGGATGGTACAGACGGTATAGCGTACGCCGGAGGAAGTCAACCGAGTGGGAGGTAGGTAATTAAAAATAAGCTCTGTTGCAAGGAAAAGAAAGTTTTGCGACAAAAATCGAGAAAAACTGAGCTTGTAACATGTACTTGACAAGAGTGTGCTTTATGTATGCATGTAGATAGTGAATATAGTAAATCGGGATGATCATATGGAATATATTCAATATTCGAGATGTGAAGGTTCACTTGTTTTATCGAAAAAAATAGTTTAATGAATGAATTGATGAGATGCACCTCATCTTTCATGTTAAAGGCATTGTGTTGTTTCAACGGAACAACACACAATAAATCTCAGCGAAAGGGAAAAAAGTTTGAAAACTGTGAAATATCGAGAAAGTTAGACATTTCAAGGATTACTTGGTTCAATATAATTGTCTTCTGGAAAATAGCGATGCACTCAACAGCTCATGGATCATCCATTCCAGTGTATCATTGATCCAATTTCGCATAATTGCATGATGTTATAGCGTAAAAATAATGTTCTGCAAACTCTTAATCCTGAACTGACAGCAATCAATCTTCACATTTGTCTGGAAAAAGTACTTTATAACCTTGGGAATGTCATGAAATGTACAGAAAACTCATTGCTTTTTCGCAGAAAAAAAGAAGTGAAATCCATGAAATTTCATGCATCAAGAGAAAAGTTCGTTTGTGAGGAAGGAGGCTTATTAATTATAAACAAACCATCTTCGTGTCACATGAGAATTTTTAATAGTTAACAAACTCTAAATGATCGAAATATATTTGGGATACTCTTTCTCAGTGTGGAAACTACATTGTAAAAAGTCTGACTGAAAGTGGCTGCATCTTACTTGACAACTCAACTGAAATCCAGTCTTTTCCAATGTCTTTTCCAATGCCAGTCTTTTGGCATTAGTTTTTGATGCTTACTTTCAGCTGAAATAGGGCTACACTGTTAAAAATTCCTAATTGAACTTTCAATTACATGTCATGGAAGCGAAAGTTGTTCGCGTAACTCAAAAATTTATTGAAATTTCAATTACATTTGAATTGAATTTCAGTTACGAAAATATATATTGATGTATGATGTATTGTAACAAAAATTTGAAATTCAGTTGCGTATAAATGAATTCTTATTCCAATCATCAAGAATTGGAACTGTCATTTACAAATGTACATGAAAAATATATTGAATTCAAAGACATTTCTGACAGTGTAGTTTTGGCTGCATCTTGAAATAAGCCGTTATTAAGGGGCACACCTAGTGTGACACTTTGAAAAAATCGATTTTTTTTTGCATATTTCGATAGTTTGTACCTTCAAGAATAACATATTAAAATTTCAAACGAATATCTCAAGCAGTTTTCGAGTTACAGCCTTTTAAAGAGTAGCTGCTCAGTAGTCAGAAATTCGGGTTTCGGAGCTAGATACATTTATTTACTATGACCGTTACACTAAACACTTCATGAGTTATTTTCATAAAAATCAGTTAAAAACTTGTATATTCAAACCGAAAAGGTACTCATGACGGAATAGCAGATTAGCTGTAAGTATGAGTTTTATCTATTTATAACAATGAAATCAATCATTTTATCTTCAAACGCGTTTTTCTCGAAACTACATTTTTCAAATTTGCTGGAGTTGTAACTCCAAGACAAATCGTCCGATCGCTTTAATTTTTGTTTCGGCGCATTTTGTATATGTTTCTCCGTACCATGAACCTCCAGTTTTTCGATTGCATGAAAAATATAATTTTGGCAGGCGAAAAATCATCTAATTTTCGAGCAAAATTCGACATTTTTTTTTCAAAACTCTGCCATTTTGTTGGATTTTAATTTTTTTTCAAAGTGGAGGTTCATGGTATGGACAATACCTTCTAGTTTAATAATATTTTTACTTTTTTTTATTTCAGCCACCGGGAAGGCCGGAATCACCCCAGCAGTGGGGCAACTTTTGTTTTTTTCCATTCGGGAGATTCCTTATAACTCCTTGCGATTTGAGTATTTTGATCCAAAAATTTCACTAAATATTCATTATTAATGTATAAATAAACCCTTCAAATTTTAAAGAATTTCATGCAGTAGTTTTTTTTTTTTAAATTCCCAAAAATCACCTTTTTTCTAGGCGGTCACACTAGGTGTGCCCCTTAAGGTTGGAAGTGAGGTTTAATTTTTACTGTGTAGTACCTTCACTGCCACTTTTATGCCAATTAGAAATAACTGTATATAAGAATTATGAAAAATAATTCAATTATTCCCCTTTAAAGGTAAATCGTATTCGATATAAAACGGGATATGTCAAAACAAATTATTATTCCCGTGATACAGAAAGTTCAAGGAACACATGTGAAATATGCTAAAATATCCATAGCGTTGGGCATCAATGGAACTTACAAATACATCTCTCTCGATCTAAATGTTTAGAAAGAATTCTCGTAAACCGGGGTGAAACGGATCAAAATTCATTTTCTTTTGATAAGTAAATGTTTTCATTGTGAATGAAAAAATTTCTGAAAAATCATATACGTTTGTGTGACTTTTATGATCAACATTATCGATAGAAAAAAAATTATTCTGTCACTCATACGTTCAACCATATATCAAAGAGCGATCCATTTCACCCTATAGGTCGGGGTAAAGTGGATCATTCGTTTATTATACCTATTCATCCAAGTATTTCTCCAATTAGGCATTATTGGACCACTAATGATGATTGTTTGTTCCACTCATGGTATTAGAATGATCAGTGGTTGATGGAAAATTGTTTTTTTTTAGTAGCAACATATGAATTTTTCATTCATAATCAGTTGTTGAGAACAAAATGAGAATTCAATAAAACAATGAAAAAATAATCACAACACAGCGAAATTCAAATCTTACCAGGAAAGTTCAATAATTCAGCCATCAATCTGGTAGATGCAATTATTGCAAAACGATTTGTCTGACACTTCTTGCCCAAATCTAGTAGATGAACTGTGATCCACTTTGGCCCGTAAAATGACAAATATGTGTATTAAAACCTCTAAGACAATGCAAGAGTGAGCTATGAAACTGAAATTTGTGTATGATGTTGTTAACCCTTTCATCAGTGAATATGCATATTCACTGTTCCGTCGAATACACTGGTTTTCTTCTGGTAATTGAAACTTCCTAGCAATTTATGAAGATTAGACAAATCAGATTGAGAGGAATCAATTTATAATACTCTACTGAAACATTTTTTTTTACTTCAAGTAGTGTACATGTCACAGTTCATGTCATTGATTGCTTTATGAAATTTTGTTCCAATGTCTTAATGTATCCTATAAGTGACAGGTATTTCATCATGGAAAAATCGAGCGATGATTCGCTTTATCCCAAGTGATTCTCTTCACCCCGGTTCACGGTTCTAACGTATGATTCTATGTGGAAAAAATACTCCGGTTAATGTACGGGAACGTTCATAACAGCGATCGGGCAGTAATGATTTTTGATTTGATGATTTTTAGATTTATTGCTCATTATCTGTGCGCTGTAAGAAATTTTATCGGAAAATTCCTATGTATTTATGTGAAGTGATTAACAAATATATGCGTTAGGAATTTTCCCAACTGGTCCGGAAATTTACTGTGAAATGTTGGGAAAAATCCCATGAAGTTTGGGATTTTCAGATGAATGTATGGGAAATTTCATATAAATGTACCGGAAATTGATTTCCTAATCAGTGATTGGAATTTTCCGGTTGATGTACACGGGAAAATTCCGATTATTTTCACAGTGTGGGATCAGAATTTTCATTCTCCACAGTTTCTATCATGACTCATGAGAATGGGAAGTTTTTATTCCAATTGGAACGCTCCAAAAGTATTAACAATGGGGTGGAAGAATGGAACATGACGAGGACTTTCTGGATATTTTCATTCATCAATTGCAAGAAAATCGAAGCATTAGAGTAGTAGATCTTATTAAAGACATCTAGCTTGGTCCTAGCAAGGTCGAACAAATAAGAATTTCATGAGAAAAGGGTGAAGTAACCAACTTGCAGAATTGAAATTAAACATCTTCAAATTCAAAAATTTGTTAATCTAACAAGTTCCTACCACTTGATGATGATTGTGTCTGGAAATTCTATAATAATGCTCTCATTCAGAGCTAGGATCGAACTGTGTTTGATCGACTTCGATTCATTCAATTGTTTCTCATACCACACTGCAGTCAATGTTGAAGTTATATCTTTGTTGATGAAATTCAATCGGAAGAGCTCTCTGTACGGTTTTATGGAGAGTTCACAGCAAGAAGCTCTAAACATTTTTTTTGGAAGGAATTCTTAGTATAAACCAATTGAAAGATCTATGATGAATTACGGTTCTCTATTCCAGCGATATTCAGATGATACAATTCTCTTCACTTTCATCTAGGTCCCTATCCTGTCCTCCACGGGAGAAATATTATCTTTTAAATTACGATCTTGAATTGTCAGATATTAGAAACAGATATTGCCGTTATAACATACTTTTTTAGGAGTGAAAATCGTGATATTCGAAGTGATCCAACCAAAAAACAGCATAATTCACGATGTTACATTTTGAATAGACTAATTTCGCAGATACAGTCCTCCGTTACGATTCTCACATCGTGATTTATAAGATAATATTTTTCCTGTGTAGACCACTCCAATTTGACTTAAAGCAGGGCCTTAGATCCGAAGAGTGATGGTTTATCATTGCTGACCAGGCAGCTCAACTTCCCAACAATTCAATTGAAATTAGTCTTACGCATGCTAGTTCAAATGTATTCATCACAAGCTAGCGGAATTCATTGAGACATTCGGACGGTTATGATCAATCCGTATTACGTACTTTCTAAGAAATTCATGGAAGCGTAATCCAATACCAGTGTTGACTTCCAGTTGAGAGATTCAAGCCTCCTCCATTGACGTAATACCTCGTTTTAGGTATCAAAGAATCCAAGTCATTGAACATCACAGTATTGATAATTTTTTCGGTCATTCTCATGAAATTGAATGAACCGATTATATGGATCGCTCCATGCTTATGCGTGTCTAATGTTGTACCCATGCCACCAAGGTAATGAAGTGTCGTGGGGGAGTGAAAACGACGCTGAAGATGGCGAGATTTCAACCCAGAATGGACCTCATCTTCTCCAACTCAAAACTCGAGACTGCAAGGATTTTCGACTCAACGACGGAAGGCCATTCCTTTTTGCTCCTTCCCTGCATCGATGCGAATCCCGATACGCTCGATAAGTTAACATTTTGTATATATAATGTTCTCTTGACTATTCAAATCCATGGATTTTCTAATGGGATTCTATGACCCCCCTTTTCTGTACTAGTATTATGATTATATTATGGTAAGAATGGCGAGAGTGTGGTGAGCTCACATTTCTTTTGTATACCTTTTGTAGCCCCCTTCTGGGGAATTTTAGAGAGTGTAAATCTCGTTCTTTGTTCTGAATTATATGATTTGTACATTCAAACTTAAGTCTTGTCTCGAAATCATTCTCAATTCCCCTTCATTGCTCTTCTGCTTCATTTTCCCCTGATGTTGATTGTTGAATTCGAGTTACTTGTTTTTCGATACCACACAGACGAGAATCTGGCTTATGCGTGTTGATTTTAGCTCAGGCTAAAAACAATAATGAATTGATAAAGAGGTTGATTCAGATTTCTTCATCAATTAATAAATTCTGGTCTATATAACTGTTACTGATATTAGCATTGTACACGAATTCGTTTCCAATCCTACTATGATTATTCAATATTCCGCTACACGAAGACAGAAGTATGATGTAAGATATTGGAGGAAATATGATTCTCATAACCTTACGTTCTTGGAATTTCACCTCAGCCTAATTTCCATTGATTGAGAATATAAGGAAACGCGTGCTAGGTATTTCAATACATCCTATAATTGTGAAACAATGAAGACACGAAAAAGAAACGATCGCAAATCTACTTTACCATTCGAAATAAAAGTCATCATTCTAACGTACTTTATCAATGACAATTCAAGATTTCTATATACAAACTTTTTGTGCACAGAGAAAAAAGATCTGTTAAAACATACCATAAGGTAAGAGACCGTATACTTGGACAGTCCTTATATTCTAGGTTTTTGTGGTTTGGTTGTGCGAAAACTCTTCAACCAAAACATTTCTTTTAATTAATGGATCAAAAAATTAACTTTTTCACAGAGATCGGGAATGATGATTTTTTTCAGCAATGATTTTGGGATTTATTATCATTGTCTCTGGAATCAGAATTTTCTCTTTCTACAGTTTGCATTTAGTTTAATATTTTCCATTTTTGTATGTTACGATGAAAACTGCGCAAGGGGAAAATTCGGATTCTAGAAATAATGAACAATAAATCCCAAAATCTTCAATGAAGAAACTCATTACTGCCGATCTCTGCTTTTTCATTTCAAACTTCTAGCTAAATTACTTCGTAAATTAATGTAATAATGAAAATGATCGGGTTCTAGTCCCTGATCGGGTATATTACTTTTGTCCATATCAAATTATTCACATGAAAATATCTATAAAAGTACTATATTTCTACAGGAAAGTTCAAGCAAGTATGGTACTGTTAGAAGTATTTTAATGTGATTATTTTGATTTGAGCAAGAGTAATGCCCGAATGCTACAAAGTATGGTACATTTTAGCAGATCGTTCTCCTCTCTCAGTGGGTTCACATATAGGAGTGTAATACTAAAAGCGTTCCACAATACAAAAGATCAAAGCATTCCGCTTCGCAATGAGATTTTACAGGATGACATAAAAGGAATGCAGAATTCGGTATTATTGAAATTACTATTGTTGATTTCTCACATCACAGGTGATGTATTAATATCAAACTACTGTGAATAATCTGAGTATCAATCAATAGAATCACCTTGTATGTCTTCGCCCTTTCTCTCCAAGTTTTTGTTTCTTGATTTGAATATTTGACTTTTGACCTTAATTACGAGAAGAAATACTCAAAGTAAAAGCCTAACCAGAACATCATTATCATTAGGATAATCGACTGTATTGTTGACGATACGCTCCTGTCATTTGATGTGTGAAAGAACATATGAATAGGCAAATGAACACGCGTGTGCTTACACACTTAAATGTGCAAGCTTTGAATAATAGTTTACACGCAAAGCTTTTGATACTCGGAGTGGTCGTCGCGTGTGTCTGACTATATATCTACCATTACTACTGGTTGTCATTATAATGCCCAAGGGCCATTATGTGTCTCACTTTCTTTCGTTGGTGTATTTTTACCCATTCTGAATTCACTTTGTGTTTTCTCAAACACTTCGTAGGATTAAAGAAAGATTCGTTAATGAATAAGCATATATATATATATATCAACTCAGTTGTTTTGTTTTTATTAAATAAATTATATAAGTCATTAGAATTTTTTCCTCTTGAATTTCACTGTAAGGAGAATTCATTTGATATGATGAATCATGATATATTTGTCGGGGTATTAACTGAGCGAAGAGGATGGATATGCAAGGAAAAGCTCCTTTGACAAACATGCAACCTCCTAAGGATATATGTATATAAAATCTGAATGTAGAAAATCTTGAAGCATTTCAACCGAATATTTCCGAAACAAAGTGAATGTTTTCAGCATTGAGAAGAATATCCTGAACTGATCACGGTGTATTTTTCATCCTGTCGTCTAATATCTCTTGAGCTCCACTTTGAAGGAGCAACGTAAGTCATAGTTCCCAGAAAGGCGTTGCACGTATTTCATTGGAGATTTGAGACGTCTCGCAAAATAATTGTTTCCGTTGAAGCGTGTCGGTATTTTCTAATTTCGAAATGTCGGTGTTACAGACAAAATCACTTCAGCTACGTGTCCTTCCTGCTCATACGCGTATTTGGGGAAAGTGACTCGAGGAAAGAAAATACCTTCGTGAAAAAGAATCGCACCAACATCTGCAATATAGTTCTCATGAAGGAGTACGTTTGTTCTGTACATAAACGAAACCAAACACCTGTGACAAGCAATATGTTCAAAACTCAACCCAAACAGCACAACCTGCCACTGGGACGTTTATGAAATGTTTAAAAAACGTCGAGGAGGTTCTTCGAACGTTCTGAAAATATTTCAGATACCTCATATCTTTCTTTATTCGGATATGCATATTGCTCATTTGTTTTTTCACGATCGATACCTTTCATGCATCCATTCGATATTGCAGTTTGAATAACATTTGAGAATAGATGGATTTTACCATGGACAATTTTGATTTTGAATAATTTTTCAACCCTCTGATGGTCGCGTGAGATGTTTTTCTATGGAGCTTCATAATCTTTTGCATTCAAATATTATTAACCATGCCGATCATCACAAAAATGAATGATACCAGTTTTTGAATGAACGACTATTTGAAGAATCAACGATACAAGTAATTCTTTATTCTACGTATACATGATGATACCGAACGAACGAGAACATTTATGTTCTGATATCATTCTATTCGACGCGAAAGATAATTTTTGTTTCTGCGTTCAATAACAGTTCGAGCGTATTGGAATGCAATCGAATGAATCTCTTCGTAACGACGTTTGAAGAGGTACTGGAAATATCGGTTTCAATGCCACTCGGCTCAAGGATTTCAGGCGAGGTAACAATAATATTGTTAACTACTGCTTGTTTTATACATGAAGATTTCATAATTGGAGTAAAATCTAACTTCTCATGGATTAAGTCCTTTTTTCCGAGGAACTGAATAATCGTATCTTTATTTTCCAAGATGAAAATACGATTCCCAAAAATAAGGAGAATATTTGGGATCATGTGCGACAGGTTCGAAAACTTGAGAGATATTACAAATTTAACGCTGTATCTCAATAAAATACACGTGCAAAGGATGTTTCACGTGCACAAACTGTGTTCACGCGCCAATTGCGGAATTACCTCATTTTGGGAATTTTACGACCGATTCTGAAGGGAAGCAACTCTGTCAAAACGATTGGTTACATAATTCGAAGTATGCATTCGTCATGCGAGGAGAGAGAGGGGGAGAGAGAGGTATGATATAAGATCAATTGAATAGCACGAGCTTCAATTGTTGTTGAAAACAATGGTACGTCGATGTAACGACATCGATACTTTGTATCATATGGTGCGAAGAGAGAGAGAGAGAGAAAACGAAGACAAGGTGGGAAAAGAGGAAAATTAAACTTACCCACCGTACCGTGAGAATTTAATCAACCAAAGTAATTAGTTTATCGACGCCCGCATGAAAGTTGTTCTGTAAAAGAATCACGTGAATCAAATCCAGACGTATAAATATAGGTTCAATGGAATACACGGTACAGGTATCATTGACGAACGTTCATACAAGACCAGGAGAAAAAATAGGAGAGGGAGAAAAAGAAATTCGGATTTCAACACTAGTGTAAATTCTGCACACAATCTGTCGATTCGCCCGTTACCATTCTATTGCCTTCGTACACGAGTATGATCGAACACGTACACCCTCACCTTTTAAATTCCAACTCGACACACATCTATGCTCACGACGTGATGTGCGCTCGTATCCAGATAGAGTCTCACATCGATCCTGAAATCCCCTTTTTCCGTATCAAACCTCGTCCCTTCTATCGTACTACACATTTTCTCCATGACCCTTCGTACCTCATCTTGTAATTCCCCCAACGCACTATGGCTAGCACGAAATTCCACCCTTCGTGATAACTTCCCTCTTCTTTTTCCCCACTCCGCTTCTCCTTCGACTTGTATTATGCAACACTACGTGGGAACAAAACCGTATTGGGGAAAACAAGAAACAAATACTGTCTTTTTATTTTTCTCTTGTTCTAACTCAAAGAGAATGTTCTCCCGATGAAATTTATATCTTCATCTTCCGTGTCCCTTCGTCTTATGATTATGAACTTTCCCTTCTTCTTCTTCATTCAATGGAAAATTATTCTCGTTCCTTATATTCAATGTACATAATAAATCATGCACTGAG
The DNA here is from genome assembly GCA_018340375.1 of Gonatopus flavifemur. Classification (NCBI taxonomy): domain Eukaryota; kingdom Metazoa; phylum Arthropoda; class Insecta; order Hymenoptera; family Dryinidae; genus Gonatopus; species Gonatopus flavifemur. Next base: position 37,800,495 of record JAFFJZ010000001.1, on the reverse strand, counting down.
AACAAAAAAGCTGTAAAATTTACATGTTGGTGAGTCAATGTATGGGGGATTCAAAATATAGTTCGAGTTACCACAATTTTAGTTCATTCTACCACAGGGAATGTGAGATATACCTTGGCTGATGGGTATCTTACATTCTTCGTTGTTGAATCAACTGAAATTGTGACAGCTCAAACTATATTTCGAATTTATTTGATATTTCCTTCACAAGATGTGGATTTTACGACTGTTTTGTCCTTAGTGCGGATAAAACGTCCGTGTGGAAATTTCTTCGGTTGCCATTCCTGCTACGGAGACCTGGGTGCGCCCAACTACAGCCGCCCCAGACATCCCAATTTGAGAATACACCCCACCTGGGACTGAGTTGAATTACTAACGTGTCCCTTTGGTACGAGAATATTAATGTGTCGAACTTGAATTAAACTTCTCAGAAGAATTTGATTTCAAATATTCCCATACAAAGTCCGTATGAAAAGGGACAAATGTTTTTTCCTTAGCCATAAGCGACAATTATAGAGACTTCAGGAGTTATGAACGATAGAGGCTGTTTTACATGTAACAACGTGTTTTCTTTGGATTTGAATTGATAGAGAATCTTAATTCTGATGGCAATTCTTGGATCTGATTGAAAAAATACTGTAAGAAAGAATCATTTGATAGGAAAAGCGTACCCAAAAAAAAGTGATCTGGAAAAGAGAGGAAAAATCCCTCTGGATCAGGAAAGATATTTCACTTTTGTTTTCTCCATCAATCGAGAATATTGATTGAATCCTCTACGATTGAATTTTGAACAAATGGAAATTTTTCCACCAAAAAGACTAATTCTCTCAGATGGAGAGGGATACTCTTATTTTGATCTTAATGTTTTTGGGTGCATCGTTACATAACATTGTTCGAATTATTTGACGCAACATATTTGAGCGGTAACGCATCATTTGACTCTTTGGAAATGAGAATCCCATTCAACTTAGAGATTTCAAAACTGGAATGATGGGGTTTTGATAATTCAACATATTCAATCAACTGTGGTGTATCGTGACATGACCTTGAGATTTACAAGGATTCGTTTTGTTTATCTGATACCAACCATTTGATATCCCATCAATTTCGTGTTTCTACTATGTTTTTATCCTTTGTATTCCGTGTTACACATTCTGAAAGTTTGTAATGTTAAGAATCAACAACAAAAATTCATATCCATTGAAAAGATCTTTCAATGTTTTGCAATCTTGATGAAAATCTCTGGAATTCAATTCTTTTTCAGTTCTAGCTTCGATTTCGAGAAGTTCCTCTTCACAATGCACAAATTGGAAGTTTCATATTGTACTAATTGTGCGCTCCTCACAAGCAAAAGAAAGAAAAAGATTTGAATGGAATCTGTCCCCTTCATCATTCTACTTCCAACGAATTTTCATTGAAAGCTCAATTAAATGGTGGAAAGTTTTTTTCGTATCGAATTGAGAAGACGATGTACGAAAAGGATTCACGAGTGGAATGAATTTCACTTTCCGGATTGTCTAGTATTCATTAACGTCAATTTGACTCTTACATTCCTGGAGAAAAATGTATCTTGCTTCAAAGGAGAAGAATCGAGAATTGAATGACTTGAAAATTTAGACACTTCAATTATCCACTTTGGTATTCAATTTCAACAAACACCCTGGTAGAAATTTTCTCAAGTAAAATTCGAGGCACTAGCAAGTCCAACTTTTTTCACGGTAAGGGCCTTGCAAGTGAAACTTACGAGTAACTTGTGAGGCATGTAACGCTTGAAATGATGAGGCACTCGCTAGTTCTACTCACTAGTTACTCATCAAAAAATAGTGAAAAACTTGGAAAAGTTACACGGAAAAAATGCCAGTCCAAGATGTGGTAACCCCAGATAGCACAAGAGTTCTAAAAGAGTTCATAATGAATACAATGTATTCATGTAGACCTCTTTTGAAACTCTTATGTCATCTGGGAATTTTATATAAATACTAACTTCAACTTTTTTTCAGTGTCCGTGATAAATCTGAATGAACCTGAAACAATAAGATTCAGAAAATGAATGTTGACTTGAAAGTCAAAAAGTAACAAATCTGACTAACATTTAACATGAACTTGTTAACTCACTGTTAACTTGCAAGTGCAACTAGACTAGTTTCGCCTTGAGAAAAACTTGCGAGGGCCTCGAGATGACTAGAGAATGCCTAGAATAATTTCTGCTAGGGCATAATCTCGAATCGAATGGATAAATCCAATCGATAATTTCATGAAAAATTTACATTTATTCTTCAATATGGATGATCCGATGCAAACACATGAACTCAATATGGAATAATGGATATATCATGAGGAAAAATTTATGATTCCTACAAAAACCTGTGCACTATTGAATAATATTGCTCAGCTAGAAAAACGAGATCCGAGTTTGTAGAGGCTGTAAAAAAGATTTGTAAATGTCCAAGGTGAAGAGTGTGATGGGAAACTTATGGATTCGTAAATTTCCAGATTATTTGAGAATCCACAAATTTTCTGTGAATTGCCAAACAATGTTTGTGACTTCTCAAAGAATGTTTTTCAATTGACAAAAATTTGCTTGAGATTTCACCAGAATTGGTTGCGATTTTATTTTGAAATATTTGGTACGAAACTTCCAAACTTTTTTTAAGTCTTTTTTCACACTGAAGTTTTGAGACATGTTTTTATGATATATTTCGAGATTGTGTGGAAGGTATGAACAAGATATTTTCCAATAAAGAAAGAAGTCGCAGATATTTGGAAGAAGAGTTCATCATTATTTCAGTGAAAATGATCGAAGTTCATTTCATAGCGATTTGTTTTGACAGACAATGTGAGCAACTGAAATATTTGAACAGGTGACAATCTTTATGATGGATAAATTGAATTTTGGAGAAGAAATTCCGTATTCTCTTAATCATCAGAAGCCCTTTCATAATTTTCTCAATTAAATTTTCAAATTTCCAAGTTGGATAATTCATAAATTCAACATGAGGTCAATGAATAAAAAAACATTATGAGCTTGGATTCCTGGAATTGTTACAATTCTGCTTTTGCCTTATGAAAGAATGTAGTGTAATGAAGATAGAACTGAAACATTTGATTAGTATCTTGATATTTATCCAAAACTGGTCCACCGGTTGGTTGCAATGGCCACCAATCTTTCTCATTGTGCAAAGACAAAAGCACTTGATTAGATATTTATTTTGATTCCACTGTGAAGAAAAACTTCCGAAAATAGTTTGCAAGTTTGTTGTCAAAAATTTGTTATTGAATTCACAAACAATTTTTGTAGATTGACAAAGATTCTTTGAGAAATCACGAACTTTGTGAATTCATCAAGTTTTTCACCATACTTTTCTTCTTGGAAATATACAATTATTCTTCAAAATGTAATTAAAACACGAAGAATTTCGATTTAGTTCGTGTAAGTTTTTTTTTGCGAAAAGTTTTGCTTCTCAATTTCATACTCCAATCCCCGAGAGAGCACATATAATTGTATTCTTAAACACACATGTTCGATATGTAATGAAGGAATGGTGATAAATTCGACGAGGGGGAGATCAATCAGTCGATTTTCCAAATCGAACCACATTTATTCAAGAACGGGAGAAGAAAAACAAGCGAGAGGAAAGACTGGAGAACTTATCAGCCTTCCAATATAATTTGACATGCTCCCTTTTTTTCCTTCCATTCCATTCTACCACAGTTAGCAATAGGAGCGGTAGTGGTAATAGTAATAGCAGAGGAGAAAAATATTGACACACGTCGGACAAAATCTTCTGGCGAATATAGAGGGGTCTTTCCACTTCGACTCGAGAACGAGAGAGTAAACCACCCCACTCTATTGATCTTCCAGAATCAGGGGAGAACGACTAATCCAGTCTGCTCTCTGTTCTTCCAATTAAAAGGTTGAATCCAAACTGCGAGTGGAAAGACAAGGGAGGGAGGGCGAGAGAGATGGATACACAGAGTGGAACAAAGAGGATCGAGCCGACATTTAATTGGCAGAACCCGATTTCGTTCACGCGATTCCACGACACAAGACGGTACGTTTTAATTATGCATCCGTTCTTCTCTTTCCCTTCCTCTCTTTTCTTGAATCCTCCTTTTTCACATTGTTTTTCCCCTGATATATATACATCTCTCTCTTTCGCTCATCTCTCCTTCCCTTGTTTTCTCACCGTCTCTGTTCTTCTTGTCTATTTTGAACAACCCTTTGCTTGACTCACCGCTCGTTTTACTTTCCTTTTCCACCCACCTCCAACTCATTCGCATTTAAATTTATTCGAACACATAACACACCAAGCACCGAGTATGCTTGACAGGAATGCATTTTACATGGAAGGAAGAGAAGAAGAAAAAGAGGTCAGCCTGTGTGCTCGCTCTTCCTCTCTTTCTCTCACTTTTATTTACCGACTCTCATTTTATTCTCTCGTACACTTTTTTTTCCTATGTCATTCCTTCCCTCTTCATCCCGGTTTTTCGGCGCACTGCGGATTCACATTTTTACAGACTCCGAAATGACATCGTTAGGTCAACCAAAGCGGAAAAGTTAACTACACTTTTCCGCACAAGGATTGCCATCGAGCAGCTAGGGTATCCGAATAGAAGTTGAAGGGGTGAATTATTGAGTGTTCCGAACCGTGCGTTGTTGTGTAGAGCGGAAAGTATCGAAACAACACTTGAGAAAAATAAGATTTGATTATCCGAGTTTAAGCAGTTATCTAGAAACAATTCTACCTCACGGAATCGATCGGTACAGAGATATGAACCCGTTTCGTCATTTCATTCGACAATATTTGAAAGTCAAATATCGAAATCTCATGCCAGGGATGATATACCAGTCAATAGTTAACGGTATTCCGTAGTTAACGTGGAGATCATTGAATCTAAAATTCTTTTCTTTCCAGTCGGATGGAGACGGATTTATAGGATCGATTCGATTCGGATTTGCATTTTTTTCATTGATCATAATTATACAATTGCAATAGTTAGAGATAGGAATACGTTGTAATGATTCGTGAGATCAAAAGCGCTTCGAATTCAGTGGGATGTTTTTTCTTAACAGCAGGTCAGGTGGTTGGAAAAATGCATGGAATTGGGAGTCAAAACTGTAGAATTTGTCAAATACTTCCTGCAATTTTATATGTTCAGTGGAATTACAAGTGAGCTTGTTAAAATCTTCATGGTTTTCGGGAGACTTGTTCACTCCAGCGAAACGAAATTCGAATCACACAGGTTGTCCGATGGTTGACATGAGATTGCGAGAGTTGATAGAATGAAATCGTTCATCTCCCTAGCTGAGAGGATTTTGGTTAATTTCATTCAGACCAATCGTGTAAGTCATCAACTGATTTGTTACTGTTAAAAGTATAAAGACAACTTCATGAAATTGAATACTGCGCAAATGTATGTTCGACAATTGTTGTCGAAATGGAACTTTACATTTGCCCAGCGATCTTTCTTCGTCCAAATAATAATCGATAACAAAGTATTTTCCCGTGTAGCATCTTTCAGTTTTCGTTCTTGCTTCCTTTTGAAATATTCACTGAATATTGATAATCCGGTATCTCGAGAAGTACTTACCATGACCTGTTGAAATAATTGACCTGCTTCCAGTATTTTCAACGTTCTCCTGACTTTAAACGTCCATTGCTCTTTTCTTTTTTCTCAGATATGTGAATAAATATTCCTCTCTAATGTTTGTCAAATGTCTATGTGAATTCAAGTAACTGATCCACGTTATTCATTATTGATGGCAGAAACGTTGAAATATTACACATTCAAGCAAAATTGGATTCAATGTTGAAACGTGATGATTCCTTCGTTTTGAATGTTTGTTCTATCAATTTTTTCTCTGGGTCAAAGTTGAGTGAGCTGTGAAGAAAAACTGAAAGATCATTGCGTTTTGGTGCAGTGCATTTACTGAAATTTTACAGATTCCATAATGTGGAATTCCAGTGCGTTTGCTAGAATATTTCTGGAAATGTGTTGGAATTTTTAGTCCAACTGAATACTTTTGAATGATTTGCAGTGAAATACTGAAATTTTCCAGTCAACATTTTCTGCAGTTCAGAAGATGAATAAAGTAATACATGAAAATTGTTTGTCAACTAGCACGTTGGCAATATCAATTACCCGAGCGGAAGTTTTCATGCAGTATAACCCCGGATCCGATTGTGAAATGGGATACCCCATATGAGGCTTTATATCTGGCCTTGACTAGGTGTACTTGTATGTATATGAAAACCTACCAGGGATTCCAGATCCAGCAGGGTTAAGGGGAACCTGATGGTAGTTCTAATAGGTTGACCCTATGAAAATCTATCCAGCCCTAATCCGTTTCCCTGATTGGAGCCAGCCGCAGATAATTTTAATCACGTCCGGACGTAACTAGCCTAGGAGCCTTTCAAAGTAGCTGATTCAGGTGATCCAGATCACTTTCCAACCTTTTTGATCGGTTGAGAAGCTGATCCGACCACCTAGATCGTCTACATTTGGTAATGTGGTAATTCCGGACAAAACCAGATAGAAAGTTTGTTAATTTTTTCAAAAGTTAAACTTTTGTAGCCGGTCTTACTTAGAATTTTCAGCTTTGGCCTGGGAATAGTTACTCAATCCAAGTCATGATAAACAGATCATATTTTTAAGCCAACCAAATCAATCAGGTAAGGATAACAAAATTCCTGGTCTCGTGTAAAATAAAAATAAATAATAAGGAAGATTCTATCCATAGGAACTACGGTTTGTAGATTGAGGAGCGTTTATTTAAATAATTGTGACACACTGAGAGAATTAATCACCATCACCAATAACATATTGTGATGTTTCAAGAAATCAATTTCTTAAAAAATCTGTACTCTTGATACAAGAAAATTTTCTTAGAACTAAGGTTGTATTTCTTGATTTGAAAAAATATTTTCTTGATCCAAGGGAATTCCACTTGAGCTTGCAACATATCAGCTGTATTCAAGAATATGTTTTCTTGGTATTAGTAATTATTTCTCTCAGTGCAGTTATTCATTCCTCACCATATCATGTACTCATCAACCGTTGAGGAGAAATGCTGAGTTGAAAATAAAGAGGAAGTTTGACCAATAACTGGATGAACAAACAGATAGATAGGAAACACACAGAGGGACATATTACCCGGGTCTAGATCTGAAAGGCCACCATAATGTTAGTGTATACGTGTGTATTTTGGTGGTTCTGCTTGTGCACGTCATCCGCATCAACTTGACTCACCTTCACTCTACTCAATAGTAATGAAGCACGAGGATTATCAACTACGAATAGTTGAGAATCCTTCTGAGAATACATAATCGTAGTAGTGGTAGTACTGGATATATACTTGACAGAAGCGCAACGCCTGACTAACCGTATAAGGGTCCTAAGGAAGAAACTATGCACTATTACGTGGTCCACGTTCAGCCTCTGAAAGGAGAAAGAGAAGAAGAGAGGCAGAAAGAGGGAGCACATGAAAGAAACAGGTTTAGAAATGGGCATCCAATTTCACTCTAGAAGTTTCTGCAACTTGTCCTACCATTGTCCTAAGGGATAGAATGAAGATAGTTACAATTTTGTTATTGAGTGACAGAGTTTCAAATTATTTTCCATATCCGATGCCACAAATCAGCATTCTGAATGAAAATGACATACACGGGAAGAGTTTTATTCAAACAATTAACATGAAATTCCAATGATCGAAGGACAAGTGGGAAAATTTCAAAATATTACTTTCAACTGTTTAGAAATTCACTCAAAATTATTTAAAATTCACGGTATTGAATATATATTTCACTTGTCCTTCGATCCCTGAAATTCCACGGTAATTTTTGCAACAGAATTCTTCAAGTGTAACAAAAATCATTCCCACTTCTGGATTTGTATTGAATTAAACAATGATAAATAACATTCCCTCGGATTGGTTCATACAGTCATTCAAAGATATTTGATTTACTATACAACACGATAAAGAAAGATTTTATAATTTCCTTTCATCGCTCGCTGAGATCTGATCATCGATATCAACAAATCTCACTCCATTCTTGTTTTTCCTTTTTTTTTTTTGATAACATTTTTCCTCTTCCTTTGGTACGTTTCTCCTATAATCTATCACGAGTAAACTAGCTGAAGTTCTCCAAGTTGTCTGCGTTGCCAAGAGTGAACCCTCGTGGGGTTAGATGTTCTCAATTGTGTGAGGGGTTAGAGTCCTGGATTGGCGCACTTACACCATATTGACTCCAACACCATTATCGCTATTGGTGTGTCAGGAAAAGGGGGAGAAAAGAGAGGGACAATAATATCGTATATACGGCGAGGGTGGTAACACGAGCAAACACCTCACGCCCTTGCAGAGTTTGAAACGACAAGGGATTTCTAGAAATACGAACGTTAGCTCAAAAGAAATGCTGAGCACAATAATATCATTTGCCAAGTGCGATTGTAATATTCCTTTCGACGCGGTGGAAGGAGATATGAATGTTCATCATTGCTTGATATCGTTCCGCGCAGACATTATTGAAGTGTCATTTGCTGATTGGTCACACACGAAATTTGAATATGATATTGAGAATATTATATACATGATACAACCGTTAAGAACGATTCATTGAAATTTCTTTGATAGAATTTCTGTGTATTTTTTATCAAATTGTGCAGAAATTTGATGGAATCTTCATGTTATTTCATTTCTTTATAGAAATCCCATCACGGAAGTTAGATTTGTAGCAGGACAATATTTCATCACGGAAACTGAAAACTATTTGCGCTATCTCTATTACGATGGACAGAAAATTTCTTGATCCAAGATTTTTTTCGTTGGCTGAAGTATTTTCAAACTTGCTTTCTCCAAAGAACACGTTTTTATTGATATTCTTCACAAATTCGATACAGAAAAAAATTGAAATCATCATTAGAATGAAAATATGTTTCATATATTTATTGATGATTCACATAGTTGGAATTGATTGAGATTACTTTCCACCCGAGAATATTAATATTTTCTCCCTTCACAGATTGATCATCTCTCCAGGCACGAGAACCCTTCTTTTCCAAATGTTTGCCATGCTATTTGAAGCTAGTGGTTTGAATTTAACGTAGGATGTTTACAATGTTCGAAATTGTTTGCCGTTGGCAGCTGGTGAGCAGCTGTGAGAAGAATCTCAAGAATTTATTAGGATTTGTATTGATCGTACGCTGATTCGAACCTGAGAATAATATATGGTACGATTTTGAACTTACTTCATGATCCGATACAACCATCGTGAATGAATTTTTGAAAATCTTTGAAGGATTGTCAGTTTAACTGACCTCGTCTGTTCTGATTATTATCACGGTGGTGAGGAATTCTTGAAATTATCCGAACACTTTGCAGAAGAGATTTTTCAGATTGAAAGATTTTTATCATAATTGATAATGGAATATAAATACTCGTCACTATGTTTTACTTCCTCACTTGTGGTAATTTTCATCGCTTGACTTCACGTTGAATCTTTATTGAAACTAAGAACAATTGTGTGAGGAAATCTCTTTCTTCGAGTGTTCCCCACTGAAAATTTATACTTCCTTTTTTAATTTCTTCACCTTTATAATCTCTAGTGCAGAATTTTTCTCACCTTTTTCTCAACTTTTCTAGTACCGTTGAGAACACTAGAAAGTAGATCTCTTCCCGTACACCATCGAATATGTCATCCAAGAAAGGTTTACACTTGTCATATGAATAGATTCTTAAGAGAAACGGAAGTTTCCTGGGGGTTTCTTGAGACAAACCAAACTTCAATAATGTGAAACTTTACAAGAAGAAAGAAATACTCTGCTCTCTCTACAGATTAACGGTTATTATTTGAATAAAGAATTAATGTACCTTTTGAATGATTTTACTTTCCACTGATGTAATAAAATACACAATTTTTCAACTTTCCCAGTGAGTTTGTGAGATCAGGTTTTGAAGCTAATAAGAAGTAAATTGCAAGTTAATTCAATGAAAACTTTATCCCGTGGCTGAGAAATTTTCAAAATTATATAATATTATAATTTCTATTCGGCATCTCTCATTCGTTTCATAAAATCAAACTCATGTTTAGAAATACTTTATATGAAATTCCGATTGACATAAAAATCCGTGTATAAATTTTTCAATGTATAATCGAAAAATATCCCCATACAATTCCACAGGGAAATTTTATAAAAAGAGCATAACTCCCTCCTAAACGACCTTTTCGTTGTTGTTATCAAATCTATTCATGAAATCGGCTAGCTAGTCGATGTCCTGAATCCATCCAATAATCATTCGTTATCGATATTCGCACTCTGGAGTTTCACGAACGTCACTCATATTTCTGTATCAGATTGAATTTGGATTCATTTCCACACACCGAGGCTTACAAAATAAGATTTTCCTGATAATCTAGATACGTTCGGTTTGGATTCGTTAATTTGATCGCAGTTCCACAACAAGTTATATATCGAAATGTATTCTCAAACGTATTCGGAGATTGAATAAAATTCCGATTCCATCGCAAGATTAATTTTTTGTGTGTTCCAATTAGCTACGATATCGAAAGAAATGAATGTTTTTCGTACAATGAGATGAAACTATACTCTACGTCCATTGTTGCAACATACGTAGAAGCTGATGAATTCAATTTTCTATCCGTAGCATGAAATCCATTATTATTATTTAAAATATCGCAGACATCGAGAGAAGAGGAATGGGCACATCAAAGGAAAACATTCCCTTCGAAATTTAATGAGACTGAATCAACTCATATTTCATTCAGTTTTAATCTTGGATTCTACTACTCAATTTATATCATTACCGAATAGAGTACCGCTTCAAAACTTGACAGCATACTTCACTGATGTACCTACTCATTCATTCCGCTCGACGAGTATGCTCGTAAGAGGCGATGGGAATCAGTGAATTCCGCATCTTCATTCGACTTACACGATATTTTCAACCCAACAATCAAATCATCTCAAATGACTCAGAGATATTCTCGAATCGCTGAAATTTTCATACTATCAACTGTTGAAAGCGAATGACTTCGCTAGCCCCGTCGCTAGAATCGATGATACGACGAATAATAATAGTCGTAGAATTCTCCATAGTTGAAGCTCAAGTGAAAATCAGTGTACGAATACTCGAATTCTCTTGAGAATACTGAAAATTCGACCGAGTTCATCTGTGACTCCCGCTCTTTCTATTTCACTTACACCTTCTCGTATTGCTCTCTATTGACAATGCGACTACTCTCTGGCAAACTCGAATGCCTCGATCGACCCTCGTCTCAATGAGGAGAGGAAAAACCGTTCCTCTTCTCATTTCTACGTGAAATTGGTGACGCAATGGTTAACGACCTGACTCAGAAGAGATTCCGTTCTGCGCAAATATTGGTTCACGGTGACGTACTTGGAGGAAACCCGTACATGAAGGCATACACGCATATACATGCACACGTGTTTACAATTGTAAGGTGTCTAAAAATACGTGGCTTCAATTTTAACAGTTCTTTTTCTACATTGATTTTCAATGAATTGTAACAATTCGAGTATAAAGGGTTTCGGAAAACAAAGTTCAGATTCTATTATATCTAAAATTTTCAGACACCCCTTATACCCATAATTTGAAAGTAGAGAAAAATTATGTTATCAGGAAAAGAACTTTTTAATCACTGTGAAACGTTCGATAAATGAATTTTCCTGAATTTTTCATCATTCGAATATCTTCAAATACATGTCTTCATTATCCTATCTACTTAAATACGATGAATGAGAATTTAAATCCCAAGGATGCTACATTAAATGTTTCTCCACGAAACTCATTTCTTTTTCCTATTCAATTTTTATTTCAAAAAACGAATGGGAGTGTACAGTTGGAAAAAACTGTGTTTTGCAATTCCAGTTTTTTTCTTCACACAGGAGCTTATAGACTCTTTTCATTTATATTCCTTTGACCCATTGAACATCGTGATGATCTTTTTTCGGCATTTATACCATTTTCCTAATAAGCGCCTGCAGAGATGATGATAACATCACTGTTTTTTTATATTAAAAATTCATTTAATCTTTCCAATCCCCACTCTCATTCACTTTAGGAATTGATTTTGTATCATTTTGTCACAATTCAAGGGAAAAAGAGGGGGGAGAGGGAGGAGTATGTATCTTCACTTTTTACATCGACCTTTAATATTCGTTTTGTTGAAACAAGAATCTTACACTAAGAAAAAAATGGTGGGAAGAAGTAACATTTGATTCATAATATTTCCCAAACTCAGTCGGTAACGCGGGATGATTGGGAAAGATATGGAAATAACTGACATGGATTCCACAAAATGTATGACATAATCTCTCATTCTCTTCTCCGAAAGGATTACTTAATATACTTAAGTAGCACAGTAAAGAAGATCGTGCTAAATTAATAATCACTGAATCCTCCCATAATCACTAACCTAGAGCCCCCTACATGCTTAATCCAGCCCTGAACGTAGGCTGTAGAAATCCAGTAATTTATGGTATTGAAATCATCCTACTTACATATGAAGGTTGAATTTTAGTATTCCCTGAGCAAAAAAATAGTGGTGTCAACTACGCACGACGGTTGGATACACTGTAAAAAATTTCTATGGGAAAATTCCTATATATTTATGTGAAGTAATTACCACATACATGCTTTGGGAGGATGGAAAATAAAATAGAGAGTAGATTGGCAGAAGATCAGTTTGGTTTTAGAAAAAATAGGGGAACGCGAGAAGCAATTTTAGCACTTATGGCAGTAATAGAGAAAAGGATAGCGCTGAAGAAATCTGTGTACATAGGTTCTGTAGATATACAAAAGGCTTTCGATAATGTGGACTGGGAGAAGATGTTTGCAATCCTGAAGAAGGTGGGAATAAATTATAAAGATAAAAGAATAATATACGAATTATATAAGAATCAAAGTGCAGTAATAGACATAGAGGGTCAGGAAGGGGAAGCAAAAATAAGAAGAGGGTTGAGACAATGATGCTCATTATCGCCACTGATTTTCAATTTATATATAGAAGAAGCAATGAACGAAGTGAAGGAGGAAATTCAATCGAAATTACAGATCCAGGGAGAAAATATAAGTATGTTGAGATTCGCGGATGACATAGCTATACTTGCCACGAGTAGTACTGAGTTAGAAAATATTCTCAACACTATGAGAACAATATTATTGGAAAACTATCGTATGAATATAAATAAAGACAAAACAAAATTCATGATGTGTACAGCAGCGAAAACAGCTAGAAGAACGAAAATCAAAATAGATACCGATATAATTGAACAGGTGAAAGAATTCAAATATCTAGGAAGCATAATTACAGAAAGCGGCAAAAGCGAAAGAGATATAAGAGCAAGAATAGCACAAGGGAAACAGGCGTTTTACCAAAAGAAACAGTTATTATGCTCAAAAAATATGAGCTTGGAAGTAAGGAAGAAATTCTTGAAAAGTTATGTTTGGAGCACAGCATTATATGGTTGCGAAACTTGGACAATGAGGAAAACTGATCAACGAAGACTTGAAGCTTCTGAAATGTGGTGTTATAGGAGGATGCTCAGAATAAAATGGATAGACAAAGTCAAAAATGAAGAAGTACTCGAGCAGATAAATGAAGAAAGAAATCTTTTGAAACACATCGTGAAAAGGAGAAGCAATCTTATAGGACACACATTACGGCATGAGAGTTTATTGAAAACAATATTGGAAGGGAAAATGAATGGTAAAACTGGTGAAGGTAGACCTAGAGCAAGTTATATGAAGCAAATCGTACAAGACAAGGGATGTAGTAGATATGTAGGAATTAAACGTTTGGCAGATAATAGACAGGGGTGGAGGGTTTCATTAAACCAGTCGTAAGACTGATTACTTCATGATGATGATGATGCTTTGGAAATTTTTCGAGCTTGTCCGGACAAATTTACTGTGAAATGTTGGGAAAAATCCCATAGAGCTTAGAATTTTCAGATAAATTTATGGAAAATTTTATACAAATGTATCGGAAATTCGTTTCCCAATCAGTGATCGGAATTTTCCGGTTTATATACATAGGAAAATTCCGATTATTTTTTACAGTGTAAGTTCAAATACCAAACTTGATCAACTCAATTAGATTTACAATTGTGTATTCGAATTGAGTTGACCAAGGATTGCATTTGAACGTATCCAACTGTCGTGCGTGGTTGAGTTCACTATTTTTTTTCTCAGTGTTCTATCACATAAACTTACATTAAAAACCATACTGCTCTTGTAGGAATGGTCTAGTCATTCACGAGTTTGTAACGCCTACACTAGTGACAAACTAGCCAACTCGCTAAATACTTACGAGGCACTCGGCAGTTTCTAGTTTTTCATTAGGGCAAGCGTTACAAACTCGTGAATGACTTGACCATTTCTAACTAGGGTGTCAAGTTGTCTTCGAGTTGTCGTATTAGTATGGGAATGATTAATGAATTGATTTTGACTTCTCCCCACAATTTTCATCTCATTGTAAATCTTAATTCGGAATTAAAACCTTCTCTCGAACGATCATTTTCTTTTCTGCCTGAAGCACATTTCTTTCTAGTCACAAGTGGGATGAAATTTGTCAGCTTATATCACTTTTTCGAAATTAAAACCGATCAATGATGCTCATCTTATTCATCACATCGTTTGAGAACTCACAGAGAGAAAAAGATGGAACATTTTATTAACAAATTTCTATCGACACTTGAACTCAAAGAAGAGCTCTCAAACTTTTATTTTTTTTCAAAAACTTGTATACTTCGATGAATTCACGATCTCAATTTCTTAAGAGATTTTTTCTCATCACGTTGCGAGCAAAATGAATATTCGCCACGAATTTCCAACGACTAAAACTGGAAAATTCGAAACTTTACAGATTTGAGCTGACTCACTTAGAAATAAACTTTATGAAATTCTATAAAACTCCAAACATTATTCGCAATTGTTCGCTTATTTGCCTAAGCAAAATCGATTTCCCAACGAAACAAGAAAACAATCTAATTATCTGGAACTATTAATGATAGTTTATAGACTCAATGTGATCATCAGTATGCAATGAGATCAGAAAACGTTCAAGAACGCATTAAGGAAGCGGAAGTTTTGAATGAGATTTCAAAGAAGCTTCCAATGTAGCGTAAACTTGCTGTGGCTTGGAATTCTTTACATCGGAACAACATAGTAGGTCGTTCTGAAGACCAAGAGTAAAAGGTTCAGTAATTTGTCTCGCAACAAGCTACGTGCAAGTATTCGTTGAAGTTAGCGTTAATTTGGTGTCTGTCTTCAATTTGAATTTCGAGTGTAATTGAAAGTATCTCTTGAAGAATTCAACGTCATTTCAGGATTAAGATCGCAGGTTGATATTCGAAGCATTCATGTTCTTGAAAATGCTAACTGAATATCTGATGTGGAATACATTCCTTTTAAATAATTGCCTGACTTTTTTTTATCCAAGAGCGGAATTCTACACCCATGAAGTCGATATTCAAGGATCAATAGAGACGAGTAAGTTTTATACTATTCACCGGAAAATTCCATTCAACTGTCCTCAGTATTATAAATTTGAATCGTAAATTCTCTTATTAGGTATTGTGTATTAAATCGTGCTCAATTCAAAGATGCAATTACTACACTGTTTGAAAGTCCTAATTCAATTCGCACGTGTAATGGAAGCAAATAAAAATTATCCACGTGCTCTCTAATTTCTTTGGAGTGAATATTCACTCTTCAAAGAATCAAAATACTGCAACTCTGGAACGGAGTGAAATTTCACTCTTTAAGAGTCAATATTCACTCTTTTTCCTGAGATTGAGTTTTTCACTCCAAACACCAGAGTCGATTTCCACTCTTATAGAGTGAAAATTCACTCTCTAAGAGTGAAATTTTTCACTCTTTCGGAGTTGCAGTATTTTCACTCGGCAAGAGTGAATTCTCACTCCAAGGAATTTAGAGAGTTACTGAAGGGATCAATGAGTGATATGAAATGGCAGAAATTCAAAGTCCGGTTACGTGTAAATGAAATCCTAATTGATTTGCTGAGAATTGAAATTTCCACTCACAAAAGTGCTTGGAAAATGCATTCAATTTGTGGAAATTTCCAACAGTTTAAAGCTATGGCGATACCATCAGTTAACGAAAATTCAAATACATAACATAAATGCCGTGATGATCATTTGAGCTTGTGCCATGAGCAGAATCATGTTTCGATTACGGTCCTTTATGGAATGAATGCAATCTAGATCAATATCAAACAAATATTACATAAACGATGGGGATTCAATAGACAGCTCATTGATCTTCCATGTAATTGGTAAGGATATATAATTCACGTGGATTTCAAACTGAACGATAAAATTACATTTCATTGGTAATAATCTTGAGCATTTTGAATTACGCAGCAAACAAATATTATACACACCAAGTTGCGGGCGTTCAATACTTTAGGGATAGAAAATAAATCTTTGAGAATGAAAAATTAAAGGAAAAATCTTTCGAGGTCGGATTTAGTCAAATTTTAGTCAGTACAGTATGTAGGGAAAACTAGATATGGGTGAAACACGGGGGTCAGCTAAAAGATTGCGAATGACCAACGGAGATGTTCTTGCATGTGGAAATTTGTTTGCCAATTGTTTATGCCATATTAGTAGCCAATTTCCAGTTCTTCGCGATTTTTTAACCAACCTTCCTCCCTGTTTCAACCGTACCCAGTCTACCCTGCCTGGAATTTAGAATAATGTACATAAACTGCACACCCAGAGAAAAATCTGGGTTGCATAACTAGGTAACATAGCCATTTTTGGTTTGAATCGTTCCATCTAGTTGCCACAACCAGATTCACGTGATTTTATCTTGTTTTTCTGGTTATTATAACCAGATTTCAGGCCACTACAACCGTAAGTCTTTAACCATGCGAGGATGGCTGCTGTGACCACGTCGCTTTTCTCTCAGTGTAACAATGGATAGTATCCTTACTAATATTCAACCATAGATCCGTTGCATCAGGTGATAATTATATCCACATCCAGACCATACATTCAACTAATTTTACTCCATACTTTCGAAGCATTCCCCTGGTAGAAATTTCAATTAACAAACCATCAAGTGCTCACCAGTTCATCCTTTTTATTGACGAGGCACTAGGCTGGAAAACTAACAAGACTCTGATGAGGGATGTAACACTCTCACCAACGAGGGACTAATCAGGAAAACTAAGCAGGCACTAGCAAGTAACTGATAAGGCACTTATCGGTAACTACCGTGGAATTTTTTCTGATAAATACTATACTACAGTCATATCTACAGCTAATTAATTTGGGAATGACCCCTAACTGTCCAACAGCAAATATGACCTCATTTTTTGCAGATCTGTGTCATTAACCCTAGAACACGCACGTGAAAAACACAGCAAATTTCAGATGGCTGTAACTCATTGGGAACTAAATAGTTTCCAAATCATTATGGGTAGTTCTTATTCGTCAGAGTGTAAAGTTTGAAAGTATTTGGGTTACGGGCTATCTTGAATGAAGAGACGCTCAAATGCTGAAAAAGCAAAAAACCTTCTGGAGTCTGAAAGACCCCTGTGCGTGTTCTAGGGTTAATCAGTGGAACTTGTCGGTTTTGCTCAATCAACGCTAGTTAGATTCGAAGTATCAATTACTGACTAGCGCCTCGCTAGTCTTTCTTAATTAGTTTTTCTGCTTCAGAGCCTCATTGGTCACATGAAAGAACTTGTGACATTTCTACCAGAGTTCACAACAGTCATCTTGCTTATTACTCAGTAACTTCCACTAGTGAATATGAATAATTACATCAATGTTTCCTAATGTTTTTTTTTGAAAAACCTCGATCTTAAATCACACCAGTAACGAACAATTCTACGAATTATCTCGCTGGTAACAATATATTGTTACTTTGAACGTTGCAGAATTCAAATATTTGCATACGAACATCAAAATAGAGGAAAGTAATACTGATAAAATATTCTCCACATTTACATGATTTTTAATGTTCGCACGTCCGTAAAAAAACACCGCGTGGCCTTTTGACGAATTTTTCCCCACTCAATATTATGGAAATGAAGAATTATCACTTTTCGGCATCATTACTATGTACGCATTCAAAGTTATCGAATTATTTGTCTTTTTTATTGATTCTTTTTCCATTCTCAATGCACGATGTTGGGATTCAATATTTCACATCACATTTCCAAGTTGTATGAACAGGTGAATCCGTTTCGAAATGCATGTGAGTGATAGAAAGTTTAGTTCAAACAAGGTGTTGTTTTGATATTTCACCCACGCGCATGGTAGGACTCTGCTCATTACGGTAAGATGTGTTTGTCAAATGAAGGCTAGTATTAGCGTTAAATGAAGATTTGGCGAGACAAAAACTTACACAAAAAAGAATTCTTAGCTGAAGCAGCTGAATTTCAGCTATTGCATTACATTAATCAAACTTTTGCTGATGGAGCTAAAAATGTTGCTGCAGCAGCAAAAATTTAGGTCGTTACAGTCGAACACTTCAATGTGATCATCAGAAATTTGGATGCAATTTTCAAATATTAAATTTTGAGATAAATATCCAATTCGCACAGCTCATGTACTAAAAGGAAAGATTCTAATAGAAAATTTCATGGTATCAAATTTTCATCGTGAATATATGAACTCATTCCAGTACCAACGGACGAATTTCCCTGAACTTGAATCTAAATTCTCAAAATGTTTCCAACGATATTCGAGTAATTTTCGAGTATTCTTTCACAAAGAAGGAAAAATCTGACTTTATATCCGGAACTGGGGGAACGTGGGCAATCATAATTCGTATACGGAGAGAAGAAAATTGGACATTCTCGTTGCCTCTTTTACAATTCGTGATTGAATTTACCAATGAGACTCTAGCCACTCGTGCTTTGAAATTTATTCGTTATGACAGTCATACTCTTCCCATATTAAAATTTCCAGTACACCGCCGCGGTACAGTCTCTCGACGGGACGATATATTATTAACCCTTCAGTGCGTATGAATATCAAGGAAAAGAGAGAACCCCGTATATATATAAAGAAAGCAAAGTGGGTGGGGTATTTGGGAATATCATCATTCCGAATGACTCTGTCTGGTCTTTTCCTGGTCCCGGAGTTTGGACTCATTCGCAGATTTTCATTTTCCCTTGACGTGCTCTCTTAAAAGAGAATGTCGGGCTCACGTGAGGGGGGAAAGAATAAGAACCATGATAGAGAAAAGAGAAAAAGACGGACGGAAGGGACGCATCACGTTCTCGTTGGAACGTGTCACCATTTTCTTCTCGAAAGGGGTGCTGGCTACTGCAACGACAGAATTGTGATTATCGTGTTACCATGTGCGTCGCACACACACACATAACACAAACATACCTGGACATTTAACCACGTATTTACAACGTATATATATCACGTGAAAACTTATACATGGAAGATGATGGGTTTTGGGTACTGGGATCGAGTCACAAGAGTATAATCCTACAGTAAAAACATGCATGCTTGCTTGCCTCTAGGTTCCTACTAACGTGAAGTACATGAATTTATGGATATCGCTTACATGCAAATGTATAAATGCGTTTACACGACTTGAATCAATTTGCCACCCAATGCATTATGAGGAATCGAATCGTTGGAAGAACGAGGAAATAAAATGGATAAATTGGATTCAATGTTACCATGGCAAGCTGAATGAGACACTGGTACATTTTTCACTGTGAAATTCAATTCTTTTTGCCATACAAACTTGAAATCAATAAAAATACAAGCATAAGTGACAATGGAAATATCATCGTTTCTCAGGACTCGAATTTTGGCTTCGAAACTAAATCGAGAAGAATCCCAGTACAGAGCAAACTTTAGGGTTTGATGAATTCCAATGTTCCACGTCTGTGAGTTTGGAAGTTACAATATTGTGGGGAAACTTCCAAACTCGGCTTTGATCTTTTGAATTGAATTTCTGAATAAGATTTTTCAGAACGTGTTTGGAACTTCTTCGACCGAAAAAAATCGTCACATACGCTTATCTATTGCTCTTTTACATCTCATTTACGTTTCTCTTTTTGATAATTTTCATTCCATCTCGAACCATATGAAACAACTTCTTGAATATAACAATACGGATTCGTTTGAATCAATGCTTCCCGCATGAAGAATCCTTCTTTGAATTAATAAAACATTGTTTCTGTTCAAAGTTTCATCTCTTCAATAATGCGAATTGGATTTCCTTGTCGTAGAAGCGATATTTTCTCACAATAGAATCAGAAATGTATGTTCTTTAGTCAAAAAAACATGTCATTGGGAAAAGATCTGCCTTTCTCGGTGTATTCCCAAAACTTCCATAAAATGTTCACATGTTTGGATAAGTGAAATTCACCTAGACATTTTCAATTTCCTGCCACTAGAAGATTGGGGAGTGATTCATCTATTATGCACATCATATGAGTGGTTCCTGTTCAGTAAGAACAACGGAGCTTTTTGCTTTCTTGTCGTTGTTTACGTACATTGGTAGTATATAAGAGAAACATTGAGTGCTTTTTTTAAGTTCCAACTTTCGGATGGACGGATCGTCAATAAATAGTGAATATTCATCATTGATTATTGATTCATCGACGACAGCTCCTGATCAGAGTTAGAAAGTTTTGTTTATATCCGCTTGAAAAGTTGAGTGAGGATATTCGGTCTAATGTAATTACAACTCGAAGGATTTTCGATTGTTGTGGGATTCAATATTTTTATTTTGTTTTATAGCGAGAGAAAAAACTCATACAATATAGAATATCAACGAAGTCCAATGAAATCTAATAATTCAAAATTGATACATCAAAAATTTGATCACGTGAAGCTCATTTCTCTCACATATTCACACAACGTTCTGAGTATTTTACATAAAAAGATGATAATATCATACACTTATACTTTATTAATCAATAAAAATAAAGATTTCCTCATAAAATATAATGGGAATATATTTTCGATAAAAATTTCTGATATTCAGAAATATGTTCACGAAAACTACCAGTTATCGGAATGACATCTGTAGATTACGAAGTTGGTCCCTTTTTCTCCATCAAAATGAATTATAGTTTTAAGAATTTCTTTTTTCCCAATATGCGTTCCACGTCCACTCAGTTACGTCGAATAGTTTTGAATATCGATATGATTGTCGGAATATTTTCATCTTGTTCCGTTCATATCGATCTCTCAGTTTATTTTACCGCAATGAAATTGAATAATCACACTTTCTGGATTGAGCTTTATTTTCCTTCTTTTCATTGTGAAGAACGAAGAAGAACACCTAATGAGGGTAGGAACATGAAATTTTAACTTGACGGTGGTGCTTTGAAAACACTGAAATGGAAATGCATTCGTTCTTACATCACAAAATATAAACCACGTACACGGCATTGTAAATAAAAAAACGATTGCTCTGAATCGTGAGTTACCATTTATAGATGATTCGAAGAAAATGTCCTCCATTGATGTCGTTACCCGTTCAATTCGTGGAAAAGTGGAGGCCATGCACCTATTTTCATATACAAGGAACACGTAGGTGGTAGCGTTGATATTGGAAAAGTAGGTATATACTACGTAAAAGGTGAGGGTGTGTAGTACACGAGTGCCGCAGTAGTATATACATACGTATGATCAGACAATTTTTCGAGCTATTTCTACATTCTCATTCGGCGTCGGTTTTCGTTGGAAGTGTAATGTAAATTTTATCACATCCTCTTCTCATTTTCTGAATCTTACCTTCTATCTCCTTCTTTCTTTACGCGTTCCTCGGTTCCGGTATACCTTTCATCTACAATGTGAGACAAGATGAAAATGTTATTACTTAATTCAAGCCGTCGAATCGATCGAAGATACCGTAAAAAGTAAGAACTCTCTTCGAGATCATTTCTTCGGATATTTCGTAATAGGTTCTAGTCCAAACATTGAGTATCGAAGCGACGGTAAGAACCTTTTGAGATTTTCAAGGATTCATGTGATTTTTCATCACCGCGGTATATATTTTGCGTTGAGAAAATAAAATGAATCTATGTAGGTGGGATCGAATATTCAATGAAACGTGAAGGATCGCGGAAAATGGAAGTGCCTCAATCAAATTTGAACATTGAGCGATGAAGAATTCACGTGGAGGATGAAGATGAAGGTTTTTTAATCTCAGAGTAATTTTCGTACCTCCGAATGAAAAATACATGATCGCTAAGTAGTACTCGAGTGGTATATAGAACATTGTTAGAGATTCTATTCTCAGGGAAAAGAAAATCCGAAAAACCGACGTTGGATAACAACGAATCTCTGAAAATGGATATGAATATATCATATTCTCCTTCGGGAAGAATTATCAATTGCCAAAATACACGAAAAAAAGGTCTAACGTTGTTCGGTAATCTTGAAGAAGATCATTTTTCACGTATTTTAATGCAATTTTGTAGAGTTGACACGGATATCGTTCAATGGAATCCTCGTTTCTCGTGAAGCGACATATTGTTAAGTATTCATCAACATCGCAGACTTCTATACATAATCTAGACTGCTAACTGTGAAGGTAAGAGTAGACAGAAGTAGGTAAGAGTAGGACACGATGTGAGAGAATACGTGAGCAGTTCCGTTGATTTTACAGGAGGAAAATCGTAATTATCTGTTCCAGTTTGATGCAGTTATTTTAAAGTGTCGTACATACGTAATGTGGAATTCCGTGTAAAAACAACAGTGAAATATTCATCCTGGATAATTTTCTGCTTTTGTATTGTTGTTGTCATTGATCTTTCTTCACAGCAGTTCGTGAAGTTAACTTACTCATCAAATTATCATTCTGTTGAGCACATTTCACAAATATGAAATTCAAATTATTCATCGAATATTGTATCTGGAAATTTGATCAATCGAAATCATTTTTTATTTCGTAGAATATACAATTATAAAAATCAATAATCGAAGATTTATTTTTATTCTAATTGCCAAACCCAGGTAGAAAATACGAGGATAGAATTCATTTATAATTTTCATACAATTTGTTATTTATTGGATATGAGAGTCATGCATGGGATCATGACTCCGTAGAATGCTCTATTCACCCTCACGATGACTAATAGTCGAAAGATTTTCTCTAAACCCGTATCTTCAAAGTAAATCGTGAAATTTGCAATTTCGTGTATATAGAGCTATCATCGTTGCTCTGACGCATCATATCGGATCAAGAGAAATCACAACACGATATCCTACACGAAAGGTTCCCAGAGATATTCGGTATCGTGGATTCATTCCCTTATCCTCCGTATATCCTTTAAAATGACCAAACCACGGCATCAGGTTATTTCGCATTACCAGCGTTTCAGAAACATTGATTTCGAAACATGACACGATTAAGATCTTAGTGGAAAAGCCCAGAGAAGTAGGCCAGATGAGGGAATATTACGTTTGTAAAGCCGAAAAGTTTGCGGATTTCTCTTCACTCCTCGGTATATGGCGGCCACAGTGGTATCGTATAGTTGGTGGTGGGAAACGACGACGCAGCCAGATTATAGGAATCGAGAGAACTTTTCGTTCGTGCAAGGTAATCCCGTAGAACCTCGCGATGTATTTGCGGCCCACATCTGGTAACTTTTAAATGCAGACGTGGATATGTGCATCTATATTTAGAATTCCACTCTTCCCCTTTCTCTTTCTTCGTTTCTCATCTTCTCTTTGCTGCTTCCTATTTCTGTCTTGTGCGTTGCACGTATACATATAAAATCTCTTTCACCATGCTCGTCCGGAAACTTTTTTGGTCCTGATAAATTTTCATCTCACATACAGGATGTGGAACATCATTGAAAAGCATTAACTTCTTAAAGAAGGAGAAGAGAAAGAAGAAAAAGAAAATAGTAAAAGAGTATCTAAGCAAACTTTTTATTAATTAAAATTATGGAAAAGGCAAATTTTCCATCTCTTAGAAAACTTTAATCCCTCTCTCGACTTTCTTCCTGGCTGGTTTGAAAGAAAAAAATGTATTCAAGAATAATATATAATGAAGATTAGTAGGAGTAATTAAAATGATGAAATGTATCTTTTAAAATCGTAAAGTATTCAATCCTGCGAGGGAATGACGTTTGAATTATTTTGCAATTAAATTATAAAATATGTTCGCTTTATAATTGATACTGAATCATATCAAAAACGAATAACGCAGAAGCTTGTAAAGAGAGAAACGCGTTGAAATTACTGCATCGCATCTATTGATACAGTCATATTGAGGGCAACGCGAAGCTTTACGGGGGCATTACGCGAGGTATCGGTTGAAATAGCAGTTCATCTTGATTAAACAAGAATTTCTTACTTTCAAATAAAATTATGCCGTTGAATACTCATACCGTCGTTCCTTTGAACAAGAATTCATGCTGTTTAGGATTTTTCAGTCTACCATTCAATATCAGGAATGACAAACTCCGCATCATTTACAAAAATGAATACATTCTCAGGAACTTTAATTATTCCTCTTCAATATACATTGATAACTAGAAATTCTCTCAACATTTTCCTCATTTATGATAATCAACTCAGGATATAATTATATCAGGATTGGAATTGTTACCCTGGTCAGATAACTAACTGTTCCTGATTCCCTACAGTCGCCTTCAAAAACTTATGGATTCATCGAAAGTTCGGAGATTTCTTTTCATGATTGCGCGCGGTTACAATATCTATGCTCACTCTTCAGATTCTATCGGAAATTTTCGTGAGATCAACTTTTACAAGGGAAATCAGTTCATCAGTCAAATCTAAAACATTCTATCAATTTATAAACTTGAGTTGAATCGTCAAATCAGTAGGGCTGAATTATAATTTCATTTTTCGATAGTGATGAGAGAAAATACTTTGAAATTCCATTTCCTTCCACGTAGATTCATAATGCGAGTCGTTTCAACGCAACTGCTGAACTTTATATTGCATGAAGCAAAGCTTTTATTAGAATCCTATTTACGTAATATTGAATATTGAGTTCGTGAATATTATTGGAATCCCATTGTTCAAAATATTACTGGATTCGAATACTGGGTGGATTAATTTCAATTGGACATAATTTTAGAACTTTTCTGGAAGATATTTCAGAAATTTCGAACATGGCATAGATGGGGTTGTATAAAAATATGGGAACAATGTATGTTAGAATACAGAGCATCGATAAATTGTTCATGAACGAAACGCGAGCTTTACCAATCAATTTAGGAATCACTTTTTTCATAGATCGATTTGTAGTTATGCACGTTTTCCTTGTAACCCTGTTTGAAGATAAGAGTGGTGGAAGATAATGATTTTCAAGCAGTTGGAAATACACTAGTACCTCAGAATTTGTCCAAAAAGATCTGGAGGGATTCCATAGGTTCATCACAGTATTCAAAGATGAAGATTGGCTGAATATTGGCTGGATATCGGCCAGTTCAACGACAACACCAGTCTCAAGCCTCTTAATAGAATTGACGATGTGAAAAGTATTGATATCGCAACGGGAAACTTGAAAAGACTCAGAACCATCAACATCTGTTCGGTGTTCAAGATTTGAAGAACTATTAAAAACCTGACCCTTCTCAAATAACATGTAAGCTTGTCATCAGCTTATTAGCCTTGCCATTCGTCCACTTTTGCCTTGTTATTGAAAACCTTCTAAGTGTAAGGTCAAGAGTCTTGCACCTTGCACCGAAAAAAATAATTAATTGCCCTTACTCCAAATTAGTTCCAGCAACTAGATATAGTTGTTGATATTTGGATAACTAAAACGGGCGTTGGTTCAACTAAATTCAAATTTAATTTCTCCGACTTTAGTTGCTGTCACTAATTTGAAGTTGCCTTTACTACAGCTTTTATTACCGGCTTCTATTCCTTTCTCACTCGGAACTAATTTCCACAACTAACTTCAATTCATTCGGTGGAATGAATTATTTTTTTCGTTGTGTAAAGTTGTATCCTTGTGGTATGTCAACTAGGAACCTTCCGTCAACCTAGTAACAAGACTGAATTGTTACCTGGGTTAGAATAAACATACCAAAAGGGCTTGGCAAATAACTAAACAGCCGATATATCATTCACTGAGTTATTTCGAAACAAAAAGTTTGGAAACTTCTTAAATTCCTTCAAACAATTGACGTGTGACCGAGAATTTGTTGAATTGCCCTTCAAGCATTACTAGCGAATGTGTGGTTATTCCGTAGGACAGGTGCCACAAAACCAATCAGTCGTTAGAGCATTCCTACTAGGGCGTATTTAAATCTCAAACACTCACTGGAACAACTAGAGATCTCCCACAACTTATGCGTCTTTCTCTTATTCTTAACCACATCAACTGAATCCCACGAATACCTCAGAGGGTATGTTACAAATAAACCTATCAGGCTGTTGACAATGTTACGAAACTCTTCAAGATTGGTATCAACGCTCTCAGCAGGGAGTAAAGTATCCCTGTTTGTTGTAGATAATTCAATATATAATATAATGAGTCAAAATCGCATCAAAATTACTCCACAGAGAGTCAATAATTTTTAGTCGATTCGAAGAAAAATTTTTTCCAGTCATTATGAAGTGACTGTATTTTCATTCTTCTTCTCCACTGGGCAACACAGTGAATATGTACCAGTGGGATTGAGATTCTTTCCTTACTTTTCTTTGATACTTAAAATTTTATAAATCACCCCGTATTACGAAATCTGATATTTTATCACATATTGTCGATATTCATAGGAGAATTATTCCTCGTGTACTATCATGATCCACATTTTTCTCAGAATAACATATCCATTCTTCCAATACATACAATGTACAAAGATATTTTTATATCACAGAAGAATTTTGAAACGATGAATTTTGGGAGGGACTGTTATTGCAAAACGATACAAAATTCAATAAAGTTCAACTATTCACAACACTATTTTCAATGAAAAGTTGAAGATAAATTCCAGAGTCATGGATTCTATCGGGAATACTGAAAAACATCGCGTTGTTTATTGGATGTAGTGTGTACCTATATCATTTGTCAGGACAGAGTAATAAAAACAGCAATTGTATTGAATATCATCCATTTTTCAATACTCCATAAATCAATCAAGCAGTCTCTTCAAGTTCTGTAATCGGATTTGCATCCTGCGTAGTATTATTATTTTTTTCCCATGGTTTATCAGGAATTTACTAGACCAACAGAACACGAGTATTGTATCAAAACAGCGAAAATATATAGTGAACCGATCGATCGATTGATCGTATTACATTGTAATATAATAGTATATTAAAATTATTATGAAACGCGTGCAGGGAAGGAAACTCAATGAAGCGTATTTTTTGCAGTTTTGCACCTTCCTCCTTTCTAGAACACATCTTCCAGTATGATATGAGAAAATAACTCAAAACCGGAATGAGGAGTGAACTGATTCATCTTATTTTTCAAATCCCGATGGTAAATCTGAAAACGACGTTAAATCAGATCTTTTATTTACTCAAACTTTGTTGCAGGAATTCTCACTGACAGTAAGTGTCAGTTCAAATATGAAAGACGAAGTCACAGAAAACAAGTAATCGATTCTCATGTCACTCTTGTTGAGATAATATCTGAAACAATATTTCCCTTTTATTTGCTTTTAATTCGTCGCTCGACTTAAGCAGATCAGTCAACTCGATCAACTGCTCGAATCATGTAATGGAAATAGGTATTCCGTTCGTTTCGTGTTTGTATATACTTATCAGTTTTCAAATACATTCCGGTTCCCCGTGTTATATCATCAAAAACAAACGTTCATTGCTGCGATTTGAGAGATCCGAATCCCAGATTATAGAATGAAATTTTCCACGAAAATGGAAGAGTTCGAAATTGTGAATCACAAATGCTCTCACTACATTCTTTCGATATCAAAAAAGACTATATATGTATATACGTATTACACAACTACATTCAGAATTGGTGAAAGAACATTCTTTCTGTCGATGAAATAATATATTTGTAGGACACATAGGATCTCATGTCTCGTACGTCGATACTTGCGAAATATATTCCGAAATGATCGCGAGAGAAAAATTTCGTACACGTGAAATTTATGAGAAATATATGCAACACTTGATGCATTTTTCACCTGTCTGTTACGACGAATTCTTTCAAATTATTAGATTCCTCTCACATTACTAGGAAAAGGAATGTTGAAAAACACCAACCGCGAGTCAAGGATTCAAATTCGAGGAAAGATGTCTGCGAATATATATTATTTTATATATACTATTTCTCAATTCAGAAGAATGATTTATTGAATTTCTGAGAAGAATCTGCATACGAGGGTTACATAAAACTGATTATTATACAATTCCGCTCCATTAATCTTATAAAATTGCAGATTTATAAATCTCCTTTTGATTGTCGAATACTTATCGCGATAATAATACCTTGTGTGAAACCAGTAATTAACAAGAACACATTGACTAGACGGAGCCAAGCGGTACTTCTCATCAATTATCCACCTCTCAAAATCAAATTGAATGTTACCTTGCATGTATAGACACGATGTATATATATATATATATATATATATATATATATATATATATATATACATGCATGATATCGTCGAATCCGTAGGACACGCTAGCGCAGCATAATCTTGAGGCAAACGTGACGAGGAGAACTCTCTGAGTATTTTTCAACCGTGATAAGTTCTAAATATAATGTTGGGTAGATTGAAATCTGAGATGTATATTTTTTTGTCGGTGATAGCTGGAGCGCGAAATCAAGTTTAATGATAGCGGCGTGCTGTATGAAGAAGATGCAGTATAAGAAGAAAATTATCACGATTATATTCATTACGGAAGATCGATATCGATTATGAAGGGAAATAGTGATTCTTGATATTTGTTGTATAGTATTATGCCTGAATTGATGTGAAATCTTTTACACTTCCTGACAAAGACTCTTTAGAGACGTGAACGATCAATTTTATTCCCCCAACCAAGGATTAATATAGACATTTATTAGATTATTCGTGAAGCTTTTCTTTTCACTGTGAAGTCGTGAAATCATGTATTACGATTGTGATTCCTTCCCTAGTAGAAATTCTCCAGTGATTGACGAGTTTTGTAACGCTCAACTAGCAAAAAACTAGACGCTTGCAAGTGCCTCGTAGAGTTCTGGGGAGGTACTTGCAAGTGTCTAGTACCTGGTCAGTTAAGCACTACAAAATTCGTAAATATTCAGAGCATTTTTCCCTTGGGAACTACTTGAATAGTCGATTTTATACCATCTACTCAAATAGTTGCTACCACTACTTAGTAGTCAGGACAAGTATCACGTTAGCTGCCTCAACTAACTAAAATACTTCTTAAGTTGCCAGGTACTTACCTTAGTTAGTGCAACTATCGAGTTATTTGAGGCAGCTGATGTGATGCTTGTCCTGACTGCTGAGTAGTTGCAACAACTATTCAAGTAGATCGTCGAAAATCGACTCTTTAAGTAGTTGCTGCAACTATTCCTTTTCCTGTGTGCAAGTTTCTAAATTTTGATACGTGGAGATGCGAATTTCTACACCCATTTTTCTGATCAATCGACTTCCCACTAGAATCTTGAGTTGTCTACTAGGAGAAGGCTACATGATCATTTTCCAAGCATCTCGTCGATTCAGTTATGAAACAACAAGTGTGTTGGATACAATTCTTATCGACCATCCCGAGTAGAAATGGAAATCGACCCATTCTAGGCCTTGTTCAGGCCCAAGTTGGAGTGGTCTTGGCCTAGACAGGGCCTTGAAAGGCTCAATTCTCAATCAGGAAAATTCCTACCCGGGATAGATGTTAATAAGCATACCCACAAACTGGATGAAAAGAATCCCAATGGAATTTAATGACCTTGTATCGAGACTGTACCTCCACTGCAAAAATTGCCGTCGAAGATATGTCTCAAGATAAGATATGATATGCTTAATAATTCAAATCAAACACTTGACTGTTTTAACTGGGAAACATCAGTATCTTATTCCGTGATCGATGTTCCAATATCTTTGTTTCCAAAGCCGATGATAGAAGTGTGGTTTATCACATTTGACTCGAAAAGATGGATTATGTTAGTGATTTTTGATCATACTGTTGATTAGAATCTCGTTCAGTTTCGCTTTAAAATGGCACAATATACATTTGGAAAACATTGTTCCTGTTCTTCACTTTAACGTTGACGTGATAGTAATTCGAGGTTATGTTTCTACTTACAGCTTTCAAACATTTTTGTTTGCTAATCAAACACGTTATGTCTTGAATGAAAACATAGTTTTGTGTTCTGAAAATGATTACAGTAACATTTGGAAATGTTTGAAAAGTCACTACAAAAGTATCTTAGGATAAGATATCAGTTGTTGCAGGGTCAATGCGGGATCGAGAATATGTTTTATTTCCAGTTGTAATATTGAAATATGTGAACTGATAGAAGTGCAGGAAATCCCGAGTGGAAAATTTTCAAAATTGTATAAAATTTATATCGAATTATATCTGAATTATATATAAATTATATTGATTCATATAAAGATTATATATAATTTTGAAAATTTTTCCACTCGGGATGAATATTTCATCATTCGTGTTATTCCCCGAGCATCAGATTATTTATGTTGTTAGTTAATGAATGGATTTACCGGAATCAAAGAACGTTTCCCTCGCGTGTGAGTGTGAATTTTTTCAGACAAGAATTCATTGAATTCATAAATTAGCCCTTAGCTGCCACACTGGGGTCAGGATGACCCCAACATGATTCAATCTTGAATTACCATCAAGAAACTCGATAAATCGAGCTCTCCGCGCAACCTGGTGCCACTTTAGAATTTCTTCACCTCACTCCACCCCAGCGTGACATGATTGTCCATGTTTTATATAATTCTTCTTCATGATACAGTGATAATGTCATTTAGACGTGAAAATATACCCATCGATCGATGAAAACAAGCGATGCATGTGTGCTGCAGAAATAATTTTTTCACAAATTCGAAATGAATTTTTCTTTAGGGAAATTATTTGATTGGAAATGGGGATAGTTTTAGTACTCTCTAAAATTTTTTCAAGACATATGTACGCATAGCTTGGCTGTGGTGTACGTTTACAGTTGGGCTCATAATTGACCCCAGTGTGGCAGCTATGTTACACTGGAGAAGTGTGGCAGCTAAGGGTTAATTAAACTTGGGGAAAAATTCTCAAAATCACATACAATTTATATTTGATGCAATATAGTCCATATATAAGTTATATATAAATACATAAAAATCATATATGATTTCTAAAACTATTTCATATGAAGTAGATTGAACTTTATTCGATTTTCTGTTTCAATTTTACCATAATAGTGCATCTGAAAAGATTTGATAGAACTTTGAAAATGATTGATAATCTTCATTGCATGAAAACTAGACGTTTCTTCGATAGATTTTTCATGGAAGTCTGAATGAAGTAATTGATAGAAAAAATTGATACCTCCTTGTCAACGTGTATTAATTCAAGACGTCCAAATTAATTAGGATATCATCAATATTGCTGATATTCTAAGCTTGTCAATACGTTGGTATGAGGCATTTATTTTTCGCTGTGGATATCGTGGATGAACGGTTGTCGACTTGACAGCTTTTGTTTTTATTCTCTTATTCTCTTATCGGCACCTGCGCGCATCTGCGCGGTAGATATTTATTACACGACGCGTCAGTGTCGATATCACCGCATAAAAAAGGATCGAAGCGCAGTAAGCCGCAACGACGTGAGAAAAAAAATCGTAGATGACAAGTCGAATCGGAGGATACAAACGTTCCAACCATCTGTACTGACAACGTATTTCTACAAGTGTTTTCTCTGTCTTCTACTTGACATATCTAAACGGTACACTTCTGTGTATTCAACGCATGCGATGAGAATGAAAATATTCTTTGTACTCCAGCACACATTGCTTTGGAATCATTCGTTTATTCATTCGCCATCATCTTTTTGTCCCTCGCAACACGAAAATTGATTGTAAAAACCAGATTCAACGAAAATGATATTCCTCTTCGAATCAGTATCGAAACAATTCTCGATAGAATAACTCTTCTAACAGCCTGAAAGAATTTTACCTTTTATCCCACGTATAAATAACGTATGATTTAAAAATGAACCATGTATGATCCATATACGGCTGTGAATATTTCAGACCCTTTAAAAGGGTTGAACGATCCTTTATGTTTTTCGTATGCGAAGGAAAATACGCACAACGGGATTCTGGTGATTTTTTTATCGTTAATTGTTTTGGGTACACTTTCTTCTCGATATAATGCTAATGTTTCTTCTTCGTTCCCTAGAGGGTGGAAACATCACTATAAATACATCAGATGAAATATACTTTTGTGTGCAAACGGAATATATGGTTGGGATATTCCTGGGTACGCATACACCTACGTGTAAAGTAAACTTGAAGGGTGGGTAGATCGTGCTCGCGGTAACAGAGCTTAGTATATTTTATCAAGATTGGAGAGGAAAGGGGATGGAAGGGAAACGTGCACGCAGCACAGGAACGCGACGTGCCTGATACCAGTTAGATCCGTACAGAATGAGTACACCCGAGTTACTATACGATTTATTTTTCTTTTTATTTGTACCTCTTAGAATGTTCAAACGATATCTGCATACGTGTATATATGTATATATTCTGCCTTCTTGCAGCGAGAATCGTAAGAAAATTTGTGAGACAACCGTAACCATCTCCGCCTTTGACAGGTGGTAAGTATTATTCAAGTGTACACTACACAAAAATGGTTAGAATTTCTACCAATGTTGGAATGCAATTAGATTCTTCTTCCATCATTATGAATAAATTCCCTTAAGATTCATCATTCAATGAATGCTTCATGTGGATCTGACGGAAGAATCGAGTTTCTCTTCCGGGTGAATATCATGTTCGTTTAAATACATTCACAGAGATGGAAAATTATTTCTCCTTGGACTTGCTGTTTTGGAAATCTCTGAAAATAATCTGATTTCCCACATCGCGATACCACTGGACTTTTACGGTAAAACATATTTCGTTGATTTTTTATGATGTTACTTCTTCCCCAGTTGAGAGCTCTTCGTTTCTTTGATCTCTCATTGTTACCTTTGTGGTCTCCTTTCCACGTCCCCTTCTATCCATTTCATCGCTTGTTCTCTTTTATATTGTTCTCATTCTGTATTTCATATTCCTACAGATCTGGATGTACTAGATTACACTGCCCATGTACTCTCAATACCGTAATATATCATTCTGGTTTTGAATGGCGAATACTATTGAAAATTCCATGTACTACAAAGATGAGTTATGATGTGTACGTATGGTCTATACACAGGCAAAGCGTATCTGAATTGTTTATAAATTCTGTACCGTAGAATTCCATCAATTTGGTTTCAATTACGTATATTCCATAACATGATTTCGTGAGTTGATATGTTCTTTTGAGATTCAGTTGGGTTGATAAATTCAGTTTCGTTGGATGCTCGGATTCGAATCTCATGAATCTTGGGATCAGTAGCTATAAATTATCTCATCAAAAAGCACTCCGATTGCATGACTGATAGGCTCCCATTTTCTAATGTATAAACATTATGATTGGGAACACTTCCACTCTTCGTCAGCGGCGGCACTGATTTACTAGGCCAGTAGACTATCCGTAACTCATGATCAAAACATTTTCTCCTCAGCTTGAAGCATATATGAGGTGTCAACGTTTTGGAAAAGTCAATCTTTGCAAGAAATGTCAAAAATATAGGTATTTTGAAAAAATTTATGAATAAATTTTATTACAGAATTGTCAAAAGAAAATTTGTAGAATGGAAAATTGCAACTTTTCAAATGTCAGGACTTTACATATTCTCAAATTGAAAATGGAGTCTTCAGTTTTTTTGGTTACAAAGGGTCTATTGGCCTCGATAAGTCCCACCGCTCACGGAGAGGTGTTTTTAATTATAACGTTTCCTCACAGTAAAAATAATATCCACAACACGTGGAATATTTTTTTGTCTATCTTTTTGAACGCCTCTACCTGAACCAAAAAGGATTTTCCATTCATTTCCTTCACTTTCCTGAAGGAACAATTTTAAAAATATCATATTGCCAAGTCACAAAAATTAAATCCCCCTCTTAAGTCCTTCAATTGGATTCACTTTAGATGCACTCGAGTAGTCCTTGATGATATGTGACATTTGCTAATCTAATGATGCCTCGATAGATTGGAGATAATATTATAAAATGATTTCAAATAATGCTCTATGCTCGTCGGGTATTGGGGGCATTTGATTATGATTAGGAAGAGAACGCGGAACACCGATGATTCAATGAGTTCTCAGTTAATGAGGAAAAGTACATGATGAAGTTGGTAAACGTAATCACAAAATAACTGATGATTCAGAGTGTTATAATATAAAAAAAATCCCAATCACATATGATCATTCATGAATTGGTTATTCGATTATGATGAAGATAATTTTTATCTTGGTCTCTGTAGTAGGAATGAGAGAGGAATTGTTCTTTTCCTTATCCCCCCTTAGGAAAATTCACTACATTCGGACCAAAATGCTCCATTTTTGCTCCAATTTTTCAGAGTAAAAATGAAGTGTTTTGGTCAAAATGTAGTGAATATCCCGACCGGCTCACCCGCTCTTTTACTGTCCCGATAAATGAAGTGGTTCTTTTTTCACTTGACATCGGTTTTTTTTTTGTTGACTCTGCGTCTTAACGGCATTCACTACCTTCTCAAAAAGTTACTAGATTCCAAAATCGCCCCCCCCCCCCCAGTTTTATCAGAAACGAACAAATAAAATGAAAAATAAAGAGTAGCTGCACTTTCTTTGATATGCCAAGAAGATGCACCTGCTCATTAAAATCGATTATATTCATTAATCGTTGAGAAAACTGGGGGGAGAGATCTAGTAAGTTGGCTTGTGGCGAATCGCCTTGAGAGAATATACAACCGTCTCCCATCCACCGGCCCTATCCAACCCGGTGATGATAGAAATTTTGAGATCCAACAGCCTACATCCAATCAAATACTTCCGCTGATTGGAATGACCAATGTATTGCGATCTCGGCGCTCTTGTTCCTTTGTTCCTGAGAACACAGATCCAACCCTACTAGATGTCGTGGATACAATTAGCAAAGACCTAGTGCTATCAGTATTATGTCGATGATCATCGATATCGATGTTTAGGGCGCTAGTGGAGTTAATAATTCTCTACCATTTCTCACTCAAACAGTTGACTCGAAGAAATACGGAGTGTCAAACCTTGCTGCCACAATTTCTTTTATATCCCACTTGAATTCTCTGTTCCCCCGAAAAAGAGACTCGGGCTGTAGCGCCCCTCGTGTTGAGAAGTGGTAGCTGCCGTGGGGGTCAGACTGTCGAACGAAGTGTTCTACTCATATATGTAATACTTCTATATTACCAGCAAACCCAAGTAGCACAAGAACATTTCAAACACTGCCTCTATTCCGTGATCATGCATAGAGAGTGCAGATGAGACTGTTTTGGATAAATTCGAAGAATACATTCTAAGAATGTGCATAGAATATACTTATCCAAAACAGTCTCATTCGAAGATTTTAAGAATGTTTATAAAACATGCTCAGAACTTCTAAGAACCTTCTTAGCATTTCTAACCTGTTGTGCTACTTGGGAAACTTCCGTCGATGATCACGAATCACGGTGCCGACGATATAGCAACCTCTCGCTCGAATATACTGCGCGGGCGTTAATTTTGATTGTTCTGCAATGCTAGCGAGTAAGAGGTTGCTGTATCGTCGGCACCGTAATGTTTGATCGGTTCCTCTCATCGGAAACATAAGGGTACTGGTGATATAGGAGTATTACATATATAGTTCTACTACGTACCGCGCGCTTGGTTCCTGTCTACTGAGACAGAAAAACGGAGAACGTCAACGTAAACGGCTGCGCAGATCTCGCATAAGGTCTCTGCGCATCCATCCTCACGTCACCTTTACGTCAGTTACGAAGACAGGTCTCATGGTCTAGACACACAAGCTACGTAAACGTGAACGTAAGAAACGGAAAGATGCGCAGAAACTGTATACAAGATCTGCGCATCCTTCCGTTCGTTACGTTCACGTTTACGTAGCTTGTGTGTCTAGACCATTAGGGCCTGAGCACACAAGTCACGTGAACGTCAACGGAAGGAACGCAAACCTGCGCAGATCTCGTATACGGTTTCTACGTAAACGTAAGATCGGATGCGCGATACGAGACCTGCGCGGGCTTCTGTTCTTTGCGTTCACGTTTACGTAGTTTGTGTGCTTAGGCTTTTACGCTTCCGTATGTGAATAACGGTGTTCGGCACAAAAATGTTGCTACATGCGTTATTTTGACACACGCAGAAAAACGTATTCCGTAGAATTAGCGATAAAAGAATGATTGATATTTTATTGTTGATATTTATTGAATATACAATAATTTTTATGCCTATTCAACATAAAGTTGTCTTGTTAATTAGGCATGAAAATTATTGTATATTCAACAATACAATGTCAAAGCAGCAACAGAAGTTCAAAGTATATACGAAATAGAAGCGTTCGTAGAATTCACGGATGAGATACGAAGAACATATGATGAAAGTTGATGGAATATTCAAATGAAACTGTTTTTCAAATATACTCAGAACGTATATGTATAATACATTCAAAATGTACGATATTCGTTCAATCGACGTTCGATTGACGTACCGTCGTATATTCGATTACATACGTTCGATGAATATGCATAGCACCTATGAAACGGTCTCTTGGAATGTACATAGAACATATTTCGAATATTCTAAGAACGTTCATAGTATATTCTGGTGTTACTTGGGTTATGATGGGTTGATATATGAGAATTCTTATCGTCAATTCAGCAATATTATTAGGAGTTCTTCTCCATGCAACCTGTCATTAGTATATCATATCAAATGATGGGTGAACGTCCCAAATATTCTACATTGAATTCCGAGATAATTGTTCTTTGTATATGCTATGATGTTTAGTATTGTCCAATATTGGATGTATTATGAGCTATGAATTCTAACGATACCTCATGAATTGGTCATGTGCCTGAAAGCCTTTTTGTGGGATAGAAATATACCTGGAACAAAAGAAATAAATATATTAGTATTCCCTCAAGTATTCTCCATCAAGAAAACAATTTCATAATTGGATTGAGAATTCTGTCATAGCATTGAACAATTCTAACTCAATGTATACAAATTTCCAATTGGAGTTGGTTTTTCATCTCTGTAACAAAATAAGAATTGATAACGAGATCCATACTGTTTCGATTCATGCTTTAGAAAATTTCTCATCAGAATAAATTACATGGTTTGAATTGAAAATCTGAAGATAAGTTCGTTGTAAGACGATAATTACTGCGTTTTAATAGGAGACAAATGTTATTGAGATGAAATTTTTAAGAAATAAGGAGGAACGTAATCCTCTTTTGTGATGTTTTCTTTCTGCTCTAACTACAAAGAATTGTGATGAAATTCACATCCACAAAATATGAGGAGCAAAAATTTTCCATGAGGAGCACTTTTTGATTTGATGAAGCCTCCCTTCACTTTCTGGAGGATCATCCATATTATTTATAAACATATACGGTGAGAGCAATTTATAGTCAAATTCACTATGAAATTATAGGAATGATGGAACATACTGACTTCCAAAGGAATTTAGTGTAAAACATTGTAAATTTGAACAGGTTCCTATTGTTATGCTATACACGGAAAAAAATAATTAGCTATTATTTGAATAGCTGAAAATGAGCTACGGGGGCTATTTTTCAGCTGTCACAGCCACTCACTTAGTGTTAGCAGCAAAAAATGTAGCCACCACAGACAAAATTCAACAGCTAAATTATTGGGCTATCCAAATATCAACTACGAAACCTGTGCGGTGACAGCTACGATGTTCTACTGCGGTACCTAAGACATTGCAACAGCTGCAATTATTTTAGCTACAGAGGTGAAAAAAGGGTGCTGAAAAAGTGAGTAGCCACCACAGGCATTTCTTTTTTTTCCGTGTAGTGAATTTCATCAAAAGTCAGTATGTTACCCCATTCCTATAATTCCACAGTAATTTTACCTATAAATTCCTCTCAGTGTGTACTGATTTATTGAAACTTCGAACAAATATTCTGAGCAACTTGAGAGTGACAATATTTCGCACAGTTACATTGAAATTTTATTTCAGAAGAAAAAGAACATTCAATTTCTATCATAAGTTCTTTAGGGGCAACCAACGGTCCAGCAATATATGAATCATCATCCTCAAAGTCACAGGGATTGTTCCATTTTTGTTCAAAAACTTTTTGATACAATATCGATACAAGCACGATATCGTAAGATGAAAAATTTGATTCATTCGCAACAGTGTTGATTAGCAATCTTCATGAAAAATGAATCGCGAAGAATGTGAGGTTCTTGTTTTTGTAATACTCCTTTCACGAAGTTCACTGCAAACTATGAGTTATTCCTAAATGGATCTCGTCTCATTCTTTTCTTTCTTTTTCTCTCCGCGTAACGTGACTACCATCTGAGTTCATTATTATCACGCCACACTTTACCTTCGACCTAGTAATGGTGCCGCTGCACTTTTCCTTTCTCTCTTATTCGACATTTCACGCTGCGCTTCGCGTATACGTATACACTCGTGGCCCAACTTGCATCTATGAGGTGCACGCGATATTGAATTCAACGAGAGTTGAAAGCCGCGACAAATTAAGAGGTCAGTGACGTGTGGAGAAAGAAGCAAGAAATTGTATAGGAGAAAGTATTTCATCCAAGAGACAGAGAGATAATTTACTGGTTTGAAATTAATATAAAACGACCACACTACCCTCACGAATCCAACTATGCCAGGAAATTCTCCTTTCATGATTTGTGCAAAGGTGAGAATTCTACCTCGACATTCTGAATGTTTGATCAATTCAAAATTATAAGTCCGTTCGTGTACAGATGTTGAAATGAGGTTCAACTATTCCAAACCGATGAATTCGTTTATTCACACATGACAAATCAAAGGAAAGTCTCCCGAAGAGAATAAGCAATTCTCTTCGAAATATTCGACAAAATTTTCATCGAATTTTTTTTTCTTGTTTTGAAGTTCTTCAAAAATATTTCAAACTTGTGTCCCCGTGTAATGTATTCTAAAATAAATACCTGAATGGATAAGATGAGAATGTTCTCTTTGATCTTCTGCGGTCAAGGAAGAGTATTAAAACTATTCAATTGGATGAGTCGACAAACGTCAAACTTGTTGTCTCTCTTGATTCTCGCTGAGAAGCGCTTGCTACCGTGAACTAAATTTCAAATCAGAGTTGGACGAATTTTGAAATGCCACGTTCTGGATAATTAGTGAACCGATAAGTACCCGACTCTTGCGCATTGTACTCGGATTTTATCGAGTGAATATGTACTTTTCGGGATAACAACGATTTTGGTTACATTCTCAGGATTTTGAATGGAAAAACAGTCCTCGTCAAAATGTATATAACCATGGCGTTGGATCAAAAGTATGAAAAATTCCTCCTGAAGATTCAGAAGATGTGATTTTCATTTTTCACAACCACTTCCTTCTGAATTCTCAGACAACTCTTCCTGAGTTTTGAGAAACTTCAACCAAATTTTGAAATGTATTTTGAAAGTTCGATCAAAGTTTTTAAAATTCGGCAACATTTTTCTCAAAATCCAGAAAACAGTGTCTGTGAGGAATTGTAGCCATATTTTCCGAATTTTCTCTCACGGGGCTCCTCATGAAGCTAGGTTTTGGAATCAACTCGTTACAAGAAGTTGATAATTTCAATTATCCTTGTCTTCTCAAGATAGTTGAAAATCTACAATCAAGAATTTCTCAAATTTGTCACTTTTTGTTCAACTCATGACTCGTGTTCAAATGATATTTGTGTGTACACACAACTTTGGAAGTTCTCAAGGTTTATAGATGTTTCGTGTCTTCTTATTTCTGAGGCAATTCACTCACGAGTTCTTTTGATATATATTCTATCTGGGGGAACAAGAGCTTTGACACAGCTTTGGTGTATTAGAGGGCAAAAAGTTTTGCCCGAGGATTTCAAGTATTGTATACTGAATTGTAAATGCTCTTCTGGGACTGAATTCATGTTACTCTCACTGTAATGAGATTCCATCAAAACTTTTCAGAACTGATTATGTGATTGTTCTCGTAGAAAGTTCACGTACATTTTTCATATTCTCCATATTGTCAGCATTTTTGAATGACAATTGCATAGTTAGACGAGTCAAAATGCACAAATATGACGCCCAATAAGCGTGAGTGCTAATATTCAGTGAGTGTTTCTACCGTTCATACTTTGGTTCATAACGTGCATCATTTCAATGCACAAAACCGCAATGGGTTTTGTTCCCCAGAAGTGAAGCGTTGGAACGAACTATATCAAAATTCATGTTTGATTTTACAGCGTAGATAATTTATATCCTCGCTGAAAGGTATAATTTTACAACTTAGGTATAGAAATGTCAAATTGTTAGGAACTGCTTCCTCTGAATTCTTCAAAGCATGCCACGTAAGCACTGTTCTCTGAATGCTCTTTTCATAATACAAGGGAATGAGATCACGAGACATAATTTCTACTTTATCGAAGCAAATGTATTTATGAGAGAATTTCAATTCCGTCGCTGTGCGTGAATATATGTGCATATCGTCATCCCTGGAGCTCAGTTCGAGTTTCCTCGGTCCATAGCGAGTATCAAATTCTATATAGTCATACGTGAAACTCATGTTCCGATAAGTGTGTATACACTTCTCACAGCACATGCATGGAAATGATGCATTCTCGTGGTGTAGCAATACTATGCGTGATACACAAAGCACAACCACGTACACAAAGGGTACACGCCTGTGAGCTACGTAAGAGCCCGAGTTATACATAGATTGTTATTTCAACGTATAGTTTGATATAAAACCGACATTATCGACCGACAAGTACATCGAAGAAAATTGAACTGAAGGGTGGAAAGCGAAGGAATAAGAAGATTGGAAATATCATTGCAACAAGTATCAACACTTCCAAACTGTCTTCCAATATACTCTCAATATACTTGTCGCTATCAAACAATTTTTGTTTGCTATCTGCGCAAGATTGAATTCTCTGGATTTTAATATTCTGCGGAGTAAGTGTGTTTTAATATTTTCCAAAACAAATATTCTTCGTAGAAGTTGAGATTTGATATTATAGGATAGAATTAATCAACGCAGAATTAATCGTCATCCTTCCGTTAGAGCTGAACTTGCAGTTGCAATTGCAGTTTCAGCAACAGCACGCAGGTAGCGGCAGCAACATGATTCAACGAACATCTCGTCTCAAGTAGTGTACACAGCTTTTAACCCAAATTCGACTCTGCATTGCGAGATGCTGCTTGGATAGTGGAGAAAAGGTGAATCACGTGTTTCGCATATATTCTCTCATTTTCTTGATCACATACATGTAAATAGTGTTCACAAAACAGCTCGACTTGATCATTCAAGTACATATAATCACTTTGAATATATGAACAGGAAACCCAAGACCGAAGATTTTTCCTCTCCCCGAGTATTCGTTATTTGTTTACATTTTCCTCTCCCTCGGTTCGTCTTCCCGCTCCTTCTTTTTTTTTCTTTGTATCACTGCTTTTCCCCTCGCTAAAGTTCTTCAAGTAAATATTTAGCGATCTACCCTTTACTTACAAGACTCCCGACGAGTATCTTTGTCGGGATATATTCTCTGAGCACCTTGTGTCTCTCGGAACAGGCAATTGCCAACTTCAAAGCGCTCAAACAAAAATATTTCTCGACTATATATCACACTCACACTCGTGCAGCACGCACGCACACCCACATACATGCAAACGTGCGACCAGTAAGAACCCTTGTAATAAATTTACCAAGGTCGACCTTACGTACGGGGTTCAGGGTTCTAAGCGCAAGGTGTCGTAATTCAAAGGATATAAGGCCTCGTTTTCGTGGGCAAGAGAGGACGGGAGAAAGTGGGGTAACCTTTTGAGAACAATCGTTCGCCACGACGACGATGGATGATTCGTCCTTTATTCGGTGACTCCCGTTGTTCTCGAACTACTGACACTTTTCCTTTTTCTTTCCTCAGCTCTACGTTTCGGAAAATCAATTTCCGCGAGTTTGAATTGATCTTGGAATATATCGAAGGCCCCGTAATAAAAATCACTTATCTTCCAAGATGCTGATTATACATCATGCGTTTGGGAGGGAGCAACTCTTAAAAGGGAAATATGTTGAGTTCGATTATGATAAATCGTCCACCTCCATGGTTGCTAATGGAGAGTAATTGAAGGGTAGTATTGACAATTTTTAATACATCTTCAAGATGTACGTCTTTGCTCGTCGATGCGAGAATGATCCATTCAAAGCTTATTTGAAGATACTTGATATAAAGACAGCTGGTAACTTATGAACTGCAAATATATTCATAATTCATCTCAAGTCTGTTAATGTTCACTTATGGAAGCATGTTCTATTTATAATCTTCAGACACTTACGCTATATATATAATGAATTTTAACAAGGAATACAAGATATGTACATTAGTTCTAAGAGGAATGTCAATTCACACAGTAGATATACGACATGAATATTGGTTTCAAATCCTAGTTGTCGGTTATCAGCACTCAAAGAACATTGAATTTTTGGAAGGCTTCGCCAAGCTCGAGCCGTTTTGTTTTAATATGAATTTTGATATGATATAAGGCATAGTTGAGCCAAGGTCAGGCCATAAATCATTGGTTAATTCGTCGAATTGTCACAAGAATGTAACAAATTCGATGATTCATTTTCGTAAAATATAAAGGTACCCAGGTGAAAAAATTGTGTAGAATTCTTGTCAGGATTTGGTTTTACACTGAGAGGAGTGGAATGTGATGATTACCATGTACAAATAGTAATTGAAGCACACCTTCGCGATTCGGGTTCTGGATACTATGCAGAATCGTAGCAATGTTCATGCACATGGAATTGTTACCATTCACATGAAGATGAAGAACATATCAAATAACTTAGTCGCCATCATCAATCTAGCGATTCTGTAATTCAACTATCATTCTTGCATGGTAATGGTTACAATTCACTTTTCTCAATGTACACAAAGTTTGTGACCTTCATGTAACATAAAACATGATTGAGAGAGAATGGTTGTGTACAACCGAATCTTGACAAGAACTCTACAAAATTTTTCACTCTGGTACATACGACAATATCACCGTGAAAATTTCTGAAATGCCAAAATGATGCATTCCTCATCGCAGATTCATTACAGAATTTACTGATTTGATATCTCTACACTAAATTCTTCTGGTTTCATCATTCACGAACGATATGATAATCATTCCAATCGTACAGTTGAAGTTTCATAGATGAAATGAAAACTAATCTAATAAATTAGTGTATATAGGTCATATTTGATGTGATCATACGTTGATTGCATTGATTAATGTTCATTCTATTTCGTTCATTAAGGTTCCAATTGATTGCAAATAGATTCGAATTCACTGTCACGAAAAAAGAGTTATTAAACACAATTTCATCAAATGATACGTGCTTTTGAATTGGTTCTTTATGTTGAGAGTATTTATTTTTATTATCCCGATCTATGTAGAATTTTCATTTACTTGAATGAGCTGAAAATACATGTACATCGCAGAGAAATAGCAACAAGTGTGCTTTGCTCATAGATGATGAATTCAACATTTTTTTATTCAATAAGTGACATTCGTCGAGCACTCATCGGGCTCTAAGAAAATGGTGTTGAATGGAATATAATACCATCAAATTGTGCAATGTGAAATCGAAAGTTACGAGGAATTACCTGTACCTGTTAGGGGTAGGTCAACATTCTGTTGATTGGAACGTTCTCGTGAAACGAAGAA
Source organism: Gonatopus flavifemur (assembly GCA_018340375.1). NCBI lineage: Eukaryota > Metazoa > Arthropoda > Insecta > Hymenoptera > Dryinidae > Gonatopus > Gonatopus flavifemur. Next base: position 37,756,521 of record JAFFJZ010000001.1, on the reverse strand, counting down.
TGCAAATGATAGATTATATTGACAAAGTATATTCACAATCTAACAAACACAATTGCTTGACTGGTATTGTTGGCCTGTAGCAATACCAGTAATTAATGTTTGTAATGAACGCAGGACGATGATCATTTTTCTCTCCACTCTAAAACAATATACTACATAGAAACCAAGAGAACACAGACCTCTCAGATCAAATGTAGATTCACATTACGTGAATTTATATTCATGAAATGTTCAATAGACCTTCGAATGTTCAGACGTTCAATGCACCTCTATTGAACAATTATTGAACCTTCGTGTTCTATAGGAAGAGAGAAATAAACAAGGAACGATCAATAGAAATATCAGAAACTATTCCAGGAACTCTACTCTGAAATCTTGCAGCAAGATTGAATTTCAGTTGATCTTTGTATACGCTTGATCAGCTAAAAACTAGATATCTGCAAATGCCTCGTAAGTTCCTGATGAGGGACTTGCAAGTGTCTAGTTCTTGGCTAGTCAAGCGTTACGAAACTCTCGCATCCCTAGAGTATTTCCCTGAAGATGTATAGGTTTCGAACATCACATAGAAACTGTTGAAAACTTGATCAGTTTTAAACCGTATTTTAAAGGAAAGGAACCACATAGATCCCAGCAAAACTTTTTCAAAAAAAAGTAATCTAATATAGTTAATAGAGCTGTTTTCAAGATCTTTCAACACCGTTCAACTTTTCACATTTAATTCAATCTGTATGAGTCTGTATCTAAGAACTACTCCCAATGTTCCCAGTAAGATAGAACCAACCCTCGAGCATATTCTTCCCTTCTACTATACTATCGAATAGCGTGTTGATAATGACGAGGAAAACAGTTCAAGCAGCCCATCCTTACCAAACTGCTATTCATCACATTAATATGACATGCGACATTACTCTTAATATTTCGGGTCTTTGCAATTCTCCATTCTCATTAATCATATTATTATGACATGTGAGATTATACGTGAATCTAAGAGTATTTGCAATTCAACATCCTCATTCGTTGAGATGATACATCAGATTTTATTATACCATCATAGGGAGATAATTTTATTATCATACAGTGATGGAGGGTTGAATGTACGAATATTGGAGTTTCATAAAATAAGGATGAATGCTCATTGTGTCTCAGACAGAACAATGTGGAGGTGGAACGTTTATGGTATGTTTGAAAAACGTGAAGGAGGCCTTTCGTAGGCTCGAAAGGTCCCAGAAACATATCGCGCTGTTAGGAGATAAGTTTGAACCATCACTTTGGATTAAAATACCGTGATCAGTTGTATTTGAGAAGTAGATGTTCGCATTTCGATGTAAGGAGTTTGTAGACTCAACCATTTCTAATCTAACATGATCTCATCCGACCTCACCTTACACGCTAAGACTACCCTGAATTTCTATATAATCTATTCTGACCTGCGATTTCAGACTAATTCGACTTTGTCCTCTAGAATCGAAAGCGATGAAATCTCAACTAATTCCATATTGGGAGATTAACATAAATCGAATGTAATTCATCATCGAGATGAGGGAAGTTTATGTATTTGGGGGACAAATGTTTAGTTAAACATAAGTCTCTAAATGTGAAAGATTTTTCATTTCAGTTTTAGTGTTCCTTCAATTTTTAAGGGGACTCATCACTTCTCTCATTCAAGAAGAAATGCTGTACAGGGTGATATTTTGTTTAATATGAAGTGTTTGCTCATAGTTTGGTATGAATGATTCGGCTGCTGTCACGCTGTTAGTATGATCTCAAGCGTTCAAATATAAATTGTGGCGTTGATTCAGATAATAATCTCCTAACTGCCATAATGAAAATGAATCATATATGAATAAGCCTGTATGAATCAAAATGGTAATGTCATGGTATGACATCTATATAAAATCATATATGGTTTATATCTGTGAATATATCTCCATATAAAAAATTATGGCGATACATCTGTCATATACAGAGTGGATTTTTGGAATAATCGATTCATTTTCATATAAATTAATCACATCAATAGAAATTAATAACAAAACTTGGTTGTTTTGACCAAAGAATTTTGCTGATCAAATTTCAACAAGACCTCTTGATTGAAACAACAAAATATTCTCTCCCAGCGTGCTTTGAATTTTGGAAAATCCACGAAAAAATTCTTACGGATGCCTAATATTTGAAACAATACATCATGTTACTCTCAAATTTTGTTTAATTCCCATGATATCCGAGATCTAATCTTTTCCAACACGAGCAAATGAATATTCTTTTGAAAATGAACGAAAACATGAATCTTACTGGAAAGAAATTTCTTTCTTGGATAAGTCATTTGAATATCAAATAGCGGCATGGTAAACAAAAGCAGTTTCAAAGCATCCTACAGTCATTTGCATTCAATTATTCATACCTGTCGGATGACAATGTGCAATGACTGTGCAATAAACGCGATAGTAAGAACTATTGTATAGTCATTCTTTGCATTCGAATAATTTGTGACATAAAACAGTTTTTAACAGGAATCGATATTCCTTTGAATAGGTGAGTTGGGATGGGATGTCCATTCAGAATGAACCGGATTAATTTTGAAAAATTGAATTTTATCTGCGTAACATGAATATCGAACTTTGAAGAAACGAACATTGTATTTTTCAACCGAAAGAGTGAGTGTTGAATTTATTGACATTCCAACTTCAAAGCGATTCGGAATTACTGTATTCATTCGTATTCACAGACAATAGAAGGTAATGAGAAACAAAGTGCATGAAATTAATTTTAATATAGGGTTATGTAGGTCTCACTGTAGTATCGGTGTGATTCCACACGGATAACAGATACAGAAAGTGTCGAATATACGAGAAACAATAGTTCAACAACACCATTGCAGTGAATTCAACGGTTGGGCTGCTCATAGAATTACAATACCACTGTAGGAAGTCTAACTGCACTAACGGCTTAGTCCATCTTGTCCCTCCCAACAGAAATAAGAGTTCCGTATTGAAAATTTGAACTTCGGATTAAATAGAGGAAAAATTGTTCAATAAATGTGAATTATTATTATAAAATCAACATAGATCTTTCAATAATGAAAAGACTCGTTCATAATCCATGAAATTTCATAACCTCTGGTAAGTATTCACGAAATAAATTTCAATTCCGAGAAAATATACCAAAAATTGTCTTCTTTGACTTGTGTATTTGTTGCGACTTCGAATGGTCATGTTTGTATATTTTGTCGCAATAATATCCATACGCTTGGAACAATAGTTTACTCTCTTATCATCGAATTGCTTACACTAAAAGAAGTAATAAGCTCGACCGCAAATAAAAAGCTTGGTCGAGAAGTGTCGATATCTAACCGCGCGTGCTTAACATTCTGTCTCGAATTCGATCGAGCAAAACAATTTCTACCAAGGTTCCTTGATGATGAAAGCAGAGAACACTTGGAAGAAGGGAAAGAAGAAGAAGGAAGAAAAAGAGAAACAGAATAAATAAAGGAGAAAGAATGAAGGAGGACGTGTGAGATGAGGAGAGAAACCGCTCCATCGACTAAACTTTATCTTTCTCGTTTGGGAGATCGACGATGTATTTTATAGTCTTTCTCCTTTCTCTTAACATCTTTCTCCTTTCTCTGTTTCCCGTTACGTCGGGTCATCAGTAGTGGGGGCCTCATCGAAAAACTTATCTGACTCGTTGCTTTTACCCTTTTCTCTCCTCACGTGTACACATTCTTAGCTACTTTTCTCCTTTCCTCTTCATTTTCCTTTCCTTTCTTCTTCTTTCTTCCTTCCCTTCTTCACTTTTCCTTCTCAACTTACTTTTTGATCAAAGATCCGATGAACTCTCGAATGGACCGACCTGGCAATCAGGGCGAGAATATTTTATTCCACGAATCCAACAGGAAGGGCAAAAACCATTACAAATTGACCTCAAAATTTGGCCATTCCTTTTCCTTCTTTTTCTTTCCACTTAACTATCGAATTTCATAACTACGTAAAGAGAATAATGTAGAGTTAGTTAGAAAAGATAACGTTATGGTAGAAGAATTTGAAAACAATCGTCTCTGATTCTCATGCGAAAAATCATAAAGTACGTATCGAATGTTCACATTTTCTGCTCAATTCCACTGTGAAAGGTTGATAATTGCAGTTCATGTACAACTGCAAGTGTGATCTTATCATCCCAGTTGAGATACTAAGATTGCAGTTTCGATTCCTCAATGCGATCAGATCAATGGTGAATAACTTCCATCATACAATTTAAGCATTCTGTGATTTTATTATTTCACGATAAGAATGCTGGGTGTAAGATAATCAAAAAGCAGATTTTTGATTCAAGCACAAGAATTTATATGAGAACATGCGTATTACTTGGATAATCATGAACAGTTAGAATGTGCAATAATTTTATTTTCGGAATTAAAGCATTTAATGCCATATTGATTCATTTCAACGACGTAAACAACCAACGTCTGAACGATTTGATGGTGTGATGTATATCACGTTCTATCCAAGAATACGAATGATGAAGGAGAATGACGAAAATAATATGTTTCTGTGGTGCATTTAGAGAAGACAACAATGCCCATGCCTGTGAGCAATTTTTATTCCGACTTCATACCTAAGTGAAAATTGAAATCTGTTCCTGGATACACGCCAGGAACAGTAATTTTAGTTCATACATAGTTTTCGATTTGACGCTCCTAGTTAGGCCAACATCCAAATTTAAACGTTTCACTGCATTCAAGATGATGAAAAAATAATTGTCCTAACTAAAGCTAAAATCAGCATATCCGATGTAGTAAAAATGTTCCATGTTCTCGAGTCATGTAACAACAGATTGTGCAACGAGAGACAAAAGTTGATGATTGCAACGAGTGTGAAGTTTGCTGCGCCAACGTAGCGAGTTCACTAGTCACATCCAAATCACACTCACTATTTCTTTCAAAAAGTGCATGATTAAATGTATAGTGCTTTTTCTTATAATGCAACCTCTCGCAGTGCAATCCATCTCTTATCCTCTGTTATGTTAATATTATTGTAACATTTCCTCGATGTCCTGGTAGCGCGTTTCAATTGGCGAAAAATTGTTTCCTCTTGTAGTGAAAAAAAAGTTACCCTATGAAAAAATAATGTGAATATATTCTTGCATTAATCGATGTACAAAAAACCAACTTGATATTGTTTCTGACTGATAACGCGTCATGACGCTATTATTCACTCTCTTTCGACCCGAAAAACAATTCCCCAAGGAAAAAAGTATATCATTCTTCGTATGATTAGTTTTCAGATCACAAATTTATGTGAAAAAACAACTTTTGTTCAACGATACGAGTATGGAATGGACTTTCGATATATCTGCTACAAAAACCGTTTTACGCTCTTAACTTTTAAATGAAAAATACAATAATTTATCAAAGCACATTTTCACCAGGTTGAATATTCAAGAGTATCTCCGGATAAGTGGCTGGATTTGATGGTTTCGTTATTCAGGATCCTTCAAACATAATATACAAACATCGTACTCGATATTGAGAACGATGGAAGGGGTGATGAGGGAGATCCGTAACGTATGAGGTACTTCATGTCCTGTCTACCTGGATTCCATTCCGTCGCGAGATTTCCACTGAAAGTTTCTCGTATCATCGACACGAGTTCCGAGTAGATCTTCAAAATTTAAAGTGCATCCACTCTTGAGATAATGAGTTATATTTCAAACAGCGAGATAGTCTCCCTAACATCTGAATTCGAGAAAGATGATATCGCAATCATTCAACTCCATATGATTCAAATGAGTTCAGAATTTGATATGAAGATTTTTATTTTACCGTATCCATTTTCCATTTCAATGATTCTATGTCGATATCATATTTGCATAGATAACATTTTTTTACGATGAAGAAGTTTATTCAACCTTACATGACTGGTTTTATTAATATAAACATTTCTGAATATGGAATAGAAACAGTTCATTGTTGAAAATCTGAATAATGCGCATAGCACAAGCACGTATTGAATACATTCTTGTTATATCAGCTCCAAAAAGATCCATAATGATATCTGAACTATCATAACGAAGACTCTTGGAGAATTTCGAAAGGAATTCATGAAGGTTGCTCATCGTGATCATCGTGCTGTTGTAGGTAAATTTTCAACAGTTTGTGCCACTTTAGAACATCGACTGAATCTAAATTCTGTTCAAATCCTTGTTGAATCCCTGTTTGAAGGAGGACATGAACCGTATCGAACCAGATAAAAAGAATGGAAATTCCAACCCGTTTGACGCGTTGAATAGAAAGATCCATCAACAAGAAAATGTGAACAACAATATTAACAATTCCCTGGTAAGGATTCAATGATCTGTCAACCGTCACAAACGAATTACAACCATAGTATTTTTTGATAGATTCATAGCATGACTATTGCGCCATGAAATTTTGAAGTAACATGAAAAAACTGTTTTTTGAAGGATGACAATGGGTCCCTGCTATACGAGGCCCCTGACATCCCCTGGGTCCGAATATATGCAAATCCGGCACTAGATTCAACACGTATTCGTTTCCTATCGATGCTCTTCTTCTCTTTCACTCCTTTTTCTCTTGGTCCTTTTCTTTGAAATATCCTCTGAGCTGGGATATAACACGAGTGGGAGTGCAAATAAAAAATTATTAGTCAATATCCACGACGAAAGAGCTCTTACCGGTATAGAAAATGTCACTCGATACGGTCGGAATTATTGAAGGAGGATAAAAAACAGCCTGCTTTTAGTGCTTTCGTCTTTTTATTCCATGACACATATAACGAAGAAAAAAGGATCAGATCGACGACCTTCCTGGAATGCATTTTGACTTCGAGAAAGAAGTTGAATAATTAATGACCAGGAAAGTTTGTGAACCACGGAAACAGTCAGAATAAGGTTCAGAGTCAGAAGAATATATCTCTCAGAGCTGATATTCGATGGAGACATCATTCAATTTTGGATGCAGCACGTTGAACTATAATTGCATAGAAATAACATCCATGACTGAATTGAATGCTGTTCATTCTCCCGAATATTTCTGATTCTATTGAACAGAATTTACCAGACAATTGAGAATAATTGTTGCTCTACAACCGAATCAGACAAGAAACGTCGATATGATATCAAATTCATGTCGAACTAATTCATTTGATTAAATTTCGATACACTAGCTGCAAATTCGATATGAGATCGATATCAACAGACCTTTGTTCTTGCTGGGAGAGGTGAGTACGCATATTCTTCGTAGTCCAACATGGAGCGAAAAACAACAGAAAAAGTTTGTCGCAGTAAATCTGAATAGTTGATACGGAATAGACAGTTCTTTTTCAGTCCAACAGCCTTGCTCTGTCGATCGATATCTGGAGTGAAAAACCAATATTTGTAAACTACATTTTGAGAATCCATGGAATCTCTAGCTTCGCCAATTTCCAATCAATCGATTCGATTATTTTTTATGGTATTCGTGACATTTTTATCTAGTGAAATACGTACGGTTTTTCCGAAATATTGACATCTGCCCTTTCTTCATCCAACATTAGATTTAGAGTGAGAAAAATTACACATCTCTTCAGATCGATACTATTCTGTGAAAAATGCGTATTTTCCAAAGTGGCCAAATATTTTACTAGGTTTTGGGGCTGCAGACACAGGATTGAGAAGCGAGTAATTGACGAAGAAAACAACTAACAACCGAAATTCAATTCCAAATTCAAAATTGTTTCAATTCCAAATAGGAATGTTCTTTCAATTAACAAATAAATTGAATTGATTCAAAATCAAGCACTAATTAATTGTTGTTTCTGATGTTCTTCTGTTCTTTCTCAATGAACGAATACAGAAGAACCAGAACAAAACTATTCTTACTTTATTGTTCTAGGTTAATCTTGGACTGAGTTATCGCTCCCACCGTACGATCATGAATTGCCACAGCGCTTCGGTCATTCACTAGTCCAGCTGCTATTTTTGCAACAACAAATTGAGGAAAATTGTTTTATATTTCGACATCTGACTATATTTCAATTAGAATGGTAACTTTCCGGTTCTCCAGACAAAAAATCTTGAAAATCATAATACCAGAGGTTTTAAAGTGATGTCAATCCTTGACACCCAAATCAACAGCAGTGCCGAATTCTTTAATCGGGTGGCAAACAAAATTTGGTATCTTACATTCAATATCATCGATATCATAATTGAAGAATCTGTATTGGATAACAAACTCTAAATATATCAACTAATATAGCGATATCAACGATCAAAATGTTGAGTCCTTGCATATCCTGTAATTGACGTTATTGATGATCCATTAGGAATTTCATAATTATCCAAAAAAGCAAATTGAGGGAACATAATAGAACTATTGAATTGATACCCTCATCAAATATGCGTAAATGAACATTTGTGATATATATTAGCGAGTAATACTCATCAAATACAACGGCAGAACCTCATATTCAAATGTCTTTCAGGTCTCATTTTACTCACCAATATCTCCCACTAATATTTGTTGATATTTCTATCCAAATGAAACAAAATGAATACACGAATTCTAAAAAGATCAAAAGAATTCAATAAACGTACGTCGTATGTTAAAAACACACACAATTTCCCTCTCGTCATACGAACAAAGTTTGAAAAATGACGTTGTATCCAAAAAAACGTACAATTTTTTCATATTTCACTTGAACTAGTTCATAACATGTGTACACAAACTTCGTATTTGAGGTATCCAAATGCGAATAGAATCCTTTCATCATGATTCAGTTCCACTCCGATTGACACGGATTATAGTTTGCACAATTCTGTTGGTACAGATATTATTTCGACAGAAATTGAATTGAAATGAGACGTTTCCTTCGGATCTTGTTTGGTGTTGCATTGAGACATGGAACAACCTACCCGGGTTAGCCAATACGTGTGTTGTTTTGGGAAAAATTCAATTCGAATGGAATTCCGCTTATGATTTTTCACGTATGGGAATTCAGTATTTACTCTGAACTCGACTTTTCAGTTTACATTTTTTTTTTCATTCAATTCACTGCATAACTTGAACACGAATGTAAATATAATATCATTCGATCAAAATTTCGTTGCATTCGGAATGCATGTAAGGAAATTCTTAGAAAAATCAATCACTTCTCATATTATTCCATTTTGGTCAAAGTGCTCTCTTCGGTTCTCTTTCAATTTCACTTTTGCCAAAATAATGAGTTCAAAGACATAAAATATCGCTTTCTTGAAGATTAAATCGATGCAAAACACGTACCGTACATGATTCTTTCTCATATTGAACAGAGGTAATAAATTGAGTTTCGAAACTTCTCAAAGTTAGTTGAAATCAGTTTCATATGGCAATAAAATCATAATTACATAACGATCGATAATATTGATTGTTTTGCAACGTTTCCGTCAGCGCTGTTTTTTATTCCATTCCCACATTCTATTAGTTTCAACTGCACGCTGTCGTGCATTGAACAATTATCAACTACGTTATGATATGCATTGTATCGAAGAAATCGTAATTATTCCAATTGAATATTCGTCTCGTGGAATGGGAATGAATGTTCATCAACGGCAAATGAACTCTTCAATCAACATGGATATACAACACTTCAATATTCAAGCTGATACGTGATTTGAAGACATTAATATTCATCGGATAAAAACTATCGTATTTTATCCCATAAACGACCAGGTCCTCATAAAACGAGCCAATGAAACTGACATAGCATTTTATGATTAATCAACTCTTGAAGGGCAGATGTTTGACGATACTGTTACCACTCGATTGATATTCAATTGAATTATCAACCAATTTTTCAAGTCATGAAAACAAGTCTCAATTGGAAAATAGAATATTTTATTGATGAGTCTTATTAGAGCATTGATTTCTGATGAAATTCATATGTGGAAATCACTGAAAATGAACGGTCCAGTACTGGCGGGAATTTATTTGCCAAACTCTGGCAACAACAATTGAGCCTTCACTGTACCAAACCCATGTCACCGATCTGTACAGCCAAATTCATGCCAGTGCTCAACCAGCGGTTGATTTATATTTCAAAAAATAAGTATCTCGAATGATCTTTGGCTCGAGTAATTCAATTTATCCAAATTTCTACTTGCAACGATATTCCCCATCTTTGGACAACGCATGCACGGAGAAAAAAGTATTGGTCTCATCACAATACTGTTCACCTACACTATCTATCTGAAGTATGAGAACATCGGTACATGGAGAAGAGAGATCATGGAATGATCACTAGAAAAGATAGTAAACTGGTAACAACTACGAATTTCTGTACACAGTCGCTAACACACGGAGAGAAAAAATTTGCTGACGCAGCAAATCGAGGTATTATATATAGAATAGCAAAATTTTTTGCTGACCTAGCTAAAAATTTGCTATAACAGCAATCGTGTTAGCTACGACAGCAATTTCTTAGCTGTGGCAGCAAAAAATGTTTGCTCCGCCAGCAAATTTTCAGTATTATATATAGAATAGCAAACGAATCTTGCTGGGGTAGCAAACATTTTTTGCTGCCACAGCTAAAAATTCGCTGTCGCGGCTGACAAGATTGCTGGAACAGCAAATAGTTTGCTGTCACAGCAAAAAATTTGCTGCTCTGGCAAAAGGAACCCAGCAAAAGTAGATTTCGCTGCCACAGCGAATTCCTTTCTCTCCGTGCAGAGACGAGTAATGATTCTTATTTTGGTATACTAAATTGTATTTTAATATACCAAAATAGGAATCATTACTCGTCTCTGTTAGCGACTGTGTACAGAAATTCGTAGTTGTCACCACTTTACTATCTTTTCTAGCGATCATCCCATGATCTTTTTTCTCCGTGTATTGCCACCACAGCCAAACGGATAGTTCTAGGAGCTAGAGGTGCACGGTATTTCACGGTATCGATATTTTATATACAATTTTCATCGATATTTTATAAAATTCAATATAAACTTGACGAAGTTTCTATGAAAAATATCGATACCGTGAAATATTATGCATCCCTACTAGAAGCGACACAGATTGCTGCAATATCAATCTGTATTGTTCTAGAATGATAAGAGTGTCACCACTGTAGCTGTCTTCCCTGGCCATACTTCAGATGGTTAGAATAACCATACATTTTTTGCAGTGTAGAAATAGATAGAAATGGTCAGACTTTGAATCCGGATTAATTCATGTGCAAAAAAGCTACTATTTATAATTTGAGTAATGATATTATTGAAATAATATCTAAACTCACTTTTTGATCAATCAATACCAACCTCATCATCATCATCATCAACATTTGGTATGAAATAATTGCTGAGTCACATCAGATAGAACAACCAGACGATTTAGAATGCCACAGTTGTGGCAATATCGGCCGATAGATATTGCCAGTATCGACAGTATTGAATCTCTAGCTCTGGGCCTTATGTGTACTTCGACTCCGGTTCAGTACTGTCAAATCAACTGCCCTCAAACTGGGTGCTTATATTTGCCAACGCTGGTCACTCCGGCAAGGGTACTGCGCTAGTATGAGACCAGATTTCAATTTCTTCATGGGTTATTGAAAGAAGAATGCTGTGTACATGAAGAGAAGATTAAATCTAAAATTACTACGCGAGCAATTCGCTGTGTGTTGTCTATATTGAGAATTACAATCAAAATTGTAGCATCTTCATCCAAATAAGTTTTCCAAGGGGATCCGCAGTAATTTTGAATATAATATTCTATTTGTATATCAGACTTGTCATTGATAGCTTTAGGGTCGTGATTAAAAATCAAAATACCACAGTCTAGAATGACTATCTACATGGAAAATAAAAAATCACCCAATATGGGATGGCAGTAAGAGGGGAATGATAACGGAAAAGGGGGTGTATATAGAGATTGCGGTGGAAAGATCCCCTAACGGAAGAAACCTGGAATAGGATCGTGCCTCTTCCGGGCGAGAATTGAGATGTAGCCAGGACAGAAGGTGTCTCGTTGTTTAAAGAGCGCAGTCGGTAGAGACCTCCTCTGGGGATCCTGAAGAATAAGAAGAGAGGACAAAGATGAGCGAGAGAATCGGGCGAAGCGTAGTAACTGTAGGTGTGCATGTACGTATAAAGAGAGGGTAGATTTCGGGGGTAGATACCGTGCAAAAGCTGTAGGCCGTTTACTATAGTATGGTGCACGTACACCCTAGAGGCTGTAACAAGGGGAAAGGAAAGTAGGAGAGAACCATGGAAAGAGAGAGAAGATAGGTGATGGTATATAGCTTCAACTCCGGCTGTGCCGCAGTGGTATCGAGCGGCAACCCCACCCCTCGTCTCTTTTCACCCCTCTACTCGCCACTTTTCTCCTATTCTCTTCTTCTTCATACCTTATACCATTCCTCCTACAACTACTACCATCAGTACTATTACTACTCCCACTATAATCTCCTTTCTTTTCCCTTCGTCCCTGTTTCTGCGCTCATCATCCGTTGTTGTAGTATCGTACACTTTCTTTCTTCTTACGCTTATTCATCCTCCATCGCTATATTCTCTGTTGCTCTTCACCAACTATGATCCTCCCTTCTTTCCTTCCTTCCTTCCTTCCTTCCTTCCTTCCTTCCTTCCTTCCTTCCTCCCTCCCTCCCTGCCCTCCTTCCGCGGCTTGTACCCTCTCAGTGCTTCTTCCTCTGATCTTTCCCCCTGTTGTATCTTTGCGTAAAGCATACCACGTGGCACTAACAGGGCTAATGCCTTCACATTTAACCGGCTCTACAACACCGGGAATGTTAAGATCATAAGAGACGACCCTTCTTCTTGGCAGTCACACAACGATGTGTGTGATGTCTAGTTCATTCGTGAATTACTCGAGTTTATATTGGAAACAGGGATGTATGGAATAGAGAAACCAGACGAAAATCATTTGAATCCACTGTTGGCTAACATATGGTGTTGTCGTTGACGCAGTAATTAGAATATAACATTATGAATGCCTGTGATCATCAGTACTTATGAAATTTCTATTCGTATTCATAAACTGTTATCATATTATCGTTGGATTGGATTTCACTATCATAATTTGATGACTCATTGGCTGGGAGCCTGCATGAAGATTCGTTCGCGTACAGTTTGTACGTATTATGTATGAACTGAATATACGTAATTTATGTTTTAGATTTTCCATATTATATGAACGTGAAATCCATAATTCATGCATAGAGGTTGAATGACTGCATAAAAACTTTTCCAATTTTTTTCTATATTTCCGATTAGCACTGTTCCATTCTGGAAGAAAGACTGCAAAATTATTCATACTGAACTAGCATGAGGTAATTGTTACTCATTTTCTAGATGAAATTTCCCTGAATGGAAATCTTTTCAGATTTCACTGAAGTAAGAAAGAGAGCAACATCATTTTATCCCTATATAGCGTGTATGCACTTTGGTTAAGTCTTGGGCCCATGTTCGCAGGATGAGACCAATTCTGGACTAATGTAGGCCACATTGTACATACATGCTAGAGATTTAACTCTGAAAACTTTTTGCTAAAACGTGATTTTTTTTGACACACGATTATTCTGAAAAGCTCTCTAGAAATTGATTCCAACAAATTCCTTTTAGTTTCAAAGAATTGTCATGAAGAGTGTTCTTTCTTCCTCTTCAATATCACTCCCCATGTTTTTCTTTTCTTCTCGTCCGTACAAGTGGTGTACAGTATACTGTCAATGCTTCATCCTTTATTCCTTCCGTTTATTTGACTTGTAGCGTTTTGTAGCATCATATCTTGCATGATTCGATTCTTTTTTTATCCCTATTCGAATTCTAGTTTCTAGTGGTCTGAAGTTTTTTGACTTGGAGTTCTTGATCTCGTGAACGACAACTGGAGTCAACTCAGAGCTGAATTTCATATGAAAAATTAGAATGTGTTGAGTTAAAATTCCGTCCTTTAAATAATTTTTCACATCAAAGATTCTTGTTGTACTGAATTCATATTAACAAACCGAGTATATAATCTTTTTATCTCCATGATATGATTTTTTCTCTATTACACAAATAAGAGATAGATAATGTCAACTGGAACAAAAAAAACCTTTTTCTTTAACGAATCAACATAATGCATAAAATCACAATTATACATCGAATGAGGGAAAAGAATGAAACGAAAAGTCGTAGACGGAGCCAAAGTGTCGTCGGACACTATACATAGCGCTACTTCATGTACTTTGAATGTTTCAAAGTGCCATATTCTCAGTGTGGTGTGTGTATATCACGAGGAAAGGAATTGTCTGTAATTTGCTGGCAACGAGCGATACTATCAGCTCTTCTCTTCTCTTCTCTTCTCTTCTCTGCTCACCTCATACTTAAACGTACGTCATTTCGTTGCGCGACGCTTTTTTAGTGGATGTCACTGTACGTACGCTCCATGTACGATGATAAAATATACTGATAAGCACGAGCTCTCTGTACCAGAAATGATTCATGCAAAAAAAAATCTTTCGTGTGGATAGGTAAGAGAGTATGGCACATATTTGTTAGAGACTTTATTTGCTCGTTTGTTCCTCGAATTGAAAACGTATAAAGGAGTTTGTTACAGTGATAAAAACCCAGGTGGTTCAAGATCATTACCTTCGCTTCAATTTTTCTGGGATTAAAGTTATGTGTAACGTGAATTACAACTCTTATGCCACCCGCATCATCGTTAATCAATCTTTGTAAATATATTTTATCTAAAGTTTGTATGAGCGGAAATTTTATTAGAACTGAATGAGGTACTTGGAATTAAATCAAACAACACTGCACTGTGAAAAAAATTGTTATTTTCAAAGGAAAATCTTAAAATCCCGATAACTTTCCTCAGTTTTTCTTCGCCTCAATCGCTGCTTGAATCATCGAAGAACTTCTCGGTGAATTTATCGATCTTTTTTACTGTTGACCGTTAAAATTATTCCGATAAATAAAAGTACAAAATCATAAATGGAAAATTAAAGTACAAAGAATGATTCGGTTGTAAAGAATCACATATCCAATGCTTGGACTGAGTTTCCAAGCAAAATTCAAGCACCGTATTAAATGTTACTCAATTTTGAAAACAACTCTCGTTGCAGTTGTACTCATTGTTGCGAGAGATTTCATTCTTACATAAGATAGATTCCATCAATTAGTTTGGTACATGTGGAATAGGAATCACGTCAGCATCACAAATTGTTGCATGCACACTCGAACAAGTATAAATTCTCTGAGTGAGATGCACCACGCCTCGTAGCAATCTCCGCTAATGCTCCTCCATTTAGGCAGAGCCAGCAATCCACAGTCGATGTTTCTACATCAGCGATCACCGATGCAGCCTGCTGCTTCTGCTACACAGTTGAGTGTATACGCATTGTGAAGTCTCTTTGAATATCGATTATTGCCGTCATTAAAGTTGTTGGAAGGAGAATGTACGAAGAAGATATATTACAGAGAGTGATTTGTTAAATCAATGCTGACGAATCATCGGGTGAAGAGAAGACCGAACATCACCCGAGTTGGAGAATTGATTGAAAATCATGGAGAAAAGAAAATTCAGAAACTTCGAAAATTTACTTTCGTTTGTATGGACTAATTTCGAATGTGTAAATGGAATCCTACGTTTAGCTGTATTGTTTGAATTTGGGATGATTATTTCGAGGAACTTCGAATAGCGATATAACATCAGTGTAACGTCATGTAGGATTACGGTCATAACCATCATCCTCTATTAATAGGTTGCCACGTTGGAGTGTCAGAATCATGCTAATGTATACTTGGAATATTGGTTGATGCGATGAAAATTTTTCAAACTTCGTACATATATAATCTCAAAATGGGCAAGAGCATTTCATATTCAGAAGCCACTAAATTATTCTCTACTATCCATATAATAAGGAACTGCTAGTTTGCTGTTTCAGCAAACTTTCCTCTTGGTGCATATAAATATCCTATAAGAGATGCAATGAGCAGAAAAAGGAGTTCAAAAACATAGTCGCTTACACGAGGATCACGATTACATGCAAACAAATAATATTGAACATCACAATTGTTTTCTACGGGTGAGTTGAGTTTCATTGTCGTTGCATACACGATATTACAAGTGTCTGAAATCTTTTGATTACATTTTCTTTCTGTATAAAATTGGCGTTTGGACAATTTGAATTCACTGGAATGGTCAACGATATCCATACGATGTGTATCACACGGAAAAAAAGGAAATAGCTGTGGCAGCTACTCACTTTTTCAGCACCTTTTTTTCACTGTTGTAGTTAGAAAAATTGTAACTGTAGCTATTTTTCAACTACCGCAGCAGGAAATCATAGCTGTAACTGCACGGGTTTCGCGTTTGATATTGGGATAGCTACATTTCGTGCTGCCACCTTTAATTGAGTAGCTATGACAGCTAAAAAATAGCCCCCGTAGCTAATTCCCAGCTATTCAAATAATAGCTAATTATTTTTTCCCGTGCGTTGGCTGATCTTTTCCGATTATAGAAGACTTAGCGTCACAATTGATTGACAATTTATCACTAGTTTCGAACTTGTCTCCTAAAACTTTGGATGAATTTATTGGAGATTATTTGACATTGATACCAATAGTATCAGTAAATTTTTAATATCAACGAATCTCAACTAGAGATGAAATGAGAAAAATGTCATCACCCAAAGGAATGATATATTCAAAATGACAAGGTTTTTATATTAAAACGCTGGTGTCTTCGGCGAACACGAATTTTCACGACGTTACAAGTCTTCATGATGCACATTTATATGAAAATAAACGTGAAATATTGTAACAGACACTTGCACGACGGTATTATTAAATTGTTTTACTGTTTTCTGTTTTCATATCACACGGGACAAGTCCCTGTACGTTATTTCCTTGCGTGTAATTGAATTCAGAGAACAATCTTCTTCATTCGGTGACATTGAAGTAATCATTGAACCCGACCTCATTCGTGCTGTCACGAACGGCTATGCACCAAGAGTATAAAGGGAGGAAAAGCAACAATCTGCAGGAGCTTTGTGCATCGATGATCAGTGCCTTTGTGCGATATAAAAACTTTATAAAATTTATACACGACATATGATATATCAAGAGATTCGTGAAAGTCTGAATATGCCTCAAGATGAATGCTTATGCTGAATATGAAGTTTCATTAAAATCAATCCCCTGATGAAATTTTTATTTTTCAAATGAAATTTTGAATCCGTATCAATAAGAAATACCCGGTGATATAACAAAATGAATGAATTTCTTGAATATATTCGTATATAAGTATGTAATTCTACTCAGTCCTAACAAAAATGATGACTGAAATGATAACCATTGTTTCATTAATTGAAGAGTCTTAATTCTGATGCTTGGAACAACGTTATTGACAGTTTGCCGATAGAAAACTGTTGCTATAACATCAACATTGGTTTCACCTTGAATCAACGCTGGCACCAATTTGCGCCAATGAAAGTTTCAACACATTTTATACACACTGTAAGAGAGTATGGTTCCTGTAACGGTCTAGAAGTATTTTGATTATAACTAACATCATGGATAGTCCAAGTGATGAGCAGTAGGGTTTTCGTAACTATACGAATTGTTGTCATAAGCCTATATATTCTCTTTCTGATCGTTACACGATACATACTTTTTTTCAGTGTACGAAAATACTTATGTTGTCAATTAACATTGGCTGAATATAAATTCCCAACGCTAGGCTACACTGTAAAAAATATGGGGAGTTCTTCTTCACACTTTGAGTGCTGGATCCTCCACAAATGAAGGAAAAGCCCACCAAATTATGGTTAAAAACCCCACATCTGTGGAGGAACTTTGCTGCCATCATTTTTTGGGGAAAAATTCCACAATCATTTCTCACAGTGTACCATAACTAGCCGAAGCCATTACGAATACAAAATTTGCCTTATACTTCACTCATTTATCATGATTGGAAATCACTGCAATTTATTATCACCCTCCCATTTTGACAAACGAAAAATGAGTATGAGAGTAGCATTTGAACATAAATGAAAAATGACAAAACGAACACTTGATATAAAATTCGAAACAAATAATTCTCATTCTGTGTTTATTTTGAAATTGAATCATTCCAAATAATGCGGATAGAATTGTGTGGAAGACTGAAAATTCGCATCATGTTTCTTCGATTTCACACATTCGTTTCAATACATTCTGATTCTCCGCATTGATATTCGTTTCGCCATTTCTCAATATCCAATTAGTTATACGACCAAATGAAACATCCGTAACACCGCTGATCATGTACAGAATTCTTTTGGTGATTCCACAATTCAATTTCTCTCTCAAACAGAGTTCTTTCAAGAGTCCTTCCAACGAGATTGAGACATTGAAGTACTGTAGAAAAGGTATGAGGAGAAAAGGGAGAATTATGAACGAAAAATTGTTTCATCGAAGGAACGAAAAAGAAGGAAAAAAAAGAAAAGATTGCAGACTCCACGTCCTGAGTCTCCGGCGTGGAGTCTAGAAATAACCAAAGAGGTTTCATTTAACGCGTTTCTCTGCTGATTTCAACCTTCACCCATCTCGGCCCGAGTTTTCTTAAAAGATTTTCTCCCACAAGAAACCTGGTTTTACGCCACAGTGCCTCTGCACGAGCCTCGATATCACAGTGGCGTACAAATTAGAAGAGAAAGAAGGAGAGAAAAAAATATATAAGAGGAAGATGAGGGGAAAAAAGAGAGAAGAAACGTTAGCCCGAGGTAATCTCCAATGGTAATTTTTTTTCAAAGCCAACGGACTACGTTGAAAATTGCTAATGCAAGTAAAACAAAATTACTCTCTTGTACTTTGTCCGAAACCCAAGGTGTTCGGAAAGTATTCCCTTTGTTATTTCCTAACTTCCGCAAATTTGAAATTCTATTTCTCATATATGAATTTTCATCGTACCAAGATCGGATTAAGTTCTCGCAATGACGTTGTAATAATGCATATTTTCGACACGACACGAATTCCGAATCGATTCACGGGCCTGTGAATGAATGCGATACGAATTGAAATTTGTGTCTCACTTCGCGCATAAATGAGACAAATTAAAACAAGAAGAAGAAGGAGGAGGAAAACGGACGGACAAAAGTAATACATAAGAGTATAAAGTCGCGTGCTATGTCGGCATCAAGATACTCTTGTACTCAATTTTTTTTTCTTCTCATGATGTTGTGTTGAATGGAAGCAGGAAGACATGCAAAATTGGACAATGTTCTTGCCTTTGGAAACTATATACCGAGGAGAAGTTATACACAGACGAAAACTGTACAAAGCCAACGACCGAGAAACAGGAGGATACGTTCAAAATTAGCATTGAAAATCCTGTGTACAAAGTTAAGCACAATATGCCCCTAGATACAAATATGATATCCATAACTGTAACTTCGTTAATGCACATGGTATTTCGAAATGCCACTAGTTATAAATGCTACTGAGAGAAACTTGTGTTTGTCGAGTTCGGTTGGCAAGAGAATGATGATGATATTTTCCACTTGCAAATGTGTAAAATACATGTTTAATGCTATGCTCGTCGAGCTTATTTCATTTTAGAATAATCAGTATTACCACGTCGAGTTTGAAATTGTGCATGTTTCGCAATGTTTTTCATTCTCCAGAATTTCGTTCAAAACCATCCAAACTCGATCGCACTTTGTGAATTATGGTTTCAAATCTCTTGAAGTGCATGTAACGTACAATAAATTTGTAATTGTTGATTTCATCAACTATAAACCCAGAGAGAATTATTCAAGTTTTGTGAATAAATTCACAATAATCGTTGAGTGAATACTCTCGATTATCGTGATGTGTGTATGATGTATTTTCTAAAATCCCTATATAATTCAAAACAATGCTGTTATCGATTATGTTTAGGGAATTTCGGTTGATTCAGCACCAGTGATGACGCGGTCAATTACTCGAGGTCATTTACTGAACACATAATGAGTAAAATACTGGGTAATCCCTAGTTTCAGATCAATGATAGCTTTCTAACTCAGCCTTAGTAATTTAACGTAATTGACTTATTTCATTGCACCGGTAAAAAAACCGGTAAAATACCAAAAAATGGCCTCTGACAGGTAATTTGGCATCACTGCTCAGCACTAGGAACCATACTTATTGATCTGTCATATCCTCATTTTGATTGATATAATAAATTCATAAATTGCAAGCATATGCTAATGAATCATACAAAATCCACATAGTATGTACGAATAATAATATCTGTCAAGCATTTGTATCGTGAAATTGTGTCCTGTTGATTCATACACTCGATCAATTTCCGTTGGGTGTCAATATATTGTTCTCAAGATCTATATTTACACATTCGATACTAAAGTATTCTCCTTCTATCAATTACACTGACCGTTATCTTATTTTCAGGTCAATGGACTCGTATATGCAGATCGTAAACAAGGTTCCACCACAACGACACAAAAGGCCGACCTCTCTCGACGACGAATAGAATCTGCCTTTAATGCATTCGTGTAATTGCCCCCGAGACAGTGTAATGGCGGCGTATCGTTTCGCCAGCGTGAGGGAAAAGGGCAAAAATCAATGGAGTTACAAGCTCTGGCTACACTGTATACGAGACTGGTGCTTGAAATATTGCGGGTCGGCGAACTTATTTATTTATCTCTCTTAAAGCCACCGACCTCGTCAGTGTGTTCCATGTACCTGGAATTTTTTTCATTCCTGTTTTCCTTCTGATCAGCGGAATCGAACAATTTTATACATGTTGCCTTTGTTATTGTTGCTGTTGTTGTTCGAAACAGAGATGTAGCAATCCTAACGTGCAACAATTTTTACTCGAATTGCTGTGGTGTTGAATTCCATGCTCCCTGATGATGACCACTTGAATAGACTCTCCAAGTTTGAAGATCTTGTTTGTAACATTCCAGGACCAAATATCAAAAAAATTCTTTCCCGTATTTGTTGTAATCATGTTTGACATTAGAAACTCGCGTACGATTTCATTTCAATTGTTTCCCGATCACCAAGCTTCGATCTCTGATTAAATTCTCATTTCTAGCATCTAACCGAAATTTTCTCATTCAATAGATTTTATAAAAGGTTTTAATGGGAGGTTGGAATTATTGAATCTTGAATAGAAACAATAGCAAGTTCTTTCTATAAATTACGGAGCCCGTGTATGAAGCGTGAGTTTCAGAATGAAATTAGGAATGAGATATGACACGAGGGGTGAAAAGTAATGTAACAATGAGAACGGAAACTATCAAGATTAGAATGCTAAGAGAGAAATTGCACTATTATGCAATTTTAATGGATTTACAGGAAATATATCTTCATAAAATATCTTTGGGGAATCTTTTGGAACTACATAAAGTGGCTACAATTCAGAGAATAATTCTGCATTAACCCTATTTTGCGAATTCAATATTCCTGGTGTTGATAATATCAAATGGGAAGTAGATGGAATAATTGAATGTGAAAATTGTTCCCGTTCTCGTGGAATCATGTTTTTAATCTTTTTCGGTTCTTCTATGCATAGAAAAGTGACTAGGAATTTGCTTATTTTTTTTTTTCATGAAATGTGTCGTGGGAAAATTATCAAAGAGAATTCAATTTATGAGAATAGATGAATGTGAGAGAACCTATCAACAAATGCATGAAAATTTCCTTTCAGATTCAAGTGAGGTGTACTCACGAAAGTTGACTCAGACATAATGCGACTTTTGAGAGCTTTTTTGCCTTACAACTCCGGGATACAAATTTTCTCACTTCATCCGCCCATTAGCTCTCTTATCAGAGAGAACTTCTCCAAATATAATGAGATTGTTCACGGGAATTTTCCCTTGTTTTTTCAAAAACTGAGGACGAATGCTGGAGAAAAAGAAATGCATTGATTAACAGTATTATCTGATACGAACAAAAACAGATTCCACCACAGCCAAGGAGTGGAATCTGTCATTGGAGTGGAAGAGAACCCTCCACAGTTTTGATTCGTTGTTGCATTTTCTGGGTCAATTGAAACAGATACAGTGATGAAGTTTGTTCGATTTTATTCATCCTCTTCGAAGTGAAAATGGAGGAAGAAGATGTTTGATTTGCTCCCTGTATTTCATCCATCATGGCAATTTGATATTTTAGATGAAGGTGAATATGCAGGAGTGCGGGTTATGTGAAAATAGTGTGGTTTTCTGATTGTTTCTTACGGAAATTATTTCTATATGATTCTGTAATTTTATTTAGAACAGTTCATGAATAGCACCTTTGAGTGACTTTTAAGAAAATATGGTTTTGCTCTATTCTTCACAAATTTCTTTTATTCAAATGGAAGTATAAGCTACCGCTTATGTGATTTCCAATTAGATTTTCCCCATATAGTCGAGTTGAGGAGGCAGCAGCCCTGGAAAAAATGTTGGACAAATTCGAACGTAAAAAAAAAACAAGAGCCGTATAAAAAAAGGTGAAAACGGATTGAATCCAATTGAATCCTTATTCAGTTTTGTACGACATTTTTCTCACTCTCTAAATTGAGAAGAGGGAGATTTCCTCTCGAATGAAGGAATAGGTGGCCCTTCTGGTTGCCTGAAGAGTTAATTCTCACTCCAAAAGAATGGAATTTCACTCTTTACACAGCCAGAAGGAAATTTATCTTCTTCATATCTCATTTTTCCCAATATAGAGAGCAGGCCCCCTTCCCTAACCATCGTCTAGTCCATGTGGAAGGTAAAACTTACTCCTCTCCATCATACCTTAGCCCACTCAACCAAAATTCCAAGATAAGCCGCACTGAAATTTCCGGTCTTGTTTAAATCCAGACCGAAATGAGCTTCCCCGGTCCGAAGAGAGAGCTGTGACAACAGCTGAACTAACGTCTCGTATGAATGCTTCACTCACCTCAACAATTCTTTAGTAGGTAGTCCCATACTTCAAAGTCGATGAGACCAAACGCCTAATATACTTGTACAAATTCATTCTTGCTTGCCATGCGCTCAGTAGCGATGCGGCGTGCCTAGTGAACAAGGAAAGAAGTGTCCGCTCAGGGCAGACACCTTTGACGAAGATCTTTCACTGTCTTTGCCCATATTCAAGAAATTTTGAACCCCTCTCGTCACCCGTTTGATACTATATTCCCCGTAGCATCGCATGTGTGTCTCCACATTTATTTATCAATTTTGTTAGATGAGAGAGCGACTTTTTCAGTTTCAATAATAAAAAAAGTCCCACTCCCCCAGGTGAGACCGTTCACCCTTTTGTATGTAATACTGAAAATTTTGCTGCTTTAGCAAATAATTCATTACTACAGCTGAATAATTAGCTGAGATGGCAAATCATTTGTTACGTTGATGGAAAATTCTCTGTTCCAGCAAGAGGAAAGACAATCGAATGACATTTCGAATGAGTTTAATACAAAATCGGTCAAGAATCAGGGTTTAACTTATGCGTCCGGTAACATGGATTCTCAAGTGAGACAAAACTGTACCAAAACTGACTCAGAGTCAAAGAGGGATCACTCAATGTGTCAGATACACGACAATCCATCAGTATTAGTACAACATTGGTCGTTGACGGCTGATTCAATACTGACAACTTCACCAACGGCATTGCACCAATTCGAAAATTTCACAGAGGTACTCTTTCAACGTTTTCCAATAGGATATAATATATACCAACTCGTATGCTCGATCTACTAAAATATTCGGAGCAGAATATTCCATATCCCTGAAATTTAATCCATAAATCAAAATACACTATATCCTGATATTTTGATAGATAGAGAAATCTTTTGATTCCATTTCTCAATGATGACGTGACTTAAAAACCCAGTGGCAATCGAATTTACAATTCAGATACAGGATCGATTCTTTGGAAGTACGAAATATCCCTTAAATCCTTCATGGGAATATATGAATCAGTATTTCATGATTCGGGTTTGATAGTTTCCCACAGAACTCGGAATTGAGAACGAATACATTATTCCACATTATTCGATATCTACTTGTTAATCGAATAATCAATGTGCATCGCAATTATGATTCATTCGAAGCATTTTCATCCAATACTAAAGGTAGAAAAATTAGTCTCTCTCTCTCTCTCTTTCTCTCATCGGGCGGAAAATTTGCCGAGAGAAACTTCTGGAGGATAAAAGTTTTCATCGCGCGAATCGGTTACATTCTAAAGTTTCAACTAATATTTGGAGCAATGAAACATTCATCGAAGTTCAAGTGACTTGAAAATTATTCCTCAGTAATTCCACTGATGAATATGTAACAAAATTTAATACAATATTTGTCAAGTTGAGGGCAAAGGACGGATACCTGCAATGATTTGTGAGAATAATTTTCGACTTGTTTGATGAATTTCTGAAGTAGAATGTACTTGTTCCATCACAGATGAATGACTTCATAGTATCTATTGTCATCGTATTCATTCATTCTTCTCTAATACGTTATTATTCTTTACCCCTCGAATTAAAATGAATTCTCATGTCATAATATACAGAGTTCATTCGATTAGATCTGAATTTGCTTGGGTGAATATTTAATGCAACGTGTACACACAAAACGCGCGATGTGTACATGTGCATTACCGCGTTCTTGGTACACATTTTATGCCGATATTATCGCACTAGTGCACTCAAGGAGTTTCAGCAGTTTGCCTTTTACGTGGGTATATCTTCTGTCGTCCGAGTAACTGCGATTCTATTCGCGATTCACTTCGAAAGCTCCCACACAGCGAAAGAGATCAAAGTGTATTTTATATATACGCGTTGAAAAACCAGCTACATTATCTTCGTACTTTATCTCATGATATTCGCATTTATCTATAAGATCAACAACCTTCCAACCACTATTAATATACACGTCGCCAGAGAAAAATGACAAGTTGAGTACGTAACGTACGCGCAGCTATGTATTTTTGGCCAGACATCGCTACATCTGCGAGGAAAGGAAAAAAGGATTAAAATATTCATGAAATGTGGAGTTATAAATATCTTCTTTTTCTTTCAATATGCTGGATTCTTTTAGGAAATTGATTATAATTTTTTTCACCATAATCGTCTTCCTGTGAGAAAAAAATAGAAACGAAAATAGCTTTCTTGAAGGGATATTTATAAAATGTTTTCTGGTATAGAGTAGAAATATCGAAATTTTCAATTTGCAATTAATTCGGATTATAAAGAAAATATTATGTTCAGTAATAACCTAATGATTTTTCAACATCAATGTATTTTCACAACGAACAAATCCACCAATTTTCCGCGCAGATCACTCAACTATTAATCCTATTATTTATGATTCACCGTGTTGGACATGATCATTATAAATTCCATCATGATGTAATGGTTGTTTTAATACCTACATCGTCGTCTCCACTCAGTTAATATTCATCATTCCATTTTGAGTGTCATGAAATAATTTTGGAACATACAAAATATTCATTTTTGGATTTCTGAAGTTCATTCCGCATGCTATGAAACTACATTCATCGATGGAAAAAACATAGAACATTATCGGATGAAAGAAATGAATATAATTCAATATCTATTAAAACATCGAAGAAGCGAATACAAATATTTCATTGGGTTCAGTCTCAACTTGATTTCATTCTCCTCGTCGCATACGTAGCTTTTCTTCGAAGGTAATTCTCTTAATCTGTTTCTGATGATTGATCTCTGATTAATGTATATGAGTTGAAACCAGGACAAACCTTGTCAGATATCAATTGATTGCTATCTTGGTATACATATAAATTGCATCAAATACAGAGAAATTTCCATCAATCATTCATGAATCACTTGGTATTGATTTGGATACGAAAAAGATTTATCCAGCAGTCATATCAGGGAATAGGCTCATTAAAATTTCATCCTCGGTGAACAGGAGACTTCGATAAATCGAATCAGATTTCAAAATTATCCAAAAGTGATGAAGATATATAAATAATGGAGAATAATTATTCAGGTGCACGATATCAAACTTTCCTGGTTATTTTTCAGAACTGTTTTCCGTGTGAGTGAACATAAAATGTATTTCATAGCAAATGGTTCGGATCCATTACCAGCATTCGTTATTTACCTTTCAACACGGCACCTTAATCGGAACATACAATGAATCGAGCCCCATCATCGATACCACTGCAGTTAACAGAAATTATGAGCATTGTTCCTGGAACCTGAAACACCGATTGAACTCAGCAAACACCACCCTGGAGACTAAATAAATCAGAACGCATGCGTATACTTGTATTCTCTGAGAACGTGTATAGTGAATTATTAGGAAGCGGATGACGGATCGATTGCATCAGTTAATGATAAAGGTGACGGATTTGTCGTCGTCGTTGAGATCCATCAACCTTTCAGACGATATCCCAACGAAATTTCTAATCAATCTCTTCCTCCTCTTCCTCCTCCTCCTCCTCTACTGTATTCTTGATCAAAATCTTGCGATTATATGGTCGTTTTAACTATCGAGTATATGAGTTAGCAATATCTAGACATTGACAAATTACATTATATTTTATACCATTGGACTCGTGATGGGAAATGAGTAGTCATTTGGAGATAAAAACCGTTGAATTCCAGTCTGAAGTATTTCAAAGGTTTTCATGAAATCCATTACATACCGAAGTGAAACGAATAATTGAAATGAATACGTATTCCACTCGATGAAACACATTGACGATGAAATTACGAAGGAAAAATTCATCAATTCATAAAAAGTGAATGAGAATATGGTACCGTTCTTCCACATGAGTGTAGTTGCGTTCATTTTTTAAAACTTTTCGATGCATTTCTCATTCACTTATTGTACGGAATTAGTTATTTCATTATAAAAGCGAAAGATGATCTCATGCTTTTTGATTTCAAATATCTACGACTCACAAATTGAAGACCATCGTTGATTCCGTATGACAGAGAAAATACACAGTTAGATTTCTACGTATGGAAAAATGGATGGATAAATCGATTTTCAAATATAGTCCTTATCTTCCGAG
Source organism: Gonatopus flavifemur (assembly GCA_018340375.1). Classification (NCBI taxonomy): domain Eukaryota; kingdom Metazoa; phylum Arthropoda; class Insecta; order Hymenoptera; family Dryinidae; genus Gonatopus; species Gonatopus flavifemur. Next base: position 37,729,548 of record JAFFJZ010000001.1, on the reverse strand, counting down.
ATCCCGAGTCCCACTTTTCTCTTTTGTTTTATCTTTTTCTTTCCCTTCCCCTTCCTCTCTCTCTCTCTCTCTCTCTCTCTCTCTCTCTATCTTGCTATTCACCTTTCCTCTATCTGCTGCTTCGATTGTGCTTCGGGTGGAAAATGTCTTGCTTTCATTTTACCACCGAGACGAGAGGAGATTTCATTACGCAAACCGAGTTATTATTCCAGTGGCGTAGTCAGAATTCGTTTTTTTTCTTCTTTCTTTTTTGATGATCTCGGTACAAAAAGATAAGGAAACGAATTAATGATAAGAAGAGTGTACAGGTATGTGCATAAATCATGTCAAGGAGGGAAAAATTTCAAACGATGATGTTGTTACGGGAACTCAGAAACGATTCCTTGGGAAGAACATTATTATTGATTATAACACGATTTTGATATTCACATGCCGTGAAAAAATCTTCCACGTCCGATGACGTCTGATCAGGCCTCAATTTTGTAACTACAAGATCAGGATTAATCACGCACAATCACGCCTAATCACGCTTGATTATGCTCCGTTATGCATGGAAAATTCATACAGAATTAATAAGGTTTCTGTAAGGAATGAGGCTATAAAAATTTCAGGAAGAGGTGATTTATCATCAATCATTTTTACCTACTTATTGCGCTTATGCAGTTTCCATTTTTGAGTTTTCAGTTTTCAGGCATGATCACGCGTGATCAGACGTACGCGAATGTGTTTGTGGCTGATTAACCATGATAAGGCATGTGCATTCGTGTTGAAAAAAATCAACACAGATTCATCTTGTATGAACACTTCTCATGTGGTACAATTTCGCATGATCACGGGCGAGAATGGGTTGTCTGGCATGATCGCCCACGGTCAAGCCAAAACACGGATTCCCACGTGGGTACAAAATTGAGGCCTTTTGAGTTATGATTAGGCTAAAAAGTGAACGACCAGGCGTAGTCAGGCCCAACCATGTGCAATCAGTGTTGAGTACGAATAATTTTGCCAAAAAATGTTTATAATCAGGCTTGAACAAGCCTAATCAGACCTGAACGATTTGTTCACGGGATTTCGTGATATTAACATTCATTTAATATTGGATCAATTGATATTTTGTTACAGGCAGAACTATTGAACTAAGAGTGGAACCTATTGTTGTAATTGAACGTAATGAAATGAAAATTCATCCCAAAGCGGGATTCATGATGAAACTTAAAGATAATTCAAAGGAAATGCAATACATAAATACACGATCCCTATACTCTCCGTAAATTTACACAGTTGCTTCTTACTATCAACAACGTCAAAATAAATCCAATCATTGCATCATTATCCCGCAGTATACTTCTATTCGCGTACCATAGGTTTTATTTTGTTTCCCTCATAGGAGGTTCACGATTACCGCACGTACATGCGGTAACTACATCAGCAGCAAAAACATCAGAGGCTGTAGAAGCGCCGGGAACGAATTAATGTCAGATCGGCATAATCGTAACCATGTTAGCTGTTGCCAACAGTAACTTCATTTCAGATCATCGGCTGTATAAAAGCCATTTTGCAGTTTCTCTTTCTCTCTACCGTGTCGTCCTAGGTCAGTCCGTTATCGTCGCGTGCTTCATTCTCTCTTAGCCTCACATTCACCCTCCTCTGATTCGGTGAAACCGTATCATTTTATATATATCCCAACTCTACCCAATGATATTTTTCCTCCATTCCGCGCTACTGTTTTTCTTCTTCATTTTTCCTCTTCTACTTTGTATCACATGCTTCATAGAAATTAAAACTCTCTCGTTTACTCAGCTCCGCTAGGGTCAAAGCGCGGCCTTAACTGAATTATTATTTGAATAACCTTTCATAATTTCACTTATAGAAAATACAGAGATATGGAAATGAGAAAAAATTACGCAAATATAACTGCAAAATTGATAAAGGAGTCGTTATTGAATTTGAATTCCAATTCAACTTTCGATCTGTTGATAATTTATTTGAAGAGAAATCGCCAGAGGAAATAGACATGATATGGATTTTTAACTGGGTTCCAGAATTTGGATCTTTCTCTTACATCTTGAAAACGGTTGGCATTCTACAATTGAAGGCACATAACTTTTGAATAGAACTTGAGAATCGTTGGTCAAAACTTTTGATTGATTTCAGGGAGATTTTCCGCCAAGAAAAAGTATGTTTACTCGGGAAAGACTTTTGCGGATCGTTACAGATTTCCAATGAACCATCCAAATCGATGGTTTGTTATGTAATCGAATTCGATTATGATTATGGATCTTTTATCAATTCATCATGAGAATTCTTCGATCAAAATAGATTAATCACACGAATATGATCAAACGAATCTACTCACGTTTTTGAAAATATTGAACCGGTGGTGTTATATTAGTCCCATATTAGTTGATAACTTTCAAACTGTTGTTCAAGTCTGGTACCCAAGCATGAGACTGTGCCAGAAGGTGTACTTCCACGAACTGATCAAGTACTGACTGTTGCTAAACTTCCTGTTTTCACTCGAATGAAAAATACAAAAAACATCGATACCTGAACGAACACGGTTTGAGAAGAAAAAGTTATTATTCTGGTTGGAATATTCTATCGGAACAATAGAAAAAGAAAATTCTCGTTGATATTTGAATAATCGAAATAACTTTCTTTCGTTCGATATTGAAATTGTGTCATATATTTCTCCAAAATTCTAAACCCATCAGATTTTATAAAAATAACTTTTTTCAGTTGAAACATTTTTAGCACTTCATACACTGAGAGGAAGGGTTCAATTGAATATGAATCAACTAGGAAATTCAGCCACTCTGAATAAAAATTCAGTTAAACCAAATTAATTTTATTTCTCATGGCTGAACTTTCCATTCAACATTGAATAAAATGTTTTATTCATATTTCAGGCAAAAGGATTTCTATTTACGCCAACTAAAATTGAGCTGAGACGAGTAGTTACCTTTCTCTCATTGTAGAGAACCTCAATATTGTGGATGAATGTGAGAATTCTTCACATAATGTTGAGAATAACAACTGTTTTTGAAAATAAAAAAAAATATGTTACAAATTCAATTCGAGTGAGATTCGATTATCGAAAATGTGTGATTCGAAGAAACAGTGTATATTGATCAGCGAAAGCTGAGAAATAAGCAGAGTCTCATTAAATTTTGAATCGCTGGAGCGTGTAAAACTCACGATGATAAGCCGTTTAGGAACTTTTTCCATGTACATCAATCGGCAATTCATTCAACGGTGATTGAATTGTCGAATAGTCGAAAACATACTCCCCTTCATGACTCTTCACGAAATACAGAATAAAGTGTTCCATTCTTCCGTACAATAATATTTACGCCTGAATACATTCAAATCAAAGCCCGATATTCGCGGTTGAATTTCACTCCCAAACTGTTTTCTTCTCTCATGGCATTCTAACCTCGGCATTCTTCTAAGTTATTTCATTTTTATGCAAAGATCAAGTCGAATGAAAAGCGAAGGAATATACAATTCACAAGGAAAATTTCCAAGTACCTAAGTAACAGTTATAGAAGAAATAACAGGAATGTGGGAAATCACTCGAGAATTCCTTCCAAACAAACAGAAAAAAAGTAGTAAGAGATGAAATAAGAAACGGGTTGTGCCATGAGGCCGATGGGCTACGTACATTTTCCCTTCTAAAACTTCCAGAAGACATGAACGATTCTGAACATTATTTCCCTTCTCGCTTTTATTCCTAAGCAACAAAGGTAATCACGGTGAAGTGACAGCGCAGGACGCTGGGATGAACATGGAAAGAAGAATAGATGGCAGGTTACTTGGATAGGTTGGCAGTTTCCTTCCTCATCTCTTTCGCTCTCTTCCTCAGTTAATACCCCTTTTCACTTCTCCTCTTTCCTGTATTTCCTCTCATCACGCCAAGAGCCCAGAGGAATAACACAGGGTAGAAGAATTATATTCTATCCTTGCCTCGCTCTTCACTTGTTACGCTCAAGGAACAAAGGCAGCGAAAAGAGATGAAAATATGAGGGTAGGCCAGGGTGGAAAAGGATTACCAGTTATAAAAGAAAAACACAAAACGAGAGAAAGAGAGAAGAAAAACGAAGAAGAGCGAAGAAGAACAGGGGCAATTTTTTGTTTTTGTTTTAATGGAATAGAATGAAACTGTGAAGTTTCACATACAATACTCGTTTCTTCAACTTGATTAACCGAGAACAAATTGGAATTGGACGAAAGGGAAATTCTTTCCATTGTTCTGTTTGTTGATTTATTGTAATACAAGTTTTCGATTGTGTTCAGATTTGTTTTCAAGGATGAACGTTTCGAGTAACATTGAGGGGAAGGATATTTAATATCATGATTTGCATGATGATGATTCATTCAACCAACTGATCTTGAAAGAGACAGAATTTTGTAGTAAAGAAAGCAAAAGTTACTTCGCAAGTATCGAGTGATGAGAAACGATCAATCCGTGAAAAATCAATTCTTCGGATAAATTAGGTTGGTGTGTGAACATTTTTTTTTCGCGTTTCCTATCATTACGTTATTGGGATCTAGATCTTTTTTTTGCTTTTGTCTCAATGCAATACGGTGGTAACATTGAAATTCATGCGATCAATGATTGTATTGGGGCAAAAAAAATAAATCCAGAATGGAATATTGTTCCTTTGCGAGCATAGAAAATATACTGGAATAATACGATTCATTCAATCCGTGACAATCGATTCTTTACGTGAATTTGACCTGAGCTGCGAGAATATCCATTCTCGACCACCAACATTTGTTCCTTTATTCCCAAATTTCAAACATGATATGACAGTATAACTAAATTCTCATCTCTCATCTTTGAATGAATGTCTGTTTTATAAATTTTCCTATTATCTTCGTACTGATCGTATTCTTGTTCATGCAACTTTCATGCCGATATTGGATGTAAATTTTTTATGGAAATTGAAGATCATGACACCATTAATAGGAAAGTACGGAATCTAGTTGATAAATTCCATGAACAATGCTGATAGCCAGAGATAAGAATCTATTTTGACTAATTGATTTAATAAAGAAACATTTGAAACCTGTATCTCATGTGTTGAAGCTAGGACACCGTATCAAGTGAGATTTGTAAGATCTGTATTATGCATTAATCTTCCGTACATTCGCGAATTGATCTTGAGCTTTTAGGATTATGATTTTGGATAATTGATGATGAATCTCCTAAAGGAATAGTAGTAAATCATTGAAATACGTTGGACTTTGAACATGTGAGATAACGCATTATTCAAGGAGGCCGCTAGGAATAGTATAATAAATACATTTGATATCTACATATGTATCCACATTTACTGTATACGGAGTATGGTTTATTATTCCCTCAATGTAGGGAATTTCCACGTTCACAAGTGTAATTGGATCTTCGTTGTAAAATTTGGGATATAGTGAGCAGAGATGTTGTTTTCAATCTCAAAGGAATCATTTTATTGAGTAATAGAAATTACAATATTGCACTCAGTATGAAGTTCTGAACGCGTCAGAGAGAACATTTTGTAAAATTAATGGATTAGAAAAATGCTGTTTGATGAATAATACGTGAAAAGTAATACAGTATAACAGTAATAATGAAACAGTGAAGACATCACTGTTAACCACATCTGCCTGGAACTTCATGAGAATATTATGAAGTTTTTTACATGAACAGTTCATTAAATTTCATAATAAAATATTTAGTTCAATAACATAATTCCTGATTTTAATAACATATTTGTAAAATTTGATAAACCATTGTTAAGTTTCAGGTGGAAATTGTGGAATTTCATCATTAATATTAAGTTTGAGGACTATTATTGAATTCAATATGAGCGTATAATATTTCATAAAGAATTTCGTATCAAATTTAAGAATATTTTCAACAGTGATGAGCGAGTTACTCTACTCGAATGAGTCGAATTGAATCTGGGATTCGTATGGATATTAAGAACTTCTGGAACTTTATTAATCGCATCAAACAGTGAAATAATGAAATCCTTACTTCTTTACTTTTCAATCACAATTTCGCTCCACCTCATTGATAAACTATTTCCGAAGTTAAGGGAGTAAATGATTAATGAATGAGAAAGAGACTAGGAAGAGAAGTATCTGGTGAAATCGAACTGACATTGGCCTTGAAATTCAATCATTGTAGTGCTGAAATATAAAAAACAGTTGAATCATTCTCATTCCGGAATTTCAACAATTGTCCCGAAACTCTACCTTACATTACTCTTTCACAAACAAAATTCTGATGAAATTCCATAATCCAGAAGTTAAATCACTTCTATTCAGTGATGGTGTGCATGAAAAAAGTTCGAAGCTCATTTGGTGGAGTTGGAATTTCAGGAAGAGTGTAATTGTGTGAGAAAGATACGAACTTGATATCTGAAACTTTGCAATGAAGGTCTTAACGACAGTCTCCAGATATCTTCCCAAAATAAATCTTGGATATTGTAATAATGTTCTACTGAGAAGAGAATACAGAGTGGATTGGAAATAAGGGAGGTTGAGATTTTTGTAGTGGAATCAAAAACAAATTCTTTGTTCAACTTGAATTTCGAGCTCTGAACATCTTGACTTGAATAAAATTGTAAGACTCGTTACCTAGACTCATAAAAATTTATCTCCTGGATCTGATTAGGTTGACCTCGATTCCGCTCGAGTCCAAGTTCTTATTTTCATTTGTTGAATCTTCAAACACACAAATAATGAAAAAAAAACAATGAGATAAATGTCGAACAATGAAATATATCGTATTTTTCCTGAGGTGAGAGCTAGTGAAAAACTGCTAAACATAAAGAGATTTCACAACCACATAACAAGAGGGAAATAAATGACATCATCGCACTCCGTCTGACTCCTGCTTTGAACATAACATAGATCAATACTGTTGTACGTGGCCACTCGAATGTCAGCTTTTACTCGAATGAACATGGGCTTAATATTCATATACAAGGGAAGTATATAGAGCAGTGAGATAACAAGATAAAATTCACTGGGTAGGAGATTTGCATTTGTAAGGTGTAACCAATGTTTATCTTACAGACGTTGTACGAAACTAAGGAAAACCAAAGTATATGTTGTACTTCAAAGTATTAGTCTACTATCGGAATTTTATTAACATCAAAATCATCTTTTATTGATCAGTTCAATGCAGCAAAGTCCCAAATTTTGACTCCATATATTGTAATCAGCATCGAATATGAGTGGGAAAAATCATTAATGCGTAGAATTGAATGAATAAGTAGAAATCGAAGAAAAAATTTCTTTGAATGAAAACTAAATGTTTTCGTTTGCACCGATTATCCTCAGATTTCACTCCCTTCTCTTTCCACAAGTTCAAACTACCGAAAGGTAATACTCCAAAGTTTCAGTCAACTTCATTCTTCACTTTCTCTTCAAAGTCTGTTGAAAACTCTGTAACCTCGAATATCTTAATGAATCTGCATAACGTTCTCGAACAAGTGTAAAATTTGGGTAAAAATTAATTGCTGTGAATTATAGTTCGTGCACTGATATAGAAGAATCTGTTCACATTTAAAAAACGTATTTAATTTGGCAGGTTTTTTGAAACTTCTATCATTTATAATATTAACATGATAATAAACATGAACCTGATGAAAGCCACCTTTGCAACGTTTGTTATCCATCAATAAAGCAGAGTGAAATTCTGAACGAGTTAAATTCAAAGATTTTTCTCAACGTATTTCATAATCGAAAGTTTACGATTGGATCATCCTCGTGGAACGTATTGTTATTCTTTCCATATTGACACTCCAAAGTGGCCCCTAATTTGTTCGTGGGCATTTTCGTTGAGCAGGACGCTCGAGGCGAAATAATCCTTAGCACACTCGCTGTTGCGACCCTCTTTCGTCGGTGTGTAGGATGCTCCTCGTCCCTTTTCAAACTTTCAACATTTTCACGACTCTAAAATTCTCTTTGAAAAAAGTTTTTTCGTTGCTTCGAGAAATGCTCGAAAAGAGCGATTACGTTTCCATTTTTAACAGTTTAATATTGTTTTCCTCAAAGATATTGTAATGTTAAGAAACGAGGAGGTCTTCGTATTTCGACCATAGCCGAGGTTGGTAAGAAACGACAACGAACACGAAAAGATGATATTTTCGTGGAGCTGCTATCAAAAGATTCAAGCTTCTCACGTCTGAAAGTTCGAGCATCTTTTCAACATTTCATCTTTTCAACGAACTATGCTTAAGTATAACGTTTTTGAATTTTCAGTATAAATCGTGAAAAATTACTCATTCCTTATATGATCGTCGATTAAACGAACGGAAAGAAGGGAATTATTTTAATAGAAACAATTTTCAATTCCCTGTGTTCGTTTAGAGTTATGAATTCAAAACAAATGATATACTACGGATTTGAGTTGTTCATTAGAAACAGTAATTGAGATCAGTGATAGCAGACATGAATTTTATGGCTTGCCCTTCGGTACTACGTTAATCTAATTATATGACGTGATGGTACAGATATGAAAATCTAGGTTATCAAGCGTTCGTGTAGTTATGTTGCAATACAACAAATCAGTTTACATTGAGGAAATCGTATCGTGATTTAATACATTATAGCATCTGTTATTTTTTAATGAAAATGGAGGAAATTTAATAAACTGATTTTTATATTCAATAAAACTGGAACCGTTTGACGAGAAAAGTTTCGATGAAAGAAGATATGAGAAGAATTTTTCTATTACAAAATGTATAGTCCTCTCTTAAGAAGCTGAATGTGTGATTTTAAAATAAGAAGAGGTATGTTAAAGCTTAAATAAAAGTATATATAGGGTATGTATGTCGTGTTACTCGTTTAACCGTCTTTGAACGAGTTCATTTTCTCTGTCGAGACCAGGTGACGCTGGTGCAACAAAATTACGAGACCCGATGGAGGTCGTAGATCGAGTTATGCCCACGATGAAAAACGTGTTCCTTCTTAGCGTTATGCTGCCACGCAAGAAAGACCTTCGAGTCGTAATAGTCCTTGATCTCCACTACTTGAATTCACGATACTGTCGAATATTTCGTTTTTAACGATTCAATTTTATGTTCCTCACAAAACTAGATAGAGAACAAAAACCTTAATTACGATCTTGACTGTCATACTTCTAAGAACGTGATCAATTTTTGCACACGTATGACGATCAACGTTAACTCGTTGATGTTTTACGTCTCCATGTATTTCCCACTTGGTCCAACAGAGTATGAAAATTTCTTGTATAATCAAAACTAATGTTTTTTAATTTTTGTCAAAAGAATGTGTGGCATACGCATGGTCTATGCCCTACTTTTCCTTATGTATTTTGATAGCATTAGATTATACACACTATCACGCATTTGATACCGGTACCTCGTTGCTGCATCAGGTAGTCTAACACAATTCGATTTCGATGCGGCTTCAACCGTGAGCAGTCACACATTCTACGCGAGCGAAATGGGCTCTTAAATTAGGCAACCAGAAACCCCAGAGGCATCGCGAAACGAGTTTGCTGAGGTTCATACATACGTTTACACGTCGGTCATTCTCGATTCACCAACCACCCGAACATGTCGCCGCTACATTGATTAATTTTGCTTAACCCGGACGGAACCATTAGGTCGTTAACTGGATCGTGGATGAAGAAAACCCATCATCTCCCTTATATCGGGGTAATCATATTCCATCGAAATTCATGATTCATGACAAAACCGTATGACGTGAGGACAGTGAAAAAGAAGTTTCATGGAATCAAAAGTACTGTTTCAAGTGTATTCTAATACATTTTCCGTCAAACTCAAATCATAATAATATTTGGAAGTTCATCTAAGGATGAGGGAATGGAAAAAGAGGAGAAGATCCATGGAACGAAGCATTTCTAGCTGATGTAAACTCTTAACTACCAACAACTCGAAGAAATTTATGGTTAGAATGAATGTAGGGTGGCTGCGTGGCAGTTGCCTTATCATATTTACCAACCCTAGTACCTTTATACCTTCTTCTCAGTAACTTTTACATCATCTTGGTCAAAACTCGTTGTCTTACATTCAAAATTGTCATCTTTATCAGACAAAAATTTTGAGATAACAAACTTTTGAAAGTATTCCTGTCTTCTTCATTCACAATTATATATTCGATGGATTTGATCACTCGTAACGAGAGGCTTATAAATTCAATGCATAAACGTATTTCACATTTGTAAATTTAGAAATCTTTATTCTTTCATAAACTCATTCATCCATCTGATATTCATTTCAACTGTGTCGATGACATCAATATACTCCGATTCACTTTTCCACAGAGTACGAGACTACCAGAACGTGCATATGCTTGGTGATCATTCACCAACGCCGTACAAATACCACCTCCTCCTCCCGTGCATCTCTTACACACAATTGTGCGAAATGAAAAATGAAGAACGAAAAACAAATAATTGCACGTTTATTGACCTGGAAACGAATTTTTGAGTGTTCTTTTTGTATAATTCGTTCAGAAGAATTCCAAGGATGCGTGCAATTATTCCATGAGACAGAGTATAATTCCTGCGAATGCATTCTTCAAACATGATTAACCTCGTGAAGCGTGAATGAGCATAGGAAGAATTTTTGTTCAGATTATATATCACGGGAGAATCGTTGCTTTTTTTTGTCTATTCACAAACCGTTTCTCAAGTCCTTCCTCAAAAATGGTAAAAAAATAGGGGGAAAAGAACAATAACAGTAGAATATGAACAATTGTCATCAATCACATCAGTTGGAGTTTCGAAGGCGTAAATAAAAAAGAAAAAAAGAAACATGAAACCATTCAAACGTTCAACATGACGCACACATGCATATACAATTCAGTTTGATTGATTTATAGTCTCAACGGAAAGGTTTTCCAAGAGTTAGGAAGTTTATATGTGAATCCGATACGAATTCTATATAAATCCGCGGTATATATGAACAAATTATTCTACAAGCGTTTCCAGAAATGCGTGTTCTCGTGTGTTTCTATTTTTGTTACCTACAGTTATAGACAAAAAATTATGAATAAAAAATTGCATTGAAGAATAGGGTGTTACATAAATTCTAAGTCATGAAAAGATATAAGATTTTATGAAACTACGGAAGGATGCTAAAAGTCTTTCTTGAACAATTCTACTCCTCTACTCATTTCAAACAAGTAGTATTTCCTCTCTGAAAGCAATGAATGGTAACTCCCATGGCCTTCACATCCCTTGAGGTCATTAATAACTAGCGGCAGCAACGTGTATTACCCTTGTCAAATCACAATAGCAAATCCATATCCAATAATATAGGGTACGGACTTATTCATTGTTCTTTATTTCCTAATTGGCAATTAAGGTACCACGGATTTTGAACTCAGAATTCTTGACTCAGGATTTATTTCCCGATTATAATCAACATTCATGGATCGAAGAATGATATTTCAATTAGTTCTTTCTCTCGGTCATTAAAGAATATTCTTGAATTCAGAGCGGTATTAGAAAAGTTAATTTGAGATTTCTTACATCGCGTACTTTCAAATTTAAATTGAAGAGAGTATTCAATCTCTCTCTTTGTGCTTTCAATAATTCTTCTTAATTTTTTATTCCAAGACTTCAACATTGAAGAGCGAATGGTTCGAATATATCCATTTTTCTTCCTACAATATTTATTAAGAGACGAATCCGAGGAATGAATTTTTTATATCACATACTGCACGGAAAGCAAAGTTCTTGATGAATTCTTGTGTGAGATCAAGAGAAGTTCTCTGAAGGAAAACCAAGTTCATTCAATTGTTGAAAGGAAAGCTCTGATCTTTCTTTTCAGGGAGAACTATGAGAGACACATGTGCTTTTTAATTTCTCGTGAAGTTTTCAACATAAAACTTTATTTCTGAATCCAAAGACGAATATCCTGTGTGTATCCTATTTCTAAATCCTCCGAAAACTTTCTCCTTCTCTTTCCATCTATTGAAATATACTCTTTTGATTTATTATATTTCCTTCGTATTGAGGCACACAAAGATTTCACAATTCATATGTATGATGCATGTAACACACGATTCAGGCTTGTTTCTATATTCAACATAATCCAATTCAATACGATTCAATTAAATACACCATGCAGGCGTGGTTGCACAATCATTTGCAATTTGCACTTAATTGACGAACTATTGAAATTAATCAAAAGTGTGCAACGTTGCATATCTCGCAGATAACCATGTTATAATACATGTAATTCGAAATATAAGTCTCCTGAATACCGGAATTTCGGATAAACGTAATTGTAGAACATGATTCCACACTCGAATGCTGTGAATAATGATGAATTATTTGCTCATTTAGAATTTTTTCTTCAATGTTTGACCGAAATTCCAATAGATCTGTATATTTTGTAATTTCCAATAGTTTGTTTAATGCATCAAATTTCACTGAGAAAAATCACATTCCAGGTTCGCTTCAGAAACTTCGGATGAAATGCCTCAAAAGTGGAAAGATTATTACTTGAGAGATGTTTCCAAGCAAACATTTTTATGAGAACGTTTTCAAATTTTTTTAATGTGGATAATTTATTGAGGATATTTTAATGATACATCCTTTTCTAGACAAACTATATTCGTATCAAGTGGAAATTCAATCTCACGATTTGATGACCGCTTGTTTCATCATATGGAAATCAATATTTCATACGATGCACATGAATTTTCAGCATCAGATGAAATTTAGTTGTGAAGAATATGACGATCTATTGTTGTCCGTGATTCCCAAGTATGTGTACATATATGAGAATTTCCTCCTCTCCAGGAGACTACCACGAAAGTTTGGAAGGGAGAGAAAATAACCGGAACCGTCTCTCAACGATCTTAAACGAGAGAAATGGTCCGTGTTTTTCACAGAAATGATGAAACAGAACAACGAACAAAAAAGAGAACATCCCGTTATTCCATAACACGCTTATTAACTAATTACAAAGTTCAATTCCCTATTTCATCTTTGTCTCGGCTTTCTTTGGGGAATGTTTTATATTTTTCTCTATTCTATTCATAAGGAACAAAATTGTTTCGATATATCCCTGAGAGATATAAAATAAGTGCAGAATTTTCGGTGAGTAATCTTCCATCAATTCCCGTGTAAAAAAATGTTTTCCACTCGATAAAAATTCTATAAAAACTGACAGAATATCCTCACTAACTCATACAAATGAATCGATTTCTTCTGTAATTTTTCAACTCAGTTGATCCCATCAACACTTGGTATATTATTTCCAAATGAATAATAATCACGAGAAAAAGGTCTCAAAACATGTTGGAAGCAATAACCATCCCACTCGAAGTTCACTAATTTTATGTTCCTTGAAAATGAAATATCGGAGAAGTTTTTCTCCTTCGAACTTCTTCCTCAAGTTATTCAAAATCAGGCTATTTTCTGTTTCCATTCAATTTACTGTCAGAATAGTTCACCGCCTCGTTTTATTAGCATCTTTAGCGATTTTCTCACTTGCATTGTGAAAACTTGTGCTTCGTAGTTTGTAGCTGTCCATAGAATTTCAATTTATCTGATGAAACGAAGACAATACACGGATCTTGAACTTCGAAGGAAAATATTTATCAAACACGAGTTCGTCGATGCAGGTGAATCAGATTTGATTTGAAGTTGAAACGATTATTGCATTGAAAATTGTTGGTCCAAATAAAATGTTTAGAAAATTATCTAGATTCGAAGATTCGACGAGATCTGCTGATTCACCAATAAAAGGGAGAAAAGTTTCTGCTCCATTACAGAATCAGTTTCCTCGCGCCACGATACGAATAGATGCAAGGAGAAATCGAAAAGCCGATAGCGAGGAAAATTTCCCTTGTACCATTGGCAAAACGCCATGAACGAGAAGAAATCGACGGGGAATTTGTTGGGAATTTGTCTCGATCCATGACGTTTTGTCAAAGGGACAAGGAGAATTTTCCTCGTGGGTATACGACGTAAATGCTACTCCTATCGGTTTTCCTCTTTCGTTCAATGATTTATCTAAACGACAACGACGGGCCAACTTTGCAATCAAGTTTCTTATCCACTTGGTTTATATCCAATGGCATAATTTACCTAATGATCGTAGCTGATTGCGTTGCTGTTGAGATTAAAAGTTATCCGAATCTCAGTAAGATTCCTTATAAAATCACTCAAGTTTTTCTTAAAATTGTTCATTTGAAATGTTGAATATGTTCCGCGTTATAACTTACTCGATCGGCGGAAATCAAGCCAATTTACCTGAAACAGAAAAAAAATTTCATGATAATTTCATATTTATTCACTCATTTTAACTTATTAACCAATTACTTAATAAATTTTAATGTGAAATCGATAATAATTGATTACATACCAGAGATTGAATTTTCAATACAAATTTGAGTTTCTTCATGGTTTGCAAATATTGGGAAATGACAATTTTTGATTTATGAAAAAAGTTGGCACAAAGTTTCACTCGCTTCTTTTGATACTTGAGTGCCCTTAAGAAGATTGGAATGATTAATAATTATAATTGAACTCAAAGGTTTCTTCAACAAATACTGATATTTGCACTGTGTTTCTATGTTATAATTCCCAAGCGACTGTGACATGGTGGTGAGTAGCTTCTTTTAAGCTTCTTCCTGCTATGATAAGCGAGAAGACTTCATCCTTGAGTCACGCGAAGCATGAATCTCGGGATGGAAATCGATATTTATAAATGTATTTAGTAATATGAATAAAACATTTTCCAGAGTACTTTTGAAGAGAATTTTATATGAGAATAGTTGTGAGAGATTCAGTGTATCATTAACAGTATCGATCGGTGGAACGGATTGAAGACTTCATTCAAGTATTATGATACCATACAAGAAAATATTTAGTGATATAGTAGCAACAATCGAGAAAACTTCATCTCATTTCAACTAATTCGAAATTCACAAATTTTCTTTGCAATTCCATGTAAATCTATAAATAGCAAGTAAAACATACATACAACACTTAATTATCAGATGTTTGTTGAATTCCAATAAATATCACGTTGAAATTGAGAATATTTTGTTACGAATGTATTCAAATGATTTTTTTCAGTGTAAATTATTCATAAAATAATATTGAGATTGAAGAGTAAGCTATGTAAGTAGGACAGTTCCATAATGCGATAAGAAGATTCATGCATTTTTTATTATATTCTCTGAGGGACTTAATGCAGAACAGAACTTCATCCAGAAACCTTGTCTGATTTTCACAACCTTACAAAAACCAGGCGTTGAATTCAAAACATAAACATTATATCGAGATGAATGGGAATCACATATACACAAAGAGGAAAAATCTGTTCCAATGGAAAGTTTGTTAGAGCAACCATCAAAGCGATACCTACCAATCACTTAACGTTCCTATTGCGCATATGACGATAAAACATCCAACACTCGAAAAGTATAACATTTTTTACTCGGATTCGGATAAAAAAAAATTCTAAAAAGTTGTTTGAATAAACCGCAGAACAATAAACACGATGGAAGCGTAAAAATTCTACTGATTGAACATCATTCCCTGTATTTCTCCTTTTGTGCTTTATACGTATTAATACTCGAGAAATCGATTATTCTCATCATATATGAGTCAAAAATTGAAATAGTGCGGTTTTAGCATCAAAGATGATATAGTATCAGTTTCCATTACCGATATTCTTTCGAGTTGATTTCTGAATCAAGTACGATCGGGTCCCGATCAGTCATTCGTTGATGGATTCATCCCAGTCGAACAATGCGTATATCAATGAACAATGGACACGACGTAGAAGGGAGTGCACGCAACAAAACAGAGAACGGTAATAACAATTCTCTGCGTCAATTTTCAGCGATGCGGTTTTTTGTTCTTGCTTTCATTCTTGTTCACCGTACAGTCCCTGTACATTTATATACAGCACGTAAAAACTTTTGTGTCGACCATATTCCTTTTCTCTTCATCGATCCACAACGGTAAAACCAGGAAAAACCATTATGGCATCAGGCTAAAACAATTATCGACAGCAAGGATACGAGACGAAGGGAAGCGCATCTCTCATCATTTTCAGGGGCAGGGGAGTATGGACTCCAGTTGTGCACCATTTGAAACGAAACAAACCTATCCGGGCAATTGTCCGTCGTTGCACCAATTAATAGTCGGTACGTGACCCTACGGTTTCGTGAGAATAAAGCAATCAAGAGAGGGAAGAGAAGGTAAATATAATTACTGTTGCATTATTCACGGAAAATCGAACTGGTTTTCGTGTAGTAGTTATCATATTGTATCACGAAGATTGTGTATCCTTGGAACATTCATACGTCCTGACTCTCTCTCTCTCTCTCTTCCGTTCCAAGTTTCATACTCAGCCACGATATGTGGATTTCTTTTCCAAGTATGTTATGAAACACGCCCACATCTTCAGGGTCTGAAATTTTGTTGCGTTTTAATTAGTTTTATGAAATTTCACTCTATCATAAATCCGTCATTATCTGCGAATGCAGTTGATTAGTGATTTAACTTCTAACGAATCATTCATTCTCTATGTAGTGATATCAGTCAAAACTCAGTGAATCAGATTAACCATCTGGCTGGGCAATTTGAAGCAAGCGAGTGGGTACATTCACATTTGAAGCACTGGTGTATGCACGCATAGGGTTTTCAAACAATAGCTGCATTCTTCCCAAATACGTGCGTCCAAGTGGTTTGGAGTTTCATTCAGTTTTATTCGGTCTATTGAGTAAATATTTTGTTCACTGATGTTTCCACAAATTCTATGATCGTTGTGTTTCTTTCGGGAGATGTTTTCGTAGGGATAAAAAGGTAGAAAAGTCAACGAAAGCTCTCGTACTACTGATATTGGAAGAGGAATTTGAATTTTCATTGAATCGTCGTGTTGCATTTCTAGAGTCTATTGACAGGAATCTTTTTCATTCCTATGATATAGTTAGATATGTCCCAACTAAAATGGATTTTCGGTATCCTTAACCGCATTCTCGTCCATTCATACTCGAATGGTCATCTGTTTTATTTTATGAGAAATTGAGAAAATCCATTTATTAAAATCGAAGAGGTCAGTGAATGGTATTTGATTGTATAAAAATCATCAAAATAGCAAGAAGTCGAAGAAGCTTAAAAATTTATCAGGAGATGGATTTTCTATCTTGGTCACAAAATTTTGAGGAATTGGAAGAACAATTTGAGTTATTTTTATCCACTTCATTGCATGTTTTTTTATTATTGATATCAGTTTGGATTCGATATTCTAATGACCTGGAATTGGTATTGGCTTGAATATTGAATTCGTCAATCTACATTAGAACAATATAATCCGTGGAGTGAGAAAAATATGTGCATTAGGTCGGGAAGATACATTTATGTCGATATCAGCCAAGAAATTTTCTTTCAAAAAATAAACTTCAAATATTAAACGTGATTGGGAGAGAGCAGACGAATCACATCATTTATTGAGTACGGCTAACACGGTTGTCAATTTGTTGAAATTGAAGGACCGCCAACCATTGTGTAACATCAGAAAAAATAATAGATTTTGAAACTTGAGCCAATGAAAAGATTCCCGAAATTAAGATTGATTTGTGCGCTCTCATCCCCAACAGATCAAAGGAATCAAATCAAAGTCACAAGTGGCCTAATGAATCGAAGAATACAATGAAGCATTCATCAAAACCAAATTCAATAATCGCGAACGTATCTCATCTAAACTGAGAATTCAATTGAAATCCTGATCATTATACAACACGCAGTACCGCATTCACGAAATTTAATTTCATTACATGATTTCCATCAATTTTATTCGATTAATTAAAATATCAATCAAATACAATTCCCATCAAGCTTCAAGAATTTTCAATTATATCTAAATTCCTATTACCCTGTGGGTAATATACCCGAGTTTATAAAAACGCAAATCCACGCCAGTTATACGGATAAGGTAAAGAATCCATTTCCTCTTCCCTTCTTTTTCATTCCTCTTTTTCTCCTGTTCCTCCGTATCTCGACATCCGGGCATACATCTTCCTATCCAATTCCATCGCATATACAACCAACACGTTAAATCAGTTTGAGAGCATTAGATTCATGCCGCATTCATCTAGGTTGCAACCCTAGCTCCAACATTGCTCAGATCTCGAGTGAGCCAAAAAAACTTGTTTTGGTCGCACAGTTTTTCCACGATGCAGCTCATCGAATTGAAGCAAGAAATAATCTAATCAATATTCTAGACGTATCATTTCATGAACTGCAGATCAGCTGTGTGATTTTCTCATTCGAATGTACTAGGGTGTATTAGAATGTACGAACCTTGAATTTTTCAGTCGAACTGAACTCGAACCGAACTCGAACCAAACTGCAAATATATTCTTCAAGTTGAAGTAAACTTTGCAATTTTGAACCTACTCCCAACTTTCAAAACGTCTAATCGCAAAGCCAAAACTAAATTAGAAATACATTTATGGAAACAGAATCCATGATGAATTCATTTTTTCAAGTGGCGTTTTATATGCAGTATCAAAACAGTCCACCCTAGTAGCACCAAAAGTACATAAAACATTTTGAGAATGTTTATTGAACGTTTGGGTGATTTAGAAACGTTTGGAGAATATTCTATACATATTGGAGTTATTTGAGTAATAATGCAGACCTCAATTATTATTTGTCATTGATTGCAATTGTTTTCTCCATTGCACAGCATTCTTATGTTTCTATTCTAACATCGAGCCGAACGTTTTCAATTAATGCAGTTCGAAATTTGAACCGAACCGGACTGTTTCTGTTATCCAAGTTCGAAATTCGAACCGAACCGAACTTTCTCTGCTAATCAAGTTCGAAGTTTGAACCGAACAGTGGGAGTTCGGTTCGATTCGAGATTCGAACAGTTCGCACACCCCTAGAATGTATCATGCATGGGAGTATCGATGTACTTGACATGTACTCCTCCTCCATACGTTGCAACAATCCCAGCGACTAGGGACCTTGAGAACAGACATCACTTGACGGTCATTACTTGTTCGGCGTTGCAGAATGAGCAAAATGAGAGACAGAACAGAGAGAAAATCTAGAAAAGAAAAGTACAAAAAACAGGAAGGAAGAGAGGTTCATGCATATGGAGATATGTGCGGAAAAGATAGATGCGCTATACGTTGTGCACAATATGAAAATTACACCCCCCTACGGACTCGGTGGTTACTTTGAATATAATGTGGTGGATAATGAGGATGCGTTCGAATAGCACACACATATACATGCAAATGAATGCCTGTATGTAGCATGTAGACGCAGGGATAGAAGCTCACTCCTCGTTGTTGTCATTCAACGAGGGACGTGTAGACGACAAAATATGCGCACAAGATATACACGTTAATGATAAAAATACAACATCCATATATCCCCGGCACCATGAACCTAGTACGCGACTCATATAAATGCGCTTCGTATAAGTATGAATAACTTTATGAATACCAGTGAAATTTATTCTTCAAACGGTTCTTCATATCGGTTCAAGATGTCATTATTTTCATATGTAGATTCTGGAAAATAAACATCATTTCTTTCGGTTAACATGAATCCCTGGATTTTATTGAAAATGGGACCATGGATATCAAATTGAGAATATGATTTCCAAAATATTCTAATTCAACTTTCATTCTCGAATACTCGTGAAGCTGAAACTGGCAGCCATAAAGTTAGCAGCCGATTGTAATAATTTTCTGAATAAAACGTCTATGGAAGATTTAAGGCTCTGAAACGTTCAATGGGATGCTCCTTGATCGATATAAACAAAGCTTTAACAACGTTTAATAAAAAGTTACAAGAACTGGCTGCTAGCTCTACAGCTGCTAGTTTCAGCTCCGTCGAACACTCCTCGTTCTGTGATCGTGCCGATCTATCCTTTTCCTCAACGATTTCCAGATAATTTGAAGAGGGATCATCAGAGAGAATTGATGAATTTTTATATCCTGAACATGTTTTGCAGAACTGTGAAGGAGGTCTAGTGACCTTTTTCCTATGCAACGCTTTTACACAATATTCACAAGTTTGATCGCATGAGGAGTTAAATATTCCATGATCTGATGCGAGTACCTCACGAATCACTGATGAAATGATAAATCACTGTCACTTTTCATTCAAAATATAATGGAGAGAGAGAAAGAATGATGTAGAATAATATGATGCACTTCCTTGACTTTTCTTTCATAAAAAATGGAACGTGTCTCGCGATACGAACAAAAATTTATAGAGCACGAAAAAGATTTTTATTTCCATGCCCCACTTTCGAATTGATAAATTATCAGAACATTAGAGCTGATATTTGTGACGATGCTGGTTTTCAATGAATAAAGAGGTGACAGGTGTTTTCA
Organism: Gonatopus flavifemur; assembly: GCA_018340375.1. NCBI lineage: Eukaryota > Metazoa > Arthropoda > Insecta > Hymenoptera > Dryinidae > Gonatopus > Gonatopus flavifemur. The sequence continues at coordinate 37,709,172 of JAFFJZ010000001.1, read as the reverse complement.
TTTTTCTCCATCTCACGAGGTTGCTGTATTCGTCTCAAAAAGTAGTTGTATCCTTTGGGAGCGTAGAGTCGTTCGCATAAAGCGGAATGTCCAGTCTTGCTAAATATGGACTCTAATGGTCATCGTGGACGACTCTTCGGTCCACATTTCCGCTAATAAATGTCATTGCTCATTACTCTTCCAATTATTTTTTTTCGCTCCCTATTGAATTTGTCCATCGGTCGTATCGCAATTGCGCTACTCACGGAGATTGTTACTCAGAATTGCAATTGCGATGGCATTGAACCGGTCATACAATCTGATCGAATCGAGACTTCGCTAGACAAAAACGAGCTTAGAGTTCATTACATTTTTTCTCCTCTCCACAATTGTATGGACTGATGAGTATTTCAGTCGTTAGGACGATTATTTTGTATTTAAGAGAGCGAGGGGTGTATCTTTTCATCAAACGTGAGGGAGATGAAATTTTTTGTTCACGTGAATTATGAGAACTAAGAAATACGTGTATAGGAAACGTGTTTACGAATTTATCGGAAATTCAGCAATCTATAGAAAACATGTTGAAAAAATATGAATTTGCATATATTTGATGAACGGAAATTCATTTATCCGTACAGAAGTTGGAAAATTCATGTGCTGTTTGTACAGAAAAAATGTGAATGTTTTTTATAATTCGAATATACTGTTCATTGTTCTTCGACTACCGGTTAGCTGTATCGGGCGGTGCAGGTTTTATGAAATGTTTTGAAGCCGATTGTCTTATATAAGTGGAAAAATTCTCCTACCTGCCCGGAGAATATATAATGGTCACGAAAAAACTGTACTTCGGTACCCTGCGACAACCTATCTTATATCCCGCTTGAGTTTACTGGAGCAGCGGGCAAGGATTCGAGGCGCGCACGCCCTCTCCCAAACCTTGCGAAGCTCGAGACTGGAGACGGATTTATAGATGTGATGCCTCACGATATTGCTTGCGTATTGGCAGGTGCATTTTATTACTGTTCACGTGCTGCGTTTAGGTTCTTCGACTCGTCACACTGGGAGTGTTGATGAGTTGTCACAGTTCAAACTATAAAAACTGATCTGTAATTATTATTGAAAAATGAAGCATTGATGTTTGAGCATAAACATCTGTGTCTCATAATAAGATAGAGATGACCAATTTTGAGACACCGATATTTTATTCTCAAACATTTGGCATAGATCATATTCCAACGTTTGGAATGACAGATTTTTCCCAATAGAGCAAATCATTAGAATATGGTAAGATCTCATTGATGGGCCACATTCAAGCACCGTAATTTTTGACTATGAATTGAACTCATTCCATCTCATTACTGGTTATATCTATAGTCGAATCGCTGGTTTCTTACGTAATCGAATGTTCGTCACGATTATCCATCACTGGTCTCACTTTATAGAGACGATTTATAAACTCTGTATGAGATTTTTCTGAATCATTAGTAGCGAATTTTAACAAAATTCATATCATGAGATAGTTTCCAAAAAATCTTTGTCAGTGGCTGCTCAATGTATAGAGAGAATAATATTATCAGCGTTATGAGAGTATAGTTCTCATGGGGCATACTTTTCATTACGGCAATGCAAACAAGAACTCTGTTCATACACATCACTGCTTAATCCGCACTCAATCAGAAAAATGATAAATAATTGTATACTCATTATCTTTTTATCATAGTGAACAAGATATCCCACGGGAACTGTGTTATCTAATGATCTTTCAGTTTATAATTTCCTGTATATGAATCAACAATGCTCACAATCCACATGAAGAGAATCTGTTTGCAAAACTTATACGAATGTATTTTATGAAATTCCAATTCATTTCCATCTCTACACTCTGCAAACCCAAAATATTCATATGAGATTGAAAGGAATGAATTTTTTCCGGTTATTGACGTTTCGCACATATTGTCTCTTGTTTCATCAAACGCAAACCTTGAAAATTCGAAAACAAGCCACAATGTTGATGAAACTTCTGCTTTTTATACCTCTCTTTTTGCAAACAAAACTATTGAAAAAGTCGATACAAGGGGCCACGATGACTGTTTGAAAACCTCCAACACAAAACACTTTGAAATTTTCCTTACTGTTGCTATACATATCCATTCGACTCTTGGATTATTTCTGAAAATCGTTCCCCATTTTGAAAGGATTCTCGTTATCACGAGACTTCGCTTTTCTGTTTGTAGTTATACTGTCACATAGATTAAATAACCTATTCCAATTCTCGCATCCATAAAATTATTCAATAGAAGATTCAATCGATATCAAAATCCATTCCAAAGTCGACCTATTCAATAGAATAAGTATTTCCACGAACATGAATTCTATTAAAGATCCGAACTTCCGAGAAGAACCATATGATTCTAGAGCTAAGCCATATATGTGATTCAGAATGTCCCAGGAGGTATAGCTGAGCACACCGTTCCTATCGATTGACAAACTAAACCTACTTTCTAGCGGTGTTTTTCTTTTCCCTTCGTCTTTTTCCTCAGTGCGATACCGTACATAGATACGCTGCGTAAATAGCATGCAGCGTGATGTGTGAGTCGAGAGATCGATGGTAGGATAGTTTGTGTTTGTATACCTTACACTTGGTTACACGTGCTTCGGTGTGCAGAGTCAACACTGGTCGACAGAGTAAACGAAAGATTTAAGCTTGGCGTGTTTAATGAAAAATATGAAGACGCTTGTATTAGGATCTTCATTCAGTATCATGATTTTCAATTCCGGAATTCTCAATAGTAAGTTATCGCTTGGCAATAGGTACATCACAGGATGTATCTTCAAATATTTCACTGTTCTTGTTTGAAGAAACTATCATTATTGTTTCATCGCAATCATTGTTTGGTTACACTTCAAACGAAATAGCATTGAACATTTTCCCTGAAATAAGTGAGCTCCAAACTAAGTGGTTCACCATACACCGCTATTCAGCATCTAAAAGAAGTTCGTCACCCCATTTGTCTAATTTTAGTTCCCCAGTCGCTTCCATCCACGACGACTCAACTATAACTGATTGTCTCTTCTGTCAGAACACGAGATTTCGTCGTTTATTTTTCACATTCGAAGGAACGTAAGCTTGATTCCTCAAAATAGCTTTCGACTGGAGTCTTGGAGTATAGTCGCTTTCACGATCTCTCGCACAAAATCTACGGCGCGTGATTTTTCAGGGACGAGTTTTTCTTCTATCTCTTGCGATCCGCTCGTAGAGTGCGCGCCTTTGGAAAAGCAAGAAAATTCGATTGTCGCTACGAACTCGAAACGAAGGGTAGGTAAATCGACGACCGATTAGAGTGAAGAGGAGCGACGTCCCAAGAAGAAATGGAGAAAAAATTTGGGAGGGGATTGGAAAATTATGGGGAAAATGTGAAGAGAATCGGAGAAGAGCTATCTCTCTGGTTTCGTACTACCTGAATGCACAATCTTCATCCTTTTTCGCACATTCTCCACAATCCCTGACAAATCACCGTTTCCCAGCAGCTCAACGAGGAAGGAAGAAAGGAGAAAAACTCTCGACTATCGCGACTGTTATCAAGTGGACATTAACTGTGTAGGAAAGAAAAAAAAATCCAAGCACTTCTAAATGTACGTTCGATGTCCGTTCAAGGATGAAACTCGCCACGTGAATGCACGAGGGTCCTCATTATTATTCAAGAATGATCACGATCTGTAGATACGATGTGAATCGAATTATTGTTGGCAATAAATGCTGATGGCAGACGTGGAGTGGCATACATACCTTTCAACACAGATGTGATTATGGTATATATGCTCGGATGTAGTACAAGTGAGTTTTCGATACCGAGGAGTTTCCACAATCACTTATGCAGTACATGAAAATCAGTTCTGAATCATTTTCATAGTAATAATGAATATGTTTTTGATTTGTTACGAATTAATACAATTCTTATCAGGGTGAGATTAACGATAAATGCATAGACCTTCATGACAATACATTTAAGCCTTTACAGAATACCTATCTACTTTCCTGCTGTTGAATCAAACCACTTGAGGGTTTGAGAAATCATTGAATTTTCAAAGCAAACAACTAAGTTTCTGAATACTCAGAAAACTGTTTCTATTCTTTCCTAGTCCATACAATTCCCAGTGAAATACACAGGAACAGCGTGCATATTAGACTCCTGGTAAATATCGTATGTTGACATTTTTCATGAAGAACCACTATCATTTTAACTTGAATAAATTTTACAGCAAAATGAATAATGAACTCAACACGCAATTTTCATTCTTAGAAAATGAATTAATTCGATATCTGGTGGAAGTAACAATTATCAGCTGAGAACCAGACATTCTTCGTGGGACTAGCCCAAAACTATAGTGTTTTTGAGGGATACTGTAACGCTCAATTATTCATCCCCTGGTCAGTTTCTATGGGCAGAAAATATACCATATTTCGATTAGTAATTGACCAGTTCTCAGAGCGCATGATGGCTATGTTTTGTCTTGTTTCAATGGGCAACTTATGGCTAGTAATTGTTTGATCTCACTCGGTAGCCAACTAATTATCGGATACTTATAATGTTTGTCTTTGGTCCAGTTTTGATGAGTAACACTGAAATGATTTGAAGTGTGCATATATCTGGCAGGAAAACTAAATTGCAACTGAGTGACATTTGTCCTTTTTATAGCTAATCTTCGGAGGAATTTTCTCAGGTGATTTAATTTGATAGAAGCTGACTGGTGGTTAGAGAATCCATTCACTTCGTCCAATACTTGGAAATTAATTTCACCCGTACAACACAACCACCGATGCCCGGACTTTTATCCATAGCCTTAACGTTGCTTCTCTGTTCCTCCACTGTGTATCCACTCATCCTTTTTATCCACCTCGCTTCCACGGAGATGCAACGTGGACATTAGTGTTGGAAACATTAGTTAGGGTAACTAATGTTTCCAACAGTAGGGGCCTAATGAATCAGAGAGGAAATAATTGTGTTAAATGAAGAATTTCTTCAGCTTTCATTCAAATAGTAATCTGATCTAACTCAAGTCCCGTTGAGTACATTTAAGAAATAATGATTGGATTTGATGTCAACATTGAGTGTTCATCTCTTTGTACACTGTTATTTGCTTTGATCATTGATAAATCTGAAAATTTCAAATACCCTTTCATGAGAAACTAGACAATAATAATGATGATAATTGCTTATCCACTCTCGTGCATCCCTCATTCTTTTTTTTGTCTCTAATTTGACGCGAGAAATGAAAACCCGAAATTCCACATTGGAATGAAAGTTTGGACACATCGAATGGAATTATATTCTATAGGAAATGGTCAAAAAGCTTCATGCAAATTATGCTGTCAAACGTATTTTTATCCACGGTTCACTTTACGCCATATGCTGAAGAAATTAATGCAAAGCTTCTTATGATCGCATCACAAAGATGTAAATTGGAAAATTCATCCATGAACTCACGGTTTGGAATGTGGAGATTTATCGCATAGAAGTTTGTGAAAATGGGAGGAAAAAGGATTGATTCGCTTAATTCCGAATTCAAGAAGAAATCAACAATTGTCTTCGATGATAATGGGATAAAAATTCTCAGCTACACAATCACTCCTTCATATTATCAATTTCTGATCAGGTGATAAAGAATGTCTCTATCTCACCTGAAGAAGTTCAACAAAATCACACCAATTGAATGACTTATAATTTTCCACTCGTTCTTCGCACGAATCATAAACAATTCTATATTCACTCCTCGTTTTTGCAGACTGGAGGAGTGAAAATCTTTTGTAATCTGTTCGTTAGGGAGAGTGAGAAATAGTATCCTATATACAATTAATTAGATCTCATCTGAACACGAACCGAGAAGTGAGAATTTCATATAAAGAATTACTCTTGATGTATGAGAGTCTGTAAGTAAGAGCACGTGAGTATTATTTTGATCAATCTTCCACAAAATTCTGTGAGAATTGGTATCGAGTTCCTCGCATCGATATCAAATGGACTAATATACATCACATAACGTGTGATTTCTCACACGTACGATCAAGTTTTCGCCTCCTGAATGAGTCATCTGCTCTCTTTCTCCTAATTATCGACAGTGACATTTGCGACCAACATGCTTCTGGACTTGATTAATGACCCTTCTACCATACAAGTTCACTGAAAGAGCCGATTCCAAGCAATTTGATCGATTCACTTGAACGTATTTGAGCACGCAAGGCACGATGAGAGTAATGTTGAAGGTACCCAACTCGTTGATTTATTATCGACTAACTGTATCTCGAGAAATTTTTCTCGAAATCGAAAGTGAATACTAAAAGAGTAGAGCGAGAGAATTTTCAAATATAAAGAATGGAAGTGAATGAATTGGCATTAATGTTATAAAGTAGGGGGATGAATGATGGGAGAGTTCGAGTAATGATATTTTTTTACGTGAATCTCCGTTGAATCATAGAAATCAGTACACGAAACTGAAGCGAATGAGATATAGACTGTTAATTCAACGTATAAGTTTGGAACTGAATGACATCATTTCACGCTCCCTTCACTTTGGACTTAATGAACAAACTCGCCTCAACGTTTAGTTCACCATCCACAGCACAAGCTAACATAACCCACCGACACGTGTTGACTTGGTGTTAATCTATATACAACGTTAACTTTTGTGTAGGTTTCCGAAGCTTGCGCAGTTTGAAAATTCTTATCATCCGGTAATCCCTCATCTTGTTTATAGGGTACCTGGAACACAGAGTATCGAACTACTTATACATGTATAGCTGATACTGTCTATCAATTCCAACAATCTCAAGCTTCCAACATTTCAAAATTATTCACTCATTTCTTGTATGATTGTATTTTAAAAAATTCAAAATAATCACTTTTCCAATTTCGAAATTCTATACAAAGAAAGAATTTTCAGAAAATTTCAAACAACAATCCTTTGAAATACGTCAAAATTACAAATTCGCGTTGTTTTCATTCATATTATTTGATTATACAGCGACTCAAATCTAATTTCATCTCATTAGAGTTTTAATTGTCGAATACGATGATACATTCAGTCACAGAATCATAAATTGTATGAAATCCTGTTACAGATATAATGAACTGGAAATGAAAAACACTAACGAGCGTTATTAAATTTTCCATCATTTCGTCTTCTATTTGAGCTTTTATAATTATATATCGTTTCGTACATTATGCACATGAATATGTATTTACAAATATGTGTGGAGAAAGTTCATAACCTGCTTTAACTGCTATCAAGTCATCAAATATTTGATCAATGTAATGTGACCAATAGATATTAATTAGATTCAGCTGATCATCTTCATCACAGTTGATCGCACTTCAAATTGATCATAATCAAGAATCATTTGTCTCAAATCAATTGAGTCAAATTGTTCCTTTTTCTTTGACATAAGCTCATCTCTAGCCCAATCTAAAAGATGTGCTATTTTTTACGCTTTGTTGATTAGTTGTATACCGATGTCAATCCGTTTTTCATGGTCTCTGTTTTTTTTTCTTCTGTCAATCCTCAAAGTATACTTGGGTGCTTTGATGTGTGTCTCATTAGTCTAACTTCTCTCCTAATGACGATGTTTTTATAAACCTCTCTGTTCCACTTTTCCATCCGAATCTCCCTCATTTATTGTTCCATCAATCCACACTTGTGTTTTTGAGAAACTTTTTTTATCATCTCAAGCACTAAGAAAGTCGTTACGCTGAGTTGAAGGGGTTATGCTATTTGATCATTCACGATCATTCAAATTTCAGGTCGCATCGTTTTGTGAATTCAAGAGGAGATTTTTCCGAGACGATACAAATTATTCTAGATCCATTTTTGCATTCATGTGTTCGTAGTTTAATCGTCAATCCTACTTTGGTCCTTTGGATTACGTAGAACTGATTGTTTCATGGTGAATGGTTGCAGCAAATGAAAACAGTATTTATGAAGCCAAGAGCAAAGCTGCCCCAAACGAGAGGAAGTCTTAGTAATAAAAGAATATTTGTTGATTGGAAATTATTTCAAACGAGCAAGTATCAGGGATATGAAATTGAATGAGACATCAAGGAACTACAGTGCAAATTATCGTCGTACTGAAATTTTCACCACAAATCTCGAGTTATTTATAAAGAAATCGCTTTTTGAATTGACAAATATTCCTGTCTACGTTTAGAGATAACGAAGTTAAGTCATACACGGAGAAAAAAGATTTCGTTATTTTAACGAATCCGTCTCCGCTGAACGGATTGAATAACCTAACGATGACATTTCACTGTGTTGATGAGCTAATTCGCTGTATTTACTAACTGATTCGTTATAATTATCAGTCCTTAGCTAATTTTACGAAGCTTGATTCGCTGAAACAACGAATCGCCGTTCACTTCAGCGGACTTGCTTGCTGTCCATATAATAACAAGCGAGTTTCGTTGAGACAGCGAAATTCTTGCTATTCCAACGGATTTTTTTTCTCCGTGTACAATTTCTGCAGTATATCATCGAAACGATGTTTGTTAATAATGATTCCCCAGAAATATTTCCATTTGATTGGTTTTTTTTTTTTCATTGATATCACTTTTTTTACAGACACACGTACACAAAAATCGATTCTATCGAACAAAAATTCGTTCGACAAGGGTTTTATCTTCATTCCTGTGGGAATAATTCTCATCGAGCATGGTTCTATCTGTATTAAACAACTATTGAGTTAGAGTAGAGTACATATATAAGAACATTGGATTCGATTGATTACCCATTACAATGATGATTGAAGGAAAACTGTTATACACGGGTCTTCTAATTAAATTTGATGAGATTCGGTTGATGGCATTAGGATACATATTTGGTATTCAATAGACCTATAATCCTTTATGATACGTTCGTAAGAGCACTATTTCGTACTGAAAGAATTTTCATTCAGTCATCTTCGATCACGGTAAGATTATGATCTCATTGAATTACTTGAATTATCAACTGAGAGGAATTAAGTGAATAAAATGGTTTATAAATTGAATGAAAATCGACAAACGATATTCTTACACAATCTTTTCTTCTCTTTTGGTACGATACTATCTTTTGCATGATGAAAAGCAGCTTTTGATCAGGAGAATACTCTCTAAATCCGAAGGAGTGAAAAATCACGTGTTTCACTCCTCGGAAGTGAGCCAGTCGGCTTCGGGTGGGATTTTCACTCGTTTCGAGTGAACCTTCACTCTTTTGGAGTGGAAAATTCACTCTAGAATTTGAGTGGCTGTGAGTTTCTAACCTCAAACCTTAGACTGTCACTCTAAGAGAGTGGAAATTTCACTCGAAACTTCGACAGGCTCACTTTTGGCCGGCTAAAGAGTGAAATCTCACTCTAAAAATTTTAGAGAGTAATACTGGATGAATGCGAAATGAACAAAATGAATTACGATTTGAGAAATATTCCTAGTGAAAATCATCGTAGCCATTTTCAAACCCTTGCAAGGTCTCAAGAGGCCTTCACGAGGAACTTGCTGAGCCTGGTAAAGCCTTGTCATAAACTACAGGCTTATTACAGCAATTTATACTGAGATTCCTGCAGGTGGTGATCATATTTGCTACAACCGGTTGTGTCAAGTTCGTTAAGGGTAGTTCGAAAGAAGACACGTGGGTTTCGTATTATTGAATTATTACAAATATTTCTTGATATTATAAACATTTTATTTTCCCCCAAAAATGGTGGTACCAAGTTCCTCCACAGGTGGAGAATTTTTCACTATAATTTGGTAAAATTTTCCCTCAGTTTTGGAGAATTCAACACCCAAAAAACGAAATAACTTTCTCAAAAATCCTTTATTTTTGATGGAAAAACAATTCCGCCACGATAAGGGGATGAAATCCACCAACAGTGTGAAGAAAAACTCCCCACATTTTTTGTGGTGTATTTGACGCCTCATTTGAAAAGGTAATGAGTCTGAAATATATTTTGTACAACGATTCCAACTTCAATTTTCCAATTTTTGTGAACAGAGCAAACGATATTGGGAATGACATTACATACTCTACAATCAGGGAGTAGCGAGGAAAGTGGTTAGGGAAGTTTTTCTGTCACATTATTACACTGATAGTTATTCTTCAGATTTATGCCGATTTTCAAACAAGAATCAAGCGCATATATTCCGCGGGTGTGTGTTTGTGGCTGAGGGTCTCATCACAGCTGCTTTGTGAACGAAAATTTTAATACGCAAGGAAAAGATATGAATAATCGTATATGCAAAAGAGTTTCTGCGATATGGGTTCTAAATAACTCTACATCAGACCTCAGCTGGAAACTATACCAAGTAGAAAAGGGAAGACTATACCACCACGGCTATTTTACATTCCGTATTTCCCGGTTCGTTATTTATGCAAACCACTGGAATATACGATGAGAAAATGTATGTTCATGCAAATCTGGTACACAAACGTTTACTTATGTTTTGCAGAGAAGTCTTAAACTTCGGCAATTCATGTTGACACCCTAATACAACCATGCCCCGAGTCAAACTTGTCCGATTTCATCGTAAACGTGTAAACATGATGGTAAACTACCAGAGAAATGAAGATGTAATATTTGAGGAATTACATGATGCCATGATCTTCGTTTGACGAATGACCAGTTCATTTCGAATAATAGAGCGTTTAGAACTAACCTAATCCCTCCGTCTTTTCAACGTACGTTTTTACTTCATTCAATTTGTACACGTTTTCTACCAACCTTGCCCAAGAGACAACGTTAGGTTCTTATACTTGAAGTACCCTTGTATCTAACTCATAATTAGAGTGTTCTAACGACTATGCTCGGACAAGTACCACTCACGAGAACGTACATACACAGTCGCTTAGGGTATCTTGTTATACCTTCCTCTTCCTCTTTGTCACAAGGAAAAACGCTGTATTGCGCCAATCATTGGATGTAACGAGTCTTCTTAGCACAAGAAAAGAAGAATGAGATAGAATTGAATCCCATACCCTGTCAACGAACAAGATATTTTCATACAAACATGGATCAGACAATCCATAAATTCCACTGCATGAGATAAAATTTGACAAACTGGAACTATTTATTCAAGTTTTTTTTTTATATACCACAATCGAAAGGTGAAAGCCTTAGTTTCAAAGATAAAACATTTATTCGTCATTAACTTTCAACATTTTCACAAGCGATTTGGATGGAAGAAGAGATGTGAAAGAGAAAAAAGATAAAAACACAAACCTAGGCAAAACCAAAGTATTATGCATTGCTTGGACGGACATGAAAAAGGGACGGGCGAAAGTTCCGCCAGAGCTCCGAACATTAGCCTTAATTAAAATAATGGTAGTGGGATAATTAATTTGTGGTCAGGTAAAGTGATGGACGACCGCGAGGGTACACTATCCGGACGTGCGACCACCGCCATCACCGCTGCGTGTCCCAACGATGAGCAGGAGGACGAACGTAAACGTGGACGTACATAGGAGAAAATAATGTGTACATACCGCGAGGGTTAGCCCTATTCAGCCTAACTCCCCTGCTGTACGATGTGTACGAGCAAAATAATCGATTAGAATTAATTGGCTTCACGGCCATGGAACTGGGATCTGTCCACGAGTCATTTTTCGTGCGCGAAATCGAAAATTTCCCACCTAACGGACAAGAGAGAAAAAGTGGAAGGGAGGAGGTCATCGAATGAAGAGAAAACAGGAAACGATTCTCATATCAAATTAATTGATCTTTCTCATGGAACTGATTGATTGAAATATGAATTTTATTGAAGTATTTTTATAACTACATCCGAGTTTTTTAATCGACTCCGGAGGTGTTATAACCATTTTTCTGAAAAATTGATCGAACGAATTGTGTGAAATATATTTATATGATTCGACTGATGATCATCGAATATTGATTCAATACTCATAATCTAGGAGAATGAATATAGAGAGGAAATGAATTTCGATACATGATTGCTTGATTCAAGGTTTGAATCTCACAATTTGTAAAAAAAAGATCAAGAATACATTTTGCTCAAGTATATCCGAACAATTTAATTTTTCAAAATCGTAATAGGAAGTCGTGGATGGTGGAAATGTTATTAATTCGGTGACCATTTGAATTTAAAGTACCTTCAATTCGAAAATTGTTATTGTTCTCCAGCGGTTTGAATCCTGCAAAACCTAGAATTTATTTGAATTCAATCGAGTCTATATATTTTCGGGGATTGAAACTGTGGTAACGGATGTTTGCTGACACAATTCATCGAATCATCAAAGATCAAATGGCGTTAAACATGTCTGCTGTGAAGTATCATATTTTGAAAATGTGATGACAATGCAATGCAGAGAAATATAATGGTATCCTGAGCATGAAACATGTATTGTGAGATTGAGGAAAGTATTGAAAAATCAGAGTGATGAGTTGCGAAAATAACATTGATTCCCAATCTACAGAAACAAGATGACATCATCTTTTTGTTATATTCAGATTCATAGGATGTAATTGATATACAGAGGGAGAGGAAGAGAGGAAGAAATTCATTGACTCCTGTCGAAATGTAGTGGAAAAACAGCATTGATTACTCGAACAGTGAGAAAGAAAATGGATATCCAATCAATGCCTCATTGGAAATTCAGTCATCATTTCATGAATTTTGAATATATCACGAGGATTATTTCAGGATCAAAAGAGGTGGACGAGTCTGTTACAATAATATAAACAAAAAATATTGAACCACATGATACTGGAATTATATGCTCTTCACGTTTTTGGATAATTATTCGTTTGAAATTTCAATTTCTGAACTGAGGAACCAGGATGTGAATATGACCATATAAATTTTCAATGGCTAGATATGAAAAGCACACGAAGTCGTCGTTTGTCGTTAAATTTGGGACGTTTTCTAAACGTTCAGGAAACCCCTCCTACGTTATATAAACCTCCCATAAACGTTCCAGTGGCACGTTGTGCTGTCTGGAGAGGGACATAGTGAATATAATCAGCATTCCATTGTTCCATCACATGAAAAAGAAAGTCTTGAATTCAGATCGTTTGATGAATGAATCTAAGACGCGAACGACACACGCACAGAAAACGATCGCCACCCCAGTAGAGAACATTCTAGTCATTCTTTAAGCGAAAATTTCGCGTGAAGAGTTTTTCAGAGCTGGTCATGGTTTTTCAGAGAGTCTCAGTGGCTTTCACAAAAATCCAGAGTTTTTCAAAGATATTCATAAATATTCAGATAAACTTTCGGTATAAAAATGTGCCCGATAAGTGAGAGTTTTTCAGAATTTTTCAGGGTTTTTCTAATTCAGAGTTTTGCAGTGAAATTCAGAAAATTTTTTTTCACCAAGCAAGGCCTAGAAAAGGACTAGATCGATCTATATTCGGGCAACACAATGGAAACAACTCAATTTTAAATTATTAAAAATCAAACTTTTTACAGTGATAGCGAAGTTATGTCCTTCGTAGTCAAATCCAACGATTCCTCCGTTGTAATAACCTCACAGTAAATTTAACTACAAATTTCTCTCCATCCAAGTATACCGATTATTCATTGGAAAGGAACGAGACATGGATTGTTCATTGAGTAAATAACTTTTGTTTGAAAAATTCATGAAAGTGGAAGCACATTTCAAATGAACAAATGATTTGTGAAATCATGATATGAACTCAGAACTGTACAACTAGATATGGTCCCTTTGACATATTTTGGCATATGGATTTGCATTCATTTTGGAAATTCCTGTTCTGAACTCTGTTGAACAATCACAAAAATACGCGGAAAAAAATATTCCATTGGAAATAAATGAACAGCATCAGATGGAAACATATACGAACAAAAATACAATGAGAATTCTGTACAGGTTGTGCCAATTTGACATACAACTGTTCACGTAAATGCAACTGAAATGAAATTCACATTGGAACTAATGTTCATAGATAGAAAATTCCAACGGTAATAGCATAATATCTACCCATGATTCAACAACGTGAAAAGTTATCGTACTCCAAATGTACGAATTCATACTCTAAAGGCGTGGATTCATGCAACACATAACAATTCCTTAATTCGAGAGTGCTGTGTATTCATGTTATTTGAGGTAGACTCTTTTCCAGTGTATGAAAATTCAACAGAACTCTGTAATAAATTTCACATGAAATTCACATTGTAACCGTAACTTCACTTCCCATTCAATTTTTACATAGCCATTCTTTCCGAGTGATGATACTCTGAAAATAGTTGTGGAATTTTTAAAAAGAAGTGGGAGCAAAGTTCCCTCGTGGTTCCTTTCAAGGAAGATACTTTTCTTTCCCTATCGGAGGATTTTAATTTCTAAAAGCCGAAATATTCTTGGAGGTGGAGAATGGCCCGTCTTTTTTTGGTGAACAAAAAACTCTTCGGTAATGAAAGGCTGGTGCGGGACTGGACAACTATCTCTTTGATGCTAGCCTTCGGTCGATCATCCCCAAAACAGGAGTGATTTTTCAGTATTATTATCCATCTAGGCTACTCTCTAAATATGATAAAGTGGAAATTCACTATACGTTCCTCGTATTTCATTCGTCTATTTTCCTAACGTTTTTATTTCACATATACATTCAATTGTTTGTTGCTCATTCTTGGATCGTTATAACTTTCCATAAAGAGGATTAATCTTCAACAAAAACATATTGAATCTTGTTTGGAATCATTTTCTTCCTCACAATGCTTATTATACATGAAAATTTTCTTTTCAACTTTCCACGCTACTAATTTTTAGTTAGTAGAGGAAAGTTTTAGTCACAAGCCTTATTCTTTAATCATAAAGTTCACCACAAAACATGTTGAATGTGTAATGTTTGTTTTCCATTACATTTTCCATCAACGTACGCGGAGAAAAGATTTTTCTTTCTCTCTATACTTTTAGGAATACTTTCTTCAGCAATATCTACGCCACATCTAACTAATTGAAATGAAAACTACATTCTTCCAACGGTCATTCATTCGAATAGAATGACTCGCATCAATTGAACATTTCTTTCACACTTTGTCCACAAATTCATAGAGATTGTTTCCCTCGATGTAACGTTTATACCTATGCACTATTTATAGCTGAACTCGGAAAAAGTCAGTAGAAGGAAAATGGAATTTTTTACATCATCTATTCTCTTCTCCAGCTCTCACGTCCTATAATTTTTTTTCTACGAATTCTTTCCTTCAAACTTCTGTTTCCATGGAGATTCAATCGAGGAATTTTTTATATTCGGATACTCTACTCAACGAACATTTTTCTCAATGATTCAAGTCTGAGACTGCATAAAAGTCATACGAAAAAAGATTTTACTCTCCTGCAGCTTCTTTGTTTTTCTCTACTGTTTTAAGATCCATCCGTTTACAACATCCGCTTATACGTTTGTGTGTATACTTGTGGTTACACTACATCGCGGAGAATGTTTTAGTTCACGATGAAAGTTTGGTAACAAAATTCACTCTCCTTTCAAAATGAAGAACCCAATCGTTGCGAGTATTCAAATTTTTTATAAGGAGAAGAGTGTTATATATTCGAATCGATAGAGTTGGTTTGAGATTTGTAGTATCTTCTGTTTTTTTCCATGAATTTTCAAAACGATCGATACGTTGAAACATAGGAACGTGAGACAACAAAATCTCTTTTCCGTAACCTCTCGATCTTCCCCATTCGTTTTGTATCCAACTTGAATTCCCTAATTTCCTTACTTGTCTCAGTCTCCAAGATCTAACTTCACATCGCACAGACCTTTTCCAGTTTTGTCTCCCTTCAACACGTATACAGTTCTTGTTTCCATGAATTCGGAAGAATGATGGTCATCCCCAAGAGTGTGACCTTTCTACTGAAAAACTCTTTTACAACGAGTTACCTCGAGGCTGGTCGTTAAAGGTTGGTTTACCCACCAACCACTTATCCCCTTAGCGATCATTCCACCGTGGAATTGTGGGTGATTGTTTATAGAAGTTTTTTTCTTTGCAGCGGAGCCCTTCCTGCCAAACAAGAGGTTCATACTAGGTCAATGGTATGAATTATCAATTTTGGAGGATTCTCGTACCTTTGATTTTTATCTTATTCAACTTGGGACACTGCAAATATATCATGTTGATTGAACAAACAGTTTCCGTAACTTGATTATCCGTTCTCTTGGAAAATAAAAACTTTCATTGAAAATGGAATGATAATAATTCAAAGATGATTCATTCATATAAATGAGTTAGGAATGTTGAAACTACTAACATTTCATATGCGTTCGCAAACAGAATGAGGATAGCGTAACTGAATTCTTGTGGTTGAACACTTTATCGATGAACCTTTGGTTGGTATTTTTTTCCACTTTCTCGACAAGAGGCTTTGGCTCTGATTTTTCATTGATACGGTTTCATACATCCACAATCCCAAACTCCTCTTCCAATGCAATACGGATACTTCAAAGAGAGAATATACAACATACTCTTCACGTTA
Organism: Gonatopus flavifemur; assembly: GCA_018340375.1. Lineage (NCBI taxonomy): Eukaryota > Metazoa > Arthropoda > Insecta > Hymenoptera > Dryinidae > Gonatopus > Gonatopus flavifemur. The sequence continues at coordinate 37,692,717 of JAFFJZ010000001.1, read as the reverse complement.
TGTTTTATTTTCAATTTCAAATCATTGGCATAGTTTTATGTATGAAGGAGGTACATACGCGTTATATTCTCCTCACAAGCGAGAGTTCTGTTTGCAACTGTTGTAGAGGGAGAAAACAAAAAATCTCTGCCAATTGAAAATTGATTAAATTTCTACCTAAAGAAAATATATTCATATGAAATTCAAATGCTATGAAATTGTGTAGATATTCTAAATTGGCATATCAAATGTGAATTTTTTTGAGATCAACAAAAAGCTCAAGTGAAACATTATTTACATCGTACGATGAGGTATTCCAATATGTTCAGCAAGTATGTTGTAAAAATATCTCAGATTCTGGATTTTGTAGCCACACACTTTTCTCGTAAAATCACCGGATTGGAAATTCATGTTTATCGTGTTACGTGCTTGTCATCGTCTACCTCGAATCCAAGCATCTTACATCAATATCGTGTTCAAAATCAGTAGTCACCTTTCGAATAGTTGGAAATCAGATAAACAGGGGGGAGACACATGGATACATTAATCCGATCTATTTCTGTATATCTTTCAACATTCCCGAAGCGATGACTAATCTGGAGCACTCGAGGGAGTTACACGTTGTATGATTATAATTAGACAACGTAGAGAATATATGTCTAAGAAGAAGGCGTACTAATCTTTGTGTTCAAGAATAAAAATTCTGTGAATAGCGAAATATTCGGCACACTTGATAAATTCGTGCACCCTCGTTATCTTGGTTGCATCTCAATATCTGGCAACTCGATTGTGAACAATCCTTCCCCTTTAACCTCCGGTTCCATTATTCCGTACAAAAAGAATGCAAACACAAAAAAAACAATTTCCTATTCATTGTAGGAATTTCACTTGTTTCTCTTTTGTATGATAAACTGCGAAACGCCAAGTGAGTATACGAACAAGCGAGTCAAATGCAACTCGAAGTATGATGGCGAAGTGAGCCCACACCCTCTATCCAGGTCGTAGAATTCAACGAGCCGATTTGTCGGTGTAAATTCACAGTGAGAGGAAGCGCAATGTGATATAACGGGAAGAACCAAGCTCACTCGTGGCCCTGTTCATTCGTTTTCCTCACTGTTCATGGTTTGGGGTGGTCGCTACGTATAATACACACATACGCATCAGTTGTATTATATACGAATGCACACATGCGTAAAATGTTAGATGTGGGTTTGTTTTTAGTACTCCGCTTTCCGTTCACTTTTGTATCTCCTCCCTCTTTCCCATTCAATATTTTTATTCTTTATTTATGGCACTTATAGCTTTTTATTCCCACTTTTGTTCTCTTCAAAGTTCTCTCACCTGCTGTAGAATAATGAGATTCTAGTTCTACATTATTCTGTCGTACAAATTCATTACTTTTAATTATATTCATCCCACGCTGGAGAAAGAAAATAAATATCACTTTGTTCATTAATTAGAACATTCGAAACTTTGTCTTGTAGCAAAATCTTGCACGCAATACCTTGTTCCCAAAATTTACAGTCTTCGCGTTGTGATCTCAAGAATTATTGTGATCTCAAATAGTCCGTGGACTCTAAAAATCAATCGGGAATGAACTATCGATTGAACTGAGATGATTGATATTTGCAGTGAATTGGAAATTGTTTTGTCGTATTAATCTCATAAATAAAATCTACATTGAAAATTCAATTGAAATCCACGAAATCTCGAATCAAATGATGGGAGAGAATTTACGTGGTTATCTCGTAGAATAAAATGTGTTCATAACTAGGTACCCAGCCATAACGTTGAATTATAATCCGATGAGACCTGCACTTGATTCTACTGATGCGATTTGCCTTCCCAACGAAAACGGCAGAGGTAAAAAGTGGAGTGGGAACAAGGAGAACGTCAGAAAAAAAGAACGGGAGAAAATTTCCCTACGAGTTACCACTCATTATTTATACTAGAGGAACTGCGTTATGGCATTGAAAAGAATCAACGAGATCGTCGACAATAATAACCTTCATTTTCTCAGCCGTTTCTATCGCCGTAAGATAGATGAACTGTTGATTTTCGTTGGAAAATATTTTCTCAAATAACGCTGAAATTAGAACTTTTCATTTGTGAGAATGAAGAAATTTTGCGTACACGTTGAACAGCAATATTTGAATAAATGATAATGGGTACAGCAGAAACCATCCAAAATCATTTCGAAAGGGATTTCTATGAGTATATCAGTTTCTGCAATGAAAGAATGCTTTCATCCGCTATCAATTGTCTATGCAAAATCTTTTCATTATTAAGGAGACGTGCAGAAAAATTGTGAAACAGGCCATTAATGTCCGCACGTTGATCATCGATATGCAACAAAAAACAAATTTCCTATCTTCGATGTCAAGTGCGAATGCATGGATAACAAATGAGTGAATGTGAATAGTGCCAGCGTGGTATTCACATTGATTCTCAATGCAGCTACACTGAAAGTCAAAATAAAGAATGTTTTTTTCTTGGTACATTGATCATTAATGTATGGACATTAAAGGCTTGTTTTAGTATTTCTCCGTGTACCAGCGCATTCACAACAAATTGTTGGAAAATGGGAAAATATAATCAAAATATGGTATTGAGTTTATCACAGACCCTTTTCAACCAATAAACATGAGTTGTACCACAATGATATTCCGATTATATTACTTTATTTGCGAATAATTTGTCCAAAAACATTCAGCTAGTGTCATAGGGTGCTTATCTACTTGAGAGGATTCCATAGACCCTAGAGTTACTAGACCTTTCTACTCAAAATCCTTGGAAAGAACTAGATCGAATGAAATGTAACAATCAGCCAGACCTTGTTCCACACAAATAGAAGGTCAGGCTGGTTGTTTTATTCTATTTTATTCAGTTCTCTTAAAGTGTTTTGGGCAGAGAGATCTAGTAACTCTAGGGTCTACGGGTTGCCCTTAAGAAGCATCGAAAAAGACATTTCATTGAAGTAAAAAAATATGTCAATCGATGTTTACGAAGCAATATTTTATTGTTGTGTAAATGAAATCCGCAAAGAACTTTCGATTATATTTATGTTGCACATAATTCTAATTGAAAACAAACATAAAGAACATTAACAAGCAATATTTTGGTTAAAATAAATATTAACAAATGAATAAAGGTTGACAAACTCTATGCTGAACATAATTTTGTTGCATTTTTTCATATCTGTGCCAAAAAATTTGATGATTTTGTCCTTTTATTTGGGCTTTAGACTGATTTTGGCCTGGTTCACATATGTCAAGGACGAAATCAGACTCATTTTGTCTGTAATTTTCAAAACAATCAGCACAAAATCAGTCCAATACTCAGATAAGAGGACAAAAATCGTCCTAATTTTTCGACCCAGGGTACTGCATTTTTAGAAAACTAAAATTAGATTCAACGGATACCTGTTCAATGGTGGAAACATAAATCGATCTCTATAATTTCCTGTCTCATCCTCAAAAGTATTCGATTTCAAATTATACCCTCTGATACCGAGAGAACCATGTAGCACCGCCCAGCAGAATAAGAAACATATGAGAAAGAGCATTCCAAATCCCTTGGCTTCCACTTCATCCTCCTCGCCGAGATGGTACCAGTATGATGGATCACAATTATAATCAAGCTAATTCTCATTTTCACGTTATATATTAATTCTATATGAAACAAATACATTCGAAAATGAAACCTTCTCCCTAAATCTGGAAGAGTGAAAAATCACTCGTTCCATTCCACTAAGTCTCAGAAGTGAGCCAGTCACTTCGGGTGGGATTTTCACTCGTTTCGAGTGGACTCCCACTCTTTTAGACTGGAAAATTCACTCTTGAATTGGAGTAGCTGTGAGTTTACAACCTCAAACCTTAAATTATCACTCTCAAAGAGTGGGAATTTCACTCGAAATTTCGACAGCCTCACTTTTGGCTGACTAAAGAAAGAAATACCACTCTAACAATTTTAGAGAGTCCAATTCTTTCGCTCATGTTTGGAACCCTTGCAAACAGGACACAATTCAAGGTCAGTTCTCACCAACAACTTAGTGTTACAAGAAAATGGTTAGTTCTGGAACGTCGAAATGATTGCTATAATGGCACGCTTTCAATATAACCTATACATAAATTATATTGAATTATATCAATTTTGAAAATTTTTTCCTTCGGTTTTCCTCTTTATTTGAAAAGATTGATCATCTAATGATTCGGTTAGTTTTAGATTTTACTCAAGTTATGCTCTGCTTGCAAATTGTGGAATATTCCATCGGACCGAATCCCTGAATGAAGATTGAGAAAAATGATTCCAATAACCAAACCCGGTAACGAATAATATCGTTAAATATAGCAAGTTGAAAATTTCTCCCCCATTGCTTTTGCTTGGAATGATATTCGGCTTTGATCCACTGAAATTTTCGTTGTTCTTTGTATGTAATCCATAGGAGACTTCACTCTGAATATAGGTCAAACTGTCGATAACAGAATGACATATAATAAATCAGTAGAGCTAAACGAAGTCGTGTTGAACCGTGCCAAAGATCACGGGACAACGTGTACGTATATTATATAACAGAGCAATAACCCAACTTGATGCTGGTTTTGATCCAATCGACCAACTTTTTCTCTGATTTTTTTTATCCTGGTGGTAGCTGCGATTTAAAAGTGGATTGCTTCGGAAGTACTCCGAGCAGGATTTCAGGTGATTGAGATGGAAGAGCGCCAGTATCTTTTACCCATTTATCAAAATAATTCAATTTTGAATACTACATAAATGTTCAATTATTGACTCTCATCTCATCCTTCGCATATATTTGAATCAAAATTTTGGTGCATCGATGAATGTACTCGCTGTTAAAAATTGTTTGAAATTTCATAACTGTTTCAGTCACATTCGTAATTGAAATTCCAAATGTTTGATATTTGAATTAATCATTCATTTACAAGCAATTGAATTGTCATATTTCCACTATATTATGTCACACATTGATGTATATTTTCGTAACTGAAATTTCATACACATGTACCTTAAATTTTCAGTTACGCGATTGGAACTTGCTTCCGTTACGTTTATTTGAAGTTTTTTCCACAAATTTTTCACAGTGTATCTTCATTTAGGGAAAGTACGTACCATAAATATATATTATGTGTATTTAAAAATTCATATTCACGTTTCAAGCTTATCATATTTCATAAAATAATACTGGAATCTCATTTGTATTCGCGGATGTTGAAAATACTGATGTGGGAACAACGCATAATTCGAAATCCGATAATTGGATGTCTTATTTGGCATGAAACTTTATACGCCTGCATACATTGAAAATATAGAAACAGAAAATTTGCTGGATTTTCGTTGGCGAAACAAAAGAAAAACTGTTGCATCGTCGATCCCGTAAGTGCTCACGTTCGGAGCGTAAACAATACAAATGGCTTCAAGTGGGGATTTCGCCTCAATATACCGCAATGGTTCAGGTGCAATGGGTAAGAACTATGGCGTTCGGCTCTCCACGTTCGGCCATCGATAAAACGGCTGACCACGAAAATTGGGTTATCTCGTTAGTTTATCACCCTGCTTCACCTATTCCACTACATTTTTACGGGAAGAGTAAGTATAAACTTTCGTGTATCTATTACACGATGCGGAAAAAAATACTAAACAACAGCCGCAACAACAAGTAACTTCTTTATCGCAGGATAACGCAATTAAAATACATGGTTGGATTAGCGAACGAGAGACAAGAACTCCTATACACGCGTAATTCAAACCATTGGAAATTTATGGAGAGAAAATCGAAGCCTGAAGTGTATCTTCGAAAGAAAAGATTCATTGGGCTATGAAGTTTCAGAGCTTGGAATAACAGAAACGTTTGAAACGAAAGATGAGGAGGGTGTAATTAATTGATTCTTCAAACACTTATGTTGGATATGAATCGTTGAAGACGTTCGTTCATTGTTTGCTGGTATCGAATGAAATTGTATCTTGAAATCCCATCGAGAATGTAGAGTAATAAATTGATCTGAGGTCTTTGATACTGAGCGTTTTTCATTCCAAAGAATCACATCGAAGAAATATTTAATACTTGCATACTGTTAAATTATATTTAATCGATCGAATCTTGAATGGAGAATATTTCGTTTCTCCGACCTTCTTCCAAGGAAACAGTAAGCGGGTTTCAAAGAAAAGACTTCCAATATAACATTCTTGGGGTCAACATATAAATCTGAGAATGTATTGTGTACGGCAGCGGTATGATCGAAATTTCATCTCTGGTAAGTTTTTCAACTATATTGAAAACTGCCATTATAATTCAGAGAATGTTTCATGACTACGATCCTATGGAATTATTGTCTGTACAATATTCACGAAATATATATCTTTGAAACTTTATTACTTTTCTTCCACATTGTTAAGAAAGAATGATCGCAACCTTTTTGAAATGTAGCAACTAGAGATGAGATATTGCTCGTATGGAAACCGAATTTTCAGTATACGAGTATGAAATTTACAATGCATTTATCTGAAAAATCCTTATTTGATTCGATAGTAAACTCTTTTATCAATCGTTCAAGTACCAAGGTATGGATTCGATGAGAAAAAATGTTTTTTCTTCCTTCCTCACATCGGAAATCATGCACGGAATCTAAAATCGATGAAACAAGAATTTTTTAACTCTTTCGTTTTGCAACTATTTCAAATACCCCATCTGCACGTGAGGAAATGTTTTCCCCATCGATTGATACATACAGAAAAATGCTGCTCCTTGAATTTAGAACCAAACGCTCTTGGAATTTCTGAAAATGTGAATTTAGTGAACATCAAAAATTCGAAACGTTTATAGAGCTGGAGTGTTAAGTATGGAAAATTTCTCACCGATGTGAATTTTGATCACTTCTCGCGGACTGTTCACTGTTCGAATACATTCTCAATATTCACGGTAAATATGCATTGTTTATATCATATTTTCCACGACAGTAATAGAAGAACTCTAAACGTCCACCATCATGTGATTAAGGTGACAGGCCCCATTAATGAACACCTTAACCCCCATTAGCGAACAATCGTTTATCCATTATATCTTTCCTATGGCATATTATTCCGAATTTATTTACATAACAGCGGTTGATTTAGTATCCTGTCAGTCATGCTTGGATGAAATTACAGCACTAAATGAAAAGTACTATGAATCAAAAACCAAAACGTTCATTAAAGGGGTCGCGTTCATAAATGGGGTCATCTACCTTAATAGTAAAAAAGTTATTGAAATTATACAACACTCGAATTACGAAAACACATGAAAAGTAGAACAATAAAACGAAATATTATCCGTGTTCAAATTTTAGACCAACAATTGTATATTATAAAGAGTATCACGAGCAAACTTTGTTCACGGAAGAATAATTCTAACAAAACTCACAATTTTTCATGAAATTTGATAAAACATATAAATCGTAAGGTGATGAACAATAATATCATAGTTCACATTGTAATTCAATTGAACTTTTTGAACTCCAGACGTGCAATGATTTGTAAAAACGAATGAAAATCGAAAAAATTCATCAGCGCCAAAAGGATAAAAAAAAGTCGTAATTACCGTGAACCTGTAGTCGCGTGGATAAAACATACGACCGAGAAATCACGAAAATTGGGTTATCTCGTTAGTTCTCACGAACATAAATCTGAAAAGTTCGATAAATATATGAGTATATATACATATAGAACATCAAAAGATTTCCACAACGTTGGTGCGATTAAAATATACACGGGTGAATAATCGATGGTGAAATCGCGCGCTTTGAATCCCGTGAGCTGGAGTAGACTGCAAAAGTGACACGAAACTCGAGCAAATACGTTGCGAAGGGAACGAAAGGAAAATCACCCGCAAAAAGATTTTTCCGAGAGATACGTTTGTTCCGTTTTGTTACAACTCCTACCCTCTCTCTGTCTCTCTCTTTCTCCCTCCTCTTCTTTTTTTCTCTTTCTTTCTCGGACGAAATGGGAAGAATTTGAGAGAAGATTCATTTAATTTGGCAGATTAATTGGATACCACTGATTTCGTTGATTCAGCGCTAAATTCACCATTTTAATCATTATTGAAATCGAGGGTTTCTCAAAGTACCCAATCGCATGAACATTATTGAGAAGGTGCTGATGAGATAGGTTTTTTACATTTTATTTTTGTAATTTTTTATGTATGACATCCACTTCGTTGCGTTCCGTAATCTCAGCAGAAAATTGCTTGACTCTATCACCCGAAGAGCTGTTGAAATGATCAAATTTCAACGCAATAATCAAATTATTGGCGAGCTGGTACAGTGGTCCATGATGCACAGGTCTCTATTTGCTACTCATGAAGTATTCGATGACGTTTCAAGAATAAGTACTTTGCTTTGTGACTAGAATACAAAATTTAATTCTTTGTCAGATTTTTCTACCTCAAAAATAGCAGTGAAATTTCACTTTCATCCATTGGAATATTACTTAGTGGAGATAATATGTCTGGAAATCTCTGAAATGGTCAGACAAGAGTTGTTCAGCGTTCTTCTGAGGAATTCCTGAAGTTGCCTCGAAAAAACACCTATCACAGTGATCTGATCCCCAAATCCTTCTTTTAACATCCCAGATAACATCAAGGTCTTATCAAAATCAACAGGGTCGCATTGAACGAAAAATGCAAAAACACTTTCAAAACTTGAATTTCCATGTGAAATACTTCTCCTACGTGATTGAATATATTTTTATTGTGAAATTCAGGAAAAATCCTATAAATATCAGGGATACCATGTTTCCATTGAACCAAAATAATGAGAATTATGCTTTTTCGAAAAAATGCAGGTTCAAAAAATGTTCAAAATTTGAACCCCCGTAACATGACAACCCGACCTCACAGACACCTGTTGTTAACACAATTCAAAGAGGTTCACTAATACAACAAAAATTCATGGAATTTCATCAACATTGATGAGATTGGAATTTTGAGGCGGTAACACTTGGCGAATTTTACCCCATATCAGCTTGTTATAAGCTTGTCAGACTTGTCGTTCAATTGTTTTTGGCTTCCTGTTGGCAACCTTGTCAGTTTACAGTTGTTACAACTCTCGTTCAAGAGTTTTGTGAGTTCGCAACCTTGCCATGTGTCAGCTAGGAGCATTCACTGACAACATTGCAACAAGTTTGAATTGCTGTTTGTGATAAAACCAACCCTGACAGTCCTCAGAATGTTTTGAGAACGTCCGAGGAACTTGGCACTGTTAGGGAACATCAGTGAAAGAGTCAATGCTTGACACAACACAAATCTATTTTATCCAATCTTCAGCCAGCTGAGAATCGGTAATAGTTTGTCTCAGGGTTTAACAAATCGCAGATTGACTAAGTCAGTTCAGGAAGAGTGGAGCCTCAGATCAGATGGAATATTAAACTTTTGAAAACAAAATATTTCATTTGTTCGGAATATGAAACTTCTGGAAATAAAACATTCAATTTGTTCAAGGGATTATAATTGTGGAAATAAAATATTTTGTCAGTGACATGACAGAACGTACACGGAGAGAAAAGATATGCTAAAGAGTACCATACTTTATACACTGAAAGAGAAATTTGATTCCCATAACCATGTGTTGGAATTTGACCATGTCATGTATGTAGTTGTCATAACAAGATTCATGTGAATTTTTTTTGTTTTCCTGATCATCATAACCAAATTTCGAGTCACTGTAACCATAAATTCTTCACCATGCGAGCATAATTCCTGTGACCATGTTGCTTTTTTCTCAGCGTAGTGTCCGAGCGTTATTCTTGTCCACATGGAATTATTTAGATGAAAATCTCTACAAAAGTACTGTAACTCTCCAGGAAAGTCCAAGCATGTATGGTGCTTTCAGGAGTATCTTCATGTGATTATTTCAATTTGGGCAAGAATAATGCTCGGACGCTAAAAAGCATGGTCTTTCTTAGCAGATCGTTTTCTCTGTGTAACAAGCCACGTGATTGAATAATTCTTATTTTTATGGTAAGAAGTGTTTCCGATCGCGATCCCTTAAAATTGTTCATCGTATAGCTGTTCTAATGTATTCATCTCGAACGATTATTCACCCGAGCAAGTATTGCATCGACACTAGCCACGTTCTTCCAGCTTCCTCGCTAGCGCCTTGAGCCTAGACATTTTTATGAATCGCGCTCCTGAGGCAACTTTAAGGCCCATGGAGTCCTTAAAAAAATCGGCGAACAAGTAATCAATGAACACAAATTCCAGATCTGTAGTCATGAAGTTCATTGCTAAAATTCAGGGTTGAATATGAAATTGGAACTGCGAACGATTCCTCAAAATCATGCCCACGGTTATAAACATATTAATCTACAAATGTCAATCATTCTTATAAACTTGTGTGTTTCATATTTAGGAATATGTCTTGGGCTTTGGATTCATATTCAGAGCATAATCCTAGCAGTGCATTTTATTGCTACATATTCAAAATCTATTTTCTGGTGCTCCATGACGGTTTCATTCATGGTAGAAATCATTTGAAATGGTATTTCGAAGAGTTTCATTTGAATGATTTATGTTTCAAATTTTGAATGATGTACTCTGGCCCACGCAGAGGGCTGTACTCAAAAAACCAAATACGTTTTGTTTGCACACATTGTTAATTTCACATTATCTAATGTGGCATGTCGCTAACCCTCCGTTACTCGCTTTATATGATTCTCGATATTATTATAAATGATAATGAGAACGATTTCACTCTCAACATTATTCCCAATAATATTGTGGATATTAATAACGGTTGATTATTACGTGATTATAAGCGTGAATAACAGAGGATTAATCAATTTTACAACTCATTTTTAGTCTAAAAGCTGTTGAAAATGTAATACTGACTTAGAATCCCAAAAATGGAATATCTCATTTCATCTTTCCTATCAACAGAATAAAATCTTCATTTTATGTTTCAATTTTAGACCATCAAAATGAAATATTTCATTGGCTGAAATTGCGTTTGTGAATACTATCCTATTTCAACTCTGCAGGGTGTAGTATTTCAAGCAGCTGTAGTACCATCATTTTTTTTCGTTATTCAAAAAAATTTTTTTTCGTACCTTGGAACTGGAAATTTATTATGTGCTTTGAATGATTCCAATGAAGCCTCTCAATTTTTTGTCATAAATAAGTGAAATATAGGTTGTTTACATGAGGCTCTTCCCTTAACTGAGAATATTGGTGCAACATTTAATCCTGAATCAATCAGCATTGAATCGATATAGATCCCTAGTTACGTTTGCACAAAACTTTATTCTATCGTCAGCGTTGGCGGGAGAAAGAAATAAATACGATGGAATCTTGCAGTTCCAGTAATTATTCGGATCCCGTATGAATATCAGTTCACAATTGTAAGTTGTAGAGAAGAAGCTTGAAAGGAAGACATAGACATTGTGGGTAGAATCTTTTATGATCATGGGTGTAATAAATTACGCCTCATCTCGACAATCATCTGCTGTTTTCTAAACGTTCTATAGAACAGAATGCCAGAATAAATGATTGATTGACGTAAAGCGAACAAGCAAACGAATGAGAGTAAACTAATAATTACATACTTAGTCTCTCCGTGAAATATCGTCTTCGTGATTTATGATAATTGTTCCGAGGATCAAGTACACGTTTCACATGTGTATGTATCTTTTAAATTCCAATCCATGTCGAAATACATCCTCTGCATCTGTTTTCGTTTCCATTTAATTGGAGTGAGATGTTAAGGTTGAATTGCTGAAACTCATTCTTATTCTTCAATTGAAGATCCCCTAGACAACACAAATGATCATTCCGAATTCACAAAAAACTCCTCAAAGAATTCTTGAACAGCACCCTTTATGACGGTAAAAATGAATCAAATATGAATTCAATGAATTCAAAATGCATTCGGGTACATGTTGAATGCCTGAATAGTGCTTTATATGAAATCGCGATATGGATTCTTCCTGAAGATTGAGTTACGCATCAAGAATGAATTTTGAATTGAAAGTATTCATAATGAATTCATGTCCATTGTCACAACAAGAGCTCTTCGTGGGGATTTTTGTGCTATATGAACTGGATTCCAAAACTCACTCTTAACTGGTGTTCTCAACCTGATCCTGCTTTGGAAATTCTTGCGTTACACGTCCAACTTAATGTTCATTGCACTGAAAGAATTACCTTGTAAAAATTACCGTGAAATTCCAGTACTTGAAGGAAAAGTGAAGATTCTTCAAAAAATTACTGTGCAGCCTATAAAAATGAGTGAGTTTTGAAACACTTGAAAGTAATATTTTCGATAAGTTTTACAAAATGCACAGTGATATTTTTCAAAATTCCTATTTGTCCCTCGATCAATGGAATTTCACGGTAATTTTTCAAATAAAATTCTCCCAGTGTGTGGAAATGGGTCAAAGCTCACGCATCCCATATCTCCACACTCCCATCCCTCCTTAAATGGTCCGGGTTTGAAGAGTTCAATAATATTCAGATAATCAACAATATTTCATTATCACGATTAACAGTTTCACCTTTATAATCCAATACAACAGGAATATAGGATTCAAATAATGGGTAAAATTCAGTTCAATTCAAATTCTGTTCGTATGGATATTCAATTCATGAAAATATATCTCAAACGCATGGATTTTAAAAATCCACGAAAGCGTCATCTCTCCTTAATTCTGATACAATACAAACTTTCATAAGGGATGGAACGGAGAATAAATACCAGAGCCTCGTATCGATTTTCAAAGCGGGATAAAGAAACATTTAATCAAAGGCAATTCTAACTTTTCTTCAGCATCCCAATTAAATAACTTCATTATCGAGAGATACAAAATGATTTTTAATCTGCTTTATTTTTTGACGTAAATAAGCTCATGATATCATACATGAGAGGACGAGGCAGGGTGAAAACTAATTAACGTTGGGTATTCTCTCTTCTCTCCAAGTAATTACGGTAAGGGAGAAAGATTATTTGACGAGAAAATGTTCGTTCGATTTTTTTCTTTAATGATTTTCCTTTAGTTAACGTAATTATCCAAAAGAATAAAAGAACTATCAATTATATCTGAAAATCTTTTGTATAAACAAAATGAGAGCGGAAACAATTAACCTTGAAGGGAGGAAGTAACGCCGAAGAAGAACAAAGACGGAGAGCAGTAATTTTTTCTTAATTAAGAAACACGAATCTGCGAGAAGTGATGACGCTCAACGTTCGAAACAAAACACTTTCTCTTAATTACAAACGTTGTACATTCATAATCTAATATAAAGAAGTTGAGATTGGGACTATGGAATACGTAAATTGAGAAAAACTCTATGATACAAATATTTATTATCATCTGCTGAAATGAGTTTGATATGGAAGTTCATTCTCTGGATTAGTATTTTTCTATTGATGACATTTTTAAAGTCTCCGTCAGATGAATACTTCTGTTATTCTACAAATGTGAAACTTTCCATCACCTCATTAGAAATCAAAACCTGGTCGCATCCTGGTGCACCACCATTGCCGCAAGCAGCAGCGCTCGCGAATCTAAACAATCAGTCCAGCTCCAGTTGATTTGACAGTACTGGAAGGATAATATTGCTGATACTAATAATATATATGGGCCAGTATTGACACAACTGCGACATTTTTGATGACCCACTGGTTCTCATTGATCTGGTGCAAGAGTGGATTCATTATCAAATGAGTATGGTTCGATCAATGGGCCAGACGACAAAAGAGAGATATCAAGCGAATAACTGTATTCATGGTTCAAAAGAGAGCTTAGATATTATTTCGAATGATCATATTTAAAATTGAATATGGAGTGAATTTGGACGAGAATATAGTAACAGTACTCACTAAATTGGAAATAGTGCACTCAGAGAAAAAAAAAGGTTTATGTGATTTTGTTTTGTTTTCCTGGTTATCGTAACTAGATTTTATGTCACTGCAACAATAAATCTTTAACCACCCGAAGCTGGTTCCTGTGACCATGTCGCTTTTTTCTCAGTGTGACATTTCCACTCGAATGAAAAGATAGTTCCCTTTCTCACTGTCTGAAGGAAACCTATCTTCCTGTTTGAGTGGAATTTTCATTCCTCCCTGTTTAGAGAGTAGCTTTTTTGCCAATAAGTTCGTCCGGATTCAAAATCTAACTGATTCTATCCATTTTTATTTGGAGTCCAAAAGTTAAGAATCTTGTTGCGAATAGGAAATTCAATCACCTGGACCAAAAATCATTCGGGATATTTATTGTTCGCAATTTATATCAACCGTTGGCTGAATACTGGCATGTTGTACACGGAAAAAAGAAAACATTACTGGTTACTGTAAATGACAGCGATCGGTTGAAAAACAAATGAAAACACGCTTGGATAATGAGGATTAGCGCGATCACAGTGATGGGTATTGTAATGAAATTTGTCAATGCTGACTGGACAGTAATGAGAACTGAGAAACGCAGTACTGCATGGAATGAATTTGAGTTTAAATGTATTTTTGTGATTCACAGTAACCATTGCTGTTTTCTTTTTTCCGTGTAGGCTCATCACATCGGCGATATGGATTTGACAAAGTTGATGCAGTATCACAAGAAATCTCGCCATTTTCAAGATTAAATACTGTTTGATGTCTGTCGGGCAAATATGGTACCAATCAGAAGATAGTGATGGTACAGGAATGGCTTCCAGGGTTTGGGAAATAAATCCCCGCCAGCACTGGACCATTTGTGCGTTCCCGGTCATTTTCACATAAACGCACTGAGAGAAAGGTATTTAGTTGGGGCAACTAAATGTTAGATGACGCAGCTAGAGTTTTATTCATTCTAGCTAGACTCTAGTTGGGGTACATAAAAGTCTTGCTGTCTGAAATATTGATAAAATAGTTTATTTAAGGGGAATAAAAAAATTAAGTCGTGACAAATAAAATTTACTTGGCACAACTAAACTTTTATTTACAGTGACTAAATTTCCTAGCTGTCGAATATTTGAATAGACCCTTTCTCTCAGTGCGAGTAAACTTTTCTTGTTCATCATGACAATGGTCAATAATTATTATAAAGAGTATTATAAGGAGATACTGTATGAAAAATTGCACGACAGATTTCCATAATTTTCAAAAAAATAATCCTGTTTATAGTGGCCATTAAAGGGATACCAGCGGCCCCTGACGATTCAACCCGAGTCAAATCTTTTCTGGAGAATTATGCGAAAATAAAGCAATGAGGGGAAAATGTCGCTCTGTACAGACCATTTTTATTGATCAAAGTAGGTCTGTACAGAGCGATATTTTCATTCAATTTCTCCGTTTTCAAATATTTTGTCAAAATAGTTTTGGGTATGTCCTTTCCTAACCAATGCGTCTGGTCGCATCTTCAGGGGTCCCTGGTATCACCTTGAAAAGCACGTTTAATTAGCGAGATCACTGTGCTGCATCAAACACAGAAGTACGAATCACTTCTTCCACAGTTTTCTTACAGTTGGGAACATTAAAAGAGATTCACACTTTAAGGAATAATGATTGAATCCGAGAAATCACGCGCTTAGAGTGAATTTCACTTGAACAAAGAATTTTCTGTCTCTTATAATTAAACACTTCATAAGATAGTTGTACAAGAACAATGTTGATAATACAATTGGATTACAGTTTCATTATAATTCATGTATCATATAAACGTTTTCATTCATCACCCATCAGGTTGGCGAACAATCCAAAACATTGTTCCTTGCCATCATTGAATCCAGTGATAACGGGGTTGTTTTCTGCACCACTATATACATGGTGCAGTCTTATTTATTTGTATAGTCATCTTCATATCGATCCCTTGCTATGTGAATTCCTTCATAGAGACTAATCCCAACATTGAATCCTCTTGCGGGCCATTTAATTCTCGCTTATCCGGTATACGCTCGTACCTGTTCAAGAAATCAATAATCCAACGACGCGTGTCGTATTCCTTCTTAAGCTCTCCCTCTCTTTCCCTGCACATATATATATGTATAAATATATATTCTCATTTTGTGTACACGGCACTTGAATGTAAATCGACAAAAATCGTTTGATAACATTTCTCCAGTAATACGTCCGATAAGTCACTGGAACCAGGTTCCTATCATCAATGTCACCCCAATTTTCCGATGATTTATTACTCGAAGTGGAAAAATAACATATACACGCACACACATTGTCTCTCTCTCTCTTTCTATTACATACACACCCACACCTACGCGTATCTTAGTACAGAATATACTCTTTGCCTATCGATCGAATGCAGAAATATTTCCCAGAGCCATCGCACAAATTCATCGAATCAATATTTATTCCCTACCCATTTCGTTTCAACTTTTTGTTGCGAAAGAAAAAAGTAACCGTGGGGTAATACCACCACTACCACCCTCACCACCACCACCAGCGAATGAAAATGTCCAATGGAATATCAATCTAAAAATTAAATTGTGTCGTGCGATATAAGCTATGACATGGTCCTCGAACTTGGCCGTCTGTTCCGACGTTCTATTTTTCTTCTCATGTCCAAATTCGTATTTTAAAAGTCTTGATTAATAGACTTTGGCCCAATGAAAATACTCATCCTGCCCGCTCGTGGCTAAATTTTCAATTTGATATAGTGGAGGATAAATGTATTATTCCACATTTTTTACTATGTCATAGGCTCGAAATTTTTTCGATAAATAATTACTCGATTGCGTGCCGGAGAAGTAGACTCGTTGAAAATATAATACTGAAAAAAAAGAAACCAGAGCGAACGTCCTACGATACGGCACTGTGTGAAATCACACTTTGAGATCGATCGTCTACCCAGAGCACACGACAATATTATGACTCGGTATGGTGAAAGCCATTGTGAAGCTCGCGCTATTATGAATCACCGATGCGAGGATTGTAGAAACACAATTAAAAAAAAGGAGAAATATGTTCCTCTAGAAATTTATCTCCCGCTAACGATTTCGCGGATTGACTGTAATACGGATTTTTGTTTGGATTTTATTCGTTAATCTTGGCTGATTTTTGAGAAAGAAAATTATGAGAAATATTTATAGTATATTAATTGCGGTTTTTGGAACATCTTCAAGATGATAATGTCGTTATCTCTGAGACCTCTCATGTTCCAAAATCGATAACTCTCTAAAATATTCTTGAGATGCTATTTTGCTCAATGGGTGTGCATAGACTCATTTATTTCCGATACAAAATTTCAAATTTCTTATATCGAATAATTGAGTACAGGTTTGATACAAACGATCTTCAACCCTCATCATTAAAAAAATTATTGGGATTTCATGATTTAGTCATAAAAATCCATTACAACTGATGCGAGAACCATCAATTCATCCTAAAATATTGTTTTCAATAAAGTACGATTGAAACGTACCGCATTTCCAACAGCACGTTTATTACAAGAATGTAAGGATTTTTTATTGCTTGAAAAATCCTCCGAATTGTTCACCAAGTATGAGATTTCTCTCGAGGGCCGTATCATTATTCTTCACGTAGTGTTTATGTGTGCAGTAAAATCGTAACTTTGACGAATCTCGAATATCGCTCATAAACTGATCCCACGTCCAACTCAAATCTTCTTTGTCCACTAGAATAAAAATTTGCCTCTCTGGAGCGAATTTATCGATCAAAACAGACGGCAAAGAATATTCATATTCCGTCGCGATATATCGATGACTTGAATAAAAAATGTCATCACCCGAATTACGATATTTTCTTGCTCTTTTTTCAAAAACCATCAATTGAACTCTAAAACATCAATCTTCGTGAAATCTGAAGAGTGGGATCTGAAAATTTGATAAGTCAATATGAAATTGATTGAAATTTTACTATCTGAGTTGCTGTCTGCGTTGTGCGGAATATTCAGAGAATATTTTACAACTTGTCGAAGGAGAAAATTGATGTTCCCAACGAAACGGGAGATGGATCTTTGAAACTGACGCGAACAGTTTTTCCAATTAGATTTGGATATTCACAATAACTGGTTCTTAATAACTCGAAGGAAAATAATACCTCGTGAGTGCAAGGTCGAGGGTGGGTTTTTACAATCTATTGGAGAAAAAAGAGACAAGATTTTCAAATTTTGATTTTTACTTGTGTTTATGTGAGTCTGGAAGTGAAAAAAATTTTTTCAATTATTTGAAAAAAAAATGAGAATGCAGTAGCTAAAGAAAGAGAACTCCTCTTTGCATTGATCTTACCGCATGGGTGCATCTCCACGGGTCAAAATGTCCAACTCACCACAAAAAATTCAAAAAAAATCTGAAAAACAGCTGAAAATTTTTGAAAATCTGTAAGAATGTTATAAAATCTTGGTTCCTCAAAAACTTGCCTCAATATGTAGGAAATAGTCGTATTTTGTGTGAATAAAATCGATCTATAGTTAATCATGAAATCTTTGAATTATGACTCATTTAAAAACTTCTATCCACACTGAGAACCCGATTTCTTAGATTGAAACAAAATTTTCTTTACCCTGATTCTAATAAATCTTTGATGTAATGGAAAAAAATTTAGTGAAATGGAAAAGTTTTCATCAGATGGAAACGAAGAATCTTCTAATTCACACAGAAATATATTCTTCCTTGAATTCGAAGGATGTGATAACAATTCAATGAAAAATTTTTCCATGGGAATGAATTATTTTTTCCATCGGAAAAAAGATGCATCAGAATGAGGGCAAAAAAATTTTTTTCCAAGTCTAAGAAATTGGGTTCTCAGTGCATGTTTTTTGTAAATGTTACCAGGTAGTTACAATAAAAATTTCATGTCGATCGGTTTAAAACTGAAGGGGCTAAGAATACGCTCGAATAAAGAACAAGTGTTTCCTTTCTCTAAACGCTGCGCCACCATTTTGGTCTCAAATAATAGAAAAACAATTTTTTTTCCACTTCAAGACTTATATAAACATTAGTAGGAAACAAAAGTTGAGAATATTGTCCCTCCTTTTATAAGTGAATTTTGAAAAACGACCCTTGATTTCACACTCGGGAGGTGTTATCTGCCCTTAAGTTTGGTCAAGAGAATTTTTTTGCTTTTTTTAAAAATTTTCTTCAAGGGATCAACTCCCTAAATTTGAATTAATAAAATATCGCTGTTTTTGTAGTTCATTATGACCCACTGAATGAGTTCAATGAGATTCCATCGCATGATCAGTGAATAGTCACTGATTGTCCAGTTGAAAATGCTTCTCACTAATCGAAAGAGAAACGTTTCACTGCCACAATCCATTGAAATTCAGTGACTCTGCTACTTATGTGCACTATTTTGCAGAAGTCGACTTTCCACTGCAATCAGTAAGATTTCACTATGTATCAAATTCAGACAGTAAGAAATATGTTTTGTTGGGACTTTTATATCATATTTATCCACATTTCGAGTGTTTAGAAATTTTCAAAAGTTTGCATATTGCGAAGAATCCGAAATGGTTTCGCCCCGATGACAACCCTGGCGAAAAAGTTTCTCATATGTTTTCATAGTTTTTCATAAGTCCTCATAAATCTCATAATTTTGCATTAAATTCCATAAAAACTACCATTAAGACTTCATAATTTCTCCAGGAATTGAGACTGTCATTGTGAAAAATATTTCTTCATTAAAAATCATAATTTGTCATAAAATTTGTCATAAAATTTGTCGTAAAATTTGATATTTTCACACAATGCTTGAATTTTTTTAGTTTTTTATGAAACCAATCTTTCACATGAGAAGTTATAACTGCTCATAATTTTAATCATAAAATCTCATAATTTTCCATAATGTTTTAGATCTGTTTGTATGAAAAATACATTTGCACCAGAAAGCAACATTTTTCATGGAATTTCATCATAAAATACTATATTTTTCATTTTTGTTTCTCCACATTGTAATCAAAGTAGCTCAAGAGTGCTGATGGAGAGTTAGAAAAGTTCCAACTGGCTATGTCCCATATAGCACAAATGTCTCAGTAATATCTCCAGGATATTCTGACAATATTACAATGTCTCCAGAATATTCTGGAGATATTACTGAGACATTTGTGCTGTGTGGGATTTATTTGACCAGTAAAAAAATTTCCTAGATGAACTTGTAACAAAATCCTGAAACAAACTAATTTCAACCTCCAATAAAACGTAATGTGCTGCTTACAACATATATGTTTGCTCTGCATCAATAGCGTCACCAAATCGAGTGATTTTCTTGAAATATAGAAGTTTAAAGCGAGAATAATAAAATAAGAAAATCGCAATTTGAAAAAATTTCGGAATTTTCTAACCCATTCATGAGAAAATATAAGGGAAGATCCCCCATAACACTGTCTGGATTTCTGAATAAATTGTGAGAGGAAGTATGAACGTTTATGATTTTTTATGAGAAAATTCCCAGAAAAATTATGAGATCTCATAAGAATTCATGAGAAACGTTATTCTAACTTATGACTTTTCATGATGAATTTCTTCTTATGAAACAGTCCCAATTCCTAGAGAAATTATGATATTTTAGGATCAATTGTGAGAAATCATGGGAGTTATGAAAAACAGTCAAGAGAAATTAGGAGAGATTTTTTCTGCCAGGGAACCGTGCAAGAGAAGTTCCCAACACAGCTTACGACCGTTGAAACAAGGCGAAGTGGAATAATACTGTCAGAACTGAAACGTTTGATCAAGCAAACAGCAAGGAAGTTTTAATATAATGGAATGTATTAGATACTCCAAAAACCTTCTAAGATTTAGGGACTTTTAAATTTTCATTTACATTTTATATTCCAATAGTATCATCGCAAACGAAAAAGTATTGAAACAGATTGAAGACTTGAATCGGAATCAAACCGGTTCCTTAATTCGACCATTAATACACGGAAAAAATCTTTCACTATTCCGGATCATACTATTCGGTTGATATCATTGTTCGAATATCTGGAGAAAGTAACTAAGTTCACATGAATTATTGTCGTTGTAACTCTAATGAACAATATATATGCATCCTTTCAACAAGTATACTGCTGCAGAAATGGATCTTATACATACTTTAAGAAAAAACAATCGTTGACAGTCTTTGTATTGAAAAAAGGATTCTATTTCCCTCCTCAATTTGCACTGAGGAAAATGCGTTTATTTCGTGGCGGAAAAATTCAACAAGAAATGGAGGAACACAGAAAAAAATGAGCTGAGACAAAATACTACGTATACTGCAAAAATTGTGTACTAAACAATTTCAGTATTTTACTGAAAGTCATTGACCAATCCATTGAACTGAAAATTGCGGTACGCTTGTATCCCAATACATTCACTAATATGTGAAAATTGGAATTTTGCTGTACCAAATCCGCAGAATTTTGCAGTACTCTTTTCAAAACATGTTTTCAGTTCCGAAGACTTTATTGGAAAAGTTAAATAATCATCATCCATCAGGTTTTGTGGGTTTGAATTTTCGTTACGTTTCCATAAACGATTCAAACTTCAACGACATGTTTTTTTCCATAATTTCTGTCTCTCAAAGTGAAAACTGGTTTCGAAAAATGTTTTGAGAAGTTTTACAAAACCAATACTACCAGTAATGAGGTGAAACAAATTTTTGACCATGTCCTCAGAATATATCATCAATAAAACAAAAGTGATTAATGAAAAAGAATAGCTGTTCAACAGGATATTGATGGTGAATATATTTGAGTTTGAAATTAATAATGCAGTATATGAATTTCGTATTCCAGTCAATAATAAACAGTCGAAGTGATGGAAAGTATTCCATCGAAGTTCAAATAAAATATACAGACCTAAATTTTTATGACATTTTAATGGATAGCGCTAGAAAATGATTTTGGTATATCGTTCCCACAAACTGACACTTTTTTAATCCAAACAATAACCACAAACTGCCATTTTTTCAATTCAAACAATAATAGATGAAAGTTGAAAATTTCGTAATTGTATTTCAGTGAACGCTCTTGTAAAGAATATTGAAATATGCAGGTCAACCGTTTAGCGACGTGTCATTTGAAATTTGTTATCTAGTATTAATCAATACCTTGGATTTTTTGTGTATTATTATTCCAAACGATTTACAACGTTAGGTGCTTTGCGATGGAAGTACATGAACGCAGTACTGATTTTCATCTCACCACATGATCTCTTGTGCAAGAAATATGATGAAAATATCGTGATTTATCATTCAGATATACAATGGGGGAAAAAATGGAGATTCCATTGAAAACTGAGTTTTGAATGTTTTTTTATTAGTCTGATATTTGTTTGAGAACAAATGAAAACAAAAGAGAAATATAACGAAGAAATGATGATACGAAGAACAGAAACTTCTGGAAAAATCTGCAGAGGAAAGGAAAGTCTCTGAATCGATTGACGTAGATTAAAATATGAGAATATAATGAATGTAATAATAGACAAGAAAGGAATGAAGAGAAATGGACGGGGTAAGTTTCAGAGTGAAGTGTAACAAAGGTATTGCGTAGGATGCGAGATGCGCTGAATACGTTAGGTTCGAATAGCTGAGAGAATTTAAAGTAGGATAGACACGTTGAATTTGTTGGACAAAAAATAGCCATTCTGTCGAGGATTGAAAAGACGATTGAAAAGCAATTAAATATTGCGTATATATGAGAAACGCTAATGATAAAAATTTGAAATATTTTACAATTGAAAACAAAGTCCTGGTATTGATGAAAAATCCCTGAAACAATTCCCTCTTATCCTAATATTTCTATGAGTGTCCGAAAAGAGGAAGACTTATTCCCCGTCGAATGACTGCGACCTCCGTTCATAAATAGTGAAAGAACAATTGAGACAGTTTCAAAACTTCTGAGAATGTTCAAGGAATGTCTCTTTAATTCTGGGAATCAGGTCGTGTTGCAAACAATCTTATCAGCCGATCTTCTCAAAACTTTTGTGGAAACTCGAAACCCACATTCAAAAAACTACTCCGTACTGTTTGATGAGTTGGTATATCCGATGAAAATGATTTTAATATTCTTCACAATATCAAAGATGAATATTCAGAGTGAAACAATCGCAACTTGATCAAACAATCTTTCTCATCTGTTGAAATACATGAGAATATTGTCACGTGAAAGTTCTTTTATTTCATTCAGAAAAACTCTCAATTGTGCGATAATGAAGGGAATCTATTGATTTCCCGAGAATTCATCCAAAACAATTGGTATTCCCATATGAATGCGAAATTTCAGCAATTTTCAAACTATGAAAACTGTTGAAAACTTCGAAGCATAATCCATGAAACTTGAATTTCAATCGTTGAGTCCAAAAGCTGCTTATAACTTCCTTCATTTCCTTGAAATCAGAGAGCACAGATAATTCCTATTTACCGGAAGATTGTATAGCATTAGGAACTTAGAAACCCATAACAGCATTCATTCATTAAGTTCCATCCCTATTTCGTACCTCTCTCACTCAAATGTCATCTCTTCTGTTCTACGTGTCTGCATTGTTGAACTATTCACTATATTACACTTGATTTTCACGTTTATAAAGTGATTATAGTATTCGCTCGTATTATCCTCTTCCTAATTGGAATCCATGAGTGCAAAATATACAGGGACTATAATATGTCTAGTACTCACACCAATGCATGTTTTTCTCATATTAAATTTCCTATTCAATGAGACTTATGAACACTAATCACTGGCATTGCAACGGATCACTAATGGTACAGCGATCCCGGTACAGATGAATTTTGCACTTTTGTTGATTGGAACTTCAAATAATAAAATTTGGTTTAAAAAAAATTTTGGTATAAAAGGGGAATTTAAACTATTCAAACGGAGTATGGAATCAAAGAATCGATAACCGACTTGTTTTTAATTCATTAAATTTTACATTCTCTATCATTGAAAGATCACTTCATTGTAAGTTAACAGCCAGCATGAAAACATTATATACAAAGTCCCTTCAAATACGGGTGAAGATATAACTAAATTTCTCAAAGGTCGACCCTTTGATCATCTTTTTTTATCTAATAAAAAACCAGAACAAAGGCGATCAAATGGTTCATCATTGTTTCAGAAATCCCGTATTTTGATAGTCATTGAAATTATTTAAATTTTCCAATTTTATTATTCGTACTACAGTGAATAATAAAATTTCCAAGTTTCGCGAAACCGCATTGAAGTTCCGACTACATAAAACTAGAAATATGATCCAATTTTGAATTTGATTTGAAAAATATGATGTAGATTTTGTCATACGCAATGCTGATATGATTTATCTTCATGTCCGTTAGATTTATGAATTTTTCCGTGGTTTGTTTCTTGTTGGTTTATTGAGAAGAGGGTTGCCATTGTTTTATGAGCGAAGAAACTACGTGGTTGTTGATATCCTTGTAAAAAATTATCCATTCAAGGGAATTGTAAATTTCAATGGGAAAGAATACGGTTTCTAAATACCTCTGGAGGGATACAAAGACAAATTAATTTTTGAAATTACCTGTTTTAACTAAAAATGTAATTTGAGAATCCTTTACATTTGCGCGAATCAAGAGATTCAGTAATTTACATTTCAAATAATATAAGTGTTTCAATCAATTGCATACATGCAAAAAAAATGGAGAAATTCACCGTGTAGGAGGCAACGCATCGCTTCGAGTCTTCAAGGTAGTTCTCTTGCAATATTCAGGATCAAATTTGGAAAATTTCTACCGCGAGTAGAGGGCTAAAGTGGAAGGGATTCGATGATAATATTTATTGGGACTTATACCTGTACTTATGACAAAAAAATAACCAACTCAAAATATCAACAAACAACTTGGTAACAACCACATCAAATTTTTCATGGTTTCTTTTTCTCCAGAAATTTTCATTTTCAATCCGTTCATGACTTATGGAGAGCTCGTTTTGTTTCTTATGAGATTTGAAAAACCTTCACCATGTAGATTTTTGATATTGTATCATCATGACACTGTCACACGCTTTTGTTTATAGAAATGTATTCTACGAATTAAAAACAAATACAAGTAATCATTGTGAAGATTGCATACATGAAAATTCTCCATGGTGAAAGTTTTTCAAATTTCACAAGGAATAAAATGAGTCCTTATAAGTCATGAACGGATTGAAAATAAAAATTTTTCATGAAAAAACCATGAAAAATTTTGTGTGGTTGTTACAAAGTTGTTTGTTTATATTCCAAGTTGGTTATTTTTTTGTCATCAATACGAATCTAAGCTCCAACGAATATCATTATCGAATCCCTTTGACCTTGGTTCTTTACTTGACAACAATTTTTCAATTTGATCCTGAATATTGTAAGACAACTATTGAATGGAAATTGCTGCGAAATTTACACGAAAAATTTGGCTAAAGTCCCAGCGCTAGTATCCCCTCAAAGGCTTGAAGCGACGCGTTGTTATCCTACACGGTAAATTTCTCCATTCTCTTTTTTTCGTGTAGGAATTTTGTAATACGAAATACAATTCCAATTGAGTCGTGAAAGAGATTAGCAATGGACAGGATTTGAAATGCCTAAATTTCAATGGTTCAGAAGGATTCCAAAGACATTCGATATTGAGAACAATCCACAAACAGAAATTTGAATCTTTGAGAAGAAATTGGGAAGAATTAGAACTCGAAGGCATTTACATCCCTAACAGCACACCCACCGATCTCTCCGTCGCCTCCACGGAGCTAGAAGTTATCCACGTGGAGACCACGCAGATGCGACGGAGCCATTGGTGAATGTGCTGTTAGAGATTCAATATTTTCAATCGTCAAATATACAAAAAACGTATTCATACGTAGGATTCTCGATTTCTTTCAACGAAATATTTTTTACAGGGATTCTATTGTTTCACAAATGAAATTTTTCTATATCTCTGATTGGACGGATTGCTATTTTCAGAACACATTGGTTCATTTAACGATCCCTCTTTTGGGAGCATATTTTTGTTGTAAAACATGGACAAATATTTTTCACTACATCAAGTTTCGTGTGCTCCGTTTATTATTCTCATGAGAGTTCAATCAATAATTGAAGAACAACTATTTGAGTTTGGTATGTATGATACCAATCAAGCGGACATGAATTCGACGGAATATTTGTGATTGTTGCATTCCCATGTGGATTTAACCCCGATGAGAACACGAAGAATGATCTTTCGTATAATTGCGCAAAATAATTATCAAACTCAGGCATGACCTTGGGATTAAATCCATTGCAAGACCAAATGGAAACTAGACTCTCAAACTCTACGACACAACTTTACGTGTTTGTGATTCCTCGTAAGGTAAGTGGACCGAAGCCTAACACTGCATGAGTAGCTGACTGTTTGTGTATGAATTCAATGTAATGAGCCAAGAATGTATCATTTGTCAGATGTTTAATGAAATCCCATTTTTCTATATATAAAGAGTCAGCTACTGGTACTGGGTCAGGCACTGATACACCAACCTTATCTAGAAGATTTTAAGGATGCAATGATATGACAACAAATTTGTAATCCAGAAAATCTCTGATTCAAATCAAACGTCATATTCAGAACAGTCCTGGCACAACCTTGTTCATCAAAATTGGTTGTCATTTAGAAAATATTTTGATGCTATTGTAGTATGATTGTTATCACCTGTTCAAAGGATCTTGATTCAAACCCTAATTCCCAATATAAATTCTAGTTTATTCCACTCTAATGAGTTGATATCTTTTTCGAATATTTTGATATTAATCGAGATATTTGATGAAGAATCTAATTCTCTTGGAATGAAATTCTACAAGTTCAATTTTCCCTTAATTGTAACAACATTTCGTTAGTCTACGCCTTGAAGGTGCTGGACTCTCAAACAAACTTTCAAAACTCTTAAGCACTCAAACGTCGACACCAGCATCATTCAATGTTATTCCACTTGTTTTGTCGGAGTAAATTTCACTGATCAAATTGAATAACATTCTCAGCTTGGTATTATTTGTCGAAGTTGACGTTTAATGTCAACCTTGGATCAGTATTGATGGACCGAGTTGTGCCAGTATTGATCAGTTTCATCAGTAAGCACTGAAGCAACAAAGTTGTTCCAGTGCTGGCAGGTTGTTTCTTAGTTTATGTATAGGTTCATTGAGAATACAGTGAAGATCTCGAAAAATTTGGAATTAATTTTGTATAAATCATATTGTTTAGAAGAAATGTGATTATCACATCCCACACAGCACAAATATCCTGGCGATGTCTTCAGGAGATCCTGAGGATATTGCAATGTTCCCAGGAGATTTGTGCTGTGGAGGATGAGTATAGAGTGAATATTAAATAATTGTATCGACGGTTCGAAACATTTTCCTCTAATATATTGAACTATGAATTCAATATCAGTCAGCGCATGTACTATCACTTCAATTACCATACGAAAGAATATAAAGAACATCGCATTCATCAATGTATATTTGAATGCTTGGTTTTTCGTCATTCTCGAATATCTACCATTGCGATATATTCTTTCTTTTGTAAGCAACGTTGATATCCGTGTGCAGACCTAAAAGGGCAGTGGTGCAGACATGGTGTGACCTCACATGTTTGCTGAACAAGCGCTGGTACCGAAGCGGGTTCAAACGTGTTTAAACCAACTCCGTACAATGCTTGCACGCGCTCATGCTTTGGTGACTAACAATTTTGACCCGAATAAAATATGAAAATATTTCCTACGATTATACGTTGAGAATTTGAAAAGCCTGTATAAAAAATTTCGATATTCTCCTTGAATTATTTTCTTTTATTTTTCTTTTTTATAACAACTCCTCATTTTCAAGTACAACATCGATTATTTTGTGGTCAAATATTGAGCCCTCCTTGCCATGACATTGTTATCATTACAGTTAATTGCTGTACGTGTAAGTTGTTTATGCTATACGGAGACTCTGAAAGATAATGGTGCAAACGTGGGGTGAGCTTGTATGTTTACTCTACAGCCACGACGGTAGTACAGACGGGTCAGAATAAAGTCATAACTACAACATATAAACGCTCATTCTTGATTCCTCACTTGATGAGTCAAAATGTCATACACTTTTGTCTGCACCAATCAACATTCCGTGTTTTTCATTTCTTCTTCTCTGAATTTCAATGTATTCCTATCTTAGAAACGATTTGATATGCGTTCTATACAAGTACTGGAATTCATATGAATTTTGTTAGATTCCACACAGGGGCATATGTAGTTTTATGCGCGATAATATCTCATATGATTTTCGGAATTATATATAATTTGTATATAATTATATATAAATTATATATGATTTTGAAAATTTTTTCACTTGGGATCTTGAAAGAATCAATCTTTTTTTATAGAATTTTCATCAAATTTATATCGAAATCAATAAAAACTTGATAAATTTTTGATATAAAAGGATCGATTCTTTTGAGATCGGCCATCACTATCTGGGATATGAATACTTGATATCATCCCATTCATGTATATTCATACACTATTGTTCAGATAATTCAGCTTGTCCGATCAAACGTATTACTTATATAAAAATTCACATTTTTAGGTTTGTCTACATTCAATCATCAATTCCTTTCAATGAATGATTCAAACTCCAACAGTTTTCATATATGGATTGAGAAGCATATGCAATTTTGATTATGAATAATTACCTCAAAGCCATCCCATATGGACGAATCTTTGAAATCATATATAACTCTCATATAATTCTATATGAATGTTCCCTAGTAAAGAAGGATTATTTATGGTCTATATATAATTATTGAAGTACCTATAAGTATTATTGAAATTCATATATGCACATATATAGTTATATATAGTGGTATATATGGAATTTGAGATAATTCTATATGAAAAGAATTATTCAGATTTTTTTACTATATGTAACAATTCAAGTTTTTATATATAGCTCCATATATAACTATATATGTGCTTATATAAATCTTAATAATACTTATATAAACTTCAATTATTATATATAGACTATATATAATCCTTTTTTACTGGGGTTATATGAAGCATATTGAATTACATGAAAGATATTCATAATTTTGAAAATTCAATAATACTTTTACAAACTTCAATAATTATATATAGCGCTATATGTAACACATATAAGAGAGTTTCCTACTAGGGAAATTGCCACACATTCAAGATGTGAGAAGATTTTGCGAAAATTCAGGAAAATATTGTGTGATATGCAACTGAATCTTGTGGGTATTCTCTAATATGACTCTTTTAGAATCAATTCTGACTGATTCTCCTTTCACGACGGAACTATTCAATGAGTATTGAAAATTCACTTCGAAAATCATTCTGTTGTGCCCGAGTCAAAGAATTTCCAAGATTCTATATAATTTTTATATAATTTGATACAGTTTATATATGAATTATATATAATTCTGCACATGTTTTCCACTCGGTCTGACACAGACAAAGGGGTTTTCGTCTGTATTAATTTAACACCACGCGAGAGATTTTACGCTATACCGCTGATCCACCGCCATGATCATTGACTTTAAGAGAATTATCAAAATATTATGGCGCTAGCATTTGTATACGAACAAAACCAGAGTTTTTATTCAAAAGCTTCAGAGTTGTAAAATGAAACTAAATCACAGATACATTGAAAGTATTTCTGCGGGTTCAAGTACAGGGATACTACAGACCATGTTCGGATTTGCATTTGTTCTCGCCAGAGCGATTCATCTGATTGTGACATCCGTGGATATAGGGAACTCACATCGTGGTTCTGATAGTTTGGAATTCAATCCTTAACTCAACGTTGATAATCATTTCTCGCTTCTTTTTTGGACTAATTATGTTCAATGAGTAACGTTGGAACGATCATTTCCTCACATTTGAAGGGAATATATCCCTTCCACGGTAGAAATCACATGATTCCATAGAATTCGATTCGAAGATATTCCTAGTCATCATGCTTGTCATGCTCTCCATCATTTCATCGACAGCATAATAGGGATTTGTCTCAGTCAAATTAGGATCGTGTTGAAATTTCACAGGTTGAAAACCTACCTGTTTGTTCCATGACGAGAAATCGAGGATCTTTGATCCGTCGAGGTAGTCTTTGAGCAGCGGCAATATACCATCATTATCATCGTCAAAGTCGAGCTCTGACGGAAACTCGATGAGAGAGCCAAAGGTAACGACCTGACCGTCACTACTATCTGGCCAAGCAGTGGTAGCAGCAGCAGTAGTATCGTACCGACATCCTTTCAGCTGCACTTGGAGTACGATCCCAAGCATGCAAAACGTTAACGATTGTTTATATCAGAGAGAATAGTTGGTTGAAATACTCCTCAAATCTTCCCTTAAGAATCACATTCGTCTACTCAATGATCTCTCACATAGAAGTCAAGACACATGTGTACTGCCGATGATGATGATTCATGTGATCAATAGTGAAATTTATACGTGTGAATGTATTTATGAACTTTCGAGCCACAATCGCTTGAACAACACTTTTATTCCAATACTTCTCGATAAAACTGACTTTGTATCGTGGATCTTCAAAACGAATCCACACACGCACAAACACTATCACACAGTTTAATTTATTTTTTCTTTTCTTTGAAGATCATTCCGAATTCCGGTGGATCGTCAGGAATAGAACACTCGGAGAATATCATCGTGTTCACTATGACAACAAAAACAATTTGGGAACATAACGAAACTATCCGATGTCACTTTGCGATATTGTATACTTCACACACACAAGCACACATTTATATGTATATATTTCAAAATATACATATACACCCACCAAATTTGTTTAACACACTGATCGCACCAAATGGTAAATATTCACATCGCCAACAATATTCTGATAAGGGATCGTGTAGTAACAATGGAGATTGACGTACAAACGCTTATTAGGGATCAACGTTGATTCGGTTGATTAAAAAACAAATGTAAACGTGTACGTATATCACTTGTCGTAATGACACATTGAAATGAATGATCGTGTACTATCCAATCCAAGTTATGAAACATTCATAAATTCTTTGATCTCACGTACGATTGCACTCGATTACGTTGTATGTCATCGAATTGTTGTAATTTAAAAATGATACTATTGTACAAAATAATAAACAACTGACCGGTGAACTAATCGACAACCAACCCGGACAACTGCTGGCACGGAACTACTACCGGCCGAACGTCCTCGGTACTCAACATCCCCACCACTAACATCGTCGTTCTCTCTGAGGCTGACTTCAATTCCCCTTACCCGCCACTTCAGTCTCCCCCTCGCCAAACATTGCCGCCGTAGTATCTTTCTCCTTCGTCCGTAGACCTCCAGTCCATCCACCTTGCTTCCTCCCTACGGCTACTGCTGAAGTTGCTGTCGCTCCCCACTTCGCTTCACCTCACCACGGCCCTTTCACCGTATCCGCAGGTTCGCAGGGTACACGCGCCCCTTACCCCCTCCTTATTACGTGTAACAGGCACGCACCGCGAGCTACCCAGAGAGCGTGACACACGCTTCTCTCGCGTGTTTCTCCAGTGGAAGGGGCGAAACTGTAGCGGGGGGGCTAGAGTCGCGTGGCGGGTGCTAGTGATGCTGTGATGGTGTTGGTGATGGTCGCAACGGGAGAGAAGGAACGAAGGAGAATTTAGAAGGGGCAAAACGCATGCGTCGTGAACGTTCCTCTTGCAACCACAGGGTTGTGAACCAACGGAACAGAAGGGGTAGAAAGAGAAAAGAACATACGACGCGACGAACCAAGTGAGAGAGAAATGGAACAAGGTAGAGCGTGAATCCTCATGAAAGTATACGCCAAGTATATATGTAACGTAAACGTAACGTTAAGAGATAACGAGAGATGGTCGACTCAACCTGACAGTCACGCGGGTGCATAGACCTCTTTTATAATGTTCTCTCCTCACAATCTTTCCTTTTCTTCTTACCTCTTCTCTCGAACCGTATACTGTATACTCTGCCAACTATAATCAGCTTGCGAGCAGTATCGTTCCACGAAAAATGTATCACTGATATTCTTATAGTCATTAAATTATTGAGCTACTCCCAATAATGTGGTAATGAAAAGAAATACTCGTCTCCTTCGTGTCATTAAAATTCATGTCGAATGTTCGTATCTTGATCTCTACCGTCGTTTCTTTTCTGCTTGAGTCGCATCGAAAATGGAGAATGATTTGATTTGACATATATGTATCGGAGTAGTCTTGATATTATTGTTCATTCATTTTGCAAGACCCACGTCAGTCTTGTCAATTTCATATATTTTAATCTAACTATTATACACGGTGAGGATTCCTTACGTCATTGTACAATTACCATGATGACCTTATCATATAGTTGTTTTGAAGCAGGTGTTATTTTGGATCACGTTGTTAAAAAGGTAGATTGGAAGGCAGAACAAGAACTCTATTCTTAAATATCTCTATTCTTGAATAAGTCTATCCTCAAATATCACTAATCCTAAATATCTCCATTCTTACAAATCTCTGTCCTTTTATGAATAAAAAAAAACATCTATATCTAATCAATATTGGAAAGAATAGAAATATTTGTGATCATTCATATTTGGGAATAGACTCCTTTAAGGATAGGGATATTTAGGAATAGAGTTATTTGAGAATAGAGAGGTAAAGAATAGAGTTCTTCGTCTGCTGTTGAGAAAGTATTATGTACCCAGACAGCACAACGTGCCATTAGAACGTTTATGGAAGGTTCATAGGAAGCTTCAACGTAGGAGAGGTTTTCTGAACGTTCAGAAAACGTCCCAAAGACACAGTGTGTTGTTAGGGTGAACCATGAGACACATGGATCATGTAAATGAATCACATATAAAAATAATTCAAACACGCGAAAACATTTACAAAATAATATATATAATTTATACATAATTCTATATGTTTTATACATAAGTCACACATAATTTTAAGAGTTTTTTGAAACAGCATAGAAAATGGCTGATAAAGTACCCAAAATGGATCGAGACTGTCTTCATGTGAATTTTTGCACAATTGTGAAATATTACATCCTGAGTAGGAATATTCTTCAAATTATATATCACTCAATATGGTTTATATATAATTTATATATGAATCTATAGAAATTATATATAATCTTGAGTATTTTTCTATTAAAGATGCAACAGGGAAGTTTGTGTATGAATTATGAGTATAAGAGAGTGTATTGGAAAAGAATTAAATAGAGTCTATACAACATTTGTATATATATTTTCCACATATTGTATACATTCCTTGCAAAGACATATTTCATATCGATATCATTCTTATCAGCATTGTTTTTTCCCTGGAAGAGTGGTACTCTGTTCTGAACGAATTGTATTGTGCGATATTCTTACACCTCTACGAGATATTTGGAACACAACTTCGGTACAAAAGACATCTGAAAGAGTGTTTCAAGTGAATTTGAAACTGGTTCGCTCGCAAATGTAAACTCACTCGAAACTTAGGCATCTGATAGAATTACCTATGGGACACACGTATCCCATGAGTCGTGACATAGAATTTGACTAATGCGTTGGGGAAGTTCTCGACAGAATCACATATAAAAACGATCCGGTCTGACATTCGTCTGAATATAACCAATTAGGGAACCGAGGTAGAGGAATTTAATTCAATACTCCATCGGATAGACCAAATGAGAATTAATTCAATGGAATCAACTCATATACACACAATACATAAATCATCCATGAAGGACATTGGATTCACTCATATATACCGATATCTATACTGTCATAATTTAACAATATTTTTGTTCCATCGTTCGTCATTGTAAACTGCGGACTGAGCGATATTTAAAAAAATTCTAAATGCACACATCTTCACACCATGTTGTATGGAATACAAATGTACATGCTGAGGATTATATTTCTTCTTCACATGTCTCCATTTGATCAAAATGAATGTGTGGACAGAAATTTCACAGGGAGTCAAAAAAAATATCTGTTGACGAGGATTTTTATATAATTGCATACATTTTGTGTAGAGAAGAAGAGATTCATGTACAAGTAATTCATCTCACCCTGTAAGAACAAAACAATGAATGAGATTTGGATGCAATACTTTTATACGCTTTCTTAATCTATTAATATGAACCATTGTACATGCGTAACGCCTGTGCACCATTGAAATAAAAGGAATTGAATACAAGGTTGATGTAGCAAATATTTTTCCATGAGGGTCTGGAAGATACTTATCGATTCGAAGATATTATAGATAATCGTCATTCAGAACCGTGGTGGAATGATACGGCACGTGGTCTCATACGGCACATTAGGTCAAACAGGGTTCATAGATCATTCGAGTGGGACTCGGAAAACTCATTTGGAATTCTCAGGAATCCTTTTCCAAATTTCACGCTGTTTGGGTTGATTTCGATCACTCTTGAAATGTGGGACAACTACAGACAATGGTATCTCCATTGAATTTTCCCTTCGTCAGGGCATATTTTTGGTCTATAAGAGCCCACCCTTAACATGCGTTCTGAATTAAAAAATTCTAATAATAACTCTGATTGATCATCAAATTAATTTTGACAAAATATATCTAGAATGTCCAAAACTGTCCATGCTTTGTCCAAAATCAGCCAGATTGTTTGTGAATGTCCTCAAAAGTGTATACACCATATCAAGGAGTTATACGAAATTATTCGCAACTTCAATGCTGGCAAACGACATAATTGAAAATCTGTGCACGGCCTAACCTTGGAGGTCCATGACGAAAATATTCGATTTTGAACTCTGTCACAAGGTCATCCGAGTTTCTTCAACATACAAATGATTTCCATTCGTTTATGAATTATCTCTAAATGTTCCTAGTCAACATATCAGAGTTTTAAATGCGTCCCAAAGTTGTCTAAATTCGTCCAGAATAACGATCATCTTTTCTAGTCCGTAGTTACACCAAAGTTGTCTCAACTTGTCCACAGCCAGAGTTTTCTAGATTCCTCCAAAACAGGGCTGATTCTTTCTCATCCATAGTTGGTTCAAAGTTATCCATACTCAAGATGCAAAGTTTTCAACTATGTTCTGCGGTTGTGTATATTTATCCACGATAGGGATAATCCTGTCTCGTTCGTAGTTTGTTCAAAGTTATTCATAGTCATGATGTGTACGTGGCATGATATCGCTATATTGAACCTTCATGGACCGCCATAGACACATGTCGGAAATCACAGACACCATTTAGGACACAACAACACGAATCTGGATTGCGAGGAATTAGTGTAGAAATCACCATAAGGATGTTCAAGATATTCTTTGACATTGCAGGACGAAGGAGGACAACTGTGGATATCATATGGATCGAATCTAAAATTTAAAAGAATCAACTTCCATTTGAATGGACGTGATTGGGACGCGGAAGAAAGGATTTTTCACATCTCTGGACATAGTGGAGATCCATGATGGATATCACTTTTGAACATCTTTTTCCACGTTTCAGAAATCACAAATACGATTTAGGACACAACAGGACGAGTACCGGATATCTCATCAATCGTATTGGATAATACTGGATCCATTTTGTACATCATGAGAACGTTTCAGACATCCTAGGACCCTGCGGGGCAAAAAGGACAAGTTCGAATGGAATACGGAAGAGACTGACAATTATGACTGGACTTTATTGCCCGAACTCTGGACGATTTTAGGAAGAAGTTTCCATGTTCGGACAGTAGTGCACAATGGTGGACACAAAGACGCAATAACGGGGAGTCCAAGGATACCAAGGATGCGCTTAATTATGATGAGCCCTCCTTCAATTGTGATTCCCAAATGGAGAAAATTTTCAAAATTATATTTATACTATGGAATTATATATCAATTATATATAAACTATACTGAATTATATATGAATTATATACAATTCCGAGAATTCTGTCACAAAGCAGAGAAAGCATTCGAACGAGATAAACTGTAGCAGCCAAATTACATGGCGTCAATTCGAATTTGAGTTTTCAAATTCTGTGTTGGGAGCACACAATTTTTAAACATTTCATGGAAATTTGTGAATGATTTGATATCCTCAGAGAGGTTTTAAAAAATTCTGAAGAAGAACTCACGAATGATTGTAAAGTGGAACTCTTTTCAAGATTCCTCGAATGTTTCGAATTTTGAAAAAAAATTCAAAAGAGAGGTTTTGCGAGGGTTCATCAGTGATTCTTACACCCGTCTGATTCTACCCACTGTGAAAACACAAAGAGAAATAAACACCATAAAAGTTCCCAAAAACACAGTAAAAAAAATTGCAAAAAAGTTTGTAAGTTTTTTACCCAACATTTTTCAATAAATTCACAAACAATTTTGGTAAAATCTCCAACAATTCTAGTCAGTTGACAAACATTGTTTGGGAAGTGACGAAAATTGTTGGGATATTCATAGAAAATTGATGGATTCCCAAATTATTTGGGAACTCACCAATCCATTAGTCCTTTACCATACCTTTCTTCTTAGAAATTCACAAATATTTTTCCACAATGAAGTTCAATCCTAGTTACGGTATCGAAATAACTCCATTAAGAGACGAATTGACACGATTCGGTATTGAATTCGACCCCACTTGGGTTGCATTTCACAACACTGATTTTTTCCAGTACACGATTTTTCGGGTCTGCCATAGAAAATGCTTTTGAATGTGTGAACAAAGCGTGAAGATCGAAACCCAATCGGTTTAATCTGAGTGATGATCAGAAATCCACAATGACTTTCTATAACCGGATGAGACCGGTTGTGTATACACTATAGTTGTCGGAAAGTTTCCTTTTCCGCTGTTTCTGTTAGTTATGAGATCAAATGATAGGATCAAGTCAAGTAATCTTGGTGGTATAGGTGGTATTCGGTGATACTTTCGCAAACGTCTTTATCCCAAGAGAACACGAGTCGAGTTGATCGATATTAGGTTGACTTTGGATAAATACACATTCAACGATGTTTCAATAAACCTTCAAATGTCTATAGCTTCATTGTGGGTCTAAGTTTAACGTTTCTGTACTCTTTTGGTATATAAATTGAACAAAATAAAATCGAAGTCCATGTGATGAGCAAAGAATCGGAATGTATTTCAAATTATCCTGAATTTTATGACTTCGACGTTTCGGTTAACGTTCTAGCCATTTTCAAGCAAAACGCACAAAGGAAAAACCATCTCCGCAGGCACCCATTTTTAAATCGGATACACAGTGGAAAGTGAAACTTACTTCCATCCTGGATATCAGCTCATTTTGAGATGCAGCCGAAACAAGCCCTGTTCCAACTGAAAGTCAGCACCAAAAACAAAAGTCGACACAATGGTAAAGACTGAATTTCAGTCAAGTTTTTATTCAAGATGCAGCTATATTCAGTCGAACTTTTTACAGGGTAGGGTGAAAAATCCAAATGAGAGATTCATGTCCGTTGTAGAATGAAGAATAAATTAAAAGCGCAGTCCATGTGACGAGCAAACACATCACATAGAAAATACATTTCGACTGTTTGCTCGTCACATGGACTGCGCTTTTATTTTATTTTTCATCCTGAAACGAGCACGAATCTGTTATTTGTATATGAATTGAAACATAAATTCCACTGTAGAAACTGACCTTATAGGATTACTGATCAAGACTTTGTCTTGAGCGAATGATGCGAGTCCAGGGGTGCCCAAGTCACGGTGCAATGGTGCAACTTGCACCATGGAAATTTTTGGGGGGGATTTTTTATAGCGGAGAATTTGACAATTGTTCATCAAAAGTAATCACAATGAGAAAAATCGTATACCCATATCATCCTCATTTATTTGGATCAAATCAAATACAAATCTAATAGATTTGTACTTGATAAAAATCATTTTATCGAGATACTTGATTTGTACTTGATATTTTCACTTTTGTTTGTACTCAAACGAAGAATGCGCTCCATTCTACATAACACACAATGTCTCAGTAATGTTTCGGAATATTGCTGCAATGTTACAAATGTCTTGGTTATGTCGCAGTGATATTTCAAGACATTACCGAGACATTCTATGCTATGTGGGATTCAAATAAAAATTTACTTATTTCAAATGAAATTGAATGTTGCAGTAGTTTGAACTGTCCATTGAAACTAATCATCCACATGGCACAAAGACTTCTAAAAGGTATCTTGCACATGAGCATGATAATAGACATGTAGTATGATTCTAAAACATATCTTATGCAACGCATTCATGGGCCCCGAGTTTAGGCGGTTTGTGCCCTTCCCCCCAAACCATTTGTTAGAAGGGCTGAGTCCTTCAAATTTTGAGAAAAGTAGTGGACTAATCATATTCTTCCTGTAGAAATTTCATAAACTTCTGCCTACAATAGAGAAACGAAATTTTTATAAACTATCGCTGTATAATACTTCGGCAAACCTTGGAATACAAACCCTTTTCTCTTCTTTTCAGGTGCTTACAGATTGTATCAGCTTTTCAAAATTTATCATATTTGTATAAAATACTGCTATCTCTGCCTGTAACAAGTTGTTCGGTGGAAAGAAGTATGAGTCAACTTGGACTGATTAGGAACAGGTTACGATCATCTATGTCCGATTTGTGGTTGTCAAACTTAATGATATTGACCAGTGAAAAAGATATATTGGATAAGATATCTGATGATAATAGTATACAAAGTTTTGCCATTCCCTCTAAGAATCGGCAATCAATATTACTACCAAATTAAAAATATTATGCTTTATACAACACCATATATTGAGATATTATTAAATATAATGTAGAAACATAATGTATAGATATTATTCAAAACTCATGTAAGCCTATGAAAATTTTCCAATGAAGAAGGGACTTTTGTTGCTTGATAACTAGAAGGGGATGGGCACCCTTGCTGTGAGTCAGTATCTTCTGAACGATTTAGAAATTGAGAGGTTTGAATAATCTCAAAAACAATCGGAAAAAAGTATCATTCTCATAACGATATTGGATCGTTGTCATGACTATCCGAAGTGTAGGGATATCAGTATCGTCGCCATAACAAAACAAATCCTTCGAGGAACGATATAGATGGTTACCCTAACCGACTATATCGTTACCATAGCGATACAGTATTGCCACTACCACTATCTCTCTTAACTTTACTCCAGATCGTTACAATAGCCACACTTTTCTTTCCGTGAACTTACCTATATCACCGAATAACCTCACCTGAATCCATCCTGAATAACATCCGTCCTGAAATTCCATTCACTCTGTTTAAGATCCGAGCAAAAAATAGTTGTCAGGTTTTGAATGATTTTTGTTTCTGGAAATACGGTCAGAAATTGAAAAAAATTTCTACTCAAATTTGTCCGGAATTACCAAATTGGAACATGTTGTAAAAACATAGCAAGACAATTTTCATCAGTAGTGGATTCCAAACAGAACCGTACAACAATTTTATATGAATTTTTGACAGGATGTTATAATTTGGCAATTCCGGACAGTATCGAGTAGAAAATTTGTCAGTTTCTGACCGAATTTTCGGAGACAAAAACCGTTCGGAATCGGTTGAGTATTTTTTGCCTGGATCTGACAGTCATTTTCAACGCGCTCTATTCACAGTATCATTTTGTTTTTTTCCGTTGGATGCATGAAAACATGAATTATTCCCTACCTCATATCGGGAAACCGAAATAGATGTTTGAACACTTTGAATAGTTTTATTTGAAGACTTCCGGAAGGAATCGAGGGATTATGAATTATATATTTGTGATATTCTGGGAAACTCAACACTGTTTTCATTGGCAACCCTGTTCATTGGAAAAAAACTCTGCTAATTGGCACATGGCTTCCTCGTTTGTGTCAAATAATGCAGGTTAAGAAAAATATTTTCCACCGTTTTCAACCGATTGGGATGAGACTCATGTGGGAACCCTATTGGATCACAACTAGAACATGGCATGAATTTCATTACAATTAAATAACAGGAAGTGAAAACATGGCCGGTCCCAAAATCACAATTTTGTGATAACATGTTTCCTTTCTGTCTTCCGTTTTCTTCCAAGGATATAACGGCACACTGTAAAAAATTTTTGATGGGAAATTGCACATCAATATACGTCAAGTAATCAACACATATATGGATAAGAAATTTCCCGTAAAGTTCAGGAAAAATTCTATAAATTTACAGTAAAAATTCCATAAGAACAGCAATTTCAATATATTTTGTGGTGAAAATTCCTATACGTGTACGGGAAAATTTCCTTCACATACGTTTGAGAAAACCCCGAATATTTTTTACAGTGCATTTTCGAGATTTTCAAATTCTGTTCCGAGACTTACT
This sequence comes from Gonatopus flavifemur, assembly GCA_018340375.1. Classification (NCBI taxonomy): domain Eukaryota; kingdom Metazoa; phylum Arthropoda; class Insecta; order Hymenoptera; family Dryinidae; genus Gonatopus; species Gonatopus flavifemur. The sequence continues at coordinate 37,652,501 of JAFFJZ010000001.1, read as the reverse complement.
GCTTGACATTTTCTTTCTTCGCGTCCAATTTGCTTGAAATTTATACCGTATAACTGACACCTCGTGAATTGAATATGTTCAAAATCCCATGGCATCCCATGACATGGATACGGACATAGGGGAAGCATTCTTTCAAAATATTGATACGTTTTTGGTAACGATTGAGTATGGAGGATTCATACCAAATTCATACCGAATTCCTACGGAATAAATACCGAATTATTGGAAATATTTCGGTTTACCTAAAGTACAAAAATTTCACGAGCATACGGTATGCTTCCAGTTCACTCTTCATCGCAACTTGTTATTTTACTGAATCACTACTAGATCCATACTGATTGTACACCATACCAAAATTATACTCACAAAATACTGAAATTTTCTGTATGATTGGATTTGCTAGGGAAGGTATAATTCTGGAAATCGTCGATTATAGATCTATGTTCAAAAATATCAGACTTTTATAAAATGATAGAAAGTAAAGGAAAATGAATAGACTCATCTATCTTGGCGTCAACCAAAAAGCACTACAATCCACATTGAATGAATATCTTAGTCGATGAGGTGTGTGTTCAGCTTGGAAAAGAACTTCAACATCTGCAAGACTTCTTCATAATACATATAATTCGTTCGCTTCACGTCTTCAACTCAAATGATGTATGGGTAATGTAATTGGAAGCAAAATATTCTCATCGATCGATGAGTACTATCGATGCACGCGTGTGACTCAACATACGGAATACAAACACATGTACAGAACCATGTCTTTCATAATCACAACTCCTCACTCAAAGTACAAATAAGCTGAGGAGAGATGAACTGTTTATACCTTGAAACAAATTTTATTTCATTCTCTCTTTAGAAAAGTATCGTTTGGATACTAGGATGGTTTTTATTTGACTCAAAAAAGTTTCTTTCAGTTTGTTTTCATTTCCTGTTGTCAACAAAAAAAGTTTTGTTTGTATGGGGCCCCCTGTAATTTTGTTCTACATTATGAAGAAGTCCTACAATATTCTTTACATAATTTTCAAAGAAGATTTAGGGGTCGCTACCGACGTTTTTAATAGGCATTTTTGATCCCTATTTCAAACGTCGGTAGCGACCCCTGAATCTCTATTAAAAATTATGTGAAAAATATTGTAGGACTTCTTCATAATGTAGAACAAAATTAGAGAGTGCCCCGTACAAAAAAAAATTTTTGTTAACCACAGAAAATGAAAACAAACTACAACAAACTGTTTTGAGTGAAATAAGAACCACCCTATTCCCTGGTAGAAATTTTCTCAAGTAAAATTCGAGGCACTAGCAAGTCCAACTTCTTTCACGGTAAGGGCCTTGCAAGTGAAACTTACGAGTGCCTTGTGAGGCATGTAACGCTTGAAATGATGAGGCACTCGCTAGTTCTACTCACTAGTTATCCATAAAAAAATAGTGAAAAACTTGAAAAAGTTACACGAAAAAAAATGCCAGTCAAAGATGTGGTAACCCCAGATAGCACAAGAGTTCTAAAAGAGTTCATAATGAATACAATGTATTCATATAGACCTCTTTTGAAACTCTTATGTCATCTGGGAATTTTATATAAATACTAACTTCAACTTTTTTTCAGTGTCCGTGATAAATCTGAATAAACCTGAAACAGTAAGGTTCAGGAAATGAATGTTGACTTGAAAGTCAAAAAGTAACAAATCTGACTAACATTTAACATAAACTTGTGAGGAACTCACTGTCAACTTGCAAGTGCAACTAGACTAGTTTCGCCTTGAGAATAACTTGCGAGGGCCTCGAGATGACAAGAGAATGCCTAGAATAATTTCTGCTAGGGTATTGAATACATTTTTTTTATTCCTCAAAACCCTAAAGAATACTCAAAAAGTATTTGATTTCACATTGGCAAGTTTTTTTTTCAAGTACTCAAAGAATTCCAACAGTGATTTTTGTGTGCTATCCCAGTGAGCATTTCCCCCCTCAACATTTCAAACATTCATTACGTTCTCTAAATGATATCAGAAAGTTCTCCAATGCGTCGATTTCGGAAAACTTTTTCATGCCTCTCTTATGAGGTCTTATGAGAGGAAAGTGAACTTTCTGATAACTTGAAGACCTCACGAGAGAGGCATGAAGAAGATTTTCGAAATCGACGCGATGGAGAACCTTCTGATATCATTTAAAGAACGTAATGAATGTTTGAAATGTGGAGGGGGGAAATGCTCACTGGGATTTGAGTGCATTGAAGTTGAATCTTTCAGTCAAATATCCAATGGATATTCATCCGGAATGAAAAAATTACTCTATATTCCATTTATCTCAAGAATACATGGTTGAAGTAATTTGTTACATCATCTACATACGAATCTGGTAAAACAAAAACCACACAATCATTGGTTCCCGATACTTTGATGAACCTGCAGAACGTATGCAATTGTATTCGATGAGTATGATGAGTCTCTTCGTTGTGGAATTTTATGAAAAAGCATTCATCGAACAATCGGAAAAAGGAACGAATCTTCTGAAATTTGTGTACCCTGCTCTTGTCATTCGAATAAAACCCGTACGATCAGATCTTATTCTCACTCACAAAGCATTATGATGCTAATTATATAAATAGCTTAAGTCCAGAGGATCGTATCTCACCCAATTATGCCTTCTCGAATAACCTTAAATGTAGGTTGTATCTTCCAGAATTCTCATCTTCGTGTGCATTAACGAGAAGGAACTGAAGAAGAGCATAGGTACCTACTACAAAGAAAAATCAGACTCTTGAACCTGGTATATTCGTGAAATTCGCCAGGAAGGGATCGCACCACAATGTAATCATCTCGAACAAGTCTGTTCGTGTAATTACGATAAAATTCCACGTGAGATTGGTTGACCCCATAATTGTGCATTCGTGCGGATGGAAAATATGTAAATGCGTGTGTTTGAGAGAATGTTTTCATTGTTGTTGCAGGAGGAAACCATTCGCAAAGAGTTGTTATCGTTTGAAGAAAAATAATAACGAAACTTCAAAGTCGATTGAATTTTGATTTTGATCGATAATGACGCGAACGTTGATTTTTTGTATATAATATCGTTTCATATACTTCTACAGGAGAGAATTGTATACTCTCCCGTATATGTATATATGCTCTTGATAATGTTTTATCTGTGTAAAAAATATCCCACTTTGACTGGTGAATTTATTTTATCCGTTTGATTTGCCGTAGAATTCTATTGAGATTTAAAGAACCGACAGTGTTACCACAATTGAAATTGGAGAGTTGGTAGTATATCTCGTAATTAAAATGTGTGAGTACATGAACGATCGGTGGAAAGAATACCGCAATTCACTGCAGTGAATTTATGGTTGAAAATTAAAATACTTCGGTATGAATTCCAATGGATTGGTTTTATGATATTTCGCATCAAAAGAATGTACTCGATTGCGTTACCAATTGGAATTTAAATGAATTAGTGATAGTGATTTGGTTGCCACGTTATATAAAACAAATTGATTTCAGAGAGAAATAAAATTTGCATCAGGCGATGCATGGGTTGAACAAATGGTGGGAATAAGGCAATCGAATTAGCCTTTGTAAAAAAGGGATATGCGAAATTATCTCAGAAAATGAGTTTAGCGGTCGAAGGCATGCTCGATGCAAGTCAGCTTTTTTACCTTTTGTAGAATTTAAACTGCGCTGTATAGTCCTTTTTTTTTAGAAAGCTGATTCAATTACTGCTGTATGGATTTGCTTCGATAACTTATCTGCATTCTTTTGCTTTCACGTTTTTGATCGATTTATAAAGATTTCTATACTTTTTTCGCAGAAATTGGTTCCTCTCGTGACGACATGTTCAATTTCCTATCAGAACTTTGCTGAGGTAATTCACATTTGTAAATAAACGGAAATCGATAGCTTTCTCTGCTAAAAAGGAATCTGAGACGAAGCTTTGGTGGGAATTCTTCGAATTCTATCTCTTGGATGCAACATGACCAAAAATGACACCAAAATGTTATACATATTCATAAATGTATACAACAGCCAGGTGCTACTTGGGGAGATTTATTTTCTCCTGATTACCAATTTGACATTAGAAGAAATTCTTATGAAAAAAAAGAACAAAAGCAATCCTAATATCTCACTGAATTCACCATGGATGAGTCACGTAGGAAATCCTCATTTCAATATTCAGTCACCTTGAAGGTGAGATAAAAAAAGTAAAAAATTTGTTGATTCTCGAGAAGTCGATCTATTCCCACATCGACCCAGAACAACGACGATCGACGACGCCCAATGACTGGGATTAATATTTTAATACCGAGACACATTAGAAAATCAATTAACTCAAAGACTCTCGTTTAATCTGGTGTCTGAGGATTAGCGAATAACCTTCCAACCAACCAACTAACCAACCAACCATGGTATGAAGAGAAGAAGGGTTGGAAAGAGAGACGGGTAAGAGAGTAGTGTCATCTCACCAGGCTGACGGTTCTCACACACAAAAGCATAAGGATGAGCTTTCTGATAGAAAAGGACAGACGTGAATAGCAAAAGTGGGAAAGAGCGAACGAACTCTCCTTCGTTATCTCATACATTTCCACAACCTTGTAGAAAAGCTGCTGGCGCAAGCGCGTTTTCTTGCTGTATCACGAAAATTCTCAGCCGTTGTCGTTCGCAATGTTAGCATAAAAGTGCCTTTAGTCCACATTACTTGAAATTTATCATTTCGCTTTCTCGGTATCCATTGCACGGTAGAAGCTATGTAATCGTTTCTGAAGTCGGAAACAATTTTTATTTGCAAGGGAATATCTTGATGTCCAAATTTTTCCTCCTGATACGAGTTTAGATGTTCAGAAAAGATTTTTCTGTCGTGTGTTTGTCATGTAGCTTCAAGGGAATCTGATAAACAACATAAAAATCGATTTCTTGAATCTCTTCCATTCGAACTTCCAGGATTAAAAGGACTACAAACCTAGGCAAAGAATTATTTAAACAAGAATCTCTTGTTCTTTACGTTCACTAACCTATACATCCAACGATGTAAAATGACCAGCCACAAGAAATTCAGCCCAGAATATGGTGATTGTGACCCTCATGTGACCGTCAAAGACGAACCTTGAACCTTGTAAATCATTGAAGTATTTTTAATGGAACTTCAAACAAAATATTGAAGTTGGAATTTCCTGCATTGATTTGAGTATTAATACACTCAGAGAAGAGTTTAATTGTATTCGATGTTTGTTTTGGGTAATATTTTTCCCACATAAACTTAGTCTATTACCTATGAATGAAGTTTATTAACTGTTAAAAAATCTCATATGAACTTTCTCAACTGTTAATAAAGCTTATCTGTTTGTGTATAATAATCATTTCTTTCGCATATCCAAAACAACACTGTAAAAAAATTTGTTGAATTCCAAACAAAAATGCTTGGAAATTTACAAACTTGGTTTGGAAAAATAATTTCCGAACCTTTTTTGTAAATTGCCGAACAAAAGTTTGTGAATTCTCCAAAATCTTCGTGAAATCACAAAATTTTTTGAATGTTTACAAACTTTTGTTTGGTAATTTACAAAAAAAGTTTGTGTAGAAAACTGCCAAACTCCTTTGGCGGTTTAGGAAGTATATTTTTTACAGTGAAGATTCATTAAATACAAATAAACTCTTCTCTCGGTGTAAGAATTTATTAATCAATTAATTGTTCTTCAGCGTACATTCATTGAATATGGATAATTATTGGGCTGGCAATTGAGTAATTGCGGATTTTTGTTAAAAAATCAAAGACACTTTTTTCATGGAACTAAATAACTTTATTCTGTAATGTATTGCCCATTTTGATCAATGACCTTTTGCCATCTTTCAGGCAGCATCATAATCCCACGTTCATAAAACTTCTGGTTTTTATTAGCAAAAAACTAAATCAGGTACGATTTGACATCATCATCATTGCTGAAATTTTTACCATTCAAGGAGTTTCGGAAAGATCGAAACAAAAAGTAATCAGATGGTGCAAGGTCAGGACTATATGGTGGATGTGGCAAAACATCCCAACCAAGCTCCAATAATTTTTGCGGAGTGACCAAAGATGTGTGTGACCTTGCATTGTCATAATGGAATACAACACCTTTTCGATTTGTTAATTCGGGCCGCTTTTCTTCAACTGCATTGTTTGATTTCGTTAGTTGTTCAATGTAGACATCAGAATTGATCGTTCGGTTGGGTGGTAAGAGTTCAAAGTACACAATTCCTTTGTAATCCCCCCAAACTGATAACAAAACCTTCTTTCGATGAATATCAGCTTTTGCTGTTGTTCGAGTTAGTTCACCTGGCCTGCTCCACGATCTTTTCCGCTTGATATTGTTGTACACAACCCATTTTTCATCGCCAGTTATCAGTCGTTTTAAAAATGGATCATTTTCATTACGTTTCTTTAGCAAATCGCAGATGTTAATGCGTTGCGTTAAATGCGTTTCTTTCAGTTCGTGAGGAACCCGTGTATCGAGTTTTTGAACATAGCCAAGTTGTTTTAAGTGATTCTCAATGCATGTATGTGATACATGAAGTTTCTCTGCAATCTCACGTGTTGTACTGTGACGATCCGAATCGATTATTGCTTTGATTAGGGCGTCATCAACGTCAACTGGACGACCAGAGCGTTTTTCATCTTTGAGTGAAAAATCACCGGAACGAAATTTGGCAAACCAATTTTGACACTGCCGTTCTTTTAAGGCTTCGTCACCATAAACAGCACATAACTTTTTATGAGCTTGCGATGCGTTTTTCCCTCTGCGGAAATAAAAAAGCAAAATATGACGAAAATGTTCCTTTTGATTTTCCATTTTTCAACGAACGCCAAACCAAAACTATGCAAACGATCAAAAAACTTTTGTTACTGATTGACAGCTGAATTGCCAACTATCAAATAACGAGATGTGTTTTACATTTGTACTACGTCTGCAAACCTAAAAATTCAACTGACATCATCTATGAGTGAAATTCGTAATTACTTAGTTGCCAACCTGATAATACAATTTGTGACGGATTCTCAGAACATTTTTTTGTCAACTCGATATAGTTGAAAGTTCTGTTCCCCGAGTAGAGTTGAAAAAAAAGACAATTTTCGTGGTTAATACGCGAGTTACTCCAATTGAATATTCTCAAGCATTTGCTGCCCACCGTGATAATGGATTCGGAGCTTCCCATGCGTGACGTGAAAACCGAGCCGAACTCACAAGCCAACAATTGGTAATCGATATTTGACCGATATCGATCCGAAAGGATTTGCTTGGATCCCATCAAGAATTGGGACGATCGGAACGGCAATTGGAACGTTGAATGGATATGTGAATGAATGTATACGTGTATTCGATTACTTTTAATATTTCAATAAAAGATATTTATACATGAAGGTGCAAAATCGAACATGGGTTGTGACGTTATTCCGATGAATCACATCAAATTGGTATTAAATAATCTATTTATCCCAGTCAACAGAAGAAAATTTCTTCGGTATAGCTATGCAAAGTATCGCTCATTATACAATTTAGTTGATGCGTTTCATTACTATACCTTCATATCATATCAGTCACAACAATAGAAGGGTCTAAGAAGATTGTACAACGACATTCAGTTGATCTCATTATGCTGTGATAGTAACCATTAGATTCAATGGAGTTTGCATCACGTGAAATCCAGAACCTTTTTATGTCCTGCTTGAATTGAGACGTGAATAATTTCAGAACTGTTCAAGTTCTTCTCGTCGTATTGTGAAGTAGGTACTTTGGAGATCATATTTAAACATCAATTATTTCGCATCAAGTTTCAAACAAATTCTGTTCAATTGCTTCGAAAGATATCAGCTGTCATTTGAAGAGTTTAAAGAAACGTGAACAGTAAAATATTCAAAATAAGAAGCAGGCGGATTGTTATCATGTCTTAACAATGCGAAAATAGCTGAATATGCTTCATCGTGTATTTTCAGGGATACTCTGTCGTACAGGAAAGTCATTATGATAGTTATGAGTGTACAGGAATAGTAGAGGAACCCTTCTGGGTTATTATTCTTCTGTCCTCTTTCTTCTCTTTCTGCCTGTTCTTATCTAGACCAGAATGGAGAACGAGAAATAATAAACTAATTTCTAGGTATGTTGATTTTCTCGGAAGAAGAGTGGAGAAGCTGGGTCAAAGTTGCAGTTTTGTTTTGCAACGGTGCTCCAGTTGATACTACGTGCCATTTCGAATTTTCGGGGCAAATTATTCTTCTTCTATGAGTAATCTATGCAGCTTGCCTCGGCGATATCAAATTCAACTGGATATTTTTTAATATCGTTATGCCAGAGATCCACAAATTTATGCCTATCGCATATATCTCACCGATATCATTCAAAAATATCTTGGAGATAATCCATATCGCGGTATCTGAAGATAATAATGCTAATATATATCTTGTATGCTCATCGAAGCGTTACAATATATGAGGTCGCGTATATTCATATTCTCTCGAGAAATTCCTGGTATTGTGGATAGTTTGTAGCACAAATGTTCTATAATTTTACTATCGATGTTTTGTGATGAACATCGCAAAATTTCCATCTCGCATTCAGAACAAAACGTTTTATCCGCGAATAGAAATTCTATCGCCGTATTGCAGGGAATAATAGATCGAGAGAAAGTCATTGATAAGTTGAACATGAAATTCCATTCAACGCAGAAAGTTGAATTGTAATTTTGAAACAAATTCTTATGCTTTTCAGATTTATTCCCATTGTTTCAAATTATTCAATCACGTTCTTCAAATTATGGAGGTGGTAGGAATACGCAATTATATATAGTAATTCCCCAATACACATTACCTTCATATTCTTTCAATAGTGTTCGTTATTATCGTCTTTCCCCAGGGATTATTCGAACGTAATTTGGTCGTCAATATTGTCTTTCTGTAGCCACTTCAACAACGTTGTTATTACTTTTTTGTGGAACACCGATGGGATGATGGACACTTTTATTCTACTTTTATCGAAAAATCAACGTCGAAAGAGAAATGCGTATCGTATTTTTTGTTTCCCGTAATCTGTCGTGACAGATCTGGAACAGAAGAAGGAATGATTTTATGTCATTTTCATGTTTTCTATCTCGAATCACCATCCTCCTCGCTGCGATCACGCAAGAATTGATTGTAATTTCAGAAGATCGACATTAGAATAATCCTAAACATCGGTGGATTGAATTTTCTGATAGTCGAATGAAAGTTTTGATGATTTCATACAAAGATTCGACTGCATTGATATGAATTGCATACAAATAACTAAGTTCACAAGCGAACATGTTTGCAATTCATACATCGTTGATACTGAATTGATTTTCATTGAAATTAAAATTCAATCAGCAGATATTGTGTTTTGTTTCCAAGTTGTCGGAATATTCTGCATACAACGACATGATCGTATTGAAAGTTCTCTCCACTTCTCGAACTACATACAGATTATGGATCTCACAACACGATTTATCTATACTGGGAAAATGTACACCTTATACGCATTGAAGGAATATTCCAAGACCAAGTGTAAACTCCTCATAGAGTAGGTATGTATTTACTCAGCTCCTAGACATTGCACCTTCCCTGTCCTTTATGTGCATAAGACTAGAGCTTCGCATAACGTAAGGGAAGCAATTCCAGGTCACGCCTCGACATCGTTCTGTTTGAGCGGAACGTGCAAAGAATGAGAAGTAACGTGGTCAGGATGGTACTCTGAATTTTCGTCGCACACGTGGGCCAGAGATAGCAAAGGTGCGACATATTTGCCTAGACAGCTCGTCGTTGGATTAACAAAAACTCACAAAAAAAGAACAGAACCAGAAGTTGGCAGTAGAACAAAAGGCTGAATAAAAGTATACGAGAAGGATGTATTATTGGCATTTTTCCAAGACTACTAAGTTTCTAGGAGGCATCCTGACATAAATTCAATTGAACATTAAACCTGAGATACATTCAAACGATGTTGTTTGGCGTACGTTCTTAATCATCGGTTCTTGATTCCAAGATTGAATTGAAGACTCCATTGTCGATATTGGAAGAAAATATTCACAAGTGAGGTGTTTATGAATATCATCGTAAATCAGCTTTCGAATGTTGAAATAATTCTTCGAGGAGAGGAATTCATTAATTTCTGCAGATAATTCTACCTCAAGAGAAAGCTTTTACCCAGAAGATGTTATAGCTGAAGAGTGAGCAAATAAATCCCTCATAAAAATATTTATGCGACTTGTTCGTCTGGAAATTAAAAGTTTCAGGTCAATAGAAGAACCGCACTGAAAAGAAACGAATCGACGAGCGAACGAAGAAGAAGATATGAGAGACGATGGGATGAAGCTTATTGCCTCTTTCGTTGCTTGTGGACATCTTTTTTCATTCTTTTTTCTATTCTTTTTCCTTCTCGCTCCATTTTCAAGCTCTCTAAAGCTTATATCCTCTGCTCACCTTTATGTATACACACCTCACGGTCCTGCATCCTCGAAATAAGATTCTTCCATTGTTCACTCGGTATTATCAACCAATATAAATGATAATTTTTCCAAACAAATGATATCATCGACCAATATGAATGATAATTCATCAAACAAATCAAACTTTACTACTTCTTTAAAGTGAATTTCTGAAAGTGTGTACTTTAAGAATGATGAATTACTCGATGTTGACAATTTCATCGAATGACAGGGAGATTGATGAGAGTTAGAGAGAAAAAGAGGAAGATTTGTCTCTCATCGCGTAACTTGGAATCTTCTCCTTCGTGCTTTGAAATGCCTTAACGCGTGCCTATATTTATCGTTTTACACATTTTGAAACTAGAGCAATCGAGTTTCATGGCATCGGAGGCGGCATCTGCATCGAAGAGGAAAACCAACTAACCTAGAGATAGGAATAGTAGTCCTCCGCTCTCACACTTTTTTTCACATTTTCCCTACTCTATTTTCAACCATTCATTGCTTCACCATCTCCTTCTGTTCCGTCACAGTGCTGTGAATCGTTCTTTGTGTTGAACGTTATATCGACTATCGACAGTTGGGAAAACGATTCGAGAACGATAGCCCAGGGCAGTATTGCCTAGCTTGGTTGGTTCATCCATTTCGTTTCACGAGAAGACGATCTCTTGTGGTGGCATTTTACGTGACACGCGTTGCACCAAAAGGAAGGAAGAGAGAAAAGAAAGAACGAAAAAGGAAGAAAAGTGAATTATGGTGACAAGTTGACAGTTCTTACGACCACGCTACTGGGATTTCCCCCGTATTATCATTTCAGAAAGAGTTACATGAATATATCAATCTTCAACACTCTCAGCTTGACATCTCCCTCGATTCGTTTCCGTTTCAACTTGGTCACGTATTACGCGATGCATTCGAAAGGGTGGTTTTATGATATCGGACTGATCGAGGATTCGTGTTTAGTTTTAAATTTTGCACGAATCGAAGGATCAATTTTTCGTTGAAATTCAGACATTCGACATTTGATATAGTTCGTTTTAGACTGTTAGAGAAAGAATCTAAAAAGAAAGAATGGTCAATTATCAATCATGGTTTACAGGGAGGCGGTTTGCCGTTTCACAAATACTGTAGTTTTGCTCCTTGAAGGTAAACCGCGTATTTTAAGGTGTACGTTCAACTCCGAAGGAACCAGCTAAAATGTGTGCGATACGTTGGACACAAAACGAGAAGAGATAAAAACTCTAACTCACGTAACAACGTTTGTTTAGAAACTGTATCAGCAGCTTAATGAATTTCAACCCATTTTATCGTCTGTGAAGGCATTTCGTTTCGATAATTAGTCAAGATGGAGACTCATGATAGAAAGAATAATTCATACTTGTGAAAATTTTACCGTAAAATACTTCCCATATGCCATAAATTGTGTTCAAAGTAATTTTCTTTTTGAATAACAATTACATCCTCATTCCTTGGTGGAAACATATTTAGGAGTCGTATTTCACGACTTCCTTTTACCTTATCTTCATGCCACATAGGGAAAAAACGATGTGGTGATACGATGGCACATTTTCAAAGGCATATCAATTCGTGAAATTATTATGCTCAAAAGAGGCATTCAAGTTGTCTGTCTCAACTTTTATGAGAAGTTCTTCTCAGTCGTGCACGTCCCGCGAGAGACATTTCTACTACATAAAAGAAACACGTTTATATTGCACAGAAAGGTGGAAAAGAGGAGGGATTCGAAATTAATAATACGACTTCAAAGTATCACCGATAGCACTCGATACGGTTACGAGTCAACTACGTGGAACGCTTCTTGAAAAAGATATCTGTGGTTTTGTGTCATAATATTGGATTCGTTTCTCTTGAGCTCATATTATCTTTTTATATTATGCCCAATTTCAGCAACGACTTATCCTTTTGATAATTCGATCGAAGGGATTCTCGTGGCTGGAAAGTGATTCCGTTCACATTTCCGCTTCATTTTGAATTCAGCACTTTCAATAATGCGGCAACGTTCCCTTGATTCAATGAAATTTAATTGACTTTACCCATCGAAAGTTAGGTATCATTATCATCATCCTTCAATGACACAGAGAACATCTCAAAGACAGGAGAAATTGGTTTCACGTTATTCCTCGATTCGAAAGAGGGATGAAAAATTGAGGAAGAGTGAATTGAATTATCCTTGTTACAGTTTTGTTGTTCTTTTGATGTTAGCGTTTGTTAGTGTATTCAAATTCGCTGATTTACATACTTTTTTGATATTTTCTGATATAATCGTCAGTTTTGCGCATCCAAGAAATGCAATGGACGAAGACCAATTTCTTCAACCGATATTACTTTTGTATCGATCCAATATTTGCACGGTGGAGTATCTATAATTAGGATTGATAAAACATTTTCTCTCTACGTTGATCTATAATTTAATGACATACACTCATTATTCTGAAAAACTATTTTTTCAAGATTATCCTAGAACGTAGCAGGGCAATTATCTCAAGGTTGTGCAGGAGGAATCAAATCTAATTATCTTTAGTCAAAGGAACAATGGTGCTTTCATTTGAAAGAATACGCGATAAAATATCCCTCAACTGCGTGAACATTTTTTATTTTGCAACCACTTTTTTGCCACTTATACGATTTTTTTCTTCTACTTTCCTTCTAAAGAACGCTCATTCTCCGTCACACCAGTTACGCTGCCACTAGACACACACCCTCGCGAGGGTTGCTAGTTTTATACGAAAGCAGAACGAAGCAGACTACTACTCGTTTGCGCGGAGCAAAGGAGTGGATTTGATAAATGTCATGACATCACGAGAGCAATTATCCCTACGCTACACTCTATTTGCAGTTCTCTGCTCTCTTACCGCTTCTCTCCCTTCTTTTCATCGTTGCTATCCACTGATGACCTTCCTCGCACTTATGGACTTATATGTTTCTTGTTTTTTTTCCGCTCATTTAACCGTCTTTGATCGGAATCCAGATCAGGAAAAATTGCCTTTCGTGTTGGTTAGTTTCGCCAGGTTTACAAGCCTACTTGAAATCTAGTGAATCAAAAAACTAGGTTGCGCGATGAAAAAACACTTTATTGCGGCCGGACAAAATTTCGGTTGGAATCAGGGTTGTAAATAATGCATCGAAAACATAATTGGATTAGCACTGGAATCACAATTTTTTTTCATTTTCCAATCCCCAAAATTCGGGTTGGAAATAATTTTTTAATTTCTAACTCCACCATAAAGATTAGAAAATTAAAAAAAATTGTTAATCCCGACATTGGGATTGAAAGTGATTTTTTAATTTTTGATTCCGACATTGGGATTAAAAAGTAATTTTTCAATTTTTAATCTTGACATGGGGATTGAAAAGAATTTTTTCTATCTTTAATCTCGACATTGGGATCAAAAAGTAATTTCTTTCATTTTTAATCCCGACTTCGGGATTAAGGAGTAATTTTTTAGTTCTCAATCCCAACATTGGGATCCAAAAGTAGTTTCTCAATCCAGATCTTTGCATCAAAAAGTAACGGGACAATTTTCAATCCCGACCTTGCGATTCAAAAATAATTCTTCAATTTCCAATCCCAACATTGGTACTAACAAGTATCTTTTCAATTTTTAATCCCGACAGTGGGATTGAAAAGTAATTTCTTTAATTTTCAATCCCACCATCGGCGTTGAAGAATAATTTATTCACTCCTCAATCCCAACATTGGGACTAGAAAATGATTTTCCAATTTTTCATCTCAAGATTTGAAATTAAACCTGAAAATTCAATTTTTAATTCAAAATTCTTGAATTGAACATTTCACAACCCTGCTTGAAATGAACGCAAAGAAACTTTTCAGTTGGCTGGAATAAGATTTGCTTCGAACAAATAAAGTTCATTTTTCTGTAAGAAACTGTTGGTTAGTGATGTGAACCAAATTTTCTTCATCCCAAACAAATTTTATTTCAGCCAATCGAAAATTTTCTCTGCGTTCATTTCGATCAAACTTTTTTTTGGCTGGAATAAACGTTTTCTCAGTGCGGAAGCATCCACATTTGTAAAGGATCTTTCAGTTATATTATCATATATATCACTCAAGTAGCACCAGAATATACTCTGAACGTTCTTCAAATATTCGGAATATATTCCATGCACATTACAATGAGACCGTTCCATAGGTGCATATCTTCGAACGCCGATTAAATGAATATCGTACATTTAGAATGTACCACGAACGTTCTGAGTACATTTAAAACAGTCTCATTCGAATATTATATAAACGTTCATTATATGTTCTTCGTATCTTATTCGTACATTCTACGAATTTTTCTATTTCGTATATACGTTGAACTTTGCTTGCTGCTTCTGTTGCTGTTGTCTATCAATTAATATATTAATTGATAGGAAGGGAATGATACTTCCCTTTAATCTACAAGAGTATCTTCTGGGATTCAAAATAGAATGTAGTGTTTCGGTCTCATCTTGTCTCGCCGAAACTGACCGGATCTCGATCTCGATCTTGATTTGGTCTCGGAATTCATAATCTCGTCACGGTCTCGCTTCAGTTTCGAAAAAATCAGTATCGTCTCGGTCTCGAGTCGAGATTTCCGGTCTCTACAATAAATTGAGCGTTTCGCCGGAATTCTCGGTATCGTTGATACTCTCGGCTTGACAGGTATCGTTTGGTCTCGTCTCGATTCTGCGGTCGATACCGAAACCAGTCTCGGTCGCGTCCGGAACACTGATAAAATGTTATAATTCATCAAGAAATCAGGGATAACAACCTTGATCGGGTCATGCTTTTTGAAGCTTGATTTATTCTATAATACGCAACGAATCACAGCAAAATGAGCTTTCACTTTTGAACTCAAGAACGTTTTTTTTTATCTTAGAAGAGTTAATTGGCAAAAATTCAACAACTTGAAAGAGAATAAATTTTGTATCATTTCGTGCATGAAGAATTTCTATGAATTCGGGGACAAGGTTTTAAAAATGCCCACACATCAGGTTCAAAATTCAGAAACATGTATCCAATAATACGAGCAGCTGAACTATAAAATGGATATGAATTTTAGCTCCGAGATTCTGCGGTAACCACAATGAATGAGTTTCGAACCTCAGAACTTTGTTAGAGGATGTAGAATAGATATGTGGCTTTACAAATTTAATACATCCATCATTTGAAAATAACTGTATTGAACCTTTGGGAGAAACCAGAGAAATGATTTATCGCATTAAAATAAATCCTCATAAGAAAAGTAGCATGATTTTGAACTCGTTAGGAGTATAAAAAGAGTATGAAAAAAGTTGAACATCGTTTCCTTTTTATAGACCACATGAACAAAGTCCAAGGATTAACTTTTAACAACCTCGATGGTAGGATTAAAAATGTATGCGATTGAAAATGATTCTGAAAAATATATCCTGTTATTCAATAGCAAATCACATTGATATTCAACTTCTCGCAATTCTGCACATCACCCCTAATTCATGAGTTCAAAAACTCAGAGAGGGAGTAACAAGTTTCTTACATCCAAGAAGTGATTTAATAAAATGAGTATTATTGTATATTCGATTTCATCATTCGAGCCCATTAATCATTTTTCGAGCAAAGTTTTTCCTTCGGCCCGTATGGATGTTATTTTCAGATACAAAAGAATGTTGGAAATTCCTCGCCATCTACAAATCGAGGGAATCTACTTCCTGTATTTTCAAACCTTGGAACAAATTTACGTGTCGAAATATTGTTTCAGCACACAGTGGATTGTTAATTTCATTGTGGTTTGCTTCGGATCCAACCTAAACCGGAACATATACGTTATACGATTCGATTCCCTGGTGCAAATGCTATTTCCTGCTTGTCTCTTGGATGCTCTTGCATCTCATACAGTGGTAAACAACTCCACACACAGCAGCAGCTTGAATTTTGAAATCCCCACGGGCCAAAAATGTGCTGCTCTGAAAATTCATCGACCCCTCTGGAATATTTGTACGCAATTTACATTCTAAGAATATATTCGAGAATGAACTATAACGCATTTATTTGTTGTATTTCCTCGTTCATGATGAAAATACTTCAAGGGATAAAGTATAAAACCATCAAGTAACAAAGCTCCGTGTCGATTCACACTCGTATCGTTGCGTGCGAACCCAACAGTTTGCGTGCTCTTGTGATATTTCATCAAAATTTCGGAGCATTTTCTTTTTGGCGCGTGTAACGATATTGTCACAACTTTGGAATAATGTATCACGATTGGAGGATGTGTGCTTCTCGTTGATACACAAATAATCTATCTATCAATTATCTTGTCGAAATTTTCATGGAATTAATTTATTGCAGCAGGATCTCTGACAAAATAAAAAACCTCCTCAAGTTATTACGGTGTCATGGTTTTTTCGGGAATTGAAGAATAGGAATGCAAATGAAGGGGTGGATCTTGAAATGGTTCGTGTAGACAATTTCGCAAGTAACCCTGGAAATCTTGAAAGTTCGGAAATGCATTGTTGGGAATACAAACGTATATTCACATCACTTATCGGCATCATCGACGTCCGAGTATTCCTTACTTCCTTGACTCATGAGAAAGCAAATTAGTTGAAAATCCGATTATATATTCCGCTCCTTCGCTGACTAAGATGTTCATCCTCTTTCTTGAAACTTGCTTCGGCGATGATACGAGTTTCCTTGCATCAAACTTTACAGATTGATTCGTTGTTCGTGATGGATCGGTTTATTCGATCTACAGAATTGGAAATATAACACAGAGGAGACACGATATTCATAAAGCTCATGATATTCATTATATTACTGATATAAGAGTATTTCATAAATGAACATGGACGGAGGTCTAATCCATGTCCAATGTATACACGGAAAAAAATAATTCACTACGGTGGCTAGGAATTAACTGTGGTAGTTATTTCGTGTATTTGGTATTCGAATAGCGAGAGAAATTGCTGTAAAAGCTAGATTTTAGCTCCTATAGCCATAACTTTTGTTGCTGCAGATAATGAACATCTACCACAGCTCATTTCTAGCCATCCAAATATCGAGCACGTCATTCTTTTCCGTGTACACAAAATGCCGAAAGTAGTTCCTATAATTTACTGAGTTTATTTTCAATTCAACAGAACAATCATCGAAAAGCGTGGAAAGGGACTGTTTTTTTTTCCTTGAAGCAAAACTCTCAATTGTTTAATCTAATTTCACGTAAACTACATAAGCTTACATCCACTTTTATGGGGGTGTTCATATGAACATCAAACAGAGCTCGACTGGAATATGTTCATCTAGCAGATCTGTGTTTGTTCTATACAACGCCGGGGAGATAGAATTTAATGCTCAAACAAATTCCTACCTAACGTTAAACACTCAATACTAACACCAAAAATATTGACACAGCTGGAAATTATCACATATATAGTAGTGAATTGGATTAATTACAAAGCAATAATTCCCGAAATTTCTCCTCGAGAATATTGCACATATGTTTGATGCGCAAAAATGACTGAAAATCTCTAAAATTTAGAATTCCACCAATTCACACGTAAATAAATCATTGAGGAGAATGTGTGGAGAAGGATATGCATTGGGGAGAGACTATCGTCGGTATCGGGCCTCCCTTTCTATCTGACGATTCCGTCCCTCTCTACCTAATGATGTGAGTTACCGACGCTGGTATCCTCTTGAGAAAATAGGATGAACACTGGAAATATTAATATCCAAAACATGAAGGAGGATTTTGGGACTGAATTATAAAACTGGAAATAATTGAATTAGATTATTGTGATAACGGAAGGGTGATGAAACACATCATAACCATGATTAGAAGTAGATACTATCAATTTAATACCGCATGATGTTATTCTTACACTGTTCAAAGTTATTCTGCTACCGAATTTCACAGGGAACTTTTATAGAATTCACGCACCTATTTTTTCAAAGTGTACATTTATTTTGCACTATGAAATTTTTTTATTATTGCACGTTTGGCTCTCAACAATATTTTTATGATATGACCAATAATCTATTCCGAAGTATTTTGTAGTATCCTTACTGAATTTATTGAAAATTCTCGATCTTGAGGGCTATGGAACATCGAAGAACGAACAAGATTTTGCTACGTGGTTTTTAATTATTGGAAATTGTAGATATATAGCAATAAAGTGTAATGATAGGATGCGGCTTCAAATATAAATCCAAAACTCAAAACATATTCCTAAACATAAGGAAATGAGTATAAAGATTATTGACATTTGTAGGTTAATATGTTTATAATCGTTTACATGATTTTGAGAAATTATTCGCTGTTCCCATTTGATATTCAAAGCTCAATTTTACTAATGTACTTCATGGCTGTGAATTTTGAATTCGTTAAATTTTCGATTTGATTTTATTGCCCAGTTGATCAGAAAGTACATAGCAAAATTTTGCCCATTCCTCGAAGGACTCCATGGTCCTCGAGTATGTATCATAAATATGATGAATGAATATCGATGAGAATTTGACAACATTTGAAAGATCTACTCCGAAATATCATTCATAGTGTCATCACTGTTCAGATTAATTTGATTTGTACCAAGTATATTTTTTGGAAATAAAGGTGATTCAAAATGATTTAACAGAAAATCATGTTCCAGATCAAAACAGATCGAATTCCTAAAATACCTACAAAAGTATGGTTATTGCAGAAAGCTCAACATGAGAAGCATATTCATCAATTTTTTTGGTAAGAAAAAATAATTCATTTCGAGAAGTGATTATGTATACATTCATTACATATATCAAAGTAACACGAAACATTTTTCTCGACAACAGCAAAATAAAGTGTGAAAATTTAAACACCTTTTTCTCAGAAGTGCTTGTTAAGTTATCCATACAAATTGCTCCTCAATTGCTCAATTTTCATCTGATTGATTTCAAATCTCAACAGCATCTTCCTAATATAATCCTGCAAAGGTGAGGTGAACGCCCCTATTTATGAACCCCTTAGCCCACATTAGCGAAAAATCGTTTATTTATTATATTTTCCTGATGACATATTATTCTGGATTTATTTACATACCAGTGGTTTATTTAGTATCTAGTCAGTCATGCTTGGATGAGATTGAAGCACTAAATGAGAAGAACTATCAATCAAAAACCAAAATTTCCATTAAAAGGGTCGTGTTCATAAATGGGGTCATCTGCCTTACAGAATTTTTGATTGATTAGAACCTTTTTTTATGGGTGATTTGATACGAAAATTTTTCATCCAAAATTTAAGGAAATCATCATTCTTTGAAATCCGTCGATGTTTCTCTGCGTAATTGTATTAAAAGTATGCTGTTGAAATTTGAAGTCAATCAGACAAAAATTGTTGTGGCAATTTGTAAGGCTAATTTAACAAGTGCTTCTGAGAAAAATGCGTTTAGATTTTCATACGTACTTTTTTTGTCGTTGAAGAAAATTTTTTGTGTTACTTTGAAATGTATAATTAATGTATGTATAATCACTTCTTCAAATGAATAATGTTTTTATTTAAAAAAAACGATGGATATGCTTTTCATGTTGAGGATTCTAGACTGCTCATAACCCTTGATAAATTCTTAATACTCCTATCCAATTGGCCAAAGATAGAGATTTACATCCTCATATTAGGACAAAGTACTTATATTATATAATTCATCAATTCTCGTCTTCCTCCTGGAATCGCATAAAGCAGTTTGTCAAGTCCTTGAACATACACATTCGAATCAACTATTTGGATTGTCCGGTGAAAGATCAGAGTAGATAATTCCTTGGCAATCCCACCGAACTGATAATATAAGCTTCTATCAATGAATATTAGCTCTTGATGTTGTTTCAGCTGGTGTACCTTGTTTGTTTGATGATATATGTTCTGATTGGAATCGTTATAAACAAGCCATTCGCTATCATTAGTTATCAATCATTAAGAAAACATATCATTTTCTTTACTATTTATAAGCGAAACTCATGCATAAATGTTTGGTTTCCTTTTGACATCGTTTTTTAGCTGTTGTACACGCTCTCCAAAGTATGTTCATGACGCATTTCAGCCTTTCTATGATCATTAAATTTGTAAAAATATACATACTTCATTAACTCATGTATCCGATTAAGGAGAAACATACGAGGAATCCGAAAACATTAATAAATCGTATTTATTTTTGAAATAATAAATCTTTCTTGAATGTTGCATATAAACTTGTTGATACATAGCGCTAGAGAAGATCATATGTATTCATCGAATTCTCAATCAATGCATATTAAACGCAATACATCTCAGAGGGATAGTAGCGGACGTGAGAATAAAATGTTTTCGATAAAATTAAGATGTCACTCTGTACAGTGCTGTACAAACTCATAGTGTAGATTTGCAGTTCTACATGCACTGAGGAACTCCTGTACAGAGCGATATTTTGACTCACCAAAGTAATTTTGAGAATTTCAGAATAAGCGGTTTGGCTTGTCTTACGACGCTAGTGTGTCATCAAGAACGTGTGCTCAGAACATTGTGTCATGGCTTCTTAGGAGGACAAAAAATAAATGAATCCATTGAACTTCGAGGTATATTTTTGCATGTATTTGAAGTTCAAAGTATATATAAAAATTTGTTTCAAAGTGAAATCATAAGTGAAAGTAGATTAAATAGTGTATTCCAAGAGCACTATTTTTCTAAACTGGCAGGGCATGGTACACTGAAGAAGTTTTACTTCTAAGAAATTCTAAGAAATTACCGTTGAATTCCAATAACCAATGGTCGAGTAAGAACTCTTTAAAGAACCCACATAGCACAAATGTCTCAGTAATATGTCCAGAATATTCTGCAACATTCTGGAGACATTGTAATATTGTCAAAATCTTGTGGAGATATAACTGAGACATTTGTGCTATGTGGGAATGACTATGCATACCGTGACATTGGGAGAGAATCTCTTTCCAAACTGCTGGAGAATTGCCTAATTTCCCCAAACTGCTAAAAAAACATTTTGCAAACGGAGGAAATAATTTAGCTGAAGCAGGTAAGCTGCTAGTACGGGCATGGACAGACATTAAATTAGCTCCCGCAGCTGAAGTTTAGTTGTTACAGCAAATACATCAGCTACAAATGCACATTCTTTTGCTGTAAAAGCTACAATTTAGCTGCGAGAGCTAATTCAATGACTGTCAATGTCCATGCTAGCCATTCAGCTAGTGTAGCTGAATTATTTTCTCCTTGTGGAAAAAATTTCTCTAGCAGTTTGGGAAAATTATAGCGATTGAAAATTTGTATTCCGATTTTGAATTCTGAGTGTTGGCTTTCAGTCAATTACGATTCAGCAGCTTGAAATTTTCATAGCTCCGAAACAGAGAATGAAAGGATAGTTCAATTTTTCCCCAGAGGTCCATCGTTTTTCAACTAAGCGAATGGTGTTAAGATCAAGTATGCAGTACACAATGCTTCTGAGTTATTTGGATTTGAAAGAGAGAATCTAAAAATGCTCGTATCTGAAAAACTAAGCCTTAAAAAAATTTTCTCCATACGGGAAATCATTGCATTTTGGCTGAAGAGTGTGCCCTTGAAATATAATCTACCCGATTCAGGTTGCCCTGTATATTTGTTCGAATGCTCATCATTTTACTTAGGAGACTCCCTAAACGTTTTTACAATAGTTCTTATTTTGGGTGAGGACTGAACTTTGGAAGGAAATTTTGAGGTTTTTTGAATTCTGCTAGGTTTATACACTAAAAAAAACACTTATGACAGCTATTACATAAACCATTTTCAATCATCTTATAAAAATACTCGCCACAGTGAATAAATAGTCTCCATAGCTACTTGTATGCGTGTTATAGGAGCGTTATTAATCCAATCAACGACGTAAATAGCTACTGCGACCAGAAAGTTGTAACTACTTTCGTTATCCAGTTCAAACAGCTGCCACAACTATTTTTCGTCCCCTGCTGTGATTGCATATAACGTTCAGCTGAATTGGCAAATAGGTGGTATATTAGTGAACAAATCCCGTCTCGAATTCAAACGAATCAGTGGAGGAAACTACGTGCCTATCTATCAAGGCAGAGTATTTTTACTGTGTAAGAAGTACAAAAAAACCCAAAGCAAATGGACGTAAAAGAATTTACACGATGGCCGATAGAAGCGACGCATCTATCGATTACGACGACTCAGCTCTCAAATTTTTCACAGTCTACACTGACATGTGTCGTCGTCCTGATTCGAGGACAAATGAGGGGCCGTTGAACTATTTCGTATCCAAAAATACGCGGCAAATTGTGGGGAATGCAGCAGAAACACGTTTCTGCCGCTGATGCTGATGCTGCGACTGCATTCGAGTAACCAGGTTGCAAGAGAAAAGACTGACAAGAGAAAACAAGACAGAGTGGCATGCGTGCCTCCGTTAAACGAGGGGGAAGAGCAAGGAGTTAGACATACAATGTGAGGTAGAGAGAAGAAAAAATCGTCACAAAAGGAAAATCCGGTGAAAAACAGAGGACTGTTTAACAGTAAGGAAAAAGAGAAAGAGAGAGAGAGAGAGAGGGAGAGAGTAAGAGAAGGAATAACGCAGTCTGTGAAGAAGAGTAGAGAACCAGGATGAATATATATTACGATGTGTAACTTTTCCAGACCACGAATTACTCTTTCCGTCCGTGCGGCTCTATTCTTTCATGCGGCTATTTCAGTAGACGAGGTATTCTAGAATGGGAGAAAATCAAAAAGAGACAATCGTGTGATGAATGGGAAGAGAAAGAAAGGTAAGAGTCCAAGCAAGCAAACAAACAGACAAACACAAACAAACAAACAAACCTTGAGTCACAAATCAAGGAGAGAATGGAAAGAATGGTTGAACAAAGTCGATAGTCGGTTTGGTTCATTTCCATCCAAATTTCTCGAGAGTGAATACTCACTTTCTGGAAAGCAGACGATATGTAATGTGAGTTCGATGTGGATTCGAGAAGAAAAACTTTCCTCATCTGAAACACTCATGTGACTTCACAACATTTTTTCCCATCTGCTTTGCGCTGTTGAAAAATTTTCCTTGGATGAAATATGGAATTCGAGAGATGCCACGTAAAATTATAAACCAGTGAATAATATTGGTTTTTCGATTGTCATGGGCATTGATCAGAGTGAACTTCAATGTATTACAATTTCATGGAAACCATTGCCGTGAAACGATTGTGATTGAGCTGCCTCAGTTTGGTTCATCCATCAAGTAGATTGTATAGACCTCTAACGATCAGTATAACATCGAGGAAGTCATCATTTTATGGAATCTATGATCCGGTAGCGAATCACAATAACTCGAATTACGTTACCTTGATTGTTCTTCATGTGATACGTAAACTATTCTAACAATGGTTTCCTGGCGTCACGTGGATGTACGGTCAAGTTGTATATATGCGCTGTCGTTTGGCATTGATTGTTTCCTTCCAACGATTATTAATGCTCTCACCCTGCCATGATGGACGATTAGGATCCGTTTAACGTATAATTAATGCTTATTTTTGTTCTTGTATACAACGTCATTTCGAAATTAGATCACCCGTAATAAATTAAACCACCGTGGTAACTAAACCAAGTGGGAAGTGTGAGGCGAGAAAAGAGAAAGAGAGAAACCACCGGCAAAGTTCTTAACTGCGGCTCTTGTAACTTAGTTGCCACGGTCTTTCGCTGCTTTCGCGAACTTAACCGATGAATAACTGCAAAATAATCAGCTTAAATATTCATGAAACGCGTTTTCACGCCTCTCTCAACGGTATACAGCGTGTCGCCTCTCAGGATAAACAGCTCTTTGTTTTGTCCGCAAGCCTTAATGTATATATAAGGAGTTGGTATATTATTTTATCAACAATAAAATACGGGAACAGCGAATTTTATGTTGAAAGCGAATCCTCTTGGACCAGATACTCAGCGTATTTTCTGTATTCAATCAAATATGATCACGTGATTTCAACTCTTGGTGTAAATATCAATTATATAAAATCTATCACGTGTACTCGAAACTGGGGAGACTTGGAACAAATATATGAATACAACTGTACAGGAAGCCCGGTAGTGGAATACAGCCGATAATCGGCCAATATGTGACTCGTGTTCAAGGGCCAACGATTGGTTCCTCATTACCGGTCGAGAAATGACCCATCACTGGCTGACAATGTACCCAGAAATGGAAAAACCCGATAATTAGCCCATCACTGGGCCAATTATCAACACGGAAAAAATGACGACGTAAAAATTACATGAAAAGTGAGGACAACCACCGATCCTCCACCCAGAACTTCGGTGGACTGGAGGTGGAGAAATGGGAGCCGTGGAAATAAGGGAGAGTCTCCGTTGAGGCAACGGAGAGGCGACGGAGAAATGTCCGTGCCCTGTATTTTCGATATAATTCATATTGGGGCATTTACATAACCAAATCTGAATGTATTAATCCACCAACATGAATTTTATTCCAAATATAGGAGGCGGACATTTCTCTGTCGCCTCTCCGTTGCCTCAACGGAGACTCTCCCTTATTTCTCCCTTATTTCCACGGCTCCCATTTCTCCACCTCCAGTCCACCGAAGTTCTGCATGGAGGATCGGTGGTTGTGCTGTTCGGAATGGTTACCATGGCAACAAGCCTGCCATTTACTTCAGTAGCAATGTACACATAACATTGGTTCCAATGTGAATTTTACTCCAATTGCATTCACGTCAGCAGTTATGTCAAAATAACAACAACCAATGCAGGAGTCACATGTGATTTTTTCCGTGAATCCTATCATTAGCTGATTACATTTCGCCGTCTTCAGGCCCAAACTATCATACCACAGTAAACTATTCATAGCCCATTGATGAGTACCATCGATACGATTATTTCCGGCTGTGGCCCAATCATGAGGCATTTTTGGGCCGATCGTAAGACCCAGTTAGGGCAGTTCCACTCAGCACAAGTATCGCAGTTATATTGCTGCAATATTTATGCTGGGTGTGGTGCATCCCTTGTGAATTTGACATCAGAAAAAGGGATTGTAAGACAAATCTTTGAATTGAGTAAATTCTATTCATCGCCCTGATTAAAACAGTCATCATACGGGATTACTATTGATTCATGAGATTTAGTACAACTTAAATCTATAAAAAATTGGATTTCAATTGTCAGGATCAATGATTTTGAGAAAGAAAAATCTGCCAGTATTTGGATGGTTGAAAATTAGCTATGAGAGCTATTTTTTACAGGTCATAGTTACTCACTCAGCTGTACTAGCGGGAAATGTATCGAAAAAATCCACCTGAGGTTTCATATGTATTCAACGGATTTATTATATACAACAGGATGTTAACATAGAAATTACGGATCGTTAATTAAGATCTGAAATCTACAATCAATAACTTGGGAATATAAATTCTAATCTACAATATCTCAAGTGGAGTCTACATATCCAAAAGGTAATATATATTGTCTCGCCAAGGGAATTATCAGAAGAAGAAACTCTTTACACGGTAAGAAGAGTTAATTTGTAGGCTGAATTAATTGCTTTTCTTAGCCACGAAACTTTTTTCCTTGAAGCTCATTGGTTTAAACTCGTGTTCTATCGTGTAAAAGTGTGAGTAAAGTTGAAGCTGTAGAGTACTTAACCTTCACAAGAGAAGGGATATTAGGAGTACGTAATTGAGAAAACGGAACGATTTATGCGATACGAATTTCCTTTGAATAATCAATATCCTTTCTCTCTCTTTCGTTGAATTTTCATAATGATCATCCTGCGGTATTTCTTTATCGATATAATCCTCAACATTGAACAAACTTCAAAGACTTCTTATAGTATAGATCTCTCGGAATCGTAATAAAATTCTTCAAATCACTGTTCAGACTAAACTGCGATGTATATATATATATTCGATTTATAAAAGTGAATAGAAATGAAAATTATGATCAAACATCTCTTTGAAGCAATAGTGACTCATCAGCACTCCCAACGCTGTTTTGTTTATATAATAATAATAATATCCAATGATTTCCATTCAACGATAAGCCCCGAATGACATTTCCGTGATCCTGATTCTGCATCTGGAATGAATGCAACAGGTAGAAGTTAGGTGATGGATATTTTAGCTTCAATTTCATCATTTTTCACATTTTTCCATTTCTTTCAAGTTCAAGTTTCAAGAATAATTACAGCTTGATTTCTCATTAAAATATTTTGAAGATTCATTCCAAATATACATCAACAGCGACAGTGTTGGACGATTAAACTCCTTATCAAAAAATCGTATGAACGTCATTTTAGATATCTAACCCCTTCGGCACGAAGAAAAACAAAATATGAAATTCAGCATGTTTCCGTCAGCTTAATTTCATTCTATATATCCTCTACGTTTTTCATACTTTTATGAATTTTTTGTGTATTCATTGTATGTTCAAAGTTGAATGATATCCCATTCGGAATGAACAACACATGCGAAAAATCAAACGAAAGATTGAATTTGCGTTCATTACGATTCCCATTGTGATCAATGACAGGGTTCATGTGGGAGCTGAATGATCTATGTCGGAAATGCTACAACAAAAGTGACATTGTGCAGCAGCATATATATATATATACACGCACATAATATGCATTGAAACATCTGATTTATTAATGGAACAATTACGGATAATGTGATTCTCCGAATGAATCCAAAATGATTTGACGATTATTTGAAAGAACAGAATGATGATTGTCATAAAGATTAGTTGATGACAATCATAGTTATACATCTTTTGTTGGGTGGAAAATTATTCAAGATACTCATTTACTCTTGTCCTTTTTGTTGATAGAAATGAGAATCTATTGAGGGTAGAGTTGATTAACGGAATCTCCCTCTCATAGTGAAATCAAGAATATAAAATTCAATTCAATAGACATATCAAAAAAACCCTCTAGTTACAATAACCGCGAATAACAACACATGAATAGGGTAAACCACCCAGTAGATGAACGATTCATAAAAGAAATAACCCTAGTAAAAAGTAAACATAGATGACTCATTTATAGTTCATACATGATACGTATATAATCCATATATGGTCTATACATGAGAACGTATTGAATCATATATCATCCATATATAATCCACATACAATCCGTATATGACCATATATGATTCATAAATAATGCATATATAATCCATGTATGGAGAATATTTCATATATGGCAGAATTTTTTTACATATGTGAAAACTCTTGTATTCATGGGTCATATATGGGTTACATGTGAATTATATATGGGTCATATATGGGCCGTACATGGATTGAATATGGATTATGTACGGATTATATACGGCCATGTATGGCCATATATGAATTTTATATGGATGACATATGATTTTTATATGTTCTTATATGATTCATTTTCATTAGGGAACTATTAACAATTTATACTCAATTGAAATAATTCGATTGCTTTCATAAGAAGTTACTTCTATTGTGAAAACAGTGGAATTATTTCAGTGTAGCATGAATTTGTAATAGTCACTTCTTTTATGAATCGTTCATTTATTGGTCATCGCTCATCTACTGGCTAGTTCACCCTACCCCTAGTAGGAATTCTCTGGGGATCCTCGAGTTTCGTAACGTTTGACTAGCTAAAAGCTCGTAAATCTCTGAAGCAATTCTACTTGAGAAGATGGAATGCCTGAAATGGAACATTGGTTGTTTCAACAGAAAACATTTCTAGTTGAAGGAACAAACATTTTGTTGAGAAAACTAAATTCTTCGTTCAGTATCGTATTCTACTGAATTTTCAGTTAACCCTCTAACCGTAACCCCGGTCTCACAGACCGCTATCAAAATTGTATTTGCTCGTAATTCGAACTTTTTTGGTTAAATTGTTTGACATTCCATTCCTACTCTGCACAGAATTGCTCACTAAGTTCTGTACATAAGCCCACTATCCTACCTCGTAGAAATTTCTAATGATCTAAAAAATGTTTTCTTCACTTCTAACAACTTTGAATATCTAGAAGAAGGTGATAGCGGTCTGTTAGACCGGGGGTTACGGTTGACGAGATTTTGAGCAGGGTTACGGTTTAAGGGTTAAGACAACCGAATAGTTTTTCCAGTGCAAGATCCTCAGGAATGATATACTTATAATTCCTACATTATGGTAAAATCATCGAAACATTTGATCCGAATTCGACCAAAGTGTGCTGTGAAATATTTCGCTCGTCACTTAAAAAATCATGAATTATTCTAACGGATATAGTTTTAACATTGATGAAATTTAATAAACAATTTTCACATTTCAGGAAGAAATTTTGAAAGTTCATCATTAATATTAAGTTCAAGAACTATTAATTAATTCAATATAGAAATATGATATTTCATGAAGAATTTCATATTAAATTTGAGAATTTTTCTAACCGTGGAATTCATCCGGATCTTGCATAGGAAAGTTCTTATTAACCCAATTCTGAATCAACATCGTCCGATTTCTTATTCCAGATACACTTTTTATTCAGATATTTCCTAACCAGTTTGATTTAAAATGCGCATCTGATTTATTCCTGTTGATTCTTATTCATCGCGAATAAGACATTCTAGGCGTCCGATTACTCCTTGTCCCACCGATTTGTTTATCCGAGATTTGCATCGAAATCAAATCGGTGTATACATTTACACTGAGCGAAGAAGCAAGTTCTAAACGCAAGGGAACCTTTCACGCGTCTAACGCTGTTGTTATAACATGCTCTTAACTCATGACAACATACTTAGAAGGCATGAGACTCATATTCAAAAAGCATGGGCTCGTGCGTTGAAAGCATGGGTTCATGAGTTTAACACGCGTTGTAACAAATGCATTAGAAGCGTGAAGTGCTCCCTTGCCCCTAGAGCTTGTCTTTTCTTGGTTGGTGTAGGTTTCAATCAGATTTTTCAAGCAAGGCTATGGCGGTAAATTCCCAAAAGCGACCACCCTAGTAGGAATGAATCGTATATGTAGCATATATGACCAAACATACCTCATATATGATTTGACAGATTCATATATGATCCCTATATAATTCATATATGGGCCGTATATGACCACACACATACCAAATACGGTGTTTTTAGCCTATACATGGCCCTAGTAAAAATGGATTATATATGATCTATATATAATTATTAAAGTTTATATAAGTGGTATTTAAATCTATATATGGACATATATAGTTATATATGGTGGTATATATGGAATTAGAAATAATTATATATGATGAAAATTGTATAAATTTCTTATTATACATGATAATTCAAGTTTTTATATATAGCTCCATATATAACCATATATGCCCTCATATAAATCTCATTAATACTTATATAAACTTCAATAATTGTATATGGACCATATATAATCCTCTCTTACTAGGGGGGTCTTGTTTGGTCCTTATATGGATTAGATGGTCATATATGAATGATATATATGACCATATATGAGTTTTACAAAGTTCATACATTAATGAAATACGGTTTATGTGTGCATCATATATAAATCATTTCTACTAGGGTATTGCAGTTTTAGTGAGTTGTTTCAATTCGTTCCGTGTATTCTGGATTCGCTGAATCCAGTCTTGGAAACAGTTCAATTGGTTTGGTACAAGTTTAAACAATTTGGGCGCATAGAATTTGTTGCGTTAGAATTTACAGGCTGTAGACACTCTGAATTAGTATCAATGGTCAAGAAAATGCTCCCTGAAATTTGAATCAGCGAAAAATCACTGTTTCTGGAGTGAATGTTTAAAGCACAGATGTAATCAGTGGAATTTCATCACCTAATTACCAAATACTCACTGGTTGTGCAGTTGAAAGTGTTCCTCGCCAATTGAATTAATGACACTTCAATGTCGAGATGAGTTAATATTCACTGATATCACTGTGTATATGCACTAATTTACAGTGCACTAACAAACATAATCACTTTCATCAACAAGACATCTTCTTGTTCGAAAAAATCCATTTCTCCAAAAACGTTTATCCCTAAGATGATTTTTTCGTTCATTCTTCGATAAAATAACAGTTTTCTGGAACTGAGAATAGATTTCATGAATTGAGAAAATACTTTTTTGATTCAAGACAATTCCTTTCAAGCGTAGGATATATCTGCTGTAATCAAACACATGTATTCTCAAAAATATTCGAGAATATATTGTGTAGGTATTAGTAATCGTCCAGATAACATGTAAGCTTGTCAGACTTGTCATTCAATTATTTTTTTTTTATTTGCTATTGACAAGGTTGCTGCAAGGGTTTTTCAAGCTTGTACCCTTGTCGTGTTTCAACTAGGGAGCTTATTCCAACTTTGTCACAAAGTTCCCTGAGAGCATTGCGACTAAATTAATGTCTGCGTATTTCTCTGAATGTGATCGACTTCTCACTGCAATTAGTTTGATTTCACTGTTTTAAATTCAGAGAAAGTGTATTCACAAGAGTTCATTTTAGGACTGTGAATATACTCTTCTAACTTTTTTTTTTAACTTTTGTTTTTACTCTTCTAACTTAATACTACCAATTGATTGAGTGATAAATAACAAGAGAGATCATATTTATTTCATTATTTTTACATATGAAATACACATCTCAAAGACATCAAACTCCCATGATGGCTTCTGAGTGGATATAAGTAGAATATAGGACAGAACAGGAATACGTATTTTATTGATTTGTATAAGATTCATGTTCCATCGATACGCAATTAAAATAGAAGAACAGGAAATTGATGAATAATTGATTGCTTCGGAGGGACATAGATTCAAGCAAAATATCACCATTGTGTGCGATCAGATTGATACTTTGATTTCTGGGATTCGAGTGAAATGTATCTTGTTTTGTTTTCTCTGTCCCTTTCTTCTCTGCATTTATTGATTTTCGATTTGCTGTCGAGTAATCAATCAATTCCCTAATTTTTATTATCAATTCAAAGATAGTTCCTTTCGGAATACAATTATACGCAGTTTATGCAAATCCAGGTGTACAGGTTCAAATCTTTCCAAGAAATGTAAAGTTCCTCAACACAGTTCAGAATATAATTACAACAAAGTAGAACAACTGTAAAATAGCTTTTGATCGTGGTGATCATCATTATGAATCATGAATACTTTGAGATTATCATTGAACCATATATTTCTAAAATTGGAATTAGAAATGGTATACGAGATCCGTATTCTTGAGTTTATCAGAATTACTCTCATGTGACCTGGTAAAAAATTCTGTAACGATCATACTCGGTCCGTTTTTTTATCTGAACGCATTAAATACTCGTTCAATGTAACGATAACGGATCGAATCGAAGCGAGTCCAAGTGTCTCACGACAGCAGCGTTGATGTATTCAACTATCTACAACGTCCACTTTGATTCCACGAGGTTTTTACGCTCTCACAGCATCCAAGCGGCGAAGGAGAAGTCATTGACTGCGCTACCGCCAACCGACATTGCCACCGCCGCTATGAAGAACAGACGTGTACGTACACCAGCGGTCGAAACAGAGATTCTCAATCTTGTTGAAACTTTGAGTAAGGTCATTGCGAATGGTATCATCGTCGACGAGAAGAAGGAGGGAGAAAAAGAGATCTTCCCTGGCGAGTGATCGTAACTGATCTTGGTAGGAGTGTTTCAAATGGTATCGAGAGTCGTTTAACAAGCCTTTAAGCAGCGATTCTCATTCAGACTAAATGGCAAATTGGACGAATAAAGTAACCATGAATCAAAAATGTTCGACATCGAGCTGAGGAAAATCGTTTCAATTGGATACAACATAGCTAAAAATTTGATTACTCCGAATGAAAATTCAATAAACGTGAATTTATTTCTTTTGATATCGTTAAATTCTTCATTCGATTGAAATACGCTGGTTAAAAGTAATTTTCAACGAATGAATTTCAGTTGTTACAGGGAGATACCTTACTTCCAATGTGAAAACTTCCAGTACATGAACAGAAATTTTGGAATTATAGATAAGTAGATTGCCTCGTTAAATTTCAACATACTTGTGAAACGAATTTGTGTATTCAACAGTGTATTCGACATTACCATATTCTCTCGCGCAATGCGATAAAATTTTATTATCAAATAACGAAACTTGTTTGAGGTTTCAGAAACTGCTTATGCACGTAGCAATAACTCAGCGGCAAAGGCATGGCCGCGTAAGTTCAGGGATTGCACCCGCATAGATTCAATGATTTCTCTTTTCAAAGTTACTGCCGATGAATGCAATGTGAAATTTCCTTGATTTCCAGGACCGTAATTACGGAGAATTAGAATCAGAAAGAAATGTTCAGAGCTTCACAAAACAATTATGCCATCTGGTGGCTGAGTACAACAGAAAATCTTATTTGATCTGATTAATTCTGCTATTGATTTTGATAACTCTTTTCTAATTCTCTCGTATGTCACAATGATAAACTCCGAACGATAAACGTAAGGAAACTGGATATGTATGGGTAATAAAATAATGACGAAGATATGTGTTTTGAAATATAATATACCGATGTCTCCCTGATATCGCTGAATCATTCACCGAAGTTTGTACGTAAAAGACAAGAACGGAATATACCTTGAACAGTGACTCTCATCTTTGCATAGTCAATACAAGAGGAAATGAGAGGTTTCGAGATGAAAAAGGAGGGGTCCATAACACGATCACGACCAAGTAGAAAGAGGAGGAGGAGGAGGAGGAGAAGAAGAAGAAGGTTAACCGTTTATCAAACATTACGAAGAACCATCAGGACTCGCAGAACGGAAGCAACATTTGCGGGACTTCGAACGAGCGATCGACCGTAAAACCCGGACGACTTATGCATGTCGTTCGAAGTAGGGGGCGTGTAACACACGTGACTTCCGTGAATGAGGGAACATCGGCGAGAGACAGAAGAAGGAGATCCGTAAAAATATTTCTCTTTGACTAGTGGATCATTTATTTTGCGCACGTTATTCAAAATGAGGCCTGCGATAAAGAAGAAGATCAATTGAACGAGAGAAGTGGATGTTAAAAAAGCACGAAATCGATCAATACCATTTGGTACGTCGTAGTTTTCCCTTCTAGTTTTTCCCTGTCGTTTGAGGATCCATATTCATAACGAGTATTGTTTATTTACAATTTCCATGTATTTTTTGGAATTCAGAATGTATACCGGATTATTACAAATATTCTTATAAGCTGTGTGGTGATGGAATTTCTCTCGAAAACTTTGAATAGAATTTATAAATTCTAGTTCATATTTATTGAATACTTTATGCGATATTTTTTGTTTGAAATTCTCCACCAATTTCTACGTCGCATTTCCGTGAACTCTACGTGAATAAATGGTGAATGAACGAAGATTCCACGTTGAGGCAACGTAGAGGCGACGTAGAAATGTCCGGTGCTGTACGGGCTGTGTTATTTCAATCAACACATTTAAACGCGTTATGTGAACGTTGGAGAAACGCTGCACTGTCGAACGAATGATTTTATAACTTTGATTTTTGACTGCGCTCCGATTGGAAATTAGACGTCTAGTCATACGGAAGTCGGAGAAAGAAGAAGAAGTTCTCAGTCCGGCACTGTATTCCGATACACCATGGATATCTGTAAGATATGTGTGGGATGCGTGCTTTATGGGAAATGAATCAATTAAATGTCAGGGGAATCATCAAAAAACGACTCGATTATAAAATATTTCCTGGATACAAAAATAAGAAATCCTCCTTTTCATTCCAATTTTAATTGTAAAAAGTTGGATGACAAACGTGGATACTAAATATTCCAACGATATTGAACTGCGCGCGAATTCGAATCTCGTTACCTTCTTCTATCCGAGAAATTCCTTTCGGGTTTTCGTCATTTTTCTGATTCCTATTGTACACATCAATCAAAATTCCAATTTTTCCACGTGATACAAAACAAATAAATAATTCAGCGCTCGACAACACGTGAACCATAACAGTACCAAGTTTGTTTAACTCATCTCCGTGGGTTTGAGAATAAATCCTGATTATCCATCAGGCATAAACATTGATCCAAGTTGATTGCCAATCGAATCGAATACCTTAACAACTTCAGAATGGTACGAATCAATGAAATAAAAATGAGAAACTATGATTTCTGCGTTTCTCAAGTGATATGATTTATCATCATATTCCATATGTGTGCGAATGAATAATATATGAAACGTATCCATGTTTTTACTCAGGCATTTTGTTGATATGCACAAAGAGAAAAACGTGGGAGTAGAAAAAGAGAATACCACGTGGAATCGACGGGTTAATGTCCTGATACATAAATTTAACTACGGTAGATAACGATATAATCCGCTTGATCTGTTTTGTTTAAATATCGTATGAATCAATATTTCCGGTACAAAAGCTTAATTTACATCGGAAATTCCCTGTTATGCACAATTTTCCTCGTTTCCTCTCTTTTCTACTTTCGCGCATCGAATGAACACCAAGGAAGCTTTTTCCCGGAATAGAAATCTGCATATATCGATTTTTTTATCCTCCCTTTCTTTCTCTCGAGAAGATAAAACTTTCTCCTTTAGTTTGTCTTGGGGAAACTTACAAGGAAGGTATTCTGAAAACAGCTCACAACAGATATATCGGAATCGTCCCGAATAAGTATAACGTATCATTTCCCGCTTGAAAGCAAATTTTATATCCTTACAAAATTTGTTTTCCACTAATACTCGTGAGGAGAGTTGATCATGTTTCCGAATTATGCAAAGCGGGAATGATTAACATAAAATATATGATAATGATGATGATGATGATGATATATATTCTAAATCAGTGAATTCTGGATAAGTTTCCGAAGGATTCTTATACAATATGTATTATAAGTTATTCATAAATCTTTTGAGAACAACTGGATGTGAAGTTTCTTGCTTCAACAATCAGTTTAGTTATTCATAGAATGGCAACATGATGTGATGTTCATGAGATCAGCATATTCATCGAATGGACCTTGATATTGATTAATAATATGCATCATGTGAAATTCGTTCAATGATTGGTGATTCCATAAAGTGTGTTTCCGAAGTTTCAGCTTATTCTTGAAATACTGATATAGAGTGTACTCGGTCTTAATTATTCATTTCATTCAATTACCCTCGTCAACCTTGTCCATAAATTTGAAACAACATCGAGGGGAAGCTTATTGAAGACTGTTAAATATTTATGAGACTATTCTTTACCAAATATTTACCATATCCAATTGAATATTTAATCATGTCAAGTGACGCTTATTAAATTCGAGTAATCCAGTATCAAGACTATTGTCTCCTCAGTTAATTGTGAAAAATATTCGTTGAAAATCAAATGAATGAACATTTATTTGTCTGAGAAGGAATTTGTTTCTCACCAAATGTCATTTGCACGATTCAGTTACAACTGTTGATGTTGCGTTCGGATTGTCGGGATAGTCTCACGAAGAAGCTCTTAGAAAACATCGAATGCTCAATTTTTATTGAAACTTTGTTGAAATCAATCAAATGATGAGGAGTACCGGGAATCCTATAATAAAGGTTGCTACTTGTTCCGGGAAGCTTGATTATAATCGAGATCAATGACAACGATGATCATACATAATAATAATTAACATTGAATGTGACTGGAGTGAACTCTGCGGCACGAAACACGAAATCATGATCTCCATGACAATCGAGAGCGAAACTAATATTTGTTTTCCGATATCTGATAAGTTCTTTGTAGCAGAGAAAAAGATATACATCTAGATACTCAACAAGGTGAGGATCAACAAATAGCAAAAGCTTGGTCCAAGACTTGAACTTGAATTGGGTCAGAATACATAATAAAAAAACCGCCCAAGCGTAGTAAAGGCTTTGAATAATACGCTGAAAGAAAATCTCAGCTGAAATTGCGCTCCACCTCCACGTTTGTAGCTATATTATCACTATCCTAGTGATTCTCAATAGCTTCCTCAATAATTAGATTGCTACTCAAATTACAAACCTAGAGCGAGACTCAAATTCAGCTGCAATTTTCTCTCAGTGTAACCTCATTGTGATATCTAGCTCCGTTAACTTTATATGAAGGCAACGGAGATATCAGAGGGTGTGATTCGCCCAGCTTGACATCCCAATATTCCACCAAGCTTGAACCAGTCGTCAGTATTGGTACTTCTCATATAAACACTACTCATGAAAATCACTACCTATTTCACATAAAAGAATTCAGAGAGAAAAATCAGAAACAAACGACTTCTATATCGTTGAAATAAATTTAAACGTGTTGAATGTTGGAATCCCATAGTTATATTTATATATAACAATTCCATGAAAGAATTTCATCAATTCGAGTTCCTTAAGACTGACGACTTTTTTAAAGATTCGACGCAATGAAATTCTTCAAACGTTTGCGCAGGATACAGAAATAATTCACTATTTGGATCGGAAGAATGCAGTGATGGTAACTGCAACAGGTTGTCAATTGATATGTTCGAGTAAAACCTCAAAAGGACAGGGTATATTTCACCCATCAAAAATGGAGTAAATATTTCTCAGCGAATAAAAATCTTTTGGTTCTGAAGTACAGGAAAAATCCAAACAGTTTGTACAATGCAATTAACGAACCCCAAATTTATAGAATAAGCTTTTTACCGTTTCAAAAGACTCGTGCATTCCAAATTCTTAGAGTTCCTTCGCATACTTTTATCTTCTCGTGAATGGTGATTTCAATACATGTGGTGTTCGTGCGTTACATCTATGTATAGGTACGAAGGATATGAATATAGCTTACAGAAGGAAAGAGAGGGTAAAAATCGCGCGCTTTGCGTTCGCTCTTGAAACTGTTCCAATTACGAAACCCTCCGAGAATCCTTGAAATGTACTCGCAAAGCTTGCACATTTAGAATAGGAAGCTGGCTTTGAGAGCTCTTTTAAACGGCATGGTATTAAGCGCGCCTTCCCCTCTTTAACTTTCCCATTCTTCCCTCGCTATAGCGGTATTGATTTCGTATGAAATCTACCATACGGCAAATTAACACATCATCGTTTAGATAATATGTATGTACAAGTTTATTTGTTTGTGTATGAATTGAAAAATCTGATATCAACAATACTTGAGCTTGATAATACCATCTCGTGATGTACAAAGCGTCAGTCGGAGTGGATTCCATGGAATACTATGATGCTGTGATGAAGATTCTCTTTCACTCATTATTTGATCCAACGACGTCATTATTTGACAAACACTTGGCAGATATCGTAATCGAGGTATAAGTGGCATTCATTCAAAAGTGTTTTACCATGAACTTCAACTTTCACTATCGCTTATTGGAAAGAATGTATCTGAATCTTGGGACAAAAACACAGCATAGATGTATGAACTTTAGTTGAATGATCGAACATGTATGATTGCTAAGATTTTAAACCTACTTACCCTAGCATGTATGTACAATGGGGCCCAGCCCAGCCAAGCATGGGCCCCATCCTGCCGATATGGGCCCAAGACTGGGCTAGAGTGGGCCAGAGTGCATACACGCAAAGGCATGATTCACAGAACAGATATGAAAAATTCTCTGCCAATAGATAAGGACATATCCCAGTAGAAATGCTATACCCTAGTGAGAATGGGAGCGTGAGAAGGGTATAAAGCGACGCGGGAGAATAAATAAAACATTTGAATTGAAACAAGAAATTGAAACATTTTCCGCTTCATTTGTTTCAAAGTTCGTTTCCGACGAGCGCAAATTTCCACCAGGGTAGGGATTCATGAGTTTTGTAACGTTTGACTATCCAAAAACTAGACTCTCGCGAGTGGCTCGTAAGTTTCTGGTGCCGGACTTATAAGTATCAGGGCATGTTATAAGGGTCAGTTCTTACCAAAAAGTTTGTTCTGAAAGCAAACGATCAGTTTTAAAACGTGAAATGATTAGTTCGTGAAAAATTGCCCAATTTTCAGTGAAATGTTTTCCTCTTGCTTTTCTTTTTTTTTAATTGAGTATACAATATCGCCTTGTTACAGAATGAGCATTCCGCCTCATATCAAGGGGTATAGTGAGTTCAGTAGTGATATCCATTCTGAAAAAAAAAGACTTTATGCCGAAAATAAAATTAAGGAAATATTTTCTGTAAGAAAAAAAAAACTTCTAAAATTCCAACAACTTTTGTAGGAAACTTCACATAAATGTTCGGGAGTAATTATACTCACATAGCACACAACGTCTCAGTAATATTCTCAGAATATCACAAATATCTCACTCGAAACATTCTATGTTAAATATTTCTACGAGATTTCATAGATATTGTTGATAAAATATTTCATTACAAATATTCTGAGAATCTTGCAATTGAAATATTGCACATATGATATTCTGCAATGTTCTGGATGTTTGTCGCAAGTGAAATATTCTGAGAATATTTCAGTCGCAATATTTTATATGGCAGTAAAAATTTTTATTCATCAGACCCGGTGCTTACTTGTTAGTAAAATTCACAAGTCGAGGGCGAAAGAAACCTCTCACCCACGACCTATTCAATTTCAGTTTCAGAGGATTCTGAATTGATTGATCTATATCCCACGGAAACGAATTTATCAGAAACACATCATTATGATGACGAAGAGTGGCACTTTGAGGGCATTAAAGTTATCTCAGTGATTAGCTGAGGTGATAGAGGTTTCGTCTTCAACTCGGAGAATTGGGGTTCGATCCTCACAGAGGGAACTTTCCTGATAATCGACTTTTAATGTGTATTTCTCTCATAAACCCATCCAAATCATATTCTATACAACATTTGTAGAGGAATTCAGTCTGGAGAAAATTTTTTTTCACTAAAAGCAATATTTTGTACCATCGTTACCACACATCATCATAAGATGGTTTCCTGTATAAAATATCCCTGAGATGATCTCAGCAATTATTCAGAATGTCTCCAGAATGTCTCCACAATGACAAAAAGATGGTGATATAAGACATTTTGGAGACATTCTGACAATATCCTTGAGATGTTCGCCAAAATATTGCATATTTCAAATATGATATTCTGGCAATGTCATTGAGACATTTTGTGCTATGTGGCAATTTACGTCTATTGTACGTGAATTCACGTTCATGAAACGTTCAATGGACCTTCAAATGTCCAGACGTTGAATATACCTCTATTGAACGTGCCTTGAACCTTCATGTTCTCTTGGGGACACATGCGTTAGGAAATTCCCATGTTTCACCAAAAATTCACTCAAAGATAATAGTAAAAATCTCATAAAGTTTGGAATTTTTACTTAAGGTAGTTCTCCGGAAGAATTCAGGATGAAATTAGAAAAATTATCGTCAAGTAGAGCACCAAGGTCGAAGTAATTCGATAATCATATTCGTTGGGGCTTATATTCTTATTCAAGACAGAAAAAGAACCAACTCGAGACATAAATAAACAACCTTGTAACAATAACGCGAAATTTGATATGGTTTTTCTCTTAAGAAGTTTTTATTTTTGATCCGTTTATGACTTATGAGGGCTCATTTTCTTCCTTGTGAGATTCCAAAAACCTTTACCATGGGAATTTCTTTATATGAGTCATCATGAAACTGTCACACGCTTTTGTTTATCAATAGTAAAATACATTCCCATAAACAAAAGCGTGTGACAGTATCATGATGACTTATATAGAAAAATCCCCATGGTAAAGGTTTTTTAAATTTCACAAGGAACAAAATGAGCCCTCATAACTCATAAACGGATCAAAAATCAAAATTTTTTAAGAGAAAAACCATGTCAAATTCCGCGTGGTGGTTACAAGGTTGTTTATTTATACTTCGAGTTGGTTCTTTTTTTGTCATTAATAAGAATATAAGTCCCAACGAATATGATTATCGAATCCCTCCGACCTTGGTGCTCTGCTTGACAATAATTTTTCTAATTTGACCCTGAATTCTCCCGGAGAACGACCTTGAATTTATGGAAAATTTCATACACATGTACCAAAAATTGATTTCCCATCTCATGATCAGAATTTTCCGGTGCTGCATATAGTAAAATTCGGGTTTTTTTGTTTCCTCGTTAGAGGGAAGCTTTGTGATCGTTTCGGAGACCGGAAATTTTTTTGTCTTCAAATTGAAAATTTCTCAGACCACCATGTCTCCCCGAACCTGTGTTGCCAGAAACAGAGAAACAAGAGCGTCGAGACCGGAATCTATTGGTTATTCCAATTAACAGAGGTATTTGATTGGACACTGCTCCAATTTCTGGGAAAAATTTTGGTTCCGTGTCTGTCTGTCTGTGTGGAGGAATGTGTGTAGCCCTGTGAAGGAATTGCGAACGCGGATATCTTCCGTTCCTATCATCCGATCATCATGAAATTTTTACTACAGTTATACACAGTGTCAATAGTGGTTCCATATGTGTTTTAACCTGATTCTTACAGAAGAACGGAGGAGAAAAGGGAAACATGTGATCGAAAATTCTGATTTTGCGAACACGCATACCTCCGCTCCTTATCATCTGATTACAATGAAACTTGTATCACGTTCCCGCCATGAGCTGATAGTAGTCCAATATAAGTTTCATCCCAATCAGTTGAGAAATGTAGAAAAAATGTCTTCAGCAATTTGCATTGTTCGACAACATTTTCAAAGCATGCCCAACCCTGTTTCGGCATTATCCGAATGCCATGAAACTCTCAGCATACCCGGGAAAAAAAATTTCATATATGGACCCGTATACGGTCATATATGAAAGTGGGGAATCTGTCAGCATTGATCTCACTTCTCTCTCCTTTGGTTTTTCATCACGTTCCACAAACAATTGTGACATTTTTTTGTCCA
Organism: Gonatopus flavifemur; assembly: GCA_018340375.1. Classification (NCBI taxonomy): domain Eukaryota; kingdom Metazoa; phylum Arthropoda; class Insecta; order Hymenoptera; family Dryinidae; genus Gonatopus; species Gonatopus flavifemur. The sequence continues at coordinate 37,611,287 of JAFFJZ010000001.1, read as the reverse complement.
TATATGGATGTATATGATAATGTATGATTGAATATGATCACATATGGCCAACTACAGTTTCATTCATACATGGTCATATATAGCCGAAATCCATATATGCTCATATATGATCTCATATATGTTTATATATGTTCATATGTATTTCATATATGTGCATATGTATTTCATATATGTTCATATGTATTTCATATATGTTCATATGTATTTGAAGGGTCGGCGGTCTAAACCTGTTAACTGATATTTCAGAAATTTTACACGGCGAAGAAAAAACGTTGGCATTTCTTTAATTTTTCATATTTTCCTAGTCTATGAAAAGTTTTTTCTTCGGGTTACAAGGGTGAATGATACTTCCAAATTTCAGATCTTTTGAATGAAAATTGAAAGATCTGAATCAACTTTTCTTCGCCGTGTAAAATATCTGAAATGTCAGTTAACAGGTTTAGACCGTCGACCTTTCATTTCATATATGTTTATATGTATTTCATATATGTTCATATATGAAATACATATACGCTCATATACAACCATATATGAATTATTCTTTCCCGGGTAGTCAGTTCATGGGGTGTCAATTGTGTGATATAAGTTTCAGGCAAATCGAAATTGAGGGAAGAAAAGGGTGAGCGATAAACTTGAAGAGAAAATTTGGAAATCTCGTGAATGCCGCTATTATGCGGATATATGCCGTGCCTATCATCCGATCCTCATAAAATTGTGCACGCAGTTATGTGCAGTGTCAACAGTGGTCCCATATAAATTGTAACCTCATTCTCACAGAAGGACGGGAGAGGGAATATATTATCGAAAGTTGTGATTTTGGTATCATTCATATCTATGTTTCTGGTTATCTGATTGCAATCAAATTTATACCACGTTTCAATTACGATTCAATAGTAGATCCATGAGAGTTCTGTCTCGATTGGTTAAGAGATGTGGAAACAATGTTTTTGCAATCTGCAACAGTCGACATTGTTTTCAGAAACGAGCAAGCTTTGTGAATATATTGAATACTGATATGAAAAAAGAAGTCTTTTGAAACATGTCGTGAGAAGGAGAAGTAATCTGATAGGACACACATTGAGCCATGATAGTTTATTGAAAACAATATTAGAAGGAGCAATGAATGGTAAAACTTGCAAAGGTAGACCCAGATGAAGTTATATGATGCAAATTATACAAGGTAAGGGTTGTCGTAGATATGTAGAAATTGAGCGTTTAGCGGATAATAGACAGGGTTGGAGGATTTCATCAAAGCAGTCATAAGACTGATTACTTCGTGGTGATGATGATGAAATACTGATGCTATTTTTTATAGGAGCGAGCTCAAATCCAGTCCACTTTATAAGTATACATAGAACCAAATGAATGGATAAAGTGAATCAATTAATTATTTCGTGAACTGAAATTTACTCTTATACTAATTTGGAAGTATCTAACATCGCAGAAAACTTGAACCAACGACTTTCAATTCCACCTCGTTTCTCTTTCTCCCACAATGCATTCTCGTGAGAGAAAGATGGGGGGAAAGAGAAAGAGAAGAGTATTCGATACTTCTCAAGCACATTTTACGATTGCGTACTTACCTGCATGTAATTACACCTCTATCTGTTCAGCTGGAATCAAGACATTACACAATTAACCTTAGAGCTGATAATGAGTGGCTTTTCACGCTTTAAACCGGTCCATTGGGAACTTTAACCACTGTGCTGAAAGCAACTGAACTGTATATTGTATCAAGAAAATAAAAGTTCGCCACAAATCCAGTGAGTTATTGTTTCTCGATGAAATAAAAAATCAAACAATCTGAATTTCTTATCGCGAGGGGTTACAATTTTCCGTTATCACGGTACCATAAAATGTCAGCATTTCTTGAAATATGAATTAGATTATGTAATCTTTGATATGAGATGCTTCAATATCCTCCCCTCTTTGAATAAATAATTGGAATATCCATCGAGATCTTTACTTCCGCAATTAGTAATTATACAGAATTGGCAGATATCAAAATTGTTTCTCGCATGACTTCAAATGATCAACCTCAATCAGCGAGGTACGTTTATTCGCAGTATGAAATGGCGTACACGTCATATTGACCTCAAACATGACGTCTACGATAGATGAAATGATGTGGAAAATGAAACCTCAAACACTCTTTGATCTTCGTACAGTTAAAAGTATTACTACTCTACAGTTATTTATATTTCATCAAGGAAGTTCTTTGACATGGAGAAATTTTATTGCATTCATTACGGTAAGGTGTGAAAATATGTAACAATTGCAAACAATTGGATCCAGCAATTTTCAAGTGTTTTAATTGAAAATCTTGAAATAAGAAACAATTGTTTCACGTAGAACCCACATTCGAAATTCAATTGAAATTCAATTGAACCTCCTCCAGCCAGCACGAATCATCAATTTGGATTTATAAAGACTTTCTAAAGATCTCCCGAATAGTCCTTGATATGCTAATCAACATGTATCCATTATGAATATTTTCAATTCAAAATGAAGTCGTATTGAATGCCCGCAGAATTCATTATGAAATCTCAATATGAATTCTTTCTGAACATTAAGTTGTTCATTTTGAATTCAAAATATTCATAATGAATACATATTGATTAGCATAATGGGAGCTCTTTGCGTGAACTCTTGTGCTTGATGGGCCTTCATGAGGATTTTGAATTCAAAAATTCTTCAGGAATTTGAAAAAAACACTTCTCCTGGATTTATTAATTCCATAAAAATGCAATCAAAGTTGAGTGAAAACTCTATTGCAACATCCAACTACCTCCGAGATTGGATCAAACTTTCATACTCTCATGTTCTGCATTTTCGGATTATCACCGTTTATGCTTTAGATTGATTTTCCATGTGAAGATGCGGGGTGCATGGTGATGTGCATTACTAATAATGTGCTGTAACAAGCACCATGCACAGGGAAAAGGTTACTTATTACTCGGTATTCGCTACCGAACGGGAGATTCCATTTATTTGAAGCGGAAAACAAAGCTGTACCTCACCCGCAGACGATAAATCAGACTTCCGGATTGGTGCTGAGTAGCAAGAACTGGGTCATGTCCCATTTCTCTCCATTCTTCTTTCTTAGGGACAAAATTATGTCCAATTATTCAACGTTAATATTGTATCATTGCACGGGAATCATGACTCTAATTTCAAAAGCTAAGTGAAATTCAAAGCATATTTTTTATGACATCAGTATAATTAATACAGTAATTAATAATTCTGCACATCTTTATAATGCCGAAACATTAATCGTTGTATCGGAAGGATCTGGTTATGATTATCAGAACACCAGCATAAATATAATTGTGATACCTATATCAAACGGTTAGAATGAAGATGACCCAGTGGACAATATGTTATCATCCGGAGCTCTTAAAGATCTCCTAAATATGTGTAAGAGGTCAGATAGACCTTTCAGAAGGTTAACATGAGGATATCAGAATGTTATCAGATGCGTCGATTTCTGAGGAAAATAAGAGATTGCCAGAATGTTATCCAAATGAACTCTTTAAGAGGATTTTTTTCTGAGATCTCAGAAAAATGATACCATTCAGATATCGATATGATAACATTGACAGTGCTCTTTCCGAAGAGCTCTTCCTCTCATAACTGTTCCCTGGGGAAGTACATATTCGCGTCACTGCATGCATAGAGGAAAAATATGATTCTCCCAATAAAAACGTGTAGTTGGTTTCAACCGTTTCATCTTTAGCCATCATAGATGAATTGCTTCTTCGAAACAGAATGCTTCCCACATAGAACTCAACAAATGACTCAAGCCTGGCTTGTCTTTAGTCAAATTACGACACACGTTGTCACAGAATCCACGCTGAAGAATGGTACAAGCTTGATGAAGCCTTCAGGTGATAACAGGGGGCTTCAACTCCATAGGATGACCCGAAATCATATTTTTATTAAGAATGTCACTCCAAAAACACACCGGTGGTTGCATCAAAATTGAGGTACAGTAAAAATTTGTATTGAAAAAAAATGTCTTCCCACCAAATGAACAGTGTATTTATCCTCCCTCCGTAGCATATTCTTTGGGATGATAGAAATATTGAATCAAATCAGACAATGGAATACTTGCCCCAAATAAATTGGTCTTCTAAATAAATAACTTATTCACCACGAGCAATCAATTTTTGCATCCAAGTGAATATTTAATTTATACAAATAAATATTTTATAAAGGAAAACAAAAGAATATTTTTTCCAGTGTGGAAGCTACTCTCTAAATCATTAGTGAATATCACTGATTCGGATCTACAGAATAGCAGTGTCACTGTAAAAATTATTAACGATGATACTACTAATTTCCAGCTACTACTCTTATATTACTCGAATGAATCTATTTCTAATACGTTTATTCCAATTCAATCCAAAATCCGTGTGAGTATAATTTAATTTATCAAAGTGCGGAACAATTAAACATATGTTTCTACCCGTTTGGATCTTATTTTCATACTTCTTTATGAATTTTTGAAAAAATGAAGACACGATTCAAACCAATTCAAACTGCAAGTTCATTTTATTCATTTTCGGAACTAGGTATCAGAATTTAGGCTAGTATATTTTGTCGAGGATTTCAAAGTTAACAACCACTGTTCATAGAGGTCTATTGTCGGAGTCCACACCGTTGTCGGTTGTCTTTCACGTGAGATGTGCAGGTCGCAAGTTTTACCTGAGAGTGACTAATAGAATTTTCTTCACATTCCTCACTCATGTTTTTATTAATAATTGAATCAACTTCTAACTGGGTATATTGAAACTTGAAAAATTCAGTGACGTTCCAAAAAAGTTCGAAATTCTTACCATTTTTCTTGTTTTTTTTTGTTTCAGAAAAAAAAAGATTTTTTCGAAAAATAAGCACTCAGTATTCGTAAAAAATCGCTCCGAGAATTATTGATTCAACTAAGTAGAAACGAATGCTTTATGACTGCACGGAGAAAATTTTGTAGTATACATTGCATAAAAAATGTGTTCAATATTACTGTTTTTGTAAAGTTGGACCATACTGACATTACGAGGAATATTGCGATGATAATGATTTAAATTACGATAGATTATAGTAAAATTGGAAATAAAGCAAAGAAAGGTTACAATGTCTCAATCGTAAAAAGGGATGCAAGCAAAGCATTTCTGAATAACCGTTCAGTGATTTTAGTCAGAGTGTCAGTATAGTCCAGCGTTACAAAATAATTGTAGTAATCTGTACTACAAAATTCTCTCCGTGTGTGAATCACAGAACCCGACGTCTCTCCCAGATCCTGGGCGTTTTCAAGGATATAAAAATCGAAGAACAGGGGCATCTCATATTCTGGATAATGCCCAGAATCTGGGCAAAACGTCGGGTGCTGTGATTTACAGTAATAAAGCATCCATCCCTACTCGATTGAATCAAGGATTCTCGGAGCGAAGAAAAAAGATAATCTGAAATATTATATTTTCCCAAAATTAAATTCAACAGTCAGATGAAAAATGCTTATAACTTCGAGTTCTGAGAAACTTTCAATGATTTGAGGGTTTATAGTGCACGCGGTCTCATAACTTCCCACACAGCACGAAGTTCTTGAAGATATCTAAAAGAATACTCGATTAGGAGATCTTCAAGAACGTTCTTGAAGAGTTCTTAAATATACCTTTCAGAAGTGTTGGAAAGACATCTTGTGGAAGATTTCTAGAAGGTGTCTTGATTCAAGATATTTCCAAGACGATCATGCGAGATATCTTGAAGATATCTTTTAGAAGCGTTTGAAAGATATCAACAAGATTGGAAGACTTCAACAACACTGTGAAAAAATTTCACTGGAAAATTCCAGTACATGTACTGGAAGCAATTAACCTGTACATGTACCGGAAAATTTTAGCACATTTGTACTGCAAAAATTCAGTACTAACGTTATAGGATTTCAGCATCAAAACTGGAAATTTTCTGAGCCTCAGTACTGGAATTTTTCAGCACGCGAACTGGACTTTTCCAGGACATGTATTGGAAAATTAATGCTGGAAATATTCATGAAAATTATAGGAAAAATTGCTCACGCGAAGTGGTTTGCACGGTTCTTGTATTTCAAAATGATTGAGGAACTTGATCATTCATGTGGATGGACAGAAAGTTATATGTATCTCGTGGGATTTGAACCTACACTTTTCTACCTGCTTAGCAACTGAAACCTGAGACCTAACCGATGAGCTACAGCGCGACATGCTGAAAGGCCAGCTTGAGTTACTACATATGCTTCATATTCAGAATATACAAAGGAATAAGTCCTCGAAAAACCTCATATATCAATTTTATTTGCTACAATTACAATTATTATTCAAAATCTCAATCAGGAAATTTTTAATATAAAGACTTGGAATTTTTCCTGCCAGAAATGACGAAGTCTAATAGAAGTGGAAAATTTCAGTGCAACAGTGATTAAATTCCAGCATAACTGGAAAATTCCGTCATACGACCTGAAAATTGCAGTTCAAAACCTGTATAATTCGAGTATACCAACGATTAAGTTTTTTTTCTAAATTCGAAATTTTTTCCAAGTCCTTATTGAGGGGATACTTTTTTCTGGTGCACAATAACTGTAAAATTGTAGTAAAATTTGCGCGAAATCATGGCAAAATTTCAGTAGACAATCTTAAACTTGAAAATTCCAGTACAAGGACTGAAGTTTCAGTTATGCTTGGTAAATTTTCAGTACCGTACCAACAAAATCTCTGTACATGTACTGGAATACCCATATTACAATACTAACACTGGAAATTTCCAGTCCAGGTGCACAGTAAATTTCCAGTTTTTTTTACAGTGAAGATATGTTTAAGAGGATTGATAGTCAGCAGGTTTCAGTTATGAATACTTAATTATACGAATTGACATGAGTAAAACTTGGAATGTGCCTTTTATTATAATCGAACAGATGTGATAAATTCATTTACAAATCGAAAGCTTGAAAAATCTATATGCGTTCCAAGAGATTTTGAATTCTGCAAAAAGTACGATTTCGTAACTTTTGAATACCCGCGCTGGAATCAACCAATCTCCAAGACACAAATATTTCACAAATCACTGAACTTTTTACGCTCAATTTCATGTACGGCCTTCAAGTAAATTTAAAAAAATTCTCATTCATACTTAATAATAAGTTATTCTTTAACAACGATGAGATAGAAATAATTTAAGAATCTGTGGTATGCACGGCCAACTTATCTGACATTTGTTTATATAATAACAGTTTTTTCAAAAGATCACTTTTACTCTGGGAATGTACCCCACTGACATTATTCCACTATGTCATATTGACAATTATGTATAAGCATCAAAATCAAATTGTCTGTATAGCTCACGTCACTGAAGCGGAAGTACATCGTAAGATGCGCGGATTCAATTCCCGCAACCTCAAGGATCGGGATCAAGTAAACTTCATAGAAGTGCGAAAGCGATCAAGACAAACAGGGGGGGGGGGGGGGTGTGAAGGGAAAAGCAGATGTTATACATTTTTTGTGTGAATAAATTCAAGCTTCTTCCAAGACATTTTTATGAATTTTTCAAGACATCTTCGAGAGATTTTGAAGAACTCTTTCAGATTTCTCAATTTCTTCTTGAAGAAATAGCTGTCTTTGAGAAATCTCCAAGAGATCTTCCAGAAATCTATTCATGTCGCATAACATAACATCTTTTCAAATACGAAAAGATATCTTTCAAAAAATCCTTCAAGATTTCTTGTAGTTTTGGAAAATATCTTTCAGAATTCTGAAAGATATCTTTGTGTCTGTTTGGGTTGGGGGTTGTCGACGAAAAAAACTTCTGAAAAAATTCCAAGACGTACACTGCAAATTCATGAAGCTGAAACTGGTAGCCATAAAGCTAGCAGTCGATCGTTATAATTCTTTACATTAAAAGTTTATCGAAGATTTGAGGATCTGAAACGTTCAATGGGATGCTACTTGATCGATTTCTGGTATGAAAACAGTTGAAACAACGTTTAATCAAAAGTTACAAAACCTGGCTGCCTAACTTCATGGCTGCTAATTTCAGCTTCATTGCAAATTTGAGTGTTTTGTCTCAATACACTCAGAGTGTTTGAAACCTGTAGTCACTTTCAGCACGCTTATAACTATATAAATATGTCAATAATTCATACGAGGTGTTTTATAATAGAACATTTGATATATTTTACGAGTATATTTCCACGTTTTTGAGCGTTTGAAAAGTGAATACAATATTCAAACCCTCTGATTGCATCAAAATGAAACACTTGAATTCAGAATGTAATTGAAAATGTTAATGACACAACCTCACAATTCAAATTGATTCCAATCATGTCCCCTCTGACAAAAAAATTCACAAGAATAAGCCACTTAATGTGACGTCCCCCTTGGTGTCCCCCGATATATAATTTTTATTCCACATAATTTTTGATTTTATGATTCAAATACGGAGATCCGTTCGGAAAAAAATAATTTGGATCTCTGTGAATCTAATGAGATCTATTATAAAAAAATAGAAGATGCAAATCTATTTGCCCGTATAGATTTAAAACCTCCTAATTTCATTCATGCTTAAGGATGAAAATATTCTCTTCCACTCACGGGTGGTTAAACGTTGAAGAATAAAATGCGATATCAACCGTTTGATAATAAATTTGGTTGAGAATTTGTGCGTTTCATGAATAGTATAGTACACAACGAAACAAGAAGTCTTCTCCTAATATACGTTGCCTTTTTAGGTGTTCGTCGTACATAACGACTGCCACGGTTGTTACCGTTGTATAGTAGTTGCACTAATGGTCACTGTATGTGGAATCTGTCTTTTGTCACTGTTGCGTACCAACATCACAAACGTTCTTACATCTCTAAGAATAGCCGACCCAACCACAGTCGTTGTCTTTGGGCGTCTCGTCTCGTACAGAATAAAAGTTAGACTTAGCGGAGAGTAGAGTGAAGAGAGAAAAAGGGAAGGAAAAAACAAGCGACTACAGAAAAAGAAAGAGGGAAAAGTGACGATGAGTGCATACGTGCATGGAAGCACATGGTGTTACTGCTTTTATTCTTGTGTGTATACATTTATGTATATACATGTACAATGTGTTCTCTTGGCTTTTCATCATGAATTACAGCGCCGTCCTGCTCTCTCGCATGGCTATACATCTGAGATACGAGAGTCTGAAAAAATACTCGGTAAATGTGAGTTGGCGTTGTGCCGGATGTTGAAGATCGGGGAAGAAAAGGAAGAGAGAGAGAGGGACGAGACGCGAAAAGCAAGGGTGGCCTAAAATTACTCAGACCAAGACTGGAGACTCCAGCCAGATTCAGAGTCGTCGTCGTCGTCGTCTTCGGCGTCCTCGTCGACGACGACGTCGTCATCTTGTTCTTTTTTACTCCTTCCAAGTCCCTAACGCGACTTGGAGTTCTCTCGTGAAAAAGGAAGGGGCTACATTTTCTCGACCGAAGACGTTTCCGTCAGGGCGCACACAGAGTGTCTGCTGCCATCGTGCCATTTTCTGAACGATAAACTCACTTCTCATACCTTTTTTCTCCTCACGGATGTTGTCTCATTCTCCACTCCCTCACATTTCGAACAATAAATCGGTCTAAGAGGCAAAGAAGATTGGAATAATCGTCAGCGTTTACTCGTTCGTCCTCAATGGTGAGGGTATACCGTAAGAAATCGAGAGGAAGAGAGAAAGGGATTCGGCTAGCTATGTAGCATCTACGAGAAGGAGAGAGACGGGAAATTTCGATAAAGGATCCACATGATATATACATGCACCTATATATACACCATACTCAGAAATTGGAAGTTTCTTCTAAATTTTGCTGAATTCGTTCTTTATTCCTCTTCTAAAATATCTAAGATTTATGACAAAATTCCACAAGATGAATTTCAATGTATTGAAGAGGTTCTTATTTGAATTCCGTTTTGATATGATAATGCATAAAATACACTTTTATTTTATCACAATTGCGTTGGAATTTTCAATATTCAGCTCAATCTTCAACCTTTTCGAATTCTCTTTCTGAATCTCATTGGATAAAATTCAACCCAGGTATTATTAATTTTTGGTTTTTGTCAGATTCTTTTCAAACTCACAAAGTTTCCCAAAAAGCTTCTTTTTTTATCAATCAAGGAAACAAAGCAATCAGTTCAATATTCTGTTGATTATTCGAGTATTTTGCAGCCTCGACGTTCTTTATACATTATTTGAAATTTCTGATTGAACTTCCAAGTAGATGTAATGGAAGCAAATGTTATTCACGTGACTGAAAAATTTATTGAAATTTCATTTACATCTGAATAAAATTCCAGTTACGAAAATATATATTTATGGATGATATAGTCAGTGCTGGATTAATGTATGGGCCTAGATGGGCCTGTGCCAGGGGCCTCGAGCTCCTGGGGGGGGGGGGCCTCGAATTTTTCAAAGTTAAAAAACAAGAGAATACCCTAAAAAAATTTCCTTACAAGGGGCCTCATATGCTCAAGCGCCCAGGGGCCTCAATAACCATTAATCCGGCACTGGATATAATACAGCAAAAATTCGAAGCTCAGTTACGTGTAAATGCACGGAAGGAAAAGCTTTGCTGTCGCAGCGAATCGAGGTATTACATGTAGAATAGCAATTCTTTTTGCTCACATAGGTCAAAATTCGCTGCCACGGCTAACTGGATTGCTGAGAGAGCAACATGATTGACTCGCAGTAGCAAACTTTCAGCTGGACTAGCAAAATTTTTAGTATTATATACAGAATAGGAAAGAAATTTTTCTGGAGGAGCAAACATTTTTTGCTGTCATAGCTAAACAAATCGTTTTCATAGCTTAAAAAATTGCTGTGATGGCGAATTGATTGCTGTCGTAGAGAAAAAATTGTTGCTCCAGCAAAAGGTAAACTGTAAAAATTGGCAAAAATCCACACCAAATAGTGCTGTTTCAACACCAAATGGTGTTATTCTCACCCCATAAAGTGTCATTCTAACACCGTTTGGTGTTATTTTGACACCGATTTTGAGGTCGGCTTCTATACACTGAAAAAAAATGTAATAGAGCCAACCTCGCGGCGAGTTTAAATACGGTGAATCTTGCCGCGAAGTTGAGTCAACTGAATATCGATTGAAGTAATTGCTTATTCGATTGCTTCAATCGATATTGAGTTGACTCAACTTCGCAGCGAGATTCGACGTATTTGAACTCGCCGCGAGGTTGGTTCCATTACATTCTTTTCCAGTGTAGAATCCGCGTGGTGTTGATTCTGTGTGAATTCTGACACCGTTTTGATACCTTTTTTTTACAGTGTACTTAGCGAAATCAAGTTTCGCAGCGATAGCCAATTCTTTTCTCTCCGTGTGAATTATTCCAATCACCAAGAATTAGGAATTCCATTTGGAAATGTCCTTGGAGAATATATCAAGTTTGAATCCATTTCTAACAGTGTAGTACACTGAGAGAAAACATTTCCAGAAACAATAAAACATCTAGTTGAATAGTCGCCATAAAATACCTAATTGATTTGAATAAACTTTTATTGACTCAATTAAATAACTGTTGCAATTGATGAAATATTCCATAGCATATTAAATATTTGTTTGATTGAATGAATATTTAATCGAGTCAATGAAAGTTTATTCAAATCAATTGAGTATTTTATGGCGACTATTCAACTAAATATTTCATTGTTCCCGGAAATTTTTTCTCTCAGTGTAGATGGGAATTTTAGTTTGAAGACTGACGCATATTAAGATGTAATCAAATTTGTGATTTGATGGAAAACTTTTTATAATGATATCCCAGATAGCACAAGAGTTCTAAAAGAGTTCTATATCAATGCATCCCGTACAGCACCGAACATTTTTACGTTGCCTCTACGTTGCCTCTACGTCCCTCATAACATTTTATCCACGTTCACTATTTATCTACGTAGAGTCCACGGAGATGTGACGTGGAAATCGGTGTTTGTGCTGTTAGGGATTTCATTTTTGTGCTATCTGAGACAGATAGTTTGAATTTCATTTTTCTCAAAACCGTATTTCAACATAATCCCTTTTTTCCACTGATCTCATTTAATTTAAGGGGTAATATCACCTTATTGCGGTGAGAACATTTTTCGTCATTGTTTAAGACCTACCATGAACGATGGAAACATTTTTGAAATATGGGATTTTTAGCACATGAAAGTACTAGTCTTTGAGTACCAGAATCCCATACTCTTGTAATGTTACAATACAAAATGGCGACGTATCATCACATTCGAGAAAAGTCTGTTCATCCGCATGGGCGTACCGCTACAGGTCATAATTTTGATTGTAGAACAAAAAACCGAAAGTTTTCTCAAAATATAATTCGAAATGAAGTGAACGACGCAGGATTTTTCTGATAGACTGAATTCTGCAGATTTTCGATCGGTGTAAAGAAAACAAATCGAAAACAAAAATTCAAATGGACGCCGTTTTTATTCTAATCCATTTGTCGCAAAAATCCAATGACGTTCATTTCATTCTGAACTATATATTTTCAGGAACTTTTCGGTTTTTTGTTCTACAATCAAAATTGTGACCTGTAGCGGATCAACACTTTTCTCGAATGTGACGATACGTCGCCATTTTGTATTGTGACAATATAAGAGTATGGGTTTCTGGTACTCGAAGACTAGTAATTCCATATGCTCAAAACCCCATATTTTCTGCCGTCCGTGGTGGGTCTTAGAAAATGATGGAAAATGTTTTAGCCACGAGGTGATATTACCCTTTAATGGGATCCCTATTAACAATGTCCGGCAGATCCTGACAGATTCCGGTCAAAATTCTGTCTGGTTCCGTCGGAAATCATCATGCCTGGGACAAAAACCGACCAAATCCTGCACAGGCTGGGACGCCAGACAAAGCCAAACAAAACCCGACAGATTCCGGTCAAAATTCTGTCTGGTTCTGTCGGAAATCATCATGCCTGGGACAAAAACCGACCAAATCTTGACAGAAAATTATCTGTCGGACATTTGGAATAGGGATATCAAATTCACTTGATATTCCCTGAGAACGCCAGTGAAGTTCTGATTAATATCAATTAGATGTATACAAATTCTCGCTGACAAAAAAAATAATTCGGTATGATAACTACACAGTAAAAAGTAAAACTGACTTGCAATCTGAACATCAGCTTATTTCAAGATGGAGCCAAAACTAGCCATGTTTCAGTTGAAAGTAAGCACCGGAAACAAATGCCGACACCATGGAAAAGACTGAATTTCAGTCAAGATTTTATGTAACATGAAACCACTTTCAGTCGGACTTTTTACAGTGTACACACTTTTTATCTTACTTATTTTGATTTGACAGTTAAAATAATTGTAACTACAGCTATTTATCAACTAGCTAGGCCAGACATCGCAACTGTGACCGCCCAAGTTTAATGGTTGATATTTAAACGTTGAAATAGGTAATTTCACTGTAATATTTTTGTTGTGACAGTTAGAATACACGGTAAAAAGTAGAACTTACTTCCATTCTGGTAATTAGCTAATTCTAAGATGCAGCCAAAACTAGTCTCGCTCAAATGAAAGTGAGCGCCGAAAACAAATGCTGACACAACCCAGTGAACACTTATGAGAGGAAGAGCTCTTTAAGAGGTCTTTCGAAAGAGCTCTGTCAATTATATCATATTGATATCCAAATGGTATCATTTTTCTGAGATCTCAGACAAAAATCCTCTTAAAGAGTTCGTTTGGATAACATTCTGGCAATCTCTTATTTTCCTCAGAAATCGACGCATCTGATAATATTCTGATATCTTCATGTTAACCTTCTGAAAGGTCCATCTGACCTCTTACACATATTTAGGAGATCTTTAAGAGCTCCGGATGATAACATATTGTTCACTGGGAATATACCTCTCGAAGCTCATTGTTGGCAATCAAAATAATAATAGCAAATCACTCTTCTTCGTGCGACAAACGTCCGAAGCACTTTTGAAAAACACGATGCACGCAATGATGCTGCACGAAATGCAAATCTAATTTGCACATATAAGGTAGGTATTTATCCAATATGTGATAGGACATGGAATGTAGTTGATGAATAATTCCGAAATATCACATCAAATAATATTTCATTTCAAATCACCGAATTTGTGATAAACCATACGTTGTATCAATGCGTATCGGAAATAGTCGTTGCCCCATGAATGCTGTACAGTCTTAGTCGTTCCATCTGGTTTTGAATACCGATAAATCGACATTTTCTTGCGTTAATGTTATCCATGTCAATGGATTGATCATGAGTTCATATTCATGATCTGCACTCACTAATGATAAATGGAAACAAGACTGGTTGCAGAGCTGGACATAACAACTTCAAAAACAAATTACCGCTATGATTAAAATTTGCTCATTGCAACCATCCTCATTCTTCTTTTACAATATATAACATTCGAAGCACTTTACTGTTGGTGAAATATCAGTACACGATTCTTATATTCCTTTCATAATCAGGATTCAAGATTACTCGAACCATTCGGAACGAATCGTGCATAAAATTTTTTATGTTTCATGAGAATATGAAATTAAACTATGGAGATTCAACATCCTATACCGTGGATTATACATATTCTCTCTCAAATTTTTCTTGGAATTTGTTTTTCCCTGGCTTGTGGTAAATCGTAAACTTTTGTAGAACATCATATATTTCTCCCAAAACTTCCTATTCTCTGATGGAAACAATACTGCATGAAAATTGATATTTCCTGTTGCATTTTCATCCGTTCCGGGATTTTATGTTTCCAAATGAATTCGCGAATCCTTTTTTGAAGAGAAGCTAACATTTTGGGTGATAGATCTCTCTCATATTTTCATGTACGCGAATGTTATAGGAATTTCCGTGATGCCAAAGAAAAATCATCCATGGATAAATTGTGAATGTATCGCATGAGATACGGGACCTCTGGAGAAAGAAAATGGTATGATAGAGAAGAAAGGAGAAATTTTTTCAGCGAAATCACTTTATTTTGCGAGTGTGAGTTTTTCCATCGACAGGAGAAATAAGATGTTATAAAGTGTGCCAGATGCTTGGCTGATGTTCTATGCGGGAGAAAATTTACATCTATGAATTTCAGAAGATCTACGACTATGGTAAAATTGGTATAAACAATCACGAAGGAATTAATTGAAAATGAGCTCATTTTAGGTTTATGATGTGGAATTCAAATGTGGACAATAGATTTTATGTGAATCATTTAGTTTGATATAAGGGAGTGTTGGAATGATGAACATTTTGACATGCCCTGAATTTCTTCTTGTAAAACAATGATTTTATAATATTCATAGCATCACTGCTTCATCTTTATGTTGCTTTATTTATTTTTTATTGTTGATGGAAGTTCTACATTCTGGAATCAAACTTCAACTTTATGAGAATATAGACACATTATGATAAAAATCGTATTTAAATTTATTGCACTCTTTTTTCATTAAATAACAAATTCAATTCATTCATCCGATGCTCATATTACATTCTATATACCAATGATCAATTCTTCCCCAAGACTGCGAATCTGTGAGTTTGTAAAATATTATAAAACAATTCTTTGTCACCGATTATTTAGCTCTAAAAACGAGTAAAGGGTAAGAATTCTTCCTCTCTTACTCGATTTGAAACAAAATTCCATTTTGCGCAGAGACATTTCGGGGCACGAGTGGAATGATGAATGGCTGAACTCTACTCATAGCCAGAATCTTCTGAATAATAACTCTGCTAGTTTCTAATACGATGAGAAATTGTTCCACGCTATGCATTCTAGAGGGATATAGATAAGAGGAAGGAGAAATCCCCAACGACAAATTGCTTCTATTTGCACTTCTTTCGTTAACCAAAAAGTGTTCAGTCGAATCGTCTCTGACTTATTATGCATGATGGAGAACGGCGCTGTGAAAGGTGAGGCGTCGTCCAAGTGGGCTTCAGATCTTTCTATGATTCCTTGCAATCTTACAACGTCAAAGGATTATATGTTAGCATAATGTGATTCCTTATCCATCAGAAAGAATTCTCTCATCGTCAATGACTTTTGGCATTAGCATAAAATAAAGTTCTGAATCATGCAAATTTGGCGAGGAATCTTATCAATATGAATGAGTGTCACTTTTTTGTCCTATCGCCGGAAGAAAGTCCATTTGATAATATCTTTGAAAAATTCTTCCTAAAAATAAATTATTCAACGAGCTTGGGAATTATGAAAATCTTCAAATACGTATTCATTGACATTCCATCACTCTCGCGAGTGACTCAAACGGTATTGAAAAGCTGAATTATAATAATTGATAACTTGGTACAGAAAAGGTCATGTTTGTCGACAACTTTCTCATTCGAATGAATGCAGGAAATTCTCTCGATAATTGACTGACACGTGTATATGGGGGTTACTATTTACCGATTACTCGACGAACCTATACTATCTCACAATGGAGGAATGCATGTCGTTTAATTGCGAATGAAGTGATCGGGACGACCTGTCAATGACAGAATTTCGAAGGTGCATACAGGCAAGCGATGAATTAATCGGGAGATGGAGATACGTGGAACAAAGTGAAAGAGTGGGATAAAAGAAGAGAGAATAATTCAATGTAAACGCCCACCGATGTGATACAGGATGATATGATATGATGACAATTGCACGTGATGTAATCGAATGCTGGTTTCGGGAAATCGTTCATTTGTGTCTATTTTTTCTGCTCGATCTAAATAAACCTACAGCGTATCGTCAAAGATAACCGACGATACTGCTGGTACGTCGACTCTGTGTATGTGTTTCAAAAGTTTCACAGTTATTCTTGTGGATGATGATATTGATCAATCCCTCTCAATGAATATTTTGTAATCTTTTGTTAAGTAGAAGCAGAAGTATAGATGAGAGGAAATTTCAAAAAGCAGGAGAGCTTTGTGTTGGTGAGATGTCGTATGAATGCAAAGGAAAAACTTGCACGAGCTTTGAAGAAACTTCCCATTAACTGTTACTATGAAAAAAAGCATATTTTCCACGTTGTCAGACGTTCCTCCCTTCTCAAACACTTTACAAACGATAGCGGAGTAATAATTTACTTTCATCATAGTTAATGGGATCTTTTTCAGCAAAACTTTGATCTTCGTGATTACCAGGATCATTATAATTTCGACATTTCAATCAGAGCACTCCTTCGAGCATCATAATTCAAAAACAAATTTCAATTCGTATTTTGTGAAAAAGACAATAGTGTTTGCGATAATGGATAAAATCAATCTCAAACAGGATGGAAAATCAATTTATAATACGTAATGGAACTGGAAAATACACTGGGGAACTGACAATATATGACGACTGCTCGAAAGTCGATGAAATATAATAGGATCACTTCAATACTGAGGGAAGAGGATGCATAACAATGCGTAGCCAATATGCGTGACAGAATGAAGCGTGAAAGAATGATATGAGCACATGCTTTTATTCCAAATTAGTCTGAAAATATTGATGGGATAATGATGATTATTTTTATCAAACTATTCTGCCGTCCAAAGCAAGGAGACCGGAACTGCATTTGACTTGAATTTGAGAAAATCAAGAAGAAACTGTTTTCTTCCAAAAGCATAATATACTTTAGAAAAGATTTGCCATTGAAATCTATAGACTACCCAACCAACAATTTACAACAGGCACAGTACTGCACTAATACTGGCCAAGACTGGCAGGGTATTGGCAATTGTCTGGGATGATAACTCTTTTCTGTACTGGGGATTGAGTACTAATACTATTATTTGCAATCAGTGCAGTGTCTGTACTGGATCAGTACCTGGCCAGTATTAAGCTCTCAGTGCTGGTTCATCAGTACAGGCATAGTACTGTATTTCTATGTATCCAGTACTGATCCCGTACGTGTTGGCCAAGTATTGAAGACCCAATACTGGCACTGTACTACACTTGTTATCAGCATTGGCATAATTCGGATTTATCTGATTGGGTATTGAAGTATTATAGACTCCCCATTTTGGTATTAGTTACGGTTTTTATTTACTTTAAACGTTTCAAATTGGATTAATTTCTTCGTATTTCGAACCGCTGTTATTGGAAGAGTAATAATCTTCCCTCAAAATGAAGAACACGGGATAATGCAGAATTTTTTTACGATTGAAATGATATGAAAAATTCATTCAAATGCGACTTACGGTCTTCTTGCTTTGAACGGCAGTATTATATCGAATGATTTCGATACTGTTTTAAATTAAAAAATTCAAATAAAGAGTATGAAGAATTGCATCATTCATTTCAAACTTCGCCCACGCAAGTTGAACTTTTTCTCATAAAAACTAACCACCGCTTCCACTTCCCATGAAGTACATAAGTTGGTTGGTGCGTGACACATAGAGTCGTTGAGTCCGGAAATCTGTGAGACGTTCGTCTATCAACCCCGATGTCATTTTTTCCCTCTTTTGGTTCCTAGGATCTCTCTCTCTCTCTTCCACGTGTACATCTCGTGTCTCCTGCTTCGTTTGGAAACTCTCAAAATAACTACGTCAGACAGTGCAACATGACCCCTGAGTTCAAATAGATCAGGTCTGGGCTGTCTTTTTCTTTCCCTTGAACCTCCGCTTGAGTGGCTTCCGGCGCCGCTTAAGTCGACACCTTTTCGAGTTTTCTGCCTCGATTAATGTAGGAAAGATTTTCGTTCTTTGTTTCTTCATTCGATTCTCTTTTCACTCCGGTGTTTCCCTTTGACGCGTTCGTCTGACTCTCGCTTTTTGTTCGTTCCCCACTTATTACATATTAACACTTGAACAAAACTTCAACAATCAGAATTCTCGGAATCCAAGGGGAAATTACTTTTACTCGGTATGAAGTTGCTGAAGATGGTTGGAACTCTAGAACAATTAGCTGAGAATTAAGACGAAGAACCTACTTCCCGATGGTCGAGAACGCATCAAAATTTCAAACTTGAATTCGGTCTTTCGTTAATATATTCTTATGAAATATTCATGCATGCGAGTATAAATATATGGATATTTTGTTTTAATTTCAGCAAGGATCGTTGAAGGGCAAATTTTTTTTCGGACTTATGGAATTTTTCACTCAAAGTTCACGTCCATCGTTGTTTTCCTTCAATTATGTAGGACGTTGTATTTAATTATAAGAGCTTTTTCATCTGTGCCTGAGAATGACGAATGAAAGCACCTCAAGCAGCACAGGTAATTCTAATTAGTGATTATCCTCTGGTTAGACTCTGTAATTAGTACTGTATGTAAGTAAGTGACGTCAAGTTTAATTTAACCCGAGTTTACTCTTGAGTGGTGCGGAAAATGCTCGTAATTTCTGAAGTGCTAAGAGACCGGTAAACCAGTCAAGGTCCTGCGGATACGTTGATCTCCTGTTTCTGCATTAACTTGCACTCGTCGAGTAGTTTACAACAGTTTCATTTCGAATAATAGGAATAATATTTCTCGTGTCCACCTCGTTGAGAGTGAATCAAAAAAGTATTCGTATTCATATGTAGCAGGTTTTTAATCTCCCATGAACTCGTGTTGCTTGCGATACATATTCAAACCGTATCCTGTACAGATCATTCATGGTCCACATAAGAGTCTCAGTTGAAATCATGAACATTCAAGGTCCATTTAAGATCAATGCTTCAATGGTTTCTGTGCGAAGAATTTGCCACACGGTAAGTATATTTATATGATGTGGGAATGATCGTTGGACATGTGCAAAATGATCACACAAAATGGAAAATATCAAACATTCTTCACCCGAGAATATCATCCTGAAAGCATCGGGAAGAAATTTTTATTATTTTAATTCCCATTCGTGCGAGTTTCAACTACCGCCATATATCACCCTTAATATTTCTGCGTTCGGTCTCTTCACCCTCTTCCTCCAGCTCTGTTTGCCGTTCTCTTGTAGTCGTTCTCTACAAACCTTCAAGTAATCCAATTGTTTTTGCGACCATTGTTTAGCTATTAGCATCCGAGGTTGGCGATATCAGTACTCGAGAAAGTTTCGTTTTCAGGAAGAGAGCTTTAGATAGGAGTTCTAAAATGGATGGCGAGGCAATCGCGGCACTTCTCAAATCAATGTTTTTATTTTTTTTTCAAATACCGAGAGTGGTATTGTCACGCCGAAAGGATAAAAAGGTATTCGATTAGAGTCGTTGGAAAATAAATCGTTCATTCCCATTCGTCTCCATTCTTCAACAAGCTTTTCCATTGAGAAATAAGGGTGGAAACGAGTTTTATATATTTTTCATACAGTACGGAATGAAGAAGAATTTATAAAATGAGATGTAGCGGAACCAAATTAAAAAAAAAAACTGATCTTATGAATGCATCGCATAGAATGAGTATAAGATTTCCACTAGCTATTTTTCTATATTTACAGAATTTTATTAAAATCATTTTCGAAAGAGAAACAAAAAGGATTTAGGGTGAAAAGAGTGTGAGCTGGGGAAATAAATTTTAAGATGCAGACATACACGAATTTTTCGTTGGTTTCATCTTAACGTAATGTAACAGTGAACGTTATACGAGTAACCGGAGTTCTTTATGGCTTCCATAGTCTCTTTTCTGTCTCTCCCTCATTTCTTTCAGTCTTTCTCCCTTCTCTTTCCCCTTAGTGACACATTCCACAGTTCTTCCAATCTCCATTTCTGAGATCTTCGTCTCGCTTTTCTACCAACATTTTTCCATTTCGTTTATGGTCTTTTCCTACTCTCCCTCTATCTTGAGATAGAAGGAGACTGGATTTTACTCTTCTTTTCAAAAGCACACAGCCATCATTCTTCTGCCACTTTTCGCAATAGCCTATGATTAAATATCAGATATTTCCTTACTCTCTGTTCGATGGAAGAATTCCCATTTTACACCGTTTCCAATGATAATCATAATTCATTCAGTTAGTGCAGTATTCCTCTTATCTGATATCCAATCATAAATTCAATGATTTATCTCCAGGAATCATTTTTATACCAAATAAATTTCCCTTGTATCGTAATCGAAATTAATTCTTCTTCATTCATGGGTGAAGTGATATCATATTTTTCGAATTGAGTATTCTCCAACTAAATAAAAATAAGCAAAACGTTTCTGGAACATCCTAGATATTGCTAATGACCTACCTTTGTAACGTTTCGGATGAAATCTCACAAAGCCAAGACATTAGCAATCTTTGGAACGTTCCGTAAATGTTCCGCAACATTTTGTTCAGTAGATACAAACATTATAAAACCAAGAAATTTGAAAACCAAACGAAATTGTAATGATTAAAGACACAATGAACAAGATTTTAAAATAATCTTGATTGCATTAATATCCCTCTGATGTATGTGATTTTGGAATAACAAAATTCGACGAAACTTTATTGGGTGATGCAACAATAATAATCATCCTTGTAGAAAACGCCATACTCCAAAAAAAATTAAGAAATAATTTGGAATCGAATTCACGTGATACATTGCAGGCAAAATACAAAACAAGTATTTCAAGGAAAATTGAATACCAAACAACGTGAATTTTATTGTCTTTTTACATCTACTCGATGTCTTTATATCATTAATATTATATGAAATGGCATTTCCAATTATGAACTGACTAATTAATTAATGAACAATAACGTTAATGTACCCGATGAGTCCAGGGAATGAGGTATACGTTGGCTCTGTCATTGCTAATGAACTCAGCGTGAGCGTGAGAAAGATGCACCGACTCTCAGCAACGTCCGACGGTTGGGGATTCACCCAGTATGATATTCATGATTTCTGTATAGTAGCTTGCTCGTTCACAAGATTGACCACACTTGTTCGATGCATCGCCAGGCACCCGTGCAATTAGCTCACGTTCAATCTGGCATAACGTTGGAAATTGTATCTCACCGCAACGCAACGAAATGCGACACGAGATGACAGACACAACAAAGAGGACCAGCAATGGCAGATTTAATAATGAAATTGACAAGATATGCACACGCTTATTCGCTCATGTGCTTTTCTAAATGCATTATTAATCGTTATACTCGTTTCAAACTGAAGAACATAAGATCATGTTATCGCCCTTGGGTAGATTTTCAAGCATATATCATAATGTAATCCAACGAAATGAAGATTTGCTATGAGTTTTTGAAAATTGAATGGCGTACAAAACTTGTTGTACAAGATATTTTCCTAATGAAAATTCATCATTACACTATTTTGTTTCTGGAATTCTGTTCGATTTTGTGAATTTCGGATTGCGTGTGATTCACTGTTTCCAAAACCGTTGGTAAAATCATGCAATTCATCATGCTTTCAAAAATCATACACTGGAAAGAAAATTTCTTCTCGCCAAATGAATAGTTTATTTGTCTTCTCTCGATAGCATATTCCTTGAGATAAAGGGAGGAGTATGGGATTTGTTTTTCTGAAAATTTTTCGTAAGAAAGTGCAACTCTTTGAAAATATTTTCCCAAAACCTCAGGTCGATCAGAGTAAAACTCATTAAAATAATGAGCTGTGCACTTCGCCTCTATTGAACCGAGCGAGAACAGTACTTATAGTTTTGGAGGTATATTTTCGAAAAAAAATTAGAAAAAAAGTTTCGAGAGAGGATCGAAAGGAACATTCCGTTAGGCTATGCAGATCAAGCAAAAGACCGGATTCTGCGAAGGATGAAGAGGATATGAAGACTTATAGTGCTCCGACAAAAAAGATTAAAATAGTTTGAAACTTTGAACGCGTTTTTCTCAAAACGACTTTTTTGAAGGCGGTGTCCACGATATTTCAAAAACTTCTGCACCGATCTGAATCATGTTGAACATAGTTTCACAATACATATTTCACTAGGTCTCAACGTTCTTCTTTCTCCCTTTTTTCGCTTGAGATCGATTCTACAGCTACAAAATGACACCATTTTGAGGGTAAATATCGTGATTTTCACTTCAACCAACCGGTAAAAATCGAAAAACAATTTTTTAAATAAAAGGACTACGTTGGGACCTAGATTCACTTCTGAATTGAGTATTGTTCCCAACTATTTGTGTTTCAGATGATTTTGAGACGAGTTATGATGGATACCGCGAAACCTATTTTTTTGGAATGACTTCTGTCAATTCGTTGTCGCCGGCTCATTTATGAATATTTTTTAACGGAAAGGATTCGAAATGTTCTCAAAATGTTGCTCAACTACGTACAAATAACTTCAATAAAGTTACACCAATGGCAAAAATATGCCAACAGATCCTAACAAGCATTTTGATAATTTCAAGAATAATTCTAAGTATGATATCACTTTCAATATCGATAAGAAAAGTGAATGATTACACAGAGAAAAAGGAATTCGCTGTGGCAGGGAAATCTACTTTTGCTGGGTTCCTTTTGCCAGAGCAGCAAATTTTTTGCTGTGACAGCAAACTATTTGCTGTTCCAGCAATCTTGTTAGCTGCGACAGCGAATTTTTAGCTGTGGCAGCAAAAAATGTTTGCTATCCCAGCAAAATTTTTTGCTATTCTGTATATAATACTGAAAATTTGCTGGCGGAGCAAACACTTTTTGCTGCCACAGCTAAAAAATTGCTGTCGTAGCTAACACGATTGCTGCTATAGCCAATTTTTAGCTAGGTCAGCAAAAAATTTTGCTATTCTATATATAATACCTCGATTTGCTGCGTCAGCAAATTTGTTTCCTCCATGATACATTAAAGAGAATTTGAAATTTTGTTCATAATTCGTGGCTCATATTTTCTGTAATTTTGTTTAATTCGTGATAACGATCAACTACTGTGAACGTGAATAACTATCGGACCATGTCTCAATTAGTCTCAATTAGGCCATCGTGATATCAATTGATTGCTTCGTCTCGATTTTGTGTGTATAAGGTCAAATATTATCGGTTAGCTGTGGTAAGTTGTGTAATAACAGTAGAAATCAGTTGATCGATAATGACGTTATTTCCTTATTTCGTGCACAGAACGTAGATTATCAACTTATAATTATATCAAAATCATAATGAATTTTCAAATATTTCACCATGAAAATCTGATACATTCCGTTGGAAAATACGGCGATTTGTTTTCTTTGTGCGTCTATTGTTTCCACGGTAAACACGTGGTGCGTTTTGAACGTGCACACGTTGAGAATCTCATCAGAATGATGTGGCTTTGATGATCAAAGTGAAACAAAAAAACTGTGTAATACCATCGGATAATTTTCGTATGACGAAAAGAACATCAGGAAGAAGAGAGATTCTACGATATGGGAACATGAAAGAGGAATTCAATATAATTCATAAAGAAGAATGTATGCGGAACGAAAATATTCCATCAAATATTTCACCCGTAAAAAACCAATGTAATTCTTTACATCGCGTCAAAGAATATAACGTGTGGATCTCTGGTGATTCTATGTACAAGGTGATTAAAAACCTGTACATTATACTGCACAAACGCGCTCTTGAAGCGGAGGCACAAAAACTCTTTCTTCATCAATAGGGTTAGCGTTTTAACCCTTTTAGTCACAAAGGATGATGTATAAGCTGGCTGCGAAATGTTCTTTTCCCTGTGGTTGTTCGTGTTATTCGATGATTCCAAATCTTCCATGGAGATATAATGTTTCAGACATTCAACCTTTGGACTGTCGCGTCAAAATCTGAAACGAAATCGGTCACTTGAAGTGTAAATTACACCTCACGGTATTGTGGCTGTAAATACTGATCGTATGAGATTTTTCTCACTAATCTGAAGTATTATGAATGTTCATGCATATTTTCTCATAGACTTCCACATCTTTTCATAGAATTTTCACTTGTAAAAATCTTCATACTCATAAATTATCAAATAATATTACTTTGCAAAGAATTCTCCAAGTTACCTGTTTTTTCGGCCTCCAGAGTGGTTTAGTCCTTCTAGGATCAATATTTCACATCACTTGAATAGAATGCATCAGTTGTTCAATGAAATTGAATCGCAATCGATATCCATTCAATACAAAAACGTCCTGTAGTTATCCAACGGATATCTTGACTGAGAATAATTTGTGGCACACGGAGAAAAATGCCGCTCGAAATTATAAGAAATTTATGTTGTTGAAGTTTGAATCGTTTCAAAAAACGAAACGAGAATCCAAACTCACAAAATCTGATGAATTATCGTCATTTATCTCCTCGAATTGACTCCTTGGAACTGGGAACATCGTTTCCCAGACAGCACAACGTGCCACTGGAACGTTTATGGAAGGTTTATAGAACGTAGGAGAGGTTTTCAGAACGTTCAGAAAACGTCCCAGAGACACATTGTGCTGTTAGGGTTAAAGAATGTATTGAAAGATTCTCAGTCTTTAACAACTGAGTAACTCGTTATTTGATCACCAATTCGTTTCAATAAACGATTTAAAATTCGAACGTATGAATTTTTGTTATTTTTCTTAGTAAACTAGAAGTCGGAGGGTTTGCAAAATGAATTCTTACATAAAAATACGACATATCACGAATATTATAGAAAAAGTAATAGGTAGGATTTAAATTTTTAACGTTGAATTTTATAAAGCGTACACTGACAGAAAAACGACCTGGTTGAAACATTCGTGGTCACAATAACTTGAAATCTGGTCCGATTTACCAGAAAATGTGATTGTGCTGTCCAGAAAGAGTGGTTGAAGCAAAAATTAACTACATTTTTCAGGTTAGAAAAAGCAGATTCTTTGCTTGGTGTGATAACCAGAATATGTAGTTAATTTTGGCTTCGACCACTTTTTCTGGACATCACAATGACATTTTCTGGTGAATCGAACCAGATTTCAAGTATTGCGACCACGAATGTTTCAACCAGGTCGTTTTTCTGTCAGTGTATAGTAAAATTCAGTTATTCATTCGTAATTTCCCGTATTTTTATGTGAAAATCCATTTTACAAACCTTACTGTTTCTGGTTTGACCAGCAAAATGAGAGAAAGTAGTCTATTTTTTCTCCGTGCATTTTCCAGATTTCATCAGAACCTGTTCAGATCTCTGCTTGAAAAATCTACGAAATCCCATCAGTTCATTGAGATGAAATTATTTCAAGATTTTCACATGAATCGAGATTTACGCAGGCACGATTTCATCCATCGAGCAATTTTGAAAATGCAATAAATTTTTGAAACTGTTTTTCATTCAGGAATAAAATCCTCTTTCACGCAAATATGAAACAGAGTGAAAACACATTTTTTGCATTAAAAAATATGACTTCATATCAGAATTATAGTCAGAAGCAAGAGAGTAAAAATCTGCAATATATGAATTGAGATATTTTTCAAATCGAATTGACTTTGTCTTTTATGTGCTATATGACATTTAACTTTGCTGGTCGGAATTTTGGCATTGATTTTTCTGTTGTTCACAATCAATTTATTCATTTCTCTACCTTCTGAAAACGTTTTCAATTCACATAAAAATTTCTTCGTCAGTGTGATTTTCGTGCCATTCATTTTTTCTGTATTGTTTTTTTTTTTTTATATCACACCTGCAATTTATAACGGAATATTGTCTTTGAGTTCGATTCGTCCGTTTTGTTTTTTTCCATTTTGTTCTATTCGTGGAACAATATAAATATCATGGTTTCATATACATATGTCTGCATATGCTGAAAGGAAATTCTTTTGAAATTTTTTGGTCCTGCTCCGATGACAGAAACAAAAACATTTATTTGAGAAATCCCAGTATTTAGAAAGCTTGTGAATTCAATTGTACCTATCGAGTCGCAAGTATCATTTCAATTTCCTTGCCTTGTTTTCAATCCCTTGGCCTATTTCAGGAAACGAGGAATAACTCGATTCATATATTATTCATATGTTTTATCATCTTGTCTAGTTGAACAACCTATAACATGGGTTCTACAGGGATACGGTTACCAGCTAGTACACTCAACCAGCAACTCAATGATGAATCGAAAGCTTGGCAGTTTCTAGGTAAAAACTTGATGCAATTTCTACCCGGGGATTTGCCTCGTGATTAAACAATAATTAAGACTTAGTTTTTATCGAATGATGTTCCATAGCAAAAAATATGTTGTTCTTTATCTCTGTATGGTAAGAAATTCTAGTTCGTAAGTGATTGAGAACTTAACGAGAGGATGTGATTTTATCATATTCAGTTATTAGGAATGCAGAGCATAAACTCCTCTCATTGTTCAAGATAATAGGTTTGCAGATCAATCTGTTGTTATTTATTTATGCGACTTGGAATGCTGAATCACCTTAAAAAAGGAACCATGAATATCTCCAATCATCTTTAATAAGATATTTTTCAACGGACAATTATTGAAAATTAAAAGCTTCGAAATCCGTCAAAAATCGAAATCTTGTAATTCATATTGTCAATAAATTATTGCACTCAAAATGCAAAATGCAATCCAGCACAGGGAATTTGTAGAAAGCCCGAATGAGAATTATATTTGCTTCTTAGATGGGTTTTTCCTGCATTCAAATTGATCATCTGCAAAATATGCATACTCGTGAAGCGAAACAATGTAATGCAGAGAGTATGAATTTCCAATTAAAATTTTATATCCTGCTCACTCAACCCTCTCACGCCTCCGAGTCTTGAAACATCTCCATTTCAGCTATTAGGAGACCCAGAGGCGTTAGAGGGTTAAAAACTATGATTATTATTCGATTATACAGTACCCTCTATCATCAGATCAACTTTGCATCGAAAGTTTTATGCACTGGTGAAACAAACTCAGTACATCAAAACCACTCCCCAAATGGAAGAATCATAGGAATTATATATAATTTATATATAATTCGATATAGTTTATATATAGTTATATATTAATTATGTATAATTTTGAGAATTCTTCAATTCGACATAGCTCTCTTCCAACACTATAACAAATTTTTCTGTGGATTTATAAAAAAAACTTGGAACGCAAACATTTTCTCTGGTGGATTCCTCAACAAAATTTAAAGAGAATCTACAGTTCTGATCAACTAACAAAATGTTTGATTCTCTCCAAATTTTGTTGAGGAATTTACTGAAGAAAATGTTTGTGTAAAAAACTTTCCAGTATTTTTGTAAATCCACAAAGAAACCTTTCACAGTGAACTGAAAGTGAGCACCAAAAGCAAATGACGACACAAAGGAAAAGATCGAATCTCATTCAAGTTTTTAATGAAGATGCAACCACATTCAATCGAACTTTTTGTCGAATTTTGATCCAACGCTTATCCAACTTTTGACGACTATCTTATTATCGAAGAGAATTTTTACGTAGGATTTACATTTCACTGGTTTTATTATGGTTTCTTCAAATTACTAGATTCAATTCTCAACTCATTTATAATATCTTTTACACTTCGGGAATTATAATTTTATCAATATGCCAAGAAGTACACTTCCATTAAAAATTTATGAATACAAAACAGGTTACTCGTGAGATAATCACAGACTCCACCTTACTAAGAATATCACGATATGAATTACTCCCTCTGTTCCTTTTTGTCATAAACGATCACAGATACCTATATAAATTCCGCGGAATGACACACACCGTTATATAAAGATATTACGGATCCGTCACGGATGGATGATGATCTCCCACGGACCATCTCCTTTTCCCCAGTTTCCAGCACTCAAGACAATGATTCAGATAAGACGAACGATAAAATAACCAAACAAGTCGAATTTAATATGGTTTCAGTTCGAAGCAATGTTATTTGAATGAAGAAAACATTTTTTTCATTCAATATTGAGAAGAAACAACTCGTTATCAGTTCATTTTCGGAGAGTGACCATTTTTGATGGAAGAACTGTCTTCGTTCTCATGAACTCACTAATTTCACGTGTTTTTTATTTTGCCATAGGATAGGTGCAGTTGACAACAGCTGCTGATTCGTATTTGATTTATCGCGAATTTTTCTGCAGCAGTGCTTTCAATCATCGTACGCTGACAGTTGGTGAACGCTTGATGAGAACTTTGATGGAAGCTCATCATCAAAAGGAAGGATCTATCTCATAGTGATAGTTGCGTTCACGAACAATGCGACACATCACTATAGAATGTTGAAGTTTATTATAGTATGCGCGTTCCTGTAGACATTCATAGTTTCGTGACCCAATTTATATCTGTATTAAAGATAATGTTGTAATTACTTTCGTTACCCACCCAGCACAAATATCGCAGTAATATCACAGTAATATTACAGCAATATTGGAATATTGCAGTAATATTGCAGCAATATTACTGCGATATTTGTGCTGAGTGGAATTTTTTCCCATAGTTTATGGTAAAATTTTCTGATAATCACATTAGTATTATCACATTATGAGAATTTTTCATCCTTCTGTTATTTATATATTCTAGAATTGAGGAAATAATTAATGAGTCGTGTGAGAGATAATCGATAATGAGTTGACTATTATTTTAATATTGAAATTAAGATTGTTACAGAATAAATCATCATTATTTCCCGAAACATACGCGTTAAATATTTTTCTCATGGGTCAAAATCATTCATACATAAGTTAAAACTATCCTGAACATGTGCGAATGGAGAACAAGTTTGTATGGTTCGCCGTTCTTTAATGATTAAATGTCCAACAAATCAATTCGATAACTGAAATAATTTGTCAAGACCATGCACAAGCTGGGGGTTGAGCACCACATTGAAAAATCAACTTCAATAGATGTATATAATGTGCACAGTAAAAATTTCATATTACATATTACCATATTTATATTGTACTTTTGGGATATACTTGATTATGTCGTTCTGAACCACAAGTATACGAGCATTCACCACACTCTCTCGTGAGGATGAAGATAAATATGTTATAATTTGTAATAAATATAGTTCTGAGCCTCATAATAAAGTATGTCCCACGAGTATCATAAAAATATAGTAATCTTCAATATAAACTTTTCTCTGTGTGGGAAAAAAGTTTGAGAGGTGTGCCTGATCATTCTTTTTTAAATTTTTTTGTACAAAATGTGAAACTTTTCGTGGAATTGCCCATATATCTCTGCTGATTTTATTTGAATCATCCAGTTTGCACCCCATTCCGTCGAGTCCATTAATACTCTCAAATTATCTTGATCATCCTGATATTACAAGAAATTGGAATAATTATTCATAAAATCATCTTTCTTTGACGCGAGTCTCGTGTGAAGCCCTACTAATAGGGTCATATTCAAGTAAACTATTTTTCTGGATGTAGGTTCCCTTCTGGCTGTCTTAAGAGTGCACTTTCACTCCAATAGAGTGAAAAATCACTCTGTAGGCAGCTAGATGAGAACCTATATTTCCGTTCAAGTGGAGTTCTCACTCCTTTTTTAACCCTTTCTTTCAAAAATATGAAGGTTTTGCATAATTTATTACGTCAGTTTGTTTTTTATGAAAAGCAGGTGGAGGTTTCATGAGAAGAGGTAAAATTCTTTGTATCAACATTTATAATACTTCAGCATAGTGAGAAAAATCTCATCCGATCAATACTTACAGCCAAAATACCGTGAGGTGCAATTTACACCCCACCGACCATCAAAGGGTTAACAAAAGCGTAGCATCTTTGAATTCCAATTCAAATCGTCTCCATTGAAGAAATATCGAGCGGAATTTGTTTATTCGGATCTGAAAATTCGTCACCTTTCATCATTATTCGACTTGAGTTTTTTGGAAATAAAAATCGTTGATTTCCAATCAAATGATCAAAGCTGATTTCACAATCTCTGAACGATAGAATTCTGCCATTATTATTTCTGAAAATACGTATCGTTCAAATTTCTTGTAAAAAAACTTGACATTTTTCGGAGTTATATTTGGTTGTAATATATCGATGAATATAAAATAATAATAACGTCTCGAGTACTGAACGTGTACAGAGGATCTATGCATTGAATATCGTATGATTCAGCGTAAATCACCCCCACGGAAAATTGAATTATACGGTCCTATATAAAATCTACTGGTTGACAATATCATTGGAAAGCGTGGCCAGATAAGTTTGAGAAAGGCATTGCGCTAGTATGCACATTATGTGAGCACATACACACATTACAGGGAGTATATTGGATTTTCGTACAACGATACACGCCATACGGGTACATAGATTGTTCCAGGCATTGTATCCAATGAAATGCTGCCGAAATGACAATAATACGATACACATGAGATTCCCTCATTTTCATATTAAAATACCATACATTTTTCCATTATTATTATTATTATTGAATTTCAATATACCGTGACGTTCTAAATTTTTCTCATCTCCATACATGCGTCACAGAGATGTGAAAAATCACTGAGGCGCAACTCTGAATGCGATAGAATCTAAATTTGAAAAAACAAAGAATATTTTGATTCAAAATAAAAATATTCTGAATGGAACGGAACATTGTTGGAGAATGTTGAAATACCCTTGAATCACAATATCTGTTGTTTACATGCTGTTTGTTGAAGCACCGTTCAAGTCTCAGACATGTAGTTGACAGAGGTTCATGAATTTCAGCGACTACATGAAATAATCAAAACTTCAATGTTTGAATTACAACTTGCGCATCTGACGATACAACTGCATTGCAATTTCACTGATTGTCTTCATCTCTTCAACGTGTATCGACGAATTGAATACTAATAGTAACATAAAGGACTGCGGAATTATATAAAAGTTTTTTTTATAAAATGAACAGCTGGTATTTAAATGTGAAATTAGTTTATAAGATCTTAAAGCAATGAATCTTGAATGTGAATATGAAAATTCTACATTCGAAGAAGTTTCCAATGGAATAATTGAATTCATACGTCAATCATTGTGTGCCGCATGAAATAAAACATCCCCATCGACACATCGATGTTCAAAAATCCATCGAATTGAATGAATTCGGATTCACGTATTCACAAAACCTCATCTTAGACAGTGAAAGTCAAAGCCAGAAACAAATTACTTTCCCTCCTGGTATTTCTTTGTGAAGTATATTGTTCATTTGTCATCCCATGAAGTTGGATTCGAATGCTGTTCCTCTTCCCCTAACTTTTGAATCCTACACATTATTCTACGGTCCTCGCATTTACGTTCGAGAAAATAGGAAACATATGAGAATTTTGTATATACTTCGGTGGTAGTTCGACAGACTTTCCCTAAACGTAACCAACCTATACATTCGAATTTTAGAACGAGAAAATACATTCAGAAAATATATTTCTTCACTCTAAGTTCCATCTGTGACGGGTCTCCTTTTTTACTTCCATTTTCTCTCCCTCAGCAGCTCTAAAGAAACGAATCATATTTGATACGCCGACGACAATTGCGCGGAGAGTGTTTCGATTGCTTTGTCGATGAAATTGCGTCACATGAGAAATTACTTTGATTCGAGATTTTTAGTGACAGAAATGAAACATTTTTAAAGATTGATTGAAACTTTTCATTAGATTTATTGTGGATCAATTGAAAGCGTCTATATTCTCGACGATTTTTTCCAAGGTCTTGGAGATGGAATAAGTATGAAATAAATCAACCTTTCTTTTATTCTTCCACGCAGAATGAATGGAGTGAATATTTTTGTTATCGATAATATTTGTCTTTAATCATCGTTTCGATATTCATTCGTCATCGACACTTGTAAATCAATCCACGCACGGAGGTGGTCACCCCAGTTCCTAGTGGTTTAACATGTTAGACAGTCCAGCAACCCAAGGTTGTAACATTTAGATGCACCTCAATGAGAAGGGTAATATTTTACCTCGCTTGCCGACGCCAATATACAATGGAACGGGTTCAGGGATGGGTCATGAAACAGTATATTTGGTCACGTGTAAGTGAATAAGATATCTTCCAGTGGAATGTTATATACATTCTCATAGTATCAGAATGTTACCATGGCAATGAGACTAATTAAGAGTATCGAAATTTACAGTAACGTCATATTTAATTTACGACTTTGAATTCATCTCTCGCGGTGCATGGAACACGTCATTTTGTCGAACGATTTGTGCTCTCGTACTCTTGAAAAAAACTCATCATTCTTCCTCAACAATCACGATATTTATGTTATTCTTTCTTGTATCATATATTTCGTTATTTACTCTCCTCTTTATGACTTCTATTTCAGAATTGTGCCGTAACAGCTATGCGATAACTGTATGTTATGGAGATATCTTAATCCCAGCCATGATCATTCGATCGTTCAACGGGATTTCAACGTCATCTAGCACTTCCCATCTATCGTAACGTACTATTTTTTGCAAGATATGACTGGGGAAAAAGGTAAACGGAGTAACTGCGCTATCCTGTTATTTCAGCTTTCTATTTTAGGTAGTACACCAATATATATATTGTACACAAGATGTGAAATGTCAACTCAATTTGTTTTCCCATTAATACTACCCATTTTTTCCCATGGACTGAACGATTGTACCGTAATTTGCGACCTCCTCTGCTCAATTCGAAGAAATATTGACCAATATCGATGCAGGTGTGAGAACTATTCGAAAATATATATCCAGAGGACAAACGATTCAAATCGTACTAAAGAAAACATGAAAACATACATCATTCAGAGCTAGAAACTTTTTTTCCTTTATTCTGATTATATGAGAGTGCCAAACAGAACCATTTCTCTCGTTTTATACTACGTGAGACCGTGGGAGGAGAATTTTATGAAGTATTCATCAAAAGAATAATACATTATGATAATTTGATAATTCACGTCCCTTGAAATGCTATAAAAATATTGACCTGTCAAAGGAGGGTGGTGGTCCTCATTGATATTCTCCCCTGCTCTTTTCTTTCTTCATAAAGTGATACTGATCAGATCGTAGAATTCGACCTAGCTGATTTGAAATGCATATTGAATATGGAATAATGATCATCTGGGTAAAGAGAGGAGAAAATATTTAGTTTTTTATTGATGACGAATTTGAAACAATAAAATCTACCCTGATTGATGTCTCTTGATTATATTCCCGTGATCGAACAATTGCAAGTTGTGAGTTTCAGAATCCTCTGGTTCATAAATTCGAAATCATCGAGGAACAAAAGAAAGCAGTTTTATCACGCAATGTATATAGTATATAAGTCACGCTCTGTCCCTCCACCTACGTATAATTTTACTGGAACGATATAAACCTTGGAATGAGAATCATTTGCTCACCGTTTAGCGCATATATATTCTCCTACATTTAATTCAATAGAAACCTTTTTTCTTACGTCTTTATTGAAATCTCATGCGTTTTATTATACGAAGATTTTTCTTGTACACCGTCTATAGAATCTTATGCAAAATAATCTCTCTTCCTCTTTCGTTGAAAATAAAGAGCGGCTAAATAAGACGGATGGATGGAGAGTTTAATCACTCCTTGAAAGTAAACGACATATAGACGAGGAAGAGCACGACGCAGCTAAATGGCGAAGACGACGGAAAGACGTATTCAAGAATTGAGTGACACAAAGATGAAAAGCGAGGAAAAAGAGGAGGTATGGATTTTAAAGATGAGAGAAGACGAAATGAAATAGAGAGACACACCGGAATGAAGGACTTCTACTATTGCATTCAACCATTCAACAACAATTCAGTTTCTACGCCACCGTATTTCATTTAGGTACATCAAAAGATCGGATAAGTTAATTTATTAAATTACCCCCTTATTCTTTTTGCT
Organism: Gonatopus flavifemur; assembly: GCA_018340375.1. Taxonomy (NCBI): domain Eukaryota; kingdom Metazoa; phylum Arthropoda; class Insecta; order Hymenoptera; family Dryinidae; genus Gonatopus; species Gonatopus flavifemur. The sequence continues at coordinate 37,576,678 of JAFFJZ010000001.1, read as the reverse complement.
GCTCAAATTAAATCAGCGAAGAATAATTCTTCTCGTGTCGTGAAAATCTTTTACTCGGATGATTCGTAAAACTTTATAAATGCTGGCTGCTAATGATACTGTCTATTGTTCTCTACCGTGGATTATGTTCCGCGGAAAATTATGATTATGCCTTGGAAAGTCCTCGATGTATAATTTCGAACAATGAAAAATTCTCTGATATGCATCCAGAAATGAAGTTTCTAGATTTCTCCTAGCATTTTCTACCACCGATATCTAATGTTCTCATTTTTGTGTGAAATAATTATTGTATCGGATATCTCAAATCTTAGTACACTATATGATACAGATTATTCTCTCTCGCTCGTAATAATGTTCGAATCACGTGATAATAATGTGCTTATATACGAGATTATACATAGGGATGAATTCAAGAGAATGGGGATTGATATTGTGGAAAACAAATCTCGTCGTAGATAAAATCCAATTCGAGTGATACAAGAACCAGAACCACTGAGGAGACATATTTGAGTATAAACAGAAAGTATATTGTTATATTATGGTCTTTACTTCCGGGGAAAATCTGGCATTTGTGTTCAATGAAGCCAAACAACTGGTGTGTGTATACGTATATCCCTACCGTGACTCATTCTCAATCGATGTTATACCTCCATGTGAAAACAATGTGTGTGTTTTGTGTATGGCTTATAATATATCGATGTATAAATGGGGTACAAAGAACATCAGATAGTTCACACACCATCAAGAATAATCGCTTATGACTGTATGTTGCGCTCGAGTGATTAGGTAGACGAGACGGGTGTTAAAAGGGGCGAGTATAGTTGAGACAGAGGGAGAGTCAGGATTCTGAGTCAGAACACACGTGTCACGAAACACGTCACGTGCCCAATATAGTCATATTATTGGAACCTGAAGAGCTCGTACATTATTTTCATAAATACAAAAGTGCCAAGTGCCAAGTGTATAGAGTAGTATTCGTATTGAGCTTACGATCGGGAACGTTTCATACGTGCTCAAGAGCGTAATGCGCTCTAACTATCCTTTTATAAGCTTCTGAATTGGATTCGAATCTTGCATTGTTGTGCGCTGTTGGATTCAACGAATATCATTCTCTGTTTGAATTAAGTTTTATTCTCCCTTGTATCGGTAAACTCATCTGTACACAGCGAAAAATAATCTACGGGAAAGTATTGGAAAATTCCAGTCTTCGATTATAGGAATTCCAGTTCTCTCCGCAACATCCCCTGGCAAGGATATCTTTTAACGTATGATAATTCGAGTGCGCTGGAAAATATATGTGGAATGAAGAATTTATCGATGGAAAAAGGAATGTTTATTGTTTTCCCGAGGGAACACAAGCTTCATAGGTGGATTTTAAATTAATGTATTTAATCTGCATTTATTAAACTTTGTGAAACATCTCCATTTCCTCAAACTTGCAAAATTTCCATATTATTTTCCATGTTTGAATGAAGAAAATAAGAAAATTTTGCAAGAATGAGTACAAACCAGAACGAGTGGATTTTGACGAAACAAGTATATTTCAACATGTTTTGATATTCATTATCGGGATACGTTTTTAGATGAAGAACAGGAGAACAAGATGAGTTTATTCATATACTCCAACGACTATCTTTCTATCAGAGTCTGTGAGAATTCGATTTCATCCAAGCAAATTTGTTTTCTATTTCATCTGTCGGAACGATCACTTGATCCTAAATTCTAATCTCTGATAACATTCTTCAATTCATTTCCATTTGAATCATCAACTAATTCCCCTCCATATCACTGCATTCCAAAATATGATAATCACGACAATTTTCATTTCCGAAGAGCTAAATCCTCGTTCCCAAACAGTTAAGGAATTTCAATATCAATCTAAAATTCCCGATTCGAATCAGTTCTCGGAAATCACATGCGAATAATGAAAATCCATTTATGAATATACATTCCTTATTTCCAACGTTCTTCAAAATTTATTTCTCCCTGAATGAATTGAGGCACAAAAATGGACAAGGTGAATTAAAATGTATTCAATGGAGTGCATTCTATCACTTCTGAATCGTGAATCGAGATATAATACATGACTTCACGGCATGTATTTTCCAAGAGAAGTTGAAGCAAATGTTCGAAATATATATTCAAAAATGTTTCCGAGAGCAGAATCATAAAGTGGAAAGCGGAGGAGAAAACACTCTCACATGCTTGTACATTCGAAGATATTGCAAGAATTCCGGAATTCGCATTACTACGTGATGCTTTCTGCATTTACTTCCTCAATAGACCGGAAGATATTTTACAGGAATCTCAGCCTGTTTAGCTATCTCGTAAAATAGTTTTAGATGTGAATAGCCTCATTGGAAATTCCATTAGAATGAAAGAAGAAGAATATCAACCATTATGGATTACTTATATTCCCATTGAGACACGTAATAGGAGCGAAAAAGGTCATGCGCGATGATTTGGCGTTTTTAATTGAGCTAAACGAAGGTTACAATCTTATCAGATATGAATATTGCTCCATACATTGAGAGAACTCTTTAGTTATAGTAACTCAAAACCTCTGCGAATTGGCACATGGCTTCCTCGTTTGTGTTGAAAAACAAAAACTCATACCATGCTTCAATGATGGTTCTATGATGGTGTTCACAAAACTGCCCCTTTGGGTCAGTTATTAAGGATTTGAAACCCAATTCGAACGCAACTAATGTGAGAAACCATAACTAATTCCACGTTCGTGTGGGAACACAACTTAAAAAAACCACTATCAAACCATAAGTGAAACGTGGTATAAGTTTCATTGCAATCGGATAACAGGGACCGAAGATATGCGAGGTCGCAACATCATAATTTTCGCTAACACGTTCCCTCTCCCTCTCCCGTTCTCCTGTAAGGATCTAGTTGAAACTTGCATGAAACCACCATTGACACTGCATGAAACTGTGGTCCAAATTCTATGACGATCGGATGATAGGAACAGAAATATCCGCATGATAACGATATTTACAAAAATTTTTCAAATTCCGTTTCGAAGGTATGTACTTATCTTTTCCTTCCCTCACTTCCGATTCGCTTGAAATTGAGATCATTCAACTAACACCTTGTGAACTGAATATTCTCAGAGTTCCACGGCATTCGGATGATAGGAACATAGGGAAGGCATAGTTTCAAAATATTGTCCAAAAACGCAGATCACGAACAAAAAATTTCTAAAGTTTCCAACCGATTGGGATGAAACTTATTTGGGATGACTATCAGATCATAATCGAAACCTACTATAAGTTCTATTGAAATCGGATAATGAAAAATGGAGATATGCGTGGGTGTGAAATCACGGTTTTTGTCGACCCTCCGAAACGACCACTAAACTAAGCTTCCTCTCAACGAGGAAGCAATACATCAAGTAGAAAATTTGAGTTGCTTGAACTGAAATATTGTTTGTTGCAACAAAAATTCCCAGTTCAAGAGGCTATAAATTTTCCAATATTGAGTTGAGGGAACTAAAGTTGAGGTCGTGTTTTGTTCATCAAAATTTTTAGTCACGACAAGTGAACAGTTTTTTCAGTTTACGTATACATGTATGTTATTTATTTCTCTCGGAGCATAAATCAATTACTCATCAGTCACTACACGTATCCTGTTGAGAATCGGATCAAAACCATATTGTAACTCGAAATGATATAGAATCCTGAGAATATTTAATTTCTAAAGTCACAAGAAAGAAATACAATCAAATATGGACTCATAAGAGGATTATGCCATATTCACTGTAAAGAGTACTGAATCACAACCTATCTTGAGCAAAATGTACATATTTACTTGAATACCGATATAGAAAAAAGAAAATTGACAATTTTTCACAACGAGAGGAAATTTGGGAAGAACGACAGTCACCCTAGGAATAAAATCAATCGAACAAATCGGAGAATTCACTTATAGATCAAGTATGGTTTCAAGAAATAATAAAGATAGAACAAACATAAGCCATAGAATGATGTTAGTGAAAAAAGCAATACTTTACAAGGACATTTATTTTTTTGTTCTATGTTTCAGGAAAACAACCTTCAAGATTCACGTCTTGAGTACTAAGCTCAACTGACTACGAGATCTGGACAAAGGAGAGAGCTGACAAGCACAGAATTGAGGCCTTTGTATTGTAGTGTTAGAGAAAAATGCTTAGAATCAGATGAGTGGGTAGGATCACGAATGAAGAAGCACTTGAAACAATAAGTAGAAAAACAAATATATTGAGAACTTGATACGACTTTCACGTTACGACATAATAACTCATCAGAAATATCCCATATAAAAATTTTTAGGTTCCGCCAATGCTGACAATAGGATATAGCTTGGCGGAATGTTGACAGGCAAGGTTTGGCAATCTATAAATATAATGTTGCGCCGATATCGGTGTTCAACGAATTTAGGTTGTCAGCCTACCATTGATTCATGATTCCCCCAGGCCTGGCGTTTGCTAAGCTCATGCTTGGTCCAACATTGACCGAACGATAGATTCTATCGAGAGTGAGGATCTTTTGGCACGTGGTTGAATATTGCCACAAACTTTGGTCTAGCCTGGATATAAATTAGTTTTCAATGTAGCGCCGATCATTGGTAATAGGATGGCTCAATATTGGCATGCTCCTTAATTCCAACTTTTGATGGCTGAATTGCTAGCTAAGTTACCGATGTAGTGTTTCTCGCGAGTAGGGAGAGATGTATACAAAGAATATATAAGGCTCAAATAAGGCCTAATATCGATAAACAAATTTTTCTATTGTTTGCCAATGATGGTCTATTTCATTGCCATTTCTGCACCAATGATGGGGCTTCATTGGAAAAACACATTGATAAATCATAAAATGATGTTATCATTTCAGTGTTGCGCCATGCTTGGTTGCCAAGCTCGGCCATACTTCATCTACTTTGCGCCATGCTAGCGCCAATAGTGAATTTCTGTATGAGTAATACCATAAGGAATTTGAAGGATAAAATTTCAATGTAGAAAACATTGGTAACTTTTCCTATAATCCAGGCAGCAAATTCAGATAGAATTTCTCTAGATAGATAGAAATTTCAGATAGAAACTGAAAAAAATTATCAGGATTTTGATATTTATATCGGAAATATGGTTTTTCGATTGAATACCAACTTTTTTGAGATTCTTCTGAAAGATACGATTAATTTACCAAAATTTTTGAAATGTTTTACCTACTGTAATCGTATCCATTGTTTTTGAACAGCTTCCCTAGCAACGGGATTCACAGATCTGTCGAGACCCCCGTGAGATCTTTGTTAGGCACTGGCAAGGAATCCAGCCAAGGAGCCTGATTCCAATGTGAAGCTTCGGTAGATTTACCGAAATTCTCTTCACAGTGTTATAAAGATAGATCAACAATGAAATATGTTGATCAAACCGAGTAGGTTTTAGAGATTTCATCAAATTAGTTGTGAGGTTAATTACCTCATGAGCACTTAAGGAATTTGGGAAAAATTTGAATCTGAATCTAATTCCTCACACTTTTGGATGTTGAAACTTCAAATGTCAATCAATGTCTCTTGACAGATTGAGCACTAAATCTAATGAATTAAAGATAGGGAAATGGGAGCACAGTTGACAATGGTATTATCGATGAAACTGTCTTTCAATTCGACCAATTGATCACTTGTCACTGCCTCAATGAATTAAATCTAACGGAATCGCCTATTATCTAATGAAGTTGAATCTTTCGAAGCACACAAAAATATCATTCCATTTAATCAATTCAAACATTTTCTCTTATTTGATATGACTAAAGAATTATGAATCCATAAATATCAGGCTTCAGAATTCTTTCAAGGAAAACTCCCTAAAATTTGTTTGAAAGTTCAGAAAAAACTTGCATAAATATATATTAGATAATAGAATGATTCATTAGTCAGGCAAAATTAGAGTGCGTGAACTACTTCAAAGTGCCAACTTTTCGCGTTCATGCTTTATACAGACAATAATATCTGAATATTTATCAATCGTGCAACGTGACTGGGTAGACAATCGGCATGTTGATTTCTCGCGTGAGATATTGCAGTGAAATGATGGTGAACTTCATGACAGTTGCGGTATATAAATCATATGCGAAGAGAACTTTGGTATTCTTCAAAAACACCCGATCCTCATAGATTCTTTTGATCATATGCCACTCAACATTCCATTTTTCTCAACGAAATTACTCCCCGATATTCCACCAAAACTCTGGGCTTTCATTATCTTTGTCAAATTTCTCTATTCCTTTTCGCTCTATGGTTGAATTGAGGAATTCCCGTGAAAGAAATGCGGAACAAATGTTAAATTTTCTACCTAAATGATTGAAAATTGCTTGAAATGAATATCTCGTTCATATTATTTCCGCAGGGCATTCTCATGCTTTAAATATCCAAGAACTCACATGTAAGATCAACAATTATCCATAATTGCAGAGTAGATCATTGATATAGATGATCAATTCATTCTCATGATAGTCTTTGATTGAATATCTATGTACACAAATTGGGTATCCAGCCAGGGTTGTGGAAAATCTGCTCGAAACCTGGAAGACCAAGGTTCATTCTCGTAGAAGATATTGGAATTCAACCTTTGCGATTTGAATTTCGATTCCTTCCTGGGGGAAACACTGTTGGAGAGAAAGTAGAATTATCACGAAAGACATCTTTGGAATCTATTGAAGTCATTTCCGCTTTAGAGAAATGAACATCATAATTCGAAAGAGTTTAAAAGAAGACTCCACAAACTTGAAAATTCACTGTGAATTTGAAGTAAACTGAAAGTTCTACCTTCGGTTAACTACTTATGTGAAGTAAACTTAGAATAAAATTAATGAAACTGAAATGCTCAGTTCCAAATTTTAAGTACCGAACGACGCAAACTCAAGAGAACACTGTACCGTTCTCGTCGCATCTTTCGGAACATCGAACGATTCTCATTATGATCGCTTGTTCCTCCTTCATAATTCCTAGCACATGAATTCGAATAGTTTACCTGTATTCAATAATCTTATTTAGTTGATTCGCATGGACTATAGAATTGCGAGATCAGCAACTAACTTATGCTCTACGATTCTCAAGTGTAACGAACTAACGGTAATTTGGTCTCCAGCATGAGCACATCGCGATTAGTCAGTTCCATGAGCAAACTTGCCTATACCTGATAAACTTGCTTTCAACTAGATCGAACTCACTCGAGCGAAATCTACGTGCGCGTTCCCGTGCGATTACCACGTAGAATTATTCATCATCACGATGATCAACAATGGTCAAACTGAAATATTGTTGTGTTGGTCACATGTACACATGGTGGTTCATGAACAACTCCAAGCAGAGTATCGAGGGATCATTAATTTTTGGGAAAATTCAATAATCTCCAACAATATCAACTTCTTATTTACAATGACTCTGTATATTTTCATCTATCATCTCGTCCTTTATCAATGTCCTCATTTCGAACGTTTAGAATTGGAAAGGTTTAATTTTATCTTCACGCTTTTTGTCATTAAAAATATCATCAAATGAATTGTGAAATGATTTAACGTGAATATGATAAACAGACGAGGGCTCCATGCTGAATTTTTAGTCCCATCGAATTCGAGATAGAAAACATAAAACACTCAGCAGCAAACCTCGTTTTGAGGAACTTTCTCCGAATTTTTTCTGGAGCGCACGTATGGAAATTATATTATCTTTGGACTGGATGAGAATCCCTATCGCAAGGATAATAATATTCTTATCACTGTTTTTGCAGTTCAGTGAATCTTGCGATCAAATACGAATAAAAATTATTCTTCATCACATTAGATTCATAAAAAGTCGGATGTTCTCCTTCTCTTTACAGTTTTCGTAATTCCATGGAATTAATCCTTATTATTTTGTTGACAATAAGAAGAAAAAAACCCTGTTGCAAACATGAAATAATTCATTTCTGCTGAGTATAAAGAAATCACTTCCACGTATGGACCATGCACTCTGATGTCCCCCATCATTGTTTGCGTAAATACTGGGTCGACTCAGGCCCGGATCCAGAGCATTCTCGTTGGGGTACAAATATGGAATTCCCCCCCCCCCCCCCCCGCCCTTCGTCTCTTCAGAATAATAGGAAATTTGATGAAACCCAAAACATTACTATTTTATGATGTTCAAAATGTGTGATATAGAGATAGGCGATTTAAAGGAAGAAACCGATTTGTCCATCAGAATCATAGAACTATAAATTAAAAAAAAAATGATTTTGAGGAACAATGTTCCTTGAAAATGAAAAAAACTCACACTTTTGAAATTTTTTATTCTCTGTCCGACTCAATTGAAGTTCTTAAAAATTGTAACTTTTGGAAATTTTAATTCCATATCACACTTACACGTACACTCGAAATGGATTTCCAATATGATTGTTAGAGTATTTCTGCTTACTGCATACACTGTAAAACAATTCCATGTAGTCCATAATATATCATTGGTAATATACAGAACATTATTGTGACTTCTCACAATGTTATATTGCGTAAAATCACATCATAAATCATTGGGGGAAATGACAAATTCCTTATAAAATTCTACAATATATCATTGGCTAACATATTACCAATGCTATATTGTGTAATTCTCACATAATTTTTTTACAGTGAACATAAAACTATAATTATTTTTCACATTGGGTTTGAAATGGAAAATTTCGATTAGTACTCGTTGTGTCGCCCCCCTGATATTGCCGCCCAAAGCAAGATGTCCTGTTTGCCCCCCCCCCCGCCCTTGATCCGGGCCTGGGTCGACTGATTTCATGCACAATAACAATATATCAATGTTCCTTCTCTTCATTTCCATTAAAAGCTTACAAATATCCATACAAACTTCATCAGAATGTTTTGGAATTATTTAATTATCTATCTGAATTAACAGTTTTGTTGAAAATATGGCCATCGTATTCAAAACAGATATGAAATTGTTAGTTGTTCAAGCCCGCGAGTCATGTCATTAGAGACACCCGCATAATGAATATGCGTGGTGTATGATGTACAGATGAAATGTTCAATTGCATGTTTGAATGAATGATAAACATAAGCTCACGGTTTATGTGCTACTTTTACAGTCAAGCTGCTCATGTGCATACAATGCGAGGTATTGTGATATTGGAACGAGAGTTTGTGAAACGTATGGATACGTATTTCTCGCTTATCCCAACTCCATTCGTATGAATTACTGATATGTTCAGCTGGATTGACAATAAATCATATTCCGACCGTAACAAAGATCTGGCAATAAACTTTACAACCAGTTCTATCCAATCACATTTCATTAGAAGATTTGAAATTCTCATCTCCTGTAATTGGACTCTCTTCAAAGTACTACGTGAACACGTTGTTGGAAAGCATCTTCTGATGGCACTTCTGGTGAGTTGAAGCTACAAAATCATTCTAAACAGAAACACTTCATTATAATGTAAAGAGCAGATGTTGGTTCATGATTTACACGATTAATTGTTTATTCTTAATTCTAACTGTGAAATTTACACAGTTCACCGATCTTTTATTCAAAATTTACGCATGATCAGAACTTCATATGAGTAATACCATACTCACATTTTGAATTTAATTCATACACATATGGAATAATAGGCTATGGCTAGAACCCAATCAGAAAAATCCGAATCATGCCAATGTTGGCAAGAGATGCAGTACAGTGCCAGTATTGGGTCTTCAACACTTGGCCAACACTTACCGGATCAGTGCTGGATACATAGAAATACACTACTATGTCTGTACTGATAAACCAGTAGGGTAAAGGAATGTAATTTGGTGATAAAGGTATATTGGTGATAGCTTGAATTTCAATTGCAAACAATACCATCCGCAGGGCTATGGTGCCATTAATACACCAAATGATAGTGGAATCATATTTCTGTCTATTGGTTTTAAACAATAACGATCAATATCGTTCTGGCTGTTGGCATAAAACGATTTGTGTTGTACATCGAATAGTGCTTCTGTGAACAACCTCTGACTGGTGAGTTAGTATTCTCTGATTTATTAGAAGTAAATGAAACATATATTGGAAAAACTCTTTATGCCATACGAAAGAGCAGACTTGAACGAATTTTTTTATCATGATAAGTTATTTTTCATAGTCACGTATAAGTTGGTATATCCTTATGAACAGAGCAAGAAATATAAGGTTTTTCAGGATGATTTTGGAACTGCTATAATGATCACGGACTTATCAAGTCTTTTATCTCAATGAAATTAATTTCTCTCAATGAATAAAGATGTATAAACGTGTGAGATTTGTTGTTCTGAAAATGGAGGGTTTTCATAAATGGTTCATGAATTCAACGTTCATCAATAAATTTCATCTATGCACAAACCAATTTGTATACTGATCCTTATTTGGATGTTTTCCTACATTTGACGACAAAGAATAGCAAAGATATTCGTATATGGCTTTATGCGTTTCAACGTTTTGGAGAATTATTAATTACCAAACAGTGGTGTTCTCTATATCATCAAATTAACCTATCACTATCGCCAAATTACCTCCATCATCACCAATTTACCTACCTCAAATACAAATTCACTTACCTATGGATATTTTGATTCAGATCAAATTTGGAACGTTGGTGTTCTATACAATTGTTGAAAACGTGTGGAACAATGTACACAGGAAAAAGAAAACACTACTGGTTACTGTGAATGACAGCGATCGGTTGGAAAACAAATGAAAACACGCTTGGATAATGAGGATTAGTGCGATCACAGTGATGAGTATTGTAATGAAATGCATCAACGCTGACTGGACAATAATGAGGACTGGGAAACGCAGTACTGCATAGAATAAATTTGAGTTTCAATGTATTTTTGTGATTCACAGTGACCATTGCTGTTTCCTTTTTTCCGTGTACAAAATGAGGTATAGGTTCCTATTCATTCATTTACGGAAGTTATTTACAATCAAACACTGGATGTCACCAAATTACCTTCCCTTACCCTACTGAGAGCTCAATGTCGGCCAGATACTGATCCAGTACAGGCACTGCACTGACTGCGAATAATACTATTAGTACTCAATCCCCAGTACAGAAAAGCGTTATCATCCCAGACAAATGCTAGTACCCCTCCAGTCTTGGCCAGTACTGATGCAGTACTGCGCCTGTTGCAAATTTCTGGTTGGAAAGCAATACACTTGAATGTCAGGAATTATCTACGAGAATTTGTATGTATCAAAAAAATTCGGATTGGACTGTGAATGCTATAATTATTCAGTTACTGAATCTTTCAATTTAATAATGAACTAACACCAGGAACAATCGATGTTTTAATATTTCCAAGTACTAAGTGTGGATTGTTAGAACTACGAATTTCTACTCATCCATAACTAATCCCGACTGGAAATTATCATAGGGTTAACCTGACACATAATGAGGACCTGACAAGGTCATCCGGAATTATACCTGCTGAAATCCTAATCAGGATCAGATGCGGATGCCCCATGTAGGGATGAGCCCGTTTGATCCCAATTAGGTTCCCCTTAAATTATCCTAGAAGGTTGAAATAGGTTTTCCTCGCTGTGATCTCATCAAGACCTTGTCAGGTTATCCTGAGATTATAAACATATATGTTTATAAAGCATAGTTTAATAAAGTGAATGCAAAAATGTCTTAATTTCAAATTGTTTCCTCCTGAGTGAAATAAATTCTCTCTAAATTAGGAAGATATTCCTGAACAAATGTCAACCGTGCATATCTTTCAAGTTAGATCTCTGCATGCCGAATACAACATTTTTGGGTTGTGGATTTCTTGTTCATATTCTAATTCCAATTCATTCTGGAGGTTTTGGTATGGGATTCCGCATCAAATCCTTATTAGTCTTGCCTCATAAGATCCTGATATTAGTAAAGCGTGACATGACTTATCAGGTCCTGACGAGGTTGCCTTACTAGGACCTGGGCTGGATCAAAGTTCACATGATCTGGTCCATGGGGTAAATTTCTAGTCGGGTACTTGAGTGCAATTTTAACTTTCCAATATGCTGATGTAAGACAATATCTTTTGAGGCTCCAGAATACACAGTAAAAAATTTGGTGTATTCTTAATACACGTACATGTCCTCAACGGTCCACTCAAAGTTCATGTTAAGTATCGACAAAAAGAATTTGTGAAATTGACACAAAAGTGTTGAATTTACATTGAAAATCTGTTAATATGTGAATTTTCACCACGAATTTTAAGTATACCGTTTCTAACACAAACTTTTTCTCTGTTTACTTTTTCTAAAAATGTTAAAATTGTATTCGCTGTACTCAACAAAATCAACATGCGTTACAACGACCATTGATAGTACAGTCCGCTCTGTGAATAGTGCCGCGGACCTCTTCCTCGCTCAAATGCTCGCCGTTAACAGGAATGAGGGAGACACCATTCGGCATTATTCAGAGAGGGAACTGTAGTAGTTGTTAAAGATAAATCGAGGAAAATTCGAGGATGTATAAAGAGATTCAAAGGAACACTGTGAAAAATACTTGTGAATTCCCAAGCAGAAAAATACGGTGAAAAATCCACGGATTTGTGAATTTCCAGATTATTTGAGAATCAACTCATTTTCTGTACATTTCTAAACAATGTTCGTGACTTCTCAAAGAATGTTTGTCAACTGAGAAAAAATGCTTGAGATTTGACCGAAATTGTTGGTGCGTTTATTAACGCACGTTTGGTAAGGAACTTCAAAACTTATTTTTGAAGTTTCTGTTACAGTGAAACCTGAGGTAAACGATGAAATATTTCGTCACATCGATTTGGTATTATTTCAGCACCATTGTTAGAAATATTTCTTTGGTCCCGAAACCTTCTAAACATGCATACCATATTGTTTATCACTATAATTTTGTCTATTCTGGATTATTCAAATGCGTACTGATTTTCATACTTGATTCTCTTCTCTTTTATCAAGTGGGGATTATTGACAAACAAATGAATATCCATAATTCATTTATATTGACAAATGATCATATATTATAATGAATTTCAATTCTTATAAAATACATATATTTCTATACTCCAAGAGAGTACAACAGTTCCTAATCTGCTCATGAAGAATTCTTTACGAATTCCAAACGTTTTCATCACGAATTTTTCATCAAGTGTTTTGCCGCTGACTAATTATCCATTCAATCATGTTCTAATCAACTCACACGGACACAAACATATGAAAATCCATTCCAAAGGTTTCCCTATCTTTGAAACATTACATTACGATATTTGGAACATACTCTAAAGACAATCAACTGCTTTCTGTTGGATTGGGGCAGATAATTCAATGAATTGGTTGCCACCTATCATTGAACGACAGTTCTTTTCGTAAGTATCAATCCCCTTTAGTATCCTTCGTTTGAATTCTTTAAGAACAAAACCCATACGAGATATCGTGTCACGGATCATGAGAGTTCACAAAAATAGGAGAGGTTCGGAAAAGTTCTGGACGATGAGATGTCGTGATCAATGGAATCAAAGGAAACATGAGGTAACAAATATACGGGCTGTGGAAATGAAATGCTGTCGGTGAATAGTTAGGATTCTACGACCAGCATGGATTGATTTTCACAAATAGAAAAAAGAAGAGAATATATAGAGTTGGTTGAAAATTTTGAATGAAGCATACGTTAGGGGTCCTAAAATTGTTTTATCAAGCAGAGAGCTAAAAAATGTTTTCAAATTCTCAATTGAATTCTTCACTCCCCTTCAATTTTTTGAATGCGATGTAATTCAAAATCTAATCTAAAAATATATCGCCAGAATCAGTTTTATCAAACCAACTTGACCGAAAACTGAGTGATCGAAATAATATATTGCGCATTAGAAGCAAAAAGTACACTGAGAAAAAGGATTCATTCATATTTGATGAATGATTATTTAGATACGGTGGACAAAATTTTGTTTCCACATGAGCTTGGCTCCTTACATATGAATAAAGTTTATCGCCTGTGGGAAAAACCCCTTATAACATTTCTGAACTATAATTAAACCCTATTTCAGGTTAATGAGTTATGTTTATACATAATAAATATTTATTTTGCTGCATTAAGGAAAATATTTATCAAATACAAGAAATACTTCTCTCAGTGTCAGCGAAAGACGTGACTGGGGAGTCCGATCGAGCCGGGAGGGTGCACCGTCATTCAAAGTAGTGACTGCCCAATGCGGAGACTAGGCCCCTGCGTGGAATCCTCCATGATTATGGCGTTCTTACTACATGTCCACATCGAGAGAAACAGACTATCCCTAGTAGAAATTTGACCAGGCAATCTTTATTCCTAATGAGGTCCTAATCAGGTTAGAACCTGGAAACCATGATAAGGAAAATCTTAAAAGGCCCTTACAAGGGACTTATCTGATTCCCCTCATAGGATTCAGATAGGGTTGTAATGAAGGGGTATAGTATGGTTTGGGTGAGATTCCTATAAAATCGACCGAAATAAGGAAAACCGTAACGGAACCTGATGACGACCTGATCGGAGATCAGGCATGCCTCGTCAGGCCCTGGTATTTTCCCATTCAAAACTTCGACTAGGGATATGATCATGGTACAATATAGTCCTCTTGTTCCACATGAATGCGTGGTGAGACCGCGTAGTCTACAAAGGCCGCAAAGTGGGGACCGTCACCTCCAGCATTGTGGAATCACTGATTTGAGGTGAACTGAAGGCAAGCAGTGAGTTATAGAGGATCAACCGAACCTCTCCTTCATCTCAATCGCCTTTCACCCTTCATGTACACATCTTGTTCCCAACTTGTATTGGGAGGTTTGCTTTTGAGCGTATGAAGCAACCACCAATTTGGTCTTTGGACGAAGCGATACATGAATTACCTACGCACAGCATTGACTTTCTCCATCCCTGTTGTTTTACATGAGTTATCACTCGAAGAAGAGAAAACAAAAGCAACATTGTATCATATAATTGGTGCATGTTCCAAATCACTAAAAAAATAGGGATAATCAGGTAAATAAATGATAAATTCATATTGCCATCGTCCCTTCAAGTACAGGCATCCTTTCACACCTTCGTTGTACACACAGGTGCGAATTCGCACCACGCAACTTTACCGATTGATAACCCGGTTCCTATTTGACCAATTTGAACTCTCTCTTTTCCAATTTGAAGGAAAAGCTGAGCAGATTAACATGGTATGGAAAAACATTCACAAATATCTCATTTGATTAGTGAAAAAAACGCGAGAATGAAATAAATTTTTGACGAAAAACAAAGAAATGGTTGGTGCGAATTCGCACCTATGTGTACTTGAAGGGTTATATTTGTTCACTGGGATTTAGAATTTCATAAACAATGAATACACGCGGTATACGCAGTATGGATTCGGATTAGAACTGCCTCAAGGGTGTTTCGACATTGAGGTGGTGGTAACTAGCCACGTCGTTACCGCTATTTGTATTCATTGGCTTATCACTAATCTTATTTCACGTACGGAACTTTAGGGCAGTAGGCGGAAAATATTTATTCCGCTCGCTGAGATTACGTTTTCCTCCCCGCTAGTATTTTTCGCCTGCCTTATTATTACGTAACGGTAATACTTCACTTTGCATCCGCTTTACCTGCACGAAAAGGCATGTTTTAGGTGCAGAATGAGGAAAAAATTCAGATTAATGAAATACAGAGAATTTTTGAATGATTAAAAAAAGTGTCCGTAATACATAAAATTTTCTCGAATTTTATTCTATTACATTATCGTAAATACAAAAAAAATCCCATTTTGATTGTTAATTCTCATGTCATCATTTTATTATCAATATATTGAGAACCCAATTTCTTGGACTGAAAGAAACTTTTCTTTGCCCTCATTCTAACAAATCTTTTTTTTCAATGGAAAAAAATTCAATTAAATCGGAAAAATCTTCATCAGATTGAAAGGAAAAATTCTCAAATTGAAACTGGAATATATTCCTTATCAAATTCGAAGAATGTGATTTCAATTCAATGATAAATTTTTTCCATTCGAATGAATTATTTCTTCCATCGGAGACCAGATTTATCAGAATGAGGGCAAAGAAATTTTCTCCGAGTTTAAGAAACTGGGTTCTCAGTGTAATCATTTTTATGTTCAAAATATTATTTTCAGAACAGAATTTCAATAAACTTTTCATGAATGAAAAAAAAGTGAAAGTATTTATCGAATTCAAATATAATACATCGTAATATTTGAGTTTAGAGACAAGGAAAAAGGTTTTTGTTGTAAAGAAAACAAAATGGTGGCGCTACAGCTGCCACCCTCAACGCTCAAGTCCTTGTAATTGTATGAAATCGGAGAATTAAATTTTCTGAAGACTTGGATTGATTTTTCAAATCCTATCACGTATTATTTTTCGTTTTTCGAAATTCCCATTTTTTTTCGATCTTCTACGTGAAGGGCTTTGACAACTGGAGGCTCTTACCGCTTTTTGAACGTTCAAGTGGTTATTGCACGGGGTCCCTCCATTTTACAATCAGTCAAAACTGAAATCAACCATTTCCTTGATAGATGACATTGGAGGTTTTAATTGTACTATTTATTGGAATCAAAGTTAATAATATACCCATGAATTGGAACTGGAAATATTCTCATACGCGCTGCCACCGATTAAATACTTCGCTTCTACGTAGAATTTGAGAAGAAGAGTTGGGGATAACATGGGTTGGTGGAAGAACGGTGGCTCTTTGAAGGAACAGCGTGGAGTCGAAGTTACACCATCGTTGAAGATGGTAGATAAAAAAAATTGAAATGATAATGATCCTATCGTTGCATTTATGATTGATATATTTCTCAATGCATTCGATTGGTCATTGGAATTGTTGATCAACTGAACTTCGAGCAATTTTGAATTTGGTCCAAATTGCCATCCGATAAATTATCTGATTAATCAATTAGGTTTCATACCTCGATCAATTACATTTAATTATTCGATGAGTTTACAATGATGCATTTAAGATGTTACATAGCTTTTTGAACCCATTTATGATTTTTGTTTTCCATCTGATAGTATAATATTTCAAGAATATTTCCCAGCAGCTTTAAGGCAATCGGAGTAAAGGTCTAGAAGGGAGATCTTTTGGATTTTTCTCTCTTTCGTTCTTTTATGCCTCTTTAAAATGTCAAATGCTTTTGTCTCTAAATCCTGGTGTTGGAGTAGGTAGACACGGCTTTTCAAAAACTGTTGTACTGATCTCATTGAAATTTAGCACACTTCTTCTAGATAGTATTGACTAGTGACTAATCGAAGAGTATTCATTTGATTAATTATAACTTATTTTATGAGAGGCTAAATGGGAAAATTTTACTGAAAAATTGAATTTGGACTGGTTGCATACGAATATTGAGAGTAATGAATTCCTAATGATTTTTAGCCCTGACTGGAATCCTGATTTCACACTATTATTTTGTTCGGCGAGGGAGGAGGTCAAAGAAACAAATCAATTATTCATTTATGTGCAAATTTTCTCATACTGATCTCGTTCTATTCAACCTAATCTCATCGTTCCACTTCCTTCACCCTATCTATTCCTGTTGCAACATCTCTCAGTCTTTCATTTGTGTCTCAAACTTGGTGGTTTCATGTGTCTTTCCCTTTTCCAGCTCAGTGGTTAATACCACCAAGGAAGTTTCGTGAATAGTTTATATTCATAGCAAATACATCTGTTCTTGCTTGATGATCATAGAAGGAACGAACTAACGACGAATCTTATAGCTCTATGAAAATTTCTAGATTGAGAGGAAAGTTTGTGAATGTTGTTTCATTTGATGAGCTTTCATATGAGTTGTTGAGATTTACAAGCCATTCCTCCTGCTGCTAAACATTATATACCATTTCATTCCACATTCAATGCTGACATTGCTATCCAGAATATTTTACTAGTTTCATTCTTATTTGAAATATTTCATCCGTGGAAAGTACCCGAGAAAGGATGACGAATCAGCAAATATTGTCGGGAAACCATTTTCAATCTTATTAGAATGTATGAAATATCTGATCGCACAAATGAACCTAACAGTAAATGACTGTTCAATGAATCATTTTATTCCAAATATCGTTCGTCATTCTCAGACTTGAAAATTGGTTATAAAATATCTCTAATTTGGAAGATTCCGAATGAATATGCATCACCTTTCCTCGAATTTCTGTTCATTCATTAATTCACTTCCTTTTTCGAATTTCATCACAATTCTCTCATTTTTTTTTCATCTGCTAAATCTTCGGTCGCTTCATTGCATTTCTTATATTTCCGCTCTTAACCGCGAATAGAAAAAAACCACCCCAGGAAAATGACGAACATCAACGCTCTCTTAGGAATAAAAAGATACCTCATAAACGAACGGAGAAACAGAGGCGGCACAAATCCATGGTATTATTTGTTGAATAAATGTGAAACACAAATGCAAAAATTATGTTCTCATAAAAACCTTTTTGCTCAACTCCTTCGTTTAGTTTTTTTCTCTTGCTAGCTGTGGGTCACTCCCTCTGTACCAATCATTTCCTTTTTTCTTTTGATTCGTTTCCTCCAGCGTTAGAATTCGCATCTGCTATAATTCCGGAACAAACACTCGTTCAAAGGCAACACGATACTGGCCAAACAGATGAAATAGACCCACATAAACCATATGTCACACAACAGTTGGACGTTTGCTAAATTGCCAACAGCGTGCTAAAATTCAAGCCCTGTTTAAAATGATATACAATTCCGTAAAATATCACGATCACCCATTGATTGCAAGTACGTGAATGGGCTTCGTTTGTCACGTTTTTGAAAAGCAAATTCTTGTTAACGGCATAAATCGCTAACGTAGAGCCTTGACGAGAATGTTAAATTTTTCTCTTGCTTTCAATTAGCTACCGATGAGTACGCATCTCAATCAGATGAGGATATTATTCAACATTCCTGTATTACCATGCGGAAACGTTCCGTCATTCCTCTATTGCACATTTTATTGCGGACAAATGAAACATGCAGAATCAATTTGGATGTTGCAAACATGTTGAAATCAACGTGAAAATGGAATGTTTATGCTATTATCAATGCAATATTTGTCAAATACGATGATTCTATTATCGATGGACAGCGTTTTTTCGATAGTTTAAATCATTCCAGAACAGAATAAAATGGGCAAATTTTGAGATTCCTCCGCTAGGATGATGAAACAATGGCTTTTGAACAAAGTTTAAAATATTAAGAAAAGATTTTTGAATTGTTTATGACGAATCAAATTATTGCAATTCATACTGGATTCTCTAATAAATCTGCAAAATTATTAGCAAGTATCAGTTGGTATGTATGTTAGGAAAATGAGAAGATTGACCGAGAAATATTCAGGAAACCTTTTTATCTGATGGTAACTCTACAGAACACAGTGTTCGATTGCTGCAATCAACAGCAGGTTTGCGCCGTTCATTAACGTGATCATTCGATGAAAAAAATATTCCACGAGGAAAAATTCATGCCATTTTGACAAAGTGAATCATTCGAAAACAGCAAACATGGGCGAAGGCTCTTTCCTTTAGTTTTAAAAATCGAACTTGCCATTATTTTTAGATCGAGTTCTTATTCGTATCACAATTATTCAATCTTATTACAAAAAAAAAACATGGAAGTCGCGTGTTTTTCAAATGAACTTTTCCAAGACATCTTTATTTTATACCTAAAAAATATGTGAGCTTATAATTGATGTCATTAACGTGTCAAGATCGACGTCTGTGATCCATAATTAGGTTATAATTGGTAACCATTTTGAAACAATCCCAAAGATGTATTGAAGATATCTTCGAGATGTTTGATGCAACACTTTTACATATTTTGTAGATGTTTTATTCCATCGCTGAAAGATATCTAAACAGATCTGAAGATAATTGCTTTCTCGTTTAGAGGGAAGTTTCGAGTATCTTGATGATCTTATGTGGGTTGTAGGTACATTGGTTGAGGAATGAGTTGATGGTGAAAGATAATTTCTATTGAGTTTTTTAACATATTCTCAAAATATGCCAAATAAGAAAACCGAGAAATATGTAAAAGTATTGCATCGTACATCTCAAAGACGTTATGAGGATATCTTTGAGCAAATTCCATGAGAGTTCTTTGAAACCCCTTCATTGAATATTGGAACATCATTGTTGAAATGTTGAGGTGACATTTGAGCGGAAAAAACTGTTAGAGTGTTATGTTGCGCACTTTTTTCTTGCATCGAAATAGTTTCATTTCTTTCCCCAATTGATGGGGTTCGTGTTGTTTGTGAAATTAGATAAAAAAATAGTACAATCATATCGTTGTAACAGAACTGTAGACATGAATAAATCTTTGCATTTTGTATTCAAATACGTCATATGCAACACTATTGTTGGGGAATATTCGACATAATGATTGCATGATAAATCCATGATTCCGCAGGAACTTCGGAAATATGACTACGCTGTGGAATAAGAAACATTTGTAGTGGAGAAAAATCCCTAGTAGAAATTTTGGACGGGAAAATACCAGCCTGCTTTTCCATCAGGTCCTCATCAGGTTCCGTTACGATTTTCCCTATTTCGCTCGATTTCATGGAGATTTCATCCGGACCCTATTGTACTTGTACCCCTGCGTCACAACCCTATTTGAATCCCATTAGGGACAGCAGACCAATCCCTTGTGGGGGCCTCTTAGGTTTTCCTTATTTACGGTTTCCAGATTCTAACCTGATCAGGACCTTATTACAAATAGGGAATGCCTGATCGAGAAGAAAGTTTCGTCATTTATCTGAAGCTAATACGAATATATTCCTGAAGGTTCACTGGCTAATCTTCCGTATCTAATTCTAAAGTATGACACGCTGGTGGTTATCAAAATTTTAGCAGCAGACGCAATGTTACTGCTGTTTGCGGAAGCAAAAATGAAGCATTCTTCGAATGCATTCAAAATAGTATACCAATTACAATAACCAGTTTATTACCAACAACAAGTTCATAATCAATATCAGACAGATTTCGTAATGCATCTCCATTGTATAATCATCGGTTCACCTGAAATTGAATGTTATATATACACATGGACCTGGGACGCTCAAGAAAAATTGGATATTTTCAAAAAATATTGCGAGGCAAACCTTCCAATTTTGAATACTGAAAAAACCAAAGCACTTGTATTTCACAGGTCTCCTAAAACAAAAACATTCAAGCAACTTAAGTGGGGGATCGAACCTATTGAGTATGCAAACGAATATTGTTGCTTGGGCGTAATCTTTTCGAAATCAGGAAAATTCCTCGCGGCTACGAAAAACTTTATCACTAGAGCTCAAATCGCATCGAATAACTTGAGAAAAATTATTATTAAATCTAAATGTAACTCCTGGAAAGCTATAACTAAAATGTCACAAGCGATGTTATTGACAACTCTTCTCTACTGCTCAGAAATTTGGGCACTCCGATATATGGACAAAATAGAAAAGATACAATCCCAATTCATCAAAAGTCTCTCCTTGTTGCGAAGATCAACACGTGAACATTATATGAGGGTTGAATTCGGATTAAAGAAGGTCAGTTCAATTGTGTTCAAAAGTGTGCTTGTAATGTGGAAAAAATTGTCATCAATGCCAAATGATAGGCTTCCGAAACTTGCTTATTTACATCTTAAAGACGGGAAGAATCATCTTTTGAATTTGAAAGACCGAGAAGAATATAATTGGACTGACCAACTACAAGAGATGCTCCTGCAAGTCGGTCCAGAAGATACATGGAGAAGACAGGAGTTGGCGTTGGAGAACATTAATACTCTCACAACTAGATGGGAAAACAATGATCTCAGTAAAGATATAGAACGGATTTGTGATAGCAAATACGATTGTAATTTTAGGGATATTAGTAGCTTGAGTTTTGGCGAACAATACTTATTAGATGACTTGATATTTCCCAAGCGAAGAATGTTAGTTCAATTAAGACTTGCAAGCCAACAAAAAACTTTTATGTATTTCAACAATTCGGCATACACTATTACCCATGAAAATCTATGTTCGCTATGTAATTTGAATGAAAAAGAAACTTGGGAACATCTATTATTTTCATGTCCTATGTGTATGGTGCTTTGAGAGATCATTGGATTCCCAAAGATATTTTGCGTAGCCCAAATTTGTTACAGATATTGAACTCATATAACAGCGACAAGAATCTTATCACCAAAATTTATTATTATATTACAAACATGTTGAGAGTTAGGTCTTTTTTCAATGAATGAATGAATTATAAGAACGAACAAATTAATAGATCAATTAAATATTTGAAAAGTAGATTATATTAATACTTTTTAAGAAACAATAAGCCAAAAATGTGTTCTTATTAAGGTCGTTCTTATGTGGAAGGATGTTAGTGATGTAAAACTAAGATAAGAATCCACGAAACATACAACTCAATTTGTACGGTTATTTTGTATAAGTTGAATCTTGATTACAAATAAATTGAATTGAATGGAATATACACATGGAGAAGCATTGTTGTTGATGGAACAATACAATTCAATTTTCTTTGGTAAAAATGATAATGAGAACAAGACACAATTGATAATTTCTTCCCAACAAAATATTCAAATGATATTCGAATTCTTGTGTTTGTTCTCCTATCTTACGAGTACAAGAACTTCGCTTTTGTGGTTGCCACTGCACCGGTATTTCATTTCCATCTTTATATGCAACACCTAGGAAAAGTTCAGCCATTCGCTGGCGTGAGAAATTTGTTTTCAACTCCTCTTGACAACGACGATGAATTCTCTTTTTATGTTCCGTATACACGGAAAAATGATGAACCGTGCATGTGGTTGAGTATATGGTACCGTCGAGTTCACTGTAAGTGCATACGACCAAAGTATCAACACAATATAAATGTACTCGTCACCCAAAATAGCTACAATTGATGTATCATTGTCACGGGCAACCCTCGATTCTACATCTTGTCATTGTTCTTTTCAGATATCCCCATTGAAGTACCAAATTCTTATATAATGATTCTTCAAATCTTTGATGATATGTTGAGTGTGTTTCGAGTTGTGATGAAACGCTAATCGTATAAATCAATCCATAATCAAAGTATCCCGTAGAACCCGAAGTTACTAGATCTTTTCACGCAAACTCTTCAAAGATGACTTGATGAAATGGTCAAAATTATTCAGACCTCGTTCCATACCAACAGAAAGTCTGGATGGTCTGCAGTATCGTGAGTTCGCACAGATAACAGTGTTTCTTTGAATCTAAGAAATTGTTATTTGAATAGGTCGAAAGAAATATTTCTTTAACTGAAATCAATATTTTGATAGTTTGGAGAAATTTATTATTTGCTCCTTATTCCAAACCAGACATTTTTTATATCAAAAAAATATTCATATTGACCTATCCGAATAACAGTTTCTTAGATTCAAAAAAATATTTTTATCTGTGTACAGGATTACCTTAAATATATAATTGATCAATGAACTTATTGAGTTGCAGTAACACACGCTACGACAATATCGAACGTAAGAAGAATACTCAAGTGATTCTCTTCCAGCCATTGTGAGTTAATTTTAATGATCTCTCAAAATCACATCATTCAATCATCGATTATTGAGATATCATGCCCATTGATGACGCGAATTTATAAATCATGGTGATTGCTGTTGACAATAAGTGTATGTATCTGCAATGAGTTTCAGTGATGCATAAAAAGCCTGGGTTTAAAATTCCGCGTTTTCATGTTTATGATCGGTAAAAGAGGGATTCGATAATAATTTCCAAGTCTCGCTTCATTCTATTCCGCCTGAGGGACAGAACTGTGTGTGGTAAAAAGCCATAAGCTGTGAGGCTCGAATAGTGGTTATGCTCTTCGCGGTGTAATGCATGAGAAACAGTGTTAGTTGTACATTCTTATGAAACCGAATGTTTACGTAGCTATTACCTGGTCGCTCAAATGATAAAAACAATGTTCCATGGACGATGATTGCCATCCGTACAGATGCCATCATTTTCCTTTGAGTGAAAATAATGATATTTCGATATGCGAATGCACCTGTAATGGAAATGGAACAAGGCGGACAGAGATTGGTTTTATTGAAATGCGCATCTCATATCCATTCAATCGGTGAAATATCTACTGGAAATGTGTCCTAATAGAAACACAGAGCTGTAACGTCGCCATTTGATATAAATCACGAAACATATATAACGAGTCCATGAATGGTATGAAAGAAACTGATTGATCAAATTCTTTTTCTTCCTAACATGTAATAGATTTCTGCTTAAAAAATTGTTTCAAATCTGTATTGTAGATTCATAGTAGGGCTTCGCACGAGACTCTCGTCTTAAATTGAAAAATGATCTATATTTATTGTTCTAAAAATTTAAGACATGCAAATTTTGAACGGAATCAAGCTTCTACCTAAGGTGTAACAAAATCACATGGGATTCCGATTTCTTCGCAGAAGATAACTAAGATATTCTCTCAGTCTCGGAACTAGTCTCGGTACACGCAAAGACCGGGTCTATTAATATTTAGAAAAATGACTGTCAATTTAGGGAAAACGAGGATCACTGGAAAATGTTCGAAGTGAGTCTACTGAAAATTCGTAGTCGATGTATTAACAATTGATGGTTTCACTGTGAAAAATACCAATGAAACTATCAACTATTAATATTTTGGCTACGAATTTTTAGTAGACTCACTACGAATATTTTGCAGCGATCCCCTTTTTCCCTAAATTGACAGTCATTTTTCTGAACGTTGATCAATTCTTTCTAAATATTAATAGACCTGGTCTTTCCGTGTATCGGTCTCGTTGTGTATATTTGTTATATCTCTCCTGATTTTGTTTGAATGATCAAGGTTCCACCCAATTCCGTTGGTTCCATTTATACTCCCAAATTATCTTGATCATCTTGATATTACAAGAGATTGGAATAATTAATGGTAACTATTTTATCTTTCTTCGACGCGAGTCTCGTGCGAAGCTCTAATTCATAAACAAATAATCAAAGTTCGAGTTTACCCTGGTGAAAATGAAACGTATACACGAAGCACGAAGGAAGCGCATATGAAGCGAAAAATGTTACAATTCCCCCTTCATAAGCTCTCGATCCTGTTTCACACACGCTTTGTGTGAAGTAATAGTACACGAAGAAAAAATATCATGGAATGATCGCTAAAAAAGATAGTAAACTTGTGGCAACTGCGAATTTCTGTACACAGTCGTTAACAGAGACGAGTAATGGTTCCTATTTGGTATATTAAAATACAATATAGTATATCAAAATAGGAATCATTACTCGTCTCTGTTAGCGACTGTGTACAGAAATTCGCAGTTGTCACCAGTTTACTATCTTTTCTAGCGATCATTCCATGATCTTTTTTCTCCGTGTAAGTTACATTAAGCGTGTGCAAATCATACTTATTCTGACTTCAAATAATATCTTCAAACAATTGATCCCACCGATGATTCGTGGCTCAGTGGATAAAACCCTCGTCTGTCATGATGAAAGATATCGGTTCGATTCTTGCTATGGGGTGAAATTTTTTGATTCAGGTTTCATGAATTTTATACGCTTCCTTTGTTTCAACTCCCCCTTCACATACTCTTTGTATCCCTCCCATTCAAGCTTCGTATACTTTTCATTAGCGTTTCAGTTACCCTTCAACATACGCTTCGTTTACTCTTCCTTCCCGCTCCCATTTTCACCAGGGTAATCATTCTTAACTTTTGTTATATTTCAAATGTTCTAAATGTCTACTTCATAATAATGTATCACATTCTCTATACAATGGCATTTTTATACTTCAAAGTAGGTTGACTGTATTTTTTCCAATGACTCCCTACGTTTCAACATTTCAAGATTCATTGTTGATTTTTTTAATTGGTACTCAAGCATTATTCCTATTGCATTGTATATAGAACAAAGATGTTATGCCTGAGATATGAATCTATACGAAGAAACTTGGAATTTTTAGAGTTATATCTTCAAATTGAGAAACACTTGATTTTTGTGTATTCTCTTTTCTCTGTTTTGAATCTCGATGCTTCGTTTACATGACTCGAAATACATGATCATCAAATTGATGATGAAACAAATTAAAGCATTCGAATGGAGGAGAAGAAAAGTATGAGGACGTAAGGTGTCAGGACCTTTACAAATGCTGAGACAGCACGCTATTCTTGAATCTTCCAAGTGAGAACTTTTGGAAGAAGGATTTTCATTTATTCCTTTCTTTCACGTGAACCGAAGAATCTTTTGAAATCGTCCTACGTTCCTTTCACTTTATTCGTCCTTACAGGGAGGACATTACACATAGTGCAATATTTAGGATGCAATATAGCGTGCTACGTTGAAGGGTAAAATAAAAAAGAGTGTCGTTGATAAAAAGAGAATAGGAAGGAGGTGTAATGAAAGACAAAAGAGTAGAGAGGAATGGAATAAAGAAGAAAAAAGATTGTAAGGAAAAGGAAAGGGAAAATGAGTGCATAGTAATGCTATGCACAGATGCGACGGATATGAGACGTTTCTGGATTAGATGGCTCGAACGAACTCGGGTCTTGTTAGTATTCGTTCGCTTATATTTTTTGCCTCATCTCTCTTGAGGTGCAGTGAAGGAAATTTAAAAAGATAGAAAACAAGTAGTAAGGCGAAACGAGCATACTAGACTCTTGGGAAAATTTGAGGTCCTACAAGTGAAATGGAAACCTCAAACTCCATTTTTATGACTAACGTCAATGGATACAATCTAGATATAGTATTACTCGATTGTATCTTTTGTATTCATGGTGATTCATTCTGATCGTACAACACAATAAAGTGTGTACACAGAAATCATGGTAAGCTGAACAAAATATATCTTTCGTGGTTCTGTTCTCTTGTACATCCTAATGATTAACAGACAGAAAAAATATAATGCGAGTTATCCGTTTCTCTCATTGTTCTTGCGGCGAAAGGCGCTATTTCCCCTAATTTCGAAACAAGATTATGCGGTTTGTAGTAATTCCACTATTCTACTTTCGATGGTATCAGGCACTACCGAGAGATCTATCCATTCGTCTTTCCTTTCATTTTGTATTTGTTCTCTTCGTTTTATTCTGTCCCTAATGCTCATTGAATATGCACAATGTCTATAAGAGTCATCACATAGGGGAAAGAGAAACATTATTTCTTTCTTGCAATTTCACAATCGTTGATACTCTGGCAATGAATTCGTTGATGCAAATGATAGTAGTTATTTCTACTTTTATCAACCACAAAGTGAATAAAAGAGTGAATGTTTACCGAGTATTGTTTTGAAATGTCTATCGTACGTTTGTTTGTTTCCTGACCTTATAAGAACAAAGACCTGTGTTGGATTTTATTTTTTTTCTAAATTCCCTTGAGAAACCGAGATTGGTTATGAACAAAAGATGTATTCGTTTCCGACGATCGATTGTTGTATGTTGATTATGTAGAACTATGTATGAATGATATTTCATTCATTTTGAATTCTTTAATTGCGGTTTATTTCGATTTTATTCTATTCATTTTACAGAAGGGAACTCTGCTAGGGCTGAATGAACTTGAAAATATTTGATTCTAATTCTTCAATAGATAAAAGGCTGGAGAACTTCGGAAAAATATCACTAAAATAATTCAATTACTTAATTGACTCAACTCCGCAGAGTTGAAACAAGTAAGTATTGGACTTGGTCCCGTGATTAATTGCGACTGAAAGTATCCAACTGTTTGAAATAGATAAACGCACTTTCCTTTCTCTCAGTATGAAAAGCAATCATCTAATGCTAGAATTAGCATTAATTTCACTTGATGAGCAATCAAGATATGTGAATATTATTTCCTTTTGCGTGGAAAAAAAAACAGTGACTGAATTCCCAATCTAATCGGTGAGAATCGAATTTCGTTAAACTCGATGAAGGAGAATACCAAGAAGCATAACATGTGCAAAAGTCTACCGTGACAGGCCTCACACGCCCTCCCTTCACCATGTGTTTCCATATGAATGCATATTTTAAACTCCAGGCCACCATACGTTGTCTTTATTGCTGGAGTCAAGTTTCAGAGGATCTCTTACGAATTTCTAGGACCGTGGTATGGAAAATATGCCGTTAAGTGCAACGAAGGTCCCTTCAACCGATTCATTAACGAGATCTACTCCCTTCTTCATATATATGTATGTATCTAGAAAGAGAATAACAACTTTGGATACTCGTACCGCACCAATTACGATAATCCAATCGATATAAATGTCTCACATTATTTATTGTTCGGTGAAATTATTAGCATAACACGGGTGCGTATAATATCTTCATAACTTTCCATTCATTATCGATAAACCGACATAATGGAGAGTTGTTTTTACTCGCAGTGTCGCATGATTTGAATATTCAACTCTCAAAAACATTTTAAGTATAATATATCGTTGTTCACATTAATTCCCAGGACGTAAAATCTTTTCTCGTTTTATTAAATTATCCGATAATCCAGGATGTTCTTTTCTGCTCACCATGGACATTCGATGAGAAGTCTCATGAAACTTGATCAACTTGGAGATCAGATCCATTCTTTCTGATTAATATTCATTGAAATATAAGCATGTTTTTCTCGGTCCATGATGATTGGCTAGATTTTTGTTATTATTTTTAATGAGATAGGAGTTCTATACATTTATAATGCATTGTGAATAAATTAATCGAAGAAGGAATGATAAAGTATTCGCCATTATGAAAAAATTCGGAATTGGACAACATACACTGGAAGAAATTCTTATGAAAACCTTCAGGAATATGTAATTAACGCATGAATGCAGGATTCCCCGCATTTTCCTGGATATTCACTATCAAAGTATTGTAAAAGTTCCATAAAAGTATACCGGAAAAAGTGTTTTGTTGAAACAACAAAATATTCTGGTTGATATATGGACCATCAACATCTATTGTTACTTCATCAAACAAAATCGTTTTGGTACTAAATTGAAAAAAAATATTTTGTACTCAGTACCGAATATTTCCGGTGATCCAACAGAATATTTTTGTTGGAAATTCAGTGGGAGGATAATTTTGTTGCAGCAACAAAGATTTGGTTGTAGTGACAAACGGTTTCGATTATTCTCATATCACTTGAAATATTTTGTTGTTTCAACAAAACACTTAATTTGGTGTAAGAATTTTCACATGAATCTAAGATGAATTCCAATAGTTGCAACTAATATTTAAGTGTCCCAGCTAAATTTCAACTCCCGTGAATAGAAATCTAGCTCTCTGAGATATGAGTGAAGCGGTTCATTCAATGTAAATAAAAACTTCAGCTGTTGCAAATAGAATTCATTTGGTTCAATCAAATCTTCATTCAGAGTGACTTAATTTTGTAAACTGAGAGAAAAGTATTCCAAATTTATTTCAATCAATTGAGACTTATTGACTATCAACAAATCTTATTTGACCCAAATGTGGGTTCGTTTATAATTAATAAACCTATTTTGTCACAAACAAACTCTTCCCCCAGTGTAACTGTCCATTATACTATTAGATCTTTATGTCAGTGTGTGCATTAATTTTTTATATGATTGTTGGAGAATTTTCAGTCACTGAATACAGAAAAATTCTGATAATTCTGTACAGTGCAGAATTTTCAATGAATTTTGAAAATATGTACACTTTATGAAGTTTTTTTATCAGAACTTTTATCCAATTCTCACGAAATTTTCATAAAATGAACATGTTCTGTTACAATTTTGGAAATTTTCCCTTGAATCTCATGAAACGAGGTCTTTGAATGTTTATGAAAATTTCATCAGACGTTTACTCCGAGGAGTCTTTGTCCTACTGCACTCTGCCACAACAAAGGACTATATATAGAAGAAGGAGGAGAGACACAAGCTACCGATAACGAGATTTTACCATCCGATTGTAAGAAATCAATTGCTTGGAGACCAACCGATGGTTTCAAGACCGTGACGATTCGACGTATAATTTTATTCGTACAAATGTATACGCTGAAAACGTTTTATTCGTACAACATCATTTGAAATGAGATACTGTGACGTTTTGGGGAATTTCGAGATTATTTGACTTTCATTTAATTGAAATAATTAGAAAGGACACTCCCAGTGAAATTCGTATAATTTATTTTTCAGTCTGAATTAACATAATGATTGTATTTTTATTCCAGTTCAGAAGGAAAATGGTTCAAACTGCCGTTATTTCTCCATTTATTCAACTGTGGACATTTCCTAGGCTTAACTCAGACTTAACTCGTTGAGTCTTTGATTTGAAAGAGAGTATGTATTGAATCTCGTTGAATGCCATGTGCAAGAACCGTGATGATTTATACATATTCTTCGCAATCTTCATAAATCTTGTATATAAAATTGAATGTCTTTCCGCTTCTTGCATTGAAGTATTGTATTAAAATCGTGAATGTATCGTATTTTTTCGAAACTTCTTCTTAAAGACTATAACAAAGACCTTTTGAATGTTGGATAAATAGATTCTGAAAAAAAATCAGCAACAATATTTTGATAGAGCGTGATACTCGCTCAATTCTTTGAAACCATACACTCCAACGCGAACATTCAAATCGATTTTTGCTACATAAGGGAGAAATGTTTTGGCGTTCGTGTTTTTGATTCTTAAAGTTTCCTTTTTCATTACATATTTTGAAATAGTTTTATTACTTGGGAACTCAAAGTTTTTACGATAACTGAAGAGGACCTTTGAAGATTTGGTCGACTTTCGAAATGTCTTCACAGCAGCTTCTGAAAATTTTTTAAATCGTACAAAAATCTTTTACATTCAGAATAATTCAACAAAACTCTTTAACTGTCAGTCGCCACTATAGGGTCAACTCAACCCTAACGAAATTCCATGTCGGATTACGATATGGAAACTTGATCAATCTCTTCTCCCAATGTGGTGCTAGTTCAGAACCCTCTCAACCTCACTTTACTCAAGTACGACAAGAATTTTTCATGTTTTTTTGATAATTTTATCCCCATTCAAACGATTTTTTTGTTCCTTTCAAAGTAAATTTTTCTTTGAAAACACTAATTGATGGAGAAAATAATGGTTTATGTACGTTTTGCCTTTGAAGTTTTGTTAAGACATAAGGACCCATGTCTTGGGGTTGGTTTGGGTTTTACAGCTCTGTATTTCTCCGCATTTTTCTGATGGTCCGGAATTTGACAGGAATGAAAAGAAATGAAGAGATTCCTGTCAAATTTCGGACGTTTTTAGAGAAATGTAGATGAATGCAGATATCATTCTCATTAGAGAGTTATAGATTAAACACGCATCTAAACATCTTCAACTGAGGCTATCCATGAATAAAATGTTTTCTATTGTTGCAAAACTATTTTCCAAATATAGAAAGTATGTATGAGAATGTTTCTAGAGTTTTCAAAAATTAGTCTCCAGTATTGTCAATATGCCACTTTAACAATAATGTATTTTTCATGCATGAAGTATTTCGTCTAACATATATAACATATATATTTTCGTTGATTACAGCAGGAAAAAGTGA
Source organism: Gonatopus flavifemur (assembly GCA_018340375.1). Classification (NCBI taxonomy): domain Eukaryota; kingdom Metazoa; phylum Arthropoda; class Insecta; order Hymenoptera; family Dryinidae; genus Gonatopus; species Gonatopus flavifemur. The sequence continues at coordinate 37,545,146 of JAFFJZ010000001.1, read as the reverse complement.
AGGAACTCATCGGAGAATCCCTACATGCAAATTCACACAACAGAGAAGAGAGGATTTCGGTAACTTGACACCCCAGCAGCTGTGTCCTGACGAAATTGTTGCCTTTATGGACTTCTTCGTGCACTGAAATGTCGGATATAGAATATTCTCCCTCGTTTATGAGACACGCGTCTCAAGGAGGTTATTCTTATTCCATTCATAAATCATTATTGCGATGACGTTCGTATGGATACGTTATTACACGAGAATCAATGAATAGATGATGATCTATAATACAACGTGGAAGTAAGAATATATTAAATTTCGTAAAAATAATATGGATATCACTTCTGTATAATTACAGAAAACCGCAAGTCTTGAACTAACCAGGGTTGTAAATCAGGTAACAAGCGAAGGACACAGTTAACAGTTGGAATTTAATTCTTATTCGAAATTTGTTTCAATTAACAATCATATTCAATTCCTAATTTGAATTTTCTTCGATTAACGATTGAAACTTTTTTTTTGAATTAAAAATTAAAATTCTTCCTATGAGCAACTGAATGTGATTGATTTGAAATCAAGCAATAATTTATTGATTGATTGATTTTTCTGCTGTTTTTTGTTTTTTCGTGTTATTGAAGTTCGAATCGTCTCCAGAAACGAACTGAAAATTCGAACTCACGAAATCTGATTAATCACCGGTGTTTGTGTTGTTGAATTAATTTTTTTAAACTGAAAATATCGTTGAAAGAATGTACCGCAAAAATTTGGGACTTTGACAGCTGATTATTCCGTTATTCGATTACCGGTTCGTTTTGATCAACGATTCAGACTTCAGAAACATGTTCTTATTCAATTAACAAATTTGGGAGAACAAAGGAACAAAAAAAACAATCAATTATTGTTTGGTTTCGAATCAATTGTGTTGATTTGTTGATTGGAAACAATTCAAATTAGGAGATAAATATAATTGTTAATTGGAAAATATTTTCAATCCAGAATTACATTTTGATTGAAACTGAAAATTTTAATTGTTAATTGGAGAATATTTAAATTGAAAATCCAATTCAATTGTTAATTGACACAAATCTCAATTGTTAATTGAACGTCAATTAAATTGAGCTTCAATTGAATTACCCTCAACCCTTTTATTTTTATCATTTTTATTAGATTTATAATTTGTTCCACAACTCTTCTGTTTTTATGAAAATTGTTACTTCGAAGTGATGCTTAAATTGTTTCGACAGGGCTTGGCCCTTGAACATGAATAAACGTATCTATCTATCTATCTATCTAGCCATCTATCTATCTAACCCTGGAACTAACTAATCACATCAGCGAACAGAAAAAGAATACGCATTACAAAATACCTGATTGTAGTTATGTGATCAAAATTCAATGTTCTTCATTCATTCGAACACTCAACTTTATTGTTGAAAACTAATGCATATCTGTGTAACAAGGAGAGCCTGTGTGAAATCTATTGGGAATTAATTTTTGGGAAAGTCTGGAATACTCTGTATGGATATACTTCATTCTCATAATCAAGTGCATTTGATTGGATTTTAATTTTTTTATTTTCTTACGGACAAAGTCCGAGGCTACAGAATTACATAGAAGCAAGGATATTTTTATTCAAAAATTGTTTGTGAGACGATTATTGCTTCTCAAAGGATCACAAAAGCGAAATTCATGACCATCAAAAATGTAGTACTGGCTTTAGCAGGGAGCAAAGTGGATGGCTGCCTGTGATGCTGCGTTTTAGAAAGCACTACCCTTCAAAGTATTGTAAAAAACTAATTTCTTGTGCATTGAAACAACAGAACTTTCGAAAGAGTCCCGCTAACTTCGGTCAAGAGTGCAATAATAACTGTTGAAGCTGGTGTGGATGAAGTGAAATCCAAATGCTTTAGAGATGATTCACAAAAGATTAAATGAGATAAGTTGATTAGAACATTGGAAAAGATGAGAATGAATCAATTGCCACGTGAAAGGGATGCTTTTAAAAAGGATTCCATTAATTCTTCCGATAGAACAAACTTCATTTCAGAGCACACATTCACACACGCACACACTAGGATGGTTCTTATTTGACTCAAAAAAGTTTCTTTCAGTTTGTTTTCATTTTCTGTTGTCAACAAAAAAGGTTTTTTGTGTATGGGGCACCCTGGAATTTTGTTCTACATTATGAAGAAGTCCTACAATATTTTTTACATAATCTTCAAAAAGGATTTAGGGGTCACTACCGACGTTTTCAATGGGCATTTTTGATCCCTGTTTCAAACGTCGGTAGCGACCCCTGGATCTCTATTGAAGATTATGTGAAAAATATTATAGGACTTCTTCATAATGAAGAACAAAATTAGAGGGTGCCCCGTACAAAAAAGAAAAACTTTTTGTTAACCACAGAAAATGAAAACAAACTAAAAAAAAAACTGTTTTGAGTGAAAAAAGAACCACCCTAACACACACCCACCCACGGTTCACATAATCTCCTTTTGAAAAACATTGATTTGAATCAGAGTTCGAGATATGGAAGTTTTGTTATTAACCTGAACAGCTGTTTTGACAATATCAAAAGAAAAGAGGAGGCCACCATTGATTTTCGCTATTTTTTTAATAATTCACGATGAATCTTTAAAAATTGCACTACCCGACGTGATTTTTCCTTTCAAAATGAACACATCACATCAAGGATCGTTTCAAAACTGCTTGGCACTTTATCAATCGAATGATGTAATCTGCAGATATATCAAATGGAAGAGTTCCCTCCATGTACGAATGGACAACAAAATAAAATTTCTTTCTAACTCAATGTCATATATCATTCATTATGAATTTCGTCTCGTCAAAAACGGATCAGAGAATGCAAATGGTGTAGAAAGTTAACTCTAGTGAAAATTCCATCAGTAAAGAACAAAGCTCCTCCTCCTCTGCGCATCTGATGGAATTGTATCCGTTTGGAAGAGAACGTATCAAATCCCACTGGATGGAAATTGAAGTTCTGCCTAGTTCTAATGGAATTTTTCTGAAAGGAGTGTTGAAGAAAACAAACCTTTTCCCACGTTTCTTCCGTATTGACACAAAACGTAAACGAATGATCAATTAGTGACTGTATTCCAACAATTTAAGGGGTCTTCCTGGTTAAGATTTTCAAGAAAAAAATTTGTTTTTTTCATAGAAAAAATTGAGATATCGTTTTGAAAATTTGTAGCTATGTTTATTAGACCTTGAATATTATAAAACATTTTGTTTCAGATTCAAACAAATTTTTTTTTGTTATACTCATTTCAACAACAAAAAACGCTAAACAATGACGGTGAAAGTGGTTTGGGACGACCGTTTGATCTGAAAAAAGCAAAAAAAATTGCAAATTATTCCTTGTCGAAGTGGCTATCGCATGAACTAGAACCTATTTGATCGATGAAAAAATATCCGATTTGCGTCCGATTTTTCACCCTCTAGAATCGGTTTTTTTCGAAAATGGCCGCCATTCTGTTATTTTTGATGAGAACAAATATCCTAGTTCATGCGATAGGCATTTCAACAAGGAATGATTTGCCATTTTTTTCAACCACCCGGTCGCCCCAAATCACTCCCACCGCCATTTCCTAGTGTTTTTTTGTTTAAATTAGTGTAACGAAAAAAAAAATTTTTTTTTCATCTGAAAAAAAATTTTTTCTAATATTTAATGTTAAATAAAAGGACCTACAAATTTTCAAAATGATATCTCAATTTTTTCTATGATGAAAAAATGCTTGAGAAAAAAATATCTCTTGGAAATCTTAACCAGAAAGCCCCCTTAAACAATATACGGTTCTCCATACAGATTTTGATATCATGAATTCTGGAAAGTACATTTTTATGATTTTCACATTTTTTATTGTATGAAAATAGCACAACAAATTATGTAATGTAACGACTCCTATTGCACAACATAAGCACACAAATCTTCCTCATTACAGTCTGTTACTGTATGAATCATAATCTCGCTTGTCTGGGTATCCCTGCTAAACTTTGCCAATAAAGAACGATACAGAACGATACATTTCTTCTAATGTGGTTTCTGAATACGGAATTAACAATGTTATGCCGTTATTGACCGGTAAAATTTTATCGTTTCTTATCGTATTCTGTAAAATTCATCATAAAATTTATGTGATGTTATCGTGAAATTCCTATAGAAAAAGTACCACTTTCTCTGGAACACATGACTATTCTCTTTCAAATAACTGGTACTTTTTCTATAAAAATTCCAGGATAAAACCTCATATATCCTATATAATTTCATCGAATACGATGAAGAACGACAGAGTTCTATCTGTTAATAACGATATAATATTTTGAATTCCGTATTCAAAAACCTCATTGAAAACTATAGGAAGAATGTATCGTTCCGTATTGTTCTTTATTGGGAAAATTTAGCAGGGATCCTTCTTCAGAAACAATAAAAACAGATCGAGAATAATTCCAATTTACTTTTGATCCTGTAATTTCTCATTACAAAAAGCAATGAACTCCAAATTATTCAGAAATAAACATCTTGATGGCAGCATGTATTTTAATTTTCCAACTCAATATTGGTGAGTGAATATATTCCAAAAGAACATTTTTACAAATAAAACACGAGTATGCGTATCGGTGAATTATGGCGCCGTATACTATAGTGTGTATTCCATTTCAGAATTGGATGTTTCTCTCTCCGTTGGATCAACAAAATGGATTGAATCGTTGATATGGGGTATGGAACAGAAAAAGAATATCTCTTTGTACACACGTGTTCGAGCATTGATTGTTCCGCCAACAACAACTGTCAACGAAATGAAACTTTCACGTCCTTAAATATGTTGCATTCAATTAATAAATAGAAGCATATCTTCCTCGGAGACTGTTGACAATTGAATCTCGATATAGAATTTTTCATGTGATTGTAGTAATTACATAATGTCATCGAAGAACAGGATGGAACTCACACTGTAAAAAATGTGGGGAGTTTTCCTTCACACTGTTGGTGGATTTCGTCATCTCATCGTAGGGGGAATTGATTTTCGATAAAAAAAAATAGGGATATTTCCATCTCTTTGAAGGATAATTTATTTTTTTGGATTTTGAATTCTCTGCAAATGAAGGGAAAGTTCACCGAATTATGATACACGATCATTTTTCATATATGATAAAAGTATTGAATTTGACACTTATTACTGATGAAATGATAGAACGTTGATTCAATGCACTTTGAATATCAATATTGAAACAAACACTCGGACAAAGAACAATTAGTGCAAAAAAAAAATTAATTGATATTCTTGTGCCGGGGTCTGTAATTTTGAAAAGAAATATTAATTATGATTTTAGGAGTAAATTTCGAAATTGGAATCGTGATGGATTCAAGGTAATTTTCGCATACAGAATTAGTTAATTCCCAACAACAATATAACAATATAAAATAAGTCTCGTAATATTCACTTCTCTTGCAATTCGATTTCCATAAATTGTGATTTTCCTATTGATTTATTTAGCTGAGGTTGGTTCTGTCGTTCCATCTTCAAATATCAAGTAACACCCGAGTGAATCAATCACTGCTTGAAAATTATCATTTCGCACCTTGAACAACAAGGTTATATTATCGTTCTCTCGTTCACTCTTCTGCCAGCGGATTAATGGAATCCAAGAATCAAAGAGCACACAATGATTTTCGTCCCTTGGTATCGGGTTATGGTAATCTACCAAAAGGAATAGAAACACAGCAAAGAAAAGAAAGAAGAAAGCTCTTCCGTTCTTGAGAAGTCCGACGAAGTTTCAAACTAAGTTAGTAACGTAGATCCTATTAACTAGTAGGGTAATACGAGGCAAGAGTCTTATCGGAGAAATTATCTTGGCCTTCTACGATTCTTTTGAACTCTCCCTCTCTCTCCCTTTTTCCTTCCTTTAGGTTTCATCGTCAAAAAAGAGAATTTAAGTTTCTTCGTTCAACCATCGTGAGAGATACACTATTCGTGTTGAATTTTTCTGTACTCCATTTCTTTCTCCGTCACATCTTCTTTCCTCTGCGGAGTGCGAAAATTGAATGCTCGATGTACTCTACACAAGGCGGATGAAAATTTTCCAGAGTTTTGAGGTAGATTTGACGCAAGTACTTGTAGATAGGTCGATTCCAAATGGTGATACCAACGAGACTGAAAAAAGTTATCAGTTTCGATTTCCTCTTTCGAATTGCGGAATTCTCGATCCACGAATACCGAATGTTGAACGGAGGATTTTCTCAATTCAAAATAGTTTTCTGCTTTCATGTTACGGAATTGTCATTCATGTCACCATTGATTTGATATTGAACTTGATATTTTCATTGGTTAAATCACAAATTTTTGAAATGATGGTGAATTCACAGTGATGAATCAACTTCTCGTGCATTGAAAAAATTATTTCATGAATCTGCCCAGTGACGTGCATAGTATTCTCTAGGTAAACAAGTCTAATGATTGACACAGAGAGCAAATGGAGTGATTTTTGTCAAGATACCATCCCATATAAAAATCTTCACGCTCCAACAATGCTCACAATAGAATATGGTTAGGCATAAAGCTGGACAATCTACATAGAACAATGGGTGGTTGACAATGGTCTAACAAGGAGACTTACGGAAGTGTCACTCACCGATTGTAATTAAACTTTGCATACTTGTAGAACATCGAAAAATAAACGACACATATTTTTTAATATTGACAATGGTGGAGGGTTGAGGGTAGAAACCACCCTTCGAACGTCACAGTGGGACTAATCGAGAATTTTTGTGTAAAAATCGTAGAACTCTTGATAGAAGAATGATAGGGCCTTGATTTTTTTTCAAATGAAGGGCAGACATCCCAGATTTGAGGAAAATTATCCAGAAAGTCCGATAAGCCCGTTTAGACCTTGAGGAGATTCATGGCAAATGAGGGTTTTCAGCAAAAATACGACTTTTTCAGGATTCAAGAGAGTGAAAAATTTTTTGTCATTGTGTTATGCATCATTCCTTATGTATTTCGATGTGCTGAATCCACATCTGGAGCTAACAATGTTCATCTCCCCAAGTTTTCCCGGAAAACACAATTAAAGTATGAAGATGCGGATTTCACGATTATTTACATGAATCAAAGGGGAGAAAATGATTTGATCGATGGATTATACATCATTTCCCAAGGGATTCGGTGCACTGAATCTCAATCTAAACACAGAATATGTGTACCTTTCCAGGTCCTTCCGGAAAATGCAGTCAAAGTGGAAAGCATTCGAAGTCTATAAAGAATGATGTATATATTACACATCGAGTGAAACATTGTCCCCCCTAAAAATTCTATAAATAATAGTAAAATGGACCTTTCACCGGATTCCTCCACTTTAACCAATTGTTCCGGCAGAACCTGGAAAGATAGACGAATTCTGTTTTCAGATTTGAATTCAGCGTGTCGATCAAATTATTTTTTCACTTTGAATCATATAGATAACCGTAAAAACCGCATTTTCATATTTTAACTGCGTTTTCCGGGAAAATTTGAAGAGATGAACACATTCTGTTTCCAGATTTGGATTCGGCATATCATACGTAAGAAATAATGCATAGCATATTGAGCAAAAATTGTCTCCCCTAGAAATCCTATAAATAACAGAAAAATGGATGTTTCAGCATATTTTTTTCCACTTTTATCGCGTTTTCCGGAAGAACCTGGAAATATAGACGAATTCTATTCTGAGAATCGGATTCAGCGTATAAAAAACCATGGGGTATCATGTAAATAACCGTGAAATCCGCATTGTCAGACTTTAATTGTGTTTTCCGGAAAAACTCGGAGAGATAAACACATTCTGTTCCCAGATTTGGATTCGGCACATCAAAATACATAAGAAATGATGCACAACAAATTGACTAAAAATTTTTTACCCTCTTGAATCATGAAAAATTCGTATTTTTGCTAAAAAATCTCATTTCTCATGAATTTTCTCAAGGTCTAAACGGGATCATCAGACTATCTACATATTTTCCCTCACATCTGGAATGTCTGCCCTTCAATCAAAAAAATCAAGTCCCTATCATTCTTCTATCAAGAGTTCTACGATTTTGACACAAAAATTCTCGATCAGTCCCACTGTGACGTTCACTGAGAAAAGTGAACTGTAACCATTACCATGCGAAAATAGTAGTTGAATGACAGAATCAGGTTATTCGGTATCCATCTTCATGTAAATGGTAACCATTCCCATGTGCATGAACATTGCTACGATTCTCTACAGTATCCGAAACCAAATTCGCGAAGTTGTCCCCCAATTACTATTTGTACATGGTAATCATTACATTCCACTTCTCTCAGTGTTCGAAGGGTGGTTTCTACCCTTAAATCCCCACTATTGCCAATATAAAAAAATACGTGTCGTTTATTTTTCGATGTTTTACAAGTATGCGAAGTTTCAATAGAATTGGTGAGTGACACTTCCGTAAGTCTCCTTGTAAGTATTGTACCAATGTAGGAGATCAATACGTGAACTTCGTTGACCCATCCTCCAAACAATATTGCTTGAAGGAAAGGAACTGATCTTACATAAGGATTCCTAGCACATTTCAGAGTTCTGCTTTAAGCATTGGGCAGTCCTGAATGACAGTGGATTCTCATGTTACACTAAGCATAATTGTTAGCTTGGCCCAGCTTGGGTGGCAGCTTGACTCAACTTCAGCGATAGCTTGGCCAAGGGTGAAACTTCGTTCTGAAGCGGCAAATTACAATAACTCCCACCAAGATGCTGCTTGTTTCTTGCAAGTGGCAAACTAGGCCTTCATGTTTCAGGACGCGCCTAATTCAACGCCAGAATCACCGGATTTGCGTTATTCATTGAGTCAAAGTTATACGTTGAACTCCTCGAAATTCTCCGACATTTATTTCGTTCATATTGAAATTACAGAATTGATATTTGATTTCATTATCAACTACGGAAAACGATGAGATTGCCATAAAATTGCGACAGCGTTAGTACATCCCTGATAAACAAATTTTTGTATCGATGGAATATAATATGATAGGCCTTTTCCGACTTTGAGCCTTGATTATCTCGGGCTGAGACTCAAATGATCTAATGATTTCAAAGTTGCACGATGTCTGGTTTGTATTTTCAATAGAAAAGTGAATTGCTCGGGTTTGGCTTTCTGTATTCCATAAGGGAGCTTCATAAATTACAATAAAAAGTGCATTAAATGGATCATATTATCAGTTTCATCGAATGAGAAGCTTTTTCTACTTTTCTTCTTTATTTATCCTTCAGTCCCAGATAATTGTCTGCCTATATATTTTCTGACCATAAGTTCAAAAGGACGATAGAATCATAGTGTATTTTCTCTCTGCTTCGGAGATCTAGTAAACGAAGCCAGCGAATGAACGATACAGAAACTATGTACAGTTCCGAGCGCGATCTCAGTTGTCAAGTAGGATTCATGGTGACGCAGGTGGTATGGGCGGACAGATCGTAGCGAGGGATCGTATAGAATGGCAGGGGAATGAGTAGGACAAGTGAAAACGAAAAAAGTGAATTTTCGGCCCGACATCGGTTATTCCGGCCGCGACTCCGGCAGCATAAATCGTAAGCCAACTGTGGAACAATCAATATCGGTCCTGGACTGCGAGAACAGGGGGGATAAAAGAGAAAGCAAGTTAGAGCGAGTCGTTGAAAGGGGCTAAGGGGGAGTGAGAATGAGATATTTGATCTCCCTCATCCCTCTCATCCTTTTAGACAAAAGGAAACAAGATCCTCCCAGACGAATGTACAGACAAAGATTCTATCCTACCTCCTCTTCCCTGCATCCTCGGACCAAAGTCTATTATCTTCCGTTTTGACGGAGCAATTGTACTTCTCATTGATTTCCACGCGTAACGGATCTACGTATTCACGAATTACATACGGTAGATACGGCACAATGGTGGAAAACTGCCGCACTGTACGTATGGTCAGGGACGAAATGAAATTAGCAAGGTATTGAATTAACGTCGATGTTTCGCGTTACAACTGCGAGCGAAGCGAGTCAAGTTAAAACGATATATACGTATGTGTATCTATGTGCGCCGCGGATCCACTACCGATACGGTCGTCACCCTTTGTCGTTATTTTTAGCTGTTTTCAAGAGGAAGGGTGAGTAGGCAAACGGATTTCCATCCGCTGGATTCAAAGCTAATCATACCTAAAATGCAAATTTCCGAGAATACGTGAACAACAATTTTTTAATTAAAATTTCACTTGGTTTCAGAGGATTGAATGTTAAAAAGGAAAACGATTTTATCGCTAGTCTGGTTACGATTTCGATATGGAAAAATGCTTCACAGTGTTTTTACATATGAGCTGTATAACACTCGTCTATATCTATATCGAAGTTGATATGAATATTCATGAAATATTGCGCATAGCATCTTGATATCAAAATTAAAATGTAATTGCTTTATCGTTAATTGTCAAATGCACATGCATTGATTTGTAAAAGTATACTCCATACAGAAAATTTTATCCCGCTCAATGTATGTTTTACATTTCAAAAGTATGGCATTCGAAATAGTTGTTCGCAATACGGTTCATTGATTATCTTGCAATCGATTTCCATTCGTAGAATGTAATCGAGATAATCAATCAGGATACATTGATCTCTTTATTTTGTATTCACGGGTTTCTATAAATTGCGACAATATCGTTTCGGAACTATTCGATTAATAGCAGTTTTCTTTTGTTGTTCCATCAAAGTCATCGGAAAAGTTCCGACAGCTCTTGTAAAAAGATTTCATCGAAAATTGTTCTGGATCTGCAACGTACATTCGGTGGATGGAAATCATTATTCCACAATCTGAAATTTTTGGGAATATTCTGTACTATAGATCGAACGATTAACGGTGTGGTTAAGGTTTCTTTGTATGTGATGTGTGTCATTTATTTATAGTGATACAAATAAAACTTTCATTTGTTCGAAACGTCTTCATTTCCTCTTTTTCCTTCAATTTTTCTGTTGGATACGAATGTGGGAAAAAACTTCTCCCCGTATGATTGACTGAGTTATCAAGGAAAAATTCACAAAAAAAAGTGAAATTCGAACCGGAAGCGAGGGAAAATAGTGCAATTGAATATCAGTGATATTCTATTCAAAAAGTCTCTAACAGAATTTTTTATATTTACAGGGAAATTTTCATTGAAACAAAATTGTACTATATGTGAGAATTGAATTACAATTAACTTACGTCTCCTGAATGTTCCGAAATACCACTAACACGTAAAGGGAAAATATAAAAGATTGAGAAATAAAACTTTGCTAAAGGCAATTAGATTTATGGACATCGTAATAGACGTCATAGTAAAATAGTATAATCTGAACTTTTTTTAAGAGTGTCTATTTATTGTGCTACAATACCTGAACATTTTTATCGTATCGAGATTTTAGGTTCATCTACCGATCCAAATCCTCATGAATTGCGATAAGATTTAAAGTTGGACTTTCTGCTGCCCAGCTCGAAATTTGAATTTATTTTCGTTGGGAGCGTTGATTCTTTCAAGTCAACGCCTGAACAGAAGGAGTACTAAATTAACCATTTGCTTTTCGAAGACATCCAGGAAATGTTGAGGAAGAGTTTAAGGAATCTTAACTCTTAATCTCAAGCTTTTAAGACATCTAAAAGATATATTTTAGGAACAAAGATTCTTCGAATGTGCAGAGGACATTTTTAGAATTTCATAAGATTTATTATTGAATTCATCCTAAACGTGTCATTAACATTCATTGATATCCATAAATGCAAAGTTCAATTCAAGGAAATAATTGAAAAGTTGATAAATTATTCCCCTGGAAAAATACGGAATATTAAGAGAAATATTTTCACTTGTCAGATGCTTCTCCAAGTGTAAAAATTCTTCAAGAAACATTTCTACTCGTATATCGAAAAATCCGCATTCTCAGACAAAACCATGTTGATTTTATTATTATTGTCTTACTTCCTTCTTGCGTCAATACCCGAGATTCGTTTTACATACTTCCTCATACAGAATGACGGTGCATCGTTTCGTTGAGGAGGGATCTCTTTCTTCCATGTCATTTTGTTGGTATGTCGAAGAAGTAGTCTTTGAACGCTGAAAGAAAATCGTCCGCAAAGATTCTCTCTCACTGTCGTTTTTTTTTCATTTCTTCCCTCCTACTTCTCCTCGCTTTTGTCTACCCTTCGTCTTCGTTGCACGACACTACTTGTACAGAAACGCTGCCGCGGCACTCGGCACCCTTGCGCAGCCCGTCGTCGCTCTCTCGAACCCTTCAGTACTCTCTAGCAGCTTTCTAGACCCTTCACCTCAGCCACCATAGACCAACCCTTTCACCCTTCTTCAACGTGCAGTCGCCACTAGTCATTTCAGGAACGACCACTCATTCTCGAGCACGCCTTCTTATTCTAGAGGAGTCTGAAATCGCGTCCTTGATGTGTTGCCAGCGTTTTTTAAAATCGCTAGAAAAGACACTAACTGTGAAACATGACAAGAACACGGGAACATCAATAAAACTACTCACAACTGAACGGGATAGTATTGTTGAACGTAGACACAACACGTATGGATCATGGAAATGTTTTTGAAAAGTTTTTCCTTCAGTTTGAAATCAAGAAGTATCCTCAATCTCTAACTGTTGGATCTTGGAGGAATTTTTCGCGCACAAGAATTCTACAAATTCAATATTGTTGAGTCGCTATATCACATTGTATACAGGTATTATTCATTTCATTTTCTCAACTAATTTTAATCTGAAATTTCATACTTACAATTTTTCTGTACAGAGTTTCTAACGAGAACGAATGATGGTTCATATTTTGATATACTCAAATACAATTTAGTACAATGAAATAGGAACCATCCCACACAGCACTACAGTCCAAAACAAAATTATTTAAGAATTTTTCTGGGACTGTGGTGCTGTGAGGAATTACTCGTCTTCCATCATCTTTTCTGGTAGATAACCAATACTATATTGGAAAAAATCTCTCCTCTCAGTGGCGTTTATGAAATTTTTCAAGATGTTTTATTGAGGGAATAAGAATACATGTTTCAGAGGATCTCGTTGTTTGAAAAACTTTCAATTATAAAGATAGTTTATTGTGCGAAACTCAAATATCTTTGGTTGCAGATCCTTTCTTCAATAATCTCCTATCGAAAATGTAACGAAGTTCAAGGAGCCACAGGACGCAAAAGTAGATTGTATTTTGTACATTGAATCATGTAAATGAATGAGAATCTCGATTTCATATAATTTATTATTCTGTGTCGAATGATTAATCGATCTATCCGAATGGTGACTCAATTTCCGTTAATTCTAATTCAATACACACTCAGAAAAATTTTCAGTCATTTCAACTGACAATCCCTGTTTATAGTGGATTCAACCTTTTTTTCAATTCAAATCGATAATTTTCTGGAATACAGTTGTCTGGATTTTGTTAATTTAACTGAAGCGAATTTTTCCTGAGTGCAGTTAGATCGCTTCAACAAACGGAATGGAAAAATCCCCAAACTCTGTAAAACTCTATATTTCACAAACGTCACAGTTCGATTTTTATGATGCAAACAATAATAAAATATATCGTCGAACACGAATAACCCGTACGAATCTGTTCCCTGCATTTTTATGAACCAGCGTACGTGTTGGTTATGTGAGTAACTAAACGTTGCTTGTCATAAAAAGTACGTACCGCTCTTCTTGTTTCCTCAACTGATTTTGTATTCGACGATCAAGATCATGTGGTATTAGAACCGAATTCAAAGTACGGTACGGTGTGAGGAAATAGCTGATGAATGAACTGATCGTTACTGAGAGAAGAAAGAATCAATCACGAAGAACTAGCGATGAGCATAATGAGTTTTTGGACACGGTTTTCCTACCTCAAGATCCGGGAAGTGGTAACCTCCATTTGGAGATAGGACAACTTTTTACGGTAGGCTGTGTTAGCATTGATGTATGATTACCACATTGCGTTCTCAAAGATTAGTCATCATCTTATCACATTTTTTCAGTATCTATTTCAATCATATCACAATCAATCTGTTTTCATTCCGTATAATTAAAATTCCTTCTTCAGGAAATTCTGATATCTAGTATTCCTCCTCCCATTGCGGACAATGGTATTCATTCAAACATTTCAACAATGGCCATATATATTTTCCAGTAAACTAATTCCGATAAACTTTATAGTCTGAGGACACTCGTTCGTTTGCGGTCAAAGACGTCTCATCCAAAAGTACAGTTCCATAGTTTCTAACACTTTACGTAACCCAAACATTGACGAATCTCTGGCGATTCCCATTCTTCAGTTGTAACTTCCTTGTTCAAGGAGAATGAGGTTATTGTGTTTATGATGAATTTGTATAAAGAGATAATTTACTTTTTTTGTTCATAAAAGAATGATAGACTGGATTCCAATGCAAACAATTGTATAATAATTAGATCGAAATTTGCACGCCCTGATAGAAATAAATGGAACTGAACCGATTAGATCAGAAGAATTCCCAGGAAAATATTTCTGAACTTTGATCGACACTAGAAATCCATGTGATAGGCGTGTGGACAATAAACACTTGAGTATGAGATATTGTTTCATAAGAGCATTCTAAGGAGAGTATTATAGATGGTAGCATTTTGATTCAATTTTACTTCGCTGTATAGTGATAAAAACGAAGTACCCAGGGTGCATTTCACGCTCTACGCTAAACACTGAGAAGACTAACACTGTTAAATCCTTCACCGAATGTGGCGAATACAACTGACTGATGAAAAATACATACCCCAGTGGTAATTTCAACAATCGACCATTTTGCCTCTCGATAAAGATCATTCACCCAACCTCATTTTCCATGGCTGCTCATCAGAGACATTCAAAATTCTCAAATCAGTTTCAAGACAACGCAGAGATTATTCAAAGTCTCCAAAATGAACAGTATGTTTTAACATACATAAATCTTCGGATGCTTGTACGTTTTATGGCAGTTTTACCATAGACGAGTCGTAATGTCAAAGACTGATTCATGTGCGCAAGACATGACACGCTGAGACGACTAAACGATAGCTGCAATACTAGCGTAACACCTTCAAATATTTTCAGTAACTGATGAATGGACAAATAAATCAAGGATGAATGGAGCTACCGTGATACATGACAGTAGAAGAACATCCAATCTCGAATAAATACCAATATCCATCTGAGTAGTAAAATGAGGTATTTTATGGGAAATAAAAGCTTCTGGATATCGATTATTCAAAACCAAGGATTCTTATTAGTGTAATTATTGATTGTATAAGCGGTGTGAGAGTTGATATTTCGTTTGACACATGTAACAATAATTCAAACAATAGTACTTTGTAAGTTCAGAAACCATTACAATCGTTTCGGAACATTAGCTTTCACTTGTCATAATACCTGAACCACCCGCTGTCCTCTCGCTACAAGTAACCAGAGGGGTCCAACTTCTGAATTTCTTCCACGTCAATCATTCGCACGCTTGAATAATAATTCATTCTCTGCTCTATCGAATGAATCGAATCACCCATGGAGCCGAAAAAAAGGTGGAAATATTCGAGATCAGAATATTTACTCATTTTGAACATTGATTACCCACAACCTTTCTGTCACCTGGAATGTATTAAAAAGTTGGACACATCTTTTGGAAAAAAATATTATATAAACGCATGCGCCCCATGAAATTTGATGAAAGAGTGTTTAAATACCGCTACAAAATTCTGTAAGGGAGAGTGATATTTTATAACCCTATTTGGCCATTTCCGAGATTTTTTTAATGGTCTAAAAAAACGTGTTCACTGCTATGCGGACAACAAAAATATTCATATGCCATCAAAAATTTGTAAACTGGCAAATTAGTAGGAATGCTTCTTGCAACCGGTTCGTTTTATTAGATTTATTGTTTGCTTGCTCACGCCTCAATTTTATTTTGCTGTCTACATCCCTGATTGAAGGAACCCATTTATTCCGATTAAATGCGTAAAATTCTGATTCAAATAGAATCGGTGTTAATCAAACCGGAATCGGAATTTCGCACTTTTAAGTGGAATGGATAGGTTCTTCTAATCAAGTTTGGAAGTTAAAAATCAATCATTCCTTCAGTTTAACAGAAGTTGAATAATATTTGAAGGATACCTGGTGAAAAAATTCCGGAAAACGTTCCTTCTTAGAGTCACAGAAGACTTCCCTAGTAGAAATTTTCTCTAGCAAATGATGAGGCACTGATCAGTTTTCCATTTTACTGATCAGGGACTGATCAGGAAACTTACGAGTTTCCGACAAGGGGTGTAACGCTCTGACTAATCAGAAACTGATTGAAGAAACTGAGCAGATATGAGCGAGTAACTGATGAGGGACTGATCGGTAGTTGATGAGTTATTTGCGAGTAACTAACGAAGCATTTATCACCCACAAAAATGCAGGTTATGTCGATGAAGATATGAAATTATAACACTAAATTGATGATTCTTCACCTAAATAATAATTTATGTTTTTCTTTAAGATGTTTCCAAGGATTAAAAAGTAAATTTTCAGCAAAACCCGTAGGAAAAATTTTCCTAGACTTTTTCTTAGATAAAATGTAGGAATTTTGGCCAAGGACAAAAAATATATCAAACCATATGTATGGTGTTTCCACATCAATCATGAGATAATATTCAAGTTACTACTATACTTACTCATAATAAATAACAAAACTATATTATTTCACAACAAGAAAGAATATAAGTATACATATTACACCTCATCTCCTTTTATACCATAACCTTACAAAATGTAACAATTTCCAAGGTAGTTTTGTTATGTGCATATACTCTTTATAATTATTGAGGTTAGGTTTCATCGATTCGATACAGCAAACCCAGGATCAAATAATCTGAACCAATTCGATTTAATTTCTTTGAGATACTTCAAATTTTGGTTAAGACATATCGAAAATATGTGTAATTTCACAATTGCAATATATCACTTCAATAACAATGAATATGTTTTTTAAACCGAATATTTTTTATGAACATTTACGCTATCAATATTTCTTGCGAATAAAGGCAAGAACTTGTCAGAATTTGATCAGTTTCATATGAATTTTAATAATCATATTAGACAAATCAGTTCCCAATAAGTAAATGATCAGTTTTTCCTGATTAGCGTTTCCTCATCAGTAATAGGGAAAACTGGTGATATTTCTACTAGGGTTGTTGAATTCTTCTAAATAACATCTAAAAACTGCTTTGTGGATCATATCGAGCGTCAGAACCTATGAATACTGAGAAACATACCAAGATAGTAAAAATTGTCCAAATAATTCTCTTTCAAACCAAATTATACTTCAACCTACGTGCCGATATCCACATCTAGCGTCGATATCAATCCATAAGATGAAATTTCATAAACGTGACTCATAGTCGGGACCAAGTTTGTGCATTTCTATTCGAGATAACTCGATGCAACATTCGAATTCAAATTTGTTTGTTGTACTTCTCGAACGCTATGAATCGTTGACAGAGCATCGCATGACACTCAGGGGTTGCGAGAGAGAACAAGTTCTTCCCCGAGATGACTTCTGTCACCTGAGTTGTATGTTTCAGAAGAGGAAAACGTCTTTATAAAACATTGATCCTGGTATGTTGCAGTTTCCGATGCAGCAACAACGTCACATGATTCTATCCCTTTCTCTCTTACCAGTTCGACGCTTTAGGTCGTAGTGGGATGAAAATCCCATTGGCGCGGCACGATCAATAATACAGGTGCCGGCGTCTAGACAGGTCGTCGTAGGGGTCGTGTAGGGTTTTTGCGATGACTGTACACCCGGTGGCTGGTATTGTGAGTCAAAGGTCTTTCGCAACGAATTTATTAAAGGGTCTTACGTTCCTCCCGTAGAAGAGGGTGACGGTCTCGCAGTTAAGCGACTCTCAGAGGCTGACGTGAAGCCAGCGACAACGACCACTACGTTTTTCACTTTGACGAAGACGTCGCGACGTCATGATGCAAGAAAATGGCCTAAGACTCCACATTTTCTGGCCTGACACATAGGATTGCGCACGGACAAATGACGCGTAAAGAGCGTCGTTCAAACCCACGTATTTTGAGCTATCAAATGTTTTTTTCACCGCGTGAAAAATCACTGCGGATGATTCTGCGTATACGTCTTCGAATGAAAAAAAGCAAACCAATCAATTTATATTATCTGCATAGGTGGAATGATGATATTATCAACGAATATTTGCATGTTTCTTCTTATCACCTCAACATTCATTCTCCGCTTTAATGTTTTCTCTAACTCGCTTATTGCTTGTTTCATGTTTAAGTAGGAAATTAACCTTATCTCTACTTTCCTTTGTTCTCCCTCGATTGCCACTGCTTCTACTTACTTCCTATATAATTGGTATATAATTCTCTCATTAAACAAGATGTAATTACCATCAGTTATATTCCAGTCGTTCTTTGGATTCTTCGGGGATGCTGTATTTATCAAGTGTTAATTTCCATATTATGAAAAACATTCGTATATGGCTGAGAGATGAAGTACTTGTCTGTGGCTAGTTTGAAACTGCCGATGGATGATAATTAGGAGTTTACTCTTCGGGATAGGAAGAAACTTTATAATAAAGACGTTTATGAAGATCAAAATATGATACCGTAATACAATCACTTGTCATTTTTGATTTAGTTTCTCTTGCAATAATTTAGAAAACCGCTGATGACGTAAGAGGAATGAATTGAGCAAATATTGACAAAAGATTGCATTTGTCCATCATTTGGAAACGTACGATAGTATATAATATATAATAATTGTTACAACAGAGTAAGTTTCTGTTATTGATCAACAGGAAAAAGGAATGAATGATATTATTAACGAAGTTTGACTGAGCTTCACTGCCTTTTGAGTGCGATTATTTGACGTCATTTGTTGAATCAGTCCAAGCAGAAGAAAGTGAGGAACAAAAAAAGATTACGAAGAAATGGAATGTTTTCAGAGATGTAGCTATTACGTTGTACATAAAATGCGATGAATCATTTTCGCTAGATTTCTGGAATGATTCGCTGAACAGGAACTCGGATGAAGATACTAATAAAAGTGTATTCCCAATGAATTTTTGAAGATTTCATTTCCAATCTCGCTAAAAATGATTTAATTTTCTTCCCTGAAGAAAAACAAAAGGGATCGAGTGTGTTCTTTCTTTGATGATCTGTTCCGACTGATTGTAACGTGAAGAAAAATGCTCTTTCATTCTATTGTTGGGATTAATCGTTTTATTATATACTTGTCTCAGCGAGAGACATTCATTTTTTGCTGGCGAATTTGAGTTTTCAGCCAAAAATAACATTTTTTCCTTCAAGGTTTTTTACACTGAGAGAAAAGGAAGCATAAGAATCACAATTTTTATCAACAGATCGAAGACATTGCGGACAATAGAAGGTAATCGCTCAACATTAGTTCAATAATTTACTGTCCAAATAGTAATCTCTTGAATTCAAATAGTAATTTATTAAACTAATGTCGAACGATTATTTTCTATTATCCACGATGGCTTCAATCTGTTGATAAAGACTGTGAATTTCAAGTTTCTTTCCTCTCAGTATATCAACTTTTGGAAAGATAATGAATATCTTCACGTATTTGTTCATTATTACATGCAAAATGATTCGACAAACGGAGATTCATAGTTGATTTCTGTTTTCTTCTTATTCTCAAAGTATCCTCAACTTATGAATTCCTCTTCATGTCATTTCCTTGTTCTTTGAGGTGATCCTAGCGGCGGAATAGCAACTAAATAGTTTACGACAAACTATGGACAAACGTTTTGATTCAATCAGAATATGACTCTGTACAACAGTGCTCTGATTCAAGTAAAAAGGTTGCATAAAGTGATATTTTGAATCAATTGAAGTGTCTCCCCATAGTTTTTCGTGAACGATTTCGCTGCTGCCACGTCACTACTATCCCCTTAATGATCTAGTTAATCGAAAGAACTGCTTTGTAAAATGTTTCCATTTGTTCATGCCCGTTATCGAGCATTTTCTTTCGTAATCTATAAGTCGTTGAAAACTTGCCCAACTCTCAAACGCTCTTGGTCCTCAATGAAACATGCAAAATATGCGGTACGTGATGAGCAACGTGATAATGATCTGTTGTTGGATTTCTGTTGCGTTATACTGACGTGGAGTCATCAACCCAGTTTCTTGTCCATGACTGCTCATTTAATAATATCACAATTATGTTCCATTATTCGAGATCCCACTTCCTCCATTGTGAGCAGAACACGTGTTATCTCACGCAAACTGGCGGTGGATCTGATTGAAAATTTATCCAAGAAGAGAATATTTTTCTGTCCGCAATGTAAGAATTTGAATTCATTCAAGTATTCTCTGATTTGATTTCTACTAGGGCTGGCTGGAATGGTTTCTCTTTCATACACTGGAAGAAACACGGAAAAAAAAGAAATAGCTGTGTTAGCTATTCACTTTTTCAGCACTCTTTTTTCAACGCTCTAGCTGAAATAATTGCAGCTGTAACTATTTTTTAGCTACCGCAGTAGGAAATCGTGGCTGTAACTGCAAGAGTTTTGTGGTTGGTATTTGGATAACGAAATAATTAAGCTGTTGGATTTTCACTACGGCGGCTACATTTCTTGCTATTATTTGGGTAGCTGAAAATTAGCTACGACCCAGGTAGGAAATGCCAATATTGACAACTGGCCCATGCTTGTCAAAATACTGGGCTGCCAAGCATCGTGAACCAATATTGGTCCAATATACAACCGTTGTTCATTCTAGAAACCATACCGGGTTTCATACACGGAGAAAACAGAATTGACAAAACTGTCATTATTTGTGGAAAATATTACCATAATGTCTAGAGTCCCAGCGTTAGTCTTGAACCAATAAGAAGATATGCAATTCGACTTTGAAAGTTTAATATTTGTGAATTCAATTTTGAGAGACGGGTCTTTCAAAAGTACCATACTGATGGCAAAAATAATAAAACATATATATCATTTATTCATAATAACATATATCGCTATCCGTAACGGTATGAATCAGAATGTATTATTTAAAACTTCACAACAACTTCAATTGATTGAAGCAATACCAGTATGGCATATTCTTTGATATTCCTAGAATCCGATTTAGTATGGGAAAAATGATTCATTTGTATTCAAAACATTATTCGATTCTACGGTGAATTATAAGCGTGCGTACGTAAACCATCCCCCGACGTTCGCCGATGATTTCTGAACGAACGAACGACCGAGAGTGTATCTACGCGAAAGTGAAACAGAAGATTTTCAAATAAACAAAAATTTACTGCTGTGCATCTTTATTATTGTCATCTGCAATTATGTTTTTACACTTATTTGTGATTTATTATATTGATAATATTATAAATGAGATGTGAAATTCATGTCCTAAATGAAAAACTTGAGGATAACTGTATCATCACCATGAAGTAATCAGTCTTACGACTGGTTTGATGAAACCCTCCACCCCTGTCTATTATCCGTCAAACGTTTAATTTCTACATATCTACTACATCCCTTGTCTTGTACGATTTGCTTCATATAACTTGCTCTAGGTCTACCTTTACCAGTTTTACCATTCATTTTCCCTTCTAATATTGTTTTCAATAAACTCTCATGCCGTAATGTGTGTCCTATAAGATTGCTTCTCCTTTTCACGATGTGTTTCAAAAGATTTCTTTCTTCATTTATCTGCTCGAGTACTTCTTCATTTTTGACTTTTTCTATCCATTTTATTCTGAGCATCCTCCTATAACACCACATTTCAAAAGCTTCAAGTCTTCGTTGATCAGTTTTCCCCATTGTCCAAGTTTCGCAACCATAAAATGCTGTGCTCCAAACGTAACTTTTCAAGAATTTCTTCCTTACTTCCAAGCTTATATTTTTCGAGCATAATAACTGTCTCTTTTGGTAAAAAGCCTGTTTCCCTTGTGCTATTCTTGCTATTATATCTCTTTCGCTTCTGCCGTTCTCTGTAATTATGCTTCCTAGATATTTGAATTCTTTCACCTGTTCAATTGTCTCGGTATCTATTTTGATTTTCGTTCTTCTAGCTGTTTTCGCTGCTGTACACATCATGAATTTTGTTTTGTCTTTATTTATATTCATACAATAGTTTTCCAATAATATTGTTCTTATAGTGTTAATAATATTTTCTAACTCAGTACTACTCGTGGCAAGTATGGCTATGTCATCCGCGAATCTCAACATACTTATATTTTCTCCCTGAATCTGTAATTTCGATTGAATTTCCTCCTTCACTTCGTTCATTGCTTCTTCTATATATAAATTGAACATCAGTGGCGATAATGAGCATCCTTGTCTCACCCCTCTTCTTATTTGTGCTTCCCCTTCCTGACCCTCTATGTCTATTATTGCACTTTGATTCTTATATAATTCGTATATTATTCTTCTATCTTTATAATTTATTCCCACCTCCTTCAGGATCGCAAACATCTTCTCCCAGTCCACATTATCGAAAGCCTTTTGTATATCTACAAAACCTATGTACACAGATTTCTTCAGCGCTATCCTTTTCTCTATCACTGCCCTGAGTGCTAAGATAGCTTCTCGCGTTCCCCTATTTTTTCTAAAACCAAACTGATCTTCTGCCAATCTACTCTCTATTTTATTTTCCATCCTCCTGTATATAATTTTGGTCAGTTTTTTCGTAACTGTATGAAACAACATAAATAAACATAATTTATGTCCCATCGCTTGATTGAATAAAAATGTTCTCATGATCATTGGTGGTCATTGTCATTTCTTTTACCTCATTTATGTGGATATGTGTGTATGTGTTTCTGTTTCTTCATCACATTCTCCATTTTGAATTCAACATACTACTTTTCCTGTTTGAAGATTCTTATTTGAAGTTCACTTTGCCGCCTTTCATTTGAATTCACTTCCATTAAGTGGCACAGTGGAGCGCTCCTATCATTCCAATTTTCTCACGAGCGGAGTCGAGATTGTTCAATTCGTATATAAACTGATCATTAGATGCGTCACTATAACTTCATTCTTCTTGAGCTTATATATATGCACGATGTATACATCACATTCGCGCGTTGAGGAATTTTCTTATGTTCCATTTCATCATCATCATCATAGGAGCAGCAGAGCCATGCAGACAATCGTGAGAACGGAGACCCCGTCATTGGAGATACACTTTGTTATATGGTATATAAAAAAACACCTTCCTGAATGATCAAAACTTTGTCTAATTGCAGTGCCAAAATGGCAGAATTCAACATCTGTCACCATGAAATGAAAAAACACACAACAAAGAGGGAGGACGGGAAGAGAGGTGCCGGAAAAGCCGCCGCCCCCCCCCCCTCCTCTCATTCTAATCATGTTCTGATCAGCCGGATTGTATTTCACACTCTTCCGTGTGTTGACGTTTTCGTATCCCATGCAGCAAAGTGCTGGGAAGTTGCTGGGAGGTTGCGTCGCCAAATGCGCAGCAACATGTAGCAAACTCGAAAATTATTGTCATGATGCTGCGGAGATGTCTGCACTGAAAAAAGTTCGGTGCTTCACCTGTCGTTTCAATGAAGCGCAGCGTCCGTACGTACGATTTGTTGTGGCTCGTCCACCAAATCCGGCGCAAGAGTTGCACGATAGTCCGTGAAATTTCAATTACGTTCAACATCTGAGCCAGATTTAGCGTAGGAGCCGCACCAAATCGTACGTACGAACACTGCACCTTATTGAAATGACAGGTCAAGCACCGAACTTTTTTCAGTGTGGATAATGGACCTATGACACGTGAGATCAGACAACCCTTCAACAACAAAACACCAACTGGTGCAGCAGCACTGAATCAACAGTTGCACTGCAACTTTTGCTGTCAGGGATGTCTTTAAATTATTTCAGCTGAGTGCTGAAAAGAACATTCAGCAGAGTTCATTTCAACACTCGATTATTTTACCATCCGAGAATGATCTTTCATCCTTCACTTTGTATGTCATCAATATGATTTTCTATAGTGAAATTGGATCCACACAACAAAATCATTAAATCTACAAAAATGTACAACAGGGAATGTTCAAAATGATACTGATGTTTATAGAATAGAAATCATCATATACAAATGTATCCAATATTTATCGAATGATCTAAAAACAATTTCACTGGGCATTTTCGTATTTGATCTACAATGGAATGTCGACAAAAGACATGTAATTGATATCATCACAATGATCTAATGTTTACTTTATACATCGAAATATGCCAATGCAATATACACGATGATAAACGCACAAAAGCGAATTCGATGCCATTATCTCAATTTTGAAGGGATTATCAATGCTCGTGTTATTTCATACATATACAATCAATTTCATTGACAATAGTGACAAGTATGAAATTGCAATTGGTTCAATTGTTGATTCTCGTACCAACTGAAATAATTGTCGAATTAAAATTACTCTTCGTTATCGAATTTTATTGTAATATCCTCTATTGAATGAAAAGAATTGCCAGCTTTGTGAATTCTGCTGAAAAGCATATAGACGTAGCAGTTTTTTGGCGATCTCAAATAACATGAATGTTCCATGAATGTGCTAAGGGCATAGGAATGTTGTTTGGATTCATGGAAATCATATCTGAGCTCAAACACAAATGTAAATATAATCACGTTGAACCTTCGTTTTGCCGTAGTTATTTTTAATTGTTTTCGATTTTCCATTGTGGAATGGAAGAATTTTAGATTTTATCATTGAAAAACGCTGAGGATTTGCTGAAGAACACATCTTTTAAATAAACACACTGTCTCAAATTTGTCTTTCAGATGTTGAATGAATGTCTTCTAGTCGATTAATAGATATCTAAGAGATGTTTCATTCAACACTTTCTGACAACTTTCAAGCGTTGTGTTTGTTGGGTGACTATAAAACTTTATTCAATAAACTGTTTACAGTTATAATCGACCTAGGAGATGATATATCGTGAACCTTACAGTATCAATAGGTGAGGAGATACACAAATTATATCAAGATTGTATAGAATTGAATATAATCCTCACATAATTGGAAGATAATCTTCCTACTTCGCTTGATGAATTATGCAGTAATTCATGTACTAAAATTGGTTTCAAGTGTATGTAATCGCCACACAGAAGAAAGCATAAGGAATTATAACTAAACGAATACTAGAACATCGATAAGGGATGGTTACATATTTCTCTTCGAATAGAAAGTAGTCATTCGATGTAGCAATGTCTCTGTTATACTTCAACAACTCTGCAATATCACGGAGACGATTTGATTGGATGTCAAAAATATGAGGGATCCACGCTCGAGACATCCGTTGAATCATGATTCAAACAAAGTTAAATGAAGTGGATACATTCTCATACCAGCATGTTCTTCGTATTCTGTCTTGATTACCGAAGGGAGAATGTGAGCTGAATTAATAAAACTGAAACCTGACTCCGAAGAATACATTTTCGAAGGAATAGTCATTTTGATCGAGAGCATCAAGGATATTTCTTATCTTCCATCTCTTCTGCAAAAGTTGTAGAATTATCTCGGTTACAGTAGATTCTAGTTTGAAAATCATCCATAAATATATGATATCATGTTTGAGTATGTAATCATAAGAGTTTTATTTCATACTTTGGAATTATTTCAGTTGATTTTACTTTCATTTCACGGTGTTTGGTTCTTCATATCTGTGTGTGATGATGTTTGGGACGTTGAGTAATTTCATCATCGTCCGATACATGATAGAAAAACTGTATCAGCAAATAATATTGTGAAGACATCCTCACTTATGAGAAAGGTTCTACACTAGTATCGTTTAAAGTTGAACGTCGCATCCTCACAACACTCCTCAACTCGAAGACTGATAGGTAACAAGTGGACCAGCTTTACTGACGAGGTTTCTCATATATCACACTTCACATGCTTAAAGTGAAGGGACAAAAGTGATGTTATCTCGCACTTTATACTCACAACAATGTGTTTATCATCGATAATTGAGAGGCGTTTTGAAATATTTCAATGATGTTTTCATAAAAAAAAGAACTAGAGATATTGATTCCTCTCTTTCAATTCATGTATGTGAAAAAAATCAATTGAAAATCTACCTAGAATTGTACCATCACATGTTGAAAAAAAAGCTCTGAAGAGGGAATTTTTGACATGAAACACCTTTATTTCTGTATCATTCGAACTGTGCACCCGTGGAACCAAAAACTGCTGTACCCTGTTTGTACAAGACGTTTCAATTCACTGAGGATGTTCTGAGTTGCTTTAACCAAATACGCGAACTAATTATCTCTCAGTATTTTGAAAAATATGCAGAGTATTCTCATGAAATTTTACACAGATGATGAATATTATTTCAATGCTCACATCGAAAGTATGACTGAATCTTCGAAAGTTCAGAATCAAATGGAATTGAGAAGATGCATGTCAAAAAACAGCTGTAAATACAATTTCCTTGACTCTTCGACGGTCGCGTGGGGTGTTGAATGCCCCCCCCCCCCCCCAGATACTTTCCCTGAATTGCTAACGTGATATCGGAATTAATTGAAACGCTCTCATCTTCAAAATCTTGAAACAATGTTTTCATGAAACAACTCCACAACTTGATACGTGAACGTAAGTATTTTCTGATTAGTTTTCAAGCATTGAAATTGAGCAGCCATCCGAAAAACTCGCCGATTGCTCGAACCCGTTTCGGAATCTGATCTAGGAGCCCAATAGAACGAGGAAAAAAATTCATCAAAATGAAAAATAAAAACCATAGCCTGTTAGAACTCATAAAAACACACATTTTTTTCTGATAAAAATTTTTTCTCTATCATCCATAGTTTTTGAGATAAAAATTGAAAAGTCAAAATTTTCATGACCTCCAAATCAATTGAATTCAGATTATATTTCGCGATTACGCAGCGAGAAGTTGTTGGAATGACATGGCATTTGGTATACAACTTCATCATTGATCTCAAAGACAAATAGTGGGTACAATTTGTCAAAATATCTGATTATCCAATGAATATTTAACAATAAACAAAAACTGTTGAGAACACGCGTTTCCAAATTTCCACGGAAGAAAGTGTCGGGGGAATTTTCGATTTGGGAAAGGCAAAGTGACAAAATAGTTTGTCAATGCACTGAGAGGAGAGCAATTTGGGAGTTCGGTGAATAGTGATATACTTGTTCGATAAATCTAAATACTTCTGAACTTTCAGATTTATCGAACAAATATATCACTATTTACCAAACCACCAAACTGCGCTCCTCTCAGTGTGTTCGGAGAAGTCTTCCTGAAATTTACAGATTAATCGAGTGAAAAATGTGGGAAGATATTGAACATTGTTTACAATGGCACGTCTCACTTACCGTCACGGCAATGCTAATCTACTACGATACTTCATAAGGAAGTCCCGTTATCGTTAACATATTCAAATATCTTCCACATCTTACACTCAAATGATCTGAAAATTTCAGGAGAACTTCTTCGAACATTGACGAACAATTTTGTCGCTTTGAGATTTTCCAAATCGGAAATTCCCTCGACACTTTTTTCCGTGGAAATTTGTTGCGTATCCTCAACAGTTTTTGTTTATTGTTAAATCTTCATTCACTGTAAAAAGAAAGTCTTAAATTCAGCTGATTTCATGGCTGAATCTATGATGCAAACAAATTAAGCCGAAAAAACAATCGCCGACACAATGAGAAAGCATTGTCTGAAATTAAGATGCAAACAGATTAAGACTTTCTTTTTAAAGTGTTGCTTAATGAGATATTCAACAATATAAACAGAGTTTTTTGTCCGTGCTATAGTAATGAACCATTTTTCTCCGTGTCATTTTTCCGAAATGGATGGAAAATAAATGTGCCCAATCATTAATTAAATTAGTTTGTTTTTCATTGATAGGAGTTCAAAATTTCATGAGAAGATGTGGAATTTTCACAGAGAATATGTATGAACATCTATAATACTTCAGATGGCGAATATATTACATTTTCCAGTCAACATCGAATATCTACGATGTAAATTTTGTATTAGATAGTGAAAATAATGAACGGATTTCCTGGATTAGGGCGTCTGCAATGATGCATTATATACGATCATCAGCGGTTTCTCAACTTGATTTATTCTCAGCATAGTGAATACTTCAACTTTTTCAGAATTTTATCCTCAGAAAAGTGATAAATTCCACTCCCAAGTGCAAGACTTTCGAATGTTGTGGAACCGAGCTGCCAAATCCAAAGGATTTAAATTCAAAAGAAGACTACATCGATGCATCCGCAAATACCTTCTCTTCTTCCTTCTTCTGTTCCTTTCCTTCCTTGTCTGCTCAGATAAAGATTTTCCATTGGGATTATTCGAATTTTTATTTCCTCCAGTATTATCTATTCTGACCGAATAATTGCATTTAAAATAATTCTATCTTGATTGAACCCTTTGGATGTAACAAACCAATCCACTTATCCCCGTAATTGTATGCATAATGTAATATATATCGGTACTCTGAATATACTCAAGTTTTATAACGTCACTTTATTATCAGGTATCTCATAATCATATAAGGTTTATAGTGCATAGAATCTACACATGCTCGATATTCACAATGCGCATTCCTTATATTCCCATCATCCGATGTATCGCTGCAAGCTTGTTTTCTGATTGGTTTCAGAAAAAAAATGTTGTTATATTTTGCTATCAAACAATACCATATAACTTCAATCGTATAAAAACGTGTAAATCGTTTGAAGATATGAATACAATATGACATTTACGTACCGGGATATTATATTATATAATTTAGATGATATTGCATTCTCTGTACATCAAAGAGAAACAAATCCCCAATTTTTTTTCAAATAAATACCCTTTGATCTCAGATTCGATTAGAAGACTTGAGAATGATTCGAATTTTCATCACGATTCCCTTTCCTGGAATGAATTGTATAATATATATTTTACTATAACACAATAGGAGAAAATCTGTAGAAATGAATAATTTTAATAAAGTTCAATTTCCTGGAAATCCCAACATATTCTTTCCATAAAGCAGGTCATTCGATAAATGAAATGGATTCTCAGTGTGGTGATAAGAATAAACACAAAAATAATGACTGAAAAAAACATCATAGCGATGTATCCTTCGAAAGCTCTTTGATAAAAATGGCTTCAAAGGAATATTGTGAAAAAAGCATCCAAGAATTTACCTCTACTCTAGCATTTCACTGATCTTTTATAAAATGTTGCTTTTGTGTCATACTGTCAGTATTTTCAGCTTTGGTGTTAGTACACAACAAAACCAAGGTCGAGGTTTTTATTTGAATGGATTGTTCATTGCGTACAATGATACAAATGTTCTCTCCTTCTCGAGTGAATACAGAGTTTGATCTTTCACGGCTTTTCCCAAAAGTATAATTTCATCTAAATTTCAATTTAATTAGTTCTGATTAGGTCTTGTAGTATTCAAATTATCAGATGGGGGATTGAAGTTGAATAGATGAATGAGTGGGGTGAAAATTTTGAACAATGAAAAATGAAATAAATTCTTAATATAATTATTGCTTCAAAAACTGCTTTCAAACAATCTTGTGAAAACCGTTTTGTATTGAGAAAACGCGGTGTTTTTTTCCAATTACTTAGAATATTTGGAATTCATTCCTGAAAATCCATAAATTTCATTGTAGAACTTTGGAAATTTTTGAACATTCTAAATCATTGGAAAATACCCATGTGGAAATAACCAGAGTTGACAAATGGTGCGGTAGTGGCGAGGGTGTATTTGCCAAAGTTCGGCAAAAACAATTGTGCCTGTTCAGAATCATCGCCGTTTTTCAACTGTTGCCGAACATTCGCCAGATTTCAGACGGTGTAGGCTCGCGTGGACAGACGGTATAGGGTCAGTATCGAATGAATACTGTCTGGACAATACCCAGAATGCAGAGAAACGGTACCGTGCCAGTATTCAGCCAAAGTCGGTATTATCATTCCATATGTCCAACAGACGGCAATGTGCCAGTGATGATATGACTCTGGCTGACTACAAAATCGATAGTCGATTGATGTTGAAATTATGATCTTGGCAACTCGGCTGTTGTGGTCAGCCGGAGTCGCGCCAGCATTGAGCCAGAGTTGGTATTATGATTCAATATGTTCGATAGACGACATGGTACCAGGATTGGTGGGACTCTGGTTGACTACGGAATCGGTAGTCGATTGACATTAAAATCACGATCTTGGCAACTTGATTTTTGTAGTGAGCCGGAGTCACGCCAGTATCAAGACAGAGTTGGTATGATCATTCGATACGTTCGATAGAGAACAATGAGCCAGTATTGGTAGAATCTTGTTTCACTACGGAATCTATGGTGAATTGTGTGACTTCAAGGCAATTAGTACAATAAATGGGAATTTAAGTGGTCCGTTCTCAACTCGGAGATTAGCTGATATGATAGAAACTCTGTTTCTCACTCGCAGGTCCCGGGTTCAATCCTTGCCCAGTGAACTTTCATGAAACCACTTCCAAAGCGTCTCTCTCAGATAACGGTGATGAGAAAAATAGATTCACAAAGTTTTGAAAGTTCAAATTTGATGTATTTTTTTTTTCACTTGAAATATAACTCCGGGGATCTCTAATTACCAGCACTGTGCCAATACTGGGTAGAGTCTGAATTCCTACACAGGATGTATTATTTTGACTTTCTACCACTTCTCATCCAGGTATGGAAGCACAATTGGTTCTGTTGTCATTTCAGAGTTCCGCCATAGTTGGCTCACATTAAAAATCGGTACCAACGCTGTTGTAAATGTTCTACTGGCCCTTATGTTAAATAATGTTATCATTTTGACTCCTTCCCAGTACCGTCAATTCAACTGGCTCCAAAAAGCCTCAAAAAAATTGTTTTCAAACCGGAAATTATTGCATTTTGGCTGCAGAATACATCACAGAAATCCGAATGATGAATTCTAAAACACCCTGTATAATGATATATCATTCAATATAGATTATATCCGAGTTAAATATCATTATATATATATTATATAGAATTTGGAAATTTGTTCACTCGGGTATGACTTTCTCATGATATCTTTGTGATAATGTCGGGAAAGGTTTTAAATTCAGTCATTTCTAAATTCAATTAGTTTCTGATAGCTCGAGAACATTGGAAATACATGTAAGAATGTTTTACATGGATATTCATGAAACATTCTCAAGTAGCGCCTGCATGTTGTATACATTTTATGAACGTCCATACTGTACCTAGATACGTATGGAGGAGAACAGAAATATTCCTTCTACTGTTTTGAACGCAATTTCTAAATCATGAATTGATAATACTGCATCACAATCAATCCCAAATGAAAAATCCTGTAGTTTTTTCTATCAGATTCCTTGACACTTTAGTCATTCTCAAATAATTCTAGGACATAATTTGAGTGCCAGTTCTAGCCAAAAAGTTAGTTCTACAAGAAAACGGTTAGTTTGAGAACGTTCAAACGGTTAGTACAATGACACGTTACGAATAGAACTTAGGGGAGAGTTGCCTTGATTGGACCATCGCCTTGGATGGACCACCACCTTTCATTGCCAAAGGAAAAAACTTAGATTTCTTCTAATCATACAGCGATAATGTCACATTAATGAACATTATCACTTTATGATTAGAAGAAATCTGAGTCTTTTCCTTTGGCAATAAAAGGTGGTGGTCCATCCAAGGTGATGGTCCAACCAAGGCAACTATCCCCCATATATAAATTATATTGAATCATATATGAATTATATATAATTCATAAACTTTCTCCATTCCGGTTTTTTCTTTTTCTTTTTCCAAATTAAACATCAAATGTTTCGGTTGATCATAGATTTTATTCGGATTATGCCTCAAATAACTCAAGTTCCGATGGGACCATTAACAAAATTCTGTAACATCCGATAGAAATTACAAACTTCCATGAAAATGATGATTATAGTTCAATGATCTTGATGTATACCAATTTTTGATAAATATTGTTCAGAACTAGTCGTTCAGTTCATGAGCTAGTCGAGAAAATCTCTCCGATCTCATATATTTCTCTTGAAAAGTCTTTTCTTTCGTAGAAACATGGATCTGAAAATACCATTGCACTTTGCAGCGAGTGTTATACCTCCACTTTTCAGAATTATATCCCCAGGTCCAGAATGAGGAAAAATAGGACTGTCTAGACTAACTGCGTGGTGCAGGTATTGTCATGAATACAGCATGACATGTGAGTATACTTTATTTGTCTAAACAAACTCTCCGCGAAAAAGACACATTAATATTCTCATGTCAACTTGTCACATTGTTAAAGACATTATTTGAGTGAAAAAGTTATCAAACATGGGAAGTCCTCCAAAGTACGAGGTTTGGGACATAGCCTGATCGATTTACGAAACAGTGGGATACTGGTTATCAGCTTACGGTTCAATCTGATTATTATACCTCCACCCCTCAAGAAACTGTAGAAGATGAAAGTGGAGGGAATTATGTGTCCACGCTGTTACGGGCGACAATTTTGTGTTGCCTTGGTTCTCATGAGTCACATTTAACCTATGTGGTTTTGAATGGATTGTGGCATCATTGAATATAATATTCAGCTTATGAAAACACATTGTAGAATGTAACTTTCAGCTGAAAACTACTATGGAATTTAACCAACCATCATCAATAAAACAAACAAAACGTGAGATTTGATTCGGTAATTCAGTATATTCAATACTCAGCGGATGAAACTATAAAGAAATATATGGAATAGTGTGAAATTGATGGGAGTATGTTGACATCTGGTACTACGATTTGGAAAAAAAGCTCTTGAGAAGAGACTACTTTTTTGTTACAATTTCACTTATTATACGCGAAAAAAAATTTTAGCTTTTCAGTAGAAGCAACCATTATCTCAAGTATCATGAATATCTTTGAGTAACCTTTATTAATTTTTCAGTAACCACGATTATAAAAATTACTTTGAATACTTTGGTTTTGGGATGGACAATCTTTGCGATATCCACATATTTGTATACAGGGTGTTTCAGAATTCATCATTCGGATTTCTGTGATATATTCTACAGCCAAAATGCAATAATTCCCCGTTTGAAAAAAAATTTTCGGAGGCCTGGTTTTTGAGCTTTGAGCATCTTCGGATTCTTTTTCAAATCCAAATAACTCAACAACATTGTGTTCTACATTTTGAGCCTAACACCATTCTCCAAGTTGTGAAACGCCGGATCCCTGGAAAAAAGATTCAATTATCCTATTATTTTTTGTTTCGGAGCTACATCGATTTGAAATTTTCTGGCTTCTAGCCAATCAGAATTCAACAACTTTAAACTACTATAGCTCCGAAACAAAGAATGATAGGATAGTTGAATTTCTTCCCACAGATGCGGCGTTTTGCAACTCAGAGAATGGCGTTAGGCTTAAGAATGTGTAACACAATGCTTTCAAGTTATTTGGATTTGAAAAAAAAACCTAAAAATGCTCATAGCTCAAGAACTAAGCCTCTAAAAAAGTTTTTTCAAACAGGAAATTATTGCATTTTGGTTCAAGAATACACCGAAAAAATCCGAATAATGAATTTTGAAACACCTTGTACAATATGCATCTATTTTTTATAAATTTCGATAGAAACTAGACACATAATGTATACAAAAATATCGATCTCATAATTGTCGCCCACCCATACTTTGGTTGTAACTGATAACTTTCGGAAGAATAATTCAGATTTAATCGTCTAAGTCTACGTGGAACTGAAAAAAGTTCAAACAAATGCTTTCAAGGTCTATTTAGATCTTTTC
The DNA here is from genome assembly GCA_018340375.1 of Gonatopus flavifemur. Lineage (NCBI taxonomy): Eukaryota > Metazoa > Arthropoda > Insecta > Hymenoptera > Dryinidae > Gonatopus > Gonatopus flavifemur. The sequence goes on along the minus strand of JAFFJZ010000001.1, from coordinate 37,511,313 downwards.
AGATCTACGGAAATTTGATTAACTTCTGTCAAAAATATTTTATATTTGGAGATCATCTAGAAATAATGAAAGTCCGAAGCTGATGTATGTAAATTTACATGGATTCACGTGAAATGTCTTCTACTCAGAGCTGAGTACGTCTAACAAATCTATTTGAATGTGAATAGATCTGCATTCTCCAGTGTTGAGATCTACAGAAATCTAATTGAATTCACGCAGGTCTAAGTGACATTTTATCTTTGAATCGTTTATCACTTGATTGTAAAATCATTAGGTGGATACCAATTTGTGGAAAAAGAAAAAACCAAGCGTTTTTTTTTATAATTTCATATGCCATTGATTATTAATGCGCTTTTCTTCATGAAAAATAACTTTTTCCACACATTATCCTTCTCATGATTCGTTTACTTTTTTTTAATGTAATGAGTGATCTTTTGAATTCGATATCATTCATGTAGGCGTATTTGTGATAATCTCTACTGACTGAATGATACAATAATATCGTGACTCCGATTATTATTCCAACCATTAGCGTGCGTGGCATGCATTTCTTTATAATAGAACAAGCTCCAGAACTTCAATGTTTTAAATACCTTTTCTATCACAAATAATTGCAAATATTTCCTTATCAAAACAAGAGTAGGTTTGAAGTTTCTTTCGGATTGTTTCAAATATGGATGTATTTGAATATTGATCTGAACAATTTTCATGTCAAAGAATGGAATAAAAAAATATTTCTCGCTAAATTTCTCATGAATCATCACTCGCAATACCTTCATTATTGAATTTCTATGCCTCAAAACTCACTGATCAAGCAACGAATGTAGCTTTTATATCTCCTCCTTTTTACTCGCATCAACCTATCCATGCATACCAGAGAATTTCAAACAAGATTCTTCAACAACTGTTAGGAATTATCCTTCATACCTCCGTGATATGGAATTAATGTACTAAACTTCTCGTGGCGTGACAAGAAGCATGAAAAGAAATAGAGAGTATGAATAATTGAATTGTTCACACTTGATTCAATTAACATAGGTCGGCGAGTTCCTATAAAGACATGTACAGTGTAACGCACGAATCTGTATCGATCTGATGATTTATTGACAGCTCAGAGTGTAAATCAAATCTTGAACTGAGTTATGGTAACAGGTTAGTTGATAATCTCAGTACGATGTCCCTTCTTCCGACAGGATATCGAATAATCGAATAGTCCTACGATAAATCCATATTCTCCTAAAGTTACTGTATTTGTTGAGCTGACTGAATTTATGATTCATCTGACATTTGAACGATGATCTCCTCTATCCTTCATAAAAGATTTATTCGGTCTCTATTTTCAGCGATGACAAGTACCATTCGATAATGAATACTTCTTCCAAGAGAAAATGCAATTCAAGCGTGGAGAAAAATTAGCATAGGATGTATCCTTGTATCAGAAAATTAATAATATGTTTGAGGATGTTTCAAGTTTCGAAATATGAGATTGTGATAATGTTGCTTGTATGGAATGAATCATACATATGTACTCTTAATCCTGAATAAGCCCAATTGAATAGATCAAGCTGAACATGAATGATTGAGATAATAATGGAAATTATCATCGTCGTTGATATTATTAACGTTGTGAATTTATCTCATATCGAAACAGAAGTAACTGATAGAATTTCTTCTGTTCCTGTCTATTCATTAATTTAACTGGCATAACCACGAACGAAAAATACAAATGGGAGCAGTATTTTACAATAATATTCTCAAATCAATGAAGTTAAATGATTTGCATGTATGGTAAATAGGTGATCGAATCTTACCTGATTGAAAAATTCTATTATTTTCGAATAATTCATATTCAACGTGCAGAATTCTGATTCATATCTAAAGAGTATTAATGAGTTTCAATTGGAATTCTGTATATTGATTTTGAATGAATGGCATTTTTTAATCAGGGTTCATAAACTTATCAGAAGCGGGAGGGTATCAACTACAAGTGCTACCCCGAAAAGTCCTACTGGAAATATTTATATGTGATAATCAAAACCGTTCAGAACAATTTATAACGTCATCAAATATTTCATGCAAAGGAATTAAATCGTTTCTTGCATACTCACTCCTCGCTACACTGAGAGAAATTCTTATAGTGACTGTAACTAAAACGTCTCAACTAAATATTTTCAATGACAGCTACTGAAAATTTGAATGATTCAACTAAGAAATTATAGTCAATATGATCAAGGTTGTTTTCGTATTCAATTGTCTTTGGACACTTTCCTTCCTTTCAAACGTATAGGACGCGTGAGTAAAAGTTATCAAAAATGCTACTCTAAATTGTGCAATTTAGATTGTCGGGGGTCTAAAGGCTGAATTGATTTTGAATGCGTCTTTTTCTCTACAATGGGAGTGTTATCTTCACAAGGCATTCACTCTTATATGTACAAACGTAGTAACAAGTATTTATATAGGTTATAAATTGGAATCAAACGATATAGTTTCCCTGGTGGACATTGCGATAAAAGTGGATAAAGTGTTCAAGAACAAGACGAAAATGAATCCTAGTGTCATTTTTTTAACCTTTGTCATACACCGAGAGAGAAGCAATTTGGAGGTTCAGTAAATAGTATTATTATATTTGATCGACAAATTTGAATATTACTGAACTTTCAGCGATGTTTCATGAAATTCCAAGAAACATTACTGAAATTCTTCTCCACATTACTCAGTGCTCTACTTATTATATAATACAATATTCACGACCAAATTTGCTGTGTGTCACTCAATTTCTAAACGTTTAGTAACTGAGTGATACACAGTAAATTTGGTCATGAATATTGTATTATATAATAACGATTGAAGAACACTGAGTGATGTAAAGCTAACTCCCAGTAATCCTTCTTGAAATTTCATGAAACATCGCTGAAAGTTCACTACTATTTACATTCATCGAACAAGTATATCACTATTTACCGAACTTACAAATCGCTCTGCTCTCAATGTATGGTATTCGTATCTACGAATTATTGTTATCTAGGTTATTATTTTGTACACATTCAAAAGTAATTTTAACCAGAATTCATAAATTATCCTATTATAATGTAGCTTACTATTAATAAGTAGTTGTGCAGAATAGTCGTGTTTACTAAAAATCAAGTGATTTCGAGCCCAACCTTCGGTTACATCGTACCATAAAAATTAGTAAGTAAGTGATACTTAAAAAAAATAGTTGAGACGTTATTTCACTAGTTTCTTCAGATAATGGCAACTAATACTTTCTCCCAGTGTACACTGAAAAACAACTGGAAATTTATCGCGTCTTTACACTGGAGAATTTTAGTACTTTCATTTTCCAAAACATTTACTGAAACTTCACTGATTTAGTTCTGTGAAATTCCAATTTTTGCAGTGAACCCCCAGCGGATGTGCGAGAATATTTCTGCAAATGTGCTGAATTAAGGACTTCCAATTGAATATTCAAATTTTCCAGTGAAAATTGTTCACTCTCTCTATGATATTTGCTTTCCATGTACCAAAACTGGACGATTCGTCAGTTTTGGCTATGCATACATGAGAATTGGCGTCCTCATATTATCCAGGTACACGGAGAGAAAAGAACGGTAATATTCACCATGCTAACATAGTATTCGGTCTTATTTTATATAAAATCGTGATTGTTACTTTATGAGAATATATTTCTTCACCATTTTTCTGGTAATAACTACTATGCTATATATATATTATTACCAGAAAAAGGGCAAAGAATTCTATTCTAACATAGTAACAATGACGATCCTATATGAAATATGACCGAATACTATGTGAGCATAGTAAGTATCGCCATTCTTCCCTCTCCGTGTAGCAAAAGGAGTGACGAATTAGCTTTCATAGATCATGCCTATAAAATGCACTCGGGACAGCTAAATATATTAATCGAAGGTTCTTCATACATTCCAGAAGAAAGAAGATTCTTCGACCTTATACTACGTAATTATAATTTGTTGCATCAAATGTATGGAAATAATTAGGAGACTCTTGTATCTACTTAAAAGCTTCCTAAAACTTCCGTGTTACGTGAGTAATATCGCTTCAATCTCGTAAAACATAATCACCATCTTAACTAAGTGGAGTGTACGAATGAGTGTTTTTTTTTGTCTGTCTACTCATTGCTGCTTCTACCAAAGTGCAATTTCATCTCAGAATTACCGAAGGAATGGATGAATCTCCCTATGCCACTCTTTGAAGTATACTGAATAATTAATTATGAAGAGAAAGAAGAAGAGAGAAGAGTAGGAATCATTAATCCTACAAATAGAGATTCTCGTTACACGGGACAGTTACTTTGTACAGATGATAATTTGACATCACGGTATGATACTTTAAATAATTCCACGAAACACTATTCCTTCACACTTTTATTCATACAGAACAAGGATTAATTTATGAGTCATTTAAATTATTCTGCGAAAACAGATACGAGTTAATATCTTTGCGACTTTTCTTAATGTAAAAAGTTCCATCCACAGTTTCACAAATTGGAAATGTTATCCATTTCAGTCTTCATTTGTAAATACTGAAGAATTTCCTTACGAGTTGATATACGTGAGTTGTTATACTCAAATCGATTGCGATGATAAACGTACGATACAGTAGATGTGACAGAATACATTCCATGTCCAAGTGGACGTTGGATGTCAAACCTACACAGTGCCACTCGGTTGAAAGTTCTCAGGTGGACAGGATGACGAAATTCGCATATGGACTCGGATTTCCTTCCAGGATCTGCGGTACCCATCAGGGTCTCGCTCAGGACCCCTCAGATTTTGGCCTAGGATCACTCGGGTTTCGGGGTCTGGATGAGAGACTCTATCGCTGCCGGATAGGAATTTGAATTCAAATGCGAATCCTGCCATTCTGTCTATTCGGGAATTTTCTACTGGACAGATATCCAATAATGTATAGAAATGTCCTCGTTACGAAAACACACATCAAAAAGTTTCAAAAGGTTTTTAATGATTATAAAGAAGTGAATTATGTGGAAACCTTGTTTGGACCTGAATTATCCACCACTTTTTATGGTGACAATCATTTCTAAAGGAGAAATTTCTTGATCTCTTTGAGTCATAAGAATTTCAGAAAAGAGATGTAGCTACTGCAACATGTGTCATAAATTGGAATAATAACGGAAAATTACACAGTAGATTGTCAAGACCACCCAGCTAGTCTTGGTGATTTTCGAATGAAATCACAGTCCCAACCCTGGTTCTGCGAATCTTAGTTTCTGAGAGAACGTATTTGGAATGATTCAACATTTTCATTGGCGTACGATGTATGATGTCAATATATATACATACGTTTCTGCTGATTTTCCACTTTTCATGAATATATATATATATTATATTGGATGATGAAAATGATGTGTCCTATATTATTCTAATTAACGATAAAAAACACAATATTATTATTCCAGAGATTTCTTTCAGATCGTATGAAAGTTCTCTGTAAACCCGAATCAATTGACAGGACTGAGAATCAATGAATTTCACTGATTCGGATTTGGGGAAACTGATTCAGTTATCGCAATGGTATTTTCAATCAATTGCAATATTATGCATCTCTTGATTGAGATAGATGTAATTTTCGATAGCTAAACAAACGATAATTGTTTATGGAATTCAGTAAAAATGATCATTTCACATTATTTTCAGCCTTTGAAATCTGCAAGATGAATACTTGAAGAATGTCTTTTAGTTCGTTCACGGATGTAACAAACAATTAGAAAAATACTCTGTCAATAGATGGACACGAAACTTTCTCAATTGATTCCATCAGATAAAAAAACTGGTGTCAAGTTTGACAACGAAAATTCTTTCCTCAACATCTCATTGTTCTATCGCTTCAGCTGAAACTCATAGTACACACATTGAAAAACCATCGATGAAGCATGGATCTAAGTTTCATGGTAGCCGGATAATTAGGAGTTGAAATAAATGCGTGGGCCAAATTAACTTTTTTTGGTCATATTTTTTTCTTCCTTCATCCAATTTCTCGAAATCCCGGGTAGAAATTTGTTGGGGGGAACGTCAGTGTTATTTGTAGCGAATGGTTTACCTTAGAAGGCCCCGATGTACACCTTACCAAATTTCTACTCGGCATGAATCAGGCTGGAATTCATACGAGCACACCCCAATCGTACGACCCCCAAGTAAAAATTTCCATTCTTGGTTCGTCAAACGTAGTGCTTCGCACGAGACTCGCGTCAAAGAAAGATAGAATAATGACCAATAATTATTCCAGTTTCCTTGTCATATCAGAATGACCAAGATAATTTGAAAGTATCAATGGAATCAACGGAATGGGATGCAACCTTGATCATTCAGATAACATCAGCAGAGATATATGTCGAAATATGCAAAGAGACCTGCACCGAGACCGATACCGAGATTAGTTCCGAGACTGAGAGGATATCTTAGTCCTCCTCTTCAATGGATTCGGAATTCGAAGCGATTTTGTCACACCTTAGGTGAACGCTTGATTCCGTTGAAAATTTTCATGTCTTAAATTGTTAGAATAGTGAATATAGACCATTTTTCAATCTGAGACCGCATGAAAGCGCAATACGCCTGCACACTGAGAGAAATAATTACTAATACCAAGAAAATATATTCTCGAAAATTTTTAAGAAAAATTTTCTTGAACCAAGAGAAAACATTTTTGGAGAAATGAATTTCTTGAAACAAGAGAATATATTGTTGATGATAGTAATTATTTCTCTCTGTGCACCAGTCTCGTTTGGCGAACCGAAATGAAAATTTTCACAAAGATCATAGTGAAAAATATTCGCGTAACATTAACATTGACAAAAGTCCAAAGTTTTCTCCTAAAACTTGATCCTCACCCTTTCGTTTTTCTAGCTGTCGCACGGAAAAAATTGTACGGTTGTTTCGACCAACTCTATGACTGTATATACGGCTCACCTCAAACTCATACACGGAGAAAAATAATGTAGTAAAATAGTAATATTTCGTCAAATGTCGTCACAATTGTCTGACGGTCTCAGAGGCTTTCTTACTGAATGTTGCAAAAATTATTGCAGTTGTAATATTCTATTCCACATTTGAAGAGTACTTCTCAGGAGATGAGATCTAATGGTAATAATTCAATAGAAAATGTTGTAATTTTTATTGTATTATTTCTCTCCGTGTAGCTGCCCGAACCAGAAATCTGGTTAACCGTCAGCTGCCACACTGGGGTCGATTATGACCCCAACTGTAAACGTATACCAAAGCCAAGCTATGCGTACATATGCCTTGAAAAAATTTTAGAGAGTACTAAAACTATTCCCATTTCCAATCAAATAATTTCCTCAAAGAAACATTCATTTTGAATTTGTGAAAAAATTATGTGTGCAGCACACATGCATTGCTTGCTACATCGATCGATGGGTATATTTTCGTTTCTAACTGACATTATCACTTTATCGTGAAAAAGAATTATATGAAACATGGACCATCATGTGACGCTAGGGTGGAGTGAGGTGGAGAAACTCTAAAGTGGCACCAGATTGTGCGGAGAGTTCAAATTATCGAGTTTCTTGATGGTGATTCAAGATTGAATCATGTTGGCGTCAGTCTGACCCCAGTGTAGCAGCTAAGGGTTGATGCACCAAGTATCTGTCACAATTAAATTTTTGGTTCGAACAGCCATAAATTTGAGATGAGCCAAATATAGCCATACAGTTGGTTACAAAAACCATACAATTTGTTCTGTGCGTTTGTCCACATTTCATATGATACAATCATGAAACTCATGAATTCACTGCGTTCCAGGTTCTTTAAAATTTAGATCACTTAAACACAACAAAGTTATGTTCTCAAAATATTGTCAAATGAAGTCATTGCTGAGAAATATCCCAACCAGAAATTTACACTCGTACTGGCCAAAACTGGCAGGGTAGTGGCATTTGTCTGGGATGATAACGCTTTCCTGTACCACGAATCTAGTACTAACACTATCATTCGCAATCAGTGCAGTGTCTTTACTGGATCAGTAGCCAGTCGACATTAGGCTTTCAGTACTGGTTTATCAGTGCAGGCATCGTATTGTATTTCTATGTAGCCAGTACTGATTCCGTACGGGTTGGCCAAATGTTGGAGACCCAATACTAGCACTGTACTGCACCTGTCGTCAAAATTGGCATAATTCGGATTTTTCTGATTGGGTTTATTCTCACCCATGCTCCATTTCTCAACTGATTAGGATAAACCCCATATAAAATCATTGTGAGACTGCGATTGAGGCATGATGTAAGGTTCATTGCAATCGGATGATGAGAAAAGGAGATATGCGCATTAGCAGAAATACTCGTTTTGTCCATCCAGTTCTCCAGAATGGATTAAATTGAAATCCATATGGGACCATCATCACCTCAATCCATGACTGTAATACAAATTTCATCCCTATCGGATAATTATAACACAAAATATGCACGATCGCAATGGAACCGAAATCATTTTCGTAACCCTAGAAACCATTCTGAAGTAAGAAGTTTTGATTTTGGGGACCGAAACTTTCCCAGTCTCTAGAAACAATCACGAAACTTTTCCTATTATTTGTAACGTGGGAGCAATTAAAAGCTCATACGTGTTCGAAACATCTTCATGAATTATGAAGGAAACATCTATTTTGGCTATCCATAGAAAAAGTCCAAGCGGTGGATGGAGAAAAGAAAAAAGTTCACCATTCTCTATATCATCTAACAGATGGAGGTAGTTCTATTGCACAACGAAAGAATTTAAAATAGAGAAAGAAAAACGAACACAGGACTGGAAATTCAATGAAAAATAAAAAGTCAAAAAAGTGCGAATGAAAATGGAAAGAAAAATGAAAAAAGAAGACTTAACGCGGATGGGTTGATAAAAAAGAGATTAGAAAAGAAAAAGTGTGGAAGAAACTAAAATTAAAAAAGGAAAAATTGCAGATAAGAGAAGAAAGCAACGAAAGAGAAACTAAACGTCAAAGAGGAACAGTAAAAGAGGAGTTCAAGTCAAGAGAAGAAAAACCAAAAGAAAAAGATCGATGGATCTGAAAGATAAATTGGTGACATGTAAGCTCTTCTCTCAACAGTTTCTTACTGAGAGGAGCAATAGGTCTTACCTTGATATCAAGATCACTGATCATTCATTCACATCTTGTCCTAATCCGATATCGAGTGATGGTTAACGGTTCCTCACAAATTCAGTCACCAATGCTTCGTTCTGTGAAGGAAGAATTCACGAATCCCACCATTCTATTTCCTGCCAAATAGTGTGATGAATTTTAATTATAATTTTACTAAGAACAATCGATAGACTCAGCATTTATTTTCTTCGCTATGCTTTTGGAATTGCATGATCCGTGTCAATACGAAGAAAGACAGCTGAGATTTTTTTAATTGACTTCTTGCATAAGACAAGTGTATATGAATTATATATAGGAACTACACCATGAAGGAATTCCTTCTGAGAAATTCACAAAATGTGACTGTAATTTTCTACAGCCACTTTTTTCTGAATTTTCAGAAAAATTCTACTGAATTCTGAGAAACTTCAACTAAATGCCAGAGCGTATTCTGAAAATTCAGTCCAGTTTCTTAAAATTTAACAAAATTTTTCTGAGAATTCAGAACAAAGTGACTGTAAAAAATTACATTCACATTCTCTGAATCTTCAGAAGGAATTTTTTGCACACTGTATAAGATTATTGGCATGTCTTCGAGCCGCTGATGTTTCAAGTATGCCTGTGAACATTCGTTGATGGCCGTTTGTCACCTTAGTTTTTGGAAAATTTACGCTATTTTGATCAAAACACTTTATTTTTAGGCTTTATTATGTTAGGAAGGTTTGTCGCATGGTGAGGGCTGTTAGCTTTTGCTTTCTTCAATTATTCTCCAACATATAATAATGAAAAGCTAGCAGCCAAAAATGTGAAAACACAACGGTTCAAGTGGAATCATAGGCATTCTCCACCCGAGCGATCCATTCCTGGATTGAATGGATATTCTGCATTTCGAATATGCTATCCCAAGCAGCACCAAGAGGAATTATGATGCTTCGGTGACGGATATTTCGATATTGTAATGAGTACCATTCAAAATCGGAATGAGAGCGATCAAGTGTTTACGTTACCATGGAACCGATTGGTCAACATAGGAACGATCAACAAATCGCGAGTCAACACTGAGAAAAATCTGCAGTGATAGAAACTGTGAAAAAAAGTTTTTGGCAACTCTAAAATTGTAGTTTGTTTTGAGGATAACCATAATATTAATGTTTGGTCAAACAGCAGACTGTCATTCAGATCAACTATAATTGCGCATTTATTTCAATTATAAACATGAATTATGACAAGTATAAAAAAAGCTACGAGTGAATTAAAATTCAAGTATATGTTTCAAGTTTCAAAAGTAGTTGTTATGAGTTTTCGAAATTAGTTCCGAAAAACACAGTATGGAATTGAGCTAACTCTGAACTATAGTTGTTTCAAATATCCTAATCGAATTTCAGGAAGTTCAATGACCATTTGTTTAACATATATGTGCATGAGTTCATATGAATTACGCGTTGAAAGAACAATTAGTTTGAATGTGGTGAATAAAATATTTCTTTTTGATATTATGATGAGACCCAATCTATATAGTCGAAATTTATTAAATTATGTCACATGCACTTCGAATGAGATTATATTTAACGAAGTATATTTACTTTGAATAACATTCAATTATAAATTATAGCTATCCCTATTTGTATTACACATATTATAAAAATTTCTCTCGGTGCATTTCGCCGCATCCAAATAAATTGTCCTCCCAGTATACTGAGCGTAATTAAAAATATTGACAGAATGTATTGCAAGATAAAAATGAAAGTTTTGGTTAATGAAAGAGAGAAAAATAACAATAACTCGGTGTATTTGAAAAATATATTTATTGTAACAAATTTGATTGATGGACAAGAAAACTTATCAGATATTTGAATGTTAAGCAACGATTTTTTACTCTTTTGTGAAATTTGTTTGGAATATTTCTTGTATGTTCAACGTGCTATTTCAACGCGAAACTCATTGAATTTTGCCAAATCTTATTGAAACCTGGACAAAGTTCTTGACAAATCCCATACAATTTGATTTGAGTAGATTTTATAGAGTTTTCTAACCAGGGTTACTTCTATAATGTATCACAACTTTTGTTGTCTTTCTAATAAAGTATTCCAGTCAAAATTAACTTCCACCTGGTTTAGCAAAATGTTACAGACTTCTTACAATGTGTTTGATACGGAGGTTAAACCA